>CM042684.1:482181273-483482803 GCA_023614405.1 Avena insularis
TTTTTCTAGCATTAATGAAATTATAAGAAGCTACTAGTGATTCAACATATCAAATAATCAGGGAGTTTAGAGATTTGTAGCTCTAAGTTTAATAGTGAAGATTCATGATCATTTTATCTTTTCTTCTTTCTCTCTCTTTTTTATATGCTTGATTCTTTTGATAGATGCTTTCTTTTTCTTTCTTGATACTTGCATATCTATATTTTCCTTGATCCCTTTTTCTCTTCTTCTTTTCATCAAGCTATTTGATCATGCTCACTACTTCAATAGCTTTTGAAAACTCTTAATCATAATATGCTACCAGAATTCTTCTTCTCATAACTTAAACAATACTTCTATAAGTGTGGAAGTCCCTAAAATTATGAGAGCTATACAAGTATCATAACACTCAACCTAGTTCAATCATCTGATATAATAATCATGAATCAAACACAACTTCAATTATCATAAAGTCTCATAACTCAACGGATGTAATTCTTCTCTTGAACAAAGGGAACTCGAAGTTGATGCAACTAATGCAAATTCAGAAATTTAAACCTAACCATGCATGCAGAAAAGTAAACATGCTAAAACTATAAGATAGATTACAAGGTTCTCTTAGATCCCCCCAAGCTTGGAGTCAAGCCGGGTGGATCAAATAATCCCTTGCGATTATTTGATACCGTGACGTGCTTTATGGTGAAGAGGTCTTGTTGGAGAGTGCCGTTTAGAGCTTCTTGTTTGTCCTCTCCAGGGAAGATAGACGTTGGAGACACTTTTGTAGATCTAAACGCAAGAGAAACATCCCATCAGCAACCTTGCTCATCATGTCATCGAGTTCCTTCTTGCCTTCAAGATCCAAGAGGCGCTTGCGCACGATCTCCCTGTGTATGAGTTCTTCTTTCTGGTACTTCTCTATCTTGTTGAGGCGGTGTTCATTGTACGGGACGTGCATACCAATTGGTACGTCCATAAGGTTGAACCCCCAGTCCTCTTGCGGCTTCATGCTCATGCGCGTGTTCATGGTGATCTTCTTTGTTGTTGATGTATGGGCGATAGTCTCCTGATAGGTTCCTGCAGTGGAGTTGTTAGACTTTCTTACGCTTTGGTGATGAGTAGTTGACGGAGATGATCTTAAGCGACTCTGTGCACCCCTTACCATGGGGTTTCTTGGCTTCTTCCTCATCTTCAGGCTTCACCATCACCAAGTAGTCTGATTGCTTCTATCCCCTATTTGATTACTCCATGAAGATATGGAAGTCCTCGTCTTCAAAATCATCATCAGAATCATACGTGTACTGCTTGTTCTTCGGGCTTAGGCCTTGATCTTCACGATCATCGGCTTTGATGGAGGAGGTCTGGAAGCTATCTCACGAACGATCCATGAGGTTTAGAGGCTTGCCTTTGCCTTGAATCGAGTAGCGCATCAAGTATATTAGATCTATTGATATAAGAGAGAGGTGGATCTCTAAAGAGACCTATAAAGGGTTAGAGGCAGATTAAAATTCATGCTGGGAGGAAAAGGGTCACCCAAGAAAAGAATCCTAACAAATAAGGAAACAAATAAATGCAAAAGAAGGAAATTCGGGTCATAACGACCAATTCGGTACGGGCGGCGCTCGTACGGTGCGCCCGTACCGGGTTTTTTCCAAAGCGGCACGGTACAAAGTCGGGAACAGGTCAACCGACTAAGTGGTACGGGCGGGTTCCACCCGTACTACCCGTCCATACTGATTTCGTAACTTCTTAATTTTTTTGACAAAAGTGTAAATGAGAAATAGAAAGAAGACGTCACCGAACTAATAATGACCGGCGGTATGGGGGAGTGCGCTCGTACGTCACGGTCGTACCGCTTCCGCGAGAACATCAACAAGGCATCAGTGGGCTTAACGACCATCGGTACAGGCGGATCCGGCCGTACCGTCCACCCATACCGATCTCGTAAGACCGGCAGTCGACTCAGAAAACGAAATAAATTCAAATATTCAAAAAGAAATAGCAAAAAATATCTAGAACAAAGGTGTATTGAAAATTTCATAAGTCATGTTCATCAAGGGAATATGGTCTCATTTGAATTCCTTTTCTTCCTCTCCTCGAATAAAACAGGTCACAGAAAATCGCCAAAACCATTGTAAGGGGAAAGAGGGAACTTTCTTTTTGGTTGTGGGGTTCCCACGGGTATACACACGGATGATACCTCTTTAGGATGAAGAACTCCTTGAGTATCTGTGAATGTTTCCTCCAGCTCTTCTTTCCTTTGTAAGATCTGTAAATCAAACTCTTGTAGAAGTAGAGTCCAACGAATCATTCTTGGCTTAACATCAGTCTTTTCCAGGATTTCTTTCAAGCCAAAACGATCAGTATGTACTCTAACTTTGGTGTCCATGATGTAAGATCTAAATTTATCACAAGAAAAGACTACAGTGAAGAATTCTTTTTCAGCCATAGGATAGTTCTTTTGTGCCCCATTTAAGGTGCGACTAGCATGATGAATGACATTAAGATCATCACCATCAAACTGACAAAGAATTGCCCCTACAGCTTCATGGCTAGGTTCACAAAATATCTCAAAAGGTTTCTTCCAATTAGGTGGTTTAATAACTGGTGCTTCAAGAAGGGCTTATTTTAATATGTTGAAAGAAGCAAGACATTTTTCATAAAAATTAAAATGAACATCCTTTTGAAAAAGGTTAGTTAATGGTCTAGCAGTTTTTGAAAAATTCTTAACAAATCTTCTATAAAACCCTACATGACCCAAAAAGCTTCTTATACCTTTTATATCTCGAGGAGGGGTAATCTTTCTATTGCTTCAATCTTTGCCTTATCGACTTCTATGCCCTTACCTGAGACTTTGTGGCCGAGTACTATGCCTTCTTGGACCATGAAATGACATTTCACCCATTTCAAGACTAAATTAGTGTTGTTGCATCTCTGCAAAACTTTATGCAGATTATGGAGACAATGATTAAAGGAGGTTCCATAAATAGAGAAATCATCCATGAACACCTCCATAATAATTTCAACATAATCGGCAAAAATAACAGTCATGCATCTTTGAAAAGTGGCAGGAGCATTGCAAAGACCAAAAGGCATATGGCGATAAGCATAGAGACCATAAGGACAAATAAAAGTAGTTTTAAGTTGATCATCAGGGTGTACATCAATTTGGGAAAAACCGGAATAACCATCTAGGTAGCAAAAATGAGAATGCATGGCAAGCCTTTCTAAAGTTTGGTCTATAAACAGTAAAGGGTAATGATCCTTCCTAGTTTCCTTATTCAGCTTTCTATAGTCAATGCATATCTTGTGGCCAACAACAGTTCTAGTTGGTACCATTTTTTTATGTTCATTTTCTACAACCGTGAACCCACCTTTCTTCGGAACACGATGTACGAGACTTACCCATTCACTCTCCTCCACATGAAAGATGACGCCTGCATCCAACAAATGTATTATTTCTTTTCTTACCTCCTCTTTCATGTGAGGTTTAAGACGCTGCTGAAAGTCCGCCACCTGCTAGGCTCCTTCTTCCATGAATATTCTATGGGTGGCTATCGAAGGACTAATCTCCTTCAAGTCACTCATCGAATACCCAAGAGATTTTTGATGCATGCGAAGAACCTTCATTAAATTTTCCTCCTCTTTCTCTACGAGGTTAGCACTTACAATAATAGGGAAATTATTTGTATCATTGAGAAATCTATATTTAATTTCCTTTGGTAGAGTTTTAAGGGTTGGAGGAGGAAGAGCCTCATCTCCATTCCTTATAGGTTCTTCATATTTTTGATTAATCTCGATGTGCATCTCCGTTGTGGAGTCGAGATAGTTATCTATTTTAATTTTTTCTATGTCTTAAAGAATGTTATTATTGTTGACTAAACTTCTTGCTAGATCATCATCTGGAGTCTCGATAATTATTGAGGCTAAGTTTATGATATTACCTTCTTCCTCATGTTAGTACTCATCATCATTTAATTCTTCAATAGCTGGTTTATGGTCAAATTTGGAGAAATGAAAATCCATCTTCTCTTCACCAAACTTGAGAGACACAGTTTGCTTCTTGCAGTCTATGTTCGCACCTGCGGTATTTAGAAAAGTTCTTCCGAAGATGATGGGAAAATAAACGTTAGTGGGCATATCAATAAGCACAAAATCAATAGGATATTTGTGGTGTCCAATACATATTGGTACGTCCCTAATTATTCCCATAGGGACTCTTAGAGTTTTATCTGCGAGCATTATATTCATAATCGTATCTTCCATTTCAGCTGGGGCTAATTCGTTTTGAATTTTAAATAAAAGTTAAAAGGAATAATATTAACAACTATACCGATATCGCAAAGACCATAATAGGAAGGTCCTCTGAAAGTGCATGGAAGGATAGGCTTACCCGCTTCTTTAGCTTTTACCTTTCCTTCAAAAAATTGCGAGGCTTCGGAATCTAGCTCAATCACGTTGCAATGTTCAAACATGGTCAGAATATCTTATTTTATTGATGTGTCCGCCTCTTGTTCACTTTCTTCCTCGGTTTTCCTCATTAGTGTTTCCTCTTCCAGCTCCTTGAGAAATAATTCTTCCTCTTTGCGTTGATCCTCAAGTTGTTGAGCCATCATGTGTCTTAGTACCATCCTTGGAAAAGGAAGGTGTTCAACATACGAAGGACCTCCCTCATTGGCTCAACAGGGGCCATAATTATTGGATCTTCTTCAACAACTGGCTCAGGTGGTGGAGTATACTTTGGAGCTTCAATATGTTCTGTAAAAGACTGAAGGATTTGCAAGACAATATCATCATCAAGTTGCAGTTTATTAGCAGCTTCTTTTACCTTACCGGAGTCTTTATAAGCATTAAGACAATCATATTCAATTTCTATACCTCCTTCGCCTCCTAAATCAAATCCCCATGTTTCTCTATTACAGCGAATTCGTTCTAAAAGTTCCCAAGCTTTTATTATAGTTAACTCCATGAAAGAACCTCCTGAATTCACGCCAAGCTCATGTTTAATTTCTTGATTAAGTCCTCCATAAAAAATATGCAGTACATACCATTCTGGTAAATCATGATGGGGACATTTGTGAAGTAGAGACTTATACCTTTTGTAGGCTCTTACCAAACCTTCACCTGAGCGGTTCTTGAAGTTTGTAATTGCCCTTCTTACCTCAACAGTCTTTACCTGGGGAAAGAACCGAGACACAAATTCTATTTTAAGCTTTTCCCAGGTATCAATTTTCTATGCAGGGAAAATTCTATACCAAGCCAAAGCAGTGTTGGTTAGAGATTGGCTAAACAGTTTAAGTTTTAATTCATCATCAGAATAGCCTCTCAATTTCAGAGTATAACATAGCTCGGTAAAGTGCATTAAATGATTATAAGGATCCTCATCGGGATGATCTCTTGCAAAAGTTTTTTCTTTAATAATAGCGATAAAATGAGGGTTAACCTCGCACTTTGGTTCGCTCCCACTCGGGAATTCTTTAATTAATCCTCTATTGAATCTCCCGAGGTATTTAGTAGCATCGATCTGATTGATCAGTCTGAGTGCAGCCATGGTGTTTACCCGAAACTAGTAAACAACTTTAGTAGAACAATGAGTAAAACGAGTAACTAAGAACAAAGACCAAAAGTGCTTAGCTCCCCGGCAACGGTGCCAGAAAATAGCTTAATGACTGCAAGTGCACAGATCAATTGTAGCTAGTTTCAAAGTAAAGATATCGAACCCACATAGAGCTATCGGTAAAGGTCTTTATGCCCCTCATTACTATCTACCAAAGAATACTTGTAAGTTGTCATTGATCTCAAGTAAAGGGTGTTTGAATGGTTTATGGTTGTTTGCAGAAAAGTAATTAAAACAAGTAAAATAAAACAAGTAACAAGATTTTATGAAAGCGTGGTTGAACTCAATAGGACTAAAACGTTCTCGGGGATGTAGGATACACCACTAGCATAGTACTATTATTATATGTAATCAAGATAACATACTTCTTATGTCATGATATGTGTGGAGAGATGATACGTCGTAAACGTATCTATAATTTTTGATGTTCCATGCTTGTTTTATATCTACTTTCTTATGTTTTGTTCACACTTTGAGGTATTCTTTTATACATTTTCTGGAACTAACCTATTAACAAGATGCCACAGTGCCAGATGCCTGTTTTCTGCCGTTTTAGGTTTTAGAAAAGCTAGTAAAGAAATATTTCTCAGAATTGGACGGAACAAAAGCCAAAGTCAATATTTTACCCGAAGCAATACGGAGACCAAAGGGGGATTAGTGGCACAGGCGGCCACACAGTGGCTACATGACTGGGCGTGCCACCAAGGGTGTGGGCCCCCTGGTGCCCCACCGACATTGCCCCTTCGCCTATAAAAGCCTCCCGGGATGAAAACCCTAAGGACCCGATCAGAAATCCACGAAAGAGTCTGTAGCCGCCGGCATCTCCATCCCTAGATCGGGGGATCCGAAGCTCTTCCCGGCACCCTGCTGGAGGGGAGAGATCACCCTGGAGGCCTGTTGGGTCTGCAGCAAAGAAAACAAAAAAATTCCTACGATGAGAACTACACGCCAAGATCTATCTACTAGGTACAGAGCAACGGGTGGACATACATCCATCGAGAACTTACCCTCGAAGACAACGAGTTTTGCTAACGAGTAGGAACTCGTGGTTGATGTAGTCGTACACTTGCCGATCTCAAGATCATGAGGAAGTCCGAGCGCCACAACTCAGCAGCACATCCGTACTCGCACACATGTTCAAGCCACCGGACAACCTCCACCTCCCCGCTCCAGCGATCCAGCGGAAGAAGCAACTCCTTCCAGAAGAAATGCCACCGGGAACATGTATCTCGCTAATCCGAGACCATGGGGGAATAATTCTAGAGGGGGAGAGAGATCCTTCACAAGGAGGTGTGAGGAAGAAGGAGGAAGAGGGGGGCCTTTTATAGGAGGAGGGGGGTGCCCCTCTCTCCATGGCCGGCGCATGGGGGGTGACTCCTCACCTCCCCCATTTATGTGGTGGTAACCCCTCCACATTAAAATGCCTCTTCACATTCCCTTTTAAAGTCCCCACTTTAAATGCATTAAAATTCTCTAAGTTTAATGCTCTCTCATTTAATAAAACTCTTTTATTAAATTTATTCAGAATTTTGTTAATTACTTTAATTAACAAACATTCACATATAACCCCTTGCAATATTTCAATATCACATGTGGAACCACTTTATACAATTTCACCCAAAACAATTTCCAGTTTCTATCGAAACAATTCCTGCGCTTTGCAATTCTTTTGTCTGAAACATATGTGCTCCAAAATGGTGTCCAGTAACTCTTAAGTGTGTCACCCTACGGTTCGCGAATAATGCAGACATGATTGAGACTCCTCTCAGATCAATAATCAGAAGCGGGACCTCCACCTGGAGGTCCATACTGACTCCTGCATATTCAACAATGACTTCTGTGATCGTGAGAACCTTTAACGCTTGTAATTTAATCCCTTTGTCTCTTGATATAATACATGTCCGAGATTCGATCATCGGTATCCAAATACCTAGTTTGATCTCGTTACCGACATGCACTCTTTTCTCGTTCCCGTGATATAACATTCTAGTGATCACATCACTTGCTTGCAAGCTATCTTAATGTGATATCACCGAGAGGGCCCAGAGTATATCTATCCGTCATCGAGATTGACAAATTCCACTCTTGATCCATGAGCCTCAACATAACACCTTCGTAGCACTGAACCCATCTTTATAGTCACCCTATTATGGTGTGACGTTTGATGTTATCAAGATACTCTTCCGGTGTTAGCAATTAATATGATATCATGGTCTAAGGATAAAGATTACTTCGTATGATGTTACAGCAATGTAAACATAATGACTTGATCGTAATGCTATACTTCGGATGAATGTTCATCACATCATTTCACAAATGTTGTCACCTTGTTATTAACAACATCCAATGTCCATGATCAGGAAACCTTGATCATCTTGTTAATCAACAAGCTAGTCTATAAGAGAGGCATAACTAGGAACCCTTTTTGTTTATTAAACACACATGTATTGATGTTTTCGATCAATACAATTCTAGCATGAAAAATAAACATCTATCATATATAAGGAATACATAATAACAACTTTATTATTGCCTCTCAGGGCATATTTCCTTCAGTCTCCCACTTGCACTAGAGACAATAATATAGTTCACATAGTGATAAATCTAACACCCATGGAGTTCTGGTGTTGATCATGTTTTTCCCTAGGGAGAGCTTTAGTCAACGGATCTGCTACATTTAGGTCCATGTGTACTTTACAAATCTTTATATCTCCATCCTTGACATGTTCGCAGGTGGAGTGAAACCGGTGCTTAATATGCTTGGAATTCTTGTGAGACCTCGGTTCCTTGGCGTTGGCTATGGCTCCATTGTTGTCACAATAGATCACCATCGGGTCCAATGCACTAGGAACCACACCTAGTTCCGTAATGAACTCTTTCATCCAAACCGCTTCCTGCGCCGCTTCTGAAGCACTAACATATTCCGCCTCCATCGTTGATCTAGCCACCACAGGTTGTTTGGAACTCCTTCAACTAACTACTGCTCCGTTCAAGAGAAATACATAACCGGATTGAGACTTAGAGTCATCCGGATCGGTGTCAAAGCTAGCATCGACATAACACTTAGCGACTAGCTCTTCTTCACCTCCGTATATAAGAAACATATCCCTAGTTTTCTCAAGTACTTGAGGATGTTCTTGACCGCTATCTAGTGTTTTAAACCTGGATCAGATTGGTACCTACTAGTCAAACTAATAGCATGTGCCACATCCGGTCTTGTACATAGCATGGCATACATTATAGAGCCTATGGCCGAGGCATAGGGGATCTTATCCATCATCTCTCTTTCTGCCGCCATAGCCGGACTTTGAGTCTTACTCAATGTCTTGCCTTGCAACATAGGTAAGAAGCCCTTCTTACTTCCGTCCATATTAAACTTCTTTAATATCTTATCAAGGTATGTACTCTGCGATAGCCCAATTAGGCGCCTTGATCTATCTCTATAGATTTTAATGCCTAATATATATGACGCTTCACCAAGGTCTTTCATCAAAATTTCTTTGTTTAGATAACTTTTAACACTGTTTAAAAGATCTATATCATTTCCAATCAATAATATGTCATCCACATATAATATTAGAAATGCCACATTGCTCCCACTCACTTTCTTGTAAATACAAGCCTCTCCATAAGTTTGGACAAATCCAAACTCTTTGATCACCTCATCAAAGTGGAGATTCCAACTCTGGGATGCTTGCTTCAGTCCATAGATGGATCGCTGAAGTTTGCATACCTTATTAGCATCCTTAGGATCGACAAAACCCTTAGGTTGTATCATATACAACTCTTCTTCAATATTACCATTGAGGAACGCAATTTTGACATCCATCTACCATATTTCATAATCGAAATATGCAGCAATTGCTAATATAATCCTAAACGACTTAAGCATCGCTACGAGAGAGAATGTCTCATCGTAGTCAACTCCTTGAATTTGTTGAAACCCCTTTGCGACAAGTCGAGCCTTATAGACGGTCACATTACCATCAGCATCAGTTTTTCTTTTGAAAATCCATTTATTCTCAACGCCCTTTCGGCTGTGAGGTAAGTCCACCAAGGTCCAAACCTGGTTCTCGTACATGGATTCCATCTCGGATTTCATGGCTTCTAGCCATTTGTTGGAATCCGGGCTCATCATCGCTTCTTCATACGTCGCAGGGTCATCCATTTCATCAACCATGAAATTCACAATAGGATTGCCGTACAGTTGAGGAGCTGCACGTGTCCTACTTGACCTGCGAGATTCGGTAGTGTCCTCTTTCGGAGTTTCATGATCAATATCATTAGCTCTCTCTTCATTAGGTGAAGTCAACTGCGAAACAATTTCCAGTGTTGCGCTACTCGCCATTTCATGAAGAGAAGGTTCAATAACCTCTTCGAGTTCTACCTTCCGACTACTCACACCTTTCGCGAGAAATTCCTTCTCAAGAAAGGATCCATTCTTGGCAACAAAAACATTGCCCTCGGATCTGTGATAGAAGGTATACCCAATCGTTTCCTTAGGGTATCCTATGAAGACGCATTTTTCTGCTTTGGGTTCGAGTTTATCCGGTTGAAGTTTCTTCACATAAACATCGCATCCCCAAAACTTTAAGAAATAACAACTTAGGTTTGTTTCCAAACCATAATTCATACGGTGTCGTTTCAACGGATTTAGATGGTGCCCGATTTAAAGTGAATGCAGCTGTTTCCAGTGCATAACCCCAAAATGACAGTGGCAAGTCAGTTAGAGACATCATAGATCGAACCATATCTAATAAAGTACGATTACAACGTTCCAACACACCATTACGTTGTGGTGTTCGGACAGGCGTGAGTTGTGAAACTATTCCACACTCTTTCATGTGTGTGCTAAACTCGTAAGTTAGATACTCACCTCCACGGTCAGACCGCAGAAATTTGATCTTTCTATTACGATGATTTTCCACTTCATTCTGAAATTCCTTGAACTTTTCAAAGGTTTCATACTTGTGTTTCATCAAATAGATATACCCGTATCTACTCAAATCATTCGTGAAAGTAACAAAATAACGATATCCACCTCGCGCCGACACACTCATTGGTCCACACACATCAGTATGTATGATTTCCAATAAATCTGTCGCCCGTTCCATTGAACCGGAAAACGGCGTTCTAGTCATATTGCCCATAAGGCATGGCTCACATGTATCAAATGATTCAAAATCAAGTGATTCCAAAAGTCCATCAGAATGGAGTTTCTTCATGCGTTTAACGCCAATATGACCTAGACGGCAGTGCCACATATATGCAGATATATCATTATCAAGTTTAATCTTTTTAGCATTAACATTATGAATATGCGTAATATTACTATCGAGATCCAACAGAAATAAACCATTCAACACAGGTGCATGACCATAAAAGATATCATTCTTATAAATCGAACAACCATTGTTTTCAGATTTAAAGGAATAACCACTTTGCATCAAACACGATCCAGATACAATGTTCATGCTCAGTGCAGGCACCAAATAACAATTATTTAGGTTTATAACTAATCCCTATGGCATATGGAGAGGTAGCGTCCCGACGGTGATCACATCAACTCTTGATCCATTGCCGACCCGCATCCTGACCTCATCCCTTGCTAGTTGTCGCTTGTTCCGCAGCCCCTGAATCGAGTTACATATATTAGCAAGTGATCCTGTATCAAATACCCAGGTGCTACTATGAGTACTAGTCAATTACACATCAATAACATGTATATCACATATACCTTTGTTTGCCTTGCCGGACTTCTTGTCCGCCAAATACTTGGGGCAATTAAGCCCAATGGCGATCCTTGCAATAGTAACACTCGGTGTAAGACTTAGGGCAAGCTCGGGGTTTCTTTTCAGGTGTGGCAACAGATTTGCCACCCTTCTTTCCCTTGTGCTTGCCTTTCTTGTCCTTCTTGAAACCGGTGGTCCTATTGATCATCAACACTTGATGTTCTTTCCTAGTCTCCACTTCTGCAGTCTTAAGCATTGACAGAAGCTCGGGAAGAGACTTCTTCATGCCCTGCATATTATAGTTCATCACGAAGCTCTTGTAGCTAGGTGGCAGAGATTGGAGAACATGATGTATGCCTAAGTCAATGGGAATCGTTATTCCCAAGGACACAAGCTTATCGGCGTACCCAGACATTTTAAGTACATGCTCACTAACGGAGCTGTTCTCCTCCATCATGCAGCTAAAGAACTTTTCAGTAGCATTATAACTCTCTACGGCATCATGGGTATCGAAAATCATTTTCAATTCTCCCATGGTATCAAAGGCATTGCCGTTTTCGAAACGCTTTCGATGTTCTGGCTCTAGCCCATACAGTATGCCGCAATGAACTAAGTTGTGGTCCTCCTAACGAGTCACATAGACATTCTTTTCCTCGTCAGGGGCATCGGGAGCTGGTGGGGGGCCTAGCGGCGCATCTAGCACATATTGCTTTTGTGCAGCAGTGAGGAGAATCCTCAAATTCATAGCCCAGTTGGTGAAGTTGCTACCATTCGCAGCAAGTTTCTCTTTCTCCATGAACACATTGAAATTAAAAGCAGGTGGTGCCATCTACAACAGAATTTGTAAAGTTTATTTAGACTAAGTTTATGATAGAGTGAGTTCAACTAATCCAAATTACTAATGAACTCCCACTCAAAAATGACATCCCTCGTGTCCTTTTGGTGATTACATGAACCAAATCCACTACACCAAGTCTGATCATCACGTGAGTCGATGTAGCTTCAAAGTCGAGCATCTATATGGGCATCACATAAACTATATGACTCATGCTTAACCTTTCGGTCCGTGTTCCGAGGACATGTCTGTACATGCTAGGCTCGCCAAGTAAGAACCTTAGTATTTGCGTGTGTAAAACTGTCTTACACCCGTTCATATGAAAGCGTAGCTTCGAGTACACCCGATCATCACGTGATGTCTCAAAACACGATCCACAGAATGGTGCATACTCAAGGAAGAACACATTTTTATCTTGATATCTAAATGAGGGATCATCTTACAATGCTACAGAAAGCGCCAAACTAGCAGTATAAGATGCTAACATCTAATGTGTAAAGTGAGATGATATGGTCCATGCATTTGATCTCTATCATTTGCATCGTGGTATGATCTCTATCATTCCGTTGTGTGTAAGGCCAAGGTCTATGGAACTTACGCATTGAATGTGTTGTAAGAGTATCTATCATACATCTACTTACAACAATACCATATCAATACACTAGCCTAACAACGATCTAAACTAGACGCCTCTAATTTATCAATTGCAAGTTTTACGTGGCTTAGGGCTTTCGGAGATCGAACCATTCTTACCTACGAACATGAACCACAACGAGGATAACCAAGTTATTAGCAACATGTTGTAAATCAGATATTGACTATAGTAGGAGAGACAGACACCCGCCAGCCACTTATGCAAAACTAGTTGCATGCCAGTCGTGGAACCGGTCTCATGTACGATGACATGTAAGGTTGGTCCGGGCCGCTTCATCTCACTATGCCACCAATATCCAAAATACATAGAAGATGCAATAACATGATCATCATCGCCCACATATAAACATATGTGTACTACCCGTGCAAAGCACCTACACATATATCAGGCTCTGATACCACTGTTGGGTCCGCAGCATAGAAAACAAAAAATTTCCTACGATGAGAACTACACGCCAAGATCTATCTACTAGGTACAGAGCAACGGGTGGACATACATCCATAGAGAACTTATCCTCGAAGACAACGAGTTTTGTTAACGAGTAGGAACTCGTGGTTGATGTACTCATACACTTGCCGATCTCAAGATCGCGAGGAAGTCTGAGCGCCGCAACTCAGCAGCGCATCCGTACTCGCACACACGTTCAAGCCACCGGACAACCTACACCTCCTCACTCCAGCGCTCCAGTGGAAGCAGCAACTCCTTCCAGACGAAATGCCACCGGGAACATGTGTCTCGCTAATCCGAGACCATGGGGGAATAATTCTAGAGGGGGAGAGAGATCCTTCACAAGGAGGTGTGAGGAAGAAGGAGGAAGAGGGGGGCCTTTTATAGGAGGAGGGGGGTGCCCCTCTCTCCATGGCCGGCGCATGGGGGGTGACTCCTCACCTCCCCCATTTATGTGGTGGTAACCCCTCCACATTAAAATGCCTCTTCACATTCCCTTTTAAAGTCCCCACTTTAAATGCATTAAAATTCTCTAAGTTTAATGCTCTCTCATTTAATAAAACTCTTTTATTAAATTTATTCAGAATTTTGTTAATTACTTTAATTAACAAACATTCACATATAACCCCTTGCAATATTTCAATATCACATGCAGAACCACTTTCTACAATTTCACCCGAAACAATTCATGCGCTTTGCAATTCTTTCGTCTGAAACATATGTGCTCCAAAATGGTTTCCGGTAACTCTTAAGTGTGTCACCCTACGGTTCGCGAATAATGCAGACATGATTGAGACTCCTCTCAGATCAATAATCAGAAGCAGGACCTGGAGGTCCATACTGACTCCTGCATATTCAACGATGACTTCTGTGATCGTGAGAACCTTTTAACGCTTGTAATTTAATCCCTTTGTCTCTTGATATAATACATGTCCGAGATTCGATCATCGGTATCTAAATACCTAGTTTGATCTCGTTACCGACATGCACTCTTTTCTCGTTCCCGTGATATAACATTCTAGTGATCACATCACTTGCTTGCAAGCTATCTTAATGTGATATCACCGAGAGGGCCCAGAGTATATCTATCCGTCATCGGGATTGACAAATTCCACTCTTGATCCATGAGCCTCAACATAACACCTTCGTAGCACTGAACCCATCTTTATAGTCACCCTATTACGGTGTGACGTTTGATGTTATCAAGATACTCTTCCGGTGTTAGCAATTAACATGATCTCATGGTCTAAGGATAAAGATTACTTCATATGATGTTATAGCAATGTAAACATAATGACTTGATCGTAATGATATACTTCGGATGAATGTTCATCACATCATTTCACAAATGTTGTGACCTTGTTATTAACAACATCCAATGTCCATGATCAGGAAACCTTGATCATCTTGTTAATCAACAAGCTAGTCTATAAGAGAGGCATAACTAGGAACCCTTTTTGTTTATTAAACACACATGTATTGATGTTTCCGATCAATACAATTCTAGCATGCAAAATAAACATCTATCATATATAAGGAATACATAATAACAACTTTATCATTGCCTCTCAGGGCATATTTCCTTTAGTCTGCCACTTGCACTAGAGACAATAATCTAGTTCACATAGTGATAAATCTAACACCCATGGAGTTCTGGTGTTGATCATGTTTTGCCCTAGGGAGAGATTTAGTCAACAAATCTGCTATATTTAGGTCCGTGTGTACTTTACAAATCTTTATATCTCCATCCTTGACATGTTCGCGGATGGAGTGAAACCGACGCTTAATATGCTTGGAATTCTTGTGAGACATCGGTTCCTTGGCGTTGGCTATGGCTCCATTGTTGTCACACTATATCACCATCGGGTCCAATGCACTAGGAACCACACCTAGTTCCGTAATGAACTCTTTCATGCAAACCGCTTCCTGCGCTGCTTCTGAAGCAGCAACATATTCCGCCTCCGTCGTTGATCTAGCCACCACAGGTTGTTTGGAACTCCTCCAACTAACTGCTGCTCCGTTCAAGAGAAATACGTATCCGGATTGAGACTTAGAGTCATCCGGATCGGTGTCAAAGCTAGCATCGACATAACACTTAGCGACTAGCTCTTCTTCACCTCCTTCAGTAATAACCTCTCCTTATCCTTTTTTGTGGTTTTTGTGCCAAGAATAACCTCTAATGAGAGAGAAGTAAGACTTGGGAAAGTTGTTGTCCCGAAACAGATTTTTGTGCTTCACCGTAAACAATCGTGAAAAATCCCTGTATGTGGGATTGAGCTATAATTTTTTGTGCTTATGCCCCAGGTTATTATCTAACTTTCGTTAGTTTATCACTTTTCGATTTGAGCAATAGAAGCTCTTCGAAAAAATCGGTTTTTACCTGCTGGTCCGTTTTGACAGATTTCTGCCATTATTTGCATTTGCCTCTTAATCTATTTCTCTTTGAGTTCTCTTTGATCACTTGAGCTTTTAGAAGAAATTGCTACAGTAGGTTGTGTTTTAATGGAAGTTTTACTTGTGTTGAAACTAAACCCAAAGACTTATTATCTTGAATACACTAATGTTGCTAATGAAGATTGTGTGAAGTTTTGTATGAAGGAAATTTTAAAGTGTAGGGAAGAATAATGTGATGAGATGAAGTATGGAAAAAAGCTCAAGCTTGGGGATGCCACCGTGTCACCCCAAGAAATATTCAAGAAGTACAAGTGTCAAAGCTTGGGGAAGCCCAAGGCATCCCCTTATTCATCAATAAAAATCTCAGGTTTTCTTCCAAACACTTCATTTTTATTGTTTCATGCACAATTGTGTTGTTCTTGGAGCATCTTTGTTTTTGTTTTTAGTTTTCTTTGGATTGGTTTGCTTAAATAAATTGGTTGGACCCTCGCATTCATATGATGGTTTCAAAAAGTTGATCGGTGATTGGAAAAGAGTAGGAAGCTTCGTGCTTATCAGTCATAAGGAGCTTGTTTAGACTGTGGCCTAGACTTTATCATGTCATGTTTGATATTGCTTTGACTTTATGCTTAGTGATTATTGTTGTAGCATGACTTGTTCCAAACAATTGAGATTGCGTAATGTTCCTTGAAAGAATCATGCGCTGTTTTAACATACAAAAGCATAATATTATGGTATTCTCCTTTGATGCTTTATTTGGGTTGACTTGGCACATGCTTACACCATGTTAAGACTATGAACTAGTCACCTTAGCCTCTATGATCATTTAGTTTACGACTTGTAATATCACTTTATGCGTTAATTAATAATGTTTTGTCGCTTTGCATGATTATGGCAATTATTGCTCTCTTAGTTGGTCGCTCCTAGTCTTTTGCTAGCCTCCACATGTACCAAGTATGAGTTCCACTCATGCATCCAACCCCCAAGAAAACCAAGTTATTCCAAAGAGTCCACTATAAATTCCTATACATGGTGTGTTACACCATTCCAAGTATATTCATGTTTTTATCTACCTTCCAAATTAAAACTTGTTATGTGAAAATTAGTGATTAAAGCACTCACAAAATTGATGGCACACTTTACTTTCTTGCACTTAATAAACTTGAACCATTGTGTCCATCTATGTTTCTTATATGCTTGCACTTTATAAGTTGTGAATTAGCAGAACCATGCTATCATGGGGAACGCTTTCAACATTGCACTTATTATTCAGTTGATATCATGATCTTTTGCTTATGGATCCTGACGGTGTGAAATAAAAGGGGAGCTTGTAAGCTCATGGAGTTTGTATGTGTGTTAGAGAAACGCCTGGGCGGCTAGCCTAAGCCATGCCTAATCATGGTAGAAACTTGCAGCATAACCATAGTGAGCATTCTATGAATCATCTTCAATAAAAACATATGCAAATAGAAAATAAAAAGATCGTTGAGATGCTCATTATCTGTTGCCTTGTCATTTTGATATGGGATAGCTCCTGTATCATGGGGCAAGGGGTAACCCGTTGGTGGTTCTCTATGATACACATGTACTTACAATGACAAGAACTTACTTGTGACTGAAGTTGAGTAGCATGAGGTTCGGTACTCGTAAGCACGGGGCATGAGATTTTCAACTTATAACTTGTCAAGCGTATCTTCATATTTGTGTCACTTTAACCTTAATCACCTCAAGATGCTTATGATAGGGGCAATGAGATCTGAAAGCTAATAAGTACCATAATTTTTGGAAGCTCTTTAAGAAACTTGAATCTCTGGTTCCCTCGTTGAAGGGCCTTTCTTTTTACTTTTATGTTGAGTCTCCATCTTCTATCTTTATGCACCAATTGAGAGAGCATAGTGGTCATTCTTAGTTTAATGTGCATTGTCCCAAAACTTATTGATTGATTCATAACTTTGATATTGCTTGCTCTTAAATTATCTGTATCTAGTCACCCTTATGAAATTTTAAGGTGTCCTATGCATTTATGTTTTGCTATACCATGAGGGACAAGCCGAATACCACTTTTATTATGTTTTCTATATGTGAAAAAACAAACGTATTTCAATGCATTGTTATTCATGATCTTTTGTTTGTACATTTTCATGTTACAACATAGTTGCTATATCTTATTGTTAGAACTCTATCTTTCATGCTTATGTTTAGAGTACTTTGATCCCAGCTATCAATGCTTTACAATACCTTGATCAAGATTGTGATGGTGCATGTCACCTCAAAAATTATTATTTTTTATCACTTACCTACTCGAGGACGAGCAGGAGTTAAGCTTGGGGATGTTGATATGTCGTAAACATATCTATTTTTATGTTCCATGCTTGTTTTATATCTACTTTCGTATGTTTTGTTCACACTTTGAGGTATTCTTTTATACATTTTCTGGAACTCACCTATTAACAAGATGCCATAGTGCTAGTTGCCTGTTTTCTGCTGTTTTTGGTTTCAGAAAAGCTAGTAAAGAAATATTCTCGGAATTGGATGGAACAAAAGCCAAAGTCAATATTTTACCCGAAGCAATACGAAGACCAAAGGAGGGACGAAGTGGCGCACCAGGGCGGTCATACCTGGTGGCGGCACGGCCTGGGGGGCACGCCACCAGGGGTTGCGGGCCCCCTGGTGCCCCACCAACCTTGCCCCTTCGCCTATAAAAGCCTCCCGGGACGAAAACCCTAAGGACTCGATCAAAAATCCACGAAAGAGTCTGTAGTCGCCGCCATCTCCATCCCTAGATCGGGGGGGGGGGGATCCGAAGCTCTTCTCGGCACCCTGCCGGAGGGGAGAGTTCACCCTAGAGGCCTTCTTCATCACCATGCAAGCCTCCGGAGTGATGCGCGAGTAGTTCACCCTTGGACTACGGGTCCATGTAGTAGCTAGATAGTTGGTTCTCCTCCTTTATGCTATCATGTTTAGATCTTGTGAGCTCCATTCATGATCAAGATCATCTATTTGTAATCTTACATGTTGTGTTTGCAGGAATATGATGGATATTGAGATACTATTTCAGATTGATTATTGATTCTATCATGGCTATGTTATTTGTGATCTTGCATGCTCTCCGTCGTTAGTAGCTATATTGGCCAAGTAGATGTTAGCAACTCCAAGAGGGAGTATTCATGCTCCATAGTGGTTCATGCCTCTAGTAATCTGGGGAAGTGACATGAATCTCTAAGGTTGTAGATGTGTTGTTGCTACTAGGGAGAAAACAACAATCCTTTGTCCATGAGGCAATCATATTGTTTACTTTACACACTTTGCTTAATGCAATTATCTGTTTCTTGCAATTTAATACTAGAGGGGGTTCGAATGACAGTTGGATTACGGTCTATGTATAATGTCGTAATGCCCAATCAAATCTCATAGGAATCAAGATGTCTAGTATATGCATTGTTATGCTTTCTCAATTTGTCAATTGCCCCGCTGTAATTTGTTCACCCAACATGTTATCTATATTAAGGAGAAACACCTCTAGTGAACTATGGACCCCGGTCCATTATTTTACCATTGCTATACCATCTACTATTTACTTTCTGCAAGCAATTACTATCTTCCACACTATACGTTTAATCCTTCGTTTTTAGCAAAACCGGTGAGATTGACAACATCACTATAAGTTGGGGCAAAGTTCTGTGGTTGTGTTGTGCAGGATTCCAAGTTGCTAGCAACACCTTGGAGTTGTTTCCTTGCTCCTACTAGTTCGATAACCTTGGTTTCATAACTGAGGGAAAACTTGTTGCTGTGCTCATCATACCTTCCTCTTGGGGTTTCCAGTGAGCTCGACATATTTTGAGCCATCAAGAGAGCCCCATAATAAGATGTTCACGACAAGGCTCGTAGGAAGCCACTTTGTTGAGCCAAGTGTGAGGTCACCTCTAAATAACCACTACAATGCCTGAGAGCAATCACCCATACAGACCACCGCAATTAAGGGTTTCCCCATGGATATCATAATTAGGTTAGGGAGTCCCTCTTAATCCCCCTTTGACCGTGTGGGTTACGAGCTAGCGCCAATCTGTCACGGGGCACTCTAGGTACTCTTCCAAGACACGTACAAAGGGTTTCTTCCTCCCTTTAGTCCTGAAGGCAAATGATATGTTGTCGACTTCACGTATCATCTATAGAGAGAAATCAAACACAAGTCATAATTATATCATAGACAAGCAATTCATATGGACACAAGAATAGATCATCTTTATTACAAGTTCATAGTGGTGCTAGGTATTCTCCATCTCCCCAAAAACAAAGGAACTACTCACTCATGGAAGCAATCAACAACATCATCATAATCAAATGAATGGATTAAAGTACGGGGGTAGATCTAATGCAAACTACAATTGGATCTGGAATTACAAAGAGATCTAATAGATGAAAGATGGAGTAATGGTGGTGATGAAGATGCAGCGGTTGATGATGAAGGGGATGATGCATTGTCCTCCGATGATCCGCGAAGCAGCCGGGATTTTACCCCAGCCAAGTTCCTCCTTCAGATCCCTCTCAGATGTGGTGTTTCGTGGTTTCTGGTGGCTATGAATGTCGGATCTCCCTCTCATCTTCACCAGGAAAAAGGGTTAATTATTGGTTTGCCACTATAGGCTGCCATATGCTCAGTTTTTCCACTGCTATGGTGACACCAACCGACCAGTTTAAATAAGCATAACAAATTAAAAAAAATCAAAAAAATGAAAAACATGTGCACATAGTCTTCTTATGTCTTATACTAACAATTCAAGTTGATAAACAAGGTGTACATACATTCAAACGGAAAATTCATGAATACGTGATAAAAAAAAGGTCTACATACATGAATACATGAATTTTTCGTTTGAATATATGTAAATCTTGTTTATCAACTTGAATCATTAGTATAAGACATAAGAAGACTATGTGTGTAGGTTTTTAATTTTTTTAATTTTTTATGGTCATTTGAACTGGCCAGTTGGCGTCGCCATACCATCTATGCCCGAAATAGTGGCAAAACGGAGCACCATTCCACGCTAGTGGCAAAACTGAGCATATGGAGGCCTATAGTGGCAAACTAATAATTAACCCCAGGAAAAACTATTTGACGAGGCGGTCTCGATGGCGCCTGGTACGGGCGAACGGTACGGGCAGGCTCCGCCTGTATGAGTGCTCATTATCGGTACTGATGTCTCCTCCTTGTTTGTTATTCTTCCAGGTGCGAAAGTAAATTCATAAAATGACTTTTATCACTTAGAAATATCATACAATTACACAATATGACAGCTCTGATTGATATATGTTCATATATGACTCCATGATTTGGGATCCTGTTGAAACAAGAACAAAATTGCACGCGTAGGCGTAGTGAAATACAAAAATCTCTACTCTATTTATGCAAAAACAAAAGGTAAATATGCTTCAATTTTGGACGCATCAGTGGCCAACCCTAATTAGGATTCCACCATATTTTATATGCTCCAACAAGCATCTGTGAGTTGTTGATGTGGAGATGGACCATGTTTTGCTCCTATGTGTTAAGTCAAAAATCTTTAAGCTCTAGAGTTGGTTTCTGTACCCTGACTTGGCCTGATATTTTCTTATATGCATGTGGTACTGGTGTTGTTACCTCTGCTGTTACCTGGGCATGCTAGAGTTGATTTTTTTGAATTCTAAATTTAGTAGAATGTTGATATATAGTAGGATATAATTTGAGAACAAATACTGATACTTGATCTAGATGATGATATGGGCACTGGCTTGGGTGTTATCAATATGACAGGAGTATCTTTGATATGATTCCCAGTGATTACTAGGAAAATGGTTTATTTAGAGAAATTCAATTAGTAGAATTAGTGGTTGTTGTTGTCCTTGTGTTGTTACTATGGTGCCTCAATCTAGAGTGTGTACAGTAATGGTCAAACATCAGAAGTTGTTGTTGCTGTGGTTGTGGCTGTGAAGTTGTGTTGGTTGATACCTATATATTGAGTCCTGTCTGTGTGCAATATAATGAAATTGGTGCTTGCTCCTGTGATGTGCTTTGCAAATGAGACTGTGAGATATGTATTGGCTGTCAACCTAGCAGTAAGCATCTTAAAGATGATTCCTAGCATATACTAGGAAAATGATTTAAAATATGTTTGCTGGATATATTTCCGACTTATGAATGTGTTGTCTTTTGTTTAATTTCCACAAGTGGCTCTGCTAACCGGGGCCACTGTTGTGGTGCCTCCAAATCTGGAGTGTGCATAGCAGTGGCCCTAGTAGCATGATTTGCTGCTGTGTAGATTAACTATCTAGATTGCTTCTAGCCTGTGATGCAAAAGGCTGAGGCCATCCTTATATAAAATAAGAACATATCCTATACTCTACAATCTCTCAACCCAATGATGAGATTTGCATATCGCAATATGCAAATCTGAGGGTAAACCCCCCATATCAATATTTCCTTACATGAAAATAGATTGGATATGAGAAACCACCCATTGTTATGGCATTTGAGGTGTGCTTGATGTTGCTTGGGGTTGATCTATCTGTCGCTACTGCGTGCTCCTCTCTTGGCTTCACCTTGTCTCTGTCTTGGTCTTGTCCTACTCCTCCTGATGTCAAGCTTGTCCTTCTCCTTCCTTGATCTGCTCCTGGCTTGATCTTGCTCAACACCAACACTACCCCCTTCTTTAAGTGACCATGATTGATGGTTTGGTTGGTTGGTTTTTGTGGTGGATTCGATGATGGATCTGGTATGTACTAGTGATGAAACTATAGTGTGTTCTTACTGTTCTTGATGTGGTGAGAATGTTTAGCAGAGATAGCTCTACTAGCACGGTTGTGCCCTTTTATTTCCCCTCTCCTTGCTTCCTGGTGTCGACAGCACACAGGAATGCATGTGTGCGTGTGCTGCTTGCACTGTTCTAGATCAGTTCAAGTAAGATACTTTGATTTTTACCCTTTTACTTCTACTTTCTCTGGTGAAACTTTTCCCTTTTCTATAATTTCATTGAGGTTGTACCGAGGCAAGATTTGTTTAAGAACAAATGCTGCCATTTGGTGAAACTTGCCCCTTTATTTTAGATTTGCTAGTGATGAATTTAAATAGTGCACTTAACTGTTAAGTCTCGGAGCAAAAATACTAATAATTAACCCCTTTTCTTTATTTTTGTTTTCTTTGTTTGCTTACAGGTACAATATCTTACAAAGAAGGATTTGAAGCTACAGGACTTAGTTCAGGAAAAGTAGTGTAGGTTTTCTTTTATTACCTTGTAACCTTCTTTTGTTCATTTGTAAAGATAATGTAATATGTATTATTCAATAAAGCATTTCTTTTATTTACTTGTAATTAATATTGTTGTAATGAATTCTTATTTGTTTTCTCCTGGAATAACTTTGTTTCATATTAGATAAGAAAAGAATAAAGAGTTCTATTTACTTGTCTTTATTTGAATTACTTTATTTTAATTTAATTCTTTTTAATTGTATACTTATTATATAATATATCAATACTTCACATTAAGAAACTCAAAGGTAATTTTAAAAGAATTAACTCCTAAATGCTTTTGGTTTGAATTATTTCAAAGGTCAATTCAAATTTAAATGTCAAATTAAATTACTACCCCAAAACAACTCAGAAGATCTAGAGATCATGTCAGAGTTTATAACGATCACCTGGATGAGCTAAACCCTAACTCATCGCAGTGAAAGAAACTATGATCCTTCTAGTATTTTAGTTTGCAAAAAATACCTTAATTTTCAGATGCATGCATGCAAATGCACAAAATTCTAAATCTACCCTTCATTTAGTCCTAAATGTTGGGATGTTACACTATGACCCAATCAAAATGAGTATGAGTGAAGGCATGGAAATTAGCAAGCGTGGTTGAAACATCAGATTTAGCAGTAAAGGAAATGACCACATATAATGAGAGTAATCATCAACAATAAGAAGAAAATAATATTTCATGTCGGAATTGCTAGAAAGAGGAGCTGTCCAAAGATCACAATGGATCAATTGGAAAGAAATGGAAGATTTGGAAGATGAATTACAAAATGGAAAACACACATGTTTTTCTAATTGCCACGCCTCACAAAGGTGCCGAATATTATTATAAGGAAACTTTTATTAATGCTAGAGGAGACGCCGAGCTGACCAAGGTGCCTATGCCAAAGATCCTTGGAGGTAGTGGTGGCGTGGAGGGCGATGGTTGGGGAGGTGGGTGATGCCGGGAAGATTGGGTAGAGATCTTCGTAGCTATCACAGTGGTGGATGACCTCCCTTGGCTACCGCGCCGCTGGCCTCTTGCCAAGCTGAGCGCAACGAAGTGCCCACAAGCCACGACAACAGACATCAGGCCGCTCCAGCCCAGGCCTGTGGCCATGGAACCTGCGGAGGTCGCATGCCACCATCATCTCCTCTAGTGAACGGTACGTACTCAACAAAGAAACAATCTTGCTTGCTCGTTGATTCTCCTCCAATGCGCTCCTAACGGACCTGTTCAATGTTCATGCATGTCGGCTGCAGGTGATCCCGCTGCGGTGGAGGACATCGAGAAGGAGCTGGATTTCAAGCCGATTCGGGCCATCCCCCTCATGTACGACGTTGCCCAGGCGGTAAGCTACAACCGATTTCACACCAACCTTCACCAACTGCTCAAGACCAACCAAGTTGTGGAGACAGTATCGGTCATGGTGCGCCAAACAGTCCTTGTGCCACCACTGACATGGATCCTGGTCACCCTCACCGCAAGCAGGAGCTCCTAAGAAAAGATGATGATGGCCGTGAGGAATGACAACGCATACGTCGTTGGCTTCAACAACTTGGCGGGAACTTGGTTCCCATCCCCAGCTTCCAGAGACTGGTCCAGGGCGCGCCATCACGCTTTCCATGATCTGCACGGCCGATTCACGGATTTTGGGGTCCTAGGGCAACATGAAATCAAGGCCCTCTTGTTTAGATAGTCAGAGCTTTCCTAGGGTCAGGGAGGGGGGGCAATGCCCCCCTACTACAGAAAATATATTAGAGATATAATTAATATTTATACTAAAATTTTAAATATTACTCAAAGTTTATAATCTTGGGCGTCTCAACAATGTCTATCAAGCTCCATCACTTGTTCACACAGAAAAGAATTAAACATATTAGTATCCCGTAAGAGAAAATATTACTGTCATGCAACAACAAATTGAATAATCCATTCATTATAGATCCATGATTTTTGAAATCTCGGTGAAGACATTCGAAACTACTTATTTCTATTGATGACTATATACCATGATAGCTATTTTATCAATTGTTGCTTGTGTACATATATGCCAGTGCAAAAAATAAGTAGATGAGTAAACATATTAAGCACTGAATTAATGAGAGAATGTAATATTCTCTCAAACATATATGAGGGGACACGTAGAATTGTTGGAAATATTAGAATCGGTGTTATTCTTACATTTGGAGAGGCCAACAAATTCTTGGCATCGAAGAAAAAATATTCGAAAATATTAAGAGTATTGGTTTTGAGAAATAGGAGTCACAGTAGAGTTTTGATAGACTATAATTTGAACCACTATATTTTATTTTTAGACAACAATTGATATTTTTATATTTTCTAAAATTATTCTACACGGTCGTGGGGAAAGACCTAGACCATGGGGGGCAGGGCGAACGCCCCCCCTTTGCACCACCCTATGGGCCGTCCTAGCTTCCTAGCGACCTACCGATCGACTAATGGTGAGCGATAAGAGCTATAATTACAAGTTTGGGATCAGCCTAGCGAGACTGATCGTCATCGTCGCAGAGGCTGCCGGTTCAAGACCATCTACAGCACGGTGGAGCAGGGACTAGTGCAGCGTCAAACCCAAGTGAGGATGACCGAGAAGGAGGCCAAACCGCTTGTCCGTTGGGAGGCTTGTCCTTGTCCATGTCTCTCATTGAGTTGAAGAAAACCGGAAAATGGGTCCAGCAGCACAAATACTCTGTTGTGGGTGTCGCTAGCGTGCAAGATGCCATAGACACGCTCCACCTGCGGGAGGAGTTGGCCAAGCCGTCTGCTACCAGCGGCAACCCTACCTTGCGAGACGTTTCTGCATAGCAATGTAACGTTGTATATTGTGCATGCTAGAGTTTGTACCCCGCCCCATATATTCTAGTACGTATGTACGTGCATCCATGGATGAACAAAATAATCGGTTCTAGGATACAATCTGCTATAGTTCTTGCACGGTTGCTCTGTTTCTTGTCTTAAATGTCCAATGATTTCTACGCGTGCAGATCGGGTGAGTAACTCACCGCCCATTGCAAACCACACTTTTTTTCACCTTTCCCCATTCCTTCTCCGTGGAAGCCAGCCAAGGACGCGGATTTCTTGATGGAACGAACTTAGCAACGATGCGGATGGAGCTTGTGTCCAGTGTGTGGTGTTCAATTCACAGTGATCTAGTGAAGGAGTGTAGTAGTATGTCGTAGGGTTGCTACCAATATACAAGAAGAGAAACTGTGTGAGGACAATGCAACCAAGCCAAAGTGCTCAAATGTGACGTACGCAACCAATGGACATGTCACCTCCGACCGTTTGCAGCTCGTCTCATGTCAGCTAGTGAATGATGATGCATCTGTTCATACCGCTGATTATACACCTTGTTCTATCACTCATCAGGGTTCTCTTTGCACATCTGAGTTTTTAGTTCCTAACATTTCTTTTGTTCCAAAATTTTCCATGAGTCTCGTGTCAATTGGGTAAATTGCTGATATGGACTATTTTGTTGGTTTTAACAAAACCTCTTGTTATGTGCATGATCTTCAGAGTAAGAGGATCATTGAAACTAGTTGTCTCCATAGAGGATCTATGTCCCTCTACAAACTTGACACCCTACACCTTCCTCCAGCTTCCGCAACATATGCTTCATCCACCTCTTCATCGAGATCCACTTTGTCGTTTTCTTTTGCCCAATGACATCATCGTTCTGGTCATCTGTGTGGTTCTCGTTTTTCTAGTCTTGTTGGAAAGGGTGTTTTAGGTCGTGTTCATGTGGATGCTGATTTCTATTGTAAGGGTCGTAAGCTAAGGAATCAGATACAAATTTCATAGCCTTCCAACACCACTTGTTCTAGTCGTCCTTCCGATTTAGTGCACTCTAATGTATGGGGTCCCTCCCTGTTTGTCTCAGAGGGTGGTCACAAACATTATGTCATTTTTTGATGATCACCCTCATTGTACTTAGATTTATTTTATAAAATCCGTTTCCAGTTGAATTCTATATATCAAGTCTTTGCTCGAATGGTTCATAGTAATTTTTTCAGTGCTATTCGTGCTTTTGGTTCTGACTCGAGGGGAGAGTATCTATCTATAGCTTTTCATGAGTTTCTTTCTTATGAGGGTACTCTTCCTTAGCTTCCTTGTCCCGATGCTCATGCTTAAAATGGAGTTGCTGAGCGTAAAACATCATCATATTACTGAGACAGATACGTACTCTTATGCTTTCCTCCTTTGTACCTACTCATTTTTGGGGTGAAGTTATTTCCACGGCTGTGTACCTCATAAACATACAATCTTCTTTTCCTTTTCACGACAAGTGTTTTGGCGAGATCTTGTTTGGTACTCCTCCCACATATGACCATTTTCGTGCTTTTGGATGTACATGCTATGTTCTGTTAGAACCTCATGAGTGTACCAAATTGACTGCTCTGTCTGTTCTTGGATATAGTCATGATCATAAAGGTTATCGTTGCTACGATCCTTCCGCTCGTCACACTCACTAGTCTCATGATGTCACTTTTAACGAGGATCAACCACATTTCTATTCTAACTCCAATAAATCACCTTCTTCCATGGTTTTAGAGTCCACATCTTTTCTTTCACTTTCACCTATCTTCTCTTCAGGCCGGTCAGTCTCTGATCAACTAACACCCGCTTCACCACCAGATTCTCCTCCCTTACCAGCTTCACGATCTACTCCTTCCTTGGCACCACCTCCGACAACTCGACCATCTTTTCCATTATATTACAGTCATCGACCTAGAGTTTCATATGACGATCAGTCGTCTATTCCTGTGTCTTTTGTTCGGAAAATACTACTGATCCTTGCATTTCTGAATCCTCTTAGACAAACAGGTATACTCTTTGTGGTCGATCTTCCCTTGAGCTTACAAGAAGATATAGAAATGACTTCTATGCAGTGGCAACTTGTGAGCCTAGTACTTATGAGGAGGCAGTTGTGTTGGCTGAGTGGCAGTTGGCTATGTCTGAGGAGCTTGCATCCCTAAAGAGTACATGTACATGGGATCTTGTACCTTTACCTCCTCGGTCTGTCCCCATCACCTGCAAATGGTGTACAACGTAAAAACCAAGTCATATGGTTTTCTAGAGCGCCTATAAGGCTCGACTCTTGGCTAGAGGTTTTCAGCAGGCCCATGTGAGAGACTATGATGAGATGTTTGCATCAGTTTTGCATATGACTTCGGCTCGCACTCTCATTGATGTGGTTGTAGCCCAGTCATGGGAAATATCACAATTGGATGTGAAAAATACGTTCCTTCATGGTGATTAACATCAGGAAGTCTATACACGGCCACCTCTGTGTGTGAAGGCCCCTTCTGGTCATGTATGCCGCCTTCAAAAGGCTCTTTATGGGCTCAAGCAAGCCCTCATGCTTGGTTTGAGCGGTTTTGTTGTGTGATTCAAGCTGGTGGTTTTTATTATAGTGAGCATGATCTGCCACTATTCATTTGTTCCTCTACACATAGTCATACTTCGCTCTTGCTTTATGTTGATGATATGTTGACCAGTAGAGATGATCGGAAGTACATTGTCTTTTTAAGGAAAAGTTGGGTGAGAAATTTAAGATGTCATATTTGGGATCTCTCAGCTATTTTTTTGGGAACAGAGGTTGGTCACACTGGTGATGGTTATTATCTCTCTCAGCATCGCTATGCTCAAGATTGGAACTCGTGCTCGGGTCATATAGATACACATACTACTGCTAAACCTATTGGAATGCAACTGTAGTTGCACCCGAATGATGGTATTCCTCTTGAGGACCCCTCTCGTTATCGTCACCTTTTGTGAAGTATTGTATATGTCACTATGACAAGACCTGACATTGCTCATGCAGTTCAAATCCTTAGTCAGTTTGTTAGTGCTTCTACTAGTTCATTATGGTCACTTTCTTTGTGTTCTTTGGTACTTGCGGGCTACAACATCTCGTTGTTTGTTCTGTGATCACAATAATCAGCTTCAGCTTCATGATTACTCTAACTCTGCTTAGGGAAGTGATCATGATGATCGTTGTTCAGTTATGGGCTACTGTATTTTCCATGGCACTTCTCTCATTGTGTGGAAGTCTAAGAAACAAATGGCAGTGTCTCGTTCTAGTGTTGAGGCGGAGCTTCGAGCAGCTACTACTACTACATCAGAGATTGTCTGGCTTCATTGGTTATTCACTAATCTTGGTGTCTCATGTGATGTACTCACATCCATTCTTTGTGACAATATTGCTGCTATTCAGATAGAAAATGATCCGGTCAGGCATGAGCAAACCAAACATATTGGTGTGGATGCATTCTTCACATGGTCTCACTGCCAACAATCAACCATTCACCTTGAATATGTTCCATCGGCTGATTTTTTCACAAAGACTCAAACTAGAGAACAACATAATCTTCATATCCTCAAACTCAATGTAGCATATCCACCTTGAGTTTGAAGGGGGGTAGAATATATGTGTGCGTTGGACCGCTGCAATACCTTGTAGGAAGTAATCCTTGTGGACTCGCCTTCCCGAACACAAGCCCTCTCCTCCCACTGCCCCATACATGATGAGAGAATGCACACAACACCCATATTGATACTGGCCATTCCTTGGATGGCTTGTCCCTCTCCTCTATGAGCGAAGATTCAGGAACGAGCAAGACCTCATAGTGCAGTGACTCTGTGGGTCAAATATAAGGTGTGGCGGTTCGTATAACCTGTCTGGGGGCGGAGGCAAGCTCGACCGCCATTGCGTCGTGGGGTTGGACACGTGGAACCCTTCCATGTATTCCTAAAGTAGGGACCCGGGAAGGGGGCTCTGTTCCACCAGTCGAGCAACCGATGGAAGTTGAGCTTGCCAAAGATATTCGGCTCCATGGAGGGGTGAGAAAGGAATGCCAGATAATCGAGCTCAGCATACATGATGAAGATGCCGCGCACTGAGTGCGGTAGGAGCTCCTGGAGCAGCAGTCAGCGGCCATCGACAATGGGTCACCACGCCTTGCACACACACACATCAAGGTGGCGAGGCTGCACAGCGGGAGGCGGCGGAGGATTTCTGCGAGGGCGTCCTCGGGCAGCGCCATGACCATCACCATCGGACCTTCTTCCATCCAGTTTTCAGCCTCTCGATCGGGACGGGCATGGAGTGCTTGTTGAGATCGCCGAGGGTTTTGATTCAGTGGCAGTAGTGACTTGTTGATAACTTGAACCACTGTTTGAATTTCCATCTCCTTGACCTTTATTATGTCCTGTATTTGAGATGCTATTATAGCTTTTTTGTGGTGGTGAAGCAGATCTTCCAAGATTACCACACCCACTCCCTTCAATCCTTATTTCAGTATTATAACTTCTATGTACCAACTAATCCTTCCTAACATGCAATTCAGTATCAACTTAAGCAAGTACTGTAGTAGCCCACCCAAAAACATTATGGGCGCATTTGGTAGCCTACATCGGATTCTTGGCCGGTCGGTGATTGCCATAAGCCCTTTGCCGCACTTTGGCAAACATCCGCCTCTTTGCAGCCCGTTTGGTAGCCTGCATGGGCTAATTTGGTATGGTTTGGGTCTTTTTCCATTTGTGTTTGGTTTCCTGCATCAGTGACTTTTGGCCCATTGCATGCAAAAAAACCTTGTTTGGTTGCACACAAGCTAGCCCTTATGGTCACCATATTCAAAAACTGGTGTGCTTACCACCACTGCAAACACATCCAATCATATGCACCACCCTAGAAGAAGATCAACTTGATGATCACCATAAGAAGAATGACGATGATGAAGTCCTTGAGGCTATCATGTTGGATATGATGTTGTTCTTCATAGCCACCAATGTGCAATTGTTGTTCTTCTTCCCCGGCAGTAACTTGCATCTGCTGCTATTCTTCATGGGTTGCATTGTCTAGGTGATGTTCTCCTTGGTTGATGTAGTTGCCATGAACAAGGTTGTTGTTGTTGTGCTCATCTATGTAGCTGATGTATGCCTCAAATACATCCTCGGCGGTGTCAAACCCTTCATAGCTGTTATCGGAGTAACCTGATACTTGATCCTAGCAGTGTCTCCATTTGGAGCAAACTCCTGGTTTCCTTCCTCTGAACATCGCATAGAATTTTCTCTACAAGGCATAAGAGTAACATGTCAATGTGTAATAGCAGAAGATCATCATATGCATGTACCATCCATAACTAGCATCACAAGTTCATAAGGCAGGAAAGTATGTACTAATAGGTGTGTGCATGATCATACTCAAAAGGGGATCACAGATTCGTCCTACACTACATGGTGTTAACCTACCACCACATCAAAAGGGGGTGTCATCCTACCACCACAATCAGGTTCAGAATCGCATGAGGGGTTAGTATATACCACCTCATTGATTCATACAAGCCATAGAAGTTTTTGGGTCCTAGCTATTGCCAAAATGTACATCACAAAGGTCGTAAGTTCATCATCACCAGCAGCACCACCACCATAATGCACACCACCTTGTACTTCGACAGGAGCCGAAGCTCTAGTCTAAGTACTTCGCCAGGAATGTCCTGATCCACAGGATCATGTGCGGCTCACGCATGCCAACAAAGTTGGTACCCTGCGCCTTGTTGTCAACAAGGTGGCTGAGAACCGCCATGAGATGGCACTACGCAAAGCCAGCAATGTCCATCACTGCCACGTAGAGGCCATGGTGCATGTCAGTGGGCTTGTTGTCCCTGATGTCCTGCGCAACATCCTTCACGGAGTCAGTCATGCTGCTAAAGGCGTGGATCTCGTCGTCAGCAAGCACGCCCCTCTTCCTTTTGCCGTTAACGGCAGCAGCAGCAGCTCTTGCAGATGCTTCTACAGCTGATGTTGCATCTCGAGCATCAATTGACTTCTGTAAGGCATCAGGGTTCATGGTGTCGGACTCTTGGGTGTTAGGGTCTTCAGGAGTGCCAAGGGGCTCGCCTGACCCCATGGCATACCTCCCGGTGGCAAGGCCGTAGGATAAGATGGTCTGCATTTGGACATAGTTCTGGATGGGCTTGTTGAGGTACTCTGCGTCCCTTGCGTGTGCCTACGAGTTGCAAGAAAGAGTGTGTTAGCGATGACAATGTTATTTACGAAGACAGGTCTGCAGTGATCATAGCTACAAACCTGAACATGTCCTTGGAAGTGCTCAGTGGCAAAAAGAATGGTGAAGGTGTCCTCATCCCATTGTGCGCCGCTAAGGTCTCTCAGCTTGTTGATTTGGATCCAACGCACCCTCCACTTCCTTAGGTGGTTTTACACCTGAGTGCCTGAGACCTCAGCACCATAATGCTCGAACAAAGCTTTGGCGCATGCATTGAGATGGATATCCTTGAACCCCTTCTCAGTACGGACGCTGCTCTTCACTATCTCACACATCTTGTTGAGCATGAAGGTGGACATGTAAGGGAGCCATTTCATGGTCCCCTTCATCTACGCCTTCTTGAGCTTAGCCATGACCTTAGCCTCGATGAAGGTGACATAGGTCTGTACAGAACTGGGAGCAGAGATGATGCTAGCCTCTGGAGTGGTTGACATCGACGATACTACCTAGTTCTGTGTGAGAGGCTGGTTGTCATCCACATAAGAACAAGGGATCTGGGAGTCCCCAATGGGGATCAAGCTAAACTGGTCGCAGAACGAGTCCTACAACAAGGACACAATAATGACGCAAATGAATCAAGGTGTAAAAATATGGTGTACATATGGAGGAAACTAGCATATGCATCAAATTCATATCAACCTATCAACGGTAATAGTTCATCCACAAGATCGAGCCAAACACAGCCAAACTATCAGATACTACCAAGAAAATCCTACAAATCTGGCTGAAACCTACACATGCTATTTGCACAACAATCTACCATGTACTTGAATGAAGCTACGAACTACACCTCCTAACCCTAGCAACTCTGCAGATCTAAGCTAACCTTAGGTGGAAGTGGAGATGCTACTTACCTGGTGTAGACGGAGCGGGAAACGGAGCTCGATTTGGGAGGGAGGGGAACTGGCGGGTGGTTTTTCCCTAGTTGCACGGGGGCGGTAGAAATAGGGGGGTTTCGTCGGGAGAGATGAGCTCGCCTCCCGCGCCAGCTTTTCGATGCAGCCAAAAAGCTCACGCCATTGCCGTCCTTGGCCGTGCTCGTGCGAGGGAGGAGCGGTTTTGCATCTGTGGAGCGCACGACGAGGGTGGCTCGCTGAAAATGGCCGAATCGACCGTAGTCGTTGGGCCTGGTTGCGGGCTGCTTTAAGGTCCGCGCCAGCGCAGTCCAACCAGCTCTGCAGTAAATCAAACGGCCCGTTTTCTGCTTCGTTAGGCCTGTCTGGGCTTTATGCAGGCTAAAACACACCCTATCAGATTCTTTGCACTTTCCCATAGCCCTTGCTTCTGGAGCATTTGTGGACAAGGCAGATGCAGAACTGTTCAACAAACATTCTGAGGGACCGTTGATTCCAAAGAGATTTTTTACCTTTTGACTATGCCTCTTCACGAATTACTTCTTGAGTCATAATCTGGTCAGCTTTTCCCCTCAGCTTGAAAGCTTTTTCATTCTGGTTTAGCTTGTCTTCCCGGTCAACTTCATCCTGGAAGTTGAAATGCAGAAGTACAAGTCAAACAACAAAAATTTCTACTGCTCTTTCAAGTTTTTGATCTAGCAACTGAAGTGTTCAATACAGAAATAAAATAAAAGTAAACTGTTTGGTTCAACTTGCAGCAAGTGATTCATATTAGTGAGTAAAAGAATCATCCAGAACAGGTTAAACATGCAGGTTTCACAAAAGGCAAACATGGTAAATTGTAGTCTACTATTTTAACAAGACATTTGATATGACTACCAGGTCAATTAAATGCTTAAATCAACCTTAACTTCCCAAATCACCAAATCTATCTCAGGTTCTTAACACGGATCATACATCCCAATGAAACAGCATCGATTTCAAAGTTTTTTTTTCTAAGAGGAGAAGTACTAGCACATACCGAACTTGATCCGAACTTGAAAAACATTGTATCTGATTTAAGGGGGTTTTAAACTCAAAAGGACAGCACATACCGAACTTGAATCTCGGCTCCCATTGAGGGCTTGTTCGTTTTGCATTGGATTGAAGTGGTTAGAGGTGGATTGAAGGGGATTAAATCCCATCTAGATCAAAATCCCTGCAAATCCACTTCATTCCACTCCAATCCACATGTGGGGTGGATTAACCGAACATGCCCTGAATTTCTTCTCCCACTCCCTCTGAGCATTTTTTCCTGCCTGACACTGCCCAATCAGCTCAGTCTGCTTCTTGAGCACCCTCTCCATCTCCCCGTCCTCCTCGTACGCCACGGCGTACCTCCCGTTGGCATCCTGAACTCTTCCATCACTACTAGAAGAACCTCGTGCATCTTGGCTCACGTCACCATCCAAATCATTCTGCTCGTCCGTGCAAACAGTACAATCCGATTTTTCCTGCTCCTCCTCCCGATCCTCGGCAGCATTATCCTTGCCATCCTCATCTTCAGTTTGCGATCTGCTACTACAAACAGTATGATTACATCATGTTAGATAAGAAACGCACAGCTATATAATTAGCAGATAATTTCAGCAATGCGGTTCTGTGCCTGTGCCTAGACCTCAGCTCCATTCTCTTGACCCGGCTGGTACCTCAGCTCCATCCAACGAGTGCTCAGTTTGCTGATATTTTCACAAAGGGCTTGCTGACAACACCGTTCAATGATATACCGTTCAGTCTGGGCTCCTCCTTGTTAGGGCTCCTCCTTGTACTATAACTGTACTCCTATCGATTAATACACATTGAATTTATCTCAAACTTACATGAATGTTTGGGATGGCTTTCTACCAGGTGAAGTGTGTTTGTAAGGAACCTTGTAGTTTGATTTCGCTAATAGAATTAGGAGAAACTCTTCCATCTAAGAAAAACAAGGCATATAATTTTTAACCAAGCAATCGTTATGTTTGCGATTTTTTAGAAAAAATTATTAACAATTATAATATTGTATAGATATAATATAAAAAAATTATATGCTAATATGATTGATTTGACATTTTGCGGTTGATAATTTTGCCTAAAATTTTGGTCAAACTTTATCTAGTTTGACTTCAAAGAAAATTATATTCTACGTCTTCTTTTAGGAAAGGGAGGGAGTAGTGTAGTAGTATGTCTTACTCTTTTTTTTGAGATGTAGTATGTATATACGAGCAGAGAAACCGTGTGAAGACAATGCGAGCAAGCCAAACTGCTCAAATATGATGTAGGCAAAAAACACATTAGTTCAGCAACGGAGGCAAGTGGATGCCACTATATTTTCACAGGCAGACAAAAAGGATATGGAAAGAAACAAAAAATGGTGAAATTAACATCAGGGCGAAATTCCACAGCAATAAGCCACCCTCACTTTCAGTCAAGATGACTAACCTCTTAGAGTGATCTCCTCCCGAGTGGGCCCACCGGGCCCTTAGATCCGTGCCCTGATCGGGCGCTTCCAACCCTACATGGTTGATGGCCCCTGTTACACTGCGCTATATAAAGGGTGGGGGCCGGCGGCTCGGAACACGAGGTTCGTCGCGGCGCCGTACACCCCACCGATACAACCCTACCGATCTAGGCAGCGTAGCAGTAACGGGAAGGGCGTTGCCGCTGCCTAGCCCACCAGCCGCTCTCGCCGTCACCGTCGCCCACCATCGCTGCCACCATGGGCTTCTCTCGCCAAGGAGAAGGTTTGGTCTCCCTCTCGCCTCTCCGATCTCTCTTTGTCACTCTAGTACATAATTGCGAGTATGATCTATAGACAAAGATATCCAGCTAGATCTACCCTAGATGATCCTATGAACTTAACAATGGTATCAGAGCCCCTAGGGTTTGTAGATCTTTTCGGGTACAAGGAAAATCAAAGGGTTTTTCGTCTAGAAAGAAAAACAGAGAAGAAACCTCATCTAGAATAGAATACAGAGATAGTAAAAACCTAACCCTAGCCTAGTTCAAAACAGTGGTAGACCCGTTCTTATAGATCTAATGCAAACAGAAAAGCACAACCGGCCGTTGCCGTACACACGCCGGCAAAGTGCGTCGCCACCTAAGCCGCTTGACAGTGGCGCACCCACCCTCGGGTGGATGCACGCGCCGACAAAGGGGCTAGGGGGCGCCGAAACTGCCACCACTTTCTCTCGACCTCGCGGTAGGTGGCTGGTATTCTCGAGAAGAGGGAGGGGAACATAAAGAAGAGAGAAAGGAGAGGGCTTGTCGCGGTGCCCTGGCGGCGGCGCTGTTTCTCGCCGTTACCGACAGGCCGCCGGACACTTTTTTTCCCGACGACGCTACGCGCGAGATGGGGAGCCGTGGGAGGGAAAGAAAGAATGCAGCTAGGGTTTACAGGAGGGGCATGTGCGCTTGGTTTTGTTCGTGCGAGGAGCGCAAGAGACCGTCTGATCAATCGGACGGCCAGGAGCACGTGAGCGCGGTGTGTGGGCCATTGTCGGGCTACGAGGGGCTGCAGGGCACATCACACGGGGGAGGCCGAGCCTAGGCAGGGCCAGCCCAGTAGGCCGGCGCACAGCAGGCCGTTGGGCCATTTTCACATGGACTCGATTTTTCTTTCTTACAAAAGAAGTTTTTGACAAATTTTGTCCAGTTTTTGACATTTTTTCGTATAGTTTTCTTTGCTCAAACTGAACCAACGAGACGTTTGTTTAGAAAAATAGAAATTTATAAAGTAATGCTTTTGAAAAGTAAATGTTCATAAATTTTATTCATATTTTCCGCTGCGAATAGTTCAAAAGGTGCTCTATAAATAGAACTAAAGTGACTATTAAATTTTTAAGAGCATGTTAAAGTGTTTATTCTAATTATGATCATGTTATTTTTTCTAACCAACATTGTTAATAGCATGGTCATGATTAGTGGTTATTTTGTGCATTTATCTCTATGTTTTTCCCAATGGTGATATAGTTTTAAATTGCATAAAGAGTTGTATGCTTTAGTTTTGATCAATGTTGGATTAATACATGCAATTATTGTTATGATCTCACTTCATTATGGTTTTCAGGAGGGTACTACTTGATGGGATGCATCAAGGATGTTCCAACCCTCAGAGGTGACAATTACACTGAATGGAGAATGAAGGTCGACTTGGCTTTCGTATGTGTTGAGGTGGACTAGGTTATCGACACTCCGTAGCCCACCAAACTGACAGAGCCAGTCAGAGATGATAAAGATGAGGATGCTGCTTGGGATAAAAAAGAAGATGGATTATGCTCCGTTGGAGATGTCACATGCCCTCAAGAACAAAAAGTGGCTCACCGCCAACAAAAAGTGCATGGATTTCATAAAGAACACAACTGAGCACACTATTGTGGGCTCAATTGTAGAGTGTGCTTCCGTAGGGGACAATCTTGAAAAGATAAAGAGTCAATTCACTGGCTCTTCAAAATATATGTTACCCAGCTACTGAAGCAGCTGCTGACAGAAAAGTACACTAGAGATGGACATGGCATAAGAGAGCACATCCTCAGGCTGAGCAACATGGCAGCTAAGTTGAAGCCCATGGATGCTGATTTGGAGCTCAAGTCTGCACTCCTTGTTCATCTGGTTATGGATTCACTGACAAAAGAGTTTGATACCTTTGTTGTCAACTACAACATGTAGCCAAAGTGGTGGGATATTGAAAAGACAATAGCCATGTGTGTGCAAGAAGAGGAAAGACTTAAAACCTCACATGGTGGTTCTCTGAACTATGTCAAGGATAACAAGAAAAGAAACTATAATCAAAGCAACCAAGGTTCCCCTTCAAAGCTACATGGAAAAGCTCCCATGCGAGATCAGCATCAGCAAAGGTCCTTCCTAGTGGACAAAGGTACTTGTCTCCACTGCAAAAAGACAGGGCATTACAAGAAAGATTGCCCTATTTGGCTAAAGTCAATAATGGCAAAGAATGGTAACAACATTGTTTCCTTCGTAAATGAATCCTTATATACACAGTTTTCGAAATCTACTTGGTGGATTAACTCAGGTGCAACTATTCGTGTTGCAAATTCATTACAGGGATTCCATTCGACATGGACTATGCAAAAACGCGAAATATGCATCAAGCTGCAAATGGAGTCCAAGCAGACGTTGAAGCTGTTGGCGACATCTCCCTGCAGCTAGCTGATGGATTCACGATCCTGCTTAGAGATTTTCTTATGTTCCTTCATTACACATAAACTCGATTATTATTTCACGTTTGGACAAAGATTATTATGAATGTCATTTTAGACATGGCAAGTGTGTCATATGGTTTAATAATGATTGTGTGGGTGTTGCTTTCCTTCACAATGAGCTTTATTTGTTATCCCTATGTAAAAACGTATATTCTGTGTGTAATGTGAATGAACACATTCCTGCGTCGGAGAAAGATCAAAACAAAAGAAAGAAAACTCATGATTCGTCGAAATTATGGCACTATAGCTTAGGCCATATTTCGAGGGGAGAATAGAAAGACTAGTTAAAAATGAAATTCTTCCTCCATTAGAGTTCTCAAACATAGAGAAGTGCATAGATTGCATTAAAGGAAAATATGTAAAAGCAAATCAAAAAGGGTGCAACACGAAGCACCTAAACACTAGAAATCATTCACACTGATATTTGTGGACCATTTCCTATGAAAAGTGTGGATGGCTATGACTCGTTCATAACATTCACAGATGACTACTCCCGTTGTGGTTATATTTATTCAATCAAAGAAAGATCGGAAGCGTTGGGTAAATTTAAAATATTCAAGGCTGAAGTTGAAAATCAGCAAGATAAAAGAATAAAGATAGTGAGATCTGACCGTGGGGAAGTACTACGATAAGCACACCCCATATGGCCAAGTCCATGGACCTTTTGCAAGGTTCTTACAGGAGACTGGCATAGCGACCCAGTATTCAATGTCAGGCGAGCCTTAGCAAAATGGAGTAGCTGAAAGGCGTACACTTATGGATATGATGCATAATATGATGAGTTACTCCAACTTGCCATTGGGATTGTGGATGGAGGCACTAAAAACCGTCATTCACATTCTCAATAGAGTACCAAGCAAGCTAGTGCCCAAAACACCGTATGAGTTGTGGACAGTAAGAGTTCCCTCTCTACACCACTTGAGGGTGTGGGGGAGCCCAGCTGAGGCCAAAGTGTTTAATCCAAACATTACGAAGCTAGATGCTAAAACAGTCATTTTGCATTTCATTGGCTACTCTGAAAGATCAAAAGGTTTTCGTTTCTACTTTTCAGACAGATACACAAAGTTTGTAGAAATAAGATATGTTGTCTTCTTAGAGGATGAAATGATGAGGGGGGCATGGTAGCTCGAAAAATTGATCTTGAAGAGAAGAGGGTGAATGCACCTAATCCGATGACGCAGGAGCCATTCTTTTCAATACATGTTGTTCCTGCACCAGCAATCCCTAAGGTTGTGGTGCAAGCAGCTATTGCAACTCCACCCATGGCAAAAATGAGTGAAGATCCAGAACCTGTCCGTCAGGAGCCGATTGAATCCACTCTTGCGCATGAAAGGGAGCAGCAGGAGACACCTCTAGAAGATGTGCCACATGTTGAGACACAGAATGTGCCAGTAAATGAGGCTCCTAGAAGGTATCAAAGAGTTAAAAAGATCAGTCATTCCTACTGATTATAAAGTTTATAATACAGAAAGAGCTCGTATGGAGAGTGATCCCACTTCATATGAAGAAGCCATGAGTAGCCCTCACTCATCGGAGTGACTGGAGTCCATGGAAGACGAGATGAAATCGATGAGTTCCAACAAAGTTTGGGACTTAGAGGAAATTCCTAATGGAGTCAAAATAGTAGGTTGTAAATGGGTCTACAAAACAAAATATGACTCTAGAGGGAATATGGAAAGTACAAAGCATGACTTGTGGCAAAAGGATTTACACAAAGAGAAGGGGTAGATTACAATGAGACATTTTCTCTAATCTCATGCAAGGATTCCTTCAGAATTATAATGATAGTGGCACATTTTGATTTATAGTTACATCATATGGATGTAAAGACGGCATTTCTAAACGAGGATTTAGAAGAAAGTGTCTATATAAAACAACCCAAGGGTTTTATCATGAAAGGCAAGGAGAATATGGGATGCCACCTAAAGAAATCCATTTATGGATTAAAGCAAGCCTCTAGACAGTGGTATCTAAAGTTTAATGAGACAATTTAGAGATTTGGGTTTAAAGAGAATGTCGAGGACAACTGCATTTATGCAAAGTTTAAAAGCGGGAAATACATTTTCCTAATTATGTATGTGGATGATATCTTGCTTGCTAGTAGTGATGTCAGTCTACTACTAGAAACAAAGAAATTTTTGTCCTCAAATTTTGATATGAAAGATCTTGGTGAGGCATCCTATGCTTTGGGCATAGAAATTCACCGAGATAGGAAATATGGGGTTCTAAGACTATCGCAAAAGGCATATTTATAAAAGGTTCTAAAGAAATACAATATGCATGCGAGCAATGACACACCTGCTCCTATAGTCAAGGCCGGCCGTTTTGGGAAATTTCAATGTCCCAAGAGCCAATACGAGATCGATCAAATGAAAGCGTTACCATATGCTTCGGGTGTTGGAAGTTTACAATATGCACAAGTGTGCACATGCCCTAACTTAGCTTTTATCATCGGGGTATTCGGTAGATATCAAGAAAATCCAGGCATACAGCACTGGAAGATGGTAAAGAAAGCATTGCGTTATGCGCAAGGCAGAACGGACCGCATGCTAACATATAGAAGATTTGATTCCCTAGAAATAAGAGGGTATTCAGATGCAGATGTTGTGGGAGATGGAGATGACAGAAAATCGACGTATGGATGCGTATTCACTCTCGTAGATGGGGCTATTTCGTGTAGAAGCTCCAAACAGTCAATAGTTGCATCATTCACGATGTATGCAAAATTTATAGCATGTTATGAGGCTACGGGCAGGTGATAAGGTTGAAAAAATTATACCCGACTTGAAAGTGGTAAATTGCATCGACAAACCACTAAAGATGTATTGTGACAACCAGCCCGCGATATTATATACTCACAACAACAAATCGAGTAATGCTAGCAAACCAATAGAGATAAAGTATTATATTGTGAAAGATAATCTAGGATCACACTATATGTCTCGAGCATATAAGGACAAAGAATATGCTTGTGGATCTCCTTACAAAAGACTTACCACCCAATATGTTCAATGAACACTTAGATGCTAATGGGTTTAAGCGAAAGACTATGATTCCTGGATCCTGAAAGGCCTGAAAATAAACATAATTTGTTTCAAATCAGAGAAATATGTTGTAGCTATCTGATTCTATCGGCAATTGAGCTGTGACGATAAAACATGTTCTACGGTGCTAATCGATGATGGAACGAGTAAAGTAAAAAGTATATAGTTAAAAGAATATGTTGAGATCAAGGGAGAGAATATTAGAGTGATCTCCTCCCGAGTGTGCCCAACGGTCCACCAAGCTCTTAGATCCGTGTCCTGATCATGGGCGCCCAACCCTACATGGTTGACGGGTCCCTGTTACACTGTGCTATATAAAGGATAGGGGCCGATGGCTCGCAACACGAGGTTTGTCGCGGCACCATACACCCACCGACACGACCCTACTGATCTAGGGAGCGTAGCAGTAACGGGAAGCGTCGCCGCCGCCTAGCCCACCACCCGCTCTCGCCGTCGCCCACCATGGCCGCCACTACGGGCTCCTCTAGCCAAGGAGAAGTGTTGGGGAGGTAACCCCGGATAGGGTAAGGACGAGGAAAGATGAAAGGATTATTCCCCGTCCAGTTTCCGGGTTATATTCTAAGTTGGCCGAGTCTTGTAAAGGTCGGCCGAGATAAGGAAAGGCAGGACCTCAGTAGTGATGGCAAGGCATTACCCGGCCGAGATCTGGTAAAGCCGGCAGGTTGCCCGAATGACCTTAATGCAGGTGAAGGACAGCCGAGTTACGCGAGGAAGGGCGAATGATAATAAGCTTGCAGGAGAAGGAGAAGCCCAAAGTCAAACCCTAGTCAGTGTATCTGAGCAGAGCCAAGAGCTAAAGACAAATGTGCAGAACGACAGAGGGGCAGAAGGAGGTCACGGAGGTGACAGTTCTGGAGCCCGAGGCAAGCAGGAGGGGCCCTCTGGAATCTTACCGCAGTGAGAAGGGCGACAGGGAAAGAGGAGCGCCGAACTACTATATTGGGACAAGCATATTCCTCAAATATGCTTGCCACATCAGCCCTGGAAGAACCCAGGGCTCTCCTTTATAAGGGTAGGCTTAGACCCTAAGGAAGGGATCGACTCATTCTCGGTACCGTTAGGCTGGTAAAATTCTCTCTTCCTCCTTGTATACAGCTCAAGGAGCACTTGTAGCCCAAGGAAGGAGAAATAAAGATCTTTGCGTTAGCTTTCTGTGTGTAGAATCAACTACATCTTCCCTCCCCAGATCCCACTAGCATCCATTGGCCCCAAACTTTAGCCTACCCATGGCATCTGCCGTGCCACCACCACGACAGTTAGCGCCCACCGTGGGGCCAGCAGCGGTGCTAGCTGGAGTTATGATCCGGACGGGAAACTTCATCAAGACGGGCGAGCGCGTGGTTTCTGGCTTGGTCCAGAGATTTGGTCTCTGTGACTACGTCAGCGACAATGCAGGGAGCTTCAGGGGGAAAACTCCCCCGCGTAATGGCGTCTTCATCAGCCTGGGCGAGCATGAGGTCTACGTCGGCGTCGACATCTCCAGTGTTTATCCTCACAAAGTTGTTGTTGCAGGAGAGCCGCCTCTTAACGCTGCGAGCCGTCCGCCCAGAGCACATCCTGCGGGCAGCGTCGAGGTAATGGTCGCAGCCGGAGTGCAGACTGGAGCAGCAGCTGCCGGGTCAAGCAGAGAACCCGCTACCGGTGTACAGGGCGCACCCAGGCAGACCGCACCACTACCCACCGAGGTAATCCCGCCTGCGACCAACCCGACAGAGGTGCAGAACACCACCCCAAAGGCACCAAGGGTAAGAGGACCACCTCTGGAAAGGCCAGAGAACATTCTTCAGGCGACCATAGAAAACTTGACTACGCCTGTAGTGCCGATACTTGATCCGGCAAACGCTCAGGCAGAGTTGGAAGAAACCAGGCAAAAGGTGCTGGTAGAGGCCAAAAAGGTGTCGGCCTTATGGGGAGTCCTTAAGCAGACCTCGCGAGAATATGCCAAAGCTAATAAGCAGCGTCGCACCGAACGGGTAGACGAGTTAAGGTTGAGAGGGAAGAACCTCATGGATGATATCAACAAAGAGCATGATGCTCATAAAGCAGAATCAGAGGATTTGGGTTTGCCGAGGTACAGTACCCCGGCCAAGAACCTAAGAGCGGCAAATGCCGCAGCATTAGAGTTAAAAGGGTTGACCGGCGAAGCCCGCGAAACAGAAGAAAGAGTGAACGAGCTGGTGCGCATCGCGAACCAGCAAAATGAAGAAATGCTCAGAGCAAACCCGGCGAGACCGGGGGCCTCGCGAATGGTTCATTCGGCAGGAGAAGCACCTGCCTTGTCCGTGGCAGCAGCATCTTCGCCTGGAAATAATGCTCGAAGAGACAAAGCAGTAACCTCGGGAAAGAGGAACAAGCAGATTGTCCCATATGATCCGGCAATGGCCGGAAAGGCAAATGAGAACAGAGGCAATGCAAGCCGAGGTAACAGTGGGGAGAGGAACCACGGCCGTGTGGAAAAAGATGGCGGAAGCCGAGGCAACGGAGATCTCGGCAGAAGAGAACCCGCGAGAGGCAATCATGAGAACAATACCCCGGTCGAAGTAAGGAGAGAACTGCCACTCAACCCGCAACCGAGGCATGAACCCCGGCAGGAGAGAGAAACGAGGCCAACTCGCCACAATCAAATTAATGAGAGATACAATGATGGTTATTCCGAAATGGAATATGCGATCCATGGCGGAAACAACCATTATGGAATACAAGACGAGTTACTGCAGATTTGCCGTCAAATGATGCAAGAGTGAAGCTAGACCCGGCTATCTGGTCCGAGTTATTGGAAGAACAGGGTCCACTGGGCCGACATGCTTTGGACCACGTATCATGGCGAGCCACATGCGAACTTTCAGCTAGCAAGGGGCACGAAAACATATAATGGGAGTACCAAACCACAAGACTGGTTGATTGACTATGCCACTGCTGTAAAAATAGCGGGTGGGAACTTACGATGGGCAGTACGGTATGTACCACAAATGCTGGAAGGACCAGCTAGGGTGTGGCTGAATAATCTACCAGCCGGCAGTATCAACTATTGGCTGGATTTTGAGGAAATGTTTGTCAGCAACTTTACTAGCACATACAAGAGGCCAAACAGGCCACAACAGTTAGCCATGTGCAAGAGGCGAATAAACAGATAGAGTTTTTAACTCGGTGGTGCAACTGAGAAACTCATGTGAAGGAGTCATAGAATCACGAGCAATAGCTTGGTTACAAGGATGCCGTTATGGCAGCGTATTGTAACGCGTCTGCAAAGAGATATGCGACCACCTTTGGCAGAAACTATCAGAATAGCGGACTCCTACGTATTAGGAGACCCAACGCAGCCAGAATTAATGTCGACGGATCATCGCGAGCAGCAGGACCATTATGCAAGAGATTTGGCCGGATCATCTAGGCGCGGTGATTTCAGAGGAAGAAGAAGAGAGGAAAGGCCGACTTAGAGATATAATTCGGCCCAAGTGGCGGCGATGGCATAAGACCCGCCGAGTCACGAACAACTCAACGGCGAAGAATGGTCCTCAGCGGTGGACACCAAGAAATTAAGGAAAAAGCGGTGGACCCTAGAACAAAAGCGATGGCGAGAGGCGAAGTACGTTGAATCCATGTTAGATCAGCCGTGCAAATTTCACCGTCAAACCCATCCGGAGCCAACCATACCACCGCCAATGTGCATGGATGAAAAATGCAATGGGGAACCCGCGGGATTCGGGCATCCCATCAAGTACATCGCAACATCAGCCCAGTTGGTGGAGCAAATGCACGACAAGCGATATTACCGCCCCTCCGAGATCGATAATTCGGGTCGGAGGCAGCGGTGCATCAAGTGATGAACCAAGTCGAGGATGGAAGGACAAATCCGTGAATACCGACGCAATGATTACGAGAGAACATCATCAATCCTATTGCGTGTTCTGGCGGAACAACAAGACAAGCAAAGCGTGCAGCCGGCATATGGAGGTGAATGCAGTTATGCGGCGATACCAAGATATATGCCTTGGTCGGATCGGGAGATAACTTGGAGCATAAAGGATCATCCTAAGATAATCTGAGTCCGGATCATATGCACTCGTGTTGGATCCGACATTTGTTGGACCGAGCATCAATGTGAAATTCTCAAAAGTACTCATTGACAATGGAAGCGATATCAACATCATGTACAAAGATACCATGCATAAACTTGGAATATCGCGAACATGTTGCAATCCACGAAGACCACTTTCCATGGGATAGTGTCGGGCTTTCATGTGAACCCGTTGGTAAGGTCAAGTGGATGTGTTATTCGGCACAAGAGATAGCTGAGCAAAAACTTAGAGTTTGAAGTGGTGGATCTAGAGAGCTGTTATCATGCTCTACTCGGACCAGCATTGGCCAAATTCATGGGCGATTGTCATATAAGTTATCTGAAAATGAAGCTACCGGACCACAAGGAGTGATAACTATAGCGAGGATTACAAGAAATCAATGGGTGTGCATCGGCGGGTCAAATTTGGCGAATCATTGGTTATAGCAAGAGAAAAAGAAGGATTCAGGAGGTAGCAGCCCTCGCTCGATCGGCTGGTGAACATGCGGCACTAGCCAACCCGCATGGCGTGTCTCTTTTCAGCCGACTAAAAGCGAAGAAGTTTCAGATAGATGAGCAATTCCGGAGCATCTGTTACTATTGGTGCGAGCCTGGACGCTAAATAGGAAAGTGAGCTCACCAACTTCCTCCGTGAGAATCGGGACATATTTGCATGGTCGACTCGGGATCTGCAAGGCGTTAGGGAGTTGGCTGAGCACTCTTTGAATGTAAGGCCAGGAGCAAGGCCGGTGAAGCAACCTCTCCGCCGCTTCGCCGAAGACAGGAGAAAGATAATAGGGGATGAAATAGCTCGGCTCCTTGCAGCCGGGTTCATCATGGAGGTGCTGTATCCGGATTGGTTGTCAAATCCGGTACTAGTAGAAAAGAAGAAAGATGATCCCAATGTAGCCATTGTGTGGCGAATGTGTATCGATTACACGAACCTGAACAAGGCGTGTCCAAAAGATCCTTTTCCATTACCTAGAATAGACCAAGTCATTGATTCGACCGCTGGTTGTGAGTTATTGTCATTTGTAGACGCGTATTCTGGTTTCCACCAGATACCGTTAAATCCGGCCGATCAAATAAAGACTGCATTTATTACCCCGTACGGGGCTTATTGCTATCGCACGATGCCATTCGGCCTGCGAAACACAGGAGCAACATATCAGAGATGTATGCAAAAATGTCTACACGATCAGATAGGAAAAAATGTACAAGTATATGTAGATGACATGGTCATCAAAACCAAGGAAAGCAAAACGTTGCTGGAAGATATACGGCAGACCTTTGCGAACCTGAGAAGGTTCCGAATGAAGCTTAATCCGGAAAAATGAACGTTTGGCGTGCCGGCAGGAAAATTACTCGGTTTTCATGTATGTAGCCGAGGTATAGAGGCCAACCCAACAAAAATAAAGGCAGTAGAAAGAATGGAATTGCCAAGATGCTTAAATGATATACAAAAATTCACGGGTTGTCTAGCCTCACTCAGCCGGTTTGTATGTCGGCTGGGAGAGAAGGCGCTACCACTATATCAGCTGATGAAGAAATCATATAAATTCGTTTGGACTCCACAAGCGGACAACGCGTTTCATGAGTTGAAAAAGATGTTGGTCACAGCACCTATTTTGGCTTCTCCATTATCAAAAGAGCCTATGTTACTCTATATAGCGGCTACCAACAGATTAGTGAGTGCTGTAGTCGTAGTAGAACGACTTGAAGATGATAAGTCCGTACAGAGGCCGGTGTATTATTTAAGTGAGGTGTTATCCACTTCAAAACAGAATTACCCACATTATCAGAAGATGGCTTATGGAGTGTATATATCGTCAAAAAAGCTTAAACATTACTTCGAAGAGCATCCCATCAAAGTGATCTGTGAAGCGCCCATAGCCGACATATTGAGCAACAAAGACGCAAGTGGCCGAATAGCAAAATGGGCAATCGAATTATCGCCATACGCTCCACAATTTGATAGGAGAGGCGCAATCGAATCTCAAGCAGTCGCCGACTTCTTCGTAGACTGGGCCGAAGTGCAGTATGAGCCACCACTACCAGATCCAAATTATTGGACGATGCATTTCGATGGTTCCAAACTAAGACATGGTTTGGGGGCAGGAATAGTGTTAACCTCGCCTAAAAAAGATCAGCTGAAATATGTGCTACAAATACATTTTGCCGCATCTAATAACGTAGCCGAGTATGAAGCACTAGTCCATGGATTGAAGGTAGCAAAAGAGATCGGCATACGCCGAATCTTATGCTATGGAGACTCGGACCTAGTAGTACATCAAGTCTCAGGCAATTGGGATGCATTAGATGCTAATATGGCTTTATACAGATTTCATGTGCAAAAGATCAGTGGATACTTTGAAGGATGTGAATTCCACCACATACCTCGGGCAGAAATGATGCATGACACGTTGTCAAAGCTCGGATCAACCCGGCAGTCAATTCCACTGGGTATTGCCCTGGAACACCTCAGAAAACCATCAATAATCCCTTCACCAGAATCTGAATCTATCTTTATTCCGGCTAATTCGGCAGCAGACAATGTGCCGATGGAAGTAGACCAGCAATATAACTCGGAATCCCCCAAGAGGAGGACAACAGAGGTAAGCACAATCATAGAGAAGGCCAAGGTAGATATGTCGGTAGAAAACATGGAAATAGACAGTGAGACCACACCAGAAAAAATCACACCGCTATGGGCGCAACCCATATTCTCTTACCTTAAAGACGCGATGTTACCGAGCAATGAAGTATTAGCAAGACAAACTGTAAGGAGAGCGAAAGCCTATACGATCATAAACAATGAGCTATATAAAAGATGTGTCACAAGCATATTGCAGAAATGTGTGAGTTCGGCAGAAGGCCAGGAGATCCTCTTGGATATACATCAAGGAGAGTGTGGACACCATGCCTCATCTCGTGCCTTGGTAGCCAAAGCATTCAGGCATGGATTTTATTGGCCAACGGTGTTGAAAGAAGCCAAAGAGTTGGTTGAAAAATGCAATGGTTGTCAGAGATATGCAACCAGGATACATATGCCATCGGCCGAGTTAAAAACAATACCCATCACTTGGCCATTTTCTGTGTGGGGCTTAGATATGGTGGGACCATTTAAGCCGGCCCGAGGGGGAATGACCCACATATTGGTTATGGTGGACAAGTTCACAAAATGGATTGAAGTGAAACCAATAAAAAATGCGATGGGCCCACAGCAGTGAAATTTCTCAAAGATATTATTTTAAGATATGGGTATCCACACAGTATTATTACGGATAATGGCACAAATTTTGTAGAAGGAGCCTTCGCCAGATTTTGTAGAGAGAAACACATAAGACTAGATGTTGCCTCTATGGCTCACCCAGCATCTAATGGGCAAGTGGAGAGGTCTAATGGACTAGTATTGTCAGGAATAAAACCACGACTTGTTGAACCACTGCAAAGGTCGGCAGGATGTTGGATTGAGGAACTCCCAGCCGTATTATGGAGCATCAGGACTACTCCGAATAGATCAACAGGATATACACCATTCTTTCTGGTATACGGGGCAGAGGTCGTGCTTCCAGCCGACATAATACATGACTCGCCAAGAGTTACTCAGTATACAACCTCAGAGGTAAACGAAATAGCTCGGCAAGATACTATAGACCTGCTAGAAGAAGCGGAAGGCGGCACTATCACGATCAGCTATTTATCAGAGAACTTTAGCGATATCACAGCAAGAAGGTGAATCAAGGGTATTCAAAGAAGGAGATTTAGTCCTCCATTGGTGCAACGTCATGCACAAGCCATGTCACCTCCATGGAGGGACCATTCATCGTGAGCAAAGCATTACATAACGATGCCTATTATCTAATCGACGCTCAATCCCGGAAGGAACAAAGCGGAACAAAGTCGGCGAGAAACAAAGGCCATGGAATGTAGCTTTACTTCGTCCATTTTATTCTTAGTGGTCATTTGGTCACACATTGCAAAGTAGTATCTTGCGATCAAGCACCAACTATGTATTAAAAACCTCGGCATCTAGAGCAGTGACTCGGGGACTGCTATATGTTATTTCAATTTCATCTTATGTACTAAACCTCGGCATCTAGAAGTGACTAAAGACTGCTATATGTTATTTCAATTTCATCTTATGTACTAAACCTCGGCATCTAGAGCAGTGACTCGGGGACTGCTATATGTTATTTCAATTTCATCTTATGTACTAAACCTCGGCATCCAGAGCAGTGACTCGGGGACTGCTATATGTTATTTCAATTTCATCTTATGTACTAAACTTCGCCATCCAGAGCAGTGACTCGGGGACTGCTATATGTTATTGAAATTCCGTTTTATGTACTAAACCTCGGCACTCAAAGCAGCGACTAGAGGACTACCATATACCACCCCAGTGTTATGTTGAGCACCAAAACTTGACACCCTGAGCAGCGCCTCGGCAGTGGTCTTATATCATTCCTGAAATTTAGTTTACACACTAGACTTCAGCGGAACAGGCAGTCACTCGGGGACTGCCATATATTGTTCCAAAGGGGCAGTCAATCTTTGATACAAAAAAGGTATCACACTTTAGAATAAGAGCAGATTAACCCCATATGATGTGCGAAGCTCACACCCAGATTACTCGACTAAAAAACGAGAAAACAAAGACAAAGATACATCCTAACAACAAAATTGCAGGCTACCAAAGCAAGAATTCGGATGGAAACCCACTTAAACAAAGTTATAATAACTGCAAACTTATATGTCGCAGCAATGTACGGCAAAAGGAGATTCAGGTCATACAGGAAATAAACAAGTGTTCCACGGACATCGTACGCCCGGCATACTAGGGACAAGTAATAACTTAAAGATTTTCCGTTGGAGAGGCAATAGTTGTGGTAGGAGCCGGATGCTCCGAGATAGGCGGAGCCTCGACCGAGGTTGCCTCGCTTTCCACAGACCAGATGCGACTTGGTGAAGCTGGAGGCTTGAGGGCATCAGTTTCTTATTGAATGCCCAGTACCTTTAGAGGAGGATCGCGCGTCACCGTTGCCGTCCGAGCTCGAACTGGAGTCGCCAGAGGAAGCCGAATCATCTTCACCTTCACCCTGTTCAGCCGAGTTATTGTCTGATGTGTCTTCTACCGCAACCTCGTCGTCCGAGTTCGGGAGAAAGCTCGGACCTTCATTCCAGGTATGCACGTCGGCATACTCAACGAGCTGGAAGGCGCGAGCTTGCCGAAGAGCAACAAATGTGGGGTCCTCAACCCAACGGGAACCTGTGCGCAAATTCCTCAGGATATCAAGATAAATGTCTTCGTACCATGACATGATAACAGTGAGGGCCATATCAGCGCCATGACTGATTCCCTCCAGAGACTTAGTTGTTTTTCAGATGCCATAAGTCTTTTCACCAGTAATTCGACCTCATTGATATCGGGGGTCCTAGAAGTGTTCGGCCAGAGAACATGGTAAGCTCGAATAGCTGCCTGCACCAAATCCCGGCCCATAATCTTCATTGGACCAACTGCAGCACCAACAGCAAGCAGGAAATCTTCCATCGAGTACTCCGAATCAACGTCAACAGGGACACCTCGGCGCTTACGAGATGCAAGAACCGCTTTCGATCTCACAGGCTTAGCTTCTGGGAAATGACCTGCGCAAAACACGAATGCGTCAGGAGACAGCAAAGACAAAAAAAAACATAATCCGGCTGTGATAAGAAACTTACAATGAATATAACTCAACATTTTATGGAGGTCTTTAGCCCAGATGATCTTGCTCTTCTCAAACGAAGCAATTTCCTCGATCATTCCCTGAGTTTTCAGTTCGGCAGCCTCGAGGAGTTCTTTATTCTTCTGCAGCTCCAAAGCCAGCCGATTCTTCTCCTTGGAGAATTCCTGATCGACCTTTTCTAGTTCGGATTTCTGAGAGAGCTTAAGGGTCTCCACCTCGGCCTTGGTGAGCTATTTCATCATATTTTTCTTTTAGCTGCGCCGAATGAGTAGCGCTTTGTTCTAAAAAATGCAGCATCACGTCAGGCATAGGCGTGCAATCTTGGTGAGATGCTGTGAAGGTTTGCAACTCGGCTTTGCCACAGCCAAACAAAATAAAAAAGTTTAGCGCGTATTCTAAAGGGCGAAAAGGTGTAGGGTAAGAGGGAAACTAACCTTCCAAGCTTTTGACTTTCTTCTCAAGACGAATGTTGAGATTATTGATATTACCTGTTTACCAAAAAAGTGAGCCGACACTTCGCAGACAAAAGAATAAGAATGTTGAAAATGATGAAAAGGAACTATCAACTTACCAGCCTTTTTTACCACAGGAAGGACTTTCTCGTATTTCTCTTCCAGTTTGCGGTGCGAAAAAAACAACCTTTGAAATTCGGCAGTCCGCCTGTCATGTGCAACCTGAACAATGGAGCAGAACAATGAATAAACATCCGAAGCTAAACCAGATCTGAGTCAAGCAAAACTTAACTCGGATCTAGGTGGCTGGATATTCGAAGCTAAAACAGATCCGAGTTAAGCGAAAACTTAACTCGGATCTAGGTGGCTGGATATTCGAAGCTAAACCAAATCCGAGTCAAGCAAAACTTAACTCGGATCTAGGTGGGTGGATATTCAAAGCTAAAAGTAGGTTTGAGTCAAGCAAAACTTAACCCGGATCTAGGTGGCTGGATATTCGAAGCTAAACCAGATCCAAGTCAAGCAAAACTTAACTCGGATCTAGGTGGGTGGATAATCGAAGCTAAACCAGATCCGAGTTAAGCGAAAACTTAACCCGGACCTAGGTGGCTGGATATTCAAAGCCAAAACAGATCCGAGTTAAGCGAAAACTTAACCCAGATCTAGGTGGCTGGATATTCAAAGCTAAAAGTAGGTTCGAGTCAGGCGAAAGCTTAACTCGGACCTATGTGGCTAGACATTCAAAGAACAGCTAGATAAAATTAAAGCAAAGTTTAAGATAGATCTACTCGGATATAGGCTCGAACCCTAAATTAAGTCGAGTTAAGTATAGCACTATAAAAACTTCCAAGCGAATAACAAATTACTCGTTTGCAAGTTTCGGGGACTAATGTATATATAATAGCATATGGAGAATCAGTCTAAACCCCGAGAAGCAGCAATTACCTCGTTCATCTTGTTGCTATCCAGAATGATCTTGGCAGCTTGATCCAAGCGGTAGCGATGTCGGAAAGTTGAAACGGCTGACTGTTTGGATTGCCTTCAAGCTGATCAGCAGCATTCCAGTTATGAGCATATTCCACCAGCGAGCCGAGGCTGTTCCCACTAGTCGTTCGAGTTAAGACTTTACCTCGGACATGTTGTGTAACCACTGCGGCCGCAGGGCTTGTATGAAGAGCAAGCTGGGTGCTGGCAGCCGAGGTAACGGAGGCTTTGGTAGGCGCAGTTCCTTTGCGCAGCACGTCGGCAATACTCGGCTGAGAAGAGCCGACAAGACCTTTCTGGGAAGAGGAGGCCTTGATGGCAACAGTTTTTCTTGCCTTAGAAGAGGCATCAGCAGGAGCCGATACCACTGTAATGGGAACGGTATCTTTAGGAGCAGCAGGAGTCACGGCCGTAGAAGGCGCCGAGATAACGACCTCTTCGACCGGGGCTGGAGTTGCGATGAGACCGCTGGGCAGATAGAGGCTCGATGAGGCGCTCGGATCCACAGAGGGAGCAACGGGTTCGACGGAAATCTTGGAGGGCCAAGTGGAATCGATGTCAACAGAAGGAGTTTCAGGCGCGTCGCGACGAGGGGGCGACTGATTCGGAGCTGAAGGAGAGGCAACACGAGCAGGACTGGAATCCTAGTGTATCTTCAACAGGCGGAGGAGATGGCTGCGAATCGGTGACTAGTCATGCTAGGACCGCCAGGGCTTAACTAAAAGCGAACCGCGAAAATAAGAAAGAAAAAAGGGTGTCAGGATGAAAAACAGAAAGAGGGAAACAAGAAATACGAGCAAAAGGAACTTACCCTGCGACCCCAGGCATGGTCTTGCGCCTGGGAGGATTCGGAGCAGACTTCTTCATTCGTTTCTTGGGGGCCGCCTCTGAGGCACTAGCAGGAGCCCCGCGTTTCCCCGAGGTAACAGGGGGTCGAGAAGCAATAGGCTCGGCGTCGTGAACCTGACCGGCCGGATTAGCTGGGAAAGTAGAAGCCAGAAATGCATAAGAAATAGGCATTGCGGCAACTACCTCAAGAACTTGGACATCGTCCGAATCACCTTCCTCCTCGTGGGACGAGGCCTTGCCACGAGCTCGAGCCGGGGCAGGATCCGACTTAGGGACGAACTCTTCCGAGTCCGGCTCACGAAGATCCGGTGCTCGGTCCACGCCACGGAAGCAACAAGACTTCGGCATCCTCATTCTTCTGCTCTGCGAACCTCTGCAAGACAAGAAAAAAGAAAATTAGCGAAAACCGTTACAAAAGCAATTGGATAACAGAGCGTTAGTGGTTAAAACTTACTTCGGGAGGCGGACGATCGCGGGTGAACGGTTTCAATCCCCAAGCCCAATCCTCAGGCATCTCCGTCTTGAAGATAGCTCGGACACGCTTATAGATAAGATAGTTGTCCAGCTCCACGGTCGAGACTCGGTTAGGGTCAAGAGGACCACTCATGTAGCACAGCTTGTGAGTCCGCTTCTGGAATGGGCAAATTCGGCTACTGATGAAGGTAGCCATCAAGTCCTCGCCGCGTAACCCGGCCCGGATCAGCTCCTTGAGCCGAGTCTCGAAAAGCTCGGCCAAGACATGACTCCTCCTCGGATTATAAGTCCAATTTACCTTGGAAGGCGGACCAATGGAGAAGGCAGGAAGCCGAATCTTGTCCTCCGCCCCTCTGTTCTTGACATAAAAGAAGGATTTGTGCCACTTCTTGCACGATTCTAACCCGGTGACACGAGGGAATACGGACTTCCTCCAAGGTGTGATGGACGCTGCCCCGCATTGAGTAAGCAGTTTCTCGGAAGGTGCGAGACTTGTCAGGACTACATTAGAGCGAATCTGGAAGAACTTGACGGGCGTGCCTGACGGCCATAGGCCGAAGTATCCTTCCGATGCAGAGATAAAAGCAGAAAGAGAAGCGATGGCATTTGCGGGAAGATGATGCGGCTGAAGGCCGAAGAAGTCGAGAAACTCTCTTGCGAAGTCGCTAAGAGGGAGACCAAAACCGCGTGCGAAATGTGACATAAAAACTACGTACTCGCCCTCCCTAATATCTGGAGAAGACTCGCTGCCGGGTAAGCGACAGGAGACCTCGGCGAGAATCCTCCGAGTTCGGATAAGCCATTCGATCTCGCGGCGGGTAACGGAGGAACCTTGCCACGAGCCTCGCTCAGGCCCAGAGCCAGCATCGTCATCCTCTACCAGGGCACCACTAAAAGAGCTAGACATGGGTTCGCCGGAAAAATCGACGGAGGAAGAACTGGCGGCGGAGGAATGTTTAGAGCCACGAGGCCCCATCGCAATTTTGAACGAGAACGACGGCGGAGGAGCAGAGAAACCGCCACAGAATCTGAAACCTAGACAGAGAAATCTAGGGTAGGGCCTGACGGAGCCGGAGAGAACTCACCGCGACGCCTAAAGCTAGCGAACACGGAGGAGGCGGAGGCGCGGAGTCCTCGCCGTCGAAGTTCGATGAGCGCGGCGTGAGCTGCGAGCGGGCGGAGGCGAGAGGAAGAAGAAGAAGCGCGAGCGAACGAGAAGGGAAAGTGAATCCCGGCGCCGCCCCACTTTATAGCCTAGCCAAAGCAAGGTAGTGGGATCGTGGGTGTGGCGGTGGGCACGGATCGTGTCGCAGCCACGACCACGCGTCGCTGGCGGAACCGCACGAAGGCCACACAATTGACCAAGGGCTCACGATCCCCAACGAGCGGCGCCGCGAGGCGTCAGCAGCAACGGCGACAGCGCGGAAGAATCGTAGCTTGTCGAGAATACCGTAGAGGAACAAAAACTAGAGAAACAATGATGAGAATGACACGTGGGGAGGCGTGCACTAGTAAATCGGTGTTACCACGAGCGGCGGAAGATAACTCGGAAAGAATGCATAATGTGTATCAAGAAACTGATATGACCCGGCCGAGGTTATCGGCGGGACCATATCAACTTCGGGGACTAATGTTGGGGAGGTAACCCCGGATAGGGTAAGGACGGGGAAAGACGAAAGGATTATTCCCCGTCCAGTTTCCGGGTTATATTCTAAGCTGGCCGAGTCTTGTAAAGGTCGGCCGAGATAAGGAAAGGCAGGACCTCATTAGTGATGGCAAGGCATTACCCGGCCGAGATCTGCGTAAAGCCGGGTTGGCCCGAATGACCTTAATGCGGTGAAGGACAGTCCGAGTTACGCGAGGAAGGGCGAATAATCTGGCTTGCGAGAAGGAGAAGCCCAAAGTCAAACCCTAGTCGCGGAATCTGAGCGAGCCAAGAGCTAAAGACAAATGTGCGAAACGACGGAGGGCGGAAGGAGGTCACGGAGGTGACAGTTCTGGAGCCCGAGGCAAGCAGGAGGGGCCCTCTGAAATCTTACCGCAGTGAGAAGGGCGACAGGGAAAGAGGAGCGTCGAACTACTATATTGGGACAAGCATATTCCTCGAATATGCTTGCCACGTCAGCCCTGGAAGAACCCAGGGCTCTCCTTTATAAGGGGAGACTTAGAACCTAAGGAAGGGATCGACTCATTCTCGGACCGTTAGGCTGGTAAAATTCTCTCTTCCTCCTTGTATACAGCTCAAGGAGCACTTGTAGCCCAAGGAAGGAGAAATAAAGATCTTTGCGTTAGCTTTCTGTATGTAGAATCAACTACATCTTCCCTCCCCAGATCCCACTAGCATCCATTGGCCCCAAACTTTAGCCTACCCATGGCATCTGCCGTGCCACCACCACGACAAGAAGATTCAGTCTCCCTCCCCCCTCTCCGATCTCTCGCTATCACTCCAGTACATAATGGCAAGTATGATCTATAGACAAAGATACCCGGCTAAATCTACCATAGATGATCCTACGAACTTAACATAAACCTGCTAAACTTAGAACGCTGCTAGGCGTACGATGATTTTCATCCGATCCTTTCAAACCGTTCCAATCAAACCGTGCATATTTTGGCAACCGCACCATCTCACGGTGCAGAGACGGATCGGATGCACTTTGTACAGAAAAAGATCGGATGCGCTTTGTACAGTAAAAGATCGGATGCGCTTTGTACAGTAAAAGATCGTGTGCAGAGCAGTTTCACTAAACTTATACACGCTTATACACGAACACATAATAAGCTCACGGAAGAAATGTTCAGGAACACATAATACTATGTTGCATGTCCTTCGGCAGTGCAGTCTGTAAATAAGTTTGTATTATCAAGCTAGCAGAGATTGAACAACATGACTGAAACAGAGTATACCATAGGCCTAAGGATTAAAACAGCTCGTAACAAATAAGTTATCTAGCTAGCCTTGGAGAAGGGCTTCCAGTTTGTTTTCTGGGAAATCTGACATCAAACATGGTGTGTATGGGAAAGATGATGTTATCTCTGCAACATGACTATAATAATCATTTGGGCGTATTTGACCCAAATCCTGAACCATTGAGGTATTCAGATGATATGCCAATGCTCTGTCCAGCGAAATATTCAAGAAGATGATGTCTTTGTATGGATGAAATCCAAGGACACTAATATATCCCGAGAATTGTTGTACAACCTCAGATTCATTGTCAACTATATTATCATTGTCCGAATCCCATTCAATTTTACTCTTCACAAGTGCATTATTGTTGTGATTTTCATCCTTGTTAACATCTTGTAAATTTTGTTGACCATAGTGTTCACCCCTGTTACCATCCTCTAAAATCCAAGGTCCGTTGTTCTCCTCTAAATGCCCGATTACACGTGCGACGCTATTGTGCATGTCAATGTGATGCTTCAACACCCACTCTATCGTACCATCTCATCTGAATCGTCAAGGATCCAAACACGGAGCTTGTGCCAGTCATGAAATGATGCACAACATAACCCTTCCTTTGATCGTCCTAGATAAACATCATAGTATATATCTGTTGGCATTTTAATTACTCGATACTTATTATTTGACAAGGATATTCTGCAAAATACGAAATTCATCAGCGACACCACATTCAATAATTGGTGGAATTGCTCAATCTTGTAAGAGGAAAAGCAGGGTAAAAAAAAAGATCAGATGGATGGAACTACAGGTGGAAACATGAATCACAAAGAAAAGATGTTTAAAGGTCATATATTCTACAAATATCCTATACAGAGCACTGATATATTTATACAAATATAAACATATGAGCACTGAATTAAAAAATCAGTAGCATCGCATTGCAGTAACACAACTTAATTATATGGTGCTTACCTCATAACAGTGAAGCCACAATTGGACTGCACAAATAACGCACCGTGCCAATAAGCGCTGCAGTCCTGACCCGATGCGTAGGACCGCTGCAATACCTTGTCCGAAGCCATCCCTGCGGCCTCGCCTTCCCGAACAAAAGCCCTCTCCTCCCACTGCCCCGTACGTGATGAGAACGCACACAGCACCCATACTGATGCTGGCCATTCCTCGGATGGCTCGTCCCTCTCCTCTGCGAGCGAAGATTCAGGAACGAGCAAGACCTCATAGTGCAGTGACTCTGTGGGATCAAACACAAGGTGTGGCGACTCGAATAACCTATCTGGGGCCGGGGGCGGGGGCGGAGGCAAGCTTGCCCGCCACTGCGTTGCGGGGTTGGACACGTGGATGTCAGATAATCTGCACCTGATAGCTGTAATTCAGTCAACCAGTCCATCTCTGAAGATACCGCTTCGACTGTGGAAGAAGAATCTGAAGCACTCGTTACACAGCCGAAGCAACGGTCCAGATGCACTTTATTAATTACCACCACTTAACGGTCTGTAATAAGTGACTGAGGCTTTATAGCCACCCTTGGTCGGGACGACAGGGCTATCGAGAAATATTATCAACGCTATCTAGTCCAGATGCACTTTATTAATTACCACTGTGTATTATTAATTACCACCACTTAATGGTCTGTAATAAGTGACTGAGGCTTTATAGCCACCCCTGGTCAGGACGACAGGGCTATCGAGAAATATTACCAACGCTATCTACCTGTTTTTCCTCTCTAGTTCTAGGGTTAGATAGCTCTCAGTAGAAATCCCCAGTAATTGAGGGTGCTCCACATCGGGAGTTCTTGTTCGATTCCTTCCGGGATCTGACAAATTGGTATCAGAGCAGCCGATTCTCCGGCCAAATTTTTTTCTCTCACCACAAATTGACTGCGACGAGCGGATCTGGCGGCCAATCGATTCGGAGTGCAAGGGTGGTTGGGATCTCTCGTAAAATCCCACCCTTCCCACCCTTATCGCGGCGGCGAGGCGATTGTCGACGGAGGCGGCGGCGGCAGTGACGTCCTTCAGACGTGGTCGACAGCGGCGGCTTGGTGGCGGCGGCACAGCTCGGGCACAAACCGGAAGATTGTTGTGGTTGCTGGGGAACAATTCCTCAGTGGTAAAATCCCAGTAACAAGTCTGGTTCGTGTGCCTTCCGGTGGCGTTCTTCCGAGGCGGCGGTAGCAGCGGCGGAGGTACGAGTCATGCCGAAATCCAAGAACACAGAAAGTGCAGAGGCGGCGGAGCTAGCAGCGCTTAAGTTGGACATGGAACATGTCAACACGCGCACGGAGGAGATTGGCTCTAAAGTGGATGGAGTCGAGAGCAAAGTCACCACCTTGTGCGCACAATTGTCACGGCTGGAGGCCTTACTGACAGATCGGGCAGTGGCACCAATACAAACAAAAACCTGGCACAGACAGTAATACTAAGAAGGAAGGAGATAAAACCAGTCCCAAACCAGAGGCAAAACCTAAGGAAGCAAACCTCTGCGGGTATTGTGGACAGAAATGGTTTTTTGGACATAGGTGTCAGCAGTATAAAACTCTGAATTTGATGACAACTAAAGGAACTGAGGACACTTCAGATGAAGAACAACAAACTCAGACTGCCAGCCAGGAGAATGAAACACCAGCTACTTCCCCAACTAAGCAAGAACAACTCATGCAAATTTCCTTTCAAGCAGTAAAGGGAACAAATTCTAAAAGTACATTCACCTTAGCTGTCATGATTGGAGGAAAGAGAGCAATAGCATTGGCAGATACTGGAAGTACTCACACTTTCATTGATCTCAAATTCTCCACCAAAATTAACTGCAAGACTGAGAGCAATGTACTAGAGAAAGTTTTAGTAGCTGGAGAAAGAGAATTACACACAGGAGCCCATGTTGACAACCTGCAATATACAATTCAAGGGCACACTTTTCAGAATTCTTTCAAAGTGCTGCCTCCCAAAGGTTATGATATTGTCCTGGGCAGTGACTGGATGCTACAACACAACCCTGTCAAATTTGACTACAAGACCAGAGAATTGAAAATTAAATTGAATGGACAGGATAAGATTATCCTCAAGGATGATTCTTTGAAAAAAGGTGTTCAACTTATGTCAATGGAAAAGCTACAAAAAGCTTTGTCCAAGGAAGCTACTGGATATTGTCTCTTTCCTGTCTCTACTGCTCCACCTGTTCCTACAGAAATGGACAAAGAACTGCAGGAACTGCTGGAAGAATTCAAAGATGTCTTTGAAGAACCAGAGGGCCTACCACCTTCCAGAGCCTGTGACCATTCAATACCATTGAAACAGGGGGCAGAACCACCAAGAGTCAGGCCATATAGAGTTCCTCGCAAACAAAAGGAAGAAATGGAAAAGCAAATAAAACAATTGCTAGAAACTTCAGTCATCAGACCCAGCAAAAGTCCATATGCTTCACCAGCAATTCTGGTAAGAAAGAAAGATGGCTCCTGGAGATTGTGCATAGACTACAGAAAACTCAACTCTCTGACAATCAAGGATAAGTTCCCAATTCTAGTGATTGAGGACCTTCTAGATGAGCTCAATGGAGCAAAATATTTCACAAAGTTGGACTTAAGATCAGGTTACCATCAGATCAAAATGAGACCAGAAGATATACACAAGACAGCCTTCAGAACATACTTTGGCCATTTTGAATATCTGGTGATGCCTTTTGGGCTTACAAATGCTCCTGCCACATTTCAAGCCCTCATGAACACTGTTTTCTCTAACTGGATGAGGAAGATCTTATTGGTTTTCTTTGATGACATTCTCATATACAGCAAAACTAAAGAAGATCACCTCCAACACATCAAAATAGTGCTTGACATACTCAGAGCAAACAAACTTTTTGCCAAGCAATCAAAATGTGTCTTTGCAACTACACAAGTAGAATACTTGGGTCATGTCATCTCTGAACAAGGAGTAGCCACAGACCCTCAGAAAATAGCAGCTGTCAAGGAATGGCCAAAACCAAAGAATATCACTCAGTTGAGGGGGTTTCTAGGCTTGACAGGTTACTACAGAAGATTTGTCAAAAACTATGGCCTTATCTGTAGACCATTACATAACATGCTCAAGAAAGACTCCTTCAAATGGTCAACAGAACAAGACCAAGCCTTCCAGCTACTCAAAACAAGCTTGATATCTGCACCTGTCATGGCACTACCTGACTTCTCCATGCCCTTTGTGCTGGAAACTGATGCAAGTGGTACTGGAATAGGAGCTGTCCTTATGCAAAAAGGGAAGCCCATTGCTTATTATAGCAGAACAATTGGACCAAGAGCAGCTGCAATGTCAACTTATGACAAAGAGGCACTAGCCATCCTCGAGGCTCTCAAGCGTTGGCGCCATTACTTCCTTGGTGGGGAATTACTAATCCAAACAGACCAGAAAAGCCTTAAGTTCATCACTGAACAGAAGGTTGCAGAAGGAATTCAACATAAGTTGCTGCTCAAGCTTCTGGAGTTCAATTACACCATTGATTACAAAAAAGGGAAGGAAAATAAAGTTGTTGATGCTTTAAGCAGAAGAGACAATTCTCTACAAGCTCTGACACTCATACAACCTTCTTGGATTGAATCAGTCCAAGAAAGTTACAACTCAGATGAGCACTGTACAGAGCTGATCCAAAAACTATCAATTCAACCTGATGATGAAGGAATATATACCTTGCACTCAGGGATCATCAGGTACAAGAACAGAGTGTACATTGGTAATGATCCTACACTAAAAATGCAACTACTAGAGTCCTTTCATGCTTCAGCAATTGGAGGTCACTCTAGCATGGTAGCCACATATCAAAGAATCAAAAAAATATTTTACTGGCCCATGTTGAAGAAAGAAACACAACAGTTTATCTCTGAATGTGCTGTTTGCCAGAGCGCCAAATCTGAGCATTGTCCTTACCCTGGCCTCTTGGAGCCCTTAGACACACCAGACATGGCCTGGCAACACATCACAATGGATTTCATAGAAGGCCTTCCAAAATCAAATGGTAAAGAAGTGATACTAGTGGTGGTAGCTCACTTCATTCCATTATCACATCCCTACACTGCTCATTCTGTTGCAACTGCATTTCTTGATAACATCTTTAAACTCCATGGCCCACCAATTAGCATTGTGACAGACAGGGATAGGATCTTTACCAGCACATTGTGGCAAAAGGTTTTCAAGTCCCTGAACATCAAACTGAAGCTGAGTACTGCTTATCACCCTCAAACAGATGGGCAATCTGAGAGAGTAAATCAGTGCCTAGAATCTTACTTGAGGTGTATGGTTTTCCAAGAACCAAAAAAGTGGGCTGCCTGGCTATCCCTTGCTGAATGGTGGTACAACACTACTCACCACACAGCTCTCAAAATGTCTCCATTTCAGGCTCTATATGGATTTCCTCCTCCAATGATAAATGAGATTGCACTTCCTGGGCCAGAAGATGTAGAAGCAAGAGACTTCATGCAAGAAAAGCAGCATATCCTGACCCAACTAAAAGAAAATCTAGCACAAGCTAAAAGCAGAATGAAAAGGCATGCAAATAAAAAACGCAGTGAGAGGACACTGGAGGTGGGAGATATGGTGTACCTTAAGATGCAACCTTACAGGATGGCTGCATTTGGACTGCGACAGCCAATTAAGTTGACCACTAAGTACTATGGACCATTCAGAGTTACTGAAAAAAATTGGCAACCTGTCCTACAAACTACTCCTACCTGAGGGAGTCAACATACACCCTGTTTTTCATGTCAGCCAGCTGAAGAAACATCTGGGTAAGAATGCAGTTTTTCACCTAGGGCTACCACTAGTGGGCAAAGATGGCAAGATTCGAACAGAGCCTTCTAAAGTTATACAAACTAGATCATTACCAAGAAATGGGGTATTGGTGACTCAGTGGCAGATAGAATGGGCAAACCTACCAACTGAAGATTCATCCTGGAAAGACGCAAACTTCATTAAGAAGATATTCCCTGAATTCTATTCTTCTACTATCAAGTCTTGGTTCCCAGTTAACACTTGAGGACAAGTGTGCTGCCAGAGGGAGGCATTGCCAGATACTCTGCACCTGATAGCTGTAATTCAGTCAACCAGTCCATCTCTGAAGATACTGCTTCGACTGTGGAAGAAGAATTTGAAGCACTCGTTACACAGCCGAAGCAACGGTCCAGATGCACTTTATTAATTACCACTGTGTATTATTAATTACCGCCACTTAACGGTCTGTAATAAGTGACTGAGGCTTTATAGCCAGCTATCGAGAAATATGACCAACGCTATCTACCTGTTTTTCCACTCTAGTTCTAGAGTTAGATAGCTCTCAGTAGAAATCCCCAGTAATTGAGGGTGCTCCACATCGGGAGTTCTTGTTCGATTCCTTCCGGGATCTGACAGTGGAGCCCTTCCATGTCTTTGAAAAGCAGGAGTCCATTACAGTGACCCAGGACGGAGGCGCAGTTCCAACGGCTGGGCAGCTGATGCAAGTTGAGCTTGCCCAAGATATTCCGCTCCATGGAGGGGTGAAAAAGGAAAGCCGGACAATTGAGCTCAGTATACATGAGGAAGATGCCGCGTACCGAGTGCGGCAGGAGCTCCCGGAGCAGCAGCCGGCGGCCATCGACGATGGCGCACCACGCCTTGCACACGCACCGTGAGATGGCGAGGCTGCGCAGCGGGAGGCGGCGGAGGATTTCCGCGAGGGCGTCCTCGGGCAGCGCCACGGCCATCGGATCTTCTTCCATCCAGTTCGCGGCCTCTCGATCGGGCCGGGAACGGTGCGCTTGTTGAGGTCACCGAGGGTTTCGATTCGGTCAGCTGCAGCGACCTGGATCTCAGATCAGATGAGATCGATCGAGCACCAGAGGGATTGGCAACCAGGATGGCAAGGATTTTTAGATCTGGGAGGGTTCAGCTTCCCCGGAATGGGGCTCGGATGGAAATATGAAGCAGCGTCTTACATGCCTTCACGCTCAAGTATTCTTCAGCTCTCTTACGCATGGAAATTTTACAAATGGGCCAAGCCAAGGATTACAACTTAGGCCTCGTTCGGTCTGGTAGGATTGAATCCAGACCTGGAATTGATCCAGGCTAGGATCCAGTTCGGTCACCTAAACCTCGCTAACCCCTACTAATCCCTTCCTCATGATCCTACATTTTCAATTCCTGATAGGCTACACGTGCACCTCAGAAATGATTGAACAAGTTAATTTCATAATTCTTTCTCTAAGAAACGCACTCGTATAATTTTATATTTCACAAAAAAGAAAAATGCTCAAATTTGAACTAGAACTCAAAGGAGCATAAAAATGTTCAAACATTGCCATCTTTGCCAACATTTAGCAGTACATGTACTCTAGGTCAACATATACAAGAATTCAGACTATACCAACATGAAGCATGCTTCTAGATGAAAGTACCAGTATCACATATGACCAAAACTGCCAGTTTGCGCTGCATGGCTGGATCAAACACAACCTTAAGATTGAATTCATGACTAACTATTAAAAGGAAACACAGAATATCTTGAATAGAGTAGCTTGCCGGAGGTTTGACAAACATAATTCAATCAATATTAACCATGATGGCGGCTTGCATCACGCGTTGTAGTAATGATGATGGCTAGGAGTGGTGGTGGCACCAAACATGCCTCACATTGCAATGAGTCGCCACACAGGCAAATTAAGATTGCTCAGGAAGCAAGAGAGCAATAGTATTTGGTATCATGAAACAGCTCTCTTGCCCTATAATCTATCATAGGAAAAAAGCAAATGGACATGCAAGGATGGGTGCTTCAGTTTAGGTTTTAGTTAATTGTGCATTTCAATAATTCTAAAGAATTCTGGATGTGTCATGTTAAAACTTGCGCAGTAAAAATTATTCTATTGATTAAGCGTGAGCAAAAGCAAGTGCTCTCAGGGCATCTGCCGCGTGGTGGGCCGGCTTTGCACGTGGGACCCAGCTGGCACTAGCAGTTGCAGGTCGTGGGCGGTGGCCGGTTTTTTTCACGCGCGTCTTTTCTCCTCGCATCCCTTCCAGAGAGCTTGTTGAGAGTCGTCGGCGCCCACCGCTCCCCGGCCTGATTCCCTATCGCCTCTGGCGGCGCTGCCAGCCGGAGTAGAGAAGGGAGAGGATCCTATGCAAATATTAGGTTTAGGTCTGGGTCTAGGTTGTCAGATTTTCGGTGTCATGCTGGTCTGGAGTGTGTCGCCGCTGCGGGCGAGCAGCGGCTGCTGGCTTTCCACGATACCTTGCCTTCTAGGGCTCGCTGCTAGGCCGAGCTTCTTCGGGAGGGCACCATTGGAATCTCTGTTAATAAGCTCGCTAGGTCCTCTATTCTGGAAGAAGGAGAGGAGGATTCAAGATCCAGATCAGGTCAGTGCTCAAATCCGGTGGCCTTCTTGGAGAGGTCTAGTATGATCAATTTTTCTTGCAATACCAGCACTCATGATCTGTATGATAAACAGAATAAAAATCCAAGAATGTGAAGGAAAAGCAATGCCCGACATGATGGATGTCTGCTGTCAAGCAGCAAGGACTATGGACACCGGGACATTAGAGCGATCGGATTAGTAGTTTGCTTTTACCAACTACAGAAAACTTTATTTGTAGGATGATTTTGCCATGTCAACTTTACCTTCGCTGACAGCAAAGTAACAATTTGTAATGCCCCGCGAGGGCATAACAGAGAAGCCAACGCTGCTTATAAACAAAATTTGTTCTTGGACAGCAATACAATGTATCACATCATTATCAAAACCATACGACGTAACAAGTAGCATCTAGCTTAATGACTACATTGGGACCCTGACCATGCATAGCTGCTACACTCAAACTACTAATTGTAAGCACTACCATACTGGGTAAACATGCCTGCATCTCTAGAAGGCATTCCTCTTCTTGAATCGTCGCTGGACCTTAGAATTTCTGGAATGAAAGAAGCATCCCCTTTGGTAGATTTTGACAATAACATTGAACTACGAGGATTGTAATATGGATTTGATGAGAAACCTGAACCATACTGGGAATGAGATGAAGTTAACATCATATGACTAGCAGGGTTTCTTGAAAAGATGGTCTGCTGACTTGATGTCAAACTGAACTGTGAGCCATAGCCATCAGTAGAACACACCTCGTTTTGAGGAAACAAGTCTGTTGGCAACCGAAACAAGCCAGAAGGGCCAACTGGTACTTTTGCATCATCACCTGGTAAACTGATCCTGCTTAGGTAGTCTCCTGACGCTGGCGGTGCCAACATTTTCTGGCTAAGAGACATGCAAAGTGAAAGTTCTGTGTCATTTACTAGCAAATCATCCTCTAAGTAGTGATCCCCTGGTGCTGGAAGTGCCAACATGTCTTGTCTGGGTGGACTTGCTGCGCTCAACTTTTCCCTAAGGGCCATCTTGGCACGTCGAAGGGCATCTAGAACACCTCCCACATCATCACTTGAGAGTTGATGCGGCTGCATATCGATCTGGTTATCAGTATGGTTATGAAAGCATGAGGAGCTCCATTCAGAAATTTTGCTTTTAGGAGTATCGCTTAAAGGACTTCCGACTGATGGCGTAGTTACGTAGTGCTCATAAGAGCAAGCATTCGCATGGTAGCTTGAACCACTGTCTGAATTTCCATCTCCTTGACCTTTACTATGTCCTGTGTTTGGGATGCTATTATAGCTTTTTCGTGGCGGAGAAGCAGATCTGCCAATATAACTACACCCACTCCCTTCAATAATTTCAGTATTATAACTTCTACGTACCAACTCATCCTTCCTAACATGCAATTCACTATCAACTGAAGCAAGCACTGCCGTAGCCTGCCCGAAAACATTATCAGATTCTTTGCACTTCCCCATAGCCCTTGCTTCTGGAGCATTTGTGGACAAGACAGATGCAGAACTATTCAACAAACATTCCGAGGGGCCGTTGATTCCAAAGAGATTTTTACCTCTTGACTGTGCCTCTTCACGAACTACTTCTTTAGTCATAATCTGATCAGCTTTGCCCCTCAGCTTGAAAGCCTTTTCATTCTGGTTTAGCGTATCTTCCCGGTCAACATCATCCTGGAAGTTGAAATGTAGAAGTACAAGTCAAACAACAAAAGTTCTACTGCTCTTTCAAGTTTTTGATCAAGCAACTGAAGTGTTCAATACAGAAATAAAATAAAAGCAAACTGTTTGGTTCAACTAGCAGCAAGTGATTCATATTAGTGAGTAAAAGAATCGTTCCAGAACAGGTTAAACATGCAGGTTTCACAAAAGGCAAACATGGTAAATTGCAGGCTACTATTTCAACATGAATTTTATATGACTACCAGGTCAGTTAAATGCTTAAATCAACCAACTGTTCAAATCACCAAATCTATCTCAGGTCCTTAAGACAGATCATATATCCCAATGAAACAGCATTAAACTCAAAGTTAATCTTTTCTAAGAGGAGAAGTACTAGCACAAAAACCATTGTATCTGATTTAAGGGGTTTTCTAAACTCAAAAGGACAGCACATACCGAAGTTGAATCTCGGCTCCCACTGAATTTCTTCTCCCACTCCCTCTGAGCATTTTCTTCTGCCTGATACTGCCCAATCAGCTCAGCCTGCTTCTCGAGCACCCTCTCCATCTCCCCATCCTTCTCATACTCCATAGTGTATCTCTCGTTGGCATCCTGAACTCTTCCATCACCACTAGAAACTGGTCCATCTTGGCTCACCTCACCATCCAAATCATGCTGCTCTTCAGTGCAAACAGTACAATCCGATCTTTCCTGCTCCTCCTCCTCCGGACCCTCCGCGACATTGTCCTTGCCATCCTCATCTTCAGTTTGCAACCTGTTACTACAACAGAGCATGTTAGATGAGCAACGCAGACCTATATGGAGTAATTAGCACATGATTTCAGCAATGTTGGTTCTGTGCCTGGACCTCAGCTCCATCCTCTTGATCTTGCGGCACGACTGACCCGGCTGGTACTTGGGCGAGGAATCCGCGGCGAGCAAGCGGAAGTAGCTGCTCCTCCTGTGGCTATGGCCGTGCCGCTGCCTGGCCTTGTGATGCGGCTGCCGCCTGTCGGAGTCAGGGCTCGCGGCGCGGCCCTTCCACGACAGTCTCCCGGGCTGAGGCGCCCCGGCCGGGCCTCCCAGCTCCGAGCCCGACAGCGCATCCTCCGCTTCCCCGCGGGCCTCGCCGCCACTTCCGCGGTCGAGGGTCTCGGGGGTGCCACCGGTGCCCTCGTCGGACCCGGAGTCCGCGGCGTCGGAGAGGCGGCGGCCGAAGCCCTGGGATTCGAGGATGGCGAGCACCTCCTCGGCGGCCCGCTCCGCCTTCCGACGCTGGGCCGTCACCGTCCGGAGCTGCTCCTCCAGCTCCGCGACCTGCAGCAACGGCAACAGGTCAAGTCGGAAATGCCGCGCGCAAAATGCGCGGGAGGGGGAGGGAGGGTGGGTAGGAGCGGAGGCGCACGCACCCGGCTGGCGAGCTGGTCGGCGCGGTCCTTGGCGGCGCGGGAGACGGAGCGCTCGGAGAGGAGGCGCGCGCGGAGGAAGTCGATGGTCATGGCCGTGGTCGCGTCCGCCGCCGCCATCTGGACTCGAGCTCGCCGCTCTCAGCTAGCGCCGCATGCGTCTCCCTCCCCTGCCGCCGTCTTCGCCGCTCCCTCCGTGGTTCACTCTTCCGGCCCGCTGACTCTAAACTCCAAAGCGACGCGGTGCGGTGCGATTCTGTGCTCCCGGACGCTTTTACTTTCGCTATCCGAGCGAGACCGACCGACCGGCCATCGTCCCACTGCCGGAAGTCACGTGACGACGGCGCTTCGTTTGGCCGCGTCCCTTTGCGGCCCACCGTCACGGCAGGGCCGGTGGCTCCAGTCCCCGGGTGGGACGTGGCCGCCGTAATCGACAAGGCAGTAGTACTAGTAGTAATGATGGATCAGCACCGGCGCGTGTCAGGTCAGGTTGGTCCTTCCGCCTCCCCGTTCGGTGAGTGAGTGGTGGTTAGAGCATCTCCACTCGTAACCCCCCATAAGCCATCTGGCGTGACCTGTTTTTTCCGTACGGAGAGTCAACGGCACGAAATTGGAAATAGGGGTCGTCGTCTTTCCAGCCGTGCCCCCCAAAGTAAACACATATTTTAATAAAATAATATTTAAATAGGAAAAATCTAATTTTATTACATAATAAAAATAGAAAATCAGTCATCATCGTGGCTCTCCCGTTGTACTGCCTCGCAGCTTGTCGTCTTTGCTGCCGCCGATTATGCGGCGCGGCTGGTCGGGTTGGCCTACTACGCGCATAGATAGAACGCGCCAAGAGCGATCGCCGCTTCGGTGCGAACGCCGCATACGCTGCTTCCGCCGTCTCGCCATGCAGACGATAGCCTCCTCCTCCTTCGCCACTGTGTCTCAAGGCGGCGTCGGTTCGAGCGATGCGTGAATGGCCGCACACTGGCCCAAAAATTCTTCCGGGTCGCCGGGACACCTCTGCTGGCTGATGGCTCAAAATGTAGAGCTCGTTGGGAACCCCAAGACGAAGGTATGATGAGCACAGCAAGTTTTTCCTCAGTTATAAAACCAAGGTTATTGAACCAGTAGGAGTAAGGAAACAACTTCAAGGTATTGCTAGCAACTTGGAATCCTACATAACACAGCCACAGAACTTTGCCCCAACTTACAGTGAGGTTGTCAATCTCACTGATTTTGCTAAAAACAAAGAATTAAACGTATAGTGTGGAAGATAATAATTGTTTGTAGAAAGTAAACAGTAAACGATAAACAGTAGATGGTATATCGATGGTAAAAGAATGGACTGGGATCCACAGTTCACTAGAGGTGTCTCTCCTTAAGATAAATAGCATGTTCGATGAACAGATTACAGCGGGGCAATTGACAGATTGAGAAAGCATAATAATGCATATATACTATACATCTTGACTCCTATGAGATTTGATTAGACATTATAACATAATACATAGACCATAATCCAACTGCATCTATAACTAATAATCCACCTTCCGGCTATCGTCCGAACCTATTTTAGTATTAAGTTGCAAGCAACAGATAATTGCATTAAGCAATGTGTGTAAAGTAAACAATACAATTGCCCCATGAATAAAGGATTGTTGTTTTCTCCGTAGTAGCAACAGCACATTGACACATTGCAAATGTATCTATAATTTTTGATATGTTATGCTTGGTTTTATCCACTTTCTTGTATTTTGTTCCAACTTTGGAGTACTTTTCATATAATTTCTTGGACTAACCTATTAACAAGAGCCACAAATACCGCCCACTGCTTTCTGCTGTTTTTGGTTCTAGGAAAGTCGGAAAATAAATATTCTCGGAATTGGACGGGACAAAACCAAAGTGCCTATTTTTCCGGAAGGGATCAAGTGCCAGAATACGAGACGGAGAAGGGCCAGGGAACCACCACACCACCTAGCCATGCGACTAGGCCTAGCCCGCGCCAAGGGGTGGTGTGGCCGCTCCCGGCACCCCCTCGGCCTCTCCTTCCGCCTATATATTGCCCTCGGGACGAAAACCCTAAGTGCCCGATCAAAAATCCACGAAAGAGTCTATAGTCGCCGTCATCTCCATCCCTAGATCGGGAGGGATCTGAAGCTCTTCCCGGCACCCTGCCGGAGAGAGGAATTCACCTTGGAGGCCTTCTTCATCACCATGCAAGCCTCCGGTGTGATGCGTGAGTAGTTCATCCTTGGACTACGGATCCATGTAGTAGCTAGATGGCTGGTTCTCCTCCTTTGTGCTTTCATGTTTAGATCTTGTGAGCTCCGTTCATGATCAAGATCATCTATTTGTAATCCATACATGTTGTGTTTGCGGGTATCCGATGGATATTGAGATGTTATTTCAGATTGATTATTGATTCTATCATGTCTTTGTTATTTGTGATCTTGCATGCTTTCCGTTGTTAGTAGCTATCTTGGCCAAGTAGATGCTAGCAACTCCAAGAGTTAGTATTTATGCTCGATAGTGGGGTCATGCCTCCGTAACTGGGGAAGTTACGAAATCTCTAAGGTACTAGATGTGTTATTGCTACTAGGAGAAAACAACAATCTTTTGTTCATAGAACAATCATATTGTTTACTTTACACGCAGCAGAAAGCAATAACTGCTGCTTGCAACTTAATCTTTGGAGGGGTTCGGATAATAACCGAAGGTGGATTATTAGTCATAGATGCGGTTGGATGGCGATTATGTATTATGTTGTATTGCCCAATCAAGTCTCAAAGGAGTCAAGATGATTAGTATATGCATGTATTGCTTTCTCGGTGTTTGTCAATTGCCCCGCTGTAATTTGTTCACCTAGCATGTTATCTATCTAAGGAGAGCCACCTCTAGTGAACTATGGATCCCGGTCCTTTTTCTTTACATACAATCTACAACTGTTTACTTCTTTGTGTTTACTTTCTACAAACTTTTACTTCTTTCCATTCGATACGTTTAATCCTTTGTTGTTCGCAAAACACGGTGATATTGACAACCTCATCGCAAGTTGGGGACAAAGTTCTGTGGTTGTGTTGTGCAGGTCTCCATGTTGCTACTAGCACCGGTAGTGCGCCCTGCCAAAGCTCAGCTAGTAACACCTTTGGGGTGTTTCCTTGCTCCTACTGGTTCGATTAAACCTTGGTTTCATAAATGAGGGAAAACTTGTTGCTGTGCTCATCATACCTTCCTCTTGGGGTTCCCAACGAGCTCTACGTCGAACGACGAGCACATCACACATCTACAACCTTAGAGATTTCTATCACTTCCCCATATTACTAAAGGCATGAGCCTACTATCGAGCATAAATACTCTATCTTGGAGTTGCAAGCATCTACTTGGCTAAGATAGCTACTAACAATGGAGAGCATACAAGATCACAAATAACATAGACATGATAGAATCAATAATCAATCTGACATAGTATCTCAATATCCATCGGATCCCCGCAAACACAACATATATGATTACAAATAGATGATATTTATCATGAATAGAGCTCACGAGATCTAAACATGATAGCACAAAGGAGGAGAACCCAACCATCTAGCTACTATATGGACCCATAGTCCAAGGGTGAACTACTCACGCATCACTCCGGAGGCAGGCATGGTGATGAAGAAGGCCTTCAGGGTGATCTCTCCCCTCCGACAGGGTACCGGGAAGAGCTTCGGATCCCCGATCTAGGGATGGAGATGGCAGTGGATACAAACTCTTTCATGGATTTCTGATCGGGTCATTAGGGTTTTCGTCTCGGGGTACTTTTATAGGCGAAGAGGCAAGGTCGGTGACGACCCGAGGGGCCCACACCAGGTGGCGGTGCACCCAGGGGGGGCGCGCCACCCTAGGGTGTGCCCTTTGGACTCCGTGTTCCTTCTGGTAAAATGTTGAGTTTGGCTTTTATCCCGTCCAATTCCGAGAATATTTCCTTGCTAGCTTTTCTGAAACCAAAAACAGCAGAAAACAGGCAAGTGGCAATGTGACATCTTGTTAATAGGTTAGTTCCAAAAAATGTATAAAAATACCTCAAAATGTGAACAAAACATAAGAAAGTTAATATAAAACAAGCATGGAGCATCAAAAATTATAGATACGTTTACGACGTATCACTCGCGCGCCGCCACGGCGTATTCCGAAGTGACCACCCACTCCGGCCGAGGCTCCGGCTGAGGCTCCAGCACCCGGTCGAGGCGTAGCATCGCGTGCGAGGCAAGAGGATCCCAGAACACCACGCGACCTCCGCCATTTTTCCGTGCGTCCTAGAAGTGCGGTACCGGAGGCGGGGATAGTCGCCCGCCATTATGTAGTCCATCACGCCATCAAGAGTCTGGGCGCCCCACCACAACCTGTGGCCCTCCTCGTTGTTGTTGACGAGCGGCGGACCGTCCCCCTCGTACATGGCGAGCTACCGCTCGTGACGGTTCGTGAAGAAGGCGTTCCAGGTGGCGGTGTTGTCGGGGTCCCAGTTGGTGTCCATCTGCTGCTCTGGCGTGAGCTCGCCGTAGTACTAGTTGGTGATGGCCAACCGGCGGGCAGCACCTTGAGGAACGGGTGGGACCGGCACACCACCGGCGCTCAACCTCTAGCCTAGAGGGCACCCGTACCCTGACGGGCAGGGGTAGTGGGAGGCGCACAGCGCCTCCGTCTCGGCGTATGTTAGTGTGGGGAGATTGGAGTATGACATTTGATGCGCTCGACTTTCAACGTGTGGTGGCTCCCTGGCCCTTCTCCATCTCGTATTCTGGCACTTGATCCCTTCCAGAAAAATAGGCACTTTGGCTTTTGTCCCGTCCAATTCCGAGAATATTCATTTTCTGACTTTCCTGGAACCAAAAACAGCAGAAAACAGGCAGCTGGCACTGTGGCTCTTTTAATAGGTTAGTCCAAGAAATCATATGAAAAGTACTCCAAAGTTGGAACAAAACACAAGAAAGTGGTTAAAACTAAGCATGGAACATCAAAAATTATAGATACATTTGCAATGTATCAACATCCCCAAGCTTAACTCCTGCTCGTCCTCGAGTAGGTAAGTGATAAAAATAAATAATTTTTGAGGTGACATGCACCATCAAAGACTTGATCAAAGTATTTGCAAAACACTCCAAGCTGGGATCATAGTACTTCAATCATAACATGAAAGACAAAGTTCTAGCAATAAGCAAAGAAACTATGATGCAACATGAAAAGGCATAAACAAAAGAATCATGAATAACATGCTTTGCAAGACGTTTGTTTGTTTCACATAAAGAAAACATGGCATAATAGTATTCAGCTTGTCCCTCAATAAGAGTAGCAAATATAAATGCATAGGACAACTTTAAAGTTCATAAGAGTGACTAGATACAATAGTTTAAAACAAGCAATATCAAGTTATGCATCAATCAACTAGTCTTGGGACAATGCACATAGAACTAAGAATGGCCACTATGCTCTCAAAGTAGTGCATAAAGATAGAAGATGGAGACTCAATATAATGGTGGAAGAAAGGCCTTTTGTAAAAGGAAGTAGGGATTCAAGTCTCATAAAGAGCTTCCAAAAATTATGGTACTTATAGCTTTCAGCTCTCATTGCCCCTATCATAAGCATCTTGAAGTGGTTAAGGTTAAATTGATACAACTAAGAGGATATGCTTGACAAGTTATAAACTGAAATCTCATGCCCCTTACTTACGAAGACCGATCCTCATGCTACTCAACTTCAGTCACGAGTAAGCTCTTGTCATTGTAAGTACATGTGTATCATTAAGAACCACCAATGGGGTACCCCTTGCACATGATACGGGAGCTTTCCCATAATCAAAATGACAAGGCAAGCAGACAATGAGCATCTCAGTGATCTTTTTATTTGCTATTTGCATAGGTTTTTATTGAGGATGCTTCATAGAGTGCTCATTATGGTGATGCTGCAAGTTTCCACCATGATTAGGCATGGCTTAGGCTAGCGGCTCAGGCGTTTCTCTAACACACATACAAACTCCATGATCTTACAAGTTCCACTTTTATTTCACACCACCGGGATCCGTAAGCAAAAGAACATGATATCAACGGGGTACAAAGTACAAGTGCAATGTTGAAAGAGTTCCCCATGAAACATGGTTCTGCTAATTTCAACTTATAAAGCGCAAACATATACGCAACAAAGAAGGACCCAATGGTTCAAGTTTATTAGAGGCAATAAATTAAAGTGTGCCATCAAGTTCGTGAGAGCTTTAATCACTAGTTTTCTCATAACAAGTGGAAGGTAAACAAAAGCATGAATATACTTGGAATAGCATAAGATAGTAGGTAGGTATGGTGGACTCTTTGGAATAACTTGGTTTAGGGAGTTGGATGCATGATTGGAACTCATACTTGGTTGTGGAGGCTAGCAAAAGACTGGGAGCGACAAACTAAGAGAGCAATAATGGCCATAATCATGCAGAGCGACAAAACATCATTGATCAAAGCAAAAAGTGATACTACAAGTTGAAAACTAAAGGATCATAAAGGCTATGGTGACTTTTGATAGTCATAACATGGTGTGAGCATGTGCCAAGTCAACCCAAATAAAGCATCAAAGGAGAATAACACTATACTATGCTTTAATATGCTAAAACAACGCATGATTCATCCAAGGCACATTAAGCAATCTCAATTGTTTATAACAAGTCATGCTGCAGCAAAGAATACTAAGCATAAAGCCAAAACAATATCAAGCATGGCATGACAAAGCATAGCCACAATCAAAAACGAGCTCTTTTTACCACATAAGTATGAACTTTCCTACTCTTTTCCAAACCAAACCAAACCAGTGTATGAAAGAGGGGGTCCAACCAACTTATTCAGAAAACTAAGCAAACCAAGCAAACTAAAAACCAAAAACAAAAACGAAAAGGAAGACGCTCCAAGAAAAACACAACTATGCATGAAACAATAAAAATGAAGCGTTTGGAAGAAACCTGAAATTTTTATTGATGAAGAAGGGGATGCCTTGGGCATCCCCAAGCTTTGACGCTTGTACTTCTTGGATATTTCTTGGGGTGACACGCGTGGCATCCCCAAGCTTGAGCTTTAGTCCATCCTTCATCTCATTACTCATTCCTTCCATACACCTGAAATTTTTCCTTCATACAAAACTTCACACAATCTCATTAGCAACATGAGTGCACTCAAGATAAATAAGTCTTAAGGTTCAGTTCTAACACCAAATAAACTTCCGTTAGAACACTAGCTACTGTATCACTTCCCTCAAAAAGCTCAATTCCCCAAAGGAACTCAAGAAGGAACTAACAAGAAGCAAATGCAGAAAATGGCAGAAATCTGTCAAAACAGACCAGCAGGTAAAGACGAATTTTTTCGAAGACCTTCTGTTGCTCAAATCAAAAAGTGTTGAACTAACGAAAGTTAGATAACAACCTGGGTCAGAATCAAAAAAAATTACAGATCAATCCGACGTATAGAGATTTCTCAGGAATTTTTACGGTGAAGCACAAAAATCTGTTTCGGGACAACAACTTTCCCAATCATTACTTCACTCTCATTAGAGGTTAATTTTGGCACAAAAGGCAAATAAAAAGGATAAGGAGAGGTTATTACTGAAGTAATAACTTCCAAGACTCATCTAAAACTCTTGGGTTATCTCCCAACAAGTACTTTTCTTTAACGTCTTTAAGTTAGATATAAGAAGCAAAGAAAGAATCAAGTGTTCTCAAATAAAGAAGCATTAAGACCAAATTTTGTTTTCATAGGAGAAGCAAAAGAAATCTTTTCTCTCTTTTTAGGGTAGTGTTCTATACCTTTATTGAGTGGGAGTTGATATTTAATGGTGCCTTCTTTCATATCAATGATGGCACCAACAGTTCTAAGAAAAGGTCTTCCCAAAGTAATAGGACAAGAAGCATTGTATTCAACATCCAAAACATAGAAATCAACGAGGACATAAGAATCGTTAACCATAATAAGAACATCATTAAGACTCCCGATGAGTTTATTTTTAACATTGTCATCAAGTGGGACATTCAAATAGCAATCTTCAAGAGGAGGCAAATCAAGCATATCATAAATCCTTCTAGGCATAATAGAAACACTACTATCAAGATCACACAAAGCTTTGAAATCAAAGTCATTCACTTTCATATTAATGATGGGTTCCCAACCATCTTCTTGCTTTATAGGAATAGAAGCTTTATGTTTCATCTTTTCTTCTTTAATTTTTATGAGAGCATCAGTAATGTGTTTTGTAAAAGACATGTTCATAGCACTAGCATTAGGACTTTTAGCAAGCTTTTGTAGGAACTTAATAACTTCAGAGATGTTGCAACCATCAAGATCAAAATCAACTTTATCATCTAAAGTAGTAGAACTATTAGTAGCCTCAACACTAGTGGTGGTAATAGTAGAAACACTAATGTTTCTAGCAATTTCATCTTCTCTTTCCCACTTAGCATGTAATTCAGCTAATACATTTTCATCAATTCTTACTTGTATGGCATTAGTAGCTGCAAAGGGATTCTCATTAGTTTCAGGTTTAGCAGCCATTTTATTCAAAGAAGATTGAGCTTCAGCCAAAGATGTTATATTTCTTTCAGCATTAGAGAGTTTTTCCTCAATAGTTTTATTGAAAGCGGTTTGTTTACTAATGAACTCTTTAAGCATAACCTCAAGTTCAGCGGAAGCACTCTTACTATTGTTGTAAAAATTTCCATAAGCATTACCATTGTTGGGAGGGTATGGTTTATAATTGTTGTTACCAAAATTGTTCCTATAAGCATTATTACCATAAGCATTGTTATCAAAGTTGTTATTTCTTATGAAGTTCACATCAACTTGCTCTTCTTGAGCAACCAAAGAGGCTAAAGGAACATTATTTGGATCAATATGGGCTTTCCCATTAACAAGCATAGACATAATAATATCAATCTTATCACTCAAGGAGGAGGTTTCCTCAACAAAATTTACCTTCTTAACTTGTGGAGCTCTCTCAGTATGCCATTCAGAATAATTAACCATCATATTGTCCAGAAGTTTTGTTACAGCACCCAAAGTGATGGTCATAAAGGTACCTCCAATAGCTGAATCCAATAGGTTCCTTGAAGAATAGTTCAATCCTGCATAAAAAGTTTGGATGATCATCCAAGCAGTCAGTCCACGAGTGGGACAATTCTTTACCAAAGATTTCATTCTTTCCCAAGATTGAGCAACATGCTCATTATCAAGTTGTTTAAACTTCATTATTTCACTTCTCATGGATATAATCTTAGCAGGAGGATAGTATTTTCCAATAAAAGCATCTTTGCACTTAGTCCAAGAATCAATACTATTCCTAGTTAAGGAATTCAACCACTCTTTAGCTTTTCCTCTCAAAGAGAAAGGAAACAATTTTAGCTTAATAATATCACCATCTATATCCCTGTGCTTTTGCATCTCACAAAGTTCAACAAAGTTATTTAGATGGGAAGCAACATCTTCATTACCAATACCAGAAAATTGCTCTCTCATAACAAGATTGAGCAAAGCAGGTTTTATCTCAAAGAAAGTATTTTCAGCCATAGGTGGAGCAATATGTGTGCTCATAAAATCATTGTTGTTGGTGCTAGTGAAGTCACACAACTTAGTGTTTTCAAGAGTAGTCATTTTTTGGATTTTCAAATAAGAAAGCAAACAAGTAAAACTATTTTTTTGTGTTTTTAAAAGAATAAAACAAGCAAACAAAGCAAAAAGAAACTAACCAAAACAAAAACAACAAAGTAAAGAGATTGGTTATGAGGGACTCCCCTTGTGAAGATGTCCTTGACTCCCCGGCAAGAGCGCCAGAAAACGTCTTGATGCGCTCGACTTTCAACGTAGAGCTCGTTGGGAACCCCAAGAGGAAGGTATGATGAGTACAGCAGAAAGTTTTACCTCAGTTATAAAACCAAGGTTTAATCGAACCAGTAGGAGCAAGGAAACACCCCAAAGGTGTTACTAGCTGAGCTTTGGCAGGGCGCACTACCGGTGCTAGTAGCAACGTGGAGACCTGCACAACACAACCACAGAACTTTGTCCCCAACTTGCGATGAGGTTGTCAATCTCACCGTGTTTATGGAAAACAAAGGATTAAACGTATCGAATGGAAAGAAGTAAAAGTTTGCAGAAAGTAAACACAAAGCAGAAACAGTTTATAGATTGTATGTAAAGACAAAGGACCGGGATCCATAGTTCACTAGAGGTGGCTCTCCTTAGATAGATAACATGATGGGTGAACAAATTACAGCGGGGCAATTGACAAACACCGAGAAAGCAATACATGCATATACTGATCATCTTGACTCCTCTAAGACTTGATTGGGCAATACAACATAATACATAGACCGCCATCCAACTGCATCTATGACTAATAATCCACCTTCAGGTTATCATCCGAACCCCTCCAAAGATTAAGTTGCAAGCAACAGATTATTGCTTTATTTAATGCGTGTAAGGTAAACCATACGATTGTTCTATGAACAAAGGATTGTTGTTTTCTCCCTAGTAGCAACAAAGACATCTAGTACCTTAGAGATTGTCACTTCCCTAGATTACCAGAGGCATGAACCCACTATCGAGCATAAATACTAACTCTTGGAGTTGCTAGCATCTACTTGGCCAAGATAGCTACTAACAACAGAAAGCATGCAAGATCTCAAATAACAAAGACATGATATAATCAATAATCAATCTGAAATAGCATCTCAATATCCATCGGATCCCCACAAACACAACATGTATGGGTTACAAATAGATGATCTTGATCATGAACAAAGCTCACAAGATCTAAACATGAAAGCACAAAGGAGGAGAAACCAGCCATCTAGCTACTACATGGATCTGTAGTCCAAGGATGAACTACTCACGCATCACACCGGAGGCTTGCATGGTGATGAAGAAGGCCTCCAGGGTGAATTCCCCTCTCCGGCAGGGTGCCGGGAAGAGCTTCAGATCCCTCCCGATCTAGGGATGGAGATGACGGCGGCTACAGACTCTTTCGTGGATTTTTGATCGGGTCCTTAGGGTTTTCGTGCCGAGGGCAACTTATAGGCGGAAGGAGAGACCGAGGGGGTGCCGGGAGCGGCCACACCACCCCCTGGCGCGGGTCAGGCCTGGCCGCGCGGCCAGGTGGTGTGGTGGCTCCCTGGCCCTTCCCCGTCTCGTATTCTGGCACTTGATCCCTTCCGGAAAAATAGGCACTTTGACTTTTGTCCCGTCCAATTCCGAGAATATTCATTTTTTGACTTTCCTAGAACCAAAAACAGCAGAAAACAGGCAGCTGACACTGTGGCTCTTGTTAATAGGTTAGTCCAAGAAATCATATGAAAAGTACTCCAAAGTTGGAACAAAACACAAGAAAGTGGTTAAAACTAAGCATGGAACATCAAAAATTGTAGATACATTTGCAATATATCAACATTGCATGTAGATCTGAGCTATGGAAATGGCGGTCGTGGACTTTATGTAGCCAAAAATGGCGGGAAGTTGAGGCGAGAAGCGGTAGAAATGGCGGGAACACGATGGCCGCCACTTCCCAAAGCCGCGTGGCCGCCGAAGGGCACGTGGTTTGACAAGGCAATATTTTATTCCCCTCCGGCGCCCCCGCTTGCCTCCCTGTAGATAGGGTTTCTCCTAGGGCAGTCGGGTTAATAATTGGACCGTGCCGACGGAAATTCTGAAATGAGGGCCGCGACTGGACGCGTTTTTTTGGCGCCGGCGACCCTCATAGGCCTTTGGGGGGGGGGGCTTTGAGGACCCCGAGTGGAGATGCTCTTACCACAAGTTGGTGTCTCGCACGCACCATTCTAGGCATGGTCGCATGGCTGAGGTGTCGGTGCCAGTGCATGCGTGCACTACACGCATGGCAGTTTACAGGAGGAAAAAATTCATTCTAAACCCAGAACTAGTAGACCTGGTGTCGAAATCTCTGTCGTTCGTAACCTGAACTATACAACCCGGTCTAAATTAAACTCTAGACCCGTTTGACCAAATTGACTAATGCCACGTAGGGAAACTTTTATGAAAAGATCCTGGATAATCATCTATTCCAGTTGAGTGGTCATAGCTCTCTCACGTGCTCTCTCTCTCCGCAGCATTTTGCCGAGCACATTGCGTGCACCGTCGCTCACTCTTCCACGACCACCATTGTGGCTCTACCAGTGGCAGTGTTGCCAAACTTCATCATCGTAGCTCCATCGGCGACAACACTCTCCTCCATGTCCATCTCCCGGTCCCTTCTCGACCATTTTGTGCTCCCGACGCGGTGCTCCAGGAAGGACACATCACTCGGCCACCCCCAACTTGCTCAGCTCCGCCCCGACAAGGGAGCCCGTACGAAATGCTACGCACCAAATGGGTAGTTAACCATGATGATGGAGCAAGCGAGCGAGTGAGCTCCCTGCCCCTGGCAAAGGCAATGCATGCACGGTTAGGGGTAGGAACAGGTAGTGGATAATCCAAATTATTTGATATTTGTATTTGGGAAATTGAAAATGGTCATGCTAATATTCGAATCCGGATAAACATAAATATGGATATGGCAAACATCCGGATTCATTTTCCAGATACAAATATGAATGTGGTTTTGAATTTTGATGTAAATGGGTATAATTTTGATCTGTTTTGAATTGAGAAGACATCTCATCCACATTATTATTCGAGTAACATCCGGTTTGTATCCGTCGACAATATCTGTATTCACATCTGTATTTGTTTTGAGAATAGGGAAACAGATGTGGGAAAGACACTATCCAATCCACATCCAATCTGTTTCCACCTGGTGGAACTGGTCTCAGCAAGGTTGTAGGCTGGTGCGCGACTAAGACTGGTCATAGTGCAAAGTAACATAGAATAGTAACATACATATGTTACTAGTCTATGTTACTACCTCCATAGTGAGAAATAACTTATGTGTGGTAACATGCAATATCACATTAATTAGGTTGTATACTCATTTTGTCTTGATATGTGTGATGTTACGGTAACATAGCTAGTTACTCTATCTATCTCTCTCTTCATTAACTCATTGTCACATAAGCAAAAATATTGTCTTCGACTCTTAGTTACTGGTGAAGTTATCCCTACTATGACTAGCCTAAAACAATCTATAATCAATCCTTGTGTTTCCTCCTAGGAGCGCACGCCTAGATCGACATTGAGATGCACGTCTTGTCCGTGTCCTCATGCCCGTCGGCTCAGCTCCACCCGCTTCCCCACGAGGTACAACCCAACCTTGTCCACGATGAGCGATGAAGGTGGAGAGGTGCACAGCGCTAGCAGGAGAAGGCGCGGCCCGCTAGCTCAGTCATGGGGTGGCACCGCGCGAGTTCGGACCATGGGGCGGTGTGTGACCCTTTTTTAGTAATTACTTCCTCCATTCTAAAATATAAGATGTTTTAGCTTTGTAAAAAGAATGTATTTAGATCTATTTTAGTGTGTAAGTTTATCTAGGTTTAGAGTGAACCTGCACACTAAATATGGTCTAGATACACTCTTTTCACAAACATAAAACATCTTATATTTTGGAACGGAAGGAGTACTCGCTAATAATTCGATGACTAGTGGGGCCTATTGGTTTATCAAGTCTATAAAATAACATGGGTAAAGAATTAATAAAAGAGTTAAAATATCATCTGGCAACTTGGTCCCACTGTCAGTGAGAGTAGCATGTTATCCTGGCCGTGATTGTTGCTTTCTGTGTGTTTAGATTGGAATTGCAGATACGAACATGGATGTCGACGTCAGGGTCAAAATCGTCGAAGATCTACGAGGGTTTAGAGTGGACTTCTTCCTTTACAAAACACTTAACAGTGCCGTACTACCTCGGGGATGCTGCAGTAGCCGGGGCCGTGACTGTACGCTGTATCCGCAGATCAGGAAAATTGATGACTCCAAAGTCCAGGCTCACGGTTCCAAGGACTTCCATTGGTCAAGGTCAACTGGTCGTGCACAAAACGGAACGGAACCTCGAGGTACACAATCGTGGGATCAGGGTTCTCTAGATTCGCCTGGACCTATACGCGTTTTATTGTGTAGAATCAGCATTTTGATAGGTACTCCCTCCGTGTACTTTTAGATTTTGCATTCAGTCAAACTTTTTAACATTTGATCGATTTTGTAGATATTTAGCAACATATGTACGATCAAAATCGTAGATTGTGAATCTATATTTTAAAATAGAGAGCAAGTATAATAGGTCCTAATCAGCTGACTATAAGGATTAAAATATTATTTCTTTGTCTAGTTGGAAGAGAGAATAAGACAAAAAAGAATAGTGGGCTCTCATGCAAGAGCCAGCTCTAGCACGTGCTCCTAGGCACTTTGAGAGAGTGAAAGGTGGGTCATATAATGATAAATAGTATATTTTTATAACTCACTATTGTACATGCTAGCTCTAAGTTGACTATAGATGACATGACACTTGACTTGTGGCTATACTATTATCCTTGCTCTAATGATACTTATTAAGTGTCATAAATATTGCTTCATTTTCCTAAAGTTGGTAAAATTTTGTTAACTTTAACTTGAAGTATACTAAACTGTGGACAGAACGAGTACATACATACCACCTGCGCAAACATTGCAGACATCGATGGCCCAGCATTGGCAGCATATCAAAGTGAAACACAACCGAGGTAGTAGAAAATCTGTTCATAAACCACCCCACAACGAGGTACTCTCTCTGTTTCAAATTTGTTTCAAATTACTCCGCTTTCAAATTTGTTTCAAATTACTCCGCGCGCGCTTACTTAAGTGGGCTAGTACACTCCTATTTTTCATCCAAAAAATTCCTGAGATTTTTGGTATACGTACTACATATTTCATACTATCTATTTCAAAAATCCAAGGATTTTTTAAAATGAAAAATAAGGGAGTACTAGCCCACCTACAAAAGCGTGCCGGCGGAGTAATTTGAAACAGAGGGCGTATACAACAATACTTATCCATCATGGAAGATCAGGATATCACGTTACCAGTATAGTTGCGATCCTCCATGTCGGAAAACTGGGTCATACATTACAAACACATACCACCAGCACAGAGAGCTTACAGTGCATCGCACGAGTCACCTGATTACACGGTATACTGCTTGTTTTCATCAGGGATCAAATCCAACAAACGTCTCTGAGCCGAGTGGTTAGTTCCGGATTATTTCTTAACAACGAGCTGGCCAACTTCAGTCGCCGCTGGCGCAGCCCTTGCAACCGCAGTGGACACACTCGATCACCTTCTCTTCCCTGAGGTGCTTGGGGACCCTGCAGACGCAGGTGGTTGCGAAGTTGTGGTCTCGCGTTTGTATGCATCGCAGGCAGCAAAGGCGCTCGTAACCTGGCTGCAAGAGACTCAAGTAAAAATATGGTCAGCAATGGACAATCAGAATGCTTAACTCATATTTTAATACTCCCTCCGTCCCAAAATAAGTGACGTGGGTTTGTCTAGATTCGGATGTATGTAGACACGTTTTAGTATATAGGTACATGCGAATCTAGACAAACTCAAATCACTTATTTTGGGACGGAGGGAGTATTACTCAAGAAGCTATGACAATGAGACCCTAGGCTCACAACTTTGTAAATTTCTGCTGCTTACAAAACTAGAGAGAGAGAACTGAACATAACACAAATGAGAAAATGCTCCAATTAAAAGAGCTCGCTAGTAACATAACTCGTCATGGAGTACTTAATATTCATGTAATTTCTAAAATTTGGAGCAGGGGCACTTCTTCATTTGAGTTTGAGTGCTTTCAAAAGATACAAGTAATGCTCCCCGTTCTCTATATAATGACCTTTTGGTACCGGCACAGATTTGATAAGGCCATGGTTTTTAAAATAGGTGTAGGTTAGTATGGCAGTGTACAAAAGGTGCATCTAGAATGAACTACTTTTGCTGCGTTTCCATTCGACTGTTGTGCTTATAATCTACGAAAACTGGAACACAGTTGCATCATCAGAATTGTCAAGTAACAACAGGGTGGAGACGATAATCAACCACAGCTGGTACTTGATACGGACAAGGTTTGGAACATGGGCACCTTCTTCGTTTCAGTTTGAGTGCATTCATAGGTTACAAAGAATGCTCCCCATTCTTTACATAATGACCCTTTTGTGTCAACATTGATTTGATATAAGGCCATAGTTTGCAAAATAGGTGTGAATTGACATGCCAGTATGCAACTGCAAGCTGCGTTTGAAATAAACTACTCTTGCTATGTTTACATTCGATCATGGTGCTTAAAAATTTACAAAAACTGCAACATAATTGCATTGCTAGAAGTCCCAAGAGACAGCGAGCTCAACAATTAGTACTTGATAGAAAGCATCAAAATAAAGCATGCCTAAAATGATCCAGGTCCACCAACCTTTTTCCATTTGGCAATCAGATTTTTGTCTGCGTAACCTTGGTCCAAGCAAAACTCATACAAATCCTTTGATATTTCCTTCCTTCGATAGTAGAGATCATATATATATCGGCTCTTTTGATGAGAAATACGGAAGATTGGCCAGAGAGCCTCACACTTCCTCTTCCCATCATGTGTATCGTTCTCAGCTGCAACAGAAAAAAACACATTACGACCATCCTGTAGTAGGAAACAGCAAAATAGATCTGGAAAAAAGATCCGACAAGTACTACAGATTACTCATGTATGCGCACCTTCTCTCATTTTGGCTTCCAAATCACGAAGAGTTGGTTCAATAAGCTCCCATCCTTCAGGATACTTCACACGGCTTGTCTTAATCTTAGGCATGTTGTCCCGGGAAGTATGTTTACTAGAAGAAAAAACCTGGAAGGAACACACTGCATCGGTCAGATCCAAAATGCTTCTGGTAAATTAGGTTGTACTTCCCATCAACAACTTGCCAACTTGTACAATCCTGTGGTACAAAAATCTCTGAAAGATGATCAAGTTAAAGCCGCTGCATGTATGTCACGGGTGCGGCTACTGTGCCATAAAGTTATCATGTTCATATAGAAAGCCCTGCGTATCATCTCCCAACCCAGGTGCTAGGAAGACTAGTAGGACACTTCCTAAACAAAATTAACATGCTAATTTGGGCTGTCCGGTTTGCATAACAGTTGAACTCATCAAGCATCTCAGGCGTCGACTGCAGAAGCTACTCAATTCAGGTTAAGAACTAACGTGGGGCATGAAGCAGTAAGAGCATCCAGATTACAGACAGGAAATCCGCACCGTAGGAAGAAACTTTTCTGAACAAATCACCACAAAGACAAACGAAAACCTTAACCAAACGGGCCGGAGATACAACATACTGATTTTTTGGATTAGGCTGCCCATAATAATCTGAGCAAAGTTAGGGTTCGTCGACGACAAAAGAAATCAACCCTAGTTGAGACGGATCCCCTCTCAGTTCAGCAGAGAGGAGGAGGAGGGGAAGCGGAGGGGGAGGACTGTGAGAAAAGAATACCTTAGATTTCTCGCGATTCGGAGGAAAGAGGAACCGGTGTTCGGCGGCGAGTCTTCCAGCGACCAGTCGCGAAAGGAGGAAGAGATGCAGGCCGTATTCTTCCGAATAAGATATGTTTTGATCTGGGCTGGCTGGCAGGAGCGGGGCGGCCGAGTGCTGAGTGCACGGTAGGAATGTCGTTAGCAAACCTGGCCAACCGGCCAGCCCCACCGTTCACGGGCCTGGCCTCGGCCCTAGGCCCTAGGCCCGGCACGCCAGCCCGTTTGGCATGCGGGGCCTGTTTTGGTCCACATCATGTTTTTTTTTTCTTTAGCTGATGTTTCCTGGGCTTTTGGGGACAACCTTTAAGATTAGCTAGCTTATGACATAAGGAATTTGGTGATCTTGAGTGTTGGGCGGAGCACGTCTAGGTCGCAGTCGGGTTAGCCCACGTGCTTGAGGCTACGGCCTAGGAGCTTCACGGTCCTACACGGGCTCGACACATCACCGGGTCAGGACTATACCGGGCTTTTTTGGCGTGCTACATGCCCGCTCACCCAAAGCCCGACCCATTGGCCAAGTTTGGTCGTTAAAGAGAGCAACCGAAGTTTTTTTTTTCTTTTTGAGACGAGCAGTCGGTTTTTACCCAATCAAGCTACTTTTTGTTTTCTGGGTAAAAGTGGGTTTATTAAGCAAGAGGGCTTGCCTTGTTCCGTTCAAAAAAAAGCAAGAGGGCTTACAAGAAAGTTATGTTCTTGATACAAAACCTCGAGTCCTAAACCAAGCCAAACAGCAGTTCTAGCATCTGTCTTCGCGAAGTTCGCGAGACAATGACTAGCCCTATTTTGAGACCGGTCTACTTCTACAATAGAAATAATCCTATTACAAAGAATAATCTCCTTAATCTTCAAGATCAGATGAACTAATGGAAATCTACCTTGAAGCTTCCCTTTAATAGTGTCAATAAGAATTGAACAATCTAACTCTAACTCCAGAAGTTTATCACTCCAGTCCAAAGCCAAGCGAAGCCCCCGTTTTCAGCTTCAAAAGGATCACCATGGCTAAATAATTGTCTGCAAGATGAGAAGATGATCATGTCCTCATCATCTCGGAGTATCATACCTGCTCCAGTAGAATCGTCCTCCTGCCTATGGGAATCATCACAGTTGAATTTGACCCAACTTCTTATTCAAGGAAATTTCATATTTCCCTCAACAGGGCCTTGTTTGGTACTACTAGAGGTTTCGTGGAGATTAAAGGTGTTAGTCCCCTTTAGATTAGGTCAAACGGCCACCTTCACCTAATCTCGTTAAATTTTCGTAAAAACATAATCCCAATCCACTAGATAGGTAGATAGAGGTAGAGAACTCAGTAATGGGAAAAATATACTATGATTCGGGAAGGGGGATCGATGAGAAGTGGGGATCAAACTAGTTCAATACACTAGAACCAAATATGCTCTTAGAAATAAGTGGGGACTTGGGTTTGGTAGGGATAATCCCCACAAATCCCATAAAATACACTAGTACCAAAGAAGACCTAAGTGATAGTTGAATTTTGAGTAATTTATCCACTAATTTTACCTAAGAAAATATATGACACAAAAATAATACCATTGGGATTTAGCCACATAACTCATACTCCCTATGTTCTTTGAACTAAAAAAAAGGGAGTATTTTGTTAGTCAAAACCATGGTCAAATTTTGGTTCGAAATCGGAGTACTTATATAAACCAAAAGAGGCAATATATACCATAGAAAAATTTCCTCGTATGTCCGATTGTGACTTAGCATTTCTCGTTCCAAATACATTGCTAGATTTTCTTTACCGGATACACATTTCTTATTGAAAAGACAATTTCCTATCAGCAATAACATGTGGTGACATTGCCAAATGATATATATGCTCATTATGTCATAGACTTTATAACAAAAAGGATTGCGGATTTTGGCTTGAATATGATACAAATATTTCAAAACTTATTTCAGCATAAAAATAGCGAAGTATAATTTATAATTTCAATATCCAAATAAACAAAATGTTAACAGCATTTCCCATTAGTTAGCAATAGCATCCCAATTTTCATAAGGACACTCTTCTGCATCCCTCGAGGAATAGTTCCCCCGAATCTCCGGTCGCATCATGACAATGTCCGTAAAAGGAGTCTTTAATCCCGCTTTTGCTATAAAATTTACTCTTTTGCAACATTGTAGCAAAAAGGTCCCGCTAGAAAACAGAATAAAAAGACTATCTCGTCGGGACCTTGCCAAACGCTTCGTCAGAGCTTTTGTAGCAAAACAATTGTGCAACTTGTAGCAAAACAACTTCGTTGGGACTCTCACGGAGACTTCATAGTAAAAAAGTTATGCTATTGTAGCGCCCGAGACATAGCTAGACTCTCATTGGAGTCCTCGCGGCAAAACATTTATCCTATTGTAGCATAACAAAATTATAGAATGTTTTAAGCAAAAATTTTGTGATATTGTAGCATGTAGAAAAATCCTCTAGTGAGATTTCACCGGAGACCTCGTATAAAAAACTTGTGCCAATGTAGCAAAAACATATGACAGTTATAGTAAAAATTCTCTATTATCATAGTAAATCAACAGAACTCGTGACAATCTGAACTCTTGAACCTCCACGGCCCCACTGCTCGGTGCTCCGCCGCTCCACTACTCAGAGATCCGTTGCCCTAACCCTCGCATCACGCTGGTGTGAGACATCATCAGTGGTGGAAGGCCATGGCGGCCCGGATGGAGGCACAGGGTGTTGCGGTGGAGTTCGGAGGTGGCCCAAGGTACAGGGTGACACTCGAGCTCTACCCCTGACATGGGTATACCCTACAAGTACTCGAGTTTGATATATACGGCCTGGATACAGCAGAAGCTCACGACATTGCCAAGGTCCAATACAGAATTCGAGTGGCCCACGGACTCTCGATTCCTTTTGAGACAAGAAGAAGCTTAAGATAGAAAGTTCAAAGGGAAAACCCTAATCTGTAACCGACTCGACCTGCTACCCGAGACCTGGGCTATCTACATAAAGGCTAGGAGGGGGTGGCGAGGAGGATAATCACAACCCTAGTTTCCACAACTCTCGCCAGATTGCATCTGCGTGCCCCTGTAATCTTCGATTCCTTCGTTAATTCCAAGAGCAGACAAGCAGGAGTAGGGACCTCTACGAGGCCTGAACCTGGGTAAAACTTGCATCCATGTGTGCTTGTTTGCTAGCTGATTGATGCCTCCAGCGCTCCCTCCTTCTCCAAAACCCAAGTCCATAACAATGGGCATTGGCGAGTTAAACCCTCGTTAATTGGCGCCATCTGTGGGAATTGGGAGTGCTGATGTCGCGGCTTCTTTGGCCCCGTCAACCGCGATCTACAACTCTGCAACAACGGAGATTCGCCAGCTCTTCGGCGCGTTCGACTTCACCATCCACACGCCAGCCACTCGCCCGGCTTTCGAGTCCGTGGGCGATGGAATCAGCCTGGCGATTGGGAGCTTCCGCTTCTAGGTTGGTCAATTGGGCACGCTTCGCATGCCTGACCAGCCAACAACACCCGCCATTGCTCCAGCATCATGGTTCCCGCCACCAATCGGCACCCTCAGCGAGCTCAACACCTCAGCAGCAGCTGGGAATACGGACAGCGACAACAGTCATGGATCCGATCTGGGTGATCTAGCCACAGAAGATGGAGCCTACGACTCCGGATCTGAAAGCTGCGGGAGCAACAGCTTCCCCAACCACTTCATGTGCACCATCATCAACGCGGGCGACACCACCACCAATCGCAAAAACACTGGCACCGGATCTGGCACCGGACCGCCCAACGGCAGCACGCCCAATGGTGGCATACCAGTCGCGAATGGCGGCCCCACCAACGGTGGTAACGGCACGCCCGTCGACGACGGGACAGGAGGAGAACCGTCACTCACGACGAATGAGAACACAGGCGAGCGCATGCTGATCAAGCTCAACGACAACGAGTGGGCCCGCTGTCGCGATGCTCTACAGGGCAATCCTCTACCTCCAACACACCGCAGGACATGCTAATTGTTGGAAATATGCCCTAGAGACAAATAGTAGTAAGGACTATTATCATATTTATGCCAGTTGGAAATGGAGTTAACTCATTCTGAGAATGAGATGATGAACCAATACCCAACCTAAACATCGTGACCCGATCATGTCACGAAGTTCAAGTTACGATGATTAGAAATGGATCCTCGTAGACTATTCCTTAGACCGTGAGGCTATATCAATCACTGTCTCCCAAGAGTGTTTAGATAACATCAAGCACCACTTGGTAATACAGTGGTTATAAAGGTGTGTTCAGGTACTCGGAGGAAACCGTAGAGGAAATATATGTCAAGAGCAGGATTTGTCCGTCCATGTGACGGGAAGATACTCAAGGGCCCACTCGGAGAGGTTATATCCAATAGTTGTGCAGCGTGTGATTTGATCACAGGGATATCACTTGTCGGAACGAGTCAAGTAGCATTGTTCGGTAACGAGATTGAACACGACATGGTGATGTCATTTATCAGATCTCGGGCAATGCAAGTATCGAGAGACAAAGGGAATAAGACACGACTGTCCCGGTTCAAACGACAAAAGATCTTCGTGGAACGCACAGGGGTCACATGGCCATCCAGGTCCCTCTGTCGATCATTGGTGCGGGAGTGTCCCCGACCATGTCTGGAGTGTTCCCGAACCATGGGGTATCACACTTAAGGGCTTGATGATGCTTAGAGAGTGTTTATAGGATCGGTAGAATCGCCGAAGAATAGTAGAGAGAAAACCGGAAGGGTTTCGGTAAGTCCGGAGGATGTCCGGAGTGGAGGTGGAAGTGTTCCATACCCATAGAGGTTGAATAATATGTGAATGAATGTTAAATAATAATTTAATCATTTATTCATAATTATTTAATAAAGAGAAAATCAATTTAGAAGGTCAAAAGGCTTAATGGGCTAATTCCCAGAGGGGAGAGGGCCCATTAGGGAAAGGAGAGAGGGAGAAGGGGCAAGGGGGTTGGCCGGCTGGGCCAAGCCCCGTCTTGAACCCACTAGGGCTGGTGGCCTCCCTCCCCTTCTCTCCTTTAGTCCCACCCTGGGACTTTGAGGGAGGTAGTACCTCCCCTCCCCCTATATATAGTGGGGGTATTTGGCCAGATAAATATACCCAATAATCAATAAAGGTCTTCTCACTTTTGGGAGGACCTCTAATTGGTATTTTCTCTCTCTCCCTCTCTCTCTCGTGATCGTGGTCCCAAGTTCGGACTGTGCGAACGAGAGACATCTTCACCACGGAGCGCCGTCGCGCTGCGGGATTCAGATCCAGGAGCTCTACTTCCATAACTGCTGCTGGATCGGGGAAGCGGGAGTCATCGTCAGGCACCAGACGTGTGTAACTCCCCGCGAGGTGTCGCACTTGAGGCACTCAAGTCGTTGGAGCCAAGGGAGCGCAAGTACTTCATCTCGACCTTGAGGTGGGCTTCGGCTCGTCTACATCAACCATGCTCTCCTGAGCATTGACAACGCTTTTTGGTCTTCAAGGGTAAGTTTGCGAAAAGCCCCTCCCGTTACTGTATTACTAATAGATAGGTCCTGGCAGCTTCAGGGGTTCAGGGGCGTAGGGTAAAATTTATTGTTTTCATGCGCGGAACCCCAACACTAATGGGCTACCATTGGCTATTAAAAGAGGAATTCAAGCGCCAGCAACAGGTGGTCGCGCAACTCGAAGCGCGTAGAAAGGCGGCCGATGAGTCGAGTCTTCGACGAGCTGGGCTCTCCTCCCATGGAGGATCCTCCTCCAAAGGCAACGAGTATGTTGCCAACAAGCGGCGATCTCGACTGGCCCACCTCACCGAGCAAGAACGCGCAGAGGCCGCGAAAGTCCTCGACTTCGGCTCTATGACGGTGGATACGTGGGGAAATGTGCTCCCAAAAATGCCACAAGCTGCAATGACGATGGCCACCAGGTCCAAACGGCATAATCACAATCAATGGCAACTTCGGGAGGTCCAACAGCTGCGACAAGGAATTCAACAGAATCTCCCAGTCCTTCGGCATGCAGGAGGAACTCGAAAGATTGAAGGAGTCGATAGACAATAGTCTGCCTCCCCTGAGCAGGTCAAGTTCACCCGACCTGTCCTTCGACTCGTCGGTGCACACGAAGAAAGTCCAGGTCCACCCAACGGACCTGACCAAGACGGCCCTCATCGCCAACAACTTGAGTTCCGCATAGGAACTCGTGCTCGTCGAATTCCTCCTTGAGCACTGGGATATCTTCGCCTGGTGTCCAGCGGACATGCCAGGAGTTCCTAGGGAATTCGTCGAGCACTCACTCAACGTGAATCCATACGCAAGGCCAGTCAAGCAAACAATCCGACGACTGTCTTAACCATGAGCAAAAGCAGTCAGAATGGAGATCAACAAACTCCTCGACGAAAAATTCATACGTGAGATCAAGGAAAGTACTTGGCTCACCAACACAGTGCTTGTGCCTAAAAAAGAGATGGATATCCTACGGATGTGCGTGGACTTCAGCTCCTTGAATAAGCACTACCCAAAGGATCACTTACCATTGCCGAGAATCGACCAAATCATCGACTCCACCGCAGGATGTGAGCGTCTCTACTTCCTCGACGCCTACTCAGGCTACAATCAGATTCGAATGAAGGAGGAGGATCAGGAGAAAACGGCGTTTACAACGCCCTTTGGTGTGTTCTGCTACAACACGATGCCCTTCGGGCTAAAAAACGCAGGAGCAACCTATCAATGGTACATGCAGGCTTGCCTCAAGAACCAACTTGGTCGCAACATCCAAGTCTATGTCGATGACATCATCATCAAAACTAAAGAGGAAGCTTCGCTAATCGACGATCTACGCGAGACATTCGCCAACCTCGACCGCTACCGGATCAAGCTCAATTCGGATAAATGCACCTTCGGCGTGCCATCTGGGTAGTTACTTGGGTATCTCATCTCTGCAAGAGGGATCGAAGCAAACCCGAAGAAAATAAAGGCCATACTGGCCATGGAGAAGCCGAAGAACGTAAAAGGCGTCCAGCAGCTGGCTGGGTGAATCACGGTGCTCAGTCGATTCATCAGTCGAATGGGCGAAAAGGCACTGCCCTTCTACCAACTTCTCTGCAAAGCTGACAAGTTCGAGTGGACAGACGAGGCACAAGAAGCATTCGAAGACCTCAAACGTCTACTATCCACCTCGCCAGTACTGGTGACGCCTCGCAAAAAGGAACCACTACTACTCTACATCTCCGCCACCAACCAGGTGGTCAGCACGGTGCTCGTGGTGGAACGAGCCGAAGAAAATAAAATCCACGGGGTCCAGCGCCCAGTCTACTACCTCAGCGAGGTGCTCACGCCAACAAAACAGCGGTACCCGCACTACCAAAATCTGGCGTATGGCATCTTCATGACAGTCAGGCGACTGCGCCACTACTTCTAGGAGCACCCAATCGTGGTGGTAAACGACGCCCCGCTCGGGCACATACTCAATAATCCTGATGCCACCGAACGAGTCGCACTCTGGGGAATCGAACTATCTCCACGAGACATAACATACGAGAAGCGCGACACGATCAAGTCACAAGTTCTCCCGGAATTTCTCGTGCACTGGATGGAAAATCAGCTCCTCGACAAGCCGGATATGTCCTACCTCTGGACAATGCACTTCGACAGGTCCAAGCGAAAGGACAGAGCTGGCGCAGGTGTCATACTGACATCGCCCCAGGGAGACAAGATGAAATACATCCTGCGAATGCAGTTCACCGCCTCCAATAATGAAGCTGAGTACGAAGCTCTAATCCATGGGATGCGGATGGCGAAAGCCTGTGGCATCAAAAGGTTCATCATCTATGGCGACTCCAAACTGGTAGTCAACCAAATGATGCACGAGTGCGACACACTGAGCGACAACATGATCGCCTATCGCGACCTCTACGACACACTCGAAGGAGACTTTGACGGTTGTGAGCTGCGACACGTGGGTCGCGAAAGCAATGAAGAGGCAGATCTCCTCGCCAATATTGGCTCCACCTGCGCCCCCATACCACCTGGGGTATTTCTCGAGCGCATCTGCGAACGTTCCATTAAGCCAAAGGCTCTAGAGAAGAAAGCAAGCATGTCAACGGACTCAGGGGCTACGCCACCCAACGAGCCAATGACACTCGACGACCTGGAGCTTGATACAGGACTCGAAGGACCAATGAGCGTCATGATGATCGAGCCATCTTGGACACAACCCTACATCATGTATCTACTCAGCAAGAGGCTGCCAGATCATCCGACTAACATGCGGCAGATAGCGCGACAATCCAAGGCATTCACCCTCATTAACGGTGAACTGTACAAGCGCAGCATCACAGGAGTACTCCAACGGTGCGTCTCCAATGGGGACGGAAGGGCCATCCTCCTCGACATCCACGAAGGCACTTGCGGGAACCATGCTGGCAGTCGCGCCCTCGTTGCCAAAGCTCTATGAGCTGGATTCTACTGGCCCACAGCCATGCGTGACGCCAAGGACATTGTCTAGCGCTGCAACGATTGCCAGCAATTCACGGATAAACCTCACGCACCTGGCGCGGAACTCCGGCCAATACCATTGGCTTAGCCCTTCGCGCAATGGGGACTCGACATGGTCGGCAAGCTCCCGAAATCCTCGCCAGAAGGTTACGTCTACCTCTTGGTCGCAGTCGACAAATTCACCAAGTGGATCGAGGCCATGCCGGTGACAAATCAATCAGGGGCCAGCGCCGTCAAGTTCTTCGAGTCCATTGTCTACCGCTTTGGAGTGCCACACAGCATCATCACGGACAATGGGATGAACTTCACCTCTAAGGAGTTCCAGGAATTCTGCGAGAACCTGGGAACCAACATAAGCTACGCCTCGGTGGCTCATCCGCAGACCAACGGTCAAGTCGAAAAGGCCAATGGCCTCGTCTGTGGCGGAATCAAGAAACGACTCCTCCGACTACTCGAACAAGCCGCCGGATACTGTCCAGATGAGCTGTAATCCGTAGTCTGGAGCTTGCGCACAACTCCAAACAGCGCCACGGGATACACCCCGTTCTTCATGGTGCACGGTGCTGAAGCGGTGCTACTCATAGAAGTACGCTACAAAGCCCCGCGGGTGGTCGCTTACAGCGAGCAGGAGTCAACTCTTGCACTCGAAGACTCCATCGACTGATACATTGTAAATGTATCTATAATTTTTGATGTTCCATGCTTGGTTTTATCCACTTTCTTGTGTTTTGTCTACACTTTGGAGTACTTTTCAAATGACTTCTTGGACTAACCTATTAACAAGAGCCACAGTGCCAGCTGCCTGTTTTCTGCTGTTTTTGGTTCTAGGAAAGTTGGACAATGAATATTCTCGGAATTGGACGGGACAAAAGCCAAAGTGCCTATTTTTCCGGAAGTCATCAGATACCAGAATACGAGACGGAGAAGGGCTAGGGGCCAGCCACACCACTGGCCAGGCTGGCCAGCGCCAGGTGGTGCAGCCGACCCCAGCACCCCCTCGGCCTCTCCTTCCACCTATAATATGCCCTCGGGACGAAAACCCTAAGTACCCAATCAAAAATTCACGAAAGTCTGTAGCCGCTATCATCTCCATCCCTAGATCGGGAGGGATCTGAAGCTCTTCCCGGCACCCTGCTGGAGAGGGGAATTCACCCTGGAGGCCTTCTTCATCATCATGCAAGCCTCCGGTGTGATGCGTGAGTAGTTCATCCTTGGACTACGGGTCCATGTAGTATCTAGATGGCTGGTTCTCCTCCTTTGTGCTTTCATGTCTAGATCTTGTGAGCTCCGTTCATGATCAGGATCATCTATTTGTAATTCTGCATGTTGTGTATGCGGGGATCCGATGGATATTGAGATGCTATTTCAGATTGATTATTGATTCTATCATGTCTTTGTTATTTGTGATCTTGCATGCTTTCCGTTGTTAGTAGCTATCTTTGCCAAGTAGATGCTAGCAACTCAGAGATTAATGTTATGCTCGATAGTGGGTTCATGCCTCTGGTAATCTGGGGAAGTGACAGAAATCTCTAAGGTACTAGATGTGATGTTGCTACTAGGGAGAAAACAACAATCCTTTGTTCATAGAACAATCATGTTGTTTACATTACACACATTTTGTAAAGCAATAATCTGTTGCTTGCAACTTAATACTGGAGGGGGTTCGGATGATAACTTGAAGGTGGATTATTAGTCATAGATGCAGTTGGATGGCGGTCTATGTATAATGTTGTAATGCCCAATCAAGTCTCAAAGGAGTCAAAATGATTAGTATTTGCATGTATGCTTTCTCGAATTTTGTCAATTGCCCTGCTGTAATTTATTCACCCAGCATGTTATCTATCTTAAGGAGAGCCACCTCTAGTGAACTATGGATCCCGGTCCTTTATTTTACATACAATCTATAAACTGTTTACTGCTTTGTGTTTACTTTCTGCAAACTATTACTTCCTTCCATTTGATACGTTTAATCCTTTGTTTTCAGCAAAACCGGTGAGATTGACAACCTCATCACAAGTTGGGATAGAGTTCTGTGATTGTGTTGTGCAGGTCTCCACGTTGCTGCTAGCACCGGTAGTGCGCCCTGCCATCGTTCAGCTAGCTACACCTTTGGGGTGTTTCCTTGCTCCTACTGGATTGATAACCTTGGTTTTGTACAGAGGGAAAACTTGCTGCTATGCTCATCATACCTTCCTCTTGGGGTTCCCCAACAAGCTCGATATATTTTGGGCCATCAAGCATATTTTAAAGCGCCGTTGTCGTGATCAAGGACATCTTCACAAGGGGAGTCCCTCATAACCAATCTCTTTACTTTGTTATTTTTGTTTTGCTTAGTTTCTTTTTTTGCTTTGTTTGCTTGTTTCTTTATCAAAAACACAAAAAAAATAGTTTTACTAGTTTCCTTTCTTATTTGAAAACACAAAAAATGACTACTCTTGAAAACACTAAGTTGTGTGACTTCACTAGCACCAACAACAATGATTTTATGAGCACACCTATTGCTCCACCTATGCCTGAAGGTACTTTCTTTGAGATAAAACCTGCTTTACTCAATCTTGTTATGAGAGAACAATTTTCTGGTATTGGTAATGAAGATGTTGCTGCCCATCTAAATAAGTTTGTTGAACTTTGTGAGATGCAAAAGCATAGGGATGTAGATGGTGATATTATTAAGCTGAAATTGTTTCCTTTCTCTTTGAGAGGAAAAGCTAAAGAGTGGTTGAATTCCTTAACTAAGAATAGTATTGATTCTTGGACTAAGTGCAAAGATGCTTTCATTGGAAAATACTATCCTCCTGCTAAGATTATATCTATGAGAAGTGAAATAATGAAGTTTAAACAATCTGATAATGAGCATGTTGCTCAAGCTTGGGAAAGAATGAAATCTTTGGTAAAGAATTGTCCCACTCATGGACTGACTGCTTGGATGATCATCCAAACTTTTTATGCAGGATTGAACTATTCTTCAAGGAACCTATTAGACTCTACTGCTGGAGGTACCTTTATGACCATCACTTTGGGTGCTGCAACAAAACTTCTAGATAATATGATGGTTAATTATTCTGAATGGCATACTGAGAGAGCTCCACAAGGTAGGAAGGTAAATTCTGTTGAGGAAACCTCCTCCTTGAGTGATAAGATTGATATTATTATGTCTATGCTTGTGAATGGGAAAGCCCATATTGATCCAAATAATGTTCCTTTAGCCTCTTTGGTTGCTCAAGAAGAGCAAGTTGATGTGAATTTCATAAGAAATAACAATTTTGGCAATAATGCTTATAGGACTAATTTTGGTAACAACAATTATAAGCCATATCCTCCCAACAATGGTAATGCTTATGGAAATTCCTACAACAATAATAGGAGTGCTCCCTCTGAACTTGAAGTTATGCTTAAAGACTTTATTAGTAAACAAACTGCTTTCAATAAAATTATTGAGGAAAAACTCTCTAATGCTGAAAGAAATATAGCATCTTTGGCTGATGCTCAATCTTCTTTGAATAAAATGGCTGCTAAACATGAAACTAATGATAATCCCTTTGCAGCTACTAATGCCATACAAGTAAGAATTGATGAAAATGTTAGACTATTAGCTGAATTACATGCTAAGTGGGAAAGAGAAGATGAAATTGCTAGAAACATTAGTGTTTCTACTATTACCACCACTAGTGTTGAGGCTAGTAATAGTTCTACTTCTTTACATGATAATTTTGATTTTGATCTTGATGGTTGCAATATCTCTGAAGTTATTAAGTTCCTACAAAAGCTTGCTAAAAGTCCTAATGCTAGTGCTATGAATATGGCCTTTACAAAACACATTACTGATGCTCTCATAAAGATTAAAGAAGAAAAGATGAAACATAAAGCTTCTATTCCTATAAAACAAGAAGATGGTTGGGAACCCATCATTAATATGAAAGTGAAAGACTTTGATTTCAAAGCTTTATGTGATCTTGGTAGTAGTGTTTCTATTATGCCTAGAAGGATTTATGATATGCTTGATTTGCCACCACTTGAAGATTGTTATTTGAATGTCCCACTTGATGATAATGCTAAAAAGAAACTCATGGGGAGTCTTAATGATGTTATTATTATGGTTAACAATGCCTATGTCCCCGTTGATTTCTATGTTTTGGATGTTGAATGCAATGCTTCTTGTCCTATTACTTTGGGAAGACCTTTTCTTAGAACTGTTGGTGCCATTATTGATATGAAAGAAGGCACCATTAAATATCAACTCCCACTCAAGAAAGGTATAGAACACTTCCATAAGAAGAGAGAGAAGATTTCTTTTGCATCTCCTATGAAAACAAAATTTGCTCTTAATGCTTCTTCATTTGAGAACACTTGATTCTTTTTCTTGCTTCTTATGCCTAACTTAAAGACGTTAAAGAAAAGTACTTATTGGAAGATAACCCAAAAGTTTTAGATGAGTCTTGGAAGTTATTACTAACTTCAGTAATAACCACTCCTTATCCTTTTTATTTGCTTTTTGTGCCAAGAGTAACCTCTAATGAGAGATAAGTAATGATTGGGAAAGTTGCTGTCTCGAAACAGATTTCAGTGCTTTACCGTAAAAATTCGTGTAAAATCTCTGAATGTCTTTTTGAGGCGTGAATTTTTGTGCTTCTGCCCCAGGTTGTTATCTAACTTTCGCTAGTTTATCACTGTTTGATTTGAGCAACATATGGTCTTCGAAAAAATTCGTCTTTACCTGCTGGTCTGTTTTGACAGATTTCTGCCATTTTCTGCATTTGATTCTTGTTGGTTCCTTTTTAAGTTCTTTTGGGGAATTGAGATTTTTGAGGGAAGTGATTAAGTAGCTAGTGTTATAATGGAAGTTTATTTGATATTAGAACTGAACCTTAAGACCTATTATCTTGAGTGCACTAATGTTGCTAATAAAGATTGTGTGAAGTTTTGTATGAAGGAAAACATTTCAGGTGTATGGAAGGAATGAGTAATGAGATGAAGGATGGACTAAATCTCAAGCTTGGGGATACCACACGTGTCACCCCAAGAAATATCCAAGAAGTACAAGCGTAAAAGCTTGGGGATGCCCAAGACATCCCCTTCTTCATCAATAAAAAATCTCAGGTTTCTTCCAAACGCTTCATTTTTATTGTTTCATGCATAGTTGTGTTGTTCTTGGAGCATCTTGTTTTCATTTTTGTTTGCTTGGTTTTCTTAGTTTTCTGAATAAATTGGTTGGACCCCCTCTTTCATACATTGGTTTGCAAATAGTTTGGTTTGGTTTGGAAAAGAGTAGGAAAGTTCATACTTATGTGGTAAAAAGAGCTTGTTTTTGACTGTGGCATATCCTTTGTCATGCCATGCTTGATATTGTTTTGGCTTTATGCTTAGTATTATTTTTTGTAGCATGACTTTTTATAAACAATTGAGATTGCTTAATGTTCCTTGGATGAATCATGCGTTGTTTTAGCATATTAAAGCATAATATAGTGGTATTCTCCTTTGATGCTTTATATGGGTTGACTTGGCGCATGCTCACACCATGTTATGACTATCTCAAGTCACCATAGCCTTTATGATCCTTTAGTTTTCAACTTTTAGTATAACTTTATGCTTTGATCAATGATGTTTTGTCGCTCTGCATGATTATGGCCATTATTGCTCTCTTAGTTTGTCGCTCCCAGTCTTTTGCTAGCCTCCACAACCAAGTATGAGTTCCACTCATGCATCCAACTCCCTAAACCAAGTTATTCCAAAGAGTACACCATACCTACCTACTAGCTTATTCTATTCCAATTATATTCATGCTTTTGTTTACCTTCCAAATTAAACTTGTTATGAGAAAACTAGTGATTACAGCTCTCACGAACTTGATGGCACACTTTACTTTTCTTGCCCTTAATAAACTTGAACCATTGGGTCCTTCTTTGTTGCGTATATGTTTGCGCTTTATAATTTGAAATTAGCATAACCATGTATCATGGGGAACGCTTTCAACATTGCACTTGTACTTTGTACCCCGTTGATATCATGTTCTTTTGCTTACGGATCCCGGCGGTGTGAAATAAAAGTGGAACTTGTAAGATCATGGAGTTTGTATGTGTTAGAAAGCGCTGGGTCGCTAGCCTAAGCCATGCCTAATCATGGTGGAAACTTGCAACATCACCATAATGAGCACTCTATGAAGCATCCTCAATAAAACCTATGCAAATAGCAAATAAAAGATCTTGAGATGCTCATTATGCCTTGCCTTGTCATTTTGATTATGGGATAGCTCCTGTATCATGTGCAAGGGGTACCCCGTTGGCGGTTCTTTATGATACATATGTACTTACAATGACAAGAGCTTAGTTGTGACTAAAGTTGAGTAGCATGAGGATCGGTCTTCGTAAGTAAGGGGCATGAGATTTCGGTTTATAACTTGTCAAGCATATCCTCTTAGTTGTGTCACTTTAACCTTAATCACCTTAAAGATGCTTATGATAGGGGCAATGAGAGCTGAAAGCTATAAGTACCATAATTTTTGGAAGCTCTTTATGAGACTTGAATCCCTACTTCCTTCTATGAAGGACTTTCTTCCACCATTATATTGAGTCTCCACCTTCTACCTTTATGCACCTACTTTGAGAGCATAGTGGCCATTCTTAGTTCTATGTGAATTGTCCCAAGACTAGTTGATTAATGCATAACTTGATATTGCTTGCTTTAAACTATTTGTATCTAGTCACTCTTATGAACTTTGAAGGTGTCCTATGCATTTATATTTGCTACTCTATGAGGGACAAGCTGAATACTATTATGACATGTTTTCTTTATGTGAAACAAACAAACGTCTTGCAAAGCATTGTTATTCATGAATCTTTTGTTTATGCCTCTTCATGTTGCATCATAGTTTCTTTGTCTTATTGCTAGAACATTGTCTTTCATGTTATGATTGAAGTACTATGACCCAGCTTTGAATGTTTTACAAATACTTTTATCAAGTCTTTGAGGTGCATGTCACCTCAAAAATTATTCTTTCTTTTTATTAGTTACCTACTCAAGGATGAGCAGCAGTTAAGCTTGGGGATGTTGATACATTGTAAATGTATCTATAATTTTTGATGTTCCATGCTTGGTTTTATCCACTTTCTTGTGTTTTGTCCACACTTTGGAGTACTTTTCATATGATTTCTTGGACTAACCTATTAGTAAGAGCCACGATTGCCACATTTTGTTTTCTGCTGTTTTTGGTTCTAGGAAAGTCAGAAAATGAATATTCTCGGAATTGGACAGGACAAAAGCCAAAGTGCCTATTTTTTCGGAAGTCATCAAATGCCAGAATACGAGATGGAGAAGGGCTGGGGGCCAGCCACACCACCTGGCCGTGCGGCCGGGGCCAGCGCCAGGTGGTGCAGCCAGGCCAGCACCCCTCGGCCTCTCCTTCCTATAAGATGCCCTCGGGATGAAAACCCTAAGTGCAGATCAAAAATCCATGAAAGAGTGCATGGCTTTGTCATCTCCATCCCTAGATCAGGAGGGATCTGAAACTCTTCCCGGCACCCTGCCAGAGAGGGGAATTCACCCTGGAGGCCTTCTTCATCATCATGCAAGCCTCCGGTGTGATGCGTGAGTAGTTCATCCTTGGACTACGGGTCCATGTAGTAGCTAGATGGCTGGTTCTCCTCCTTTGTGCTTTCATGTCTAGATCTTGTGAGCTCCGTTCATGATCAAGATCATCTATTTGTAATTCTGCATGTTGTGTTTGCGGGGATCCGATGGATATTGAGATGCTATTTCAGATTGATTATTGATTCTATCATGTCTTTGTTATTCTTAATCTTGCATGCTTTCCGTTGTTAGTAGCTATCTTTGCCAAGTAGATGCTAGCAACTCCAAGAGTTAGTATTTATGCTCGATTGTGGGTTCATGCCTCTGGTAATCTGGGGAAGTGACAGAAATCTCTAAGGTACTAGATGTGTTGTTGCTACTAGGGAGAAAACAACAATCCTTTGTTCATAGAACAATCGTATTGTTTATATTACACGCAATTCGTAAAGCAATAATTTGTTGCTTGCAACTTAATACTAGAGGGGGTTCGGATGATAACCTGAAGGTGGATTATTAGTAATAGATGCAGTTGGATGGCGATCTATGTATAATGTTGTAATGCCCAATCAAGTCTCAAAGGAGTCAAAATGATTAGTATTTGCATGTACGCTTTCTCGATGTTTGTCAATTGCCCCGCTGTAATTTGTTCACCCAGCATGTTATCTATCTTAAGGAGATCCACCTCTAGTGAACTATGGATCCCGGTCCTTTCTTTTACATACAATCTATAAACTGTTTACTGCTTTGTGTTTACTTTCTGTAAACTATTACTTCCTTCCATTCGATACGTTTAATCCTTTGTTTTTAGCAAAACCTGTGAGATTGACAACCTCATCGCAAGTTGGGGACAGAGTTCTGTGGTTGTGTTGTGCAGGTCTCCACGTTACTGCTGGCACCGGTAGTGCGCCCTAATATGTCCATTTTGCATCACTATTCTATGTCTTAATTCACTATTATTCATTGATATATTTCATATTGAGAGGTGATACTTATGTTATTTCATCTATTTTTGCATGGTTGATGACTCTTGGAGCATGGACCGCTGCAGTCAGGATTATGATGGAAAAGGTGTTGTTTGGAGGCAAAATTCACGAAGATCAGAAAATCTAGGAAAATATATGGAAAATCCTATTTTTCCAGAAGACTAAGGATGCTAGAAGATGGAGTGGAGATGGGCCATAGGGGGCCCACACCATGGCGCATGGCGAGGCCTAGGCCGCGCCAGGAGGTGGTGTGGCCACCCTGGCCCACTCCAGCCTCTCTCCTCTGGCGTATATCATCCTCCCGAAACCCTAAGACTCGGGGAGCGACCACATAAAGATTCCACCGCCTCTGCGGGGCGGAAACATCGAGAGAGAAAGATCTCTCCGGCAGACAAATTTCTGCCAGGGGAATTCCTTCCTGGATAGGGGAGATCGTCGCCATCAACACCACCATCAAGCTGGACTTCATCGGGATCATCATCATCATCATCACCACCATCAGCACCATTAGCACCATCATCACCATCTCCATATTGCTGTAACAATTGTGTTGAATCTTGCATAGTTCATAGGGGAAACTTTCCCGGTGTTGATTACTCTTTGTAGTTGATGCTATTGAGTGAACCATTGAATTATTGTTTATGTTCAGATTGTTATACATCATTATTCCATCTCTGATCATGATCCATATGATGTCTTGTGAGTAGTTTGTTTTGTTCTTGAGGACATGGGAGAAGTCTTGTTGTTAGTAGTGGAGTTGTGTTGAGAAAGATTCAATAGATTGTTATTTAAGTTGTGGTGTACTTCTTCTAGTGGTGTCATGTGAACATCGACTACATGACACTTCACCTATATGGGCCTAGGGGAATGCATTGTGTATTTGGCTACTAATCGTAGGGGTTGCCGGAGTGATAGAAACCTGAACCCATGTTAGGAAACCATTGCACGAGGGACGTAAGGGTCTTAGAGTTTAAAGTTGTGGTTAGGTTTCTACCTTAATTACTTTCTTGTACTTACGGATGTTTGCAAGGGGTATAATCACAAGTATGTATTAGTCTTGGATGGGGAGGTACATTAGCACAGGTTCACCCACACAACACTTAGCAAGTTAAAGAAGATTAATCAACTATATGAAGCGAAAGCACTTGACATTCTTCCCATGTGTCCTCGAGAACGTTTGGTCGTCTTAAGTAATACAACCGGCTTGTCCTTTGCTACATAAAGGATTGGGGCACTTGCTGCATTTATTCCTACTGTCTTTTATTTACTCGTACTTTGTTTACTTGCTTTATCGAAAACCCCTAAAAATTTGTTTGCTAAGTATTTGCAGAGAATTCCTGATCCATACCACTAGCCAGCACCTTCTGCTCCTCGTTGGGTTTGACACTCTTACTTATCGAAAATACTGCGATACACCCCCTATACTTGTGGGTCATCAAGACTATTTTCTGCCGCCGTTGCCGGGGAGTGAAGCGCTATTGGAGAGTGGAACTGGTAAAGGAAACTTCTACTATGAGTATTGTTTACTTCTGTTATTTGCTTTATTTTCGTTATGGATAATTCGCTGAGTTTGTTATTTGGTAATGCTACTACCACTGCTAAGGTAGTAGATAAACCACCACCTGTTGAGATTGATGTTTTCAAAATACCTACAAGAATTATTGATCGTGTTATGGATAACTACTATGTTGGGGATGGAACTGTCCATCCCGATGATCATTTACTCTTTATACACGAATTATGCGGGTTGTTCAAGTGTGCAGGTATTACTACAGATCAAGTTAAGAAGAAGTTATTCTCATTATCGTTGAAAGGAAGAGCCGAGGAATGGTATAAGCTGCTGAAGAATGGTCAAGCTCTGGAATGGGAGGAAATAGTGCCTCTCTTTTATTCAAAGTTTTATCCTGCTAGTGAGATTCATAAAGATCGGAATCAAATATACAACTTTTGGCCTCTTGATGGAGAGAGTACAACTCAAGCTTGGGGGAGATTGAAGTTACTAATGCTCAAATGTCCCATTCATGAGCTCCCCAACAATATTATTATCAATAACTTTTATGCAAGGCTCCCTCTACATGACAAGGATTTATTGGATGCTTCTTGTGCTGGATCATTCAGTTGCATGAAAGAAGAAGCTAAATGGGATCTTCTGGACCGTATTCAAGACAATGCTGAAGCTTGGGAGAATGACAAAGGTAGAAAGTCAGGTATAAATTATGATTATGAATGCATTAAATCTTTTATGGGAACTAATGACTTTCAAAATATTAAAAATGCTTATGGTCTAGACTCTCAAGCTATTGCTTCTTATTTTAAGGCTTTTCCTTCCTATATTGAAGTGCCTAAAAAGAAGTGGAATAAGTATCATAAACCTTATAAATATGTTGCTAAGAGTGTTCCTGCAAGAAATACTGAAGTTTATACTGCTAATCATGTTTTACCTGAACCTTATATTGAGAAAATGCATTTTCCAGTTAAGGTAAAGGAACATTCTATTATAGCTAGTATGGTTAATGAAAGTATGAGTAAGGCTATTGAACCTGATAAACAAATGGTTGATGAACCTATAATAGCAAGTGTGAAAGTCTTTGTCACTAAATATGAAAAAGAGGGACACCCTATCCTTTGTAAGGATACCTCTAATATTGTTTCACAAAGTAGTGTTATGAGAGCTAGTATTCCCATGTTTTCTGTTAGAATAAGTGATCATTGTTATGATGGTCCTTGTGATAGCTATATTGTTAAGTTTATGCATGATACTGAAAGCTACTATGAGAGAGGGAAAAGTGTTCTTACGTATCTCAATAATATCAAGTTTCCTCGTTTTATGCTGAAAGTTTTTATGTTGCACTTCTTTTGCCTTCTTATGCAAGTTGCCTCTGGTTTCAATAACTTGTTTGTTTACAAAATTCCCTTGCATAGGAAGTGGTTTAGACTTAAATGTGTGTGTGTTTTTGCTTCTTAATGCTCTCTTTCACTTCAATTCATATCCCTATGAGAGCTTCTTCAAAATTATCATGCCCATCTTAATGGCTATAAAGAAAGAGCTTTATGGGAGACAACCTAATTTGTTTTTTATTTAAGTTTGTTTTTGTTTCTTTGAGTCTTGGAAGTTATTACTTCGGTAATAACTGCTCCTTATTCGTTTTGCTTGGTTTTTGTGTCAAGATCGACCTCTAATGAGAGAGAAGTAATATTTGGGGAAGTTGCTGTCCCGAAACAGATTTTTGTGCTTCACCGTAAAAATTCGTGAGAGATCTATGTATGTCGGATTGAGCTGTAATTGTTTGTGCTTCTGCCCCAGGATGTTATTTAACTTTCGTTAGGTTTGCACTTTTTGATTTGAGTAACAGAAGATTTTCGAAAAAATTGATCTTTACCTGCTGGTCTGTTTTGACAGATTTTGCCACTCTTGCATTTGCTTCTTTATTCGATTTCCTTTTTGAATTCTTTTTGGGTTTTCAGAAGGAGTTGTTTCAGTAGCTTTTGTTTTGATGGTTTTCAGTTGAAGTTGGACTCAAAAGGTTTCATCACTTCACTTATACTAATGTTGCTAATGAGAACGGTGTGAAGTTTTGTGTGAAAGAAATTTCCAGGAAGTGGAGATAATGGTGTAAGAAGAGAAGGGTTTTATGACTCAAGTAGTAGTGTATGAAGACAAAGACATTGATGTTATTCAAGTGGTGACTCCAAAAGAATCTACTAGATACCAAATTCAGAGACCTGCAGAGTCTGTTTTCAAATAGGTATGATTACGGTAAAAAAGTTCATGAAATTACAATATAACTATATTTTTGCAGTTTTTAGTCAATAAGGAAAGTTACGAAGCGAAAAAGGGACGGAACCAGATCCGGGTAGCTCACAGCACCCTGTGGCGCGGGCCCACCCCTAGCCGTGCCACCAGGTGGTGAGTCCACCCCGGACTCCGCCTCCGACTCGTTTTCTCCCAGTACCTTCCTTGTGATATGAAACTTCGTAATATATAACCCCCCGGATCCCCCGAGGTTCGTATATCGTGTTTTCGTCGTATTTTTGTTTTGATCTGTTTCTGCCAGGACATACTCTTTGAAGGCTTAGAAGCACAATGGTGTCCGCCAAGGATAAAGGGAAGGAGCCCATGGAGGAAGACCTCCAAGACCCCGGGAAGGAGAAGGAGATCAAGAGTGAAGGTGAAGAGGAGCAAGGCCAACGTCCGCATACCGGCACTACCATTGCAAGCATTGGAGTGGTGACAAAACCTGCCGAGTTAGAAGAATCTTGTGGATCTGGGGGGGGCAAGTTCCCCGTCACAGTTTGGCTCCAAGGTCACTTCCTCCACACACCAAGAATCCCTTCCATACCTTCATCCATAACCATGCAGGAAAAGAAGACTCCAAGAGGGAAGAACGGAAAAAGAATCACAAGAGCTAGAATTCTCAACATGACATGATCATGAGCCGCATTGAGCAAAACTCACAGCTGATTCGTAATCTCACCTTCGAGATTGAGGACTTGGGGAAACTGATCAGAGAGCTCATCGAGAGGATACCACCACCACCGAAGGAGTAATTCGTCATCAGGTTTGGCATCCCCTTGGTTTGTTCCAAGCTTGGGGGAGTGTCGTGGTATCATATCACTATCTTCTATCTTTTTACCTTTTTAGTAGAGTCATAATAATGAATAGAGGAGTTATTATGTAGTATGTTTTGCATTATGGAAGTGTCTCCTCTCTCGTTAGATGTGTATCCCTTGGTGTGAGTTGCTGTTATGGAATATTAATGAGAAGTTCTATCATTCACTCTTTTGCAATAGCTTATATTAGTTTTCAATTCATGGTTATATGATTGATCTTGTTGTTAGTATTGGTATCACTCTGGGATCATTGAGTTAATTTAGTTGGTTTTGGCAAACCTGGCTCAGTCAGTAGCAACACTATTTTTGAGAGTTGAATGAAAAAGACAAAAGTACCTTTAAAGAAATATAATTTCATCATCTTTCTTTCTTGATTTGCTCATAAGTCTAGTATTCTCTAGTTAAGATCTTTTGTGCTTCCGAGGAAGATTGCATGTTTGTCTTTATCACTTGTATGTTTGTTTGTTTCCTTCAACTCTTGTACTTGCTACCCAGCCTTGCTAGCCAAAAAACCTGTACTGAGAGGATTTCTTCTCGTGCATCCACCTCCTTTAAACCAAAACCTTTGCCATTTGTGTCCACCATACCTACCTAGTAGCATTATTGCTATTCCAAGTAAATTCTTGTTTTATCTACCTCCCAAATTAAATTTGTTATGTGAAAATTAGTGATTAAAGCTCTCACAAACTTGATGGCACACCTTACTTTCTTGCACTTAATAAACTTGAACCATTGTGCTCACCTATGTTGCGTATATGCTTGCGCTTTGTAAGTTGTGAATTAGCAGAACCATGTTGTCATGGGGAACGCTTTCAACATTGCACTGGTACTTTGTACCAAGTTGATATCATGTTCTTTTGTCTATGGATGTCGTCGGTGTGAAATGAAAGGGGAGCTTGTAAGTCCATGGAGTTATGCATGTGTGTTAGAGAAACGCCTGGGCCGCTAGTCTAATCCATGCTGACATGGTGGAAACCTGCAGCGTAACCATAACGAGTATCTATGAAGCATTCTTATAAAAAAAGAGATAGAGATTGAGAAAAAGAGAAAAGAAAAAAAAGAGGTTATGAAAAGAGGAAAGAGAAAAAAAAGCACCATATTCCCATGGTAAATAAGAAGATTGCTGAGATACTTGTTGTCTGCTTGCCTTGTCATTTTGATATGGGGATTCTTCCGTATCATCGGGCAAGGGGTACCCCGTTGGCAGTTCTCAACGATACACATATGCTTACGATGACAAGAACTTACCGGTGACGAAAGTTGAGTAGCATGAGGAACGGTACTCGTAAGTAAGGGGCATGAGATTTTCAGCTTATAACTTGTCAATTCATATCCTCATATTTGTTCACTTTAACCTTAATCACCTAAAGATGCCTATGATAGGGGCAATGAGAGCTGAAAGCTAGTAAGTATCATAATTTTTGGGAGCTCTTTATGAGACTTGCAATCCCTGCTTCCCTCTTTGAAGGGCCTTTCTTTCACTTTGTAGTTGAGTCAGTAAACCTATTCCCTTCTATCTCAGCAAGTATTTTGAGTTGTTGTGTTTCATTCATTCATATGATGATTTATGCAATCATGTCTTATGTTCCTTGTTTTGCACATTGCTCTTATCTTGATGTTTACTACTTTGAAAGCTATCATCGAAAACCAGCTATTTGTGAATTCCAGCAAATTATCAACTATTCTCCGACCAAGAGCTAAGTTTGCCATTACCAATTATGATTCACTTTATGTATCTTTATTGTGTTTCCTTTACTTATTACAAGTTGAGTTATATAATAGTGAGTTGTCTTCAATTATGATCTATGTATTTGATGAATGTGATGCTTCTTGTCCGTATTCTTTTATCGACTCTTCACTCCATAAACATGAGGCCATGTTTATTGAGCTTAGTTTCGCTTGGGGACAAGCGAAGTCTAACAGGGGAGTTGATCGTCCATTGCATCACTATTCTATGTCTTAATTCACTATTATTCATTGATATATTTCATATTGAGAGGTGATACTTATGTTATTTCATCTATTTTTGCATGGTTGATGACTCTTGGAGCATGGACCGCTGCAGTCAGGATTATGATGGAAAAGGTGTTGTTTGGAGGCAAAATTCACGAAGATCAGAAAATCTGGGAAAATATATGGAAAATCCTATTTTTCCAGAAGACTAAGGATGCTAGAAGATGGAGTGGATATGGGCCATAGGGGGCCCACACCACCCCATGGCGCGGGCAGGCCTAGGCCGCGCCAGGAGGTGGTGTGGCCACCTGCCCACTCCGACTCTCTCCTCGGCGTATATCCTCCGAAACCCTAAGACTCGGGGAGCGACCACATAAAGATTCCACCGCCTCTGCGGGGCGGAAACATCGAGAGAGAAAGATCTCTCCGGCAGACAAATTTCTGCCAGGGGAATTCCTTCCTGGATAGGGGAGATCGTCGCCATCAACACCACCATCAAGCTGGACTTCATCGGGATCATCATCATCATCATCACCACCATCATCACCATCTCCATATTGCTGTAACAATTGTGTTGAATCTTGCATAGTTCATAGGGAAACTTTCCTGGTGTTGATTACTCTTTGTAGTTGATGCTATTGAGTGAACCATTGAATTATTGTTTATGTTCAGATTGTTATACATCATTATTCCATCTTTGATCATGATCCATATGATGTCTTGTGAGTAGTTCGTTTTGTTCTTGAGGACATGGGAGAAGTCTTGTTGTTAGTAGTGGAGTTGTGTTGAGAAAGATTCAATAGATTGTTATTTAAGTTGTGGTGTACTTCTTCTAGTGGTGTCATGTGAACATCGACTACATGACACTTCACCTATATGGGCCTAGGGGAATGCATTGTGTATTTGGCTACTAATCGTAGGGGTTGCGGAGTGTGAAACCTAAACCCCCGTTAGGAAACCATTGCACAAGGGACGTAAGGGTCTTAGAGTTTAAAGTTGTGGTTAGGTTTCTACCTTAATTACTTTCTTGTACTTACGGATGTTTGCAAGGGGTATAATCACAAGCATGTATTAGTCTTGGATGGGGCGGTACATTAGCACAGGTTCACCCACACAACACTTAGCAAGCTAAAGAAGATTAATCAACTATATGAAGCAAAAGCACTTGAAAGTCTTCCCATGTGTCCTCGAGAACGTTTGGTCATCTTAAGTAATACAACCGGCTTGTCCTTTGCTGCATAAAGGATTGGGCCACTTCCTGCATTTATTCCTACTGTCTTTTATTTACTCGTACTTTGTTTACTTGCTTTATCGAAAACCCCTAAAAATCTGTTTGCTAAGTATTTGCAGAGAATTCCTGATCCATACCAGTGGCCAGCACCTTCTGATCCTCGTTGGGTTCGACACTCTTACTTATCGAAAATACTGCGATACACCCCCTATACTTGTGGGTCATCACGCCCTGCCATCGTTCAACTAGCTACACCTTTGGGGTGTTTCCTTGCTCCTACTGGATTGATAACCTTGGTTTCATACTGAGGGAAAACTTGCTGCTGTGCTCATCATACCTTCCTCTTGGGGTTCCCCAACGAGCTCGATATATTTTGGGCCATCATCGACCTCCTTGACGAGGCACAAGAAATCACAGCAAAGAGATCAACGATCTACCAGCAAAGCCTCCGCAACTACCACAGGAGAAGGCTATGCCCCAGATCCTTCGTTGAAGGAGACCTGGTCCTACGACTTAAGCAACAAGGGCATCTCAAGCCCGAGTCCCCTTGGTAAGGACCTTACGTGATTACAGAAGTAATCCCAGGTGGCGCCTATCACCTTAAAGATTTCGAGACAGGAGTCGCATACTCCAACCCCTGGAACGTTGCGCAGCTGCGTCGCTTCTACCCCTAGTCACTCTTTTACACTTACAAATAAGGCTATTCAGCCAGGCTATTCAGCCACACATTGTACCTCGTATTATTCTGCGAATAAATAAAGCTAAGTGCCCCAAAACTCTGTATTTTCCTTATTTTTCTTGAAATTTTATCACTCGGGGGCTGCGCCACCCTTTACACTTTCGTTCTACGAACAAGTCGCAGTATCCCAAGTAGCTGACAGAACATCAATCGAACCCTTGATAAATACCAACCCAGTTGCAACGCATCTGACAGGTTGGTAAGGTGCTGAGATAACACAAGTCAGGCTAACGAAAAGGAACTAACACTCACAAAATATAAAAGCTAGCAACCTCTTCACATATCAATGGGTATTAATTACATCCAACACATTCATACGAACTTTACAACACTTGTACAATTATGTGCAGGATACAAAACATGCTACTACTGCAAAAGAAGAATGTTTGTCTGCTCCTCGAAGAAATCGACAATCTCCTCTGTTGGCCGATCAACTGCTTGATAGTGCGGAACCATGTTCCAGGTCATACCTTCTGGCGGAGGCGGTGGCCCAGCTGCAACAGACGCAACATCTACATCTGGCACATGCGGTCGCTTTGAACTTGATCTTAGCACTAACTACTAGCGGCGCACTTGCGAACCGCACTCAAATCTTGGAACTTCGTCAGAAGAGCCAGCAAGCTTGAAGGGATGGCGTCCAGCGGGAACATCGTTTGATAAATATGCCTAAGGCACGACTGCGCCTTCTTCAAAAAACGAAGTACTCGATAAGCACGATCCTGCAGGGTCACAAGCGCGATTGCATGATCGTGATCCATCCAAAAGTACCCACTCGCCTGCAGTTGCTCCTGGGTCAGGTCATTCATTCGAATGGCAATCTGGTCCTTTTCATCCTGCATATGACGAGCACTGACAACTACACCAAGCAAAACGGCAAAGTGTGAAGACAAGGCATCCCTGTGACTGACTAAAAGAAAAGATGAGAGGACAGAAAGCTAACATTTGAATTGCTCGTTCAGCTGCGCCACCTCCTCCAAGAGATACTTCTCATGGGCGGTGGCCTTCTCCGCCTTCGACTTCCATACATCTGTGGTACCGCAAAGGATGGGCAACTCACGCTCCAATTGCTTAATGCAATCACGCAGTCGCGACAGCAACGATAACTCCTCCACCTTTGAGCGCGGCTGCGCCAAGGTTTCATCGGTGGGCGGAGGATCATGAGGACCAGTCGAAGGACCACTCGACATACCCTATCACAAACCAAGCAAGAGCAAATGAGGGAACAAGAATACATTGATAAAGGCATAAATGCATTCAAGCACAGCAAAGTCTCGACAGGGACACTCCCACAAAAGCATTGTTCCAAAAGAAAAGGCTGAAACACTACAGCTATTACAAATGCAGACTAAGGAGCATTGTGCTTCTTCAACTTGGACTTTGGCTTCGGGGGCTTCATCGCATCCGTGACAGTCTTTGATGCCACGGACTTGCCAGTGGTAGCCCCAGACGCCACGTCCTTCGCCGCCTTCGCTCGTCGTCGCTCCTCGGAATACTTGGCGACTATCTCGAAAATTTGAGGACCATATTTTGCGCAGCTACCAGCGAAGGGAGCAAACACTACCTGCTAGCCTCCGGCGTCGACATGTATCGCTTCGGAAATAGTAGCGGGATCCATCTCCACGCCATGGGCTTGCACCATCGCGAGTGCCATGGTGGCACCGACAGACCGCTGCGAGTTCCTGAATTCCGCGGCAATACCTCCAGCAAGGGATTCCACTAGATCTTCAAGGTTGTCAATCAGCCCGGCCTTGGGGGTGAGTTCCTCGTGGATGCGACTGAGCACACCCTTGGCCTTCATGCGTCCACGAAGAGAAGCGCGATCCTCGACTACGGCACCGGCCAGCCAAGCAGCGTCGCATGGCGAAGGGACTGGGCGTCGAAGCTCAAGCCACCGACATCTACATAAAAAGGTGTTAGCATAGCAATTGGACATCAAACAAAGAAGAATACAACATCAAAACTGGCAATCACCTGAGAGGGCCTTGGAAAACGAGAAAAGTTGTTCTTCGAACAACTGCTCCCTTTCAGCAGTGGAGGAGCGCAATTCCTCTTCACGCTTCCGTAACTCCTCCAGTTCCACCACTGCTTCGTGGCGACTCTTCGCCGCCGCAGTAAGCACCTTTTTGAGGGAAGCAGCGTGATGAAGAAGTTCATTATGCTCAACTACAAAGCACATGGTGGATACTCAATCGAATCTAGAAATTTCACGAAGACAAAGGCAAAGCAAATACTAACTTTCGACAACGCGATGGCGATTGTCCAGCAGCGCATGCTGTCGACCCATGACAAGGACTTGCTCCGCCAGATGAGCAGCTTCCTTCACGATGAGCTGCATCAGACGAAAACAAAAGTTAAATACCAGCACCAAGTATAAATTCGACTGACAAAATAGCAAAAGGATGCTTACATGATCCTCCAGAGACTCCGAAGATGACTGTCGCATAGTCATCCGGGCAACCATCTAGTGTTCCCCAACATGCAGGGAACTCGACGAATTGTGCCCGGAGTGGGCTGCCAATGGAGGAGAAGGAGACCGTTTGGGCACTTCCTTGGCCTTGGAGTCTGCGACTCTGGACTCCTTCACAAATTGGATGTCATCAGAAGATGACGATGCCGCTCGACTGCAAAACACCAAGCAAAAAATTCAGAGAAAAAGCAACTCCAAAAAGAAACCAAAATAAGGTCGCTAATGTAGAACTCACCAGCTAAATTTATCAAGGTCGAAGGATTGCTCCTCCGACTTCGACGATTCCTTCGGCAGTCGCAGCTTCTTCCGGGCAGGAGGAGCCATGGCGCGCACAGGAACGGAGGGGATTGGCTCCTCTGCCATAGCATAAGGACCTTCTGGCATCATCGGGGAAGTAACGTCAGAATCCTCGCTACGAGAAGGCTTGCGAGTGTCCTAGTCGCTGGACTCGGGGGCTCCCTCCTCTTCTTCAATTGGGACGGTCGATTCTGACTCGTCCTCTTCATCCACTTCATGAGGGATGACCCCTTCAGGACGAGGAGGCAAATTGGACGACACCTTCCAGTCCTGCAATCAGAAGATACATCACTGAATATCAAGTACCTGGTGGCAATCGACAAAAGAACTACTTCGTAGTACAATTCTACCTCAGGAGGAGGGTTAGAGGGGTCAAAAGGAGGCACGACTGGTTCGCCCGGGAGATCCTCCTTGCCGGTGTACTTGGTCACCAACCGCACCCACCTATCCACCTCACCCGCAGAAATGCCCTCGGCAGACACGCGAGTGACATCATCAGCACCGGTCCATTCGTACATAGGGTGCAACCACGTGCGAATGAGAGCGGCGCCACCCTCTTCTTCACCTATGCATCTTTCAAGGTCGTAGACGCGCTTGTACAACACCTCCGTTTCCTCGGACTCGCCAGTCATCACGATGTTCTTCCAGGAGAGCCTCCTCTTGCAAGGTGTTGCGGGATCGAAGGGCGCGAGTCCATAGTGGTCTCCGTCAGCCTTCTGGTCGCGGATATAAAACCACTTGTCCCTCCACCCTTAGACGGACTAGGTGAGCTTGATGGCAAAATAGGTGAAAGAAGAGTCGACGTGGATCCCGCAGCCTCCTATGTCGTAGACTACCGAACCGGACGCCGACTGGCGTTTCAGCTTAAAAAGCCTCTTGAAGAGGCCAAAGTGTGGCTCGATTCCGAGCCAGCACTTGCAGAGAGTGATGAAGCAAGAGATGTGGAGAATGGAGTTTGGGGACAGCTGGTGAAGCTAGAGCCCATAGAAACAAAGGAGACCACGGAAGAAAGGATGCAGAGGGAGAGAAAGACCTCAGATGATGAACGGAAGGAACATCACCCAGAAACCCGGAGGAGGACAAGGGATTACCTCCTCACCGGGCACTCGCGAGTCATCTTCCATGGGAGGAAGAACTCCATCTCGATGATGAAGTTGCAGTTCAGCGGGCTTGATGATGGATGCCCGACAACCACCATTGGTGATGCGGGTGCCCGCACCCTTCTTCTTCCCAGCACCGGCGGCGCTGGTGCCCACGGTGGTGGCACCGCCCTTCTTCTTGGCGGCGACAATGGTGGCCGTGGATCTAGCGGTGGCGCATCCCTTCTTCTTGCCCATCTTTCGACAGCGGCGTGAACGGAGGAAGTAACTGGGGAAGACACGTAGCTGGTCCAGTGCCGCGAAGATGAAGTGTGCAAGGAAGCAGAGAGCAGTAGCAATGGTGACGGAGGCATGAGCAAAGAAGACAGATGGGGAAAATTACCGTAGCTGTGCTGCTACTTAACCTCCTCGCGGATGCCATCCAACGGCCAGCAGAAACCGTACTGGACGGGGGTAAACCACGAACTGTCCCCCACTATCTCCATTACGTGTGGAAATCGAGGAGACGCGGTTAAAACAGAAGATTACGCACGCCCGGTCAAATCGATGTCAGAAAGTGGGACCCACCACCCGTCACGTCCCGTCAAAGCCGCTCATGCGGGTAACCGAGGTCATCACATCGTCAGCACTGACGTCATCGATTCCAGCAGCACAAGATTTCGACTACTTTAGTCCCTACTCGAGTCTTTGACTCAACCAAGCACTCGGGGGTCACTCCTAACAGGAGCACTGGTCGCGCACCTGAAAGAATTTTTATGCACGTATATAAACACTCAAGACAAACCTGCCACTCGAATCATCGATTCGACTGGGAACTGCGGGTTACTCCCATAGGGAGCCCTGAAAGCACATTCGACTGAAACAAGCAACAAAAGACGACAGCAGTCACAAATGTTTTTAGTCCCCACTCGAGTCTACGACCCGAATAGGCACTCGAGGGGGCTACTCCCATAGGGAGCGCTGGTCGCGCACCCTATGATTATTTTTCCTTGTACATCGTTTACTATGTGTTGATAATATCCACACTCGAATGCTATGGAGACTCCACCTCATATTTTCCCTACAAAGAGATTACATCTCCTGGGTCACCCGAATTATCTCCGTGATAACAAAAAATTCAGATGCCGCGCTTACAGCATGAAGGTAAGACCTGAATAAGGCCTGGCAACGCATCTGCTGTGCACTACCAGCAACATATCCGTGCCTGCAGGTACGATGAACATGCCTTGACAGACGCGTCGAGTGCTCACACTTATACACTGGAATTCGACTCCTGGAAGACCTTCGCGGCCTAAGTCGAATTATGCCAGCACTTTTCTGAATTCGAGTCCGGGGACTCGAGTTTGAGTAGATTGCGTTGTTTTTCCCTAAGGCAGTTAACTGATACCGATACATCGGCTAAATCAGGCACGTATATCAACAATCCCTATGACACAAACAGAACACTCGAACAAATGCTTAGCCATGCGCTCGAAAGGCTTCATAAAGTTCCTAGTCGAATCTGTGATTCCACTGGATACTCGGGGGCTACTGACATGGGTATACCCTACAGGTACTCGAGTTTGGTATATACGGCCTAGATACAGTAGAATCCCACGGTGTTGCCAAGGTCCAATACAGAATTCGAGTGGCCCACGGACTCTCGATTCCTTGTGAGACAAGAAGAAGCTTAAGATAGAAAGTTTAAAGGGAAAACCCTAATCTGTAACCGACTCGACCTGCTACCAGAGACCTAGGCTATCTATATAAAGGCTAGGAGGGGCGACAAAGAGGATAATCACAACCCTAGTTTCCACAACTCTCGCCAGATTGCATCTGCGCGCCCCTGTAATCTTCGATTCCTTCGTTAATTCCAAGAGAAGACAAGCAGGAGTAGGGACCTCTACGAGGCCTCAACTTGGGTAAAACTTGCGTCCCTGTGTGCTTGTTTGCTTGCCGATTGATTCCTCCAGCGCTCCCTCCTTCTCCAAAACCCAAGTCCATAACAATGGGCATTGACGAGTTAAACCCTCGCCAACCCCCATAGGGGAGGATCAGGGTGAGGTCTCCCTCCTCCTAAGCTCACTTCACACCGATGATAGGGGTGGGGATGGGTATGAAGTGGGGATGACATCAGGGTGGGCACCGGGAGGACGACAAGCGGCAGCGGGTCAATGCATAGCATCTAGGTAAAGGAGCAATAACCTCCAATGGAATTCATCTAGCGTGATTGTCATGGTGGTGTCACGGCAGATGCCATGGATAGGCTAAAGGTGGGGACAATATGCACTAGAGGAATCCAGGGAGGGATAGTGTGGTGATTCCACACACAGATGCTTTGTATTCTCCAAGCTTGATGAGTTTACAGATGCTCCTTGAGCTGTATTGGGGAGAGGAGGAAGAAGGAACTCTCTTACTCTCACCACTACCAACTACTCACGCGTAGGGCAAAATAACTCGTGATCCCCTTCTACTGAGGTCCTGGCGCTCCTTATAAAGGGGAGGCCAGGATACTAGCTAGGGCATACGTGGAGGCATATTCCTGGGAATATGCCTCTCCCAAAATAGTAAACCGACCGGGTCACCTTTTGCCACGTAAGCCATGCAGAGGCTACGTAAGCCTCTGTGGCGCCAGCGTCATCCGACACAGGCTGCGTCACCCTTGTCGGCCACGCCTTGGTGGTCCTTCCCTCTGTTCGCTTCGCTCACGCTCCTGCGCACAGAGGTCACCCTTTGACCAGCGAGATACCTTCCTTCTCTTGCAAGCCTGATATAACCCGGATGATGCCTGGTTAATCCGGCCCCATGGGTACCTGCATACAAGTTACAAAATCCCTGCCGGCATACGACATACGTCGGCCGGGACTCAGTTAGGTGGATATCCTCCGGTCCGGGTTACTCCGTAAGTCGGCCTGCCTTGAGGTGACTCGGCCAACATACGCTTTGACCTTGCCGTACCTCGGCTAACTCGGCCTCTATACCCTGGTGTGACCCTACCCGGGGGTATCCCCCAACATTAGTCCCTAAAGCTGGTGCGGTCTTAGCAACTTCAGCTGCTAAGGCCACGGTAGGTTCAATCTACCGAGCCTTTTGCTCCCTTTTCCAAGTTACCTCATAGCTCGGATTTCATGGACTAGCTTTCCCTTGGCACATTCCGAGTTATCACTCGCTGGCCGGGTCACCCTTAAGTTTTCTGGGTTATCCTTCCTTCTCTCATACGCTTCCCCACGTCCTACGTGGAGGGTAATCATTACCTTGCCTCATTTTAAGGGCATGCGCCAGTTACTGCACTTATTGTCAGGGGTTACTATTGCACAAGTCGCGTCGCAGCTGCCTCCTCGTTATCTGTATCACCACGTCGCGTCGTTGGATCCCCTGTTTCCTATGGCCCTTCCTGTGGCTTGCCTCTGATTGGCTGACCCGGCTGATACACGGCCACACCGTGTGGCCTCGATGCACAACACGATCTCACTTCCCCTTGTTGTGGCGTGGTTAAATAGGGGAGGGGGCGCGTCCCTTGGTGGTTTTCCCACTTCTCGCACCCCTCTGCCCATCTGCCTCTTCTTCTTCCTTGCAAGAGCGCCGCCACCGCTGCATATGCTCTGCAGCGCCGCCCCCGCACCGTGCTTTTTCGCACTAGCCTCGCTGCCGCTCTTGCGTTGCTTCACCGTCACGGGTCCGCGCCACTCCCAGCCTCTGCTCCCCACCTCCGAACTGGCCGGTGAGGACAGTGATTTGGAAATGACTGAGGAGGAGTTCGCCATCATCGGGGAAGAAGAGACGGAGGAGGAGGGTGAAACTATGGGGCGCGGTGGCTGGGCCAGTTCCTGGGTGTGCCAGGATGACCTGGACTTGCTCTACCGCACCCGTCGCATCCCCGAGGGCGTAATTTCGCGCCTCCCCTATGAGGAGATTGCTCCCTCTCCCAATCCGGGTGAGTTCGTCGTGTTCCTGTTTCTCTTTCAGCGTGGCTTCGACCTGCCAGTGAGTGATTTCTTCCACGATTTCATCAACATCTACGAACTCCAACCCCACCATCTTTCGGCGAATGCCATCACATCCCTCTCTTCCTTCGCATCCGCCATAGAGGGATATGTCGGCCTGTGGCCCACCAAAGAGCTCTGGATCCGGTTCTTCGGTCTGCGGAGGAACGTGATTCTGGATAAGCTACGTGCCCCGGAGGACAAGCACCTGGCCCAATGTGGTGCGGCTTCCATCTCACCTCGGAAGCAATTTGTCTTCCCCCGGTTACGGGGCTTGATTCCTGCAAGGGCTGGGCCCGGACCTTCTTCTATGTGAGGAATGGTTTGGATGAGGATCTGATCCGGCTGCGCCCCTTTAAGATGGGTCCTCCTAATCTGGATCTAGGGGACCGGGTTTCCAAGAAGCCAATTGTCTTGGCGAATCAAGTCAATAAGTGGTTCCAGGAGCTGAAGAATATGGGGCTGCGCAACGAGGACGTGATGATCACATTCGTCCGCATCCAGATTTCCCCCTATAGAAGCGCACACACAAACTTTGCCATATGAGCTGGCGACTTGACCCCAACCGGACCTCCTCCTTCGAGTTAAACAACACCGAGATCTTCCGACGGGTCAAGGCCCTCTTCACAACTGACAAGGACTTTAGCTCTGACTAGGAGTGGGGGATGGAGCATTTCTGCCGGGATAAACCTCCTCCCGGGGTAAATCTCGTTTCTCAATCCTTTTCCGAATTATATTCTATGTCGGAGCATGTTGCTCATTTGATCCCCTTTGCATTTTCCTCTTAGTTGTATCTCCAGCAGACCCTGGAAGATGGCACTGAGCCTTCCCTCAAATGGGGGAAGGATCGACTTGTCTCGGACGAGGAGGAGCCAGATCAGGAAATGTTCCTGCCCACCCCGGACGCAACCAAGTGACCCTCTGGTAACTTTTCTTCCTTAAGGAATTGGCCTGACGATGAAGATGATTCCGACGTTGAGGTGATGGAGGCATTTGACACGGTACCTATTTCTTACGCATTTCCGGCTTCAGCTAATCCGGCTGGGCAGATCCATGAAGATCCCCCTCTCGCTACGGGTGAGCCAGCCCCAGCCATGTCTAAGAAGCGGGCTTCCACTTCCGCTGCTTCTTCCGGGCATCCCAAAACGACCAAAAGGCGAAAGAAGTCCGCTAACAAGACCGCCACCAAGTCTCCGACTAAGGCCATAGTCCAGAGAGCTCGAAAGCCCAAGGAGCATTTGACTTCTGACGAGTAAGTCACTTTTCTCTTCTTCTAATTCTTTGCTTCATGTTTTTCTATCTATATGCCTTTGTTTTTGTTACAACTTGTCATTCGTCGTTTGATTCGGCAGGGCTGCGGTGGAGGTTCCCCAGAGTGGCTCCAGCATTGCTTCACCCCTCCGGCATACCCCATCTCCCCCTCGCGGTGACGATACACGCCCGCTGAGCCCAATTCAGGAGGGTTCAGTGGCTGCTCCGGGTTCTAGCTCACCTCGTCCAGAGGAGGGTAACCTCGGAGCAGGGGAAAGTGGCCCGGCCGGGGTAGCGGATGCTCCCAGCTCCTCATCGACTCAACCGCAACCCGCCACCTCCGAAGTAGCAGCAGTAGCAGCACCACCGCCAACATCAGCACCAGCACCAGCACCGACAACAGCGCCAACACCAACAACAGCACCAGCAGCAACACAAGCGCCAGTTTCAGCAGCAACTCCTTCTGCCTCGTTCGAGTCTTCCTAGACCCGGCGAGAAGACTCCACTAGCACCAAAGCAGCACCCAAGTCCAAATCAGCGGCTCAAGCTTCTGCCTCCCAATAGCAACCCAAGGCCAATAAAGGTTCTGGGGCCACCAAGGCCGCATCTATCGAAGCTGGACAGTGTACGCTCGTGTCCATGCTACCGAAGAAAGATGTTCCCTCCGGGTCAGCTGGCAAGCAACTTGCATTGCACACCAGCCCTGCTGCCGCCCAAGTTGCGAGGAAGGAGGCCCACGCCAAGGGCTTGGTTGCGCCCCACATGCTTAGTGGAGAGAGCTATCCTCCAGCTCTGATCGAATATGTCAATAACTGGAACATAGCAGAGTTCGTCAATCCCAATGACGATCTCCCGGAGAAGTTTGGGCCCACCGAATTTAGTGCACAAATGAACACAGTAGCCAAGGCTATCAACCTTGCTGGACGAATGATGGAGGTACGCTACTTTGTCCTTTCTTTAACATGCACAAGTGCTTAGAGATATATCCATTAGTCCCCGAGCCTCCAGGGGAGTAACTTGTTACTCGCCGGATGCTCCTTAGAGAACTAGCGTAGCTCCTTAGTAGCTTTGAACATGCACACACCTAGAACCGGGTTAAGTTCCACTTGGCCCGGATTTTGTACACTTCAAATATGCACACACCTAGAGCCGGGTTAAGTTCCACTTGGCCCGGATTTTGTACACTTCGAATATGCACACGCCTAGAGCCGGGTTAAGTTCCACTTGGCCTGGATTTTGTACACTTCGAATATGCACACGCCTAGAGCCGGGTTAAGTTCCACTTGGCCTGGATTTTGTACACTTCGAATATGCACAGACCTAGAGCCGGGTTAAGTTCCACTTGGCCCGGATTTTGTACACTTCGAATATGCACACACCTAGAGCCGGGTTAAGTTCCACTTGGCCCGGATTTTGTACACTTCGAATATGCACATACCTAGAGCCGGGTTAAGTTCCACTTGGCCCGGATTTTGTACACTTCGAATATGCACACACCTAGAGCCGGGTTAAGTTCCACTTGGACTGGATTTTGTACACTTCGAATATGCATATAACTAAGCCACCCTTGCTTTTTTCAGGTCACTACTAACCGCCGGAGCGCTGAGTTTCAGCACCTCTTGGACACACACAAGGCGCTGCGCTCGAAACATGTAACACTTCTCGCTGAGTTCGAGAAAAGGGGTAAGTTTTCACTTTGACTTTTTCCCATCTTTCTGAGTCTTTTCTCGCGAAATTAATCTTTCATTCGAATTGCACAACTGAAGTGGATGCCGAAAACAAAATCATGAGAAAAAACTTGGCCGAGATAAAAGGTAATTCGCTTTGATTACTCAATTTCCATGCTCTCTCTCCTTTCTCCTGAGCTCGGCAGATATTCATACCTCGGCTCTGCCGGGTCAACAAACCGTTGCAGCATCCCTTGAAGATAGTGTGCCCGTGCCTGATATGATGCTGCATTTTCTCGAACAAGCAGGGCAACATTAGGCCGAGCTCAAGAAGAAATATGATGAACTTGCCAAACTCCAAGCCAAGGATGATGAAGTTGCCAAGCTCAAGGCTGAGATGAAAAAACTTAAAGAGCTCCACAAGGTTGAAATGGACAAGGCTGGACAGGACTTCACCGAGGAACGAGAACGCCTTAACCTCCAACTTGCAAAGGATCAAGAACCGCTGAAGGAGGCCGAAGTCAAGCTTGACTCGACAAATGTTGAACTTGAGAAGCTCCGGAAGAGGCGTGATAATTTCACCAAAGAGCTGACTCGAATTCACAGTCATATCTCTCGTAAACTCCTTTCCTTCAGCCGACATGTATTTTTCCGGGTTAAATTCTTTTACTTATTTTACTTGTTTTGTCTTCAGGCAAATTCCCAGAGGGCGATGCCATTGCGTCTACTGCCATTGCCAAGTTCCGCCAGCAGAGGGGTACTCCAAATGGTCCTGGCTCTGAACCCATTCCTTTTGACATGGAGGATCTGATAGTCAGCCTATCTTCCCGAGTTAAAATTATGAAGAACTATGCTTCGGGTCTCCTGGATTCAGCCGTCCGGATCTTCCGTGCCCTTTGGCCTGGTGAGGATGTTCCGGAGGGATCCACTGCTCTTATCAACAAGATGATGGATTGCGAGACCTAGCTCGACCTCTGGAGGGAATCCGCCGCTCGCGCTGGAGCTGATACTGTCCTCCACTTTGTGCTCACATGGTATGAGAAACTAAATCTGAAGCTTCTCGAGCGCTTGCGCACCGGATCAAGGTGGTCAAATGACCCGGATTGGGTAGCCCGGCGCAAGGCTTGCGCCCACAACCTCATCCAGTTTGCCCCTGTACATCAATGGAATGAGGGACCAAGCTTCCTTGGCGCTATTGACGACGAATATGTCGAAGATGGTTTGGATGAGGAGGAAGAGGACGAAGCCTCAGATGTTGAAGAAAATGAAGATGATGATGATGCTGAGGCCAGAGTTCCCCCCGCTGGCGCCGAGTTACCCCCTCCTGCTATTGCTCCTTGAGCACCAAAAAACACTTTGAATTTTATCAGATCCCCGGTATGCCGGGTGTAGATGTATTAAGCATACTGATTATATTTTGCTACTAAGTTGTTCACACTGAATTAACTTGGGCGTAGTCCCCGAGTTTCATTTTCTTGTTCCTTCAATTTCATGGCTCGGCTCGCGTCTACCTTGATTCGGTTTGTGACTTACGAGTCCGAGTTTCAAAAATTGATTTAACAATACTTGGAAACTTTAGGCTTAGCTCAAAATAATCCAGCGCAGTAAGAGTAAAGTAAACATAAGGTTAGTCTGAATAACAAATGTCGGCTCGATTAAGTTCTTTTCCTTAGTCGTTTTTTGTGTGCTTCGCAATTCCAAACTTGTTCTCTTGCTTGCCATGAAGCCAATTCTTGTTGGACATCAGCAAGTCGAAGAGTTTAGTTTTTGGTGCTCACACACTACTAATCCAACTTAGGCAGAAGCAACTTAAGCCAGCCGATATAAAAATAAATAACAAACATAGGAGACAACAAATATTACTAAGGCAGTCCCCGAGTTACGACTCGAGGTGCCAAGATTTCATTGATAAACTTTGCTGGCATATATACCGGCATATGAGAGACTCGGATACACACACTTTTTTGTTAAGTGTAGAACGGACGGAGTAGAGCTACATTCCATGGACGCTTAGATTCCTCGCCGGACCTGTCCGCCTTGTTCTTCTCATGTGGTTGTGCATCAATGAGGTAATAAGAGTCATTGTGCAATGTTTTGCTCATGATGAATGGCCCTTCCCATGGGGGGATAACTTACGCATGCCAACAGTACGTTGTACCAGCCGAAGTACCAGATCACCTTCCCAGAAGACTCGGGGGTTTTCTTTCTGGCTATGATAGCATCGGAGATTTTGCTGATATATGGCGGATCTGGACAATGCCAATTCTCTTGCTTCTTCCAGCAGATCAACATCATTTTGTCGGGCTTCTCGCACTTCGGCTTCTGTGTATTGGGTGACCCTAGGCGAATCATACTCTATGTCGACTGGTAATACAGCTTCTGCCCCATATACCAGAAAAAATGGCGTATAGCATATTGATTGATTCAGAGTTGTTCTTCAACTCCACAGTACCGCTGATAGTTGTTCTGTCCAGCACCTCGCTAATCTTTGCAGCGGCTCAATGAGCCGGGGTTTTATCCCGGATAAAACTAATCCGTTGGATCTTTCCACTTTTCCGTTCGATGCGGGGTGGGCTACTGAAGCAACGTCCAACCGGATATTTTTATCTCGGCAGAATCGCGCGAATGCTCCTTCAGCAAAATTAGTGCCGTTATCTATTATGATACTATGAGGGTAGCCATATCTCAAGATGATATCTTTGAGGAATGTCAAGACTGTAGCTCCATCACATTTTCTTATTGGCTTTACTTCAATCCACTTTGTAAACTTGTCAACCATGACCAAGATATGGGTCATGTTCCCTCTCGCCGGCTTAAATGGACCAACCATATCCAAACACCATACAGCAAATGGCCAGGTAATTGGTATGGTCTTGAGCTCCGACATTGGCATGTGTATCTTGGTAGCATACCTCTGACAACCATTGCATTTTCTTACTAGATCTTCTGCTTCTTCTAAGGCACTTGGCCAGTAGAATCCATGCCGGAAAGCTTTTGCCACTAAGGCCCTGGACGAGGCGTGATGCCCACATTCCCCTTGATGTATATCTCGGAGGATGTCAAGCCCTTCTTCCGGGTCAACACACCACTGCAGGACATTCGTGACACTTCTCTTGTATAACTCGGCATTGATAATCGTGTATGCCTTTCCGCGCCTCTGAATTTGCCTTGAAAGCACTTCTTCATCGGGCAAGGATCCATCCTTTAGGAACTAAAATATGGGCAGTGCCCAAGCTGGTATAGCTCGCACTGGAAACACATCCTCGTCAACTTCCATTTGATCCACCGACATAACCTCTGCCAGGTCAAGCTGCGCAGTCCCCGGGTTCTGCGAAGCAGTCCCTGGGTCTCCTGAGCCACTTCCCACATCAATGTTCACGGGCATAGCTTCTAACTCCGGATTTGCCGGGATATAGATTGACTCGGATTCTGGGGGTGGCCTGATAGATGGCTTTCTGAGGTGCTCTAGTGCTATGCCCGGTGGAATCGCTTGTCGGGTTGATCCGAGTTTCGACAGTACGTCGGCAGCCTCATTTTCTAGCCGAGGTACATGATGGAACTCGCATCCCTCGAAGTATCCCGATATTTTCTGCACATGAAATCTGTACAGTGCCATGTTTTCATCCAAAGCATCCCATTGCCCTGAGACTTGCTAAATTACTAGATCCGAGTCACCAAAGCATTGGATCCGGCGTATTCCAATTTCTTTTGCTACTTTGATTCCATGCACCAGTGCTTCATATTCTACAACATTGTTTGATGCTACGAAGTGGATCTGCAGCACATACTTCAGCTGGTCTTTCTTTGGAGAGGTAAGCACAACTCCGGCGCCTAATCCGGTTTTCGTTTTTGATCCGTCAAAATGCATTCTCCAGTAGTTCGGATCTAGCAATGGTGGCTCATATTGCATCTCGGCCCAATCCACGAAAAAGTCGGCCATAGCCTGAGACTTGATCGCATCTCTCCTGTCAAATTGTGGAGCATAAGGGGCTAGCTCAATTGCCCATTTTGCGATCCGGCCGCTTGCATCTTTGTTGCTCATTATCTCAGATATGGGGGCTTCACATATCACTTTGATGGGGTGCTCTTCAAAATAGTGCTTCAGCTTCTTAGCTGCCATACGCCATCTTCTGGTAGCGAGGATAGTTTTGCTTTGACGCTGATAATACCTCGCTCAGGTAATAGACTGGCCTTTGCACCGACTTACCCTCTTCGTCGCGCTCTACCACTATCACTGCACTTAAAACTCGGTTGGTTGCGGCTACGTAGAGCAACATTGGCTCTTTTGATAGTGTAGAGGCTAATACTGGTTTAGTGGCTAACATTTTCTTTAACTAAATGAAGGCTTCATTGGCCTGCGACATCCATACGAACTTGTCCGACTTTTTCATTAGTTGATAGAGAGGCAATGCATTTTCTCCCAACCGACATATAAACCGACTTAAAGATGCCAGGCAACCAGTGAACTTCTGGACAGTGTTAAGACACTTCGGTAATTCCATTCACTCTATGGCTCGGATTTTAGATGGGTTAACTTCGATACCTCGGCTGGAGACAAGAAATCCGAGTAATTTTCCAGCCGGGACACCGAAGGTACACTTCTCCGGGTTAAACTTCATCCGGAACCTCCTTAGGTTCGCGAATGTTTGCCTGATATCATCAAGGAGCGTTTTGCTTTCCTTGGTTTTTATAACCACATCATCCACATATACTTCCACATTTCCACCAATTTGATTGTGTAAACATTTTTGCATACATCTTTGGTACGTTGCCCCTGCATTATGTAAACCGAAAGGCATGGTGCGATAGCAATAAGCCCCGTACGGGGTAATGCAGTCTTTATTTAATCATTCGGGCTTAGAGGTATCTGGTGGAAACCAGAATATGCGTCTACGAATGACAACAATTCACACCCAGCAGTAGAATCTATGACCTGATCTATCCTTGGCAGCGGGAATGGATCTTTTGGGCACGCCTTATTCAGGTTCGTGTAATCGATGCACATACGCCATACCACTACCACATTCGGATCATCTTTCTTCTTCTCCACAAGCACCGGATTAGATAACAAATCCGGATAAAGCACCTCCATGATGAACCCGGCTGCAAGGAGCCGAGCTATCTCATCTCCAATGACTTTTCTCCTGTCTTCGGCGAAGGGGCGGAGAGGTTGCTTCACCGGCTTTGCTCCGGGTCTCACATTTAAAGAGTGCTCAGCCAACTCCTTCAGAACACCTTGCAAGTCCTGTGTGGACCAAGCAAAGATATCCCGATTATCACAGAGGAAGTTGACAAGCTCGCTTTCCTATTTGTCAGTTAACCCGGCACCAATTGTTACGGTGCGCTCTGGGAACAGATCATCAACAGGTACTTTCTTTGTATCCTTTGTTGCTTGAAATGAGACACTTCCATGTGGGTTACTCAGCAACAGATATATCGCTATGGATCGAGCCAATGCCGCTACTTCCTGGATCTTTCTGTTTTCTTGTGCGATCACAAGTGACTCGGCTAGGTTAGACCCAGCCGACGCACACTCAATGGAACGTCAGAAATCTCCTGCTATGGTAATTACTCCATTTGGCCCGGGCAATTTCATCTTCAGGTAACTGATGTGAGTACTTTCCATGAATTTGTTCAGGGCTGGCCTGCCGAGTAACGCGTGATATGCGCTTTCTAAGTTCACAACCTCAAACTCCAAATTTTCAGTTCGGCAGTTATCTCTTGTGCCAAATAAGACATCAACTCGGACTTTGCCAATTGGTTCACATGAAATACCTGGCACAATGCCATGGAAAGTTGTCCTAGTGGCTTGGAGCATGTTCTCCGAGATTCCCAACATGCGCATTGTATCCACGTACATGATATTGATGTTGCTGTCATTGTCAATCAGCACCTTAGAAAATCTTACATTGATATTTGGCCCGATGAATGTTGGGTCCAGCACCAATGCATACGAACCTGGACTCGGCATTAGCTTGGGATGGTCCTTGATACTCCAGGTAATTTCTTGATTCGACCAAGGCATATACCTCGTCACAGCCAGCATAACTACATTCACTTCCATATGTCGGTGTTGCAAGCTCTTTCTATCCGTTTCCTCCGTGGTAAACACACAGTAACTCTGGTGATGCTCCCTGTACTCATTTCTCCCATCATTGCCGGGGTACCTTTGATCTGGCTGATGGTGGTTTTCCACCTGATGCACCGCATCCCTTCTCTCATGATTCTCATACCTCGGCGGAGGCGGTGGTAACATTAATTGTTGCGTATTTGCTCCGGAGAGCACCTGCTACCGAGGTAACTCCTGCCGAGGTTGATCGTTCCGGGGTGCTGATACATTGCAAATGTATCTATAATTTTTGATGTTCCATGCTTGGTTTTATCCACTTTCTTGTGTTTTGTTCCACCTTTGGAGTACTTTTCATCTGATTTCTTGGACTAAGCTATTAACAAGAGCCACAGTGCCAGCTGCCTGTTTTCAGCTGTTTTTGGTTCCAGGAAAGTTAGAAAATGAATATTCTCGGAATTGGACGGGACAAAAGCCAAAGTGCCTATTTTTCCGGAAGGGATCAAGTGCCAGAAAACGAGACGGAGAGGGGCCAGGGGCCAGCCACACCACCTGGCCGCACGACCAGGCTTGGCCCGCGCCAGGGGGTGGTGTGGTGGCTCCCAGCACCCCTCGGCCTCTCCTTACGCCTATATATTGCCCTCGGGACGAAAACCCTAGGTACCCGATCAAAAATCCACGAAAGAGTATGTAGCCACCGTCATCTCCATCCCTAGATCGAGAGGGATCTGAAGCTCTTCCCGGCACCCTGCCGGAGAGGGGAATTCACCCTGGAGGCCTTCTTCATCACCATGCAAGCCTTCGGTGTGATGCGTGAGTAGTTCATCCTTGGACCACGGATTGTAGTAGCTAGATGGCTGGTTTCTCCTCCTTTGTGCTTTCATGTTTAGATCTTGTGAGCTCCGTTCATGATCAAGATCATCTTTTTGGAATCCATACATGTTGTGTTTGCGGGGATCTGATGGATATTTAGATGCTATTTCAAATTGATTATTGATTCTATCATGTCTTTGTTATTTGAGATCTTGCATGCTTTCCGTTGTTAGTAGCTATCTTGGCCAAGTAGATGCTAGCAACTCCAAGAGTTAGTATTTATGCTCAATAGTGGGTTCATGCCTCTAGTAATCTAGGGAAGTGACAGAAATCTCTAAGGTACTAGATGTGCTGTTGCTACTAGGGAGAAAACAACAATCCTTTGTTCATAGAACAATCGTATTGTTTACTTTACACGCAGTTCGTAAAGCAATAATCTGTTGCTTGCAACTTAATACTGGAGGGGGTTCGGATGATAACCTGAAGGTGGATTATTAGTCATAGATGCAGTTGGATGGCGGTCTATGTATTATGTTGTAATGCCCAATCAAGTCTCAAAGGAGTCAAGATGATTAGTATATGCATGTATTGCTTTCTCGGTGTTTGTCAATTGCCCCGCTGTAATTTGTTCATCCAGCATGTTATCTATCTAAGGAGAGCCACCTCTAGTGAACTATGGATCCCGGTCCTTGTCTTTTACATACAATCTACAAATTGTTTACTTTTTGTGTTTACTTTCTGCAAACTTTTACTTCTTTCCATTCGATACGTTTAATCCTTTGTTTTCCGCAAAACACGGTGAGATTGACAACCTCATCGCAAGTTGGGGACACAGTTCTGTGGTTGTGTTGTGCAGGTCTCCACGTTGCTACTAGCACCGGTAGTGCGTCCTGCCAAGGCTTAGCTAGTAACACCTTTGGGGTGTTTCCTTGCTCCTACGGGTTTGATTAAACCTTGGTTTCATAACTGAGGGAAACTTGCTGCTGTGCTCATCATACCTTCCTCTTGGGGTTCCCAACGAGCTCTACATCAACCACGCACCAGCACTTTTCTGGGCGCCATGCACAGAGCCATCAGGTGTCTGAGCATTCCCCGAGCCACTTTGCTCTATCTTCCTCATCCACTCACATTGTCGGGTTGTATGACCCGCCGGGTTACCCAGATTTGGCATGTGAAATTTGCACGGCTGATCCAGCAATGCCTCATACGTATACCTCGGTCGGTCTTTCTTTTCTTGCCACTGTTTCTTCTGCTCTGGTGTCCAAGTTTTCTTGCCATCACTTCTTGGAGTCCACTGTTGCCCTCCAGTTTTCTGACGCTGATTACTCCCTGCTCCGGGTTGATCTTGATTTACAGCAACAACTTGTTGCGAGCTGTACCTGTAATCCGGTCTATTATCTCTTCTCTTACCCCGGTAATCATTTCGTCGGGATGATCCGACTCCATCTCGCTGGAAGTACTCCTCATTTGACTCGTTTGACATAAGCCGGGGTTGAGTTGGATCACCCAAAGCATATGAATCAGCAATCCAGATTGTTTCTGCCAGTGTAGTTGGCATATCCCTTTGTAACCTTTGCCACAACATGTTTGCATATCTACACCCTTGTGCAAACCAAGCTATGGCATGTGACTCAATCACGTCCTCGCACGAGTTTCGCACATTGCACCAGCGAGTTAGGAATTCTCGGTCTGTCTCATTCGGTCTCTGCTTGCACATTGCTAGGGTCTGTGGCCTATTCGGCCTCTGATATGTGCTCGAGAAGTTATTGACGAACATTTTCTCAAAATCGATCCAGTAGTTGGTACTACCGGGTGGTAAATTGTTTAACCATACCCTCGCTGGCCCCTCCAGCATCTGAGGTACGTATCTCACTGCCCATCTCAAATTGCCTGTAGCAATTTTCACTGCAGTTGCGTAGTTGATTAACCAATCCTCCGGCTTGGTGCTACCGTCATATGTTTTCGTGCCTCTGGGTAACTGGAAGTTAGGTACTGGAGGCTCCTTCATGATCCGGGGCCCAAAGCACGCTGGACCCGGAGGACCTTGCCCCTCAATCTGCTCCGACCTATAGAGCCGATCTAGCTTCAGCCTGGCGTCATCCAGGAGCAAGTTCCTGCTTCCCAACCTTGATCCTATCACATGATAATCCGGCCTAGGATATCCTGCATTCACCATTTCCGAATCACCGTCGTTGTATCTGTCTTGCTCTTGTGGAGTGCATCTCTGTTGCATACTTTGGCCGACACTTCGCTCTTGTCGTGGTATATTCCGCTGCTGCGGTTGCCCTGCACCCGCCGAGTTACGCTGTCCGGCATTGCCGTTTACAGCGTTTCCCTGACCGGCATTGCCTTGGTCGCGGTTACCTCGGCCAGCTTCACCTCAGCTGATACTTTGTCGATCCCCATTTCCATGCACTACTTTTCCTTTCCCTGCCGTTGCCGGGTCATATGGGACTATCTATTTGTTTCTCCTTGCCGAGGTTACCACTTCCTCTCTTCTAGGGCCATCATGAGGTGATGATGCAGCTCCAGCAGATTTCTCTGGGTTACCCACTGTCGAATAAACGACCTTGGAAGCCCCAGCTCTTGTTGGGTTAGCCCTGAGTAACTCTTCATTCTGTCTATTAGCGATCCGAACTAACTCGTTGACCCTCTCTTGTTGTCTTTGCCGGGCTTCACCCGTCAAACCTTCTATCTCGGATGCAGCTGCATCTGCTGCTCTGAGGTTCTTTGCCGGGGTGCTGTACTTCGGCAACCCCATGGATAAAGGGTTCTCTAATTCCTCAACTCTAGTGTCACCCTCTTTGTTCATCTCACTGATGAGGTTTCTCCCTTTTACTTTTACAGCATCTACCTTATTCGCTCTTGCGTACTCGCGCAGTATCATGTTCAACGACTGCTGAGCCGCGGCTATCTTTTTTGCACCCTCTAGTATTTTCTGCCTAGTCTCCTCTAACTTGGCCTGTGCCTGAGCCGGATCTACCACAGGTGCTATGGGGCTTTCCAAGCTATCTATCGCCTGCTGCAACAAGTTTTTTGGCCTCTCTAGCGGAGGACCTCTACTTTTCCTGGGCGCCTTGGGTGTTACCTCCGGATCTGGTGCCGGATCCTTGCTCGCGCCTGCGCGTGGCGCTGTCATCATCACCTCAGCACGGTCCGGGGAGCGAGTGATACGTGCACCGTGAGCCGCGCTAAGGGGTGGCTCGCCTCCCTCGACGACATGCCGCGGGTGAACGCGAGACACATCGACGCCGACGTAGATCCTGTGGGCGCCAAGCTTGACGAAGACACCATTGCGCAGTGGAGGTCGCTTGCCGAAGCTGCCAGCATTGTCGCTGACATAGTCCAGCGCTCCAAAGCGCTGAACGAGCCCAGAGACGATGCGCTCGCCGTTGCCGATGATGCTTCCCGTCCGGATCTTCACTCCTGCTAGCGCCGTGTAACACCCTCGAATCGGCCCTATGCAAGTTTTAGCCCTTTCCGCCAAACCCGCATAGAAACGATTCAAGGATGCCCACCAGGCACTTTCGTGCGGGTGGAAAACAAAGTAATACCATTACACATTAGTCCACGATGGAACCCACAGAACATATATATACAACAACGACTCCATGAGTCAAGAATACAGATATACTATACAAAGATCCAAAGCACCTTGAAAACGATAGAGCGTCTGACTACGGATAAGATGCAAATGGGGCTAAGAGCCCTAAAGAATAAACAATGGCGTCCATAACCCTGCCCAGGCCAAGCCGGAAGTGTAACCCTGCTAACGACGTCGATCTCAAACCTGCTAAAACAAAAGGGGTGCCGACAAAGGGCAAAGGAAAAAGAGGAGCGTCAGTACTGAGGCCAGTACACGACGAGGCTAGAATTCGGCGGATCTCGCCTACATAGGTATGGTGGACTGAAGCGGCAGCGCAGTGGCACTAAACAGCCTATAGAGACTCGGTATCACTGGCGGCTATTAGAGAGGGGTAAGAAAGACCTATTCGGATCCTACCTGATACTAACACCAAACATACCCATCCTGGTATTCCCCCTCGAGACCAAACGAGGAAGTCAAACTGAGGAACTCACACGGTTGGCAGTTTTATTCATTCCATTATAGTTGAAGCTCTTACTAATCAGATATAGATAACATGAGTCATCCTAAAGCATAAGTAGTGGAAGTTTTAGTTAACATTCCATTGTAGTTGGAACATTTACTAGTTAGATATAATTGTCCTGAGGAATCCCAAAACCCAGCAGTTGTTGGCACTTTTATCATATTCCATTGGAGTTGCAATACTTACTAGGAATATATAACAAAACAACCCAGATCCAGCAGTTGTTGACATTTTTAATATCCATTCCGTTATAGTTGAATCTGATTACTAGTCATATATTAAGTCAAGTTTATAGCACTACTTTAGTTATGCTTGTCTATGATCGAGATACTGTGCTCCAAGTCGTCCATAACCGCGGACACGGCTTTCACAAAGTTTTACCCTGCAGGGGTGCATAAATAGCAACACACACTCGATCAACCTCGGAAAAACCAACTCAAAACCCAACGAGGCATTCACGACAAAGCGATCATAGGATTCATAAATATTTCAGGGGGCCACCCCACTAAGCTACCCGCAACGAAGTTGGTCAGCTCCGGAACGGACCCAGGGTTTGTGTGGACGGCTGTAAACGACTGGGAACCCGAAAGTGTGACCGGGCTTGTCGATACAGCGAAAACGTGTCACGATCCTAAACAGTACAGGTGCTCCACGCACAATCGTAAATAAAGCAGTAAAGCATGGCATAAGTACAGGATAGTAATAAATCCCCAAACTACTTTGTGGCCCCAAGAAATAGAAATGAATCAAGCTCTAGCTCAGGAGGGTCCATAAGGCCTCCCGGATGTGGATAGTGCGAAAAATCAAGGAACAGGTATCAAGTACTCGGGGTCCTACGGGACGCAAGTGAGCGTGGAAGAACCAAATAACATCTATTGCCCACCGATGCCTCTGCATTAGTTATATCTAACAATTTAATAGTTGTGTTTAAAGTCATGATCAACTCCACCATAAACATCTGCCCGCATTCCAACAACTATGGTACTCGACAACACGAGATCGCACCTGAGCAAGCAACTACGACTCCCAAGGCCAGCTATCTACCAAACACGATAATAGGATGTGTCCACGGCAATATAGAGGCTGCACGGAATATATCGGGTACGGAACTAAAGCATCACAACACGAATAGCAATAGATCAACAGGAGGAAATAAAGACTATAAATGCAAAATAGGTAGAAGGGGGAGAGATGCTCGCCTGGGAAACACTGCCAAAGGTTCATATCCGGAGAACTTGTCGATACTCGCATCGACTCATCGGCCTAATCCGCGAAGAAGCAAACACTAGCAGAAACACCGGATGCAATATTCAATACTACGACAGAAGATCCGGCATGATTATGATATGATGCAGATGCCGTGCAATTAGGCAATATTAAGCGGAACCGGGGTCCCGACAATTAATTAAACGGTTCAAGTTATTTGAAACCCCCGCAATTTAAATGTTGTATTAACAAGGAAAACATGGCATCGGTTCGCTACACAAATTTAAATGGAGTCCGGAATAAGACTAGAATAGCCGCATATGGACTCCATATTTAATTATGAGGTGAATCGGCATAATGCCCCCAACCCACAAATAGGTATGCATGCATGGACAATTTAATATGCGACAGTTGATAATGTCATATTATAAAAATAGGGGCTTAGGGGCACACATCTGGATTCGGAAGATCTTGGGTCCGGGGGTTCGAGGTCGGGTCTCAGGGTTCGACGGGGGATCGGTTCGACGGGATCAGCGGGATCGGATACAAGATGGAGAACTTGGGTTCCACGCGGTCGATCTTGTCGTCGATGGCGAACTTGAGTGGATCGGGTACCGGGGTCTTCGGATCCGGGAAGTAGATCTTGTCGCACGGTGTCCGGGTAGGCGAACTTGGCGGGTTGGGACGATCTTGTTGTCGCGAAGAGCTTGTCGGGTCCGCGTATCGGGTCGGTCTTGGCCTCCTGGGTGAAGTACTTGGCGTTCTGCGTTGGCGACCTTAGCGTCCCAGTTCTCGGGCATCGCATCCGGGAAGGAGTACTTGTCACATGTGTGGTCTTCGGGTCCGTGATGTAGGCTTCGAGTATGGCGACGCATATCGAAGATCTTCTCGGAGGCCTTGGAGTGGTACTCTGGGGCTGCTTTGGGTTCCTAGCGATGGTCTTGTCGGCTGAGATGGAGCACTTTGGTGATCGGGCTCGATTGCCGAAGGAGAACTCGGTTCCGGCTCCGGAGATCTCCGGTGTAGAACTTGGTGTACCACAAGTCGAGAAGAACTTAAATCGTGCTTGTCGGTCTTGACCAAACACAGACACCAAAAGGACGAAGATCTTGCGCATAACTCCAGTACCGCAAGAGCAACCTCTCCACTTCGCTACACGCAGAAATCCACCATAGTGTGTCCTCCTGCTAGCGTTGACCAAAACAGAGGCGATACTAGGCGCCGGGCTTGCGGGCAGCAGCTCACGGAGAGAAACGAGCGGCAGACTTCGGTGACTTGCAAACAGGAGGAAGGCGGTACAGTGGAGAGGGGATTCGCGGGCGACAAAAGGCTGTGGCGGAGCATGACGCGGGGAGCTTGGCGGTGGCGTCAAGACTTCGGGCAAGCGGCCGGTTCGGGACTCGGGACAGAGGATGCCACGGACTTGCGCGGGGCGGAGCGGAGGAGACTCGGTGGCGAGGTCGTTCCGAGGAGGTCCACGACAGACGACGGCGAGCGAGGCGGATGGTGAGGTTGCACGGGGCACAGCCTCGGGAAGGATCTTGGTGGCGGCGCTCGATGAGCAGGGGAGCGAGGGCGACGCAGAGGCGAGGTCAACAGGGACGAGCAGGGCGGCATGGGGAGACCAGGCGGTGGAGCTCGGGCAGAGGCTGGACCACAGCGGAGGGGCAGGCGAGGGCGGCCGCACGAGGAGAGGGAGGCAGCGGCGACCGGTGCTTGCAGAGCACGGGGTGGTGACGCTGATGGAAGGAGAGGGCGGCGCCTGGGGCCTGGCGATGCTCTGCAAGGTGGAGGGAGGCCGGGCGACGCGAGAGGCCGGCGGCGGGGCCTGGGAGGAGAGCTAGGCGGCAGCGGCCTACAGGTGGAGGGTGGGGTCGATGGGGAAAGTGGAGGAGATGGCGGGGTCGGTGGGCGATGCGAGAGGAATCGTGAGGAAGCGACGGAACGGGAGCGTGGGGCGACGGGGAAAGTGGGGCCGGGCGGGGATCGTGGCCACGCGGGGGAGGGTCGCTCGCGGTGTACCGCGGGTTGGTGGAGATGGTGGAGACGCGGGGCGTATGCGTGGATGGGAGAGCGGGGCCAGGTGGGATTGGAGCGTGTCGACGCGGTGTGGGGCCTGGCAAGTGGAGGCGTGCATGCGAGATTGGGTCAGGTCGCTCGCGGGTGGGGGGCGCGGTGTGCGAACGGCTGGTGAGCGACAGGGGATAAGGTGCGCGGGAAGGGGAGGTGGGACCGGGGTGGGTCGGGCAGGTGGCGTGGGGATCTAGGCAGGAGGCATCGCGCGCTACGCAGTGTGCTTGCGAGGCTGGCGGCGGCGCTGGGTAGGATAGGTGGGGATTGGGTAGGGTTTGGTTAGGGTTTGGGTGGGGCGTTTTAGCTAGGGTTTGGAGGTGGCCGGCCGGGCTTTCGGGCCTGGCGGGCTGCCTCCCAAAAATAATATAAAATTTTATTTGTTTAAAACAGGGCTTTTGAAATCCGTTTGTAGACGAAACAAAATATCCGGGGATCCAGGTTTTAATTTAAAATAAAGACGGGGCATTTAGAAAACAAAACCAGGCTTTTTCGAAAATAGTTTTTAAACAAACCATGCAAGATGATAACGATGCTCAAATGTAATGTGGCATGATGACATGAGCATGCGGTCATGATGATGCAATGCATAAAAATACCACGATTTTCTAGTAGTGGTTTTTTGCGGGATGCCACACGCCGCTAGCCCCACGGTGGGCGCCAACTGTCGTGGTGGTGTCACGGCAGATGTCATGGATAGGCTAAAGGTGGGCCAATATGCACTAGAGGAATCCAGGTCCAGGGAGGGATAGTGTGGTGATTCCACACAGATGCTTTGTATTCTCCAACCTTGATGAGTTTACAGATGCTCCTTGAGCTGTATTGGGGAGAGGAGGAAGAAGGAACTCTCTTACTCTCACCACTACCAACTACTCACGCGTAGGGCAAAATAACTCGCGATCCCCTTCTACTGAGGTCTTGACGCTCCTTATAAAGGGGAGGCCAGGGTACTAGCTAGGGCATACGTGGAGGCATATTTCTGGGAATATGCCTCTCCCAAAATAGCAAACCGACCGGGTCACCTTTTGCCACCGTAAGCCATGCAGAGGCTACGTAAGCCTCTGCGGCGCCAGCGTCATCCGACACAGGCTGCGTCACCCTTGTCGGCCACGCCTCGATGGTCCTTCCCTCTGTTCGCTTTGCTCACGCTCCTGCACACAGAGGTCACCCTTTGACCAGCGAGATACCTTCCTTCTCTTGCACGCCTGATATAACCCGGATCATGCCTGGTTAATCCGGCCCCGTGGGTACCTGCATACAAGTTACAAAATGCATGCCGGCATATGACATACGTCGGCCGGGACTCAGTTAGGTGGACATCCTCCGGTCCGGGTTACTCCGTAAGTCGGCCTGCCTTGAGGTGACTCGGCCAGCATACGCTTTGACCTTGCCGTACCTCGGCTAACTCGGCCTCTATACCCCGGTGTGACCCAACCCGGGGTATCCCCCAACACTGATTGGGGATGCAAAGGGGATAAGGAAGGAGAGAGAAGCGGGGTCACTAGACCCATGCGTTGCTGAGGCATCAAGGCGATGGACCCGTTCCTCGGTGCGCTTACCACGGGGCTTCGTGATGAGGGGCACATGGTATCGTGGTGGAGTTTGGCGGTGGCCCGGGGTAGAGTATGACGGTCGAGCTCTGCCCCCATAGGAGTAGGGTGAGGTGTCCCTCCTCCTAATCTCACTTCCCGCCTGTAGTGGAGGGATGGGGATGGGTACTTAGTTTGGATAGGCACCAGGAGGACGGCAAGCGGCAGCAGCAAGTCGATGTAAAGCATCTAGAGAAAGGAGCAATAGCCTCCTACGGAGTTCATCCGGACCATTCTCATCATCCTATGGAAAATTGGGACTTGGTTACCCTTTACCCATTGGTTAGGTTAACCTAACCTGAAAAGAGCCAATGGGCCATGTGGTTAACCCACAAACAGTCCTAGGTCCAAACGGTTCATCCATTTTTTACCAAAGTTTAACCCCAACCTCCAGAGTCCTGATCGCCGCCTTAATGCCTCCATTAGGGCTTCCCCTTCCCATCCAACAAGATGCCCACCCGCCCCCTTCTCGGCGGCTTCCATCTTCTCTGCAACTTTATGTGTCATTCCCTCTCTCGGATGTCCTGATCCCATCTTCTCCCTTGAATCCCTTGGGGATGACTCGACGGTCGTCACTGCAACAGAAAGTTCACCGACAGGCGGTGGTATCGGTGTCCATCATCTACTCATATTGGTTACCCGGTGGTTGTGACCTTGTTCGATGAATCTACAGGAACTTTGATCTCTCAAGATCCAATTCTTTCAAGTGGTGGTGAGCTAAGTGATTTGATCTCTCAAGATTCCATTGTTTTGCCGGCAAAATTTTCTTACAGCAATAATGGTAAGGATGGGAGTTGGTTAACCATTTATATTTCAAACTTGAACCTATTTAACCATTTGCATAAAAGGGAACAATGGGTTAACCATTAGGTTATTAGGGTTATAAATGGTTAACGGACCTTCGAAGCGGTATGATGGGGTTGTCGCCTATGGCAATTTCTAGGCAATCTAGGGCTTGACCTCTACCCCAGACAGCAACTACGTTATCAGGTGTTGTGTTAATCAACGACTGTTCCGTACCCTTGAAGGATTCCATCCTCCCCTGGACTAATTTTGGTGGTGAGTTTTTGTTCCGATCTGGAAGGAGTGGAGTTGGTTGTGGAGCAGTCTGTTTTCGTTGGATTTTGTTCTTTGTCTGTAACTTGGTGATCTAGTGAAAGGTCATATGTGATTGTGGTGTTTTTGTCTACTCTTGTGCTGGTTTGTTGGACGCTGCCACCTGCAACGGATGTGCTTCCACGCTGTTTCGCAAGGCAAGGCGGGTATCAGTCCCCTTTTAAGGGTTTTCCTCCTCCCCGGTCTAACCGGCGGTGAGTTCTCTCTAAATTGTTCGTGGAAGCATTTTTGATATATGGTGTGGATTAGTTGGGTGTGTGGGTGTTTCTGGTTCGTAGGCAAGGCTCAGATTCAGGCAAGATGTGGTTGAGGTGATTGGTGAAGTGGTTTGCCCCGATGAAGATATTAAGTTTGAAGTGTAGGGATTGGGGCAATCTGAGGCAGTTCAGGATGTAGGCAACCTTATTCAGCTACATCGGCCATCCTTGGTTTTTTGACAGAAACAAAGTTATTAGAGGAAAAGGGAAAGGATCTTAAATTATGGCATTGCGACTATGATTGTGCCTTTAGTGTAAAGAGTTAGTGGTGGTTTAGCACTTTACTAGAACAATGACTCTGAAGTTTCAGTGAAATCCTTTAGTAAATCACATATTGACACGGTGGTTATCAATGACCAAATAGGATCATTTGAATGGATATTCACTAGTTTTTATGGTGAGCTGGTGAGATCAAAGAAGAAGGAGCTAGGAGTTACTATTTCTGATGAGACAAAATGATAACCCATGGTTGTGTGTGGGTGACTTCAATGAGGTCCTATGGGTGACAGGTAATGAGCGGTAGGAGTGGAAGATGGAGGGCTTTTGAGATGCAGTGGAGGTATGTCACTTCTCTGATTTGGGGCACTCGGGTCTCCTGTACACATGATAACCGACAACAGGGGGATCGCAATATTAAGGTGAGATTATACCGTGGTTTGTGGGATGATAGATTCCTCGAGGCCTTTGATAACACAAAGATACAACACATTCAAACAACAAAGTCAAACCATTGTGCTCTATTAGTAGTGATTAATAGATCAAATTAGTTGTAGGGAGGCGGTGGAGCAAGACCATTCAAATATGAGAACATGTGGTCTAGGCATGATCGATACGAGGAAGTAATCACCTTGAATTGGCAACCATCTGGTGCTGGGCTGGTGGATGTACATGCAGACTTGGGCTGACTGCAGACGGACTTGCAACGATGGAGTAGGGATGAATTTGGATTTGTCCACAGGCAAGTTTGCTACTTGCGTGAAAAGTTAGAAACATTGAGGGCGATCTCCCTTCGATCAGGATCGATGAAGGAGGAGTGTGACACGATGAAGAAACTATCGGAGCTGCTTTAGAGAGAGGAAGTAATGGTGAAGCAATGTTCACATATCCAATGGCTTAAGGAGGGTGATCGGAATACCGCGTATTTTCACTCAAAAGCACGTGAACTTTGCGAGGACTAACAAGATCCTTAAAAGATGAGGGAGGAATCTTAGTATCCTCGCAAGCTGGTATTGAGGAGTTGGCCACAATTTCTATACAGAGTTCTTTACTGCTCAAGAGGAGACCGATCCTGAATTGGTTACACAGTTTGTGCAGCATAAGGTTACAACTGAGATGAACCAAAATTTGTGTGTAGCTGTCACTGATCAGGAGACTGAAAACTCCCTCTTCATGATGCACCCTAATAAATGTCCGGATCTTGATGGTTTCACGGCTGGTTTTTATATCCGCCACTAAGGATTGTTGAAGACACAAGTATGTTCGACAATCAGACAATTTATTGAAGGGGATGACATGCCCGATATGGTTAATAGTAAAATTCTGGTACTCATACCAAATATTAAGCAACCTCAAGATTTTGACACAGTACATGCCAATTTCTTCATGCAATTGTACAAAATAGCTTCAAAGGTGTTTGCAGTCCCGATGCGGTCAGTTTTGGACGAAAATATTTCTGAGGAGTAGAGCACCTTTGTCCTAGGTAGGCTCATCACTGATAACGTGTTGACAGCCTATGAAAGTATTCATTATCATAAGAGAAAGAAAGGAAAGAGTGTATCTTGTGCGATTAAGCTCGACATGGCCAAATCTTAGTGACAACCTCGGTTAAACAAATTCCAGACCTTAGTCTGACATAAGCATAACCTAGAGCTCGAGGATATCCAGTGAGAGAATCGGTAACACAACAGTGACCTTACGACGCAAAAATTATTACAGCAAGCTCATAAATAAGAAGAGAACCAAATTATTACAAGCAGAGGTCACTGACCATAAATATCAAACAACAGAAGGCCAATTATGCTATTAAGTATAACAAACTTAACAAATGTCCTACAAGGCCTAGATCATAACGATAATGTCCCAGCCCATAGATTACAGGCTGTCGGCCGGGAACCCCAAGCTACTTGTCGGTGTCGATGTCATACACAACTCATCTTCAAGGAACACTTACTCTGTTACAAAAGTATCAACAAAGCAAGGGTGAGTACAAGGTGTACTCCGCAAGACTTATGGCTGGTGGAGCTATTTTGCATAAAGCCATTTTTGTTTAAAAAACAAGAGAGAGTAGAAGCTCGTCTAATTAGAACATTTTCAAAAGGGGATAAGAGAGCGACATCTTCAAAGTATTGATCATCATAGCTTTGATATCCACCAAGTAATCCTCATCACCTAACAAATAGGATCACCGCCTCATACCCATGAGGAAGCATCCTTACGATTAGGTTAAAGTTCTCTATGATCTTAGAATCTGGTCACCAAGCGTTCATAACCGTGAACACGGCTTTTTGAAAAGATTTAACTCTGCAGGGGTGTACAACTTTACCCACACGTACCAAACAACTCTTAATGCCAGATTATTGGCCCTCTCCCTTGTGCTCCGTACACACAACATGGTGACTGACCATGCTAGGGTGGAGCTTCATGTGCTTCACAGTGCTCTCGATCACCTCCTTGCGCGCTCCTCCACTATGGACGACAAGCGGTCTCTTGCATGGGGTGATGCCCATCAGTTCAGTGTCGGGGCCGTGTACAGGATGTTGAAGAGCTCTGGATGTGGCCCTCCCCTTCATGACCTGAATTGGGCTGGGTACGCGCCACTCAAGGTCAAGGTGTTCGTATAGATCCTCAGCCACAGCAATACTCACACGCGTGCCTTCCTGTGGCACATCAAGTGCTTGGACACCGACGTGTGTCCCTTCTGCCCGCGTCAACCCGAGACTCTCGCCCACCTATTCTTCGCCTGCTCCTGCATGTGGCTGTTCTGGCGGCGCACGCTTGGGCCTCATCGATGTGCCCTTCCCACCACTGTCGAAGTGTCCTGGGTCTCGCTCCAAGCAAACAACCCCTCCTGAGGCGTGCCGCTGTGGAGCACCGTCACCTCATGCCTCCTTTGGGTGATTTGTAAAACCAGGAACCGAATGGTTTTCGACATCGTACGTCTCCCCCTTCGGTGATCCTCAAGCAAGTCGTTGAACATCTGTGGCTATGGCAGGCTCGGGTCCCTTCACGTGTTAGCTTTGAGAGTGTTGAGCAGTGGTGCACCGCACTGTTGTAATCCTTGATCTGACGCTCCTCCCCCGTTTTGTAATAGTTTTTGGGTGTTTTTGCCCTTTCTCAATGAAAATATGCAGGTGGGCAGTTCGCCCCCCGTTGTGCCGTTCAAAAAAAATTAGCCCTCGTCCTTGGAAGACCGAAAGAGGGTGGTTAACCAAAACCTTTACCTTTCTTTCATCGAGACCAGGAGTCATTCCCTAAGGAGGGTTTCGCCATAACCGGTCAAATCCTGAAGCTAATCTCTAGAGATATGAGGCGAGATTGGTTCACCAGGGGATTTATCGACCCCAACCAACCTCGGTCACGCTTACCTACATGTTATGATGCACCTCCTTCACCGCCTTCGAGAACAACCAAAATGCATATGTCGAATGGAACGCCTGAACTATGTGACTCATGGAATCTACTAGACAAGTTAGTTAGTCAAGAGGTTGTCCAGGCCCCGTGTGGCTATATGTTCGTCTCGCTTCCAAAGGCAAAAACTCAGGTCCTAGTGGTGGCGAGCATGGGACTACAGAAACCACATCCCACTGTGGCCTCCCATACAAGCCTTAGCATGTTTAACTTTCACCTCTGATCTCAACGTATCAAGTTCTCCTATCATACCAGATTCTTTGCATCTAATACATTACCTGGATGAACCAACACTAAAAGCTAAGCATGGATAAGAAGGACACGGATATAAGCTCTAGCAGTGCACACAATCCAACCTAGTTATGTTAGGAGCAGTGGATCATGTAATATAAGCTCAAACTTAGTAATGCAATAGATAGGATACTCTATCCTTCGATAAAATACCACAGTAGAATCGTATGCATCATGGTAAGAACTGAAATGCTTTTGAAATCACATGATTATATCGTGGTAGGGTTATGCTTTCCTTTGCCCGTTGATAACATATCTTCGGAAGCCTTGTACTTGACTGGATTATAGTTGGTCAAGTATGGACCTTTGAACTTTGATGGTGTTTATCTGTGTCTTCGATCTCAGACTCGATATCATATTCTATCGAAAAGAACCAAACATCATAAAGAAAGGAAAACAATCAACTGGCATCGATGCAATGCTCAAGCAAGAATGATGGTATGACAAGTTAAATAGTATTTAAATGGAACCCTAAGACATGCTTGACCATTATAAATAGGGTCTGAGAGGTCTAAACCCTAAAACAGGGAAACCTCGGATCACTTGCAGGGGTTCATTTTGTTCTTATAATGAACTTGTTAGTTGAAGTTGATGAACAATGCATGATTTTGATTCTAAGATATATCTCATTTTTCTCAACATTTTGATACATTATACATATTTTCCGACTTAATATGAATTTTCCAATTTATATCCTATTTAAATCATTTTAAAAACATTTAAACAATTTTGGAATATATCAAACATTTATCCACTTGTTCCCACATGTCATAGTTTTAATCATTTTAAAAAACAATTATGGAAAAGATTAAAATCATGATGATGGGGGAATGCCAATTGGGGTATACCCACGTAGAGGAGTCGCCCATGGCGGGTCGACTCGCCGAACATAGCGACTGGCGCGTGCTAGACCCAGATGACTCGCCAACTGGAGGCCCAAGATGGCGACTCCAATAGAAGGCCCAAGACGACGACTCCAATAGAAAGCCACCAGGGGCACCCCTTTGAGGGACATCGGTCTCTCCCACATCATATTAGAGCTAGTCTCTCCTACCCGCCTTCGGTGACCCTATTGTAAACCAATCTATGAACATATACTGGATTGACAGCAGGACGTAGTGATCCTCCATCGAGGGGACGTGAACCTGGTATATCGTGTGCCAATCTCGCCCCTGGATTCTCCTACGTCGCCTTGCCTCCTCTATGTAAGCTACCCCCGTAGCATCTGTCGTGGTCAATACCACAACAGTTGTCGGACGCGCTGCCGCGACCTCGTCTGAAGGATCCAAGGACTGCTCGACTTTTCGCCAGCATGGCCGCCTAAAACTTCACCGGCAATGATTCAGCTATGGACGATAATTTTCTCCCACTCAATCTTGATTTAAATATTTTGTTATACTATTTTGCCTATCATAATATGTTTATACAGAGATTTCTGTACTTCCGACTCTTACGTATACACAGGTTAATTGGTTTACGACCATAATAGCGCACTCACCTGTCGCGGACTCGCCTGCCGTGAGCTCGCCATCGCAAACTCGCCACCAGGGACGCGCCCTCGTGGATTCTCCACGCTCAGACAATCGCCTCACCCCTCAAGGACTCACCGCCCTCGCGGATTCTCTATGCTCGGGGACTCGACTCGCCTTCGCGGTTTCCCCATTCTCGAGCACTGGCCAATCACCTACTCGCCATGCTACCGGCTAAATGCCGCATGACTCCACCAAAGCGCGACCTCCATCTGCCGTGTTGACTTCTTGTCCGCCGCGTCGACTTTGCCCTAGCACAACCTCTGTCTGCCGCGTCAACCCAGTGTCCGTCGTGTCGACTTCGCCCTAGCACGACCTCTGTCTGCCGCGTCGACCCAGTGTCCGCCGCGTCGACTTCGCCCTAGCGCGACCTCCGTCCGCCGCACCGAATTTGCCCTAGCACGACCTCTGTCCGTCGCGTCGACCCCATGTCCGTCGCGTCGACTTCGCCATAGCGCGTCCTCCATCCACCGCGTCGACCATATGTCCGTTGTGTCGACTTCGCCATAGCGTGACCCCTGTCTACCGCGTCGACCCCGTGTTCACCACGTCGACTTTGCCATAGCACGACCTCCGTCCGCCGCCGCGTCGACTCGTTGTCCACCGCGACGACTTCACCAAAGCGCACATATACTTCCGCTACATTGAATGCGTACGCCACGTCTGCTAAGGGCCCCTCATCGTACGAGGTGCCAGAGAGGGTCGCATGCCACGCTGCATGGACTCACCACAGGGCTTCTCTTCCCTCCGGGAAAAATCAATTTGCCTTTGTCAACCTTTGAAAGAGCGACTCGTAATGGCCAAGTAGTGCGGACGAGGACTCGCAAACTGAGCCTCGGATCATCCACAAAAAACACTAACCGAGAGCCATCATTGGAGTCGTCTTGCTCGACTGGCCTTCCGGGCCAAGACAAATGGTAGTGCTACAAAAACAACACCATGTCCTCCTCAGCCTTAGATTGTGCGACTCGCATGGCCAAGTACCGTAGACGAGGACTCGCAAACCGAGCCTCGGATCGTCCAGGAAGAATGCCCAGCCGAGAGCCATCTTTGGAGTCGTCGCGCGACTGGCCTCCCGGGCCAAGACGAGACACTCGCTAACAAAAACAGTGCAATCAATCCATGTTATCATCAGGTGAGCGACTCGCTCCTTCACGGACTCGCAATCATCGCGGACTCGCTCCCCTCGCGGTCTCGCTACCCTCGCGTACTCAACACACTCGAGGACTCGCCATCGTGAGCTCGCCCTCGCGTACTGGCCATGCTCGCGGATTCGCCATCGCGAACCTGCCATCACGGTCTCGCCCTCGTGTACTCACAACCCTCGAGGACTCGCCACTCGCTATGTTCGACAACAACCACTACTATTTTTAGAATATGCATCTCTAAAGAGCATCAAGTTGCCTCTACAAGCCAACTCGAGCCTCAAGGACTACTCCTAGGAATACCGTGTGTACGCGTGGCTCCATAACCGTGACTCGCCACTCTCGCAGACCCGCCATCATGGAGTCTTCGCGCTCGGGGAGTCACCGCCCCCACGGAGTCTCCACGCTTGGGGACTCGCCGCCCTCGCGGAGTCTTCGCGCTTGGGGACTTGCCGCCCTCGTGGAGTCTTCATGGACTCGCAATCATCACGGACTCACCACCCTCGCGGAGTCTTCACTCTCGGGGACTCGCTGTCCTCGCGGTGTCTTTGCGCTCGGGGACTCGCCATCGCGTACTCGCCACGCTCGAGGATTCACCATCGTGGACTCGCCATCGTGGGCTCGCCCTCGCCGACTCTCCCATCGCAGGACCGCCTCCGCCAACTTGGTGACTTCATCATCAACGACTTGGCGGCTTCCACGTCTTCTATTCATCAGCCTCTATGACATCAAGTTCACAAGGCGCTAGTCAAACTTCTCAAAGGGGCGACTCCACCCAATGGCGACTCGCCTGGCGCATCGACTCGCCTTGACGAATCAACTACTTCATAAGCTATTTCTCTATTTCAGGAGCTCGCCAACGACTCGTCATCGACTCCACCGTAAAATCACTTGCGCCGATTCATTAGCTTGAAGTCATCGCCGAGTCCTAGACACGCTCGGGGACTACTGATGGGGGAATACCAATCGGGGTATACCCACGAAGTGGAGTCGCCCATGGCGGGTCGACTCGCCGAACATAGCGACTGGTGCGTGCTGGACCCAGATGACTCGCCGACTAGAGGCCCAAAAAGGTGATTCCAATAGAAAGCCCATTAGCACTTGTAAACCCTAACTGGCTGCATATATAAAGTCACTAGGGGCACCCCTTTGGGGGACATCGATCTCTCCCATATCATATTAGATTTAATCTGTCATCCCCGCCTCCGGCGACCCCATTGTAAACCAATCTATGAACATATACTGGATTGATAGCAGGACATAGCGATCTTCCATCGAGGGGACGTGAACCTGGGTACATCGTGTGCCAATCTCGCCCCCGGATTCTCCTATGTCGCCTTGCCTCCTCTACGTAAGCTACCTCCATAGCATCTGCCATGGTCAATACCACGACACATGACATAAGGGGCCCATAGTGATTATTTATTTTCCAGAAATGAATTTTTAGAAAAACAAATAACAAAAGAAATGGCTTTACTACATCATGCTAATGTCAGCAATGGAGGTGCTCCCAGGTGAAGCATGGATCCATCGACCGGAGAGAGCTAGGATGCGTGGAGGGTAGCAATCGAACGAGTGGCTCGTGGGGATCCTTCTCGTGGCAGCAGTGCTCTGAAAGGGTCAACGGAGCTTGGTCGGCAGCGAAGCCGCGCAGCGACGGTTACAGGTGGTCATGGTGGCGACGATACAGAGAGAGAGGGAGATCGAAAAGGGCCACGAGGACCGCTATCTCACCACGAGCACGATGGTAAGGTCTGTGAAACGAGGGGAGGCCGGGCGGAGGAGAGTCGACGATGACCAGCGTCGGAGATGATGAAGACCGTGGCATCGATTTCCAACGTCCGGGGTCAATTGCTTCAGGGAATATGGCCAGTGTGACGAGGCGGAGCTCCTAGGCACCTCGGGTGGGCTAGGGGAGGCCGGGGACGGCAGGAAAACACGGCACCTGCGGGCTAGGGTTAGGGTTTGCGCACGGGAAGAAGAGGAGAGGAAAGTGGTGTTAGGGTTCGTCCTTGGCGGCACAAGGGGTCTTGTAGACAACGGCAGGGAGCGACACGCATCTTGGCGCACTCCGGCGGCGGAGGCACGACCAGCGAGTTCCTTGCGCCCATCGGGAGGTTGGAGACGACCGGAGGAAGACGACGCTGAAGGGGTACATGGGCCTAGGCCGAAGCTGGGCCAGTTGCTAGGTTGCTAGCTGCTGCGCGCGGGGCTGGCAAGGCAGGGGAGAGCCGGGTTGGCCAGAGGCAGGCCAGGCCAAGGGAGGGGAGGGAAAACTCTCTTGTAAAATCGTTTTCCTTTTTTTGGTTTTTGTTTTTCTTTTGCAAATTCATTTCAAAACTGTTTTTGAGTAATTTGAAAATACTAGAGGGTGTTATAAAATGTGTGAAATATTGTGGGGACCTTTTAGTCCATTTGGGCTCCACTCCTTTTTGTATTTTTTAGAAATATCAAAACCATTTTGAATAGAGTAAAAGATAGAGGGGTTTAGGGTTTTTGCAGTATTTCTTGCATGCATTTTTGTTTTAGAAAAATACATTATGCTCATGAATGCACAAACAAACCCTTACATAAGATTAACTAGAACTAGGGTGTTACAGCTTATGATCGCATTGAATGGATATATCTCCGTGCGATCTTGTCTAAGCTTGGTTTTTCTGATTAGTGGATACAAGTGATCATATAGTGTGTTGAATCTGTGTCAATGGACAATTCTCGGAATTTTTTGAACCAATGAGAGGCATTAGACAGGGCGATCCTTTATCGCCGTATTTGTTTCTGCTATGCGTGGAGGGTTTTAAAGCATGTTGAAAAGTAGTGGAACGAATTATTTGTCGAGAGGTGTCAGGATGGGAATCCATGCACCATGGGTCTCTCATCTTCTCTTCGTAGATGATTGCTTGGTATTTATGATGGCAACAGAAGCAGGGCGAGAAGCCTCTATTCCCTGCTCGACAATTCGTCGGGGGTCGGGACAAATGGTGAATCGATCCAAATCAGCAGTATTTTTCAGCAAAAGTTGTACCCGGGTGATGAAGTAGGCGGTACATACTAAAGCTGTAATAGAAAAGGAGGCCCTGGTGGAGAAATATCTTGGACTCCCTACGGCTTTGGGTAGATCCATCGATGAACAATTTGAGTATTTTCACAAGGGTGAGGAAACTAGTCACTGGGTTGTGAAGTGTTGATTAAAGCGGTGTGCCAAGCTATACCAATCTACTCGATGAGTTGCTTTAGGTTGTCAAATAATATGTGCAAGAGACTCACAAGTATGGTGGCAAGGTTTTGGTGGGGAGGTAATGATAAAAGGAGAAGAATACATTGGAGGAAGTGGAGAGACATTGCTATTCCTAAAGAGAAAGGAGGAATGGGTTTTCGGTACTTTGAGCTTTTTAGTAAATCCATGTCAGTGAAGCAAGGTTGGAGGTTTGATTATGAAGCCAGATTCCCTATGTGCCAAAGTCCTCAAGGGGAAGTATTATCACAATTCAGATTTCATAGAGACTAGGAAGAAAGAAATGCCTCACATACATGGAATGATATATTGTATGGAAAAGAAGCGTTGAGGAAAGGGTCTGCTTAAGCGTGTTGGGGATGGAACCTCGATCAGGGTGTGGGAAGACCCCTGGATACCTTCCAATATGATAGGGCTCCCATTGGTGAGAAAGTCGGGTGTGGATGTAAATAGGGTGAATGAGCTGATCAATGAGGATCTCATGTGTTGGAATCAGGACAAGATCCGTGAGGACTTCGTTCCAGCTGATGAGGCGTTGATATGCTCTATCCCTATTAGGATATTCTCAGAGGACATGTGGGCTTGGACACATGAGAAGAGTGGGAACTTTTCCGTTCCATCGGCTTACCGTGTTCTTGTCAATGATTGGAACCAAGACGATAGTCCTTCCTCTTCTGGAACGGCTATGATGACCTAGTGGAAGAGGTTGTGGAAGATCGATGTTCCGCCTAAAGTTAGTGTGTTCTAGTGAAGGGTTATTAACAATCTTATGCCATGTCGACAGAACCTTAAAATGAGACATATGGAGCAGATTGGACATTGCAAAACCTGTGGCGTGGAGGAAACAACGTATCATGCCCTCTTCTAGTGCTCATGGGAAAAGTTGTTCTGGCAGGAGCTAAAGAAGGCGGCAAATGTCAAGCTTCCTAACCGTGGATTTGATCGAGAAGTTGGTGAATAAAAAGGATAGGGCCATGATTTTATGTGGGGCTTATGCTATGTGGTCTAAGAGGAACGCACTCTGGCATGGTGAAGGAGGAAGTTCAACAATCTGTGAACTAGGCTATGGAAACGACTATTGACCTGCAGAAATCTTCGATGAAGAAGGCGATAGTCTCCCATCCCTAGTTAAATGGAAACCACCAGATCAAGGTGATGTCAAGATCAATGTTGATGCGGGCTTTATTCCAGAAGCAGTGATGGTACGATGGGCATGGTGATCCGAGATCATGAGGGCTCCTTGATGAAGGCGCGAGCGTTGTGGTATGCGGATGCTGCGAGCGCATTGGTCATGAAGTCGAAAGCTATCAGAGATGGTGTCAAAAGATGGCTATCGATATGATGCTCCAAAGAGTTATTGTCGAGACGGATGCCATGGATGTTGTGAAGATCTGGAAAGAACCTGGCTTAGAAAGATCTACCATTGCTTCTATTTGTGAGGAGATTAGAGAGCTCAGTGGCTTTTTTACTAGCTTTCGGTTGAACTATGCCAATAGATGTGCCAATGGGGCAGCTCATTGTTGTGCACATAGAGCTAGTGCCGAGAGGCGATGCCTCTGGGTGAATTACACACTTGCTTTCTTCGCTTCTATCCTTCTAAAGGAATGTAATGCCGATGTTTGACTAATATAAAGAAATGGTTAACCATTGGTTAATAAGGTTCAAACCACTTTCAACATTATGCAATTGTATGCTAGCAAAATTAATTAGAAAATAAGAATATATTATAGCATATGGCCGGCTCAAAGGCTCGGTTGTTACTTTCCTAACCATTGGTGTAGTTACTAGATGCTTAACTCTGTAGCTACATCGTTAATGGCTTGTTTGATTTGTAGGATTTCCATAGGATTGAGTTCATATGGATTTGTTCCTACCAGCACTGTTTGATTCGTAGGAAGAGAAACCTCAGGATTCTTTCCTATCAAAGTTTTCTTAGTCTATTCCACTCTTCGAAAATTTCCTACGGATGGAAGAGAAGCGCAGCCAATGAAAGCTCAAAGTTCAAATAATAGTGTGAGAATCCTGTGACTTTCGTACGCTGCAATCAAACACTCCCACTCTGCCACTTCCTATAGTTTTTTTTTCCATAGGATTCAATCGGGAAGGCTGTTCCTTCTTTTTTCCTACCCTATGAATCAAACACACAGACAAGTCACATGTATAGTCAACACACAGCTTCAGGAATTGTCAGAAAACTGAAACTACGTCAACACACAGACAAGTCACATGTATAGTTACCTATGTTAGTACTTGGCCGATATATTTATGAAAGGGAAAATGACCCCCTACCAGAATGGATGGAACTATTGTTTCACCGCATCAACCATCAGATATTAATCGAATGTAAAAAGTGATACGGCAATGATAGCCAGCATTCACCAGAAAGATGCCGAAACACAACTCCTGCAGATCACCATTCAACTTAACAAAACTCAGACGAAGTCACAGCCTCACAGGTCACTTAAGAAGGTACTGGACATTTACAATGTCACAAGCAAAATAGAACGAACGTTGGGTCTCTAAATGGTTCATAACACTATGCCGTCATAGCAGACAACACAAGACAGATACTAGGGCAAACGTTGGGCAAGCAAGAAGTACTTAGTCGAACAGACTGAAACCCATGTCCTGCAGAAAGAAAACGAGAATGTCAGTATGGTAACAGTAATTTGCATTAGAAAAAACAGGTGAATTGGTTTTCATGCGATTAAAGGCACACGAGAGCCTCTACTTAAGAAAATTGACCACACAATTGATGACGGTTTCTAGATAATATGCCAGTCCTGCTAGAAGAACTCAGAGCAGATCTGAAATAAACTGTTGGGAGGTGCAGAATACTTACATCATCAGATTCTTCCTTCTCTTCAACCTTCTCCTCCTTCTTTGACTCTGCAGCAGGCGCCGCACCACCACCAGCTGCTGGTGCAGCTGGAGCTCCCCCAGCGATGGCACCACCACCTGAAGGCACAGAAGCAAACTTCTCCCTTCCAGATGCAATCACTTCTGTTATGTCCTTGCCTTTGAGTTCAGCAAGAAGGGACTCAAGCTTGCCTGAGTCTGCTTCAGCACCAACTGCAAGAGAATCGAAGTAATTTCTGAGCCAAATGAAACGCACAATTATACAACAAAATTCTCACATAGATTCCCATTTCCAAAGACAAAATGCATTTTTTTGCTCTCACATTCTGTATGAAGTACCAGAATCAAAGTAATTTCTGAGCCAAATGAAACACATAATTATACAACTATATTCTCACATAGATTCCCATTTCCAAAGAAAAAAATACATTTTCTGCTCTCACATTCTGTATGAGGTACCAGATGGCTAAACAGTTCCAAAATGCAGCCATAATAATAACTAGCATAAGTTCTTGTTGTTTAGAAGTTATAGAATAAAAACAAAATTCAATTGACCTGTCCAAAATAGTGTATGCAGTCATGTTCAGCAAAAAAATAGAGTGTAGCAAATCTTTTATCATGCTAAATATGCCAAACCATAATACAAGGTTGAAGCTAACCCTAGTAAAAAAGAATAGGAACAAAGCAGAAATACCTGACTCGAGGATGTTGTTGATGTCATCAGCAGTTGGGGAAGCTTTCCCACCAAGATGGGCTAGCAGGTAGGCAGCGATCAGCTTCATCGTGGAAACCAAGGAACACCTAAAACAATCAGAATTCAACATAATCACATAGCAGGATCAGTATATGCTGAACTAGAGGGTACATGTATCTAGCGATAAAGAGAGTGAATAGAAATAAAAATAATAAAGTGCAGTTATTAATCTCATGGCACAAATCTGAGAGATGAACTTGATAAGTACATCGGATGATTGGAAATAACTCAATTATGCAAACGACTCAATTTCAATTGAGTATGTTACGATTAATAACGAACTTGACTCTGGCTTGCATAGCCCTTCGAGCATTCAAAGGCCTAGGTTTCTTAGCCAGAGAAAGTAAGATTGACCTTGTGAGTTCGCGATCTATTTAACTTCAGGTTATATGTTAGGCATTCAATACAGGCAGGAACAAATCTGAAGGAGCTAACTTGTTTATAAAAGGGGAATCGGAATTCTAACGGGGAAGGCTCCCGAATCCTGATGCGCGATCGCAAAGCTAGAGATCTACCAGCGCAACAACTAAGAAAACTAATACGAGAGAAACTAGGCAAACTAGACCGCACGAATCCCTCCAAAACAACCAAGAACACTTCGTTTTGCATCCTAGAAAAAAATCCCCTACCAAAGAGACGCCGATACTTGGAGAATAACGAAGATTTTCAACCTGTGACAAGATCGTAGCACCAGACCCCTTGGCTAATCCAAAGCTGACTGCGAATTGCGAAACAACAAAGGTATATGGATGAGTATGGGGGCAAATGCCCTACCTTGGAGCTGCACGGGAGAAGAAGCGAGGGCGGCGGCGGAGAGGGTTCGTGCGTTCCTAGGGCTTTGGCAGGATGAGCCGAAACATTTCGGTTATATATACGGCCAATCGGGCCGGGTCCAAGGCCACTCGATCCCAGACGTTTCTGGATAAACGGGGAATGTTCCGAAGGCCACAGTGTCTCACTTTACGGCCCAGAAAGACAGTACTCAATCAGCCCATGTCTAATAACAGCCGAGTGCTTTTTCAGTTTCAGTTTCTGGTGCCTGTGCAATGTATAGGCCCATCAAATTGTGCACTCAACCCTAAAAACAAAAAAATCAAACTGTGGACTCATCTTCATACAGGAAAGATTTGCAGGTAATAATTGCCCCCACCAGTCTGCGTCTCAATACCTCTTCGCTCCTGCGATTAGGGTTAGGGCGATCGCAACGGCGATTGGATCCGGTGACGGCAAATCGTTCGAGTTTTCACCCTCCTGTTCATCTCTGGAGAGATCCTCGGCTGGGACTGCTTCACAGGGTTGGTCTGGCCAACTGCTCGGTCGCGGCGAGGGCTCTTGAAGAGAGATAGGAGGTGTGAGGGATGGAGAAATCATCGGCGTCAGGAGGAGCAATGGCCCGTGCGGGGATGGATGCAGGGGAAGATATCGAATCCTTGCTAAAACGTCTGAATCTGAAGAAGGGGAGAAGAAAGGTGTCAAGATTGGGGGAGAGAGGATCGCCAATCTGAAGGAGGAAGTCAAGTGGTTGGCCCTAGGGAGAGTTCATACGCGCAAAACTTTCAGCGCGGGTTCTCTGTTCGAGACCATGCACCATGCGTGGGGTCTTGCTAAGGAGATAAAGCCTAGGATTTTAGAGGAAAACCTGTTTCTGTTCCAGGCTGCTTGTCTTGGAGATTGGAAAAGAATTATGGAGGAGGGCCCATGGCTATTTAGAGATCAGGGGCTAGTGCTGGGGGAATATGATGGATTCTCGCCGGTAAATTCAATCCCCCTGAATTTGCTGCATGTTTGGATCAGGATTCCCAAGATACCTGACCTTTTTAAAAAGGAGGATGTGGTCAGGGACTTAGCATCAAAGGTTGGGATTGTGGAGAAGATTGAGCTGCGTCCGTCGATTGTGGAGAACTATGTGAGAGCTCGGGTGAAACTCAATGTTGATGAGCCACTGATGCGTTTTGTGACACTTGAGTTGGAAGATCACAGGGACCTAGTCTTTCAGGTACTATATGAGAAGTTGCCGAGGTTCTGTGGTGTTTGTGGGCTGATGGGGCATGTTGCCTCAGAGTGTGGAGATGGTGTTCACCCCCTGAGGCTTTTGAATATGGGAGGTGGATGCTGGCAGATATACCTTGGAACAGACCACGCCAGAATAGCCAGACGGGTCAGCATGGAGGTCGTGGAGGAGGAAGGAATTCGGGACGGGCTCCTGGCCGTGGCAGAGGTCGGGGCCCGGAGATGGAGCGTGACACACGTAAACGTACATCTGCTGATGCGGCTTTTGGGGAGAATATGAAGGGCACTCCGGTTAAGACTATCACGTTACCGGGGTATGAGGTGAAGAACCCGACTGCCAGGCAGCTGCAATGGGAGAGTGAGGGTGGCATGGAGGTAGAACATGAGCTTGAAGTGCCCCCGCTGCCACCTGCGTATGTTACTCCAAGTGACAAGAGAAGGAAGAAGTCTGGCACTCCAAAGAAGCTGGGTGCTCCAACTGAACCGGCGGCCTCGGGAGAGGACCGCCTGAATAAATGAGTATATTATCTGTTAACTGTCGCGGGCTTGGCGGGGACGCGACAGTTAGAGAGCTTCGTGATTTGGCGAAGCGTCTTTCTCCATCTATCCTATGTGTGGTCGAAACTCAACAACATAGCAGGAGAGTGGAGATATTATCTTGCTCTTTAGGTTTTGATAATTGTTTTGCTGTTAGTAGCGATGGTCGCAGTGGTGGCCTAGCTTTGTTTTGGAATAATGGAATAAATATCGAAGTTTTACCTTACTCTCAGTATCACCTTGATTCAGTGATCAGAGAGCAAGGGGAGGAACCATGGCGCCTAACTATGGTATATGGGGACGCACAGGTTCGGGAGCGCCACAAAACGTGGGACATGCTCAAATATATACGTTCATCAAATGATTTACCTTGGCTTTGTATCGGAGACATCAACGAGGTTCTTCATCGGTCAGAGCATCAGGGTGTCAATGAACGGAGTTATAGTCAAATGGTTGGTTTTCGAGAAATGGTTGATGTATATGGTCTGGTTGATTTGGGTTACAGGGGGTGCCCTGGACTTTTGAGAAAAAAGTGAGTGGTGGCTCATACTGTCGGACACGGCTGGATCGTGCGCTTGCTTCTCCAGCTTGGTGTGCGAGGTTTGTTGAGGCTGAGGTGCAGCATCTAGCCACAGTGGTGACTACCGATCATTTACCTATTCTCCTGCGTCGGGCACGAGAGGTTCGGAGGACTGCGCAATAGAAACTTTTCCAGTATGAGGTTGCATGAAAAACTCATAAGGATTTTGTAGAGATGCTAGCACAGACGTGGGGCTCGAAGGGATGTGGTCGCACTATGGCTGAACGGCAACATAAACTGCAATCGGTGTCTGGCGATCTGGCTACATGGGGTAGAGAAACTTTTGGGAATGTGACATATCAAATTCGTACTCTGCAATAGAGGTTACGTGATTTGAGAAGTGCGCCTGGAAGAGTTGGGCCGACGGAGGAAGAATTGGCAGCTATGGCAAAGCTAAATGAACTTCTGGAACAGGAGGAAATTCTTTGGAGACAACGCTCGCGTATACATTGGTTAGCGGTGGGCGATAAAAACACCAAAATTTTCCATATGCGAGCCAGCCAACGAAAGAAAAAGAACAGGGTTTCGGAGCTATCTCGTCCTGATGGTACTGTTACAAATTCTGAAGCAGAAGTTGGGATACTCGCAGGAGATTTTTTCAAGGAGTTGTATACCTCGGAAGGTGTACAGGGGATGGATGTGGTGCTGCAGATAGTTCCAAAAAGAGTGACACCGGCTATGAATAGGGACCTGGATGCCCCATTTGATAGCAAGGAAGTTAAAACGGCGCTCTTTGAGATGTATCCTACAAAGGCGCCGGGTCCTGATGGCTTCCCGGCTCATTTCTTCTAGAGGAATTGGGAGATTTGTGGGGAAGAGGTGACCAAGGCTGTGATGCGGGTGTTGGCAGGAGAAGATTGCCCAGGGGTTGTTAACAAAACTTTTATTGTGATGATTCTGAAGGTGGCAAACCCGTCAGAGATGGGGCAATTTAGACCAATAAGTTTATGCAATGTTATTTATAAGATTGCATCAAAGGTGATTGTGAATAGGCTGAAAGTTGTCCTACCAGAGATCATATCAGAGAAACAGACTGCGTTTTTCCCAGGCAGGCTCATTACTGATAATATCATAACGGCTTATGAGTGCTTGCACTTCATGAAGAGGACAAGATCTAAACGACACCGGTTTAGCGCGTTGAAGCTAGATATGAGGAAGGCTTATGATCACGTTGAATGGAGGTATTTGGAGGCAAATATGTTGAAGATTGGTTTTAGCAGTGTTTGGGTGGCAAGGATTATGCGCCTGATATCCACAGTATCCTTCTCAGTACTTGTAAATGGTACGCCTCTGGAGGAGTTCAGTCCCACGAGAGGGATCCGTCAGGGTGACCCGATATTCCCATACTTGTTTTTGTTGGCAGCAGAGGGCCTTTCGTGCCTTTTAAAAAAACGTGATCAATCATCAGCGCTCTCTGGAATTATGGTGGCTCCAACTGCTCTGGCGGTAAACCATCTACTCTTTGCAGATGATAGCCTGTTGTTTTTCAAAGCAAGTGTTGAGGGTGCTTCCGAGGTCAAGGAGGTTATAGAAGCTTATTGTAATGCCTCGGGGCAAAGAGTGAATATGGAGAAATCCTCTATATTTTTTAGTAAGGGTTGTCCAGAAAATTTACGTGAAGCAATTAAAGAGGAAATTGAGGTCCATAAGGAGACTCTAAACGAGAAGTATCTTGGTTTACCATCAGATGTGGGTAAGTCCAAGAATGGGGTGTTCAAATATCTCTGGGACGGAGTATGGAAGAAGGTTCTGGGATGGTTAGAGCAGTTGTTATCGGTTGGAGGTAAAGAAATTTTGATTAAGTCTATGGCTCAAGCGATACCGACTTTTTCAATGTCTTGCTTCAAATTGCCGAGGGGTCTGTGTGAGCACATAAATGCTTTGCTTCGGAGCTTCTGGTGGGGGAGTAAGGAGGGAAAGAGGAAAACATGTTGGGTATCTTGGGAGGATATGACACAACCAAAGTTTGCAGGCGGGCTGGGTTTCAGGGACATTGAACTCTTCAACTTGGCACTACTTGCAAGACAGGTGTGGCGCATTCTTCAGGTCCCTACCTCGCTCAGTGCACGGATACTGAAGGCGGTATACTTTCCAGAGTGTGGAATTCTTGAAGCGTCGTTGGGGTCTCACCCATCCCAGATCTGGCGATGATTGATAGAAGGACGTGATGCACTGAAAGTAGGTTTGATAAAACACATTGGTGACGGAAGGGAGACGCATGCGTGGACAGATAACTGGCTTCTGCGGAGTGAGAGGCTGCGTCCTATTGCACCGAGGCAAACTGGAGCACCGGAGATGGTGCATGAATATATTATCCATCCTATGGCTGAATGGAATGTTCCAAAGTTGGAGGAATTCTTTCTACCGATGGATGTGGAGATTATTCGGAATATTCCGCTATGTATTGGAACCCAACTTGACGTATGGGCTTGGCACTTTGAAAAGAATGGGATATTTTCCGTGAGATCATCATATAGAGCTCTGGTGGTGATGAAGAGAACCAGAGAAGGATGGCTAGATGAGAGAACATCGTCATCACATGTTGTTGAGGAAGAGAAGGCATGGTCTACCTTGTGGAAGGTCCCGGTTCCATCCAAAATTCGCGTGTTTCTTTGTAGACTAGCGAGGCAGTCACTTCCCACTGGAGATGTCCGTCACCATAGAAATATGGCACCATCCCCAGCGTGTTCGCTGTGTGGCCAAGAGGACTCCTGGAGACACTCGTTGATAGATTGCAACATGTCACGCTGTGTGTGGGCTCTGGTCGAACCAGATATTGCAGAGCATGTGGCCCGATCATCTGAAGGGGGAGCAAAGCAATGGCTATTTCATATGTTCGGAACAGTGAAGAAGAAGGAAGATTTGGTGAGAGTACTCGTTACTATGTGGGCTATTTGGCACGCAAGAAGGAAGGCAATACATGAAGAGATCTTCCAGGGGCCTATGTCAACAATTTTATTCGTTGACAGATTCTTAATTGATCTTGCTGCAAGCTCGGAAATATGTGTTCGTAGGGATGTGCAGCTAGGCGGTACATGTGCAAGGAGGGGAAGGTGGATTCCGCCTCCTAGTGATTGATCGAAACTCAATGTGGACGCGGCAGTAGCCAAGGTGGCAATGAAGGGAGTTGTAGGTGCCGTCTGCAGATCTCCTGAAGGGGTTTATCTGGGCGCGTCGGCGGTGGTTTTCGAGGGTGTAACTTGTCCCAGGGTTCTTGAGGCATTGGCGTATCGAGAGGCGCTGGACCTTGCTTCAGACTTGCAGCTGGGGGCGATCCAGGTTGCAAGCGACTGCATGGAAGTGATCCAAGGGTTGAAGGAGCAGAACCTTGGAGTAATGGGCAACGTTCTTCGGGAGATCAGGGAAAGAAGCGTTGAAAGAGGAAGTATTTTCTTTAGTCATGAGAAAAGAGAATGTAATTTGGAAGCTCACTCATTGGCAAGGCTTGCTTCGACCTTGCCTGGGGGCGTCATGTGTGGCTGTTAGGGCCACCCCCCGGTCTAAATCTGCCTGTAAAACTTAATATTGTTTGAATAAAGTGGGTAGTAATTCTAAAAAAAAAGGTAATAATTGCTCTCATTTTTTTCTTCGAGCAAGCTGAGGGCTGTGGGAGCTCCATCCTTTCATTTCGAAGAAATATAATTTACCGTCCTGGCATAAAAAGAAACATCTAAGGCATGTTTAACGGGAGCTAGGAAAGAAATAACAACAATTTTGGCAGTTGGAACAAATAGCGACTGTTTTTTGAAGCATCCATGTATGATTAAGAGCCTAGCTCTAGCAAAATACATAAAAAATTCTACCCCTGCGTATAAAAAATTCTACCCCTGCGCCAGACGCTAGCACTTGACCAGAAATTGACTTTTTAAACGTGTGATGCCCTAATGGTATAGAGCATTTTAAGAAAAACGAAAATTACATCGAGATCCTTAAGAAACCTTTCATCTTTAACCTCTAAACCTTGTCGACGACGCGCCACCGCTCCTCTCTGAGCCGGCTTGACGTTGTTCGTTGAGGACAAGAAGTCGCCGAATGGATCAGGAAAACCACATCCTTCTTGGAGACGAAGGAGAAGGACGAATTGCCGATGAACCTCTTTTTTTGCGAAATTCCACCAATCTATTAATAATCATCAACAACAGTACAAATAGTCTTAAAAGTAATAAAAATTACAAATAGGTAAATGGACCATCTAACGATGACTACAAATACTAGCACGAGCCAAAGGCGCGCCGCTCCTCGCCCCTCCATCACCAGAGTCGGGCAAAGTTTGTCGTAGTAGAGCTTGTTGTAGAGATAGACGGGAAGTCGTCGTGCTAAGGCTCCAAAGGACCAGCGCACCAGAGCCGCAACTATCACTGAAGATGACCAACGTAGATCGGAAGAGACTGACATCAAAACACACCAACAAAAAACGACCAGATCACAAAGGATTCGTCGGACACACGACTCCATACGCCCTCCATTGATGCTAGACGCACCACCGGAACGAGGATAGGACGAGGAGTACCTTATTCCGACTTCAGGACGTAGCCGTCGGCTCAACATCCTAAAAAGATACTAAAAATAGTCTAAACAAAATACTGAGACCTCCCGCCGACGAGAGACCGTGGTCCGCCACGCCTCCAAGGCCCTAAGACCGCCGGAGACGGGACGGACCGGTGGCGTCGTCGACGGAGGGAAGGAACCCTAGAAGAGTTTTGCGGCCGCCAACGCCTCTTGGGAGAGTCTCTCTCTTTGGTCATGTACCGATTCGATGGCTACTACCGATGAACCTCCTTGATGATCCATAGATTCTCACAGCCAGAAGAAGCCCTTCAAGACCTTATGTCTTTGCCCTTTGGCCTATTATGGCACATGTTTGAGGAGCCACAATATTTCTTTTTAATTCTTGCATTGGTCAGGACTTGATCCTAGAGCATACCATATTGAATTGCATGCGCTAACCAACTATGCCAAAAGTTTGAACCGATAAAAAGGGCTAGACAATTTATCTTAACAGTCACCACCACCTGAACGGCGGCCTACTGATACGTCCATTTTGCATAACTATTCTATGTCTTAATTCATTATTATTCATTGATATATTTTGTATTGAGAGGTTATACTTATGTTATCTCATCTGTTTTTGCATGGTTGATGACTTTTGGAGCATGGACCGCTGTGATTCGGATTACGATGAAAGGTGTTGTTTGGAGGCAAAATTCGCGAAGATCAGAAAATCCGGGAAAATATACGGAAAATCCTATTTTTCTAGAAGACTAAGGATGAGAAGACGGAGTGGAGATGGGCCACAGGGGGCCCACACCACCCCATGGCGCGGGCAGGCCTAGGCCGCGCCAGCATGTGGTGTGGCCGCCCTGGCCCACCTCGTGCTCTCCCCTCTGGCGTATATCATCCTCCCGAAACCCTAAGACTCGGGGAGCGACCACAGAAAGATTCCGCCGCCTCTGTGGGATGGAAAACACCGAGAGAGAAAGATCTCTCCGGTAGACAGATTTCTGCCGGGAGAATTCCTTCTCGGAGAGGGGAGATCGTCGCCATCAATACCACCATCAAGTTGGACTTCATCAGGATCATCATCATCATCACCACCATCATCACCATCAGCACCCTCATCACCATCTCCATATTGCTGTAACAATTGAGTTAAATCTTGCATTAGTTCATAGGGGAAACTTGCCTGATGTTGATTACTCTTTGTAGTTGATGCTATTGAGTGAATCATTGAATTATTGTTTATGTTCAGATTGCTATACATCACTATTCCATCTCTGATCATGATCCATAAGATGTCTTGTGAGTAGTTCGTTTTGTTCTTGAGGACATGGGAGAAATCATGTTGTTAGTAGTGGAGTTGTGTTGAGAGAGATTCAATAGATTGTTATTTAAGTTGTGGTGTACTTCTTCTAGTGGTGTCATGTGAACGTCGACTACATGACACTTCACCTATATGGGCCTAGGGGAATGCATTGTGTATTTGGCTACTAATCGTAGGGGTTGCCGGAGTTACAGAAACCTGAACCCCCGTTAGGAAACCATTGCACAAGGGACGTAAGGGTCTTAGAGTTTAAAGTTGTGGTTATGTTTCTACCTTAATTACTTTCTTGTACTTACGTATGTTTGCAAGGGGTATAATCACAAGTATGTATTAGTCCTAGGAAGGTCGGTACATTAGCACAGGTTCACCCACACAACACTTAGCAAGCTAAAGAAGATTAATCAACTATATGAAGCGAAAGCACTTGACAGTCTTCTCATGTGTCATCGAGAACGTTTGGTCATCTTAAGTAATACATCCAGCTTGTCCTTTGCTGCAGAAAGGATTGGGTCACTTGCTGCATTTATTCCTACTGTCTTTTATTTACTCGTACTTTGTTTACTTGCTTTATCAAAAAAACATAAAAATCTGTTTGCTAAGTATTTGCAGAGAATTCCTGATCCATACCACTAGCCAGCACCTTCTGCTCCTCGTTGGGTTCGACACTCTTACTTATCGAAAATACTGCGATACACCCCCTATACTTGTGGGTCATCAAGACTATTTTCTGGCGCTGTTGCCAGGGAGTGAAGCGCTATTGGATAGTGGAACTGGTAAAGGAAACTTCTACTGTGAGTATTGTTTACTTCCGGTAGTTGCTTTATTTTCGTTATGGATAATTCGCTGAGTTTCTTATTTGGTAATGCTACTACCACTGCTAAGGTAGTAGATAAGCCAGCACCTGCTGAGAATGATGTTTTCAAAATACCTACAAGAATTATTGATCGTGTTATGGATAACTACTATGTTGGGGATGGAACTGTCCATCCCAGTGATCATTTGCTCTTTATACATGAATTATGCAGGTTATTCAAGTGTGCAGGTATTACTACAGATCAAGTTAAGAAGAAGTTATTCTCATTATCACTGAAAGGAAGAGCTGAGGAATGGTATAAGCTGCTGAAGAATGGTCAAGCTCTAGAATGGGAGGAAATAGTGCATCTCTTTTATTCAAAGTTTTACCCTCCTAGTGAGATTCATAAAGATCGGAATCAAATATACAACTTTTGTCCTCTTGATGGAGAGAGTACAGCTCAAGCTTGGGGGAGATTGAAGTTATTAATGCTCAAATGTCCCATTCATGAGCTCCCCAACAATATTATTATTAATAACTTTTATGCAAGGCTCCCTTTACATGACAAGGATTTATTGGATGCTTCTTGTGCTGGATCATTCACTTACATGGGAGAAGAAGCTAAATGGGATCTTCTGGAATGTATTCAAGACAATGCTGAAGCTTGGGAGAATGACAAAGGTAGAAAGTCAGGTATAAATTATGATTATGAATGCATTGGATCTTTTATGGGAACTGATGACTTTCAAAATATTAAAATTGCTTATGGTCTAGACTCTCAAGCTATTGCTTCTTATTTTAAGGCTTTTGCTTCCTATATTGAAGTGCCTAAAAAGAAGTGGAATATGTATCATGAACCTTATAAAGATGTTGCTTAGAGTGTTTCTGCAAGAAATACTGAAGTTTATACTGCTAATCATGTCTTACCTAAACCTTACATTGAGAAAATCGCTTTCCCATGTAAGATAAAAGAACATTCTATGATAGCTAGTATGGTTGATGAAAGTATGGATGAAGTTGTTGAACCTGATAAACAAATGGTTGATGAACCTACTATAGCAAATGTGAAAGACTTTGTCACCAAATATAAAGAAGAGGGACACACTATCCTTTGTAAGGATACCTCTAATTTTGTTTCACAAAGTAGTGTTATGAGAGCTAGTATTCCTGTGTTTTCTATTAGAATAAGTGATCATTGCTATGATGGTCCTTGTGACAGCTATATTGTTAAGTTTATGCATGATACTGAAAGTTACTATGAGAGAGGGAAAAGTGTTCTTGTGCATCTCAATAATATCAAGTTTCCTCATTTTATGCTGAAAGTTTCTATGTTGCACTTGTTTTGCCTTCCTATGCTAGTAGCCTCTGGTTTTAACAACCTGTTTGTTTACAAAATTCCCTTGCATAGAAAGTGGGTTAGACTTAAACGTGTGTATTTTTGCTTCTTAATGCTCTTTTTCACTTCAATTCGTATTCCTGAGTGAGCATCTTCACAATTATCATGCCCATCTTAATGGCTATAAAGAAAGAGCTTTATGGGAGACAACCCAATTTGTTTTTGCTTTCAGTTTGTTTTTTTTGTCTTTTTGAGTCTTGGAAGTTATTACTTCGGTAATAACCTCTCCTTATCCGTTTTGTTTGGTTTTTGTGTCAAGATCAACCTCTAATGAGAGAGAAGTAATATTTGGGGAAGTTGATGTCCCGAAACAGATTTTTGTGCTTCACCGTAAAAATTCGTGAGAGATCTCTGTATGTCGGTTTGAGCTGTAATTTTTTTTGATTCTGCCCCAGGTTGTTATTTAACTTTCGTTAGTTTTGTACTTTTTGATTTGAGCAACATAAGATTTTCGAAAAAATTGATCTTTACCTGCTGGTCTGTTTTGGCAGATTTTGCCACTCTTGCATTTGCTTCTTTATTCGATTTCTTTTTTGAATTCTTTTTGGGTTTTCGGAAGGAGTTGCTACAGTAGCTTATGTTTTGATGGTTTTCAGTTGAAGTTGGACTCAAATAGTTTTACCACTTCACTTATACTAATGTTGCTAATGAGAACTGTGTGAAGTTTTGTGTGAAAGAAATTTTAGGTAGTGGAGATAATGGTGTAATAAGGAAGAGAAGGGTTTTTATGACTCAAGTAATAAGTGTATGAAGATGAAGATATTGATGTTATTCAAGTGGTGACTCTGGAAGAATCCACTAAACACCAAATTCAGAGACCTGCAGAGTCCGTTTTCAAATAGGTAACGGTTCTGGTAAGAAAAGTTCCACGAAAATACTATCCAACTATATTTTTGCAGTTTTCAGTCAATAAGGGAAGCTACAAAGTGAAAAAGGGACGGAAACAGAGCCAGGGTGGCTCACACCACCCTGTGGCGCGGGCCTTCCCCTGGCCGCGCCACCAGGTGGTGAGTCCACCCCGGACTCCGCCTCCGACTCGTTTTCTCCCAGTACCTTCCTTTTGATATGGAACTTTGTAATACATAACCCCCCAGATCTTCCGAGGTTTGTATATCGTATTTTTGTTGTGTTTTCATTTCGATATGTTTCTGCCAGGAACTATTCTTAAAAGCTTCAAAGCACAATGGTGTCCGCCAAGGATAAGGGAAAGGAGCCTATGGAGGAGGATCTCCAAGATCCCAAGGAGGGGCTGATACCTTTAGTTACTTGCCCTGCATCAATGGAAGCCCTACGAGTCACTAAGGAGTTTTGCGACAAGTACCGAGACTTGAGGAGGAAGGTGGACATGCTTCAATGGGAGAATAATAGGCTTCGCAAGATGCTGAAAGATTTCCTCACGTCAACTAAGAAAATAATACCGCCACCACCTAAGGAGTAATTCGTCATCAGGTTTGGCATCCCTTTAGTTTGTTCCAAGCTTGGGGGAGTACCGCGGTATCACATCACTATCTTCTATCTTTTTACCTTTTTAGTAGAGTCATATCATGAATAGAGGACTTATTATGTAGTATGGTTTGCATTATGGAAGTGTCCCCTCTCTCGTTAGATGTGTATCCCTTGGTGTGAGTTTCCGTTATGGAATATTAATGAGAAGTTCTATGATTTACTCTTTTGCATAGCTTATATTAGTTTTCAATTCGTGGTTGTATGATTGATCTTGTTGTTAGTGTTGGTATCACTTTGGGATCATTGAGTTAATTTAGTTGGTTTTGGCAAGCCTGGCTTGGTCAGTAGCAACACTATTTTCGAGAGTTGAATGAAAAGATAAAAGTACTCTAAATGAAAAATAATTTCATCACCTTTCTTTCTTGATTTGCTCATAAGTCTAGTATTCTCTAGTTAAGATCTTTTGTGCTTCCAAAGAAGATTGCATGTTTGTTTTTATCACTTGTATGTTTGGTTGTTTCCTTCAACTCTTATACTTGCTACCCAGCCTTGCTAGCCAAAAACCTGTACTGAGAGGGAATTCTTCTTGTGCATCCACCTCCTTTAAACCAAAACCTCTGCCATTTGTGTCCACCATACCTACCTAGTAGCATTATTGCTATTCCAAGTACATTCTTGTTTTATATACCTCCCAAATTAAACTTGTTATGTGAAAAATTGTGATTAAAGCTCTCACGAACTTGATGGCACACTTTACTTTCTTGCATTTAATAAACTTGAACCATTGTGCTCACCTATGTTGCGTATATGCTTGCGCTTTGTAAGTTGTGAGTTAGCAGAACCATGTTGTCATGGGGAACGCTTTCAACATTGCACTGGTATTTTGTACCAAGCTGATATCATGTTCTTTTGTCTATGGATGTCGTCGGTGTGAAATGAAAGGGGAGCTTGTAAGTCCATGGAGTTATGCATGTGTTAGAGAAACGCCTGGGCCGCTGGTCTAATCCATGCTGACATGGTGGAAACCTGCAGTGTAACCATAACAAGTATCTATGAAGCATTCTTCTTATAAAAAAAGAGATAGAGATTGATAAAAATAGAAAAAAAGATATTATGAAAAGAGGAAAGAGAGAAAAAAGCACAATATTACCATGGTAAATAAGAAGATTGCTGAGATGCTCGTTGTCTGCTTGCCTTGTCATTTTGATATGGGGATTCTTCCGTATCATCGGGCAAGGGGTACCCCGTTGGCGGTTCTCAATGATACACATATGCTTACGATGACAAGAGCTTACCAGTGACTAAACTTGAGTAGCATGAGGAGCGGCCCTCGTATTCAAGGGACATGAGATTCTCAATTTACAACTTGTCAATGCATATCCTCATATTTGATCACTTTAACCTTAATCACCTAAAGATGCCTATGATAGGGGCAATGAGAGCTGAAAGCTAGTAAGTATCATAATTTTTGGGAGCTCTTTATGAGACTTGCAATCCCTGCTTCCCTCTGCGAATGGCCTTTCTTTTACTTTGTAGTTGAGTCAGTAAACCTATTCCCTTCTATCTCAGCAAGTATTTTGAGTTGTTGTGTTTCATTCATTCATATGATGATTTATTCAATCATGTCTTATGTTCCTTGTTTTGCACATTGCCCTTATCTTGATGTTTACTACTTTGAAAGCTATCATTGAAAACCAGTTATTTGTGAACTCTAGCAAATTATCAACTATTCTTCGACCAAGAGCTAAGTTTGCCATTACCAATTATGATTCACTTTATGTATCTTTATTGTGTTTCCTTTACTCATTACAAGTTGAGTTATATAATAGTGAGTTGTCTTCTATTATGATCTATGTATTTGATGAATGTGATGCTTCTTGTCCGTATTCTTTTATCGACTCTTCACTCCATAAACCTGAGGCCATGTTTATTGAGATCAGTTTTGTTTGGGGACAAGCGAAGTCTAAGCTTGGGGAGAGTTGATACGTCCATTTCGCATCAGTATTCTATGTCTTAATTCACTATTATTCATTGATATATTTCGTATTGAGAGGTGATACTTATGTTATCTCATCTATTTTTGCATGGTTGATGACTTTTGGAGCATGGACCGTTGTAGTCAGGATTCTGATAGAAAAGGTGCTGTTTGGAGGCAAAATTCGTGAAGATCAGAAAATCCGGAAAATCCTATTTTTCCAGAAGACTAAGGATGCCAGAAAACGGAGTGGAGATGGGCCACAGGGGGCCCACACCACCACCTGGCGCGGGCAGCCCTAGGTCGTGCTAGCAGGTGGTGTGGCCGCCCTGGCCTACCTCTGGCTCTCCCCTCTAGCGTATATCATCCTCCCAAAACCCTAAGACTCGGGGAGCGACCATAGAAAGATTTCGCCGCCTCTATGGGGCGGAAAACACCGAGAGAGAAAGATCTCTCCGGCAGACAGATTTCTGCCGGGGGAATTTCTTCCCGGAGAGGGGAGATCGTCGCCATCAACACCACCATCAAGCTGGACTTCATCGGGATCATCATCATCACCACCATCATCACCATCAGCACCCTCATCACCATCTCCATATTGCTGTAATAATTGAGTTGAATTTTGCATTAGTTCATAGGGGAAACTTGCCCGGTATTGATTACTCTTTGCAGTTGATGTTACTGAGTGAACCATTGAATTATTATTTATATTCAGATTGTTATACATCATTATTCCATCTCCAATCATGATCCATATGATGTCTTGTGAGTAGTTCGTTTTGTTCTTGAGGACATGAGAGAAGTCATGTTGTTAGTAGTGGAGTTGTGTTGAGAGAGATTCAATAGATTGTTATTTAAGTTGTGGTATACTTCTTCTAGTGGTGTCATGTGAACGTCGACTACATGACACTTCACCTATATGGGCCTAGGGGAATGCATTGTGTATTTGGCTACTAATCGTAGGGGTTGCCGGAGTGACAGAAACCTGAACCCCCGTTAGGAAACCATTGCACAAGGGACGTAAGGGTCTTAGAGTTTAAAGCCGTGGTTAGGTTTCTACCTTAATTACTTTCTTGTACTTACGTATGTTTGCAAGGAGTATAATCACAAGTATGTATTAGTCCTAGGACGGTCGGTACATTAGCACAGGTTCACCCACACAACACTTAGCAAGCTAAAGAAGACTAATCAACTATATGAAGCGAAAGCACTTGACAGTCTTCCCATGTGTCCTCGAGAACGTTTGGTCATCTTAAGTAATACATCCGACTTGTCCTTTGCTGCATAAAGGATTGGGCCACTTGCTGCATTTATTTCTACTGTCTTTTATTTACTCGTACTTTGTTTACTTGCTTTATCAAAAAACCCTAAAAATCCGTTTGCTAAGTATTTACAGAGAATTCCTGATCCATACCACTAGCCAGCACCTTCTGCTCCTCGTTGGGTTCGACACTCTTACTTATCGAAAATACTGCGATACACCTCCTATACTTGTGGGTCATCACCTACCATACTTGTACCTAAAAACAGAACCCTCTCACCAACGGGTCTAGATCCACCCCGTCTCCATGGCCCGGAGGCCAGAGACGAAGCAGCTCGGCGGCGGTGCTAACGAAATCCTAGTAGTCGCCTATGCGTGACGATACCTAGGCCATGTCCCAATGGAGTTGACTGCTCTCCCACGCAAGCAATGATCAAAACCTCTCAAAACAGGCATACACCCAACTTTATAAATAAAGCAACATCCATACAACAACTAGTCCACGCGAACGCGAAACAAGAGAACACAGAAAAAAAGTCCAACACAATGAACGCGGCGACATACAACACAAGGTTTCCACCACAACTCAAACACACACAAAAACAAGATACATCTCCCTCCTGGAGATCAACTCTGCGGCCGGGTGGTGAAGCAAGTTGGCGGGCTGCCACAAGTAGGTGCTCTATCATCACGTCCAGTCGCTCCCTATCCCACCGTCTACACAACGGGTACCACTGCTGCAAAAAAGCCAGAAATTTGAAGGTCGAGTCAGAGGCACGGCGCAGGAAGACACGCTCTATGACCATCTTATTACGGATATTCCATAAAGTCCAGGTCATCGCCACAAACACTAACCAAAAGAGGCGCATCCTCCTACCGGTATGGTTTGCGTTGGCTTCTAGGAATTTCCCTAGGTCTGAGGTCTGCCAGGCAGGCCCCAAAGCCTCACGAGTAAAGTTCCAAAGAAAGCGAGCCGCGGGGCAGGAGAACAAGACGTGGGTGCCCGTTTCCGGGACCGCACACAACAGACACAGTCCATCTCTAGGACCATGCCGCTTGGCCACCTCCACTCCTGAGGGAATCCGGTCGCGCAGTAACTGCCAGAGGAAGATTTTGATCTTCAGGGGTAGGGGAGCCTTCCATAAAGGAGAGGTCCAAGATAAGTGGACCCACTAAACAGGGCTCGATACGCTGACCCAACGGTAAACATTCCTGAGGGGGTCAGACGCCACGCCATGCTATCCGGGATTGGGGTTGGGACAGCGGGAGACTGTCCGGCAGCCCTTCCCAGGTAGCCATCTCGGCAGCCCCAAGGTTCCGCCGGAACGCAACCTGCCAAATCCCACCTTGACAAGCGTCAGCCGCCAAAAGCAGGTGATCCGTCCAAATTGCGAACAACTCGGGGACCTCGTGGCGCAACGGGCGATCCCCAACCCAAGGGTCGAGCCAGAAGAGGGCGTCTTTCCCATCACCGATAGTAATGGAGAGTCCCTTTCGGATCGCCGGCTTGACGTCCTAGATAGATCTCCAAACTGAGATCCCTCCCGCGTTCACAAGCCAAAAGTGACCGCCCCCGAAGATATTTGGCTTTTATTAGCTGTAGTCACAGGTCACCATCGTCCGTCATGATCCGCCACACCCATCTAAGCAGTGATCAAAACCGACCTTGGGTCTACATAGGATTGACAACCTGATTCACAATCAAGAGTCAACTCACCTTCCTCTTGCTAAGTATCATCACCTGTTCTGTAAAGGAGCTCAATCTTCACATCATACATCAACTGTCATGTAAAGGAGCTTTGCTTTAAGGAGTATAAATGGCGCACGGTTTGGCGACCTTAACGAGACGGGGCAAGAGCACATGTGCCTGAGAGCGAAAGCATTAGCCCATGTTCCCGTGATGGCGCGGTACAGGACGCACGTTGCCTAAACCATGATTACAGCACCCGACGGGCAAGCACACACACAAAAAGGGGAGGACCCCATCGATCTGTTCGGCGTAATCCTCGATCATGTGCCGGCGTACGAGCGCCGCATGCCCACCCGGCCAGCTGAACCTCACGTTCCGGCGGCCGATGGCCGATTTAGAATTGCTAGCAAACGCGGTCACGGCCACGGCCACGCGCCCCGTTCCTCGGCCGCGCGCATATACTACCACTATTTCCAGTTCCCCGTCCACGTTAGCGCCACGAACGGCAACCGAAGCGGTGTCGCGACTCGCGCGCGCCGAGCGAGGCCACGCCAGGCGAGGCCAGGGCACCGCGCGTCGTTTCCTTCGTCGCAGCCTGGCTGCGTCGTCCACGCGCGCGCGCGCGCACGGACATGGGCTACCGTTGTTCGGGCGCGTGCATGCAGTCCACGACGACGTGCCTCGCGCGACGGCCGAAACCCCACCACCGCTAGCTGCACGAGGTGGGTGGCGAGCGTGGCCACCGGCTGGGGGCGAGCTGTCTGCTCGTTCCTCCCTGTCGACCTGCCGGTCCTGATTTTGCCCATGGCGGGACTCGGCCCTCGCCGCGCATGTTCGGCTCGGCTCTCACGTCGCGTCGTGGCGTGCCATCACCGGCGTTCCGGAAAAGATTTCGGGCACGCCGCAAATCCGTCCGAATCAAAGGTTTGTTTTGTGCGTGGGCGTGGTAACCTAAAAAACTACTACGTACACTTTTAAACCGAAGGCGAATCTCCTCTGTTTGTAAAACCAACCCAGCGCGAATCTTCTGTAAAAACAACATGCGCATGTGCTTATTAGTTAATGGCACCTTCGACATGGTACATATTGCTCGTGTGAGACTAGAATACAGACATACCGTGCATCTCGCACCCGCACGTACTCCTACCTGTAGCCTTGTCCGCTCCGGTGGCTGGCCCAACAGCGCCGCCAGAGTAAACAAATGTAGCACCTTCGACCTGGAGGAAGTACGGAGTACTAAAGAAAACTGCCGGATCTAACAAAGATTCCTTCTTTCCCCAAAGTCATTAGAGAGATTTTTTTTTTAATATAGAAGACTGAGCTCGTCGTTCGGATGTAGCACCGTACGTGTCGATCAACCGGCTCAACGCTGATTGCTCTAGTATATTGCAATTCAGGCCTAGAGCTTCTAACTTAAAACAGCTCAGGCCTAGAGCTTTGTTGAATGTGATTCTCACATCCGTTGCCAAAGTTTATGCTTCAAGATTGGCTCCTATGGAACACTCCGTCAGAAATCCTTTTCAAATAGGGTTTATAAAAGGCAGACAAATTTATGATGAAGTTGTGTTAATTGAAGAAGTTTTGCATGCTATTAGAGCATCTTCACTGCATGCCCCCTAAACGGTTTTGGGGGGCGCTGGCACGTAAAATCGCTCCTAGTCAGTCCCCAAATAAAATTTTCATCCGACGGGTGCTAAAAAAACATCCAGCACCACAAACCCATGTGTCTTGGGTTGGGCACATTACTGGGTTGGGCACATTCCCTCCTACAAGGAGCCAATCGGGAGCGCCGGCAACCACTTTTGGCCCAAGGGTCCACCCAGTAGCCTCCCCGCTATCTTTAGTATTGGGGGCATGACTAGGTAGTACCCGCCCCCTGTAACTAAAAATCATCCGGCGTCCCCCCATACGGGCTACAATCGGACACCGTATGGGGGGACGAGTGGAGATGCTCTTAGGGTGAGGAAACAAAAAGGCTGGCTCCTATGGCACACTCGGTCAGATATGCTTTTCAAATAGGGTTAGGCAGACAAATTTATTATGAAGTTGTGATAATTGAAGAAGTTTTGCATGCTACTAGGGCATCTCCACTCCATCCTCCCTAAACGGTTTTGGGGGCGCCGACACATAAAATCGCTCCCAGCCAGCCCCCCAAATAAAATTTTCATCCGACGGGTGCTCAAAAAACATCCGGCGCCCCAAGCCCAACCCCCTCCCACATGGAGTCAATCGGGGCGCCGACTACCACTTTTAGCCCAAGGGTCAACCCGACAGTCTCCTCACTATCTTTAGTATTAGGGGCATGACTGGGTAGTACCCACCCCCTATAACTAAAAATATAGTGGATTTGGAGTTTCTCGAAGAGGTTTTGGTGAAGAAAAGTTTTGATCCTCTCTGGATTTCTTGGGTAATGCAACCAGTCAAACATGGACACATGGCAATTAACATCAATAGAGAACATGGCCCCTTATTTTCTTCCCCTAGGGGAGTTAGACAGGGGATCCGCTTTCTCCCGTTTTGTTTGATTTTGTGGTGGATGCTATGGCTGCTATGGTGGAGACTGGAAAAAAGTGATGGGCACATTACTGGGTTGTTTCTAGACTTGGTTGAAGTAGGTTTTTGCCTTCTACAGTATGTTGATGATACTGTAATTCTGCTAGAGAATTATGATACCAATATTCTACACATGAAGTTCTTGCTATATTGCTTTGATAGTATGTGAGGAATGAAGAAAAATTACCATAAGGTAAGGTTTGTGTCTTGGGTTGTGATCTGGAGGAACAACAGAGAGTTGCAAAACTTTTTAATTACAACCGGTGGTCTACCTATTGTGTATCTGGGCATGCCAATTGGGGAGTACATGTTGAATAATGATCATTTTTTCCTAGGGTAGGGAAGATTACAAAGAAAATGGATCCATGGCAGGGAGATTGATGTCATTTGCTGCTAGGATGACTTTATTCAGTGCATGCTTGGATAATTTACCCATGTTCCAAATGGGATTTTACTACTTTGGTGAAGGGGTGCATAGTGAGATGGACAAAGTGAGAGGGAGGTTTTTATAGAAGGGTTGCTCCCAATCTTTGAAATATCACATGATGAAATGGGAGTTTGAAAGCAGACCTAAAGATTTTGGTGGCTTGAGTATCATCAACACTAGATACATGAATATTGTCTTTCTACTTAATGGATTTGGAAGTTGTTTAATGGTCTTGAAGACGTTACTTGGGTCCAAATCATTAACAGAAAATATCTGAGGAAAGGGAAGTCAATCCTAATAAACAATTCTAGGGGGTCTTAGTCTTGGAATGGGCTGCATGATGCTAAAAAGTGGTTTGTTTGGGGTGCAATTCATGTAGTTGGCAATGGTCAAAGGACTAGATTTTGTCATGATGTGTGGGTGGGCTCACTTCCATTGAGGATATGTTTTCCCTTCTTGTTCTAGGTTGCTCTCTATCTTCAAGCCTCGACAACTGCAAATTAAGATCTTGAAACTCACTCTTGGGATATAAAATTTAGGAGAACATTTGAGTCAGTGGACATGAGGTGTTGGGAACTTTTAATGCAGATGGTGGAGACTTATCTATTTGATCAGAGGGATCGGTGTGATGGGACTTTGAAAATTTTGAGAATATTCTACTAAATTAATATACAAATGGTTGATATATGAGGGATTTTTGGATCCACAACTAAAAAGAATTTGGAAAATTAAGGTTCCTAGCAAAATTAAGATCTTTTTGTGGCAGGTGATTCAAGATAGACTCCCAAGCAGGTCCTTATTCAACATGGACATAGTTCTGAGGTGTGTCCTATGTGTGATTTAGTTGAATCTGTCAACCATTTGTGTTTGCATTGTCCCTTGCTGAGTTCCTTTGGATTATGGTTCAAAAATCTGTTGATTGGCCAACAAATTCTCAAATTCCCATTTTGTGTTAGATGTGTTGTCTCTTACCAGGCATAAAGTGATGGCCAATTTTGAGGTGATTTGGGTGGGAACTGTGTTGTGGTCTTCGTGGACTAACGAGCTGATTTTTGAAGGAAAATGTATCAAGAAGCCTACTAACGTTGTCTTCCATATGATATCTTTCTTACATTCATGGCGTCCATTATGGATTGACAGGATGCAAGTTTTGTTTGATTGGGCGATCGTCGGGTGTCAACAAAACATGTGTGTGTGCTGAGAATAAGGGAGAGAAGATGATTGTATCATGGGTCATCTTTTTATATTTTTTCTTTACTTGTATGGAGTTTCAACAAATAGTGTAGGAAGTTTGTTTTGCTCTTCGTAACTGATATATGGGTACATTACTAGGAAAAGGCCTATCGCCGGCGCACAAAAATACCCTACCACCGGCGCACGGGCATGCGCCAGCGACCACACGCCGGTGGTAACGGAATACCGCCGATATAACCTTGGTACACCAGCGGTAGGTAGACTACCAGCAGGGAACCATCCTTGTGCGCCAGTAGTATCATATACCACTAGCACATCTTCCTCGTGCATCGGCGGTATTCTCTAAAGCCATTGGCGCACGCCTGTGTGCCAGCGTTACATACTTCAGTGCGCCAATGCTATGATTTTTATTTTATTTTACTGCATATTTATACTACGTATTTATACATGCCAAGTATATACATACTATGCGGTTACACATGCACTATAGAAATACATACTTGCATATAAGTATCAATACACAAAAGGACAAGTGACCAAATCATTGTTCGTAGCATGTTAGAGCTAATGTAGATCACAAGCGACAAAGTTATTACACAAATACATGTCCCGACCGATTCACAAGGTTATAGCTCGCAAGCTAGGTATCCATCATACAAATAAATATGTCTTTGCATTTTAGCAAGAATTTATGCATGAGGTGTGATGAACACGTACTCTTATTTTTTATTAAGATAAGGTTAAGGATTTATGATCAATATTCGAATCTTTACCTTGGCTACTATTTTGAGGGTACAGTTTATAATATTCTTCTGGAGCCAGTAGTTTGCCTTGTGGCAACTGACTTTCCTGCACCTCATTAGTAAAACAAAGGGCATAAAAATAGGTATGAAAGGCATACACGGTTTCGTATTGGGTTCATCATTACCAGTATTCCCAAAAATGGTATTTAGACAAACACTACTATAATCATCAAAAATTACTTCAGGGCAATCATTAATAATTGTAGAATCATATAACTCATCATCATCACTAGATTCATATTCATCATAAGGTATAGAATAAGGATATGGATAAGGTTTGAGAGTGGGATACCTTTCTTGCAATTCTTCTGCTTCTTCTTCTTCTTTTTTGATGATTTCTTGATCTCTTCCATTCATAAGGGCAACCCACCCTAATCCAGCCTCACACTCCTCGCGTGTATACTTCTTATAAAATATAGTTAATTCACGATTCTCTATTTCTCAGAAGCTTGTCGCGGGCATGAGATGTTCAACACGAGGCTTCTTAGTTTTACCCTTCTTTTCTACCTTAATAGTACAACAAGTGAAAGATATGGGAGTAACAGTAGAGGGTTATTCTCCATTGTTAGTGATAGTAATTTTAATATGATTATGATTATATATGAAAGGCATTGCTTTAGAAAGAGTGTTTCTAACTACGATGTCACCATAAGGAATCTCACCTCTACCGTTTTCATCTTTGAAGAATTCATGGACCAAAATTTCAAGATCAGTAGTGAGAGATTTATCCTTACGCACAATATCAACATGCCATTGATGAAAATTATCCTACATTATATTCAAAATCCTCCAAGCTTCATCCATAGTTTTGCTAAGGAAAGAAACATTAGACATCATGTCTAACTTATATTTAGAAGAAGGATTTAAGCCTACAATAACCAATCATCTAAATTATAAGGTGGACAATCACACAACAAAGTTAAGAACCAATTATAAGCTCGCATTAAATAATTATTGTTTCTTTGCTTAAAAGTCATGATGTCAAACCTCCGGTCATAAATTTTCTTTTCTGACAAATAGTAATAGAAAAAAGTATCAGAGATACCTTACCATGATTTGAAGTGTCCCACGGGTTGTGACTATAACCATTCTTTGACTTTTCCTTTCAGTGCGAATGAAAAGAACATTAATTTCAGCTCACCATATGTCCAAATGGCCAACCTCATCGTAGACCATAATCCAGTGAAGTTCTTAATATGCTCGTATGGATCATTATCTGGATCTCCTGCAAAAACTTTGCTTTTGATGATATGTATTAGTTTATGATTAATTTCATAATTCTCCACCACTATTGCAGGATGGGTAATATGTGAACGTGACTAATCACTATCGAAAGTACCATACTCCCCAAGATCCTTTTGTGTCATAGTTCCCATCTTTTGTATTTTGATCAAGACAAATACAAGACTAGCAATAAAAGATTAATTTTTTTGCAGTAAGATAATAGCAACAAACAGAAATAAACTATGTGCGAGTGGGAAGGTAACAACCAAGCGCTTTTGATCCCTGGCAACAGCCCCAATTTGATGACCATGTTCCTGCATCCAACAACAGGATTATTGCAATACTTCTAGCAGCAAATATTTATTAGAAAGTTTATCCCAAGGAAGCTCCACAAATAGAAACAACACAACCCCATAGCCACGATGTCAGCGTGACCATGTTCACACCCAAAATAGTGTTTGGAAATAGTCTACTCTAAAGGTTGCTAGACAACCGGTAATTGAGAAAGGTTTAAAGTAACTAGTAACAAAAAACTAAACGAGAATAAAGTAAACCAAAACTAAAAGTAAACAAAGAGTTGTAGACACTGGCAGACCTACGTTAGGGCCGAACTGGGTTGTGGCCTGCCCAGGATTTTTGTGGAATAATATGTATGGCTATATAGTAGTGTCCATGGCCCTTACGCTGGCTCCAGATTCCCGATATCGCCCTGTCTCTGTTGATTCATCCGTCTTCCTCCGTCTGACTATCTTGCAGCCATGGAGCGCGACCAACAGACAACAGCGTCAGTGGAGCCATGGGGCAGTGCATCGCCGCAGGCACGGACATGGGGCACCGACTGGAGGTACAATAGCCAAGCAATGACACCGTAGAACGATAGAGAGGGAGATCGGCGAAATATGTTGAATATATTATTGAACCTCATGGGCGAGTATATATAGCCGTACAGGGATCATCTTGGCGTGCAAGACAAGATACGAGATCTATCTCTATCCTAGATTACCTAACCGTACACGTATACTCTAACATCCCCCGCAGTCGTAGCGGCAGTCGTAGCGGTAGCGTCGTGAACAACTGGAACATCGCGGACGGTCAGACTGTAGATAAACCCAAGTAGCATCCAGTAGGCTGACATCCCCCCGCAGTCCGAGCAAGAACATCGTGGACGGTGTCGCAGCGCGGTAGCTTGGACTATAGAGGAAGCTGATGATGCTCAAGCGAGGTGGTAGCCCTTGTGCCGATGTCGAGGGAGCCGAGAGCGTGAGGCGGTGCCATGGTCGAGGTAGTCGTGCGATGGGTTGCCGTGGTCGATGTCGTAGTTGGGGATGCCGGTGTCGAGGTAGCCGCACGTGAAGCCGCATACGCATAGCATGCGAGGAGGATGACAGAGACTTGTCGAGGCAGTCGTTGAGGGTGTCGATGACGAAGTCGATGCAGTCCGAGCCATCGAGGACGAGGTGCGGCCATAGTTTTGCCAGAACTAGGCGCACGTCGGGAACGAACGCACACTCTAGTTTTGCCAGAACCGAGTATGCAAAAAAGAACTCGTCGGTGACGCGGTCGAGGCAGTCATAGAGGGGTCGATGTCGAAGAAGACGTAGTCGAATCCAATGAAGACGAGACGCTGATCCGATCTTGCCAGACTCGGGAACGCGTGGGGGACGAAGGCACTTCCGGTGTTGCCAGTACCAGGCGTGCGGGGGCAGGGACCATCATGAACTTGCCGCCATGTCAGAAATACTAGCAGAGGAAGCCTCCAGAGCGGTTGCGATGCGCAGAGCAGCGAAGGGAGAGATGCCGGCGCTGTTCGCGGTTGTCGGAGTAGAGTAGCAGGTGGTGTAGTCGGGGATGAGGCGATGACGCTGGCGGCGAAGTTGTAGTGGACGAAGACGTAGAAGGCGGCGAAACCAGCGGCGGCCTGGATTAGTCATGCTGGATGCCTAGAGTGGCGATGTGGTAGTCAACGGGACCTGCGATGGCGAGAGGGCACCCTGCAGGTTACCTTGTGAAGCGCGGCGGCAATGCTCAAAGTAGGCGAGGAACACCCGACGACGTGACAAAGACCATGTGCAGACGGCGGTGATCCGCGCCGTAGGAGATGGCGCGGTGAAAGCCGAGGACGCCGATGCACGCTACGACCAGCGAAGCGGCATAGCTGCAGGGCGCAAGTCGGTGCAGCGGCTGGGAGACCACCAACGACGTACACGCTAAGGAAGGCGCGTTGGAAGCCGGTAGCATGGACCAAAGGCGGCGGCGCTGCGGCCCGACGGGGCGACACAGCGGCAGCCCGTAGCTCGATCGGTGGTAGGTGTGTGCTCGGGGACGTGCCTGGCGTAGGCAGGCGCGGGATCGGTCGATCAGACCAACGGTGCACCGTATGCGTCATGGCATGGACGACGCGTAGATCGGAGTCGATGGCGGTGTTGTAGGCGAATTCCCGAACGATGACGACGAAGACGATTCGAGGGAGGAGACCGCGGCAGCCTTCCAATGGACGGCGAAAGGCGACGCTCAGGAAGCGACATACTGCCGAGCGCGACAATGAGGAGGCAGGCGCACGGGCGCCGTGTAGATCCTCGATGCCGATGGTCGTAGTAGAGGCACGACGATGACGACGGCGGTGGGCAACTCAATCCGATCTAAGATAGGTAAACCAAAAAAGAAAATCGATCAAGAGATCGGAAAAAAAAGACTTACATGGCAGCCGATCACGGATCGGCGGACGAACCCTGCGTACGGATTGTGCGGCTTCTGGCGGAGATCATGGAGATCGACCTCCCCGGGGGCGGCGCGGCGCGGAAGTGTGTGCGACGGCTAGCGCGGTGCCATGGGGATGGCGGCGCTAGGGTTTGGGGGCGGGGGAGCCGGCGATGCCTGGGAGGAGGGGACGGCGGCTAGGGTAGGAGAATCGTGGTTAGGCTGATACCATGTAGAACGATAGAGAGGGAGATTGGCGAAATATGTTAGATGTATTATTAGCCTCATGGACGAGTATATATAGCGTACATGGATCATCTTAAAGTGCAAGACAAAACACGAGATCTATCTCTATCCTAGATTAGCTAACCGTACACTATACTCTAACAGGCACGCTAGCAGCTGCAACCAGCCACCTAATCGAGCCCCTACTTATCTCTAATATACATGGCGAGGTAGTTTTTCTTTGGACCATCGACATGGGGAGCTGCTGCGGATCGCTTGGAAGTGAACCTGCCAATGACGAAGCTGGGTCCTGAAAAAGCTCACTCCAGATCTTCGTCAGCTAGCCTCCTCAACCAATGGCGCTAGGAAGTGGCATGCGAGAAGCTGATTGATAACACTCGGTCTTGTAGTTTTCTTCCTGTCATACCATCTTACCAAGACTTTTGCTTTTAACTGTTAAGCTCCGCTCAGGATCATGTCACAATTTGGTTGCATTTTAATGGAATCAGGGGGCGTGCCCCTATTTTTCTTTAAAAATAGTTTCTCTTTCTTCCCCAATTTCTTAGTTAGCAGTTTGATAACAATAATGCTACAGCTACAGACTCGTTTCTACGGAAATCACTACTAGATATTACATTTTAGCCGAGGGTCAAATTACCGTCGGAAATTTTAGTTAACCACCGGATACATGTATACCCGACAGTACACTGTCGGAGATCTCCCGTCGGCTATGCTCGGTCGGCCATTACACTAATAGCCGACAGTATAGTCGGATAATATATTTACCTACAGTACAAAGACGACGGTGAGCCGTCGGGCAAGCTATGACCACCAGCTGCATCACAACACTTTTAGCCGAGGGTTACCCATCGAGTATTACTTTTTCGACAGTTGTTGTCTCCTGTCGGTTTTCTTGATAGTTGATGGTATATTGGACCGGTCGGCTTAGTTATAACCAAGAGGGGAGACAAACCGTGAGTAATATGATTACTGAAAATGGCTACATCCCGTAATTCATTCCAGTAGCTGAGGGGTCAAACCATTACTGATGGTCTATAGTCCCAGTGAGAACATTTTGTAATTAAGAAGTTTGCTTCACCATGGAGCCGTAGTCACCCCATGGTGCTCTCATAGAGAACAATGAATTGTGATACACGGTGAAAAGTTTTTTGAATATTAACATTTAAAAATTCTCATAACTACACACAACCACACATAATCAAAGAACAAATATCATGTTCATCAGATCCTCATGAAGTATTTGATCCATCTAGGAAGTGTCGTACAAAACATAATGGTTCAAACATTTTGCATAATTAAGCTAAAATTGTCCAAACTTCAGAACCTCGCTTTGTTGCATGACTTGAAGGTCGTCACTACACTCATCGCCAATCCTCACCACCATCACTATAGATATCAGTACCCATCACGATATGGATCATGGCGCTCATTGCAATAGCCATCATAATAACCCTTGCCATAGAGATAATCTCCCTGGTTGCCATAGGTGTCATCCTCATCATCATGATCAATCTCACGACTCAAATTTCCTGCAGTATTGCTTCCCATTCCCTAAGAAATAAGACTGGTTGTAAGAGATGAAAAATAATGTAATATTGTTGAAATATATTTGAGCTAGATAGACCAACTTAATTGTTCTGGAATCATCTACACAGGGACAAACCTAATCATGTGTTAGTATTGGAACTAATGCAAGTGTACAACAGGTACAAGTGCACCAGTACTTCACTCGTCTACTAACCATACATGCAGATACGGCAAATATTTCAGGTCATGTCAGTCTAGCAATTGCATTTCAATTTAATCACTCTAATTATGCTAGCAGTTACTAAGAATCATGTTGTTTACCAGCCAAGACGTTTTAGGAATCTACTTAATTTCTCCGCAGCAGCTAGAGGAGTTTGCATAAAGAATGAAATACAAGAGACTAACTAAAGAACGGTAAATATTTTGACAATTCTAAAAAGATATTACATCAGTTTAATTATGTACTTGTGTAGCACCTTTGAAAAGTGGCCATTCCGGATAAGCTAGCTCAGTCAATTTTTAAATGGCTGATTGCAACCTTTTAGTGTCAACTATAAATTGCCATTCCAGTGCCATTGCGAACTGATTCACTGTCAATGGCGCCATCTGCCATGGCAAAACGACCATGTCACTTTTCCCTTGTCGGTTCATACGTAACCTAAGACAAAGGAACCATGACCAAGTCAGCATCTTCGCATTCATCTGGACAATAGCGTCATCATGTTGTTCATGTAAATACAACATTTCAGGTTTGTGTATATGCATATACAAAATTACCAAACTGGAAAGCTAGTGATAGATTAACTATAAGTGAACAAAGGAATTTGACATGCACAAAATCTGACAAACAAACCACCGGGTTACATACGAAAGAACGACATGACTTGCAAATATATTCAAAACAGGACGAGGCAAACTTAAAGGACTTCAGAATTCTGTGATAGAGCAAATGTACAGAAAGCTCACATTAAAAAGCGGAAGGGATAAATTTTGGCTTCTTTCTACGTCCGATACCTTTGCAAGTATGCTCCTTTCTTCAGAGCAGTGCTGGCCTGCAGTAACAGTGGGAATAAGGTTGTATCTAGCATCAAATATCAAGTGTCAAATAAATATTCTACCAAACTAGATAAAAAAACACGCTCTGAAGTGCCCATTATTGTTTCCTTTTTTAACTTGGATTTCAAGCAGTCCAGGTAAATTTAGAAATGGAAAAGGAACATGATATTATAAGGCTGTAATACCACTCAATTAAGATGAGAGGGATCAATCGAGGATAAGTACACAGTTCAAGACAATGCTTGAATAATTTCATGGAACAATTGCAAAACATTCAGGAACATGTATTAAGTTGTACCTCGTGTGTCTCCGGAGGTACAAATATAGTACCGGATCGGTATGGTACAAGAGCTAGCTGAACTCACAGAGAGGGCCTCGATCTCAAGCCCATTTTGTAACTTGTAGCAGGTTGGGAGAAGCCAGCGGAGAGACGTGGCCCCTGGAGCAGTCCACTGCCCCGACAATCTCGTCGTCCCTCCGCGCGGCCAGCAGATGGGACAGCTGGGATCTGGCAGACACCACTGGCTCTGGCTGCCTCAGGGTGCGGCTGATGCTGTCGCGCAGGTCTAAGAAGATGGCAGTTCGATCTAGGGTTAGGTGTTGGGTGAGTTTTAGGCGGAGGCTGGAGGAGATAGTTGTATGAACGGAGAGAGCACATGGAAAGGAGGCCAGATTTGTGTAGATAAATGGACGGGCCCCGGCCACCCATGTTGGCAGATCGGAGCGGCGGCATGGCCTGGAGAGGGAGAGCTAGAGGTTGAGGGCGAATCAATTTTGGAGGAGAAAGACTAGCTGCGGTTATGGGATATTTAAGATAGAACGTGGTGGAGGCTATCGCACTAGTCAATCATCTGTTTTGGCCCTTGCCCGCGCAAAGGGCGCACAAATACGCGCGATAAAGACGCAAAGTTAACAACCGGTCGGTCACTCGGTTAGACGTCACTCCCCCTTGAAATGTTCAAAAAATGAATCAATCGCAGGTCTGGACAAGATCACTAATCTCAAGTCTCAACCATGTGAGCAAAGTACAGATTGTATTGTATATTACGTTTTGACACATTAACTCATGAACATATGAGGGCCAAAATGCCATCTGATAACAGTATAGACTAAAAACATAGACAACAATACACCACAGGATGTTGATACTCGGTCATACCCCAACACGGACCTTTATTTGCCCCTCCTTCAATTGAATAACATAACCGACTGTCAACCTTTATCGTCAGCTATTACAATTCTTCCTCGTGTATTGCCATTTATTACCGAGGGTTATAAATCGCATCGGCTATTGTCATGTATACCGAGGGTTACTTATGAACCGTCATTATGTAACCTAATAACCGATGGTGGAAAATACACCGTCGGGTATTACTATAAACCGTAAGTTATTACCCGTTGATAGTCCACCGTTGTTTTCTAACCGTCGGTTATTTTAAAACACCGTCGGTTAGGCCAGATCATAGGCGAGCGGTTACCTAAAACCGTCAGCAATTAGTTGCACCGTCGGTTATTAGAGTAATAGCCGACAGGCAGTCGGCTATTAAGATTCACCGTCGAAAATAAGGGGATTTCTAGTAGTGAATAGACTTACAGGATGACGTGCAAGTACTCCGTTGGTTCTAATACTTTCTCCTCCCATGATTTAAGGACCTTCCTTCAACTGAATTTCCCCACGTCTTATTCGTAAGTGAATTCCATATGTGTAGCTCGTACATGTAGCATTACTGGTTTGATAAATATACATGTTTATCTGCTGATTTTCTCAACCAATAAGATGAGAAGTATTCAACAATAACTAATAATTTCTAGTAAAATGGTATGATTTCGAATGAAACAAAATTCTCCATTAGCCTGGCCCACCCATCGTTTGCTTTGAAGCTACGCCACGGGTTGTAGATGTATAATTGACTAGAGTAAAGGCGTGTCTAGGCTTTCGGTCTCACTAGTACGGGCAACTATATAGCCATCTATTGGAATTACACAAGATACATCTTTAGATAAATAAACGATCCCCAATGATTCCGGGTTATCATAGGTGTGTACTACATAGAGACTCATGTCGTTGTCACCCACGAAGTCGGATCAAAGGATCACATGAACTCACATATCTCCTCCTTGTCACTAGAAGAGAGAGTAATATAATAGATCAAGCCACAAAGTCTAGGGTTGTACACTAGATCATACCTCACCCTAGAACCGGATCAATTACTCAAACATAGATGAATAATAACACAAAGGATAATCCATGGAGGTCATCATCATGTTCAATCTTACAAATACTAAATACAAGAGAGAGGGAGATGAAGGCACTGATGGAGATGGAGGGGGTGATGAGAAGGCACCCGGTGTGTGGTGGTGGTGATGGAGATGGCCTCCTTCTCCTCCTATTCTTGCTTTGATGGTGTGGAGGTGTTGATGGAGATCTGGATCTTGAAGTTGTGGCGACTATGGAGGTGGCACATCGGCAGGGCTCCGTCGTGGATGCGTGTTGAGAGGGGTGCCTTCTTTCTTGGCTCCTCACCTCTTTATATAGACCTAGGAGGGCCCCCAATTGCCCCTCCTGCGTTGCCTATGACCTAAGGAAGGTCTAGGAACAAACGGGAGGCAAAACGGTAACGAAATGCGCTGGTTCTCGGGTTTTCCATCATCCAGAACCCGTGGTAATGCAAGGCGCTATGATGATTTTCGTATTTTGGCCGTTATTTCTTTATAAGAAATCCGATTTGGGTGTTCTTCAATTCATTGAATTCGTATGGACAAGGCCTATAATACCATGGCCTTGGATATTCATCTGAAGTTGATGGAAAAAATCACTTTTTTCCACCCCTTATATGGCTAAGTCTAGTGTCTACAGCTCCTCCATATTGCATCGTCTTTCCTTGTTTTATCCATACTTGTCCATAATGCCTACACACAAGTCAAATACAAGGAAAAGTAATACAATCCTAATAAAAACTAATAGTTGTGCAACACCCACATGAAAATGAACGAGAACTAGTAATCATGCATAATAGGCATAGTTGTAGCTAGATATAGCATGAGATGCGTGACAATATGAATTATCTATATGCTTAAATATGCATCATATTTGCACTTATCAAACCCCCAGTTTACCCTTTGGTTACCAAGCATAACAAGAGTATCGCATGCCCCCTTTTACCACCTCTTCCTAACTTTTTTTATCCTACAAAACCACATTTATCCTTCAAATTCTGAATCTCAACATTTTCCTTTGAGACTTCTACTGTTCCATCTTTATATTAATTCTTTGCTTGGCCAACATACTGAAGTTAATCTATTTCCAAGTCAATATGTAACTGAAGATTCTAAATATGGTGTGATCACCTGCATGAGTGTTATCCATAAATCCTCTAGATAGTGGAACCATGGATCGCACCATACTTTAAATTTCATTGAAAAATCAATCGAGCAAGGATACGTTATAATTCCTAAGCGCTTTGCATAAACTAAAATAAAAGATAGATAAAAGATAAAAGCCACTCCCAAACCAAAAACCATAACTAGATGCATATGATAAACTAAAAAACATAAAATATTAGGTGAAACTCTCCCAAGCTTGCGTTGTTGTTGTATTTGTTTATTTCCTATCCTCCTTCTTTGGCCCCATTGGATCATAATAAGTCTCTAGGTCCTCGAGAACATTCATCGTGAGGTTTTAAGCTTGCTGGAATTTCTTTGTGGATTGAACAAGCTCTCCCCGGAGTTTCTCCCTAACTTTCTCCTTGCTAGGTTTCCACTCTGGGCTTGATTCACTACTTCTATTTTTGGGAAGATATCTGTCCAATTATCCTGGTAGCTCCTTTGTTGGAACATGCATGTACTCCTTGCAATTAAGATTAGCAACAGGATTCCTAGAATCAAAGCAATGTCTAGGAGCTTTTCCACCGGTAGTGATGCATGCAGCCTTCCTCATCTTCACCAGAGGTGTCACCACCTTCACAGAAGCTATAGTAATAGGGGAAGGGTGAAGCTTCCCCTTGTACTTGGTGTTGGTGATGTCTTCGTCGTCTTCCTCTTCCTTTTATTCTTATCCATCTTCTTCCTCATCTTCTGATTCTTCTTCGCATGGAACATGATTTTCCTCATCAGAGTAGTCCCTTCCAAATCCTCCTCCATGGTGATGTGGGGCTGAGCCCTTCATCTTCTTCGTCATCGTCTTGCATGGAGGAGCATCAGTAGGAGTACTTCAAAGATATACCGGAGATTTTGTGGAGAGGAATCTGAAAGATAGGGATAAAAAACAATGTTCACCTTGAAAATACTCGGTGCGAGATTAGATCGACAGAAATAGGTATATATTGACAATTTTTAGGGTAAGCCGAAGAGTTTGTGTTGAAATAGGGGTGGAGCAGAGTTCCAGAGGCCGAAAGAGGCAGGGTGACGCGTCTGCAAGTGGGGTCTACGCCACCTAGTCTCTTTCCCTCCTCGGGACTCTATTTCATCCAATTCTTTCGTGACACAGCTTAATTTTCCAAAATAATGACTTTCCCAGAGTCCTACGATATTCCTAGATGATTATTAATCTCAATGTTACATTTTATTGATTTCAGAGTTTTGGCAGGGGTATTTATTAGCGATCACGTCATCTGGTATCTAGAGATTTAACTCCTCCACTTTCCCAATGAATGTTTGATCTGCAATACAATGTTTAATACATTTTCCATTAACTACATGAGGTTTACCTTTCATATCTCCATGAAGTATGATGGCTCTAGAGCGGTACACTTCCTGTATCACTAATGGACCCTACAATTTTGATGCTAACTTTCCTACATTAAACTTGAAATGAGAGTTGAACAACAAAGCTGGATCACCTACTTTGAATTCTAGTCTTGCACTCTCATAAGCCTTATTCCTCAATTCATCTAATAAGTTCAAGTCAAAAAATATTTTCTCTCCAGCAGTTTTGAATTCAAAGTTAAGTTGCTTAACATCCCATCTAGCTTTATGCTCTAATTCTACTGGGAGATGACAATATTTACCATAAACCATTTTATAAGGAGACATACCCATAGGATTCTTAAAATCAGTTCTATACACCCACAAAGCATCATTAATTTTAGTTGGACAACCAGACCAAGACCTATTAACTGTTTTTTCCATGATGAGCTTAATTTCCCTATTACTTAGTTCAACTTGACCAGTAGTTGAGGGTAATATAGAGATGCAACTCTATGATTAACACCACACTTTGCTAAAGTTTTCCTAAGAACAACATGTAAGAAACGAGAACCACCACTAGACTCTTGGTTGGAATTGCTTCCACCCATTTAGTTACATAGTGCACTGCAACCAAACTATGTGTATGTTTTGTTTTTGATGGTGGGAATGGTCCCATAAATTCAAATCCCCGCACATCAAATGGTTCAAGTGGTAATGAATAATTTATAGGCATTTCATTTCTTTTACATATATTTCCTACTCTTTGACATTCATCACATGCTTTAACATATTTAGTATAGTCCTTAAATAAATTAGGACAATAAAAACCAGATTGTAATACCATTTGCAGTGGTGTCGTGCAATCCCTTATGATATCCTGTTGCTCAAATTCAGGCACACAATGTCTAATAATACCATCCACACTTTTCTTATAAAGGAATGGATAGTGTCTAAGATCATGAAAGAATTTCTCTTTGAAGGAAATATGCCCTGAGAGGCAATAATAAAGTTGTTATTATGTATTCCTTATATATGATAGATGTTTATTTTGCATGCTATAATTGTATTGATAGGAAACATCAATACATGTGTGTTTAATAAACAAAAAGGGTTCCTAGTCATGCCTCTCTTATAGACTAGCTTGTTGATTAACAAGATGATCAAGGTTTCCTAATCATGGACATTGGATGTTGTTAATAACAAGGTCACACCATTGGTGGAATGATGTGATGAACATTCATCCGAAGTATAGCATTACGATCAAGTCATTATGTTTATATTGCTATAACATCATACGAAGTAATCTTTATCCTTAGACCATGAGATCATGTTAATTGCTAACACTGGAAGAGTATCTTGATAACATCAAACGTCACACCGTAACAGGGTGACTATAAAGATGGGTTCAGTGCTACGAAGGTGTTATGTTGAGGCTCATGGATCAAGAGTGGAATTTGTCAATCTAGATGACAGATAGATATATTCTGGGCCCTCTCGGTGATATCACATTAGGATAGCTTGCAAGCAAGTGATGTGATCACTAGAATATTATATCACGGGAACAAGAAAAGAGTGCATGTTGGTAACGAGATCAAACTAGGTATGGAGATACCGATGATCGAATCTCGGACATGTAATATATCGAGAGACAAAGGGATTTAGTTACAAGCGTTAAAGGTTCTCACGATCACAGGAGTCATCGTTGAATGTGTAGGAGTCAGTACGGATCTCCAGGTCCCGCTGCTGATTATTGATCGGAGAAGGGTCTCGATCATGTCTGCATTATTCGCGAACCGTAGGGTGGCACACTTAAGAGTTACCGAACATCATTTTGGAGCACATATGTTTGAGACGAAAGAATTGCAAAGCGCAGGAATTGTTTCAATAGAAACTGGAAATTGTTTCGGGTGAAATTGCAGAAAGTGGTTCTGCATGTGATATTGAAATATTGCAAGGGGCTATATGTGAATGTTTGTTAATTAAAGTAATTAACAAAATTCTGAATAAATTTAATAAAAGAGTTTTATTAAATGAGAGAGCATTAAATTTGGAGAAACTTAATGCATTTAAAGTGGAGACTTTAAAAGGGAATGTGAAGAGGCATTTTAATGTGGAGGAGTTACCACCACATGAATGGGGGAGGTGAGGGGTCACCCCCCCATGTGCCGGCCATGGAGAGAGGGGGCACCCCCCTCCTCCTATAAAAGGCCACCCATTCCCTCCTTTATCCTCACACCTCCTTGTGAAGGATCTCTCTCCCCCTCTAGAATTATTCCCCCATGGTCTCGGATTAGCGAGATACATGTTCCAGTGGCATTTCGTGCGGAAGGAGTTGCTGTCACGCTGGATCGCTGGAGCGAGGAGGTGGAGGTTGTCCGGTTGGCTTGAACGCGTGTGAAAAGTGCGGATGCGCTGCTGAGTTGCGGCGCTCGGACTTCCTCACGATCTTGAGATCGGCAAGTGTACGACTACATCAACCACGAGTTCCTACTCATTAACAAAGTTCGTTGTCTTTGAGGGTAAGTTCTCTATGGATGTATGTCCACCCGTTTGTTTTGTACCTAGTAGATAGATCTTGGCGTGTAGTTCACACCGTAGGAAATTTTTTGTTTTCTATGCTGCGGACCCAACACTCTTTGTTGTGAATTAAAATGTGGTGACATGACTTTTCCAACAATAAAGTTTGCATAATTAGCAAATCAATGAGATTCAATTCTAGCGCTAGACAGATTGATGTTTGCAAGTTGTGAAGGGGTTCACGCATGAAAACAATAAATTTTCCCTACGCCAATAACCCTAATGACAAGACCTATCTATTAGTAATGTAGTAATGGGAGGGGCTTTTCGCGAACTTACCCTTGAAGACAGAAACACATTGTCAACACTCGGGAGAGCATGGTTGATGTAGACGAACGGAAGCCAACCTCGAGGTCGTGTTGAAGTCCTGGCGGCTCCTGCGGCTCCAACAAATTCTAGTGCCCCAACTGTTGCACCTCTGAGGGAGTTACACACATTCGGTGTCTGGCGATGACTCCCACTCCTCCGGTCCAGCAGTAGTTGCAGAAGTAGAGCTTCCGGATCTGAATCCCACAGCGCGACGATGCTCCACGGTGAAAAAGACTCCTGCTCGCGCGATACAGACTTGGGACCATGGTCACGGGAGAGAGAGAGAATCAACTAGAGGTCTCCCCAAAAGAGAGGAAACCTTTTATTGATTATTGTGTACTTAATTTGTCAAAATACCTCTCTTTATATAGGGGAAAAAACCCCACATATGCAATTGCCTTAGCCATGTGGGACTAAACAAAGGATAGGGGAGAGGAGGGGCTTGGCCGGCCGGCCAAGGCCCTAGTGGTCCCCGTGCGGGGTGCCCAAGGCCTAGTCGGCCACCCTCCTACTTCCTCCCTTTGGTCTTTCCTCATGGGCCCTTTTCCCTAGGGATTTTGGCCCAATTAGGTATTTCGACCATTTAATTATTTTTATTTTATTGAATAAATATAAATGAATGATTAAATCATTATTCAACATTCACTTACATATTATTCAATCCCCATGGCTATGGAACTCCTTCCACCCCACTCCAGACATCCTCTGGACTTACCGAAACCCTTCAGGTTTTCTCTCTCTCTTTTCTTTGGTGATTATGTCAATACAAAACACTCTCTAAGCATCATCAAGCCCGTAAGCGTCTGATGTCTACGCACACTTCTATTCTTGTAGACAGTGTTGGGCCTCCAAGTGTAGAGGTTTGTAGAACATCAACAAGTTTCCCTTAACTCGATCACCCAAGGTTTATCGAACTCAGGGAGGAAGTGGTCAAAGATATCCCTCTCAAGCAACCCTGCAATCAAGATACAAGAAGTCTCTTGTGTCCCCAACACACCCAATACACTTGTCAGGTGTATAGGTGCACTAGTTCGGCGAAGAGATAGTGAAATACAAGTAATATGGATGATAATAAATGGTAATTGCAATCTAAAATAAGAGTGGTAGCAAGCAAACATGTAACAGAACTGATTGTAAACAGTGTTTCAATGCTTAGAAACAAGGCCTAGGGATCATACTTTCACTAGTGGACACTCTCATATAAATATCTTCTCTTCATGATGCTACCCTGAACTACTCTCCAGTTGGACGATGTAGGGCTATAACAGCACACCTTAAAGTTCGCATTCCCCATCTAGATAACCCCTCACTATCACCTTGAGCGCTAGATGGTTCCAACAAACACCACAATCTCATAGAGACATCCAACTCAAATTATACGCATGATAAGTATTTACGAAACCTTAGCCAAAGTGCCACACGGTGTGCACACTGTCAACTTCAGACACGTGGGGATAAGCAGAGATTAATTAAAGCACTTGAGTAGCAGAATAGATCCTAGATTACAAAGCTCATGATCTCAATAAGATAATGCATAGAGAGAGAGATGAACACATAGCTACTTGTAGAGCCCTTAGCCTCGAGAGAGAACTACTCCCTCCTCATCATGGGAGTCAGCAACGATGATGGAGATGGTGGTTGAGTCGATGGAGATGGATCCGGGGGCACTTCCCCGTCCCGGCAGGGTGCCAGAATAGAGATTTCTGTCCCCTGAATCTCCTCTTCGATGGTGGTGGTGTTGCGGAACTTTTCGTGGGATTCTGATCTGGTCTTTAGGGTTTTCGTCCCGAGGGAATATATAGGCGAAGGGGCAAGGTTGGTGGGGGACCGAGGGGCCCACACCACCCCCTGGCGCGGCCTGGCCTGGCCTGCGCCACTAGATGGTGTGGCCAGCCCCTGGCCCTCCTCCGTCTCTGCTTTGGACTCCGTCTTTGTGTCGGGAAAAAAAGGAGGTTTGGCTTTCGTTTTGTCCAATTCCGAGAATATGCCTTTTCTAGCTTTTCTGAAACCAAAAATAGCAGAAAACAGGCAACTGGCACTATGGCATCTTGTTAATAGGTTAGTTCCAGAAAATGTATAAAAATACCTCAAAGTATGAACAAAACATAAGAAAGTAGATACTAAACAAGCATGGAACATCAAAAATTATAGATACGTTTATGACGTATCAACATCCCCAAGCTTAACTCCTGCTCGTCCTCGAGTAGGTAAGTGATAAAAAATAATAATTTTTGAGGTGACATGCACCATCACAATCTTGATCAGGGTATTTGTAAAACATTGATAGCTGGGATCATAGTACTCTAACATAGACATGAAAGATATAATTCTAACAACAAGACATAGCAACTATGTTGTAACATGAAAAGGTACAAACAAAAGATTCATGAATAACAATGCCTTGAAAGACGTTTGTTTGTTTCACATATAGAAAACATAATGAGAATGGTATTAAACTTGTCCCTCATGGTGTAGCAAAACATAAATGCATAGGACACCTTCAAAGTTCATAAGGGTGACTAGATACAAATAGTTTAAGAACAAGCAATATCAAAGTTATGAATTAATCAACAAGTTTTGGGACAATGCACATTAAACTAAGAATGACCACTATGCTCTCTCAATAGGTGCATAAAGATAGAAGATGGGGACTCAACATAAAAGTAAAAGAAAGGCCCTTCATAGAAGGAAGCAGGGATTCAAGTCTCATAAAGAGCTTCCAAAAATTATGGTACTTATTAGCTTTCAGCTCTGATTGCCCCTATCATAAGCATCTTTAGGTGATTAAGGTTAAAGTGAACAAATATGATAATATGCTTGACAAGTTATAAGCTGAAAATCTCATGCCCCTTACTTACGAGTACCGTTCCTCATGCTACTCAACTTTAGTCACAAGTAAGTTCTTGTCATTCTAAGTACATGTGTATCATAGAGAACCGCCAACGGGGTACCCCTTGCCCGATGATACAGAAGCTTTCCCATATCAAAATGACAAGGCAAGCAGACAATGAGCATCTCAACGATCTTTTTGTATGCTATTTGCATATGGTTTTCCCTTTTTCTTTTTATTTCTTTTTTTAGGATGCTTCACAGATTGCTCACTATGGTTATGCTGCACGTTTCCACCATGATTAGGCATGGCTTAGACTAGCCGCCCAGGCATTTCTCTAACACATATACGAACTCCATGAGCCTTACAAGCTCCCCTTTCATTTCACACAGCCGGGATCCATAAGCAAAATAACATGATATCAACTAAATAAAGTGCAATGTTGAAAGCATTCCCCATGGTAACATGGTTCTGCTAATTCACAACTTACAAAACGCAAGCATATACGCAACATAGATGGGCACAATGGTTCAAGTTTATTAAGTGCAAGAAAGTAAAGTGTGCCATCAAGTTCGTGAGAGCTTTAATCACTAATTTTCACATGACAAGTTTAATTCAGAAGGTAGATAAAAACATGAATATACTTGGAATAGCAATAATGCTAATAGGTAGGTATGGTGGACTCTTTGGAATAACTTGGTTTTATTTGGAGTTGGATGCATGAGTGGAACTCATACTTGGTACATGCGGAGGTTAGCAAAAGACCGGGAGCGACCAACTAAGAGAGCAATAATGGCCATAATCATGCAAAGCGACAAAACATTATTAATTAAAGCATAAAGTGATATTACAAGTCAAAAACTAAATGATCATAGAGGCTATGGTGACTTGGTATAGTCTTAACATGGTGTGAGCATGCGCCAAGTCAACCCAAATAAAGCATCAAAGGAGAATACCACAATATTATGCTTTAATATGCTAAAACAACGCATGATTATTTCAAGGCACATTAAGCAATCTCAATTGTTTGTAACAAGTCATGCTACAGCAATGATCACTAAGCATAAAGTCATAGCAATATCAAACATGACATGATAAAGTCTAGGCCACAGTCAAAACAAGACTCCTTTTATACCACTCATAAGCATGAAACTTCCTACTCTTTTCCAACACCAATCAAAAACTAAAGCTAAATGCAGTGCTAGCAAAGGAGAACACTCACAGAATAATAAGAGTGAAAACTAGAGTGTTCTAGGCAATGAATAACAGGGTGTGTCTCTCTCCAAAAGAAGTGTGTTGTGATCCAACCAACTTATTTAAGCAAACCAAACAAAATAAAACTAAAAACAAAGACGCTCCAAGAACAATACATAGTGCATAAGGTAATAAAAATAAAGTGTCTTGAAAGAAGACCTGAGATTATTGATGAAGAAGGGGATGCCTTGGGCATCCCCAAGCTTTGACGCTTGTACTTCTTGAATATTTTTTGGGGTGACATGGGTGGCATCCCAAGCTTGAGATTTTGTTCATACTTCATCTCATCACATTATTCTTCCCTACACTTGAAAATTTCCTTCATACAAAACTTCATACAATCTTCATTAGCAACATTAGTGTATTCAAGATAATAAGTCTTTGGGTTTAGTTTCAACACAAGTAAAACTTCCATTAAAACACAAGCTACTATAGAAATTCCTTCTAAAAGCTCAAGTGATCAAAGAGAACTCAAAGAGAAAGAGATTAAGAGGCAAATGCAAATAATGGCAGAAATCTGTCAAAACAGACCAGCAGGTAAAAGCCGATTTTTTCGAAGACCTTCTGTTGCAAATAGAAAAGTGATAAACTAAGGAAAGTTATATAATAACCTGGGGCAGAAGCACAAAACATTACAGCTCAATCTGACGTACAGAGATTTTTTACAGTGAAGCACAAAAATCTGTTTCGGGACAACAACTTTTCCAAATCTTACTTCTCTCTCATTAGAGGTTATTCTTGGCACAAAAACCAAACAAAAAGGATAGAGAGAGGATATTACAGTGACAATAACTTACAAAACTCAACAAAACAAAAATAAACTGAAAGTAAAAATATAATGGGTTGTCTCCCAAAAGCTCTTCCTTTATAGCCATTAAGATAGGCATGATAATTTCAATGATGCTCACATAAGAAATATGAATTTAGAGTAAAAGAGAGCATCAAGAAGCAAATATAAAACAATTTAAGTCTAACCCACTTCCTATGAAAAATAATCTTGTAAAGAAACAAGTCATGAAAGCACAAAGCAACAAGCATACGAGAGCAAAACAAGTGCAACTTCAAAAAAATTAACATCAAGAGGGGAAACTTAATATTGTTGAGATACATAAAACCATGTTTCCCTCTCTCATAATAAATTTCAGTAGCATCATGAATAAAATTAACAATATAGCTATCACATAAAACATTCTTATCATGAGCCACATGCATAAAAGAATTAATACTCCCCACATAAACATAGTCATTCTTATTAATTATAGTGGGAGCAAATTCAACAAAATAGCTATCATTATTATTCTCATCACCATAATCATCAAATATAGGAGGCATATTGTAATCATAATTAATTTTCTCCTTAATATTAGGTGGACTGAAAATATCATATTCATCATTGTAATAATCATATATCGGAGGTATAGTATCATCAAAGTAAATTTTCTCCTCCGTGCTTGGGGGACTAAAAATATCATTCTCATAATAACTAGCTTCCCCAAGCTTAGACTTTTCCATAGCATTAGCAATAATGGTGTTCAAAGAATTCATACTAATAATATTGCTATTATCATGCAAATAAAGTTTCATAGGTTTTTTAATTTTCTCTTCAAACACTTCATGTCCTAACTCAAGATAAATACTATAAAGCTCTCTAATTTTGTTGTTGTTTTCCATTAAGCCTAACTAGTGAAAATAAAAATAAGAAACAAAAAGATATAATTGCAGAATCTAAAGGAAATAACTTCGAGCACTCACACACCAGCTACAGTACTAGAAGATAGCTTAGTAGCCAAAGGAGGTGAATACCTTTTACCTTACCTCCCCGACAACGACGCCATAAAATAGCTTGATGTCTACGCACACTTCTATTCTTGTAGACAATGTTGGGTCTCCAAGTGCAGAGGTTTGTAGAATAGCAGCAAGTTTCCCTTAAGTGGATCCCAAGGTTTATCGAACTCAGAGAGGAAGTGGTCAAAGGTATCCCTCTCAAGCAACCCTGCAATCAAGATATAAGAAGTCTCTTGTGTCCCCAACACACTCAATACACCTGTCAGGTGTATAGGTGTGATGTCTACACACTTCTATTCTTGTAGACAGTTGTTGAGCCTCCAAGTGCAGAGGTTTGTAGAACAATAGCAAGTTTTTCCTTAAGTGGATCACCCAAGGTTTATCGAACTCAGGGAGGAAGTGGTCAAAGGTATCCCCTCTCAAGCAACCCTGCAATCAAGATACAAGAAGGCTCTTGTGTCCCCAACACACCCAATGCACTTGTCAGGTGTATAGGTGCACTAGTTCGGCAAAGAGATAGTGAAATACAAGTGGTATGAATATAAGACAACGGTGCCAGAAAATAGCTTGCTAGCATGGAAGAGACTAAAGGTAAACTGAAATAAAGATGGCAGCAAGCAAACATGTAACAAATCTAGTTGCAAACAGTGTTCCAATGCTTAGAAACAAGGCCTAGGGATCATACTTTCACTAGTGAACACTCTCATATAAATATATTCTTCTTTATGATACTACGCTGAACTACTCTCCGGTTGGACACTCTAATCCATGGTAGGGCTATAACAGCACTCCTCAAAGTTCGCTTTTCCCATCTAGATAACCCCACACTGTCACCTTGAGTACTAGATGGTTCAAACAAACACCACAATTTCATAAAGACATCCAGCTCCAAATATAACTCATAACAAGTATTTGAAATCTCTAGCCTAAGTGCCACCATGGTGTGCACACTGTCAACTTCACATACATGGGGAGAGCAGAGATCTATTAAAGCACTTGAGTAGCAAGGTAGATCTATAGATTACAAGCTCATGATCTCAATAAGATCATGCATAGAGCTAGAGATGAACACATAGCTACCGGTAGAACCCTTAGCCTCGAGAGAGAACTACTCCCTCCTCATCATGGGAATCAGCAACGGTGATGAAGATGGTGGTGGAGATCGATGGAGATGGCTCCGGGGGCACTTCCCCGTCCCGATAGGGTGCCGAAACAGAGACTTTCTGTCCCCCGAATCTCCCCTTCGGTGGCGGCAACATTGTGGAACTTTTCGTGGCTAGAGGCTTGATGATTTAGGGTTTTTGCATCGGGAGGTATCTTATAGGCGAAGAGGCAAGGTCGATGGGCGGCCAGGGGGCCCACACCACCTGGTGGCGCGGCTAGGGCCAGCCCGCACCACCATATGGTGTGGCCACCCTGTGGCCCCTCTCCGTCTCGTCTTCTGGCTGCGTGAGTCTTCCGGTAAAATATCGACTTTGTCTTTTATCCGGTCCAATTCTGAGAATATTGATTTTCTGACTTTCCTGGAACCAAAAACAGCAGAAAACAGGCAACTGGCACTGTGGCACTTGTTAATAGGTTAGTACAAGAAATCATATGAAAAGTACTCCAAAGTGTGGACAAAACATAAGAAAGTAGATAAAAACCAAGCATGGAACATCAAAAATTATAGATACGTTAGCAACATATCAAGGTGTACTAGTTCGGCGAAGAGATAGTGAAATACAAGTAATATGGATGATTATAAGTGGTAATTGCAATCTGAAATAAGAGTGACAGCAAGCAAACATGTAACAGAACTGATTGTAAACAATGTTTCAATGCTTAGAAACAAGGCCTAGGGATCATACTTTCACTAGTGGACACTCTCATATAAATATCTTCTCTTCATGATGCTACCCTGAACTACTCTACGGTTGGATGATGTAGGGCTATAACAACACACCTTAAAGTTTGCATTCCCCATCTATATAACCCCTCACTGTCACCTTGAGCGCTAGATGGTTCCAACAAACACCACAATCTCATAGAGACATCCAACTCAAATTATACTCATATAAGTATTTATGTAACCTTAGCCAAAGTGCCACACGGTTTGCACACTGTCAACTTCACACACATGGGGATAAGCAGAGATTAATTAAAGCACTTGAGTAGCAGAATAGATCCTAGATTACAAAGCTCATGATCTCAATAAGATCACGCATAGAGAGAGATGAACACATAGCTACTTGTAGAGCCCTTAGCCTCGAGAGAGAACTACTCCCTCCTCATCATGGGAGTCAGCAACAGCGATGGAGATGGCGGTGGAGTCGATGGAGATGGATCCGTGGGCACTTCCCCATCCCGGTAGGGTGCCGGAACAGAGACTTCTGTCCCCCGAATCTTCTCTTTAGTGGCGGCGGCGCTGCAGAACTTTTCGTGGGATTCTGATCTGGTCTTTAGGGTTTTTGTCCTGGGGGGAATATATAGGCGAAGGGGCAAGATAAGTGGAGGCCTAAGGGGCCCACACCACCCCCTAGCGTGGCCTGGCCTGGCCCGCGCCACCAGGTGGTGTGGCCAGCCCCTGGCCCTCCTCCGCTCTGCTTTGGACTCCGTCTTCATGTCAGGAAAAATAGGAGGTTTGGCTTTCGTTTCGTTCAATTTCGAGAATATGTGTTTTCTAGCTTTTCTGAAACCAAAAACAGCAGAAAACAGGCAACTGGCACTATGGCATCTTGTTAATAGGTTAGTTCTAGAAAATGTATAAAAATACCTCAAAGTAGGAACAAAACATAAGAAAGTAGATACTAAACAAGAATGGAACATCAAAAATTATAGATATGTTTATGACGTATCAGCGTCATATCCCATGGTTTGGGAACACTCCAGACATGGTCGGGACCCTCCCGTACCAATGATCATCAGAGGGACCTGGATGTCCATGTTGACCCTTGTGCATTCCACGAATCTTTCGTCGCTGAACCATGAACGTCGTGTCTTATTCCTTTTGTCTCTCGATACTTGCATTGTTCAAGATCTGATTAATGACATCACTATGTCGTGTTCAATCTCGTTATCAACAAATACTATTTGACTCGTTCCGACAAGTGATATCCATGTGATCACATCACACGATGTGCAGCTATTGGATATAACTTCTCCGAGTGGGCCCTCGAGTATCTTTTTCGTCACACGGATGGACAAATCCAGCTCTTGACACATATTGCCTCAACTATTCCTCCGAATACCAAAACACACCTTTATAATCATTGTGTTATTAGATGACGTTTGGTGTTATCTGAATATCCTTGGGTAATAGTGATTGATATGGTCTCTCGGTCTATGAAATAGGATACTAGGTCTTTTCTAATCATCATAACTTGAACTTCGTGACATGATCGGGTCATGATGCTTAAGTTGGGTATATCTCATCATCTCATTCTCGCAATGAGGTGGATCCATTGTCAACTGGCATAAATGCCACATGATCAGGAAACCTTGATCATCTATTGACCAATGAACCAGTGACTGGAGCTTTACCGGGAACTCCTGGTTATTTATATATCACACGTGTATTGACGTTTCCTTTCAATACAGTTATATCATGATATAAAACTTAATCATAAACTTTATGAAATATGATAATAATCCATATTATTATTTATCTCTAGGACATATTTCCAACAAGCTGTTCATTAGCAAAACTATTAATAGGTATAGGATCTACTGGAATGTTTTCCATTCTAGACAAATGATTATCTACAAGATTATCTTTACCTTTCCTATCAACAATATGCAAATCAAATTCTTGAAGTAAATTAACCCATCTTATTAATCTAGGATTAGCATCTTTATTATTCATGAGGTATTTAATAGTTGAATGATTAGAATGCACAATGACTTCAGTATCAACAATGTAACGTTTAAACTTATCACGTGTACATATCACAACTAAAAATTCCTTTTTAGTAGTAGCATAGATTCTTTGAGCACCATCAAGTGTTTTGCTATCATAGTAGATAACATTTAATTTCTAATCAACTCGTTGGCCTAAAACAACACGAACCGCATAATCCCTAGTGAAAGGGCATGTATGCCCCCATGTGTGGTTTTGGTAATTAATGAAAATCTCTATGGACTAATGTGTAAATTGAGTTTAACTTGTAGATTTGTCCATTAGCATCGTGTGGGCCATGTGTTGGTCTCAAGGTTGATAGATGAATAAATGAACAAGTGCAAGATCAAGAAGCTTGCCATCCTTGGTGATCATGGAGTGATGAAGACAAGTTCAAAGAATAGGTTCCCCCATGGAGTATGGGGAGCAAGTCGGAAGTCTTCATCAGGCAAAGCGCGAGCAAGTGCAATTAAGAAAGGTGTTCCATCTTGAAGGAGACAAGATCATCTATATCAAGCTCAAGTGGAATGCTCAAGGAAAATATATGATCTTGATAGGTTTTCTATTTTACTGGTGTCTTGTAGTGTTGGGAGATCGGGTTTAGGATAGATAGTTGTACTATGAAGAGGGGCTCTCGAGTAGGTGACTCAATCACATCTTTCGGAGAGAGATCAAACCTTTGCATTCTTGCACCATATTTATTGGTCGTTATTTGGATCTTGTCCATGTGAGGATCTATAGCTTGTGGTTACCTTCATAACAAGCTTTAGTTCATCAAAAACGGATTCCCTGATATATCTTATTGTGTTTTTCATCTTGCGGGTTTTCTGGCTCCACACCTTGGGGGATATCTCACATATATATTCATGATATTTTATCCCTTGGTGATACCCAATACACATTGGATTCTACACATCATTATCTTTCCAACAAATTGATCTCATCTCGTTTGGAGTTCGGATGTGAAAGTTATGGGAGTTTTGGTTCTGAAGTTTCCATGGGCGAAAGTTCCGACGTGCCACGGGTAGTACCGCTAGGGCATTTTTGCCGCCGGTAGTACCGGTAGATGTACCGGGGCAACTTCCACTCAGCCTGGTTACGGTTCAGTAACCTCTCTGCATGTTGTGTGCTATTTGTCGGAACTTTGGTCAGAAGTTAAGGCGGTAGTACCATCTCCGACGGAAGTACCACTACTCCAACGGTAGTACAGGTGGTAGTTTCGGCCTTGTTCTTTCTCCCTCTTTCGCGCCGCTATTTAGGAATGTTAGCCGGGTGCCAGCGGTAGTACCAGCCATCCACCGATACTACCAGCCAGGCTCGTGAATGGCCCAATGGTCATATCTGGGAGCCCTTTAAAAGGGTCCTCTCTTCCCCTTCGTGGGTACTAGCTCTTTTCTTGGTTTTTGGCTTTCCCCTTGAAGAGTGTGTCCTCTCCCCTTCCCCCTCCTATGATTCTTGCATCTTTTTGAGGGATTTGAGAGAGGAGATCTAGATCTACAACCCCACCAAACCAAATCCCTTCTTTGTGAAGGAATCCTTGGGATCTAGATCTTGAGAGTTTTGTGTTCTCCTCTTGTGTTATTCCTCTCTTTTTCCCCAAATAGCTTTTGTAGCTTTGGTGGAATTTGAGAGTGTAGGACTTGCCTCTTGCATTTGGTTCATAGGTTTGAGTTTCCCTCAGAGATTCGGTGAGTTCAAGCTCTTGGGCTTGTTTCTCTTGGGTTCTTGGAACCCTATACGGTTGTGTGGAGTAGTAGTGAGTTCTTGGGGCCTCCAATTGAGTTGTGGAGATTCCTCAAACTTGTGGACTTTTGTGGCATTGTTCTTGGGGCCCCCATTTGAGTTGTGGATATTCCTCAAGCTTGTGGCCTTTGTGGTGTTTTCTTGGGAGCCCTCCAATTGAGTTGTGGAGATTGCCACAAGCCTTGTATGGGTTTGGTGACTGCCCTCAAGTGTTCCATAGTGGATTGAGTGCCCGCCTTTGTGGTGTGCACTCGGTAGAATAGGTTGAGACTTTTGTGGCATCGGTGAGTTGCGTGCCTTCACATCTTGGGGTGAGGCCTTGTGTGGCATGTGGTGAGCATAAAGTCACCACACCTCAAGGTGAGCCATTTGTGGAATTCAGAGAGCATTGCGCCATCACACCTCTCCAACAGAGACGTAGCTTCTTTGGAAGTGAAACTTCGGGATAAAAATCATTGTCTCTGCGTCCATTGGTTATCTCTCAAACGAGCCCTTTACTTATGCAATTTACATTGTGATAGCCATCGTGCCTAAAGTATTATATCTTGCTTTTACCTTGTTTCTTGTCTTGCATAGCATAGGTTGTTGGTGCACTTAGTGAACCTAGTGGTTTTAGATTTTGTGATTTGATAAATTAAACATTAGTTTTATTCTGCATTTATTAGAGCTTAAAAAGAAATTATTTTTAAAGCCTATTCATCCCCCTCTAGGCGACGTCCATTGCACTTTCACCTAGCATCACACATAATTTCAAAAGGTAAATTCCAATCAGGAGGTTGAATTATAAGATCACTTATTAAATCATTCTTTAAAGCATTAAGGAATATACACAATCATCATTAAAATATAAAGGAACATCCTTTTGCAAACTATTAGTTAGAGGCTTTGCTATTTTAGAGAAATCTTTAATAAACCTTCTACAAAAACCTGCATGACCAAGAAAGCGTTTTATACCTTTAATATCTTTGGGCTATGGTAGCTTAAATCTTGGCACAATCCACTTCAATTCCCCTTCCTGAAACACAATGTACAAAAACAACACCTTATGTAACCATGAAGTAGCACTTCTCCCAATTTAAGACTAAGTGTGCGTGTGTTCCCCCGAGTTTGCTGAGTTCTTCGCCATGTGAGTTTGATTCCACCTTCCTCTCCCTCTTTCCTCGCAAATCCCCCGCTCCCCCCTTGAGAACCGTAAAAGGTCGGGCTAACCTATGGCTTACCGCACAACAAGTTTTGAGAGGACCGAACAACAAGGTGGTGTTGGGAGATTATAAACCCCACCGACATGTGATAAACATTAAGTATAGCTTCAACCAAACATATATGAAACAGGAAAATACAAAACAATCAAATGAAAAAGTGACGAAAATATAGCACAACCACATGCACAAAGTGACACGAGTATTTACGTGAAAATATCCTCAACTCGTGGGGTAAAAACCAGGACCATGGACAGGTCCATGTAAGTTCCACTATGAGAAACTTGGATACAAAGTCTTACATCACACTTACAACAGATTGCAAACCGATAAAACAACAAAACACAAGATGCAAGATGACATCAAAGCATAAGTAAAATGGTTTATGTTCCCTTCATCAAGGCACTGTTCTCAGACCACTCATCCAAAGCACACCAAATTTGGTAGACAAACAAAAACATGTGTTACTAGCATATTGACCAGAGATCACCTTAGTCCGTTGTGCATGCCCATACTGTTTGCATACCAAAACTGTTGGAGATATGCCCAAGAGGCAATAATAAAGTGGTTATTATTATATCTTTATGTTTATGATAAATGTTTACATCCCATGCTATAATTGTATTATTAGGAAACACTAATACATGTGTGTTTTGTAAACATAAAAGAGTCCCTAGTAAGCCTCTTGTTGAACTAGCTTGTTGATTGATTGATGATCATGGTTTCATGATCATGGACATTGGATGTAATTAATAACAAGGTTATGTCATTAGGAGAATGATGTGATGGACACACACCCATAGTAAGCGTAGCATAAGATCAAGTCATTAAGTTCGTATTGCTGTAAACTTTGAAATACATAGTAACCTAATCCTTCGACCATGAGGTTATGTTAATCACCATCACCGGATGGGTGCTTTGATGACATCAAATGCCGCTTCGTAACTGGGCGGTTATAAAGGTGTCATTGGGTATTCTGAAAGTATGTGTTGAAGCACATAGACCAAGATTGGGATTTGTCCATCCATATGACGGATAGATATACTCTGGGCCCTCTCGGTGGAATGTCATCTAGATAGCTTGCAAGCATGTGACTAGGTCACAAGGGATGACATAACATGGAACGAGTAAAGAGTACTTATCAGTAACGAGGAAGAACTAGGTATGAAGATACCGACGATCAAACCTCGGATAAGTAGAATATCGCGAGACAAAGGGAATTGGTTTCGTATGTTAATTGGTTTAATCAATCACGAAGTAATCGTTGAGTATGTGGGAGCCGTTATGGATCTCCAGATCCCGCTGATGGTTATTGATCGGAGAGGTGTCTTCACCATGTCTGCATATTCACGAACCGTAGGGTGACACACTTAAGGTTCGAAGTTGTTTTAAGTAGATATGGAATTTGTGTTGGAGACCGAATGTTGTTCGGAGTCTCGGAATGGATCCGGGACATCACGAGGAGATCCGGAATGGTCCGAAGAATAAGATTCATATATTGGGGATCATTTTCTAAGTTAGGAAATGTTCTGGAGTGTTTGTATGGAGATTCTAGAAGGTTTCGGAATGTTCTGGAAGGTTCTAGAGGATTTCTTGGAGTTTACTTGAAAACCAAGAAAGGGATCAAGGGAGTCCAAGTGGGGCAATACACGGATTCATGGGGGAGGAGGACTCCTCCCCCCAACCCGCCGGCCCAAGGAGGAGGGGAGTTCTACTAGGACTCCCCCTCCCCAGGCACGCCTCCCTCCCTTAAATAGAAGGGAGGGGGCGCCCCCTCTTGGACCTCCTATCATAACAACCAATCTCAGCCGCCTCTCTCCTCCACCTTTCTTCTACTCCGGCTTAGGCGAAGCCCTGCAGAATTCTCTACTCCACCACCACCACCACACCGGCGTGCTGTTGGGATTCCGTGGAGAAGATCTACTACCTCCGCTGCTCGCTGAAACAGGGAGAGGAAGGTCTGCTTCGACTGCACGCAGGACCGTCTGGAAGCGCTGCGAACGCCGGGCGCGAAGGATCATCCACACGATCTTGAGATCGGCAAGTGATCGACTACATCATCCACGAGATCTAATCTCGTAACGCTTTCGGTTCTACGAGGGTTAGTACCGATCTATCTTGTTGCTCATGTCTAATAGATTAGATCTTGGCTTTTGTCTAGATTAGATCTGGGTTTTGTTCGTTCTTGCGGTAGAATTTTTTTGTTTTCCATGCTACGAACCCTTCAGTGGTATCAGAGCCTTGTCTATGCGTAGATCTGTTGCACGAGTAGAACACAATGAGGTTGTGGGCGTTGGTGCTCGTGCCGTCTTTTGCTATGTGTGTACTTTGCATCTTGCGGTATGGTGGGATGAAGCGGCTCGGGCTAACATTACATGTCATCGTACATGAGACTTGCTCCACGCTTGACGTGCAACTTGCTTTGCACAAGTGGCTTTGCGGGTGTCTGTCTCTCCCATCATAGTATAGATCAAATCTACACTTTGCACTTGATAGCACCTGTATCAACGTTGTGGTTCAGTTTCGTAGGTAAGATGCGTTCTTAGTCGAAAGCCCCAAGCCACGTAAAACTTGCAAAGAAAATTAGAGGCGTCTAACTTGTTTTTGCAGGGGTTTTGTGATGTGATATGGCCTACATGTGATTGTGATTGTATTTGATGTATGCAATGATCCTTGTTGTAATATGGCAACCGGCATTAGCCTAATGGTTGCCTTTAATTCTGTTAAGACCTGTGTGTCTATTCATCTTGTAATAGCTTTGTTCCAAGTAGTTGTAATAGTTGCTAGTGAAGATGAACAACCATGAAGCGGCGACACGGACCTTGACGCAATGCTGGTGATGATGGATATCATGTCCGTGCTTTGGAGATGGAGATCGAAGGCATAAGAAGAAAGGGCCATATCATATCACACATAATTATGAATTGCCTGTGATGTTAATCCTTTATGCATCTTGTATTTCTTAGATTGCGACGGTAGCATTATAAGATGATCCCTCTCACTAAATATCAAGTAATAAAGTGTTCGTCCTTAGTTGGCACCGTTGCTAAGACTCGTCGTTTAGAAGCATCTCGTGATGATCGGGTGTGATAGACTCTATGTGTGCATACAATGGGTGCAAGCCAGATTTGCACATGCGGAAACTAAGGTTAATCTTGATGAGCCTAGCATGTACAGACATGGTCTCGGAACACGGAATACCGAAAGGTAAAGCATGAGTCATATGGATGATATGATGAACATGTTGATTGTTCGCCTTTGAAGCTACATCATCTCACGTGATGATCGGACTTGGTGTAGTGGATTTGGTTCGTGTAATCACTAAAACAACTCGAGGGATGTTGTTTTGAGTGGGAGTTCATTTGTAATTTGGATTAGTCGAACTCAATTTATCATAAACACAATCAAAGTGAATTTGCATAGTTTGTTGTAGTCATTGGCATCCGTTCACCACCTTACGCTTAGTTATAGTTGAGATAGTAGAACTATAGAAATTCTGGAGATTTGCTTTACGAACTGGTATCGTATTGTTTTGAGTGTCAATCTAAAGTTTAAAAGTCATATTGCAAACTTTCAGCAAACTCCGTTTACTCGGTGTAGTTTAATAAACAGTATTAAATCAAGAGTAACAATTCCAGTGTTAGTATCTAATGTATCATGTTTGCCTCCATGATTCTTGATACTCAAAAGATTGTTTTTTAATATCAAGTTTATCTAAGAGCTGAAATCAATGTTTCAGAAACCATCATATGTGAAAGGTATTGCGATATCTAAAACAATGTGTTGGTTACAACATGATAGAGTATATGTCCTCATATTTGATGAGAATTTGTGAAGGTTGGAGACGCTAGTCGTCCTAATCCTCCAAAAAGCTTTTGGAAAAGAAACATTATACTCGCAATTCACCTTTATAAGCTATAGCAGCTTGATCATGAAAGTTGTCATGATAAGGATGAATAGAAGATGTAAGTAAAATGTTTACTACACTAAAAGATTACTAAAGAATGGAATATTGAAAGAATGCCAAACATTTGATGAAGGTGATCCACTTCAAAGTGCAAGTCCAAAGGTATTAGTATTTGACTATACACACTTTGTACTATGTGTCATGTGAATGACACCACTATTGATGTTGATAGATTCTTTTAAAAGAAAAGGAATTGTTGAAAGAGAATCTACAAAATATTTGTAAAAAGAAAAGATTGGAGATATCCAACTTAGGTATATAGAAGATACATGTTATGGCTGTATTCCTTGGTTGTTAAACAATGTGGTTCTGCGGTGTTGGATACCAAATTGGTTGGTATGAAGTGTCATACAGGACAACACAATTCATGAACTGCAATGGCCTAAGTAACTAGCAAGAGAATATGTGATGATGTTCATCGAAAACAAACAAAGGGTTGTTGTGCTCGTTAACATCAAAGCTTACCTTCAAGATTTGTTTCAATAATTGTTATTTTGATCAGGTATTATGACGACAAAAGGTTGTTCAAATAATTACCGTATTCCATAATAGATGGATGATATACAAGTCTGGTTGGAGAAATAACGACCATAAAACTAATGCTAAAATGTCACAAGACAAATGATTGAAAGATCACTTGCGAAGTGACATCGCCGTTTAAATTATATTGAAAGGGATACATGAAGAAACTCCATGTTGATGGATTTTTGGAGTCTTTGATTTTGATCAAATGGCGCTTGTGATACTTTCCTGGAGATAATTAAAACTCTGTTCGTAGGCCAAAAGAGGAATGGACGACTAACTGATTGGAATTTGTACATATTGATGTATATAGTCCATTATGTGTAGTCATGGGCGATGGATTTCAACTTCATATGCTTTCTTCGAAGATTTGAGTGAGTATATGTATATACTTACTCAATAAGGAAGAAGTATGAAACATTTGAAAATGTTCAAAGACTTTCAAGATGAAGTGGAAAATTATTGTAACAAGAAAATAAAAAGTTTATGATTGGATCATAAAGAAAGATGTTTGAGTTACAAGTTCAGCAAAACACCTAAGATTTGAGGAATCGTTCCATAGATTTGCATTTCCCAAAACACCATAGGAGTATGGAGTGTTCGAGATATGTAATGAAACCTTGTTTGACATGGTAAGATCAAAGGTGTCATTTATAAAACTGCCATTATATTTTAAAAGATTAAAGCTTTAGTGACTATCGCTTTTACACTGAAAAGAGCTCCATCGTGATCCGCTGAAATGACACCATATAAGTCATGGTTTGGGATAAAACCCAGGTTGTCCTTTCTTAAATTTTTGGTATGCTAGGCATAAGTAAAGTGTTTACAACCAAAGTCGGATGAGCATGTCTTTGTAGGTTATTTCGAATAACCATTGGGTATTCCTCCATAACACTGAAGACAAAATTGTTTGTTGCTTAGAGTGTCGAGTTTCTTGAGAAGGAATTTTTGGTGAAAACTTATGTGGGAGGACAATAGAACTTTGACAAGGTTGTTGAACCTTGGCTAATATGTGCTGAGTTGCGCAGCGTCGGAAAGTGTCCCGGAGGCAGCAACAATGCTCATGGCTCACGTGCCTCAAATGTTGTGGTCACGGAGATCTAAGTTACTATTGAACCAAGTAGGTCGGGTAAGTAATCAAATGCCAAGATTTGAGAGTTAAATCATGGTTGTTTGACAATGATGAACCGACTACATGCAAAGAAGCAATGATGAGCCCTGACTTCGTTAAATGGCTTAAAGCCATAAAATCCGTGATAATTCCATACACGAGAAATCAAGCTTTGAATTTGAAAGACCCTCTGGAAAGGTGCAAGACCTTACAGTCGTATATGGATCTATAAAGAAATAGACATGGATGTTTCACATCTATGAAATAGTCGACATGTCGGAAAGAGTTTACGACAATGTTCAAGGAATTGACTATGATAAGATTTGATCTTTCATAGCGATATTTAGTCTGGACGGATTAATGTAGCAACCACTACATATATTTTGGTATATGGTAGTTGAACAAACAAAACAAGTTCTTCTAATAGAATGGTTACCTAGGACGTGTACATGACACGATCCAAAGGGTTTTGTTAATTCAAAGGATGCTAAAAGAGTATGCAAAACTTCAATGGTTGAAGTGAGCATCGCGGAGTTGGAATCTTCACCGTGATGAAACCGTTAAAAGGTTTAATTTCATCAGAGACGATGAAGATGCTTGCATTTTGCAAGAAATTAAGTGGGAGCGCTAAGACATATTTCTAATAGATTATGTGAAAGACATATCGTTGATTAGAAATAATGTATCTTTTATTGACACAGGTTAAGAATTTCATTTTGATGAAAGACTTAGGCATAACCCAAGAATTAGGCATCAATGTCTATATGGATAGATTGAGGCGCTAATATGGTTTTGCCAAATGTACATAGATAAGATGTTGAATGAGTTCAATATGGAAACAACAAGAAAGGTTCTTGACTCACGGAAAGGACTGAATCAAGATTCAAGTATGTTGACACTAGATTCAAGTGTTTTGACACTTGGTGAAATCACAAGAATATTTTGATCAATCATTCTTTGAGATGTACACATTCAGATATGTCCTATGCTCTAAATGTTGTGAGCATATACCAGAATGACTCATAAGATGATCATTGGACAATAGTAGGGATATTCCTATGATCTTTGGAAGAACTAAGAATATATTACTTATATAGTGGAGACAAATAGTTCATTATAAATTGCTACATTGATACTAGTTTTGTCACAAATTAAGTTTATCTCAATTTAAACTATGGGTGGCACAATGTAATAGAAAGGAAGTTCCATAACGGATTTGGTTGAGTACCAAAGTTAAAACATTATGACAGATACTACAACAAAAGGCTAAGTATGTGACTACTATTGTAGTAGCAAATGAGGGCATTTGCGTCAAGTAGTTTGTTACCAAACTAGGTGTGGTTCATAGCGGGATAATACTATGAAGATACATTGTATGACAATTGTATCAACATGATTTAATCCCAAGGAACTAAAGGTCTCACCAAAGGACCAAATTTATACAATGCCATCTCATTGGAGAATGAGTAATGCGTAGAGACGCAAGGACATGCAAATACACGGACCTGTAAGTGTCGATCCAAGATTATGTTTACCACTAGCTATAGTGTCTATACAACACCAGAAAGCCATAGGTGTTGAATGCACAAGTTATTAACTAGATTATTGACTCTAGTGCAAGTGGGAGACTGTTGGAGATATGCCCAAGAGGCAATAATAAAGTGGTTATTATTATATCTTTATGTTTATGATAAATGTTTACATCCCATGCTATAATTGTATTATTAGGAAACACTAATACATGTGTGTTTTGTAAACATAAAAGAGTCCCTAGTAAGCCTCTTGTTGAACTAGCTTGTTGATTGATTGATGATCATGGTTTCCTGATCATGGACATTGGATGTAATTAATAACAAGGTTATGTCATTAGGAGAATGATGTGATGGACACACACCCATAGTAAGCGTAGCATAAGATCAAGTCATTAAGTTCGTATTGCTGTAAGCTTTGAAATACATAGTAACCTAATCCTTCGACCATGAGGTTATGTTAATCACCATCACCGGATGGGTGCTTTGATGACATCAAACGCCGCTCAGAATCGGGCGGTTATAAAGGTGTCATTGGGTATTCGAAAGTATGTGTTGAAGCGCATAGACCAAGATTGGGATTTGTCCATCCATATGACGGATAGATATACTCTGGGCCCTCTCGGTGGAATGTCATCTAGATAGCTTGCAAGCATGTGACTAGGTCACAAGGGATGACATAACATGGAACGAGTAAAGAGTACTTATCAGTAACGAGGAAGAACTAGGTATGAAGATACCGACGATCAAACCTCGGATAAGTAGAATATCGCGAGACAAAGGGAATTGGTTTCGTATGTTAATTGGTTCAATCGATCACGAAGTAATCGTTGAGTATGTGGGAGCCATTATGGATCTCGGATCCCGTGATGGTTATTGATCGGAGAGGTGTCTTCATCATGTCTGCATATTCACGAACCGTAGGGTGACACACTTAAGGTTCGAAGTTGTTTTAAGTAGATATGGAATTTGCGTTGGAGACCGAATGTTGTTCGGAGTCTCGGAATGGATCCGGGACATCACGAGGAGATCCGGAATGGTCCGGAGAATAAGATTCATATATTGGGAATCATTTTCTAAGTTAGGAAATGTTCCGGAGTGTTTGTATGGAGATTCTAGAAGGTTTCGGAATGTTCTAGAGGATTTCTTGGAGTTTACTTGAAAACCAAGAAAGGATCAAGGGAGTCCAAGTGGGGCTAGACACGGATTCGTGGGGGAGGAGGATTCCTCCCCCCTTCCCACCGCCGGCCCAAGGAGGGGAGTCCTACTAGGACTCCCCCTCCCCAGGCGCGCCTCCCTCCTTTAAATAGAAGGGAGGGGGCGCCCCCTCTTGCACCTTGTCTCATAACTCCCAATCTCTGCCACCTCTCTCCTCCACGTTTCTTCTGCACAGGCATAGGCGAAGCCCTGCAGATTTCTCATCTCCACCACCACCACCACCACGCCGTCGTGCTGCTGGGATTCCGTGGAGAAGATCTACTACCTCCGCTGCTCGCTGGAACGGGGAGAGGAAGGTCTGCTTCGACTCCGCACGTGTGACCGTTTGCGGAAGCGCTGCCGGAACGCGGCGCTAGAAGGTCGTCCACACGATCTTGAGATCGGCAAGTGATCGACTACATCATCCACGAGATCTAATCTCGTTAACGCTTTCGGTTCTACGAGGGTTAGTACCGATCTATCTCGTTGCTCATGTCTAGTAGATTAGATCTTGGCTTTTATCTAGATTAGATCTGGGTTTTGTTCATTCTTGCGGTAGAAATTTTTTGTTTTCCATGCTACGAACCCATCAAAAACTCCTCTATGCTAGAAGTGTTGTTGTTATTGTGAAAACAACATAAAGAGAGGATATCCTACGATGTGGTAAAGTAAAGGGCATGCTCGACAACCGCATGATTGTGGGGCATCAGATAGTAGCAAAAATGACGCGGTACTTTTTTATTGATCGGGGTCAACCTCGACTTTACTGGCGATAGAGGCCTAGTCCCATGATCAACCTCGCGTGCACGAGTTTGACAACCCGATGGCGCAATTAGACGCACCACAAAGGGATCTCATTGAAGGAATCACGTTGAAAAGTCTAAAAGAATCAACTTAATAAGTAGGTCTCACCATCAAAGCGAGATCTCATGATTTCATACGATATATGGTTTACAAATGACCCCCGGTGCGCCTTTTATAGCCCTATAGCCATGTACAAACGACCATTGATATCCTTGGTAGAGAGGGAAACAATGACAAACAGGTCTACTATAGGAAAATCTAACAAGCCCCTAAAGGGGAGGGAAAAGGCATGGTAGTTTTATGTTCTTTGGCCCATGCTCTTTATCCATGTAGGAATAGCACTAATAGGATTAGAGGGTTTCATTCTTCTTCACATGCTGCTTTGTTTACTCTTTTCAACTTCCATTCTTTGAACTTTTCTTTTATACTTGCTATTTTTCTTCTTGGCTGCGTACTTACTACGTTGGTGGAATGGTAGAGACACGAGAGGAGCACCTGGCATAGGTCCAATTTCCATCTTTACAACAAATACAGTAGAACGAAAAAGCTCTCAAATATGATCTCCACTTACTGTACCGCAAAGTAAAGACAAAAGCTCACCAAGTTTGGGACCATCCTGTAATAATTTTTTGCCACCTATTACCAACTTGAAAATAAATAGTCAAATGTCACCAACTTAGACACATCTAACATTTTTCTCAGAGTGGTTGCTAGAGTTTTCGACTCTCCTTTCTCAATAAGGCACCTCAACCATTGGATGCAACCGCAGTCAACAGTTGACTAAAGTTGGGTTGCCAACACATTTCTACGTGGAGGGACATGACTGTGAGTGAAAAGAAAGAAGTAAATTATGTATTCCGTGGTGACCAGAAATAGCTGAAAGTGAAAATAAAAAATGTGAGTATGTGTTCGGTGGTGACCAGAAATTTAGTAAGAGTATGTGAGTGAAAGTGGGCTGACTGTTCTCTCGGACAATCTGGCACGAGGTGCTCTCCTGGATCCGATCGACGGCCACCCCACCGGATGGAGAGGACGACTTCGTAGATTGGTGGCTGTAAACATCCCGATTGACTCCACGGGCTCTCCGCAAAGGGACTTCCTCCCTTGTGATGCTCACGGCATGGTGGCTGTGGAAGGAGCGCAACTCAGTGGTCTTCGATAACGCGTCGCTGAACTGCAGTAGTTTCCTCGTTACGATTCGATCCGAAGCTCGATCGTGGGCTGCCGCTGGTGCGCTAGGCCTCCGGGCCTTGATCCCCACGACTCCGTAGATCTAGTGGGTTGAGTTATATTGGGTGTGCGCCTTTTTGGACGCTCTTGCACAGTTGTACAGAACACTATCTTTTTTCTATCAATGAATCAAAACGCGAAAAAAGACTTCATGGACTAAAGTTGGGTTGCCAACACATTTCTACGTGGAGGGACACGGAGTGAAAAGAAAGAAGGAAATTATGTATTCAGTGGTGACCAGAAATAGCTGAAAGTGAAAATAAAAAAATGTGAGTATGTGTTCGGTGGTGACAAGAAATCTAGTAAGAGTATGTGTAAGGTGAAAAGTGAGCCTTTTTCCCCCCAAAATGATTTCCAGCCAATTGCCTCGCCGCAGCTGGACAGGCGTGTACGTAGGCGAATGTGGTACCCAACACATGACGAATAAACTTGTGCTAGTAGTACTGAACAGTAGTTTGGTATTCCCTACCACAGAAAACGTGCTCCCTACCTCTGCTGTATGATCAACCAAACACGTTGGACCACGATAAATGAATTCCGCGAAATCAAATGCAGCACATGCTTGGCCATCGCACAGCAGCTATTCGTTGGCAAAGAGTCCCGAAGATTGGTCTCGTGCATGGTACTTGAAAGGTAGGATCCAACAGTTGCAGTCCCACGAGGCCCCCGGCACATGTGCATTGCTCCCCTCTCAAAGTGATTGGACTTCACTTTAGGCATCCGATTATCCATGTGCTGAATGAAAAGAGCCTATTATCTCACCGCACTCTGTTTTTCGATAAAAAAGAATATATTAATATCAAAAAGATACCAGTTACATCCGGTATGTACAATAACATAATGTCACGCACTCTGTTTATTCCGTGGGAATGCTATATATGACTCTCCTAAATTTGAGCATGTTCTTCGGCATCGAACAAGTTACATATTTTTCCTAATTCGATGGCCGACCACCTTGCAATAATTGATGACAAAAGGGCTCCCACGCGGAAGAACAACTAGTACTAAGTAGTGGAGTATTCTGTATCTTTGCATCTGCGATTTTCATCTCAAGAAGAATGGCATCGGAGGCACGAACTTGTGCGTTGAATTAAGCTGGAAAGATCTCTGGCGGCTAGCTGCCCCAAGTCGCACGCACGCAGCTAGCCGAGGAAAGGTCATTTAGCCTAATCCGCTCTATTATGATATACACTGGGCGTGGACGCTACTAATCGAGAACCCGGCCGGCGCACTCACCAAGCTGGGTGCTGGTCTCGAGTAGATCGCAACAACTTTGCGTGTTTGTGCGCGTGATATCGTCGACCCAATGTGCGGTCTCAAAGCGAGAGGAAAACGAATAGATCCCCCGGACGGACGTGTGGTTGACGGCGACGTTTGATCGAGCCGATTATTAGCCAGGCGGGCAGCGCTGGCGTACTCTGACCGGCACTCCCCCGGCGAACGTGGCCGTGAGCCCCGGCGCGAACTTGGGCCGTTGCGAGCTCCGCCCGACCGTCTCGACGTCGAAGCCCTGGACCACGGCCACGATGGCGGCCTTCATCTCCATGATGGCCAGCTCCTTGCCAATGCAGACGCGCACGCCGCCCTGGAAGACAGGGTAGCGGTACGGGCTCTCCGGCACGAACCGGCCCCCGCGGAGCCACCGCTCCGGACGGAACTCCGCGCAGTCGGGGCCCCACACGGACTCCATCCGTCCCATGGCGTACGCGTGGTAGGTCACCCGGGTTCCCTTGGCCACGGGCGTGCCGTCGGGTAGCGTGTCCTCCCCGGCGGCGAACTTCGAGTCGAACTGCACCGGCGGGAACAGCCGCATGCACTCGTACAGAGCCGCGTGCACGTAGTGCATGTCCTTGAGCGTGTCGGGGGTGGCGATGGTAGGCTGCTGGTGGTGGTCGTCTCTCTCCCCTGGCGCCACGCGGGAGACCTCGTCCCGGATCGCGTCGGCGACGTGGGGGTGGTCGGAGAGCAGCAGGAAGAAGGCGGTGAGAGCCGACGCCACGGTGTCGCGGCCGGCCAGCATGAAGCTCACCACGATGTCGCGGAGGTACTTGTCGTCGTTGATGGAGCCCATGAAGCGCGACAGGAGGTCGTCGCCTGAGGTAGCAGCGGAGCCGAGCTTGCGGCGCTGCCTGATGACCTCGGCGGCGAGGTCGTCGACGAGGCCGATCGCGTCGCGGAGCTCCCGCTCGTCCCCGATGTTCAGTAACCGCTTAAGCTTCCAGAACACGTGCATGGGCGCCGCGGCGCGGCGCGCGGAGAGCATGGACGCCGTGTCGAAGGCGTCCGCGAACGACGACATCGGCAGAGACAGCTCGAGGCAGCCCGGGTCGAGGCCGAAGGAGATCCTGCATATGCAGTCGAACGCGAAGCGGCGGAACACGTCCTGCAGGTCGAGCAGCTTCTCGCCGCTCTGCTGGCCACCAGCGGAGGCAGAGCGGAGCAGAGGAATGAGGCGGCACCTCAGCTCGGAGGACACGACGCTCGCCGCGAAGGCACGGATGGCCGGGGAGGCCAGCTCGGCCGCGGCGAGCTTGCGCTGGAAGAGCCAGGCGTCGCCATCCACGTTGAATATGCCGCGGCCGAGGAAGTCGGCGAGGATGGCCGAGAAGGGCGCGCCCTTGGGGTAGTTGTCGAAGCGGCCGCGCAGCATGTGCTCGACGGTGGCTGGGTTGGCGGTGAGCACGTTCCCGAGGACGTGCACGTGCACGGTGCGCCCCGGCTCGCGGCGCAGCAGGTGCGCGAACCAGTCGCAGAGGTTGTCGAACTCGCCCGTCCACGACGCCGTCAGGTACGCCTCGCACACCGCGCACGCGCACCACCACGGCGGCCGCAGCCGCATCGATCCCAGGAGGACGGCGAGGACCAGCGTGCACGCTGCGGAGGCGAAGAAGACGGCGGCCACCTGCGGCTGCAGGGAGCTCACCAGGGCGTCAGCCGCGAAGTGTAACGTGGTGTCATCCGCGCCCGCGCCCATAGAAGAATATCGGACTCTGTCTTTTGCGCGCGTGCGCCTGGAGCCTCGCAGGCGTGCTTTGTTTGTGTGCGCGTTCGGCGGTGTGGCTCACCTTGTCCGCACCATTTTATACAGGATATCAAACGTGTAACCGTTATAAATTCTACCACCAGCTATGCAACGCAACAGTCGATATGGTTGATTTTGTCCTCTTGCTTGCTTTAGCCTCGCTTTTATATTATGCACATTTCTATATGGAATTTTCAGAACATACCCATGTTACTCCGTATTAGAGAATCTCTAACCAATTCTAAAAAAGCTTTCCTACAATAGATGATCATATTTCGCTCCTCTAAATGTTGGCCGCCAGAACCATTTCCAAACAGAACCATCTCCAAAAACTAAAAGGACTACAAAAATTTAGCATCATTTTCGAACCTCTATCAAACATATCAAATCCACATAATTTAAACATACATAATATATTATCCAAAAAAATCATATCAATCAAGTTTGATTTAAAAGCACAACATAGCATGTTTTATGTTGTCGATATCACCACCATCTCGGCTACCTCAAACACCATCTAGGCCACCACCACCACTCACTTGGGCCAAGATCTTCGCACGAGCGATCTCCCAATATGCCCTAGATTTATCATCCAAGGTGCTTGGGTCTTCATCCTCATCATCATCGACATCAATGGCATTACTAATCTTTGCCCTCTTCAGTGTGGTATCGTAGTTTTGTGGAATGCCCTTCTCACTGGTAGCTAGTTCCTTGTAGCAATGGTGTAAATCAAAGGCTTTGTGCCCACCTTATTTGTTGCGTAGCTTTATACATCTTGTTGGAGAGGTCCATACTAGGTGACTGGCTCCCCACTCGGTGGTGTGTTGTTCACCGTGTCAATGACCCCAGCCCATCGGTTGCAATGCTCAAGTATTGTGCCCCAACAATGACCAAGTGAGCCTTGGGTTCGGTATGATGGAACGGTGACCGTCTTGTGGTAGTGTTCCTCAATTATCCCCCAAAACCTCTCCTTCAATTGATCCGTGCCAAACGATGAATCAAGCGAGACTTTCATCCAAGCATGGCACAACGCAACATCCTCCTCTTCGCTATAGTTGGCGGACCTCTTTCCCCTTCTACTGGCCTTGCCTTTGGTTTGTGTTGGTACATCCACCTCGGTCGCCTCTTCCTCACTGTCATCTTCGGCGGCCTCCTCTTCCTCGGCCGCATACTCATCGTCCACCTCTTCATTGGTCACCTCTTTGTACAAACCAAAGAGGAGGTCATTGATCCCTTGAGTGTGTGAAGAATCCAAGTGCGACATGAATTCGGCGACATTCATCTCGTATGCACTCGCTTGAGACTCGGGCATTTCATCGATCACATTGCGAGCGGTGACTCGAGCTGCGACGGATGCCGTGGAGGAGGCAGACGGCTTGGGCGTGGAGGACACCGATGACGGCTTGGCCTTGTGACTAGCCGTCGTGCTCGATGTCGTGGCCTTCTTCTTGTTCTTCTTCTTCTTCTTCTTCTTCTTCTTCTTCTTCTTCTCCTTCTCCTATGTTTTCTATGAATGGGCTATCATGGCCGCCGTCGGCTTCCGCGCCCGCGGGCCACTGATGGCTGTAAAATACACCTTGATGTATCTCTATGTTTAAACCGTATATTTGCCAAGTATTTAATGAAATATCTCTCTAGCCTTGCCACTAAAGTCTAATTATTTCATAGATGTGCAAATATCTTTCTTGATCTTTCTTCTTGCAGAATTGGACGTTTTTATGGCAAAATCAAGAGCAATTAATAGACAATTATGAGTTTCCAATACTCCCAAGAAAAAGGGGCCTCAAAGGAGGCGTCCTGAGGGTTTAAAGAGCATTAGTACAAGCAGGGCCCGCCAGTACAGCCCGCTCGTACGTCCCTCCAGAAGCTCTGCCGAGTCAAACCCTACAACTTTCATGAAGGGAGCTGTATAAGAATTGGCCTGCAGCCGCTAGAAAGGAGGCCTCCATTATGTAGAACACATCTAACGCCATTTGTATGTGAGGTGAGGAGATCCATCTTCACCACCATATCCACAACTCCTCGCCCTCCTCCATCTCCACTCCATAACCATTGTCCTCTACTTGTAATCTTGATGTCATCATGATTGACAATATTTTAAGACTATTTGTTATCATCCTTTTGAGAATTTTCAATACAATGTTTATGATTGTTGATATAATCATGTGTGAGTAGTCCTCGTAGGCTGGGGGCTGAGGCATAGCCTTGCATCGGTTATGTGCAATTTCTAACACCATGGGATGTTGCGTTGTGGTTTGATATTAGATCTATCCTTTTATATTCTTGTCTTTTGCATCGGTCAAAGGACTTGTCATGTACCCAAGATCCCGAGGATCGATCTAGGTAATAAGGTGATATGAGTGGTGATCATCTTATACGCGTGAAACCCACACAACAAGGGGAGTATAATAGTTGTTCGAGATCCATTTGGGAGTAATGGTAATATCATTGATCTTAATACTTTGGTATGTTTTACTTAATAACAGTTGCAACCCCACGCGACGGTGGTGTAGTGGTTGGAAAAAAGTCTATGGTAAGCGTTGCTGACAATTATCATAGTAGTTACGAACGTATCACCCATATTCTTTATCAATATAGATCATAATACATGAATGAGATGATTAAATTTGTCTTTATCCTAACATATGTGCACAGCTTCCGGTGAAACCTTAGCCCTGGCCTATCTCCATCTATCGATTACAAAAACCACAAAAGGTAAACATGTTTGGTATGGTAAGAAAAAATACTGCGAGTTTCCATGGTCCTGTTCAAAGTAATATTACACCAAGCGAAAGCTTCCCAAGGATTCGATAAACCTAGTTCTACTAGAGAAAAAGAAATTGTACTACAATCCGTAATCCGGATCGAAAGTATCAACCCTTTTTCTAGCGTTGTTGTCGGGGAAGTAAATCTCGCTAGCCTGGTGATGCTATTAGAGACCTTGATAGTTAGTTTTATTTTTTGTTTTAGTTTATTTATTGTTCCAAGTGTAATTTTTGTTATCTATTGGAAACACACAAAAAATTAGTTAATATTATTATTTATATTACTCTTGTTTGTCTTAAAAAATAAACCCCAAAACACTTTATCCATGGCTGAAAAGAATCTTGGGTAGCATGCTACTCCAAATGATGATTAGTTGCGTGCACCTATTAATCGACCCCTTGTAGTAGCGGAAAATTATAAAATTAAGCCTAACTATTTGAGTTTGGTTCAACTGAGCCAATTTGGAGGCTTGGCTACTAAGGGCGCATGTATGCACTTGAACATTTTTACTGAGATATGTGACATGATGCATATAAAATATGCTGACCCTAATGCAGTCAAGTTGTGTTTGTTTCCTTTCTCACTAAGGGAAAAGGAAAAAGATTGGTTGCTAGAATTGCCCAAGGGAATTATTACTTCATGGGAGGGATGTACTCCATTGTTTATGACTAAGTTTGCGCCTCCTACTAAAACTATGCAAATCCGATCTAACATTACATGTTTTAGACAAGAAGACTGCGAGCCACTAGCACTTGCATGGGAAAGGATGAAGGAGTCCATAAGAAACTGTTCCAACAATGGTACAAAAGAGTGGTGAATCCTCCACTTATTTTATAATGCCTTGAATCCTATGTATAAATCTATGCTTGACATTGCAATTGGAGGCACATTTATGGGAGATCAAGTTGAAGTTACCACACAACTTCTTAATAATATGCAAAACAACTATGCTCAATGGCATATGGAAAGAGCCACTACCAAGAAGGTAAACTCTATTAATGAAGATAGAAATTAAGATCTCACTACAAAGGAAATGGTCTTTTAGATATAATTAAGGGTAAGGAAGAAACCCAACTTAATGTCATTACCAAAACTAAAGTTGAAGAAGTAGACTGCATTGCTCGTAATCCGTATAATCCTACAAGGATGAACCAAAACTATCGTTCCAACTTTCAAAAACCTTATACTAATCCTTTAGGTGCTCCAATAAATAATAATGCTAGTAACAATGGAGCAATTCATGGTAATGTCTTAGTGCTTGAGAATTCTCTTAAAACTTTTATGCAAACTCAAGCAGAACAAAACAATCTCCTTACAAAGATAATGGATAACCATGACAATATTATTAGTAGACTATCTAATCAAGCAGTTGTTATTAAGAATGATGTGCAGGCTCTACAGGAAAGAATCAATACCGTTGAGGCACAATTGGGCAAGATAGTCGAGAGTCAAACTCTCACACTTGCAAGATTCGCTGGCAAGCCCGAGCCAAATCCGGTTGAAGACCTCAAGATGATGAGGATTGATAATGAAGAACCTAAAGAGCTAGACTATAGCAATGCACCATCCCTAGATTACACCGTGGAAGATCTTATCAACATGATAACCTTGAAGAACTCCGGTATTGATGGAGTTAATGAAGCTATGTACCAAGAATTTATTAATCAAGTTGCTGAGAAGGTACGTGAGTGTAATTCCCTCGAATCGGACCTATGCATATTAGAGGTTCTCGCCAAACCTGCATAGAAACAATTCGATGACGCCAACTAGACAATTGCTTGTGGGTGGAAAACAAAGTAATATAATTATGAAATAGTGCATGATGGAACCCACAAGAACATATATATACAACAATGACTCGATGAGTCAAGAATACAAATATACATTACAAAGATCTAAATCACATGGGAAACGATACAACATCTAAGTGCGGATAAGAATGCAAATTGGACTAAGAGTTCTGAAGAATAACCAATGGTGTCCATAACCTTTCCTAGGCCAAGCTAGAAGGTTAACCTTGCTAATCTTGTCAAACTCATACCTTTCAAAGCAAAAGGGGTGCCATCAAAGGGCAAAGGAAAAAGGGGAGAAGTCAGTACTGAGGCCACTACACGGTGAGCCTTACAATTCGGCGGATCTTGCCTACAAAGGTGTGGTAGGATAGCGGTAACAAAGCATGCACTAAAACAACCTAGGGGTTTGCGAGAATGGCTAAGAAAGTCTAGGAACCTAGAAGTGTGTCTAGGCTTGTCCAAACATCATAATCGTGCTGCCTCCAAAACAGTAAGTAGTAAACACTCCTCAAGGGGTGCACAAATAGCAACACACACACTCTCCACCTCGGGGAAGAACCAAATGAAAGTAAAGATGTATCACGACAGAGAAATCACAAAACCCAAAGGTTGTTTTAGGGAGCCACCCCAACTAAGCTACCCACGACGAAGTCGGTCGAGCTTCGCAATGGACCTAGGGGTTTGCGAGAACGGCTGAGAAAGAGTCAGAATATGGAAGTGTGACTAGGCTTGTCCAAGCAAGATAATCGTCCCGCTTCCAAAATAGTACAGTAGTAAACGCTCCTCGAGCAACAGTATTAAATAAAGAAGTAAAGCATGGCATAAGTACATGATAGCAGTAAAGCCCCAAACTAATTGTGGCGCCCCAAACAAGCTGTGAATTAAGATCATGCCGAGGGGATCCCAGAAAGTCTCCCGCATGTGGATAGTGTGGAAGTCAAGGAAAAGGAATCAAGTACTCGGGTCCTAGGTGGACACAACTAGACAGGATAAAATCTAAATCTCAATTATTGCCCACTGGTGCCTCTTTATTAGTTATATGCCATGGTCTATAGCTCCATTGCATGTTGTAGAGCGCGAGCCGTTGGCATAACACTTACGAGAGTCCTCTTTCATAAATATTACACCCCTCAGAGTGGTACAATAGAACCATTATGGGTCCAACTAATTCTTTATTCCTTATTCATAACACAAGAGAAATACAAGCTTCGAGATCCTCCTCGGTCTAGTGAGGATTCACTTCTACTAATAAATTTAAAAGAGCTAGCTTGATGAACAATGGCACTTCTAAGCTAAGCACCATTGGAGCATTGTAACTTTATTGGGTTTGGTCTAGGTTGCTCAGCCTGGCTATCCTATGCACATGGAACTACTCCTCTAATTCTACTCCCCTTATGTTCCAAATTCCATTCCATAGTCTACGCCTTCAATTCCTCTTGAGAGGTCGTGTTCATCGTAATAAACCCCGTCCTCGGTGGTGTATTATATTGTAGATGTATCTTCAGTCTTCACGATATCTAAGCAAGGGTTTTAAGAACTATAGATTGAGTATGAGCATACTCAACAAGTTTTATAGTAGTTGTCTGACGCTATATCTAAAGCCATGGACAAAAATCCTATGTATGTGCTTAGTTTTCGAAATCGGGTTTTTAGAGAAGGTAATTTTTAGTCTTTGAAAAACTATGTCCGTCAGCCTTCACGGGTTATGCAGGATTTAACGGAATCCCTTTCCCGCTGCATTCACAATCCTTTCCCGGGATAGCGAGTAACATGTCACGTTTCACACACACTCTCGAGAGGGGCACTACTTTTCTCATAAATTAACTTAAGCCTGAGTGCATAATAGGGTATGCCTTCCTGCTCAAACTTCCTTGGTTCGAGGCTTAGTTAAGATCCATACTTGGTAGTTTTATTAATCATTCCATTGAAGTTGTAGTACTTACTAGTTAGATATAGATAGCATAAGACATCCCAATATCACCATATGTTGGCACTTTTAGTTAACCATTATGTTGTAGTGTGGCTGATTACTAGGCATGACAAAGTAAAATTTATAACAATACTTTAGTGTAAGTTGTCTATGGTCGACAAACTATGCTCAAGTAGTCCATAACCGCGGACACGGCTTTTTGAAAAGATTTACCCTACAGGGGTGTACAAATAGCAACACACACACTCTTATCCTCGGCGAAGAACCAATTTAAAGAAAAGAGGTATCACGACAGAGCAATCGCAAAACCCAAAGGTTGTTTTAGGGAGCCACCCCAGCTAAGCTACCCGTGACAAAGTCGGTCGAGCTCCGCAATGGACCTAGGGGTTTGCGAGAATGGATGGAGTCAGAATCTGAAAGTGTGACTAGGCCTGTCCAAACAGGATAATCATGCTGCATCCAAAATAGCATAGTAGTAAACGCTCCTCGAGAAACAGTAGTAAATAAAGAAGTAAAGCATGGCATAAGTACTGGATATCAGTAAAGCCCCAAACTAATTGTGGCCCCAAAAACAAGTTGTGAATTAAGATCATCCCAAGGGGCCCCCGGAAAGTCTCCCGCATGTGGATAGTGCGACAGTCAAGGAAAAGGAATCAAGTACTTGGGTCCTAGGTGGACATAACTGGGCGAGATAAAATCCAAATCTCAACTATTACCCACCGGTGCCCCTTTATTAGTTATATCCCGTGACCTAGAGCTCCAATGCATGTTGTAGAGCGTGAGTTGTTGACATAACACTTACGAAAGTCCTCTTCCATAAATATTATACCCCTCAGAGTGGTACAACAGAACCGTTATAGGTCCAACTAATTTTTTATTCCTTATTCATAACACAAGATAAATACAAGCTTTGAGATCCTCCTTGGTCTAGTGAGGATTCACTTCTACTAATAAATTTAAAAGAGCTAGCTTGATGAACATTGGCACTTCTAAGTTAAGCACCATTGGAGTGTTGCAACTTTATTGGGTTTGGTCTAGGTTGCTCAGTGGCTATCCTATTCGTGTGGAACTACTCCTCTAATTATATGTTTTCCTCTTCTGCTCCAAGTTCTATTCCATCGTGTATGCCTTCAATTCCTCCTGATAGGTCGAGTTCATCATAATAAACCTCCTCAGTGGTGTCTTATGTAATAGATGCATCTTCGGTCTCCTTGGTACCTAAGAAAGGCTTTTAAAAAGTATATATTGAGTACGAGCATACTCAACAAGTTATGTAGTGGATGTTTGATGCTCTATCTAAAGCCGTGGATAAAAATCCAGGGCATGTGCTTAGTTTTAGCAATTGGGTTTTTAGAAAAGGTAAGTTTTAGTCTTTAAAAAACTATGTTTGTCAGCCTTCATGGGTTATGCAGGATTTCACAGAATCCCTTTCCCGTTTCATTCGCAACACTTTCCTAGGATAGGGAGTAACATGTCACATTTCATACACTCACGGGAGGGGTACAACTTTTCCCATAAATGATCTTAAGCCTGAGTGCATAATAGGGTATGCCTTCCCGTTCAAACTTCCTTGGTTTGAGGCTCAGCTAAGATACAAGCCAATCATTGTCCTTCACCACGACCCTGTAGTCCACCCATTTTAATGATTTTCAGTCAAGAAACCTATGCTCAATTGCCCTCCCTACTAATATTCTAAGTCGTTACCCTAGAATATAGGATAGGGATGTCACGGTCTCCCACTCGATGATCTCCTCTCTATATATCATCCTGACTTAGGATACGAGGACATACAAAAGTAAAAAAGGTAAAAGTGACTTATCTATCCCATTTTAGAACTTCTGGTCAACATGTTTTATATGGCACAAGAATCGCTGACTACTTTGGTTGTTAATCCTAAGTGTATACCTGGTATAATGGAATCTCCACCATATGGCTTCCCAACCATATATATTGACCATGATTCGATCGCCCACCATTTTTAGATTATCTCACTACCTTGAGGCAATAATCCATAATTCATATTCATTTTGAAAATAGTATTTTGCTTTTAAATGCAGGTGATAAGCTTTTGAAAACGCTTTCTCAAATATGTCAATGGACATGTAAGAATTCTCTTGCAATGAATATTGAAAATTTGGTCTTATAAGGTAATGCAAGATTGAACTTGCATGTGGTTTTCGAATTAATACAATTTGAGGGTTCTGTACTACTCTAGACCTCTGTTTCTAAAAAGAAGCGTCATTGTTCAGTAAGGACAATGTATAAAATCCAAATGCATGCTTAAAGGTTTTAGGTAATAGTTCTAATTTGTTTTTCCCTTCCCCCTAATTTATGTGTTTTAATTTTTATTAAAGTATTTTCTAGTTGTGAATTTAATTTACTTTAGAATTTTCATACATTTTTCGAGGTTTTCCTTTATTTATGATGAATTTGGATATTGTCATTATTTGGAATTTCATTCAACACTCATAATCATGAATATTCAAAGTTTCATATTAATAAAGGATTTTTCATTAGTTTTGGAGCATTAATATTATTTTTGAGTAACTAATATTTAGTGTTGAGTTTTTATAAAGTCTTTCTTATAGTACTTTTATAGTTCTAGAAAAATAGGAATTTTCATGCCATATATTTTCCCCATTTGGTATTATTTTTATTATATTTATTTGGAACATGCATTTTATTTTTAGGGTTTCAATCCTTTATTAAGTGGTTTGCATTTCTCTACACTTTATTGTTGGGAATTTATATTAAAATACCAAAATGCTCTTGGCCCCACTGAAGGGTTCGTAGCCTGGAAAACAAAAAAATTCTACCGCAAGAACGAACAAAACCCAGATCTAATCTAGACAAAAGCCAAGATCTAATCTATTAGACATGAGCAACGAGATAGATCGGTACTAACCCTCGTAGAACCAAAAGCGTTACGAGATTAGATCTCGTGGATGATGTAGTCGATCACTTGCCGATCTCAAGATCGTGTGGACGATCCTTCCCAAGTGCTTCCCAAGCGCTTCATGACAGTCAATATGTGGAGTCGGCGCACCTTCCTCTCCCCGTTCCAGTGAGCAGCGGAGGTAGTAGATCTTCTCCACGGAATCCCAGCAGCACGACGGTGTGGTGGTGGTGGTGGAGTAGAGAATTCTGCAGGGCTTCGCCTAAGCCGGAGCAGAAGAAAGGTGGAGGAGAGAGGCGGCTGAGATTGGTTGTTATGATAGGAGGTCCAAGAGGGGGCGGCCCCTCCCTTCTATTTAAGGGAGGGATGCGCGCCTGGGGAGGGGGAGTCCTAGTAGGACTCCCCTCCTCCTTGGGCTGGCGGGTTGGGGGGAGGAGTCCTCCTCCCCCATGAATCCGTGTATTGCCCCACTTGGACTCCCTTGATCCCTTTCTTGGTTTTCAAGTAAACTCCAAGAAATCCTCTAGAACCTTCCAGAACATTCTAAAACCTTCTAGAATCTCCATACAAACACTCCGGAACATTTCCTAACTTAGAAAATGATCCCCAATATATGAATCTTATTATCTGGACCATTTCGGATCTCCTCGGGATGTCTCGAATCTATTCCGAGACTCCGAACAACATTCGGTCTCCAACGCAAATTCTATATCTACTTAAAAAAACTTCGAACCTTAAGTGTGTCACCCTACGGTTCGTGAATATGCAGACATGATGAAGACACCTCTCCGATCAATAACCATCAGCGGGATCTGGAGATCCATAACGGCTCCCACATACTCAACGATTACTTCGTGATCGATAGAATCATTTAACATATGAAACCAATTCCCTTTGTCACGCGATATTCTACTTATCCGAGGTTTGATCGCCAGTATCTCCATACCTTGTTCTACCTCGTTACTGATGAGTACTCTTTACTCGTTCCGTGATATGTCATCCCTTGTGACCTAGTCACATGCTTGTAAGCTAACTAGATGACATTCCACCGAGAGGGCCCAGAGCATATCTATCCGTCATATGAATGGACAAATCCCAATCTTGGTCCATGCGCTTCAACACATACTTTCAGAATACCCAATGACACCTTTATAGCCACCCGCCACGGTTAAGCGCTTTGATGTCATCAAAGTACCCATCCGGTGATGGTGATTAACATAACCTCATGGTCGAAGGATTAGGTTACTATGCATTTGAAAGCTTGTAGCAAAACGAACTTAATGACTTGATCTTATGCTATGCTTACTATGGGTGTGTGTCCATCACATCATTCTCCTAATGATATGATCTTGTCATCAATGACATCCAATGTCCATGATCAGGAAACCATGATCATCCATTAATCAACAAGCTAGTTTAACAAGAGGCTTACTAGGGACTCTTTTATGTTTACAAAACACACAAGTATTAATGTTTCCTGTTAATACAATTATAGCATGGGATGTAAACATTTATCATAAACCTAAAGATATAATAATAACCACTTTATTATTGCCTCTTGGGCATATCTCCAACACCCACTAGTCAGCCTAGTTACTTAAATGAATGGACCCACCAGGTCCACTAGAACGACCCACCCCTACTCTCTCACCCTCACTCGCATGTGTGCCTTTCTCTCTCACGAGGCGACTGTAATGGCGTCTAGCGCCACCGCCACTCCGTCCTACTGACCTCGGCCACCTCTGGCCTCTCTCGTTGCTGCGCTTCCACCTAAACTAGTCCTCCTCTCCTACTCTACCATCCTAACGACTAGATTCATCTCCCCCCTCTCGGATGGCCGCTCGCAACCCTATCTTGTTCTGGGGTTTTGGTGATGGTGATGCGATCGCCTCCAATGCAACTCTAGCATCTCCCCCTCTGCCGGGATGGCTCTTGGTGATGGATATGCCTCCTTCCCTAGATGCTATGGCAGGTGCAAGTCGAGATACCCCCTCTAGTTACTCCATGTGCCACCAATCGCTGCCACTTCTACTCTACTTCCTCTACTCAATCAGTGGCGAGCTTGGCTCCCACTTTTTTAAGGTAATCCTCTCCTATCGCTCTTCTTTTCTACAACAATTTCTACTACTATTTTGCGTTCAGGATTTTCCCCAAATTTCTAGGGTTCTTGTCTGTTCTTCTATCATGGTCTCAATTCTAGGGTTCTGGATATGTTCTGGATGATTCTAGGATGTTCTAGTATGTTAGTTGTTGATATAGTACTTGATACAATTTAAATATTAGGGTTCTATTAATGTTGCTTAGCCTAGGGTTCAAAAGTTGTTAGGGTTTAGTGCTTAAGCATGTTCTTCTATTATTTGTTAGATTGGTTTGTGGTTGCATTGTAATCTTAGGTTGTTTGTACTGATCCATTCATTCACATGACCAATACATTTAATATCATCTTTTGGGTTTGCCATTGGTTATGCTAAGTGTTGTTGATTATCAAGTTCTTTATTTACTTATAGTCAAAATCCACAACTCAAGTGAGTTGGTGGTTCATCACTTGTTCTTAATTAGTTTTTATTTCTACAGATATCTTATTTGACATATTGTCTTTGATAGTGTATTCTTCATCCCCTGAACTTATAGCTCTTGGGGGATGAAGAGGATGACGTTTATGATTATATTCCGTATCTCACTTGCCAGATGGCATGGACATTTAGCATAAAGAGTTCCTTTTGATTTTATTTTCTATTGTTAGTTTCTCCTAAGTAATTGGTTACCATGGATGATTGATATAATGTCTAAATATCCATGGTTTTCCTCTAGCTGCAATTTCAACAGGCAAACTTTCAGTTTCCCACCAAAGTTGTAGTTAGTGGAAAAGTATGTTTATTTATTTATTGTATCATTTCATTCTATTTTAGGAATTCAAACATTTTTTCTTATTTCAATCAATCAAACAATACTTAATTAGGTTGTGCATAGGGTATAGATGCCTAGTTATTGTTTATGATGCCTCTTAATTGAGTGTACACAGATGATAATCAAGCTTCTGTTCTTATGCTTGCTTCCTAGCAACAACATCATTATCATAGATGATCTGCTAGTTCTAAGTATTAGTGCTACTTCTATATTCCTACTCTTCCCTAGATCCACATGATCCATAACTACTATTCTAATTATTTTCCTATCCATCCTAAGAGTTTCTACGCTAAAACTTTGTAGATTCCTAAGTTTGCTTTATGAAGATCTGTAGTAGCTTCCTTCTTCATATTCATCTGGTTCTTGAAGTGTTCTTCAAGTTCCTCTCTCTTTCTTGATTCTTCTACCTCTTAGATCTCTCTCTAGCTAGTGTGTGTGTGTGTTTGGTCTGAGCTAGACCAGTGAGTTATGAGCTCTAGGGTCTCAGGTGCTTAGCTATTTATAGTGTTCCTAAATGGATGTGGTGATTACACCTATGCCATGCATTTAGGTGATTCACATGCTTAGGCATGTGTGAAACCGCCTCTATTTCTGAACTTATTCATAGGTTGCTTTCGATGGTCAAGCCCATGTTGGCTTTAACTTATGTGTGCATGCCAAAATTGGCATATCTGTCCTTTGTTTTTATATGCATGGGGTTAGTATCTACATAAGCCTAAATAGGAATGTATGTTTATCTATTGTCATGTTCTGTTTTTGGAGCATGCCAAGTGTATTATCAAATTATTATAAGTGATTTAAATTTTGATTTCATCCATGAGTCCTTGCAATTCCTATTGTATGAATTTTCTTAGTTATGGTTACTGTGAAGTTTGATTAGTTTACTTTTCTCAGGTATCATGTTTCGGATTTCAACTATTCTTATGTTCTTGGAAGATTTTGAAGCCTGCGTATATCTTTTGGTCATTAATCATGTACTGTGATTACTATCACTTCTATTGGTTTGCATGTTTCATTGTTCATCGGCTAAATTCCTGACATTTACATGTTCTTGATAGAATTGTAAGCTCGACGATTTCCTATGGTTAGTAATCTTGTATTATGGTTGTTATGATTTCTATAGGTTTAGAATTTCCACTGGTTTTGTTTGGAAATTCTGGAATGGTAACTAATTCTAAGGTTTTAGCCTACCTTGGAAATTCTGTTGGTTTCCTGAGGTGTAATTGTCTTCTAAGACTCTATCTAGTAATGATCTAGTTGGAATTTGGGTGATTATTTGATTTATGATAATTTGTAATGATGAACTATAAGTGTTCATTCCAATGTTTGAGGTTTTTGCATGAATCCTAGGCTTGGGTAATTGATTTGGTTGTAGTGTTTCTACTTGTTCTAGTGTTCATCTAGTTAGCTTACTTATTCTGGTTGGATTCCTAATTACTACTAGTTGATTTCTTCAGGTTCTTGGCTAGTACTCTACTGTTGGTTAACTACTTTCTACAGTGAGGAATTGCTCACACAAGCTTGGTTTTGGTTCCTGGTGTTCACTACTATTAATTTTGGCTATCATTTCTAGGGTTTTATTTGCTTAACTCAACCCACTCGGATTCATGACTTGTTCTTGGATCCTTGTTCTGGATTCAACATTAATTTGGTTTTGCCTTAGGGGAGAACCTACATTTTAATCTTAACAGATGGTTTTCTTTTTTGGTTTGTGTTTTGTAGGTTAAAAGTACTTAAGTGACATCAGGGATGAGAGGTTTAGATACTGTAGTGTAGGTTGAGCAAGATCAAGATGAGGTGAAGATAAAAAGATATATAGGTTTAGTCTTTAGGGGTTTTTCTTTTTATTTTGTAATTTTCTTCTTACTTTTGTATCGAACTTTGTAAATCTCAAACTTGTACTTATTTTAATTAAGAATAAAGTTCAGACTACTTGAGTTTGATGTGATTACACTTATGATGATTTTCACTATTGTTGTATTTATTATCTTGTGAATTCAAATTTGAATAATTCAAACCTCAATTTTGAATTCCAAGTATATATCTGTTATGTCATTTGCTTTGTTCATAATGTATGTGGGTTTATGATTGTGTGCTTAGGTTTGGTTGATCTATTAACTCAAATGGCTCTCAAAAAATTCATATTTGAATTTGAATTCAAATCCTAGGTGTCGTGGTGGTGTCACGGCAGATGCCATGGATAGGCTAAAGGTGGGGACTAATACACGCTAGGGGAATCCAGGGAGGGATAGTGAAGTGATTCTCCACACAGAAATTTATATTTGCTTTGTCTCCAGGGTTACAAGTGCTCCTAGAGCTGTATTGGCGAGAGGAGGAAGAAGGAGCTCTCTTACTCTCGCTCACAGATCACCCCTAAAACCCTAGCCAAACTAGCCAAATCGGAACCCTTTCTACATAAGCCCTAGCCCTCCTTATATAGGGGGGGGGCTAGGTCTCCATCTAGGGCATACGTGGAGGTATATTCCTAGAATATGCCATCTCCCAAAGTAGTAAGCCGACCGGGTTACTTTTCCCTCGCGTCACACATGCAGAGGCTACGTGAGCCTCTGCGGCGCCACAAGGCCGACATGGGTATCGTCACCCTTGTCGGCCACGCCTGGTCGTGCCTTTGTTTGCTTCGGCCAGCAAAGGCGCGCATGGGGCTTCTTTGACCAGCGAGATTCCTTCCTTCTCCTAGAAGCTAGATGTGCCCCGGATCATAGTTGATCCGGCCACACCTGTTCGCATACAAGTTAAACATGCATTCGACTTCATCGCTTAAGTCGGTTGATACTTAGTTAGCGAACGCCTCGGTCCGGGTTACCCCGTGATTCGGCCTGCCTTGAGGTGACCCGGCCAGCATCCGCTTTGGCCTTGCCGAACCTCGGCTAACTCGGCCTTTATACCCCGGCGTGACCCTACCCGGGGGTATCCCCCCAACATTAGTCCCCGAAGCTGGTGCGGTCTTAGCTGCCTCGTCCGCTAAGGCCACATCAGGCCGAAAAGGACTTACCCTTGATCTGCTCCAGGTTCTTTCGCATAATCTTGTTCTCAGCCTCCACCCCAGCTATGGAAACCAAATAATGAGATTAGTTCGGCAGAGGGAGTTGAAGGAAAACGGAGAAGCGCCAAGGGAGAAACTTACCCCTTTTCTCATGCTCAGCAAGATGTGCATTGTGCTTTGCGAGAAGCATCTTGTGAGTATCCAGAAGACGCTGGAACTCAGCACTCCAGCGGTTGGTGGTCACCTGAAAAGAATACGAAAATTTAGCTTAAGCCTTGCGCATATTCGAAGTGTACAGGATCCGGGCTAAGTGGAACTTAACCCGCCTCTAGGTGTGTGCATATTCGAAGTGTACAAGATCAGGGGCAAGTGGAACTTAACCCGGCTCTAGGTGTGTGCATATTCGAAGTGTACAAGATCCGGGACAAGTGGAACTTAACCCGGCTCTAGGTGTGTGCATATTCGAAGTGTACAAGATCCGGGCCAAGTGGAACTTAACCCGGCTCTAGGTGTGTGCATATTCGAAGTGTATAAGATCCGGGCCAAGTGGAACTTAACCCGGCTCTAGGTGTGTGCATATTCGAAGTGTACAAGATCCGGGCCAAGTAGAACTTAACCCGGCTCTAGGTGTGTGCATATTTGAAATTATGAAGGAGCTATGTTAGTTCTCTAAGGAGCATCCGGCCGAGTAACAAGTTACTCCCCCGGAGGCTCGGGGACTAATGGTTATATTGCTAGTGCATGATAAGGAAAAGGTGAAGTAACGTACCTCCATCATCCGACCCGCAAGGTTAATCGCCTTAGAGGCTATATTCATCTGGGCAGCAAATTCGGCAGGACCGAACTTCTCCGGGAGATCGTCGTTGTAGACGAACTCCGCCTTGTTCCAGTTATTCATAAACTCGATCAAGGTCAGAGGATATCGCTCCCCGCTGAGCATGTGGGGCGCCACCAAGCCCCTCGCATGTGCCTCTCTCCTCTCAACTTGAGCAAGGGCCGGACTGGTGTGCAGAGCAAGTTGCTGCGCACTAGTTGGCTCGGCAGGGGCATCCTTAGGTACTGGAGCCTTCTATGCAAGCATGGACATAAGGGTGCGCTCTCCAGACCCGATGGATGCTGCCCTGGTGACGTCAGGGGTTTTCTTGCCTTTGGCTTGCCGAGAGGAGGAAGTGGTTGCGGCAGATTTCCCCTTAGGAGCTGCCTAGGTACTTCCTCGCCGAGACTGAGAAGACTCGGACGAGGCGGAGGAGCTTGGCGCTGGTGCTCTTGTTGCTGGAGCTGGTGCTGCTGCTGATTTTCTTGTTGCCGGAGTTGGTGCTGGTGCTGGTGTTGGTGCTGGTACAGAGGTAGTCTTGGTAGTTGCTGGTTGCGGTGGAGCCGAAGTGGTGGATGCCGCTGCCGCCGGGATCCGCTCCCCCTCACAGGTCCCCCTCTTGACGAGGTGGGCTGGAACCCGAGCAGCCGCAAAACCTCCTGGAATAGGGGCTCGTGGGCGTGACTCGTCGTCACGAGGGGAGGAGCTAGGATGGAGCGAAGAGATGCTAGATCCACTGAGGGACCTCCACCGCAGCTCACAAATCAAATAATGTCAAGAGAAATTACAACAATGCAAGAAAGGACAAGTTGCAGGAGAAAAAAGAGACTTACGCGTTCGAGGTTTGGGGCTCCTTGGGTCGAGCCCTTCGTGTCGGGCCTTGCTGCAGGCTTGAAGAAGCGATTTGTCTCGGACTTCTTTCGCCTTTTGGAGGGCTGAGAAGGTCCGGAGGAGGAACTTGATGCAGCTCCACGCTTCTTCTTCGGCGCTGCCGGAACAGGTTCCCCCGTGGCAAGGGAAGGGTCCTCGTGGATCTGCCCACCGGGGTTAGCTGATGCCGGAAAAGCATAACAAAGGGGGACGGAATCAACAGGTTCAATCACCTCGATATCCGAGTCATCTTCATCATCGGGCCAATCTCTAATAGAAGAGGGTTTACTGGTGGGTCGCTTCGTAGCGTCGGTCATCAGGAGGAACATCTCCTGGTCCGGCTCTTCCTTGTCCGAGGTCTCCCGGTCAGGCGCCCATTTAAGGGTCGGATCGATGCCATCCTCGAGGGTCTGCTGAAGGAATAGCTGAGGAAAAGAATGAGCAACGGAGTCAAAAATGGAACAATGACCGACATATAATTAACCCGGAGTAAAATTTGCGCCACGAAGCTTACCGAGGGAGGGAGCCTATCCCGGCAGAAATGCTCAATTCCCCACGTCCATTCAGTGGAGAAGTCCTTGTGGGTCGTGAAGAGAGCCTTGACCTGGCGATAGATCTCCGAGTTGCTCAACTCGAAGGACGAGGTCCGGTTGGGGTCGCGGCCGAAGCTCATATGGCACACCTTATGGGTGCGCTTCTGGAGGGGGGAGATTCGGTTGCGAACGAACGTGATCATAGCATCCTCATTGCGCAACCCGAGCTTCTTCAGCTCCGCAAACCTCTTGTTGACCTGGTTAGCCAAGGCTGTGGGTTTCTTAGGGATAACGTCCCATGTTTCTGGGTTAGGTGGACCCTGAGCATAGGGAAGCAGCCGAATCAAGTCTTCAGTGCCCTCATTCCAGACATAAAAGAAAGTCCAGGCTCATCCTTTGCAGGACTCCAGCCCAGTGACTCGAGGGAAAACAGAAAACCTCCGGGGTGAGATGGATGCAGCTCCGAATTGAGTGAGCTGCTTGTCCTCCGGATCAAGTTGAATATTCGGAATGACATTACGACGAAGGCCGAAAAACCGGATCCATAGCTCCTTCGTGGGCCACAATCCGGCATAGCCCTCGATCGTAGAGGCAAAAGCGGAAAGAGAGGTGATTGCGTTGGCAGGAAGGTGGTGCGGCTAGAGTTCGTACGTGCTCAACCAGTCATGGAAGAAATCGCTGACCGGCAAACCGAACCCCCGCTGGAAGTGCGACAAGAACACAACGTACTCACCCAGATTGGGTGAGGGGCGAGTTCGGCGGAGGCAAGGCGCGCGATGACACCGTCAGGGATGCGTCTGGTCCGGTAGAGCCAGTCCAAGTCATCTTGGCAGACCCATGACCCGGCCCATGCACCACGGTCCGCAGCGGCGGAGTCCTCCTCCATTTCTTGCTCAGCAACGACAAATTCCTCCTCCGTCATCTGATAATCGGTGCCCTCGCTGGCGCTAGCGGCGGCGGGGGGCAGAGGCCTAGATTGGCAGCGACCTGTGGTGGAGGAGGCGCGTAGCAGCGACGACGACGTAGAAATCTGGGGGGGAAATGCGGCGACGGCATTGCTGCTTGGGAGCACTGGCGGCGGCGCGGTCGCGAGGAAGACGAAGAAGAAGAGGAAAGGGCAAAGGGGCGCAGTGAGGGGAAAAAGCCTAAGTGATGCGCCCCTCCCCTATTTAACCTCTCCCACGAGGAGAAAGTGGGATCGCATCCTGCGGGCAAGCCACACGCAATGGCCGTGTACCACCCACATCAACCAGTCAACAAGGAGCCACACCGAAGGCCACAGAGTGGAGTTGGTCCCGTGACATGACACGATGATGCGGTAAACGAGGAGGCAGACGTGTCGCGATCCGCGCACAGTGATGACTGACAATTACTGCGGTGGCTACTGTGCTGGCCCTTAAAATGAGACAACATAATGATTAGCCTCCACGTGGGATGGCGTACGAGAGAAGGAAGTAAGACCTGGATAGGGCCGTGGTAACCCGGCCAGCAAGTGAAAACTTGGAATGTGCAGAGGGAAAGTAAAGCCATGAGGTCCGAGTTGAAGCGGTAACCCGGCCGGCAAGTGAAAACTTGGAACGTGCAAGGGGAATGTAAATCCGTATAACCCGAGACAAGGAGGTAATTCGGAAATAACGTCCAAAGGTCAAACATAATTGAACCTGATGTGGCCTTAGCGGCCGAGGCAGCTAAGACCGCACCAGCTTCGGGGACTAATGTTGGGGGGATACCCCCGGGTATGGTCACGCCGGGGTATAAAGGCCGAGTTAGCCGAGGTTCGGCAAGGCCAAAGCGGATGCTGGCCGGGTCACCTCAAGGCAGGCCGAATCACGGGGTAACCCGGACCAGGGGGCGTTCGCCTAACTAAGTCTCAACCGACTTAAGCAGTAAGTCGAAAATGCATGTTTAACTTGTATGCAGGAACAGGTGTGGCCGGATCAACTATGATCCGGGGCACATCTAGCTTCTAGGAGAAGGAAGGAATCTCGCTGGTCAAAAGAAGCCCCGGTACGCACTGCCTGAGCAAAGCAGACAAAGGCAAGACCACTGAGGCGTGGCCGACAAGGGTGACGATACCCATGTCGGCTGACGCGGGCGCCGCAGAGGCTCACGTAGCCTCTGCATGTGTGACGCGAGGGAAAAGTAACCCGGTCGGCTTACTACTTTGGGAGATGGCATATTCTAGGAATATACCTCCACGTATGCCCTAGATGGAGACCTAGCCCCCCCCTATATAAGGAGGGCTAGGGCTTCTGTAGAAAGGGTTCCGATTTGGCTAGTTTGGCTAGGGTTTTAGGGGTGATCTGTGAGCGAGAGTAAGAGAGCTCCTTCTTCCTCCTCTCACCAATACAGCTATAGGAGCACTTGTAACCTTGGAGACAAAGAAAATATAAATTTCTGTGTGGAGAATCACTTCACTATCCCTCCCTGGATTCCCCTAGCGTGTATTAGTCCCCACCTTTAGCCTATCCATGGCATCTGCCGTGACACCACCACGACACTAGGGTTAACTTGAGTCAAACTCAACTCTAGTTCAAATTCTTAGGTGTTAGTATATATAAACACAAAAATTTCAAATTACCCCTCAATTTCATGTCCTAAAATGAAATGCACAATTTCAATACTAGCCCTTAGCCCTTTCCTAAATATTTGGGTCATTACATCCTATCCCCCTTAAGAACAACTTCGTCCCATAGTTGTGGTACTCCAATATAACGGTTGAACATATCCAAGCACTAAGGTTTTCAAGGATGCGGTACATCTCTGTATCCAGTTTCCCTAGGGTTTTCTGCTTTGTAGGTTTACTACTGGTGATACCTAGTGGCGATTTTCACCATTCGTCTTTTCGAATTTGTTTGACTGGCTAATCCTTCTGGAGTGTGTTTAACTAAAGTTCTGCCTCCAATCTAGCATGTTTGTCTCCTTGGTAGACTATTCATAATCCGCATGGGTTCTACTTCAGAATTAATATTATGGTTCTAGATATTTAGATACCCACAATTTAAATGTTGTTTAACATGGCAAAATCATGGCATGTCTGAGATACACAATTTAAATGGAGTCCTAGTAAGACAAGAATATCCCACATATACACTCCATATTTAATTTAGGTGAATCGACTATTTGCCCCAAACCACATGATATGTATGCAAGTATGAATGATTTAATGCAACAAGTTGTATGGTATGGTTATTAAAATAGGGTCAGAAGAGGGTCACACATTTGGTTCTGAAGATCTTGGGTTTAGAGGGGTTCGGGTTTGAATTCCGAGATCAGAGGTCTTCGGTTCGTGAAGCAGACCTTGCATGTCCTCTCGAAATCCCCTAGTACATCTTCAAGCATCGATGGTCTTTGAGGTCTCGCCTGTCAGATCCGTGAAGGAGACCCTCACATTCCATGTTGACGATCTTCGGGTGCGTTGAATCTATGTCGAAGATCTTGGGATGCAGCACCAGTGTCCTACGGGTCGGATAATCAGTTGTTAGTGTACAGGAGATCTTGGCAGCGCAGAACTTGGTGGTATCGATTTTGACATGAACAATGACGATCTTGTGATACAACAGGAGGAAGCCGGGCTTGGGAGCACACAAGCATGGACTTGGCTTCAAGCAGTAGCACAGATGCGCGAAATAGTACATCAAGAAGCAAACCGAGGGACGATGTCCTCATGCCCGAGACGGATTGAGTCCACAGTGACATGAGGAGAAAAACTAAGGCACACATGACCTAGTGACTTGGTCACCAAAACTGCTACAAGCAGCGAGCCAGCGATGGGCAATAGTAAGAGGGAAACAAGAGGGTAATCGAGGCAGAGTGCGGGTTGCAGAGCAGGGCACAACCAAAAGGCGTGTTGGTCAGATAGGTAGGCGTGCATCCGGAGACGGGAGCATGGCAATGGCGCATCCTGGCATGTGGACATAAATGCTCAAGGACGCCCGCATGTGAGAACCTGCTCGGGGTCGAGCGGAGACAGGATAAGGGAGATCCTCGACGCGAGCTTGGTTTTTGGTGCGTGGGGCAAGGAAGGCGAGGTTGCCGCGTCGGTGGGAAGGAGTGATGACCCACAAGTATAGGGGTGTATCGTAGTATTTTCGATAAGTAAGAGCGTTGAACCCAACGAGGAGCAGAAGGTCTTGACGAGTGGCTTGGATCAGGAATTCCCTGTAAATACTTAGCAAACGGATTTTTAGGGGTTTTTGATAATGCAGATAAATAAAGTGCAAGTAAATAAAACACAATAATAATAATTGCAGCAAGTGGCCCAATCCTTTCTTTAGCAAAGAACAAGCCGGTTGTATTACTTAGGATGACCAAATGTTCTTGAGGACATATGGGAATATCGTCAAGTGCTTTCGCTTCATAGAGTTGATTAATCTTCTTTAGTTGGATAAGTGTTGTGTGGGTGAACCTGTGCTAATGTACTGACCTTCCTAGGACTAATTAATACTTGTAATTATACCCCTTGCAAGCATATGCACTACAATAAAGTAATTAAGATAAAAACCTAACCACAACCTTAAACTATAAGATCCTACACTCCCTTGTGCAAAGGTTTCCTAACGGGGGTTTAGGTTTCTGTCACTCCGGCAACCCCTACGATTAGTAGCCAAATACACAATGCATTCCCCTAGGCCCATAAAGGTGAATTATCATGTAGTCGACGTTCACATGACACCACTAGAAGAATAACACCATAACATAAATATCAAACTATTGAATCTTTGTCAACGCAATTCCACTACTAACAACATTACTTCTCCCATGTCCTCAAGAACTAAATGAACTACTCACGAGACATCATATGGATCAAGATCAGAGATGAAGTAATGATAAGTAACAATCTGAACATGAACGATAATTCAATGGTTCCATTCAATAGCATCAACTACAATAAGTAATCAACATTGAAAAGTTTCCCCTAAGAACTATGCAAGATTCAACCCAATTGTTACATCGGTATGGAGTGGTTATGATGGTGATGCGGGAGATGATGATGAATAAGATGATGATGATCTCGATGAAGTCTAGCTTGATGACGGTGTTGATGGCGACGATCTCCCCTCTTCAGGAAGGAATTTCCCTGCAGATTTCTGCCTGCCGGAGAGCTCTTTCTCTCTGCAGTTTTCCACCCCACGGAGGCGGCGGAATCTTTCTATGGTCGCCCCCGAGTCTTAGGGTTTCGAGGGGATTATATACGCCAAAAGGCGATGCCATAGGTGGGCCAGGGTGGCCACACCACCTGGTGGCGCGGCCAGGGATGACCCGCGCCAGGGGGTGGTGTGGGCCCCCTGTGGCCCATCTCCACTTCCCCTTCTGGCTTCCTTCGTCTTCTGGAAAAATAGGATTTTCCATATATTTTCCAGGATTTTCTGATCTTCGTGAATTTTGCCTCCAAACAGTGCCTTTTCCATCAGAATCCTGACTTCAGTGGTCCATCCTCCAAAAGTCATCAATCATGTAAAAATAGATGAAATAACATAAGTATCATCTCTTAATATGAAATATATGAATGAATAACAGTAAATTATGATATAGAATAGTGATGCAAAATGGACGTCAACTCCCCCAAGCTTAGGCTTTGTTTGTCCCCAAGCGAAAACTGAGCTCAATAAACATGACCTTAGGTTTATAGAGTGAAGTGTCGATAAAAGAATACGGACAAGAAGCATCACATTCATCAATACATAAATCATAATAGAAGACAACTCACTATTATATAACTTAACTTGCAATAAGTAAAGGAAACACAATAAAGATACACAAAGTAAATCATAATTGGTAATGGCAAACTTTGTTCTTGGTCAAAGAATAGTTAACAATTTGTAGGAGTTCAAACATAATGGGTTTTCAGCGATAGCTGTCAAAGTAATATTCATTAAGATAAGAGCAGTATGCAAAACAAGGAACATAAGAAACATGATTGAATAAATCATCAAATGAATGATTGAAACACAACAACTCAAATACTTGCTTACGAGTACCGAACCTCATGCTACTCAACTTTAGTCATGAGTAAGTTCTTGTCATTGTAAGTACATGTGTATCATAGAGAACCGCCAATGGGGTACCCCTTGCCCCATGATACAGGAGCTTTCCCATATCAAAATGACAAGGCAACAGACAATGAGCATCTCAGCGATCTTTTTATTTGCTATTTGCATAGGTTGTTTTATTGAGGATGCTTCACAGATTGCTCACTATGGTTATGCTGCAAGTTTCCACCATGATTAGGCATGGCTTAGGCTAGTCGCCCGGGTGTTTCTCTAACACATATACAAACTCCATGAGCTTATAAGCTCCCCTTTTATTTCACATCGACGGGATCCATAAGCAAAAGAACATAATATCAACTAAATAAAGTGCAATGTTGAAAGCGTTTCCCCTTGGGAACATGGTTCTGCTAATTCACAACTTACAAAATGCAAGCATATACGCAACATAGATGGGCACAATGGTTCAAGTTTATTAAGTGCAATAAAATAAAGTGTGCCATCAAGTTCGTGAGAGCTTTAATCACTAGTTTTCACATAACAAGTTTAATTCTGAAGGTAGATAAAAACATGAATTTACTTGGAATATCAATAATTCTAATAGGTAGGTATGGTGGACACAAATGGCATAGGTTTTGGTTTAAGGATTGGATGCACGAGAAGCATTCCCTCTCAGTACAGGCTTTTGGCTAGCAAGGCTGGGTAGAAAGCATAAGAGTTGGAGGAAACAAACAAACATACAAGTGATAAAAACTAACATGCAATCTTCCTTGGAAGCAAAAGATCTTAACTAGAGAATACTAAGCTTATGAGCCAATCAAGAAAGAAAGATGATGAAATTATATTTCTTAAAAGTACTTTTCTCTTTTTCATTCAATTCTCAAATAGTGTTGCTACTAACCAGAGTCAGGCTTGCCAAAACCAACTAAATTTACTTAATGATCCCAAAGTGATACCAATACTAACAACAAGATCAATCATATAATAGAAATTTCATACTAAAATAAGATGTGTAAAAAGTAAATGATAGAACCTCTCATTAATATACCATAACGGCAACTCACACCAAGGGATATATAGATAACCAACTAGAGGGGAGATACTTCCACAATGCAAACCATCCTATATGATAACTTCTCTTTTCATCATATGACTCTACTTAAAAAGGTAAAAAGATAAAAGATGTGATACCGCGGCACTCCCCCAAGCTTGGAACAAACCAAGGGGATGCCAAAACCTGATGACGAATTACTCCTTCGATGGTGGTGGTGTTCTCTCGATGAGCTTTTCAATCAATTCCCTCAAATCCTCAATCTCGAAGGTAAGAGTACGAATCAACTCCGAATTGTGCTCAATGCGGTTCATGATCATGTCGGGCTGTGAATCACAGCTCTTGCGATTCTTTCCCCACTCTTCCTCCTTGAAGTATTCTTTTCCTGCATGGTTAGAACGAGGCATATCCCAATTGGAGGGTAATTTTTCCTTGGGCCTATTTTGGAATTGTTGCTCATGAATAAGGGTATGGAAGGGATTCTTGGTGCGTGGAGGAGGTGACCGTGAAGCCAAGCAATGACATGGAACCTTCCCTCCAGTGGACATCCATGCAGTCCTTTTGAACTTGGCAGGATTCGCCACCACTCCAATGCTTGCAATGGTGGTGCTGGTGTGCGGATGCTGGTCTTCCTTTGCCTCCTCTTCAAGTTCACTCTCAAGCTCCTCCTCCTGCTCAAAGTCTTGGAGATCATCTTCTGCATGCTCCTTGCCCTTATCGTTGGCAGAGACCATTGTGCTTCTAAACTTTCAGAATAGTTCCTGACAGAAACAGATCGAAACGAAAACATAACGAGAACATGATACGGATCTCGGGGGATCCGGGGGATTATATATTACGAAGTTTAACAACAAAAAGAAAGTACTGGGAGAAAATGGGTCGGAGACGGGCTCCGGGGTGGCCACACCCCTGGTTGCGCGGCCAGGTGGGCCCGCACCACGGGGTGGTGTGAGCCACTCGGGCTCCGTTTCCGTCCCTCTTTCGACTCATTACTTCCCATGTTAGATAAAAACTGCAGAAATATAACTTGGAAGGTTTTGCGTGGACCTTTTCTTACCAGGACAGTTACCTATTCGAAAATGGACCCTGCAGGTATCTGAATTTGGTCTATAATAAATTTTTCCATAGTCACCATTTGAATAACATCAATATCTTCATCTTCATAAACATATTGCTTGAGTATTTTGACCATTCACCATCTTATTACATCATTTTCTCCTACAACTTGGAAATTTCTTTCACACAATTCTCATTAGCAACCTTAGTGCATGCAAGGTAATAAACCTTTAAGTTCAATTACAACTGAAATCCATCAAACCATAAGCTACCGAAACAACTCCTCTTGAAAGCCCAAAAGGAATTCAAAAATGAAATTGATTTAAGAGGCAAATGCAGAAATGGCCGAAATCTCTCAAAACAGACCAGCAGTTAAAGATCAATTTTTTAGAAAATCTTCTGTTGCTCAAATCAAAAAGTGCAAAACTAACGAAAGTTAAATAATAACCTGGGGAACGCACACAAAAAATTATAGATCAGTACGACGTTCTGGCATTTTTCACGATTTTTATAGTGAAGCACAAAAATCTGTTTCGGGATAGCAACTTCCCCAAATCTTACTTCTCTCTCATTAGAGGCTGATCTTGACACAAAAACCAAACAAAAAGGATAAGGAGAGGTTATTGCAGAAGCAATAACTTCCGGGACTCAAATAAACAAAAATAAAATGAAAGCGAAAATATATTGGGTTGTCTCCCGAAAAGCTCTTTCTTTATAGCCATTAAGATAGGCATGATAAATTTCAATGATGCTCACATAAGAATATGGATTGAAGTAAAAAGGGAGCATCAAGAAGCAAATATAAACATTTTTAAGTCTAACCCACTTCCTATGCAAAGGAGTTTTGTAAGAAAATAAATTGTTGAAACCAGAGGCTACTAGCATAGGAAGGCAAAACAAGTGCAACATAAAGACTTTCAGCATAAAGCAAAGAAACTTAATATTATAGAGATGCATTAGAACAATTCTCCCTCTCTCATAGTAACTTTTAGTATCGTGCATAAATTTAACGATATAACTATCACATGAACCATCGTAGAAATGATCATTTGTGCTGACAGAAAACACATGGACACTAGCTTTCCTAGTTCCGTTAGGATGTGAAACAATTTTAGAAGTATCCTTACAAAGGATAATGTGCCTATCTTCTACCTTTTTAGCGACAAAGTCTTTCATATTTGCTATTGCAGGTTTGACATCTATTTGTTCATTAGGTTCTACAGCTTTCTTTGTACTTTCGTTAACCATACTAGCTGTCATAGAATGTTCCTTTACCTTAACTGGGAAAGGCATTTTCTCAACGTAAGATTCAGGTAAAATATGATCCATAGTATAAACTTCAGTATTTCTAGCAGGAACACAATTATAAATATCTTTATATGGTGCATGATACTTGTTTCATTTCTTTTTAGGAATTTCAATATAAGAAGCAAAAGCCTTAAAATAATTTGCAATACTTTGAGAATCAAGACCATAAGCATTACTAATATTACGGAAGTTACCAGTTCCCATAAAAGATTTAATGCATTCATAATCATAATTTATACCTGACTTTCTTCCTTTATCATTCTCCCATGCTTCAGCATTGTCTTGAATATGGTCTAGAAGATGCCATTTAGCTTCTTCTTCCATGCGTGTAAACGATCCAGCCCAAGAAGCATCCAATAGATCCTTATCATGAAGAGAAAGCCTTGCATAAAAGTTATTGATAATAATATTGCCAGGGAGCTCATGAATATGACATTTGAGCATTAGTAACTTCAGTCTCCCCCAAGCTTGAGCTGTACTCTCTCCATCACGAGGCTAAAAGTTGTATATTTGATTCCGATCTTTATGAATCTCACTAGGAGGATAAAATTTGGAATAAAAGAGGGGTATAACTTCCTCCCATTCAAGAGATTGGCCATTCTTTAGCAGCTTGTACCATTCTTCAGCTCTTCCTTTCAGTGATAATGAGAATAACTTCTTCTTGACTTGATATTTTGTAATACCTGCACACTTGAACAACCCGCATAATTCGTGTATAAAGATCAAATGATCACCGGGATGGACAGTTCCATCTCCAAAATAGTAGTTATCCATAACACGATCAACAATTCTTGTACGTATCTTAAAAGTATCGTTTTCAGCAGGTGGAGGTTCATCTACTACCTTAGTAGTGGTAATAGCATTACGAAATAAGAAACTAAGTGAATTATCTATATTGAAATAAAGTAACTAACAGTAATAAACAATACTCATAGTAGAAGATTCCTTTACCAGTTCCACCCTCCAATAGCGCTTCACTCCCCGACAACGGCGCCAAAAAATAGTCTTGATGTCCCACAAGTATAGGAGGTGTATCGCAGTATTTTCGATAAGTAAGAGTGTCGAACCCAATGAGGAGCAGAAGGTGTTGACGAGTGGCTTGAATCAGTAATTCTCTATAAATACTTAGCAAACGGATATCTAGGGTTTTTGATAATGCAGATAAATAAAGTGCGAGTAAATAAAAGATAATAATAATAATTGCAGCAAGTGGCCCAATCCTTTGTTTATCAAAGGACAAGCCGGTTGTATTACTTAAGATAACCAAACGTTCTCGAGGACACACAGGAATACTGTCAAGTGCTTTAGCTTCATATAGTTGATTAATGTTCTCTAGTTAGATAAGTGTTGTGTGGGTGAACCTGTGCTAATGTACTGACCTTCCTAGGACTAATACATACTTGTGATTATACCCCTTGCAAGCATCCGCAACTATAGGCAAGTAATTAAGATAAAAACCTAACCATGGTCTTAAACTTTGAGATCCTACTCTCCCTTGTGCAAAGGTTTCCTAACAGGGGTTTAGATTTCTGTCACTCCGGCAACCCTGCGATTAGTAGCCAAATACACAATGCATTCCCTAGGCATGTAAAGGTGAAGTATCATGTAGTCGATGTTCACATGACACCACTAGAAGAATAACACCACAACTTAATTATCAAACCATTCAATCTTTCTCAACACAATTTCACTACCAACAACATGACTTCTCCCATGTCCTCAAGAACTAAACGAACTACTCACGAGACATCATATAAATCAAAATCAGAGATGGAATAATGATAAGTAACAATATGAACATAAACAATAATTCAATGGTTCCACTCAATAGCATCAACTACAACACGTAATCAATACTAGGAAAGTTTCCCCTAAGAACTATGCAAGATTCAACCCAATTGTTACAGCGTTATGGAGTGGTGATGATGGTGCTGGTGGATATGATGGTGGAGATGATGATGATGATGATCCCGATGAAGTCCAGCTTGATGATGGTGTTGATGGCGACGATCTCCCCTCTCCGAGAAGGAATTTCCTTGGTAGATTTCTGAAGGGAATATGCCCGAGAGGCAATAATAAAGTGGTTATTATCTTATTCCATGTTTATGATAAATGTTTGTTTTACATGCTAGAATTGTATTGATCGAAAACATCAATACATGTGTGTTTAATAAACAAAAAGCTTTCCTAGTTATGCCTCTCTTATAGACTAGCTTGTTGATTAACAAGATGATCAAGGTTTCCTGATCATGGACATTGGATGTTGTTAATAACAAGGTCACACCATTGGTGGAATGATGTTATGAACATTCATCCGAAGTATAGCATTACGATCAAAGTCATTATGTTTATATTTCTATAACATCATACGAAGTAATCTTTATCCTTAGACCGTGAGATCATGTTAATTGCTAACACCGAAAGAGTATCTTGATAACATCAAACGTCACACCGTTAGAGGGTGACTATAAAGGTGGGTTCAGTGCTACGAAGGTGTTATGTTGAGGCTCATGGATCAAGAGTGGGATTTGTCCATCCCGATGACGGATAGATATACTCTGGGCCATCTCGGTGATATCACATTGAAATAGCTTGCAAGCAAGTGATGTGATCACTAGAATGTTATATCACGGGAACAAGAAAAGAGTGCATGTCGGTAATGAGATCAAACTAGGAATGGAGATACCGATGATCTAATCTCGGACATGTAATATATCGCGGGACAAAGGGATTTAGTTACTAGCATTAAAGGTTCTGACGATCACAGAAGTCATCGTTGAATGTGTAGGAGTCAGTATGGATCTCCAGGTCCCGCTGCTGATTATTGATCGGAAAGGGGTCTCGATCATGTCTGCATTATTCACGAACCGTAGGGTGACACACTTAAGGGATACCGACACCATTTGGAGCAAATATGTTTCAGATAAAGATTTAAGAAAGCGCCGGAATTATTTCAATAGACACCGAAACTGTTTCGGGTGAAATTGGTGAAATTGATTCTGCATGTAATATTGAAATGTTGCAGGGGGTTTTATGTGAATGTTTGTTAATTAAAGTAATTAACAAAATTCTGAATAAAAATAATAAAAGAGTTTTATTAAATGAGAGAGCATTAAATTTGGAGAAATTTAATGCATTTAAAGTGGAGACTTTAAAAGAGAATGTGAAGGGGCATTTTAATGTGGAGGGATTACCACCACATGAATGGAGGAGGTGAAGGGTCACCCCCTCCATGCGTCGGCCATGAAGGAGGGGCACCCCCCTCCTCCTATAAAAGGCCACCCCTCCTCACTTCTCACACACACCTCCTTGTGAAGGATCGCTCTCCCCCTCTAGTATTATTCCCCCATGGTCTCGGATTAGCGAGATACATGTTCCTGGTGGCTTTATCTGGAAAGAAGTTGCTGCTTCCGCTGCTTTGCTGGAGTGAGGGACGGAGGTTGTCGGGGTACCAGACGTGTGTGCAATCATGGATGCACCGCTGCTTTGCGATGCTGGACTTGGTGGTGCTGGAGCTGGATCTGATGGACGTGCTGGAGCCGGACCTGCTGGACTTCATCACGATCTTGAGATCGGCAAGTGTACAACTACATCAACCACGAGTTCCTACTCGTTAACAAAGCTCGTTGTCTACGAGGGTAAGTTCTCGTTGGATGTATGTCCACCCGTTGCTTTGTACCTAGTATATAGATCTTGGCGTGTAGTTCACACCGTAGGAAATTTTTTGTTTTCTATGCTGCGGACCCAACAGTGGTATCAGAGCCTGATCTATGCATAGGTCCTTAGCACGGGTAGTACACATATGTTGATATGTGGGCGATGATGATCATGTTATTGCATCTTCTATGTATTTTGGATATTGGTGGCATAGTGAGATGAAGCGGCCCGGACCAACCTTACATGTCATCGTACATGAGACCGGTTCCACGACTGACATGCAACTTGTTTTGCATAAGTGGCTGGCGGGTTTCTGTCTCTCCTACTATAGTCAATATCTGATTTACAACGAGTTGCTAATAACTTAGTTATGTTGTGGTTCATGTTCGTAGGTAAGAACGGTTCTATCTTCGAAATCCCTAAGCCACGTAAAACTTGCAATTGATAAATTAGAGGCGTCTAGTTTAGATCGTTGTTGGGCTAGTGTATTGATATGGTATTGTTGTAAGTAGATGTATGATAGATACTCTTACAACACACTCAACGTGTAAGTTCCATAGACCTTGGCCTTATACACAAAGGAATGATAGAGATCATACCACGATGCAAGTGATAGAGATCAAATGCATGGACCATATCATCTCACTTTACACATTAGATGTTAGCAACTTATACTGCTAGTTTGGCGCTTTCTGTAGCATTGTAAGATGATCCCTCTTTTAGATATCAAGATAAAAATGTGTTCTTCCTTAAGTATGCACCGTTTTGTGGATCGTATTTCAAGACATCACGTGATGATCGGGTGTACTCGACTCTACTTTTTCATACAAACGGGTGTAAGACAGTTTTACACATGCAAGTACTAAGGTTCTTACTTGACGAGCCTAGCATGTACAGACATGGCCTTGGAACACGGACCGAAAGGTTAAGCATGAGTCATATAGTTGATATGATGCCCATATAGATGCTCGCCTTTGAAGCTACATCAACTCACGTGATGATCGGACTTGGTGCAGTGGATTTGGTTCATGTAATCACCAAAAAGGCACGAGGGATGTCGTTTTTGAGTGGGAGTTCATTTCTAATTTGGATTGGTCGAACCAAATTTGTCATAAATTAAATCAAAGTGAATTTGCATAGTTTATTGTAGTCATTGGCATTCGTTTTCTACCTTACGCTTAGTTTTTATTTGAGATAATAGAACTATAGAATTCTGGATATTTACTTTACGAACTGGTATCGTATTGTTTCGAATGTCAATTTAAAGTTTATAAGTCCTATTGCAAACTTTCAGCAAACTCTATTTACTCCATGAAGTTTAATAAGTAGTATTAAATCAAGAGTAAGAATTCCAATGTTAGTATCTAAAGTATCATGTTTGCCTCCATGATTATTGATATTCAAAAAGTTGTTTTAATATCAAGATTATATTGGAGCTGAAAATTGTTTCAGAAACCATCATGTGTGAAAGATATTGTGATATCTGAAACAATGTTTTTTGGTTGCATTATGATAGAGTATAATTTAGCAAAATACATGTTCTCATATTGTATGAGAGTTTGTGAAGGATGGAGATGCTAGGCATCCGAATCTACCAAAAAGGTTTTGGGAACTGATATTATACTTGCGATTCTTCCTTATAGGCTATAGTAGCTTGATCATGAAAGTTGTCATGATAAGGATGAATAGAAGATGTAAGTAAAATGTTTACTACACTAATAGATTACTAAAGAATGGATTTTTGAAAGAACACCAAACATTTGATGATGGTGATCCACTTCAAAGTGCAAGTCCAAAGATATTAGTATTTGACTATATACGCTTTGTACCATGTGTCATGTTGATGACACCACTATTGATGTTGATAGATTATTTTAAAAGAAAAGGAATTGCTGAAAGAGAATCTATAAAATATTTGGCAGAAAATAAAAGGTTGGAGATGTCCAACTTAGGTATATAGAAGATATACATGTTATGGCTATATTCCTTGCTTGTTAAACAATGTGGTTCTTAGGTATTGGATACCGAATTGGTTGGTATGAAGTGTCATACAGGACAACGCAATTCATGAACTACAATGGCCTAAGTAACCAGCAAGAGAATGAGTGATGATGTTCACCGAAAACAAATAAAGTGTTATTGTGTTTTTCGTTGTCATCAAAACCAAGCCTTCAAGATTTGTTTAAATAATTGTTATTTTGTTCCGGTATTATGAGAACAATGGCTGTTCAAATAATTACCGTATTCCATAAAGGATGGATGAACTTTTACAAGTCTAGTTGGAGAAATCACATCCATAAACACTATTGCTAAAATGTCGCAAGACAAATGATTGAAAGATCACTTATGAAGTGACATCGCTGTTTAAATTATATTTGAAAGAAAACATGAAGAAACTCCATGTTGATGGATTTTTGGAGTCTTTGATTTTGATCAATTGACGCATGTGAGACTTTTCTCGAGATAATTGAAACTCCGTCCATAGGCCAGAGAGGAACGGATGACTAGCTTATTAGAAATTGTGCATGCTGATGTGCATAGTCCATTATGTGTAGCCATATGCGATGGATCTTTTTGCTTCATATGCTTTCTTCGAAAATTTGAGTGAATATATCTGTATATTTACTTAATAAGGAAGAAGTATGAAACATTTGAAAATTGTTCAAAGACTTTCAAGATGAAGTGGAAAATCATTGTAACAAGAAAATAAAGAGTTTATGATTCGATCATAAAGGAAGATATTTGAGTTACATATTTAGCAAAAACACCTAAGACTTGAGGAATTGTTCCATGATTTGTGTTCCCCGATAAACCATAGGAGTATGGCTTATTCGAGAGATGAAATCAAACCATGTTTGACATGGTAAGATCAAGGGTGTCATTTATAAAACTGCCATTATGTTTTAAGGATTGAAGCTTTAGAGACTACCGCTTTTACACTAAAAAGAGCACCATCGTGATCTGTTGAAATGACACCATATGAGTTATGGTTTGGGATAAAACCTGAATTGTCTTTTCTTAAAATTTGGTATGCTATGCATAAGTAAAATGTTTACAACCAAAGTCGGATAAGCACGTCTTTATAGGTTATCCCAAAGAATTTGTTGGGAATTTCTCCATAACACCGAGGACAAAAGAGTTTGTCGCTTGGAACGTCAAGTTTCTTGAGAAGGAACTTTTCGTGAAAAGTTAAGTGGGAGGACAATAGAACTTTGATAAGGTTGTTGAACCTTAGCTATATGTGCTAAGTAGCGCAGCGCCGGAAAGTGTCCCGGTGGCGGCCACGATGCTCATGGCTCTCGTGATTACAAAAGGTGTGATCTCGGAGATTAGAGTTCCTATAGAATCGTGTGGGTCGGTAAGAATCAAATAGTAAGATTTGATAAGCAAGTCGTTATTGTTTTGACAATGATGAACCGACTACATGCAAAGAAGCGATGATGGGCCCTGACTCCATAAAATGACTAGAAGTCATAGAATCCGTGATAGTATCCATACACGAGAAATCAAGTTTCTGAACTTGGAAGACCCTCCGGAAAGGTGTGAAGCTTATCGGTCGTGTTTGGATCTATAAAGAAATAAGACATGGATGTTTAACATCTATGAAATAGTCGACATGTCAGAAAGAAGTTTACGACAATGTTCAAGGAGTTGACTATGACAAGATTTGATCTTTCATAGCGATATATAGTCTTGACGGATTAATGTAGCAACCACTACATATAATTTGGTATATGGTAGTTGAATAAACAAAACAAGGTTCTTCTAATAGAACGGTAACCTAGGACATGTACATGACATGGTCCGAAGGGTTTTGTTAATTCAAAGGGTGCTAAAAGGGCATGTAAACTTCAATAGTTGAAGTAAGCATAGCGGAGTTGGAATCTTCACCATGATGAAACTGTTAAAAGAGTTTAAATTCATCGGAGATGATGAAGATGCTTACATTTGCAAGAAATTAAGTGGGAGCGCCGAGACATATTTCTAATACATTATGTAGAGGACATATTGTTGATTGGAAATGATGTATCTTGTATTGACACAAGTTAAGAATTTCATTAAAATAAGATTTCAATGAAAGACTTGGGCAAACCCGGAATATTAGGCATCAATATCTATATGGATAGATTAAGGCGCTAATATGGTTGTGCCAGACATACATATATGAGATATTGAAAGGGTTCAATATGGAAACAACAAGAAAGGTTCTTGCTGCATGGAAAGGATTGTATCAAAATTCAAGTGTTTCAACACTTGGTGAGTAAAATCACATGAAGATTTTGATTGATTATACCATGATATGTATATATCCAGAATGTCCTATGCTCTAAATGTTATGAGCATATACCAGAATGATTCATAAGATGATCATTGGAGAATAGTAAAGATATTCTTATGAGCTTTGGAAGAACTAAGAATATATAATGGATAAGTGACAAATAGTTAAAGGTAGTTCATTGTAAAGTGTTACATTGATACTAGTTTTGTCACAAGATACAAATTAAATTTATTTCAATTTAGACTATGGGTGGCACAATGTAATGGAAAGGATGTTCCATGATGGATTTGGATGAGTTCCAAAGTTGAGACATTGTGACGGATACTACAACAAAAGGCTAAGTATATGACTGCTATAGTAGCAGCAAAGGAGGGCATTTGTGTTAAGTAGTTTGTTATCAAACTTGGTGTGGTTCAAAGTGGGCTAATACTATGAAGATATATTGTGTGACAATAATATCAACATATTTTGAGCCGAACGAACTAAAGGTCTCACCAAAAGACCAAATCTATACAATGCCATCTCATTTGAGAATGAGTGATGCGTAGAGACGCAGAGACATGCAAATACACACGAACCTGAAACTGTCAGATCCAGAGATTATGTTAACCACTAGCAATAGCGTATATGCAACACCAGAAAGCCATAGGTGTTCAATACGCAAAGTTTTTCAAACTAGATTATTGACTCTAGTGCAAGTGGGCGACTGAAGGGAATATGCCCGAGAGGCAATAATAAAGTGGTTATTATCTTATTCCATGTTTATGATAAATGTTTATTTTACATGCTAGAATTGTATTGATCGGAAACATCAATACATGTGTGTTTAATAAACAAAAAGGGTTCCTAGTTATGCCTCTCTTATAGACTAGCTTGTTGATTAACAAGATGATCAAGGTTTCCTGATCATGGACATTGGATGTTGTTAATAACAAGGTCACACCATTGGTGGAATGATGTGATGAACATTCATCCGAAGTATAGCATTACGATCAAAGTCATTATGTTTATATTGCTATAACATCATACGAAGTAATCTTTATCCTTAGACCATGAGATCATGTTAATTGCTAACACCGGAAGAGTATCTTGATAACATCAAACGTCACACCGTAACAGGGTGACTATAAAGGTAGGTTCAGTGCTACGAAGGTGTTATGTTGAGGCTCATGGATCAAGAGTGGGATTTGTCCATCCCGATGACGGATAGATATACTCTAGGCCCTCTCGGTGATATCACATTGAAATAGCTTGCAAGCAAGTGATGTGATCACTAGAATGTTATATCATGGGAACAAGAAAAGAGTGCATGTCGGTAATGAGATCAAACTAGGTATGGAGATACCGATGATCTAATCTCAGACATGTAATATATCGCGGGACAAAGGGATTTAGTTACTAGCATTAAAGGTTCTCACGATCACAGAAGTCATCGTTGAATGTGTAGGAGTCGATGGATCTCGGTCCATTGCTGATTATTGATCGGAAAGGGGTCTCGATCATGTCTGCATTATTCACGAACTGTAGGGTGACACACTTAAGGGATACCGACACCATTTGGAGCAAATATGTTTCAGATAAAGATTTAAGAAAGCGCCGGAATTATTTCAATAGACACCGAAACTGTTTTAGGTGAAATTGGTGAAATTGATTCTGCATGTAATATTGAAATGTTGCAGGGGGTTTTATGTGAATGTTTGTTAATTAAAGTAATTAACAAAATTCTTAATAAAAATAATAAAAGAGTTTTATTAAATGAGAGAGTATTAAATTTGGAGAAATTTAATGCATTTAAAGTGGGGACTTTAAAAGAGAATGTGAAGGGGCATTTTAATGTGGAGGGGTTACCACCACATGAATGGAGGAGGTGAAGGGTCACCCCCTCCATGCGCCGGCCATGAAGGAGGGGCACCCCCCTCCTCCTATAAAAGGCCACCCCTCCTCACTTCTCACACACAACTCCTTGTGAAGGATCGCTCTCCCCCTCTAGTATTATTCCCCCATGGTCTCGGATTAGCGAGATACATGTTCCTGGTGGCTTTATCTGAAAAGGAGTTGCTGCTTCCGCTGCTTTGCTGGAGCGAGGGACGGAGGTTGTCGGGGTACCGGACGTGTGTGCGATCACGGATGCACCGCTGCTTTGCGGTGCTGGACTTGGTGGTGCTAGAGCTGGATCTGATGGACGTGTTGGAGCCGGACCTGCTGGACTTCATCACGATCTTGAGATCGGCAAGTGTACGACTATATCAACCACGAGTTCCTACTCGTTAACAAAGCTCGTTGTCTACGAGGGTAAGTTCTCGTTGGATGTATGTCCACCCGTTGCTTTGTACCTAGTAGATAGATCTTGGCGTGTAGTTCACACCGTAGGAAATTTTTTGTTTTCTATGCTGCGGACCCAACAATTTCTGCCTGCCAGAGAGCTCTTTCTCTCTCTGCAGTTTTCCACCTCGCAGAGGCGACGGAATCTTTCTGTCGTCGCTCTCCGAGTCTTAGGGTTTCGAGGGGCTTATATGCATCAGAGGGTGATGCCAGAGGTGGACCAGGGTGGCCACACCATCTGGTGGTGCGGTCAGGGCTGGCCCGTGCCAGGGGGTGGTGTGGGCCCCCTGTGGCCCATCTCCACTTCCCCTTCTGGCTTCCTTCATCTTCTAGAAAAATAGGATTTTTCATATATTTTTCGGGATTTTCTATCTTTGCAAATTTTGCCTCCAAACAGTGCCTTTTCCATCAGTATCCTGGCTCCAGTGGTTCATCCTCCCAAAATCATCAATCATGCAAAAATATATGAAATAACATGAGTATCATCTCTTAATATAAAATATATCAATGAATAATAGTGAATTATGATATAGAATAGTGATACAAAATGGACGTATCAGTGGCTTAGGGCTGCTAGAGTTGTAGGTGGCCTAGCCCAACGGATGGGCTGCCTCTCCCTAGATTTTAGTAAAACGTTTTATTTTATTTTAAAACAAAACCATTTTGCAAATAGAATTTAGACAAATAAAAGAGGGGAAGTAGTGTAGAAACAAAATAGGGTTTTAGCAAAATATTTTTAAAGGACAACATATGTATGATGATGCACAAAATAAAAACAACATACAATTCTATTTATGGATTTCCCACAGTGCTACAGTGAGCTAGAAAATGAATATACAAAGTCGTTTGAGAAACTACATGCCAAGTCAGATGATATATTCGAACCAACAATTAAGATACATGTAGGAGTAAATGAGATTGTTGCACTTTGTGATCTTGGTGCAAGTGTTTCTACAATTTCAAAAAGTTTATTCAATAGAATAAATCTTGGTTCCTTTCAAATGACTGAACTTGAGCTACATCTAGCAAACTCAACTTATAAACAAGTCGTATGCATCAAGGAAAATATAGTTGTGCAAATTAAAGGATGCTCAACACTCATTGATTTTGTCATAGTTGATATGTCTGAAGATCCGTTAGTTCCTATAATACTTGTTAGGCTTTTCTTAAGAACTTTTAAGGCCTTAATTAATTTTCATGAAGGGAACGTGAGGTTTGAATTACCCTCGCGAGAACCTTTTGTTGTTCATTTCCCCAGGAAAACAAAGACAAGAAACTTGAAGATGAGGTCATCACACTAAATGCCAACTATTTTGGAGTGGGACTTCCTAAGTTTCAAATGATCACCATCACGGACGAGCTAAATGACCAAAACTAAAAGCGCTTCATGGAGGTAACCCATGTGAAATAAAAGTCTCGTAAGTTTTTGTTTAGTTTTTTGTTTTGGTTATAATAAAGAGTGTTCAAAGATCCAAAGAGGAGAGAAGAAGACAAGGTAAAACCTGTTCCACAATATTCATGATTGTATGGCCAATTTTTGTACCCATGCTACTCTCAACATAATTGTAATTTTGTGATATTTATTGAAAATCTAGCACAATGGAAAAAAATCGGAAAAAAGGATGTCATGTAAAAGTTACTAGAGGTTTAACAAGCAACGATACGACCATGTTCAACCGTACAGCCTGTCCATACGATCTCTATCACAAAACAAAGAAAATTAACCATAGAGTCAGACATTTTAAGGAGCATTGGTATGGCGAGGTGCGCCCATACGGCGCGCCCGTACCGCCATCATGGCCAAAACTCCAAAATTATCAAGTTTTCGTCGAAATGTACTGGTTCTTTAACAAGTACTCATACGGGGGGCTCCCGCATAGCACGCCCGAACCACGTGTGCAGCTCAGGATCAAAACCCTAGCACATAGTGTCCTACGCCCATATGGGCGGGTCGCGTCCGTACCACCCGCCCGTACCGAGTCCGCGGCGGCTACATCAGCACAGGAACAAGGTAAACAAAATTAAAATACCCTCTATCTCTATTTATTCTTCCTCCAACCTCACAAACACCTCAAGGGATCTTAACCTCTACTTGTTTTTCATCAGATTCCTTGCACGACAACAATCTAAGTTATGTTTCTCCTCTGACATCCCCCCACCCATTTACTTTTTGCAAAACCATGCTCTATATCTTGTTATTATAAATCTTAGACTTAGGTCTAGTATGAACCATTTTTCTTGATGAGCACATTTTTTAGTATCTTTAAGAGGAGATTCTTGTTTAGAAGTGTAGAGGAACATTAACTGATTATTCCTATTGGATCAAAAGTTTAATTATTGCAAGTTCTTATTTTTTATGAGGAACACAAGGAGTCGAACACGCGTTCAGATTGCTGCGAGTACTTCTCATGTTGCTTTACCAACAAGTGGTGCAACTTTGGGTATCCGGTTCACTAAGGAGTCACGTGCTGACCGATTTAAGACCCTCGAGGACCGAGAAGTCATGCCCACCAAGTGGGCATGCCCTATGATGCTTGATCAACTAGGAATCACATGCAACAGACTGGTTTGTCTTTTAGATAGTACCAACTTATCATCGGTTGACACTCGAATTCTTGAGCATGATGGACCACACCGTGGGAGCATTTCATAGCTTCAGCAAAGTCACAAACAGAACCAACATCATCATCTTCTGTCTAAACAACCGCAAGTACATACTTACACTCACGGAGTGGCGCAACTGCTTCAGGTTCATCAACAACAACGATGACGTCCAGTCTGCAAGTTTCCTACCCAACCCTACTTTGTCCCAATATTTTCATATGATGGGTGTCTTTTAACACATATGCAAAGGGTGTAATATTGAATGTCTTACAGTCCGCTATTTGTACTATGTTATTGCTAACACCTTGCATGCACATGATGAATTCACTAGAGTCAATAAGGAAGACATGATAGTCCTCGCTAAAGCTTCTATTACAGATTGTAACTTGACGCCAAACTTGGGCGCCATCCTTTGTTCTACTTGCACCATCAAGCTCTTTTATCATGTGGACCGATCATCTTCGGAGGAGTCGTGACCGTTCTCTCCAACGCCCTGAACATTGACATAGGTAATCTACAACCATTGGCAGGTGAGATGTGTATCAGTTTTCATACTCTCAATGCTTGTGGCATGGTTGAGCGTTATCTTTCACGCTATTATGTGCATGTACCTAGAGCTGAGTGTATCTTTTCCGCTCATGTAACTCACCATCTATGCTCTATCGATGATTGACATTTTCACTTTGATACCTAGGTTGCACAAGAACATCCCAAGCAGAGATTACCGAAGGGGGTGATGAAGTATAAAAAGAAGAAGGATAGCCTAAACAAGGATAACAGTCGTACAATCCCTACATGATGTATGACAACATATACTAGCTTGGTGGCACCATCGACAACTTTAACAACCTCGCCATCGACCTTCACGACAGAACTCAGAACCCGTTGTCCCACTTTGCCCATTGGAGCAACCAATGGAACTTTGAGAACTACCAGCCACCACCACAATAAACACAAGAGGGCTTGCAAAAGCCTAAGCTTGGGGATATGTCCTCAAGTATCGAGAGCGGTGGCCATTTTTGTAATAAATATGTACTACGTTCCAAGTAAGCTTGAAACAGTCATGTTGGATTCGTCCCAAACTTCACTCTGATTTTTGCTTGCTTTTCATTTTGATTGTTTTTAGGTTGAAGTTTTCTTAGCCGAGCTTTGTCACCAATTTTATATTCTCTATATACTAATCTTCAAAAACACAAAAATATTTTTCCTTTTATCCTTGTTCTTCAACATAAATCTATTTGCCTCTATTTACTTTAATATATTTTCAAGAGAGTGGTCTACATTGAGTTTTGAAGGAACACAATCATTTGGAGGAGAAACGTGAAGTCATGAATGGGAGATATGTCTTATGACTCCTACTTCTAAAAGTGTGAAATGCTTATGCTATTTGATAGTATGGTTGAGATGTCATACTAGTGGGAGCAAGTCTTGATAGTTAGAGTAAAGCTTCTGTTTGCATGAATAGTTGGTTAAGTAATATTTTACTCTAGTTCTTGTAGTTAACCAAATCTTGCCTTGGAAATAATTTTGCCAAATAATCAGAATAAGAAAAGGTCTCAAATTATGACTATAGTGATGTTTAATTATCTTAAGAGTTTAGCCTTGAAGATACTCAACTCCATAGATATGATGATAGACTTGATGGTACTATTGAAAGGATTTTGTTCGAAGGAATGAATGTTTAGTGGTAATCAAGATGCATGCCAAAATTTGACCTATTGATCAAAGTAAGATATTCCTTTACACGTGTCTCACAACAGTATCGCACTAATGGTATGCCACAACTCCGCTAGCCTACGAATAATTCATATAGAGGAAACTTTTGGATTTAGGCTATGAGTTGAATGAATGTTTGTAGCAAGCAACTTCTATAATGGTTAAAAGTATGGCACTCTCGTGGTCTATGTTGCAAGAAAAAGATGGAATAACCCTTTTGACCTGAGTGGTTACATAATTCTATCCTAGCCTACATAGTTCGGCTAAACTCACTAAGTATTGGCATGGTGTCATTACTGCTGAACTAATAGTTCATGGAAGATAAAGAATGGAAAAAAGTATCTAATAGTCTTGATTTATTGATGTGGCTGTTATACAGTGAGGCACTCCAATGCTTTGCTTCTTTTGACATGATCTCTCACTCCTAAATTGTTGAATCTTCCACTGTTCCTTGGCAAGCTGAGAGTTGACTAGAAGAATTAGAATAATTGTTTGCTCATCTGGTTGTTCTTGCTTACAAATACCTTGATTTAATTGTATATCCTTGATACCACTAGCATAATATCCTTGGCACTATAATTGCTATGCTAACATTTCAGGTTGCAAAAGTGGTGGGTGCATGAAACTACCAATTCTAAATGAACTCAATTTTTCGTTGATTCGGTTTAAACACTAAGATCCTTATGATTTTTTCTCCCTTTCTTGCCCGAGGGCAGTCAAGGTTTAAGCTTGGGGATGTCGATGGCTATAAAATACAATCATGTATCTCTACATTTAAACCGTATATTTGTCACGTATTTGATGAAATATCTCTCTAGCCTTGCAACTAATGACTAATTATTGCATATATGTGCAAATCTCTTTCTTGATATTTATCCTTGTAGAATTGGAAATTTTATGACGAAATTTGGAGCAATTAATGGACAATTATGAGTTTCCAATACTCCCAAGCAAAAGGGGCCTCGGAGGAGGCGTCCAAAGGGTTTAATGAGCATCGGTACGGGTAGGTCCCACCCGTAAGGCCCTCCAGAAGCTCCATCGAGTCAAACCCTACAACTTTCATGAAGGGGCAATATAAGAATTGACCCGCAACTGCCAGAAAGGAGGCCACCATTCTATAGAACACATATGATGCCATTGCATGTGAGGAGAGGAGATTCATCTTCACCACCATAGCCATAACTCCTCTCCCTCCTCCATCTCCACTCCATAGCAATGGTCCTCTACTAGTAGTCTTGATCTCATCATGATTAGCATTATTATAAGACTATTCGTTATTATACTTTTGAGAATTTTCAATACAATGTTTATGATTGTTGATCTAATCATGTGTCAGTAGTCCTCATGGGCTAGGGGCTGAGGCATAGCCTTGTAGCAATGTGCAATTTCTAACACCATGGGATATTGTGTTGTGATTTGATATTAGATCTATACTTTTGTATTCTTATATTTTGAATCAATCCAAGGACTTGTCAGGTATCCAAGACCCGAGGATCGATCTAGGTAAAAAGGTGAGATGAGTGGTGATCATCTTCTATGTGTGAAACCCAATGACAACAAGGGGAGTGTAGTAGTTGTTTGAGATCCATTTGAGGGTAATGGTAACATCATTGATCTTAATGCTTTGGTCTATTTTATTTAAACCCCACATGGAGGTTGTGTATTGGTTGGACAAAAGTCTATGGTAAGCGTTGTTGGCAATTACCATAGTAGTTACAGACGTACCGCCCACAATATTATCAATATAGATCAAAATACATGAACGAGATGATTTAATTTGTCTTGATCCTAACATATGTGCACAAATGCAGGTGAAACCTTAGCCCTGACCTATCTCCAACTATCGATACGAAAACCAAAAAAAGTAAATGTGTTTGGTTGATCTGGTAAGCAAAAATACTATGAGTTTCCAAGGTCTTGTTCAAATTAATATTACACCAAATGAAACCTTCCCAAGGATTCGATAAACCTAGGACTACTAGGGAAAAAACTGTACTACAATCCGTAATCGGGTCAAAAGTATCAGCTGCTCAACACTGGCGCAAGGGCGGATGTCCCACCTTCTCCGTCATTGCTGATGACTTGTTGGTGGCCTTGGCGGATGCTCCCATCGCCCGCACCACACCGGTGTTAGACAACCGCTTCCCTAGCATTGGAGTCATTGTGGGGTAAATTTCGGCAGCATCGCATCGGTGGGAAACTCCAACGGTGCTGCGAAACCAAGTTTTGGTGACATTCCAGCCGAGGGAGGGGAAAACAGTGGCACCAGTGATGGCTGGCGATAAGATTGGGCAGGAGCATTGGAAGCCCGGTGGGAGAAAGTTAAGGGGAAGCTTTAGTTCCCGCTTTGGCCGCCGAGAAAAAATAGGAGAGTGGGGGAGATTTTAAGGGGGGATCTAAAATATTTGCTCCTCTAACCGGTTTAGGATTTTGGGTAGGTGTGGTTCCAGCATCGGGAGGACTATGTATTCTTGTCTAACTGATTATTGGGGATCAGTTAGAGATGATCTAAACAACTCATACACTCAACCACTTCGCGATTCGATCAAGTGGATTTGTAAGACTTAGGTACATCAAAATCAGTTTTTAAAACATAGAACAATAATGATAAAACAAGAATGTAGATCTCTTTTCTCATTTTATGAAACTTAGCAAATGGTCATATTACAATTTAGGAGAAATGCACGGGAAATTTTCGGCTCAATGCATATGTGAATAGTACTACAATAATGAAATAAATAAGCCTTACACATCGATTGATGCAAAGACCGAGTTTCCTCTTCACAAAAAAATTGTGTGTGATTTTACCTTGGAAAATTGTAAAGCTTCCAAATACTCCCTCCGACCCATATTAGTTGACTCGAATTTGTCTAAATTCGGAATCTAGAAATATCCAAGTCAACTAATATGGGTCGGAGGGAGTACATCTTTTGTTGAGTTCTAGAAAGTGATTGAACCATAAACAAGGCTCACGGTACTTTGGTATGAATCCGCAAAAATGTTTGGGCTACCTAGCTAGATTTTAAGATCATGCTTGGTTGGGACAGATTGGCATTTTCTCTTTATCTTTTCCCTTTTTCCCATTTTTTGTTTTTTTCTTTCGTATTTTTCTATGGAAAAAGTGCAATCCTTAATTATTAGACCCCCTTTTGAAGGTTTAAATATTCCTCGAAATATTCTTTCGTACCGCTTTATAAATAAAGCAACCACACAAGATTCTGTAGAACTAATAGAAAAGGAAAAAACCAAATGGTGGAGAAACAACACAAACACGCCCAAGTCTAAAAGAAATCACGAAGGGCCCACAACTCAGTGGCCAGACTACGTAGATAAATGGTGGGCTGCCACTAGTAGGTGCTCCAACATCCCGTCCAGCCACTCCCTGTCCCTCTGTCTACACAACAGGTACCACTGCTACAAGAAAACCAAAAATTTAAATAATAAGTCAGAGACACGTCGCAGGAAGATACGCTCGATAAGTATTTTATTACTATATTCCACCGGGTCGAGGTCATCACTGCAAACACCAACCTAAAGAGGCGCCTCCTCCTACTGGTATGGTTTGCATTGACTTTTAGGAACTTGCCAAGGTCTAGGGCCTGTCACTCAGGCCCTAGAGCCTCATGGACAAAGCTCCATAAGAAGCGAGTAGCAGGACGAGTAAACAAAATGTGAGTCCCGGTCTCCAACACTGCATAAAGGGGACACAAGCCGTCACCCAACCCGTGTCTCTTGGACACCTCTACACCTAAGAGAAGCCGGTCTTGCAACAATTTCCACCTAAAGATTTTAATCTTTAGAGGTAAGGGGGCCTTCCATAGCGGGGAGGTCCTCGAAAGCACATTCCGAGCGGCTCTTCTCGTTTGATCATTCCTTTTTGATTCTTCGCTACTTTATCCAATCCACCAGGGTATAGGGGCGCTAAACATGGCCCACTATGTAGAACTAATAGTAAAGGTCCCTGGGGGGTCATATGCCACGACACAATATTAGGGGACTGGTAAAGAAACAATGAGAGGTTATCCCATAGCGCATCCCAAGCTACTGTCTCATTGGTACAAAGGCTGCATTGAAACTCTAGGGTCCACGACCCATCTTGGAATGCCTCAGCAACCAGGAGCATAGGGTCAGAGAAAATCGCAAAGAGCATAGGAAACTCTAGCCTTAGAGGTTGCCCTCCAAGCCAATAGTCAAGCTAGAAGAGGATGTCGTCTCCATCGCCTATGGAGATGGTGACCCCCTTCCTAATCTCGGGATTAATGTCCTGGATGGATCTCCAAAACTGAGAGCCCTCCCGATGTTCATAGACAATAAGAGGCCAACCCCAGAGATATTTTGCATTTAGAAGCTGGAGCGAAAGGCCTCCAACTCTTGTGAGGATCCGCCAAACCCATCTCAGCATCAAAGCCATATTCATGTGGTGTGATGATAAGATACATATGCCCCCAAGGTCCTTGGGGGCTCAAATGTCAGCCCATCTTACCAAGTGGTAATTTTGGCGGACACCATTTGTCATCCAGAAGAATCGCGACAATTCCTTGTCAAAGGTCCCATGATATACATGGGATTGCTAGATAGACAGGAGTCGATAAGCATGGTCTTTCTCCCCTTGGAGGTAAATCGTCCTTGCCACGACTTGGATTTCACCTTAACCCTCACGGACTGGCATCCCTAGGTAGTTGAGAGGGAACATAACCAGTCAGCAATTAAGGTTATCGCCAAACGATCGTTGGTCCTCAAGAGGATATCCCAACACCACCAGTTCACTCTTGTAAAAGTTAATCTTGAGGCCTGACATGGCCTGGAAGCAAAGGAGCGAGAAGTTAAGATTGATAATGTCCAGTTCCGCCCCCTGCACCAAATTCATGGTATCATCCGTGTATTGGAGGTGGGTTACCCCTCTTCCTGGGATGATATGCCCTACCACACCCGAGATGTAGCAGGAATTCTTAGCCTCTCTAAGATTTCTACAAGGGCATCCACTTCTACATTAAATAGAATAGGGGAAATCGAGTCCCCTTGTCGAACCCCACAGGAGGGTTTGATGTATGGGCCCACTTCCCCATTTATATTTATAGCAGTATTATCACTCATCTGAAGGGTTCACAACATAGAAAACGAATAATTTCCTATGATAAGAATGCCAATTGCGCCAAGATCTAATATAGTAGATGCTAGTAACGAGTAAGAGGGTAACCAGAAAAACTAACCCTCGAAGACCGAACGCCTTTTACGAAAAATGATTTTGTTATTGATGTAATTGATCTCTTGCTGATCTCAAGATCGAGTTGTAGAGCGTCGCAAACCAGCAGCGCATCCATCCTCGGGCACACGTCTAGCTCCCGACAACGTCCACGCCTCCACTCTAGCAGATAAGCAGAAGGAGTAGATAAATCTTTGTGATACAACGTCCTTGTGACCTGGTCACGTGCTTACAAGCGGTGTTGATGTGGTATCATCGAGAGGGCCCGGAGTATATCTCTCTGTCATTAGGATGGACAAATCCCGCTCTCGATCCATGAGCCTCAATATATCACTTTCGGAATGCCCGAGCCCACCTTTATAGTCACCCTATTACGGTGTGAGTTTGATGTATCAAAGCATTCTTCCAGTGTTAGCGATTGACATGATCTCATGGTCTAAGGACTAGGAATGCTTCGTATGTGTTTGATGTAGCAATGTAAACTTAATGACTAGATCGTATTGCTAAATCTGCTTTGGGTGTATGTTCATCATATCATTCTTCTAATGGTATGATCCAGTTATTAACAACATCAAATGTTCATGATCAGGAAACCTTCATCATCTGCTAATCAACAAGCTAGTTAAATGAGAGGCATAACTAGGAACTCTGGTTTATTTAATAAACACACATGTTTTAATATTTCTGATTAATACAATTCTAGTATGAGAAATAAACATTTATCATCAATATGGAATAAGATAATAACCATTTTATTATTGCCTCTCGGGCATATTCCCTTCATCATCACAATCTGCATGATCCAACTAATCATGCGATCACCAATGCCTCTCTGTTGAAGCACCTGTCAGAAAAGGACCAGTCTAATCGGTCATATCCCTTCTAGAATCCTAGATTAAGGAACATGCCTTTATGGCGCCTAATCTTAACCTCATGAAGCGCCAGATTCCCGTGGATATACTTGCCTTCGACGAAGGCAAACTAATAAGGATGTGTCAGGCGCTTCATAATTAGAGCCAACCGCAGGATACACACCTTAGATATGATCCGCATAATAACATTTATCATAGTGATTGGCCTAAATTGGCGTATATCCATTGTCCCCACAACCTTGGGGATCAAGGTTATAACGCCAAAGTTGAGGCGGGACATCAACTATTACACCCTTGATATCTACGACCGAACCAAAAAATAGACAGAATACTTCTTACACCATCCAATACAGTTTCGCCAGATTTCAAATTGGGTTTGGATGACCACTCTTCTATACCAACAACAAACTATAGCCTTATGGTAAGAACTACAAACATATAAGTAGGAGGTCAGGAGATCAACTCTCACACCACCTTCCTTTAGAGGCTAAATCCGACTACTGGTTCCGTTGCATAAATTTCTCGGTGTTTACTAAATTCCCTAGGTTAGTGATATTATTCTCGACTAATTAGATACTTCTGTATTTCAGTGTCAAATTTGATATGAACATACGCGCATGATTTATGCATCTTTGTTGTATTTTTTGCATTTTTCGATTTTTACTCTTAAAATGTTCACACGCACACAGCTTCACCGAATCCAAGGCCCTGACGAATACGTACAAGCTGCACTCCTCTCCGTGCGAAGCTTCCTGTCGCCTAGTTCATGCATGTCGGAGCCATGAGTTACTCGTGGCGAGAAGGACGATCGAATCAAAGCCGACCGCGGTACAGCGAGCAAGGTAAATTCCACGGATCCATCCAGGACGTACTTCAGACACACGTAACATCAACTGCATGAAAAGGCGCCAACCAATCAGCTCACCCGTCACCGTCTCGCACGCTCGCCGAGCAGATCACGGCGAGACAGCCCGAAGCCAAAGGCCGCCAGCCCGCCACCCTGGCTCCCCTATCCGCGGGCGGCGCCCCTGTGACCCCCCTGGTAGGCCGGCACCACCGGGTCCGGTCGTCCGGTGGGCATGTCGGGGCATCGCACGTTCCCCGCACGACGCAGCAATGCCGTCGCGATGGTCCATGCTGGGTGGCGTCGGGGGTCACACCCCGGCTCGCTCAAACGCACCAAACGTGCGCTAGCTAATAACGCGGGCGAGCGGGGGACGGATAGATCGTGATGGACCGGCGGCGAGAGCGCGCCGTATACGCAGATCGCCTCGCCTGCAGTCCCGCGCCGGCCGGCCGGGGCGCCCCACCAGGCGAGCGAGCGCAACGTGCTGAATTGACGAATGTCCCGCCTCGCTGTCGGGTCAACATCGGGATGGGGAGGGCACCCGATGGGTTGGAAGCATGGTAGTGGGGCATGATTCGGTGCGCCGTCCTGTGCTGTGCGCCCATCGGATTTGGCTAGGCTACGTTGCAACTTTTCCAGCATCGGCTGGCCAGTCCGCTTGTCGCGTCGGGGCACTGTGCGGATAAGGATGCTTGTTCGGAAAGAAATATCCGACACGTGCGGGAAAATGTGGTGCCCACCCACGTGTCGAGCCAGCAATGGAGCAAGGTGACCCTTTTCCCGTCGTGGCAAGGAAAGGAGGGAAATTGCACAAGGTGCCTGGTTGCAATTATACACAACATATGGTCTTTGCTAGTAGTTTTTTTTTTCGGGAAAGAACCACCGATCTATTTTAGGAGTATAGAGAAGGAATGATATCAATATCAAAATTAGTAACTATTGGACATAAAGGTCTTTTTCTTTCTTGAGACAGACTTTTGTCCCGTTTTATAAAGGGATTTCTTTTTTTTGCCATCGGTTCGTTAGTTGTACTCAGTTTTTTCTAGCCGCTTAGTTTTTCCTCACTTTTCCCCTCCCTCTATTCTGAAACCCTCACGGACGCTCGGACGGGGATGCCGTCAGGTCAAAGACCGTTACATGCTGACCGGTGGGACCGTGTTTGGGCGGGTCGTGCGTTGAGCGTTACGTACGTCGCCTCGACCGTTACATGCTGACAGGTGGAGCTGCATTGGGATGGGTCTTGCATACGTGGTGAAGGGTGGGGCCGCGTTAGGACAGGTCTTACATACGTGGTGAAGGGTAGAGCCGCATGGAGAAACGTCGGACCGGCCATTCTCGCTCACCCAAAGCATTCGCTTCCCCCGAGACTGGAACAACTCCCACATCGCTCCTCCGCTCCCCCGCCGTCGTGCCCTCCTACCTTATGTCGTCATCGGTCGCCGAGCCCCCCCTCCTCCTAGCCGTGGAGCCTACTCCACCTCCGGCTCCGCTCCCGCCCCCGCTAGATCTACCCCTTTCGCGGAACAGTATGCAACGCCGGCTGGTGTACCGGTCCTCCCCGTCGAGCGCAGAGAAAATTGGGTGAAATCGGAGGGATCTAACGAATGGATTCCATCTAGGTAAGCATTGTTTCCCTTTGTGGATTGATTATGGGCAATAATTGAGTGTGAATCACTGGTGTTCAGCTAACTGCCTTACTTTTCGAATAGGATTGATCTAGCGCTGGCATTTCGGCTGGCGGTTTGACTGGATACTAGTGTAATTCGTGGTTGTGAATAGTATCCCTCTGGTTTACTTCTCAGTGGTGGTTGCAACCTTCATAACTCTCAGAGATTTGAAAAATAAAATCTATTCTAAATTCCCCTTTAGTAATGGCGATTTAGTTGATTTGCAATCTTTCAACATTAGCGAGCAAAGATTGCTCCCACTAACTAGCAAAGCTGATCTGGTAATGCTTTTCTCTTTGAATATTGCCGAACGTTTTGGTCGAATCCGTCTCCATGTGCAACCTAAAGTTGAACATACGGAAAAGAGGGTTAAAGAATCATCTGGTGGTCAGGCATCATTAGGTGGTCGGGCATCATGTGTCTCTGTTGTCTCTGCTAATAGTGTGCGCCCCGCGCTCCTTGTAGGTCCACAACAGTACCATATGTTTGCACTGCGAGTGTAAGCCAAATCACTCGTGCAGCCGATGTGGAGGACGAAGCAGAGCCTGACGAGGGAGCGCCTCCACTAGATGATGAGGATGAGTTGATGTTTCCTGAATTGGTAGATAGATTCAGTAAACATGCACTAGAGGATCAATACACAGAAGAAATGGCCCATGGTGCCAGATTTGATGACACTGATGACGAAGAGAATGAGGAGAACAATGACAGACTCGTTTTAGCTGAGTATGATGGTGAGGACTTGCCAGTAATCGAGTGGGATAGGAACGATCCTAAGATTTCAAAAGGCACCATATTTGAAACGATGCGGGACTATCGTAATGCCCGTACTACATATTGCATCCATGCCAATAATGATTATGATGTTATTAAGAGTGAGCCAGCAAGGTTCATAGTGAAGTGCCCATACAAGAGGTGTAGGTGGAGGATACATGCATCCACTATGCTCAGGAGTAGTTTGGTTCAGGTATTACAACCAGGTGTGTATTTTAGATCATTGTGTAGAGTTTGTTAACTGTACCTGACATTGTCATTATGTTTCAAATAAAAAGTAACCGGTTCGAACATTCTTGTCTGCCTCATGGGGGACAGCCAAAGGACAAAACAAAACTAGCAAAGACTAGGTGGTTGGCAGATGCAATCATGGGTTGGATGAGAGCAAACCCATCACTTGGTACAAAAGCGCTCATAAAAGAAGTTTCTGAAAAGTTTAATATTACAGTACCTTACATGAGGATGTTCTATGCAAAGGAAATGGCTCTTGATAGGATCAATGGTCCATGGAATGAAAGTTTTCAGTTGCTTTACAGCTTCAAAGCTGAAGTGGAGATGGCTAGTCCAGGTAGTGTTGTACAGATAGACATGCATAAAGTTTAGTACAAAATAAGAGGAAAGACAAAGGAGAAGGAGTGCTTTAGAAGGGCTTTTGTTAATTTCAAAGCTTGCTGGCAAGGGTTTCTGGATGGTTGCATGCCTTATTTGGCCGTGGATACAACAACTCTTCATGGCAGATTTAAAGGACAACTAGTAGCTGCTACTGTAGTTGATGGCCAGAATTAGATGTTCCTTGTTGCTTTTGGAGTTTTGGAGATTGAGTCAGAGGAATGTTGGACTTGGTTTCTGGAGAATTTGTGCGACCTTATAGGTCATCCACCAGGACTTACTATCCACACGGACGCTTGCAAAGGTTTGGAGAAATCTGTAGAAGCAGTATTCCCCGGAGTGGAGCATAGGGAATGTATGCGACACTTAGTGCAGAATTTTCCAAAGAATTCAAAGGTAAAGTTTATACTGACAACCCATGGCTAGCTTCATACACATGCAGCTTGAGGAAGCATCTGTATCATTTGAAAGTGTTGTATAAACAAAAACCTGCGGTGAAGGAGTATTTGGATGCACATCATGGAATGGTGTTGTCAAGAAGCTGATTCAATGAAATTTGCAAGGTAGACTATGTAACAAGTAACCTTGCAGAGAGTTTCAATGCAAAGGTCAAGTCATTGAAAGGGCTTATGTTGTGGCAAATATTTGATAAGATTAGGCAGATGATCATGATAAAGATCGATTTGCGTCAAAGAATTGCATCAACAATATATGTTGGCCATCTCATCCTCCCATATTTGATTAAGGCTTTACATGCCAGGGCAAAACAATTGAAGATGAAATGCATTAGAAGAGGAATGGAGACTAAGGTAACGTACACTGGCAGTAAAGATAGGCAATGGAGGTATCCAGTGAGTTTGGTTGATAGGACATGCCATTGCAGGCAATAGCAGCTTCATGGGAAACCCTCCATACATGCATTGTTTTTCATGGGTGTTCTAGGAGGTGAAGAGGGTGAAGTTGATCAGTACGTGTCGGAGTATTTCTCTATTGCCAAATATAGGGCAGCATATACTCAGAATGTTCCAGCCTTGTTGGGAAAATACCAATGGATGGAAGTGGATCCAGGCTTCAAGCTATACCCTCCAGTTTTTACTATACCAGCATGTAGGCCAAGGAAGAATATGATAAGAGTTAGTGCATAGGGTGGTGCACCACCTCGATGGCGTAAGTGCAAATGTTGTGGGATCCTAGGGCACATTGCTAGGCTTTGTAAAAATGCAGTGGACCTAGCTTATGGAATGGATGAACGGGCGGGAGCAACAAATGCATATCAGAATGAAGTATTTGAACGAGAGGAGAATGAAGCAATGGATACGTTGTAGATTGAACCAACGGATCGAGAGGAGATTGAACCAAATGCAGATGAGACTGAACTAAATGCAGGGGAGATTGAACCAATGGATCTAAAGGAGATTGAACCAAATGCAGGGGAGATTGAACCAATGGATCGAGAGGAGATTGGACCAAATGATATGAGATTGAACCAAATGCAAGGGAGATTGAACCAATGGATCGAGAGGAGAATAAAGCAATTTATTCATTGGAAGCAGAGTTTAAAAGTAAAGGAATTACACAAGAGGATATTAAAGAAATGATGCTAATGAATTTTGAACCGTATGAACCAATGGATCGAAACGTGATTGAACCAATTGTACGAAGACTAAAGCACTTGATTCATTAGATGCAGAGAAAAAACAAATGGAAGAAGCTGATGGTGGACTCCGCGAATATTACAGCTAGGATCACCCGATGTAAGGTGGTGAACCCAGCAAAAAATACTAGGAGCAAGAAAAAATGAATTTGAATTATTAATTTGAATTTGTATGATGAATTTGAACTACTGTCAATGTTTGTATTGAATTCGAATTAGTATGATGCTCCCAAGTTTGTATGTTGGATAATCCCATAATGCATGTGTTATTTCAAGTTTCTATGGTCATCCACCTACTTGCTTATCACTACTCAGTTTTGCCCTCGGCATGTGGTCAACACATGTGGTTTATCTAGTTCATGGCTTAAACCATAACCAATGTTGACCAATTGAATTTGACACACTTGTGTATCTTTGATTGATTTACCATATGAAATTGGAAATTTTGGATTTACTTTTCTTTTCTAAGTGATTAAATTCAAAAAAAGGTTCCAGGGTTAGTTTAATTCAAATAAAAGTCAAAATATAGTGCAACATTCACATGGAGTCTTGTTATGTTACCTACAACCTAGCATGAATAATAAAGGAAAAGTAAATAAAGATAAATGGACTTATCCCCTAAACCACTTCTTAAACCCTTCTTGAAATGAGATACTAGCCATGAAGATGCATGGCTTTCTACTCAATCAACCTCCAAACTAACCCATCCCAAAACATACTTTGTTTAAATGAGGCCAAATTTGGAACACTTGTGTATCTTTGAGTTGCAAACAATACAATGTCGGCCAAGATGGATTATTTTGTTCAAATAACTCATTTTCCATTTGTTATGCCAAAAGCTTGAATTTCACTGAGTCATTTTTTTATCTAAGTGCCCTTATTTTCCTTAGCTCTACTCAGTTTTCCCGTCGCGCTAAAGTTTTCCTCACTTTTCCCCTCCTGCTAAAGTTTTCCTTACTTTTCCCCTCCCGCTAAAGTTTTCCCCACTTTTCCCCTCTCTCATGTCTCAGTTTAGCTGCGCTCTGATTGGTCGAGATGTATATCATCCGGATCTTGGCCAACCATCGTTGGATATATCATGATCCAACGGGCTGGAGGTCTCTTTCTCCTGATGGGCGCACCTAACCTTGTACGGCAAGGAGAGCCCGACAGGCTGGATGTCTCTCCCTCCCTTTCCCTGTCGCACGTATACCAGCCGCATCAACTAGCGCTCAATTACTATAAAAAACTAGCGCTCAGTTTGGGTGCGCTCTGATTGGTTGAGATGTATGTCACATGGATCTTGGCCAACCACCATTGGATACATCATGATCCGACGGGATGGAGGTCTCTCTCTCCCATTGGGCTATGGAGAGGAGAGCCCGACGGGCTGGATGTCTCTCCCTCATTTTCCCTGTCGCATGTATACCAGCTGCATCTTCCTCCCCTCCTATTGACGTACGGTGTCGCGGCAGTCCGAACGGCATGCGGCGGCACGGATCTAAGCGTGGCGGTCTGAATGGCGTGTGGCGGCACGGACCTAAGTGTGGCGGTCAGAATGGCATGCGGCAGCGTGGACCTATGCGTGGGGGTCGGAACGGCTTGCGGCGGCGCGACGTTTGAACAGCGTGCTGTGGTGAGGATCTAACCGTCTGAAATTTTGGTCTCTATCTATCTCACTTCCGTTCACATCCTCAGATCCATTGTTGATGAAAGACACAGATGGAAGCCATCATCCAAAACATCAGTGCGACGGCGGTGGTGCTGACAATGGTCATCGATGCGAAGATGATTGAAGCCATCATCCACAACATCACTGCGACGACATAGCTCATGCCCTCGTGAACCGAAGCTCTGGCCGCGGCTGGCATGTCGAGGTGCACTTCGACGGTGAAGGCCATATGTACCTCGTGGCCGGATGGGAGCACTTTGCCCGTACTGCTTGGAGTACACATATGGCAGGGAGGGTGGCTAGCTCACCGTCCACTTAAAATTCGGACAAATTTCAGTCAACTAACTTAAATTTGAATAAATTTGATATGTATTTGAGTCGTGAGACCAGTGGATATGCTCTAAAGCTGATTCATAAGTGGTAGTACTTGCTTTGATAATCTCCGATGGGCTTATATAAATTTGATTGAAATATGTATGATTTGAATCAAAATTGATATGTATTTGAGCTGTGAGGACGGTGGATATGCTCTAAAGCTGATTCATAAGTAGTACTCCCTCCGACCCAAATTAGTTGATTAAGATTTGACTAGATTTGATTGTATCTAGACATGAATTAGTATTAGATTCATTTGTAACTTGATGAATTTGAGTCAACTAACTTGGAACGGGGAATGGATGCTGCCTCCAATGCTGCAAGTCTACATGGCAGCCATGATGGAACTATGGCAGTGACAGAATGGTCAGAACTGATAGGACCCCAACTTGACCCTCTAGGCATTTGGTACGCCAACTATGGGCAACTAGATCCAATGGCAAGCAACTCGGGCCCCGCAATGCATTCTCTCGACAACTTTGGGACCGCTAGAGCTAACAGCAAGCAACTCGGGCCCCGCAATGCATTCTCTCGACCACTTTGGGACCGCTAGATCCAATGGCAAGCAACTCGTACCCCGCAATGCATTCTCTCGAAAACTTTGGGACCGCAAAGTGACTAAATTAGCAGGAACTCACAACCATCAATTGAATAACAATTCTACTCTCTAAATTAGCTATCTATTCAACTAACCATTACATGTGTCACCCTTCACCACAACCGCATACTGTAACTGCTAGGACGTGGATGACAACTACTAAAAATGCCCACATGAATCTACTATTCTCCTCCCCCTTCACTTGAAGTTCATGTTTTAGATTTTCTACCACTTGATAAGATACGGCAAGATCAGCCTCAAGTGTCAACTTATTTTTGCGAATATGCTCTAAATTCTTCCTCGAGAGTACGATTCAGCTCGAATATCAACAGACTTTTACGGGCCAATTTATCACCTAACTTGGCAACCATGTCCTCCAAATCCATCCTCTGGCTAGACCACTTGGTTGATTCATCTTGGTATGCAATGTACCATGGATTATCGGCCTGCATAGCACACTGTAACAATCCCAAAACAAACCCAATTGAAATCAGTCTGATAGGCCATGGCAACACTTCAAATTCAATGGTAGTACAAAGAGAAGGATCTACATGCACTTCCGACGTGGTAGGAGATGGAGAATGTGGCCACGACATGATCGATTCCCCACCCTCGCCGGTGTACCCGCTACGACCAGACATTGAAGACTAATTTGCACCTACAATATCGAGGAAATTACGAGAACTGAATCGATTAGGGTGGGCGAAGCATGAGTGAAGGTCTTACCAAGCACTACTAGCAATTATTGCGACTGTTCATCGAGCTATGGCAGCGGAACCAAATCCCGGTAGTCATGGGCGGCGGACCTGCCTGTGGTCGGTACTGCCTCAATGTACAATGTGTGCGGACGAAACATGTGCTGGAGCCATGGTTGAGGTGTAGCGCGGTAGTCCGTCCCATACCGCCGTAGGACGGGTCCGGCGATGCGCCAACGATGGTTGCTCTGTCCGTCGGTGGGATATGAGCTTTTCGAGGCTGGGGGCTGGGAGCGAGAGGAAGAGAGAGAGAGCCGACGTGTCATACACGACCCCACCTGTTAATTTTTGCATATTTGTGAATTTTGCATATCTGCCAAACTTTTTCTTTGAAATTTGCATATTTGCTACATGACCACCACATGTTAGTGACACACAAAGTGGCAAATATGCAAGTTGCAAAGTAAAATGTGGCAAATATGCAAATCCCCCGTCTAGCCCCACATGATGGCCCCACCGGTCATTGGCTACGACGGCCCCACAGAACGGCCCCACATAGCGGCTCCATCGTTCATTGGCTTCGACAGCCCCACAGAATGGCCCCATTTGTCATTGGCTCCACCGACCACACAATCAGGAAATATAGGGCCCACAAGTCAGTGAGAGATGGATGACTGGTCTGCCGTATATCCTGGCCCCACCCGTCAGCATGTAACGGTCGAGGCGACATAACATAACGCTCAACACACGACCCGCCCCAACGTGGTCCCACCAGTCAGTATGTAACAGTCAAGCCTTTGACCTGACGGCATCCCCCCGTCCTAGCGCCTATGAGGGTTTTAGAATAGAGGGAAGGGAAAAGTGAGGAAAAACTAAGAGGCTGGGGAAAACTAAGTACAACTAACGAACCGAGGGCACGAAAATAGAAATCCCTTTTATAAATGAAGCCAAAAAGCCGAACTGATACAATGTGGAGAACCCCTTACATAACTGACCGAAGGTAAGCAAAAAGAGAACACCAAAAACCAAAAATTTCTAGCAAAAATATTGAAACAAGACTGAGTGAAATCGGGGCTCCACGATGCCACCCCCAAGCGGGTAACGACGCAACGCGCCGCCATCATCAAGATTGCAAAGGTCAAAGATTTTCACTTGGAACCTTATCACAAAGAAGGTAACAACAACGACACCCCAAGAGGGTTACGACACTGGAGGCATCGCCGCCGTTGGCGCTGAGCTTTTGTCCGAAAAAATCCTCACACCAGCTGCTGAGAACTCAACTGCCCGTTGTCCCCGAGTTAGAACTCTGAACCGCAGTCTGGGAGCTACCAAAACCGAAGTGCCACGAATACCAGGATCCCCCATCGTCTACTTCACACCAGATATATGACCGAATAGAGAGACCACCACTGCCACCACGCCACTCGCCGTAGAGCTGTCCGCACAATCCACCTTCTAGGGCCACCGCCCTAGAATCCACAATGTCGAGCCCATGGTTCGACCAACATCACACCACAAAGCCGACAGATTGTAATAGGTAAATAAAAATTATAGGCTACAGCTACCTGGCCACATGGTAGCCAGGGGAGGGGAACTGCCCTCCAACACCCGAGGTGATCGTTGTCCGGACATGATAGTATGCCCGATTAGGTCCAAATCGAGTCTGACCGCCTTCTAGGCCCACATCAGGCCAATTAGCCACGTTGTCATCTAGTTGCACCCCGGGCATTGCCGTTGTCCACCTGCCACCCGGTGTCAAACCATCCCATGTCACCACCAACCGAGCCCATCACCATGATCTGCCAGTCATGGCCATGATCTATGTCGCCACCACCTCACTCCATGCAAGTCGGCCCGTGGCCAAAATCACATGCCACCGCATAAGAGAACCCCAGCCACGATGCTTGTGGACGGGCCACACCGTTGTCGATGGCACGCCGCTGATACGTCCAAAACGTATCTACTTTCCTGAACACTTTTGCTATTGTTTCTCCTCTATACTTGTGTGATTTGGATACAACTAATGCGGACTAACGCTGTTTTCAGCAGAATTGCCTTGGTGTCTACTTTTTGTGCAGAAAACCAACTATCAGGAAAAATCCCGGAAAATATGCCAAAAATCCTATTTCACCCGAAGACTCAGAGCCGAATCACGAGACGGAGAAGAGCCGGGTGGCCACACCAACGGGTGGCGCTGGCCAAGCCAGTGCGCCAGGGGTGGTGGGCCTCCAGCACCCCTCGCCTCTCTTCGCCTATAAGGAGCCTTCTGACCTAAAAACTTCGGGGGGGGGGGGGGTTCGACGTTTTTCCAAAAGGAGTTCCGCTCCGCCGCCACCACCAGATTCCACGAAACAGCACCAGAAACTCGATTCTGGCACCCTGCTGGGACGGGGAATTCGAGGAGATCATCGCCATCATCATCACCATCGCTTCTCCATCGACCATCCATGTTTCCCCCATCTATGAGTGAGTATCCCCGCTGTAGGCTATGGGGATGGTAGGGATTGGATGAGATCGTTCATGTAATGGCATCAGATTGTTAGGGCATGGTGCCTAGTATCTTTTATTAGTGCTTTATGACTTTGTTGTGACTTGTTGTGCTTAATGCTTGTCACTAGGGCCCGAGTGCCATGATCTCAGATCTGAACATGTTATTGATTCATTATGATAGTATTGTTCTTGGTCTTATCTGCAAGTTGTATACACACGTTGTTGTCCGGAACCTATGGCCCCGAAGTGACAGAAATCGGGATAACCAGAAGGGAATGGCTTTGATATGAGGATCACATGTGTTCACGGAGTGTTAATGCTTTGCACCGGTGCTCTATTAAAATGAGCACCTTAATTGCCAGTAGTTCCCTAGAGGCCCCGCTGCAAACGGGCTGGCAGGACAAAAGATGTTGTGCAAGTTCTCATTACGAGCACGTATGACTATATATGGAACACATGCCTAGGATTGTCTAGTACTTGGATGCTTTATCTTATTTATCTATAATTGCCCTATGTTCTGATTGCTATGTGAATTGTCTTGTCCATGCAACACCCGTCCATCCATCCCTATGCCTACCGCACTCAAATCCCACTGTTACTGCTTTTGTTACTATTGTCTTTGCTTTACTACTGTTGTTACTTTACTATTCTTACTACAAAACTGTTGCTACTGATAAACTGTTGTGAGCAAGATTGTTTCTAGGTGCAGCTGAATTGACAACTCAGTTGTTAAGGCTGATAAATATTTTTTGGCTCCCCTTGTGTCGAATCAATAAATTGGGTTTCACTTCCCTCAAAAATACTGCGATACACCCCCTATACTTGTGGGTCATCAAGACTATTTTCTAGCGCCGTTGCCGGGGACCATAACTTTAATTATCAAGTTCACTTGGATTCTCTATTGTTCGCTGCTATCCATCCATCATGGGTAAATCTCGTGATGGCAAGGTTCCTATTTTACCATCCAGTACAAGAAGAGCTACGGTTCTAAACACCTCTGCTGCTCTTGATTCACCATCTATTATAAGTAAGCTCGTTACACCACCACATACACATGCTACACACACTGCTACTACTGCTGAATCTGAAACTTTTGATGCTTTTGATGCTGCTTGTACTGTGCTTGATAAGAGTGGTTCATTAGGTCCTTTCCTGGATGCTACGATTGCTAGAACTATAGCTGGAAATACCGAAACTCCTAATGAAGACACCACCACACCTATTAGCTCACCTGAGTCTAGTGAGAGTTATGATATTGAAGATGGTTATGTTGAGATGACCGATGAGTTTATTAAAGAATGTAAGAACACCCATGATAGGAGCATTGTTAAGAGTCTCCTTGAGAGGCGTACTATTAGACCCAAATTATCTCCTGCTTCTAAGTTTGCTGCTTCTCCCATAAACATTATAGATGAAGATTATGATTTCTCTCTCAATCTATCTTACATAGCTATTGTCGAGAAAGAACCTTTTTGTGGGACTAAGAATGAAAGTGCGGTAGCACATATGAATGAACTTTCTACCATGAGTGGCTTGTTTTCTGATGATATTAAGATGCGTACTTACTTTGTTGCTAAGATTTTTCCCTTTTCACTGAAAGGAGAAGCTAAAACTTGGTTTAGTAATTTACCTCCTGGATCTATTGATAGCCCTGAGTGCTTGATTGGTACTTTCCTGCATAAGTATTTTCCTCCCAGTGATAGACATGCTATTTTGCAGGAACTTTTTGATTTTAAACAGGGAGGAAAAGAGGTATTGCCCGAATCTTGGGCAAGGTTTTGTGCTTTGATTCATGCACATGCTGGAAGTCCATTACCTAAGAATGAGCTTCTTGATATATTTTATAATGGACTAACCGAGGAATCTAGGACATACCTAGACATTTGTGCTGATTGTGTTTTCAGGAATAGGGCTCCTAAGGAAGCTGAGGAATTAATGGCTAAAATAAGCAAGAATTATGAAGATTGGACTCCTCCTAAACAAGCTATACCTGAAGTAATTGTATCTGAACCATCTATTCCTGTGCCTATTCCAACATCAAAGAAGAGGGGAGTTATTGAATTAAATGATGAAGTGATGAAGGAAGCTAAGAAATGTCTTAAGGAGAAGGGAATTAAAGCTGCAGATGTCAAGAATTTACCTCCTATAGAAGAATTATGTAAGCCTATTCCCTACTCGTCCACTATTGAGGTACACTCTCTCCAACACTTTGATGAAGGTGATATCACTTACTCTAAACCTCCTGATCAATGCTTAGAAGAATTTGATATCTTTATTGTTAAGCAAGATAAGTTTAATAAAAGGGTGCAAAATCATCTAATGGAAAACACTAGAGCTATTGTTGAGTTGAAAGATATTGTGGAAAGAACCTCTAATGATGTTAAAATGATTGTTAAACACTTTCAAATGGTTCAAACTCAAATAGATCAACTCGTTAAAGTGCAAAAAGACTTGCTAGTTAATGCTGCTAAAGAAAAACATGCTTATGAAATTAGAACTAGAAGTGGAGCTGCTACCCAGGATCCTCTATATCCTGAGGGGCATCCCAAAAGAATTGAGCAGGATTCTCAACAAGCTGAAAATAATGGTTCTACTTGTAAGAAAAGGAAAAAGAAACATAAAACTGTTGTAGAACCCTCTGAACCTGCTATAGATCCTAATAGTATATCTATCTCTGATGCTAAAACTGAAAGTGGTAATGAAGAAAATGTTGTTCCTAATGAAGAAAAAGTTGAAGAAGAACCTGAAAACCACACTAAGAATACTAAATACACCAAAGAAGATTTTATTGCTAAGAAACATGATAGTGAAAGAGAACCTTGGGTCCAAAAACCTATGCCTTTCCCCGATAAGAAACACAAGTCAAAGGAAGATGAACACTATAATAAGTTTTGTGAGTGGATGAAGCCTTTATTCTTGCAAATTCCTTTGACTGATGCTATTAAATTGCCTCCTTACTCAAAGTATATGAAGGACATTGTCTCGAATAAAAGAAAGATCCCTAATGAAGAAATTTCTACTTTGCTTGCTAATTATTCCTTCAATGGTAAGCTTCCTAAGAAACTTGGAGACCTAGGGATTCCAACTATCCCTTGCTCTATTAAGAACAGTTATGTTAGAACTGCTTTGTGTGATTTGGGAGCTGGAGTTAGTGTTATGCCTTTCTCTCTCTATAAGAGGCTTCAACTTGAAAAATTAATACCAACTGATATATCTTTGCAAATGGCTGATAAATCTACCACTATTCCTGTGGGTATATGTGAGGATGTACCTGTTCAGGTGGCTCACAATTGCTTGATACTAACTGATTTTGTTGTGCTTGAAATGCCTGAAGATGATAATATGTCTATTATTCTTGGGAGACCTTTTCTTAATACTGCAGGAGCTGTTATTAATTGTAATCAAGGAAAGGTGACATTCAATGTTAATGACAAGGAACATACTGTCTATTTCCCCAAGAAGATTGAAAGGACTTATGGTTTGAATTCAATTGAACATGTTGAAGGCATTCAAGTTGGAGAAATATATTGTCCCATACCAAGACAAAAATTTGAAACTATTATGATTGGGACCATTGCTATCAAGGTTAAGGTAACATAATCATTAGTGAAGTACAAAGTTTTGTCTCATATGCAATTGTTTTGGTAGCAAGACTTGATCAACCTTGCTAACAAAAGGATTCCATTGAACAAAAAAATGTTTTCATTATGATTATCTCCGTTTATTTCCATCCTTTGCATTTTAGTTTTTGCTTTCATTTAGTTTCCTTTGTGTTGTTAGTTGTTTGCATGCTAGAACTTCTATAGTTCTAGCCTTGCTTTGTCCTTGCATCATGTTTCCAAAAGAAAAAAAATCTGCCTGTCAGAAAAATCATTCTTCTATTTCTGAAAAATGCCCAAAAATAAAGTGTCTCGAAAAATTCCAAAAAATTCATATTAAATTTTTATGTGAAAAAAGGGGCAGAGGAGTACCTGGTAGGTACCAGGGGGCCACCGGGCAGGCACACCACATGGTGGCGCGGCCAGCCTTGGGTGGCGCCATGCCCTGGTGTGGGCCACCCCTGGCCCCCCACCAACCCTCTCACCTGCCACTTTCTTCTCTCTCCTAAGTAAGCTCCAGTTCATAGCTCAAAATCACGTTCTTGCTGTGCTTGCTCTCGATTTTTTCGATCTCCTTGCTCAGCCCATCCTTCTTGCTAAAATTTGGAGCATTTGTTCCCTGGTATGTGACTCCTCCCCTTGTCCAAGTAGATTTGTGTTTAATGGATTATATGTTGAGTATTTTGTTGCTGTAGGTGACTGGTTATGAGAGCTTGTAAGCTTGTTTGATGCTTAGAGATATAGTTTTGATGCATGTTTAGGCCTCTTGCAAGTCCCTATGAGTAGAATCCTTCATTATATTTACTTTTCAATCACTTGTTTAATATGTGTTTAAATTTCAGAATAGAAGATGAGTGAACACCACCTAAACCAACATGAGCTTTGGGTGCCTGAGGTCACGGATGATTCGGTCCAGCCCTCGAATGAGGGAGAGTCTTCATACCAGCAGCCCGCTTATGATTTTGGAGCTTCTTCTTCTTCTCATGGGCCCAGCTACGACCATTCTTACCAAGATCCGCCCGCTTGGAACCCCTATTTGTACATGGATTGATACCCACTTAGGCCAAAAGCCTAAGCTTAGGGGGAGGTATGCCGACACCGCACACATCTCCATATCATGTTGCGTCGGTACTTTGTATATTCATGTTTTCGTTCTCTTTTTAGTTTTCGTTCTTCTTTGCTTTTGCTTTCTAAAACTCAAAAAGACCAAAAATATTTTTGTTATTTCTCTTTGGTTTGCTTCTTCTTTTTGCCTTGGTTTGTTTTTCCCTTTTTGCTTTGTTTGAACTATTCGAAAACCCCAAAAAGATTCTGCTTTGCTTGTTTTTCCCTTTTGGTTCTTGTTTAAAAATCGAAAACACCAAAAATATTTGTCGTTCTTCTTTGGTTTTTGCGAGTTTGCTACAGGGTTCGGCAGTCCTCAGTGGATTGGTTTCATATTATTATTCAAGCCACACAAGTGAAGACCAATAATGAGGATCAATGACAACTTGAGGCGTGGTAAGAGGCTGGTAACGAACTCTATTTGTTTTCATTTTTGTACATATACTCATCACTGTGGGCTTGCTTAGTCCGTTCAAGTAGGGTGTATGTCATCTTTGGATGCTTAGTAGTTCTTGCTTTCTTATGATTAGCTCCAACTCGCTAATAGTTTGTATCATGTCTCATGAATGTTTGCTTGCATTACTCTATTCATAAATCGGTATGACATTATGGTATCCTCCTCTGAATGTTTCATTTGAATTGACTTGGCACATGCTCACGCATGCACAAGACTGTGATAATCAGTTAAGCCTTGATGAATTATTTTACCTTGAGGATCTTGAATCATTTTCATGCCATGAGTAGTCCCGTTTTGTTGCAAGCATGATAATGACAGCTATTGCTCTCTCGTTTGTCGCTCCCTTACTTTTGCTAGCCTTCACTTCCACTGAGTGTTTTACTCATGTTTCCAACTCCCTAAACCAAATGTTTCCAAAGTGTCCACCATACCTACCTATTAGCATCATTTTCTACTCCCGTGCATATTCATTATGCCTTGTTTTCTTCCGAATAAAATGTTTGCTTGTTATGGGAAAACTAGTTAGTAAAGCTCTCACGAACTTGATGGCACACTTTATTTCCTGCACTTAATAAACCTGAACCATTGTGAACTCTCCATGAAAGTTATATGCTTGCAAATTATAGGTCAGATTAGCAGAACCGTCATCACGGGAACGCTTTCAACAATTGTAAATATATACCTAGTTGATACCTTGCTCTTTTGTTTGCGGATGTCATCGGTGTGAAATAAAAGGGGAGCTTGTAAGTCCATGGAGTTATGTATGTGTGTTAGAGAAACGCCTGGGCCGCTGGTCTAATCCATGCTGACATGGTGGAAACCTGCAGCGTAACCATAATGATATCTATGAAGCATTCTTCTTATAAAAAAAGAGAGAGATAGCTATTGAGAAAAGGAAAAAAAAGAGATTTATGAAAAGAGGAAAGAGAGAAAAAAGCACCATTTTCCCATGGTAAATAAGAAGATTGCTGAGATACTCATTGTCTGCTTGCCTTGTTATTTTGATATGGGTATTCTTCCGTATCATCGGGCAAGGGGTACCCCGTTGGCGGTTCTCAATGATACGCACATACTTACGATGACAAGAACTTACCGGTAACTAAAGTTGAGTAGCATGAGGAGCGGCCCTCGTACTCAAGGGACTTGGGATTTTCAGTCTATAGTCTGTCAAGCATATAACTCAGATTGGACCTCACTTTCACCTTAACCACATTAAAGATGCTTATGATAGGGGCAATAAGAGCTCAAAGCTAACGAGTACCATACTTTCAGCATTTGGAAGCCTTTCAAAATTATTCAAAACCTTTTTCTTCTACTTGTTGAGTCTCCACATATTATTTGAGCACCTTCTTGAGAGCACAGTTGTCATTCTTTGTATTTGTTCCATTACTTGATTATTTGTGTTATGACTTTGATGCTTGTATCTTTGATATCTTTACTTCTAGTCATCACTTGAACTTCAGAGGTGCCTTGGCATTCATAATCAAAGGCAAGCGAGATACCACTCTATCATACCTTTTTATGAGCATTGTAATGTTGCTTACGTTTGTGCTTCGTGCTATTTATTATTCTTGAGTTGGAATCTCTTCATAGCTTGCAATGACTATTAAGTAGACTCAGTTGCATACTCTTTATTATGAATTGTCCAAGTAGTTGATCACATTGCTGAGAATATTTACATCATATGAAGCAAATGTGTTCGTGAAAGTTCTTTTATCGCACTCAGTTTTCAACTGAATTGCTTGAGGACAAGCAATAAGCTAAGCTTGGGGGGAGTTGATACATCCAAAACGTATCTACTTTCCCGAACACTTTTGCTATTGTTTCTCCTCTATACTTGTGTGATTTGGATACAACTAATGCGGACTAACGCTGTTTTCAGCAGAATTGCCTTGGTGTCTACTTTTTGTGCAGAAAACCAACTATCGTGGAAAAATCCGGAAAATATGCCAAAATCCTATTTCACCAAGACTCAGGAGCGTAATACAAGGCGGAGAAGATCCAGGGTGGCCACACCACCGGTGGCGTGGTCAGGCCAGGCCGCGCCAGGGGGTGGTGTGGGCCCCCAGGCACCCCCTCGGCCTCTCTCTTCGCCTATAAGGAGCCTTCTGACCTAAAAACTTTGGGGGGTTCGACGTTTTTCTAGAAGGAGTTCCGCTCCGCCGCCACCACCAGATTCCACGAAACAGCACCAGAAACTCCGTTCTGGCACCCTACCGGGATGGGGAATTGGAGGAGATCATCGCCATCATCATCACCATCGCTTCTCCATCGACCATCCATGTTTCCCCCATCTATGAGTGAGTAATCCCCCGCTGTAGGCTATGGGGATGGTAGGGATTGGATGAGATCGTTCATGTAATGGCATCAGATTGTTAGGGCATGGTGCCTAGTATCTTTTATTAGTGCTTTATGACTTTGTTGCGACTTGTTGTGCTTAATGCTTGTCACTAGGGCCCGAGTGCCATGATCTCAGATCTGAACATGTTATTGATTCATTATGATAGTATTGTTCTTGGTCTTATCTGCAAGTTGTATACACACGTTGTTGTCCGGAACCTATGGCCCCGAAGTGACAGAAATCGGGATAACCGGAAGGGAATGGTTTTGATGTGAGGATCACATGTGTTCACGGAGTGTTAATGCTTTGCTCCGGTGCTCTATTAAAAGGAGCACCTTAATTGCCAGTAGTTCCCTAGAGGCCCCACTGCAAACGGGCTGGCAGGACAAAAGATGTTGTGCAAGTTCTCATTGCGAGCACGTATGACTATATATGGAACACATGCCTAGGATTGTCTAGTACTTGGATGCTTTATCTTATTTATCTACAATTGCCCTATGTTCTGATTGCTATGTGAATTGTCTTGTCCATGCAACGCCCGTCCATCCATCCCTATGCCTACCTTTTCGAATCCCATCATCGCTTTTGTTACTACTGTCTTTGCTTTACTACTGCTGTTACTTTACTATTCTTGCTACAAAACTATTGCTACTGATAAACTGCTGTGAGCAAGATTGTTTCCAGGTGCAGCTGAATTGACAACTCAGTTGTTAAGGCTGATAAATATTCTTTGGCTCCCCTTGTGTCGAATCAATAAATTGGGTTTCACTTCCCACGAAAATACTGCGATACACCCCCTATACTTGTGGGTCATCAACCGCCGGTCAAGCCTACCACTTCGTGCAGCCTCACCATTCGGGCATCCTTGTCCCTACGCAGCAATAATAGTCGCCAAATTAGCAAGCCAGCCCTCTCAAGACGTGAGGGTGCTACCGATCCGTGCTTGCCTACCCAGATCTGACCCGGTGCCGCATAGATGCGCGTAGCACCACTGCGGCCGGCAGACCGACGACTGCACCTCTAGTAGTACCCGCAGCCAAATGATCTGTTCCAGGCCGCCACAGGCCCACGTGGCCTAGATCAGGCCCATCACAATGTGTTGCCCTACGAGCAATAGCTGTGTCGCTAGAGCACCCCGCCGCCAAGATCTGATGTGGCATCTCCCGAAGTGAAGGGTTCACAGCATAGAAAACAAAAAAATTCCTACAATGAGAACTATACGCCAAGATCTATCTACTAGATACAAGCAACGGGTAGATATACATCCATGGAGAACTTACCCTCGAAGACAACAAAGTTTTGTTAACGAGTCGGAACTCATGGATGATGTAGTCGTACGCTTGCCGATCTCAAGATCGTGCGGAAGTCCTAGCGCCACAAACCAGCAGCGCATCCGCACTCGCACACACGTTCAGGCCATCGAAAAACCTCCGCCTCCTTGCTCCAACGATGCAGTGGAAGCAGCAACTCCTTCTACACGAAATGCCACCGGGAACATGTATCTCACTAATTCGAGACCATGGGGGAATAATTCTAGAGGGGGAGAGAGATCCTTCATGAGGAGGTGTGTGGAAGAAGGGTGAGAGGGATGGCCTTATATAGGAGGAGGGGGTACCCCTCCCCATGGCCGGCGCCCCATGGGGGGTGACCCCTCACCTCCCCCATTAATGTGGTGGTAACCCCCTCCACATAAAAGTGTCCCTTAACATTCCTCTTTAAAGTCTTTACTTTAAATGCATTAAAATTCTCCAAATTTAATGCTCTCTCATTTAAGAAAACTCTTTTATTAAATTTAGTCAGAATTTTGTTAATTACTTTAATTAACAAACATTCACACAAAACCCCCTGCAACATTTCAATATTATATGCAGAACCAATTTCAGCAATTTCACCCGAAACAGTTTCGGTGCCTATTGAAATAATTCTAGTGCTTTGCAATTCATTCGTCTGAAAGACATTTGCTCCAAATGGTGTCGGTGTCCCTTAAGTGTGTCACCCTACGGTTTGTGAATAATGCATAAATGATCGAGACCCCTCTCAGATCAATAATCAGAAGCGGGACCTAGAGATCCATACCGACTCCTACACATTCTATGATGACTTCTGTGATCGTGAGAACCTTTAAAATTAGTAACTAAATCCCTTTGTCTCGCAATATATTACATGTCCGAGATTCGATCATCGGTATCTCCATACCTAGTTTGATCTCGTTACCGACATGTACACTTTTCTCGTTCCCGTGATATAGCATTCTAGTGATCTCATCACTTGCTTGCAAGCTAACCAATGTGATATCACCGAGAGGGATGATGACCCACAAGTATAGGGGGTGTATCGCAGTATTTTCGATAAGTAAGAGTGTCAAACCCAACGAGGAGCAGAAGGTGTTGGCGAGTGGCTAGGAGCAGGAATTCACTGTAAATACTTAGCAAACGAATTTTTAGGGTTTTTTGATAATGCAAGTAAATAAAGTACGAGTAAATAAAAGACAATAAGAATAAATGTAGCAAGTGGCCAAATCCTTTATGCAGCAAAGGACAAGCCGGTTGTATTACTTAAGATGACCAAATGTTCTCGTGGACACATGGGAATATCGTCAAGTGCTTTCGCTTCATATAGTTGATTAATCTTCTTTAGTTTGCTAAGTATTGTATGGGTGAACCTGTGTTAATGTACCGACCTTCCTAGTACTAATACATACTTGTGATTATACCCCTTGCAAGCATCCGCAAGTACAAGAAAGTAATTAAGGTAGAAACCTAACCATAGCTTTAAACTCTAAGACCCTGACGTCCCTTGTGCAAAGGTTTCCTAACGGGGGTTCATGTTTCTGTCACTCGGGCAACCCCTACGATTAGTAGCCAAATACACAATGCATTCCCCTAGGCCCATATAGGTGAAGTGTCATGTAGTCGACGTTCACATGACACCACTAGAAGAAATACACCACAACTTAAATATCAAACCATTGAATCATTCTCAACACAATTCCACTACTAACAACATGACTTCTCCCATGTCCTCAAGAACAAAACGAACTACTCACAAGACATCATATGGATCATGATCAGAGATGAAATAATGATGTGTAACAATCTGAACATAAACGATAATTCAATGGTTCACTCAATAGCATCAACTACAAGGAGCAATCAATATCGGGAAAGTTTCCCCTAAGAACTATGCAAGATTCAACCCAATTGTTACAGCGGTATGAGGTGATGATGATGGTGCTGGTGATGATGATGGTGCTGGTGATGATGATGGTGGTGGTGATGATGATGATCCCAATGAAGTCTAGCTTGATGGTGGTGTTGATGGCGACGATCTCCCCTCTCCGAGAAGGAATTCCCCCGGCAGAATTCTGTCTGCTGGAGAGATCTTTCTCTCTCGGTGTTTTTCGCCCTGCAGAGGCAATGAAATCTTTATGTGGTCCCTCCCCGAGTCTTAGGGTTTCGGAAGGATAATATACGCTAGAGGGGAGAGCCTGGAGTGGACCAGGGCGGCCACTGTTGGCGCTGCACTGGGTGGCTCAAGGCCAGGTGGTGTGGGCCCCCTGTGGCGCATCTCCACTCCCCCTTCTAGCATTCTTCGTCTTCTGGAAAAATAGGATTTTCCATGCATTTTCCCGGATTTTCTGATCTTCGTGAATTTTGCCTCCAAACAGCACCATTTCCATCAGAATCCTGACTACAGCGTCCATGCTCCAAAAGTCATCAACCATGCAAAAACAAATGAAATAACATAAGTATCATCTCTTAATATGAAATATATCAATGAATAACAGTGAATTATGATATAGAATAGTGATGCAAAATGGACATATCAATATTTAAATGAGGGATCATCTTATAACGCTACTAAAATGCCAAACTAGCAATATAAGATGCGAACATCATATGTGTAAAGTGAAATGATATGGTTCTTGCATTTGATTAGTATCATATGCATCGTGGTATGATCTCTATCATTCCTTTGTGTGTAAGGCCAAGGTCTATGGAACTTACACGTTAAGTGTGTTGTATGTGTATCAACTATACATCAACTCACAACAATACCATATCATGACACAAGCCCAGCAACGATCTAAACTAGACGCCTCTAATTTATCAATTGCAAGTTTTACGTGGCTTAGGGCTTCCGAAGATAGAACCGTTCTTACCTACGAACATGGAACCACAACGATGATAACCAAATTATTAGCAACTCGTTGTAAATCAGATATTGACTATAGTAGGAGAGACAGACACCCGCCAGCCACTTATGCAAAACTAGTTGCATGTCAATCGTGGAACCGGTCTCATGTGCGATGACATGTAAGGTTGGTCCGGGCCGCTTCATCCCACTATGCCACCAATATCCAAAGTACATATAAGAAGCAATAACATGATCATCACCGCCCACATACTCTTATGTGTTCAACCCGTGAAAACCACCTACGCATAGATCGGGCTCTGATACCACTGAAAGGTTCGTAGCATAGAAAACAAAAAAATTCCTACGATGAGAACTATACGCCAAGATCTATCTACTAGATACAAGCAACAGGTGGATATACATCCATGGAGAACTTACCCTCGAAGACAACAAAGTTTTGTTAACGAGTAGGAACTCGTGGATGATGTAGTCGTACGCTTGCCGGTCTCAAGATCGTGTGGAAGTCCTAACGCCGCAAACCAGCAGCGCATCCGCACTCGCACACACAATTTCAGGCCACCGAACAACCTCCACCTTATCGCTCCAAATGATGCAATGAAGCAACAACTCCTTCCTGCATTTAAATGCCACTGAACATGTATCTCGCTAACTCGAGACCATGGGGGAATAATTCTAGAGGGGGAGAGAGATCCTTCACAAGGAGGTGTGTGGAAGAAGGATGAGAGGGGTGGCCTTTTATAGGAGGAGGGGGGTACCCCTCCCCATGGCCTGCTCCCCATGGGGGGTGACCTCTCACCTCCCCCATTCATGTGGTGGTAACCCCCTCCACATAAAAGTGTCCCTTAACATTCCTCTTTAAAGTCTTTATTCTAAATGCATTAAATTTCTCCAAATTTAATGCTCTTTCATTTAATAAAACTCTTTTATTAAATTTATTCAGAATTTTGTTAATTACTTTAATTAACAAACATTCACATAAAACCCCCTGCAACATTTCAATATTACATGTAGAACCAATTTCATCAATTTCACCCGAAATAGTTTCGGTGTCTATTGAAATAATTCCAGCACTTTGCAATTCATTCGTCTGAAACACATTTTCTCCAAATGATCTTGGTGCCCCTTAAGTGTGTCACCCTATGGTTCGTGAATAATGCAGACATGATCGAGACCCCTCTCAGATCAATAATCAGAAGCGGGACCTCGAGATCTATATTGACTCCTACACGTTCTACGATGACTTCTGTGATCGTGAGAACCTTTAACATTAGTAACTAAATCCCTTTGTCTCACGATATATTACATGTCCTAGATTTGATCATTGGTATCTCCATACCTAGTTTGATCTTGTTACCGACATGTACTCTTTTCTCGTTCCCGTGATATAACATTCTAGTGATCTTATCACTTGCTTTCAAGCTAACCAATGTGATATCACCAAGAGGGCCCAGAGAATATCTATCCGTCATCGGGATGGACAAATCGCACTCTTGATCCATGAGCTTCTACATAACACTTTTGTAGCACTGAACCCACCTTTATAATCACCCTTTCATGGTGTGATGTTTGATGTTATCAAGATACTCTTCCAGTGTTAGTGATTAACATGATCTCATGGTCTAAGAACTATGATTACTTTGTTAGATGTTATACCAATATAAATACAATGACTTTGATCGTAATGCTATACTTTGGATGAATGTTCATCACATCATTCCACTAATGTTGTGATCTCGTTATTAACAACATCCAATGTCCATGATTCGGAAACCTTGATCATCTTGTTAATCAACGAGCTAGTTTATAAGAGAGGCATAACTAGGAACTTTCCTTTTGTTTATTCAACACACATGTATTAACGTTTCCAAATTAATATAATTATAGCATGCAAAATAAACATCTATCATATACTTGGAATATGGATAATAACAACTTTATTATTGCCTCTCACAACATATTCCCTTCACGAAGAACCTCCATGCCCGCCTAGAACTGTCACAGATTCGCCAGTCGAGGTTATCATCACATATGCTGCACCGCCACAGGCTGTTGTTGCCTAGCGAAGCTGCCCCTGCACGCGGGTAGAGGAGGTCCCTACACCGCTAGAACCACGCAGGCTTCGCTCGGTGGCGCTCTCCGGTTGGAGGAAAGAAGGAGGGGGTTGTGGGGGCGCTAGGATTGGACCGTCTCTATGAAGGAGATATGCCCTAGAGGCAAATAATTAAGAGGTTTATTATCATATCTCATTAGTTCATAAGAGTTTTATATCATGCTATAACTGTATCTAGCAGAAACATTGATACAAGTGTGGTATATAAACAAAAGCAGGTCCCTAGTAGCCTCTATTCAACTAGTTCACTGGAAGCTGATGATCAAGGTTTCCTGATCACGGTACTTCTAAGCCAAATGACAATGAAGTCATATCATCTATGATGTGATGTACATTTTCCACCGATGATTATTGTAACACGATCATGATACTTAGTTCACAGTCGCAATTGTCAGAAATAGAGTGCCCTAATCTTTAGATCGTGAGATCATATTAATCACTGTTATCTGAGGATTGATTTGACTGCATCAACCATCATGACTGTAACTGGGTGACCATAAAGGTGCATGTTGGGTATTCCAAAGGGGCATGTTGAGGACTATGCATCAAGATCGGGATTTGTTCTCCTGTGTGACGGGAAGATACACTGGGCCCACTCGGTGAATTGCATCCATAAGCTGTGCAGCGTATGACTAGGTCATAGGGATGGAATCTCACGTGAACGAGTAAAACAATACTTGTTAGAAACGAGATTGAACAAGGTATCATGATACTAATGATCAGATCTCGGACAATTCTAGTATCGAATAACAAAGGTAATTGGATATATTATTTAAGGTTTGACACGAAGGTGATTCGTGGAGTGCATAGGGGTTAATATGGGCATCCTGGTCCCGCTATTGATCATTGATCGGAGATCGTCTCGATCATTTCTGTGACATTCCAGAACCACAGGGAAACACACTTAAGGGCACTACGATGCTTAGAGATCTTCCTATAAGATGGAGTCATAGAAGAGAGAGAAACCGGAATCGTTCTGTAGAGATTCAAAGTTGTTCGGAGAAAGAAAGAATGGAAAGGACCGAAAGGTATTTCAGATAAATTGTGATTTATAATATGCACTTATTATATGTTATTTGTGAATGAATATATATTAAATAAATATTTAAATTAATATTTGAGGGAAACTTCCTCGCTAGGCTAAAACCCTGGAGGAATTGGCCCAGGAGGAAGTCACCTGAAAAGATAGCAAAAGGCAGCTCAAAACGCACTGTTTATCGGCCAGGAAGACCACACATGCGACGAGCGAGCAGGCGCTACGCACCATGTGAGTGGTAGCAAACTGACCACCGTGCGCGGGCCACAGTCGACCAGCCCACCAAGGCAGGAACGTGCGCGTGGTGGGCCAATCGCGGACCACCCGACAACTACTCCCAGCGCCACCTTGAGCCGCTGTGCCAGGCTAGGCCACGGGCAGGCGCATCGGCGCACCTGGCCACCCATTGGCCTAGCCGTCTGCCTCGTCCCTTTTAGCCTTTTTTCTTTTGTTTTAATAGTCCCACGTGGGAAACCTTAGGTGGAAGTATCCCTCTTCCACCTATATAAAGGGGTGTCCATGGATGGGATTAAAACACAACAAACACACCAATTGAGATATTCTCTAAGGAACTTTTCCTTATATAATTTCCCTATTTCTCGTTGCCTTTATAGTGGAATGGTCATGGAGAAGGATTGTACACACAAAGACAACACCGCTGCGGCACGCCATTGTGCTGCAGGGATTTTGGCCAGGAGATCTACTTCGGCAACCTCGGCAGGGATCAAAGTCCAGGAGTCATTGTCTTGTACCGTATATGTGTGATAACTCGGGGAAGCTACCAATAGTAGCGACCTGACCCTCGTGCAAGGACCTGGACAAGGGGTGACGTGCGAGGAGCTGCGTAACCTTAAGGTTAGACGGGTGCGACTATATCATCCACGCTCCCACATGAGCGTAGCGCGCTTACGGTCTACAAGGGTATGTTACCGATGTATTCCTATGTTCCTGTATTACTTAGTAGATAGATCCTGGGTATTAGGGCGTTCCACGTAGTAATTTTTTTGTTTTCTCCTGCGGAACCCCTTCACTTCGTCGCCCGCTCGAAAGCAACGTGAGACATCGATATAAAGGTCTTTTTAGATATGTCAAAGTAAAAAATAAATGAGAATTTGGTACATTATGGAGATACTCGCTCCATCCCAAAATAAGTGAATCAACTTTGTATGTATTTAGAATTGTTTTGTGATAAGATACGTGCATATCTAGACAAAGTGAAATCACTTAATTTGAAATAGAGGGAGTAGAAATGATGGACTTTATTTTGTATGATAGGCTAAGACAACTCAATTGTGAGAAATGTAAATGGAGATAATAATAATGGTTCTGAGTAATACCTTTGAAATTTGTGTCTTGGACATATATCTAAAAGAAGACTTATAAGTAATGTTTGAACTTTAAGTGGGAGGATTATGGTGTATGTGAAGCTTGTATAATGGGGAAAATATTTAGTTCCATTTTCCCAAAGCCAATAAATCTGCAAAACCTCTAGCCATTTTCACTCCGCATTTATGGGGAATTTTTCTGAGGATGGCAACTTTACCCATGAGTGGGTACGGTACCCGCATGAGCAGGGTGAACACTTTTATACCCATGAGTAATACTCATACTCTACCTGTTAAGCCACGGATACGTGTACTGTATACCTATGTGTATACCCATACCTTACCCATTTAAATTGACACTTAGATCTTACATGTAAAGTTTCAACCTATGCAGCCTAAGGCATATGAGAATTGTGACTTCTAAATTTCGACAATTATCATGTACTCATCTATCTATATTATTGAGTTAACATGATTTTTTAATTGAATATGCTATCAATTAATGTTTAATTGTGAATGACTTGTATACAATCTACCCGCGGAGTATCAACGAATACGGGCACCCATCGGGTATGGGTATGAGTAAAGTTCTATACCCACAGGTATGAGTATGGGTTAAATTTTGTATCCATTTACTAAACGAGTATGAGCATGGTGCTCTATCGTGTCCATATTCTGACCTTTTCCATCCTTAAATTTTCCACACCCACTTTGGAAGGGCAGAAGGTTTATTTTATTATATTTATTAATGATCACTCCATATGTAGGTATGTGTGTACCTTCTTAAGCATAATCAGACGACTTTGAAGTTTTCAAAGAACACAAAGCAGAGGTGGAAATCAACTAAATAGGAAAATCAAAATTCTAAGAACTAACCTTAGAGGTGAATACACACCAAGAATACTAGATAATTTCGGTAAAGAACAAGGCATTGTCCATCATTATACCTTACCCTATACACCACAACAAAATGGATGGCGGAAAGAAGGAATAGGACTTTAATAAACATGGTTAGATCGATAATGGCCTATTCTGATCTATCTCTATCTTTTTTGGGGAAATCTTTGCATACTGCCGTGTATTTGTTGAATCACTCTCCATTAAAGAAGTAACAGCGACACCATGAAAAAAAATCGAAGAATAGGTGTTAGACCGTACTATACTAAGGCCTTTCATAATGAGGGTTTCTTAGCACGTTACCATATGCAAAATAAATAATTAAGAGATCACCCCTTCAATGGATTATATCTTAGGTGTTGTCTCTATAATTTAATGATTTTGGTGATTTGTAGGCATGCCATTGGACTAGCCATTCTTTTTTTGCCTATGGTTTCGTGCAAGCTTGAGCAAATACAATAATATCCAGTCAGCTAACTATAGAAGATTAAATAATATATATTTGCTTAGTTGGAGGAGAGAAAAGATGTGAGAAGGGTGTTGGCTCATGCAAGAGCTGGCTCTAGCACGTGCTCCTATGCAATATGTGAGTGAGAGGTGGACTATGAATTAATAAAGTAATATATTTCTAAGTCTTACTATTGTATATATTAGTTACTAGGTTGACTATAGATGCCATGGTGACGGCTTATAGCTAGCTATTGACTCTTCTATTGTTCTCGCTAACACCACCATCTCTCCTCATTAAGTATAGTACAACATAAGAAATTTTCCTATGACACCGCGCCAAGAACCTCCATGTGAAAGGCTAAGATCATGTACGTTAACCACACCAACTAAGGCTGGCCCTAATGGGATTATCACAACTAGTATCGTGCATGTCATGTTGGCAAAAATATGATATGGCACGACAATTAAAGAAGAAGAAGATGGTTAGAGTATCATAGGTAGATACCGTACCGTAGCACGTAAAACTAGAAATCCTAATGCAAATAAATCTTATACACAATTTTACATTGAAATTCTATAAATTATTAAATATAGTACTATTAATATGATACTACCATGCACTATAGAGATAGTATCATACGTTAGCATATTATGCATGATACTAGTAGTATAATACTACTCTTATGACCAGCCTAAGGAAAGCTGATCAGATTTCAGGATATCCCCTCGACACAGAAATCCACGCACCCTCCCACGGTGCTAGGCAACACTGGAGCGGTACCTTATCCTGATATTGCTGCCAACTAATCACTGCGATAAAGGCACATAAGGTTAGTCATAGTGGGGGTAAATTCACTAGTAACTAAGAGTCCAAGTCAGCATATTTTGCTTATGTGGCAATAATTTAATGAAGAGATAGATAGATTGAGTAACTAGCTATGTTACTGTAATATCACACATACCAAGGCAAAGTGTGTCTACAACCTAATTAATATGATATTGCATATTACCACAATTAAGTTATTTTCCACAATAAGGGTAGTAATTTAGACATGTTACTACTCTAAGTTACTCTCCACTATGATCAGCCTAAGTAAAGTGACAAAACGAAGAAACAACAACCATACTCCAAAATAGTACTCCCTCCATCTAGAAATAAGTGACTTGGGGCAAACTAACCTGTGGTTGGGTGGCTAGGAGGGTGGTTGTATCCCCAGCCCACCAGAGTTCAAACCCCAGGTTTGACACTGTGTGTTGCGTAAAAATGCGGAATATTCTTTCAGTGAGAGGCGACGTTCCCGTCGACAACGAGGCGCCTGTGGTGACTTCGTCAATCTCAAGACTTGATCCGCCGGCTCAGGCTCTCGGAGGTGCTCATAGGGGTAGGGTGCGCGTGTGTGCATTCATATGGGTGGTGCATGTACATGTTATGAGCGTCTAAGATTGTACTGTGTTTCTCAAAAAAGAAATAAGTGATTTGGGTTTGTCTAGATTCAAATATAGACTTAAGTTTGTCTAGATTCAAATGTATTTATACACTAAAATCGTCTAGATATATATAAATCTAGACAAACCTAGTATTTTAAAATAAATCCATGGAGTAATATCCAGAATTCTGGATGGCTCCGTTTTTTTTCTTGCCATTTACCAAAGGCGTGAGGCATTGAAAAGTATGAATGTCCTCTCTGTTTCCCCTATATCGGAAATCTTTTCCCAGACAGGGAGATTCCGAAGTCTTTTCGCGGATAGAGAGGCATGCGCTCCTGCAGCATTGGTGAAGCAACAGCAATGCACCCCGGCCATTGCTGTCTGTGAGATGACTGCTCCTCTGTTCCAGCCTTCCAGGCCCTTCTCCTTCCGTTGATTGGTTTTGGTAACATGGAAAATCATGTTTCCTTCAGTTGAGCTTTACTTACTTAATCAGCCGAGTACCAACATGTGTTACTACAGAAAAACATACTCCATAATTAGAATAGTGCTACCAATAAGTGTTTCAAAGGCCAAATCAGTCGTCTCAACTTACATAATTCTGTACATCATATCTGTAGTTGGTCCAAGGAAGTTGACAGGTGACGTTTGGTGCCGTGCCGTATATATGTATTGATATGTCTTAGCTTCTTCGGATAAAAGTTGCTTGTTCTTCTTGCGGTGCAGAAAATCGAGTGGCGTACGTGCTGCCTTCTTCCCTATGGAACCCGGCACACAATCTATCCAGCGCCCCGTGAGCATGACACAGTTCACACGTAATAGATCAGATAGCGCAAACGAAGCAAAAGAAAAAGACGATGTCGGACGAGAGGCATCACATTTCACTCTCCCAGGGGAGAGATGAAAAGGAGAGGGCTTACCTCTCGGCGGCAGCTAGGACAAAAGGAGCGAAAGCTAAGCGATCGCCTCAGGATGGAGATCTAGCAATCAGGCAGCCAACCGCGACAAGCCATCGCGCCCAGCTTGCTATCGAACGTTGCTGTCTCGACACGACCGTATCGGTCGGACAGGTGCACTGGATCGCCCGCGTGCTGTGCTGGCCACCGGATCCATATCTGCTGGGTACGTAGGGCCTGCCGGAGGCCGGCACGACGTGCGTTTTTCTTTGCGTGTGACCCATGCGGCTAACGACCCATCAGCTCCTTGTTGCCACAAAAGACACCAATCAGGGATGAGCTAGATAGATCATGCTAGCTTCCTATTCACTCCGGAATCTAGGTTGTACCACTGATTGCAAAGGACGCATGAATGGACAGTTTTGCCCCTGTTATTTTTTTTTTGTTGAAACAAGGCAAACTGACTTGCCATTTTTATTAACTAGGAAAAAGTTTTTAGAGTGTTACAAACCAAATCTCGACCAACAAATGGTTAAGATCGAACGCTAGGCCTACCCTTGCAACATTACATTAGTCAACGTCTTTGCCCCGCCAAGAGCCCACATGGCCACCTCATCTTATTTTTTGCTACAAGCATGTGGGAGATGTTGGCGGTGTTCCGAAAGAAGGTGAATTTCTCTCTTTCTATGTCTTCAAAGATACCAACACCACGAGCGAAGCCATAGCCTTTTTTGATTGACCTTGTTTGTTGATCATCTCAACATACTATTCTTTTACAGAGCAATATATTATTGCACTTTTGCTTTAGTGATCCTCCATATCCCTAATTTTAAACACAACAACGGCTAAGATCGTTGTATGCGCCTTCATAATTAAGGGCACGATGGTCTTTAACAAATTATTAAGTCAATAATATATAGCGCTCTATAAACCTATACATATCCATATATGTATGGAATCTGTATGTCATGGTGTGGCCGTCCTTGTCGCTCACAATTCATGGTGGCCCCGTCCTCGCCGGCGGCAAGCAATTGCACGCCCTCGTCTATGCCTGCGGCGAGCAGTAGTCGTCTCTTGTAAATATCGCGGTCGGTGTCGCCAGAGGCATCGACCGGGGCTCGAATTTGATCCTCTCACGTGCACGCGCTGGTTTATAATCGAGCTAGCGAAAGCGGGTTCCGTGCAAGGTGGAAATGATGGACGAGGGAAGAGGAAATGGCGTCATTGCCTCTTCCTCCGCGTCTCGCGACGGCTATGTCCTCGTCCTCACCTGCGTCTATTAGGGCGCTTATGTTGAGGACAACGCACAATTAGATCGATCCCCGTATAGCAATCCGTCGGTATGCATGTGAGTAGTATGTACGGGTTTGAGTTTGAATTTGAGCGGTCATTATATTTAATAAGAGATTAGAGATTAATTAATGGCAAAATACCATATTGCTCTTAAATTTTTGGGGGAGGGATGAGCACCGAAGCAGGCCCCATATTACTGTACGTGTGACAGTTGTAGATACTATTCATGTATGAATGATGCAAATCCAGCTAGCTCCTTCGATTTCGCTCGCTAAATCAAAGCCCCATACAATCGTACCTGAATGCTCCCTCCGTTTTATAATATAAGATGTTTTAGCTTTATGAAAAGAGTGCTTCTTCTAATGTGTGCTCCGTTTTATATTATAAGATGTTTTAGCTTTGTGAAAGGAGCATGTCTATACTTTTTTAGTGTGCAAATTCAGAGATAAATCGTCTTACATTATGAAATGGAGGGAGTAGTACATAATGTGTCATGTGCATAGCAGTGCTCTTTACGAAGCGCATAGCATACCAAATTTTCCTTGTTAATTCCATCTCAACTCACAAGCTGAACATGAACATCACGCTTGCCCAAAACCAACAGCTAAAATGCACAGCCTTGGACAAACATGTTTATGTACTACGTTCATTCATTTCAAGAAGAGAAGCTGACTCGTACGTCGGTGTTGACAGATGCTGCAGATCAACAGCGTCTCAAGGTTTGAGCAGAGACCCACAATGGCTTGTATTGGACGTGGACCATGTTGCACGCTAGGAAATCAAAGGAGGGCGCACTAGTTAGCTGTTTGGCTCATGATGATTCATGTCAGGTAAAACGGACTTAAATGGAGGAGCATGTAAGTATTGTCACGTTACCATGTTCCCTCACGTAGTGTGGGTTCTGAACTGTCAGCGACCGGATCCCACTGACCCCATCACAGTGCTCTCGAGATCGACACGATTCAACCGAGAACTACATAGAAGCTATCAACATATGAGAGATCGAGGTGGACCAGTGTATGTAGCTTTGGTTCTGCTCTGATGATTTCATAAACTTTCATTGCATATAGGAGAAGAAACCGATGCATGTCTTCCTACGTGCACTAGACCCATCGTCGACGAATCGGTAGAAACCACGCCGCCCCGCCTTTAGAAACCACGCCGCCCCGCCTTCAGACCCTTCTAGCCATCGCCTGCTCCAAAAACGATGCTCTCGGGAGGGAGAACAGCATCGAGTGTCGCCATCACGATCACATGCTCGAGAAGTCGCCACTTCCGCCGACCCATCCTCGAAACAGGGATCAAAGCATCGACCTTGCAAGGCCTGTCGTCGACACCGCCACGACGCACGACAACGCCTCCGCTCTGCACACGTGCATGAACATGCCTCTGCCGCTGAGACCCATCATCTTCGAAGCGGTAGAAACTATGCCAGTCCACCTTCAGACCCTTCTAGCCATCATCTGCTCCAAAAGCGATGCCCTCATGAGGGAGAGCAGTGCCGAGCGTCGCCATTATCGATCCGGGAGATCCAGATCTAGGGTTTCCTTTGGAGCATCCCAAGCTAGGAGACGCGATATGCAATGACGATGCCATCAAGGTAACAGCAACAAAAGATGCCACCATCGTCCGCCATGGCCGAAGTCGACGCGGCTTTCACCGGCAGTCACATCTCCTGAAACTCGTTGTTGTCTAAATCGCCGGTATGCCGGCCACCCCGCAGGGCCTAGCGCAGGACAAACCGGAACAACACTGACGTGTGGATCCACCTCCGAGCCCCAGAGAAAAATGTCTCGTCACCACTGTGGGGGGCGATAGTGCAGCCGGCGCGCCACCGATGCCCTTCGCAGATCGCGATGCAGCCACTGAGGACACGACCGCCAAGCAGATTAGCACCACCAGGCCGCGAGCACACCACGTCGGGAGATCTACACGCTCACCACCGGGATCCGACCTGTGTCACCGCTGTCATGGACCATCGCCTCCACCTAGGTCGACGTCCCTCATAGCGAGGCACTTCGGGAGAGAGAGAGACCCCATCCCCATCGTCGGTGGCGTGGGCTTCGCCCGGCCGCGTCTTCCGACGGTAGGATGTTTGGTTGGAGCGAGGCGCCCGACAGCGGCTAGGGTTTGGCCTCCGTTGCTACCCGAGCTAGAGCGACACATGAGGGGTCGATGGGTGATATGAAAGTGCACACGGAGGTAATACAGCATTACAACATGGTTTTCTTTTTCTTTTTCTTTCTCTTCTCTCATGCAACTAGAGCTATTGGTGCATGCATTAATTAAAAGGGTGAGTTATTGGCTTTCTTAATCCTATCAAAGTGGCCCATAGGACTTGCAATCCCGAACAGAGGGAGTAGATGCTAACTATAGATGAGATGATAATTTCCTGTAGCCGACGGTTGGTTTTATTGTTATTAGAGCAAGTTCAATAATATAGTCAAGTGCTAAAAATAATATAGTGAAGTGTTGGTTATAAGCAAGTGCTAGGTCATCTATAGCTGGCTATAAAGTCAGCACGTTCAATAATTAGTCATAGAAATGTAATATTTTATCAATACATGGTCTATCTTTTACTTTTACGAAGTGAGCACGTGCTAGAGTCGGCTCTTAGGCCTTTCACAATGGATGTTTTTAGCACGTTTTCATAGAAGTAATTAAAACTTAAGAAATAACAATGACAATGCATTGTTTCTTAGATGGTGTTTCTTAGTGGTGTTGATTTTAGTCTTATGCATGTGTGTGATTGGTCTAGCCAATTTTTTTGCCTATGATACAGTGCAAGGGATGTAGTCATTGTGACTAATCTAAGAACACCCTCTTTTTTCATTAAATGACATACCACATAGGCAAAACACCTAGGATACATCACTAAGAAACACCTATTGCGAAAGACGTTAGTTAACAACCCGCTTACCTTCTCTTTCCTCTTCTCGCTTAGGCTAGTTATAGTGGGAGTAATTAGGGTAGTAACTAGTTCTACATGTATTTCCAACTTTGCATTTAGATGACATGACATGCAATTAAATGATGAGAGAAAGCCTTATGGTAACTAGCTATGTTACCATAACATCACACATACCAAGACAAAATAAGTCTACATTACAGTAAATGAGGCTTTGCATGATACCACACCTATGTTATTTTCCATTATGAAAGTAGTAATTTAGACTAATAATATATGCATGTTACTACTCTAAGTTATTCCTACTGTGACCAGCGTAAGACTAGCCCAATGGGGTATCATAGGTAGTATCAAGCATGCCATGTTGCAAAATTCTGACGTGGCATACTAATTAATGATGGAAGAAGTTGTGTTGGTATCAGATTCGGTATCATAGCACGTAGAACTAGAAAAATTCATCTCAAATGAATCTTGTACACAAATTTGCATTGAGATTCTACAAAATAATAAATATACTAAGACTATGATATTACTACATGATACTATGCATTGTAGAGATGATATATAATACTATTATATGATACTCCCCATTGTGACTAGTCTAAGAACAAGAACAATAGTATAGCCAACTGTTGGCTATAAGACCATGTCATCTATAATCAACCCAATAGTCAACATGTATAATAGCAAACTATACTCCCTCTGTTTCAAATTACTTCGCCGGCGCGCTTATGTAGGTGGACTAGTACTCCGTTATTTTTCATTCAAAAAAGTCCTGAGATTTTTTAAATAGATAGTATAAAATGTATATTACGTATACCAAAAATCGTAGAAATTTTTTGATGAAAAATGAGAGAATGTTAAGCCAACTAGGTAAGCGTGCGCGCGGAGTAATTTGAAACAGAGGGAGTAGAAATAAACTAGTTTATTAATATTTGACCCACCATTCACTCTGACAAAGTACCTAGAGCATGTGCTAGTTCTTGCATGAGCCCACTCTTTTCTCTCTCCTCTTCTCACTCATCTAACTTAACAAAAATATATTATTTAATGGCTTATAGTCAGCGGATGTCACTCTATCGTACTAATGGCTTATAGCCAGCTGATGTCACCCTATTGATCTGGGTGCAACGGATGTTTCACCATGCATGCTGCGTGCAGCTGCAGGCGGTACCAGCAGTAAATGCATGTTGCTTTAATAATGAAACCGGGACACGTCCGTTTGACGAAGAAAGGAGATGCTGGTAAATCAGACGTGTTTCCCGATGCTGCCCACAGAATACTACAGTGTGCACGTCAAAACCATGGGCTGCTGCTAGCTTCGGTGATAGTAAATCATGGCATCTAGCCCGGGACTCTGAAAATTACAGGCGACGCTTTCACGCTAGCTAATTAAGGTACTGTCACTAGCTAGCTCGATCGGTCGTTTTTATCTGGAAGCGGCTGCTAGCTAGCTCGATCGGTCGACAGCACGTTCAGATGCACCTCGACCACGGGCTAGCTTTAGCCGAGAGTCCAGAAACTACAAGCGACGACGCTTCTCCCTAGGCAAGCTAGTTGCCACTCGATCGTCGTCCCGTTCAAAAAAAAAAAGAATCGATCGTCGCGTTATCTTGATTCTTCTCGAAGCCGCTAGCTAGCACGGTCCGCGCCACGTCGTTCAGACGCAACGAAAAGCTAAGCTAGCTATGCACCTTGGTGCAACTACGAGTGTGAGTCCCGAGCTTCCTGTTGATGAACCGGCTGGCTGGCAGGTAGGAAGGACAGCGGTGGGATCGACATGCACCGGTACCGTATGTCCGTATGTCCACCGGCCTATGGGTTACGGTGGCCACCTTCGGGAACATGACGGACATCGCTCGTGCGTGCGGACTGCAGATACGTACGTACGGTCGACACCCCCCGGGGCCGTCGTCTTGCGCCGCGTGACGGAACGATTTCTCCCGGCGCGGCACGTGCATGTATGCAGAGAAGAAGGTGGCACCTCGCTGTTGTCCCGACCGGGGGACCATCTGCTGGTGCGAGAGAGGGCCGGTAGAGGGAGGTGGCGCCGTGTGGCAGTACGGCGAAACAGTGTTCGCCGGGCCAGCGGCGCACGGCGGGGTTGACCGCGGAACAGTGGAGACTGGCGACGGCTCGTTCTCGGCCAGTACTGGATTGGTACAATCTACAATGCCACGCATGTCCCTGGCCGCAAAAGCTCGCTCGTCGTCCAGCGACAAGCTAGCTAGCTGTTGCGGCGTCGCACGGAGTGGATGGCCGCGGCCGGCCGGGCATGTGACATGATCTGGCGCCCGGTGCGCGCGGTACATAATGTACGTACGTAACGTACGTAGCCGGTGAGTGTGAGTTGATCGTCAGCAGAGGTTTTTAGCTGAGGCATCATTTGGCGTTCTTTACGTGACACCGTGGTAGTGGTACTACCAATATTCAGATCATGGTGGTATACATAGTTTTTTTTCGGGTATAGTGGTGTACATACTCTCTCCGTTCAGAAATATCAGACGTTGGTGAACGAAATATTTCTACATGTCTTTTAGTGTGCAGGTTCATAGAGGTTTGAAGTAAACCTATACACTAAAATACGTCTAGATACATTTATTTTACAAAGCTAAAATGTCTTATATTTCTAAACGGAGGGAGTAATTGTGTATTCGAGACTAAGTTTGATTCATAGGATAGAAAAAATATAGGAATAGAAAAAACATAGGATTGAGATGCCATGCCAACTTAAATCCTATGGGAAGAGAAATCATGTTTGATGTAGTAAAGAAATTTTTCCATGAGGTCTGATCTAATATTTCTTTCCTATAGGAATTGCACTACAAGATTTCTATATGATTAATTTCTATAGTATGTGTTCCTATGAATCAAACAATTACATAGGAAAAATCTCCATAGGATTTAAATCTTACATAATTCCTATGAATCAAACAAGCCCCAAGTGTTCTCTTCCAGAGTGAGGATCACTCCCTCCGTTGGTGATCCCGACATCGAGATAGTGGTGTACATAGTGATGTAAATACTTTTACGACACTGAAATGATGTTAACCTTTTTTTTTCGCAAATGATATGATGTTAACCTAAACTTACAAGATTCTCTGTCAACCGATGATTTGAGTGGGTTGTAACCATCCGTGGTTGTGCTTAAAGTAAAAATAATTCCAGTAGCCCTAGTTTTATAAGAGTATCTCTAATGGGATTCTTAGAACGAGCAAACCCTTAATTTTCGAGCGAGTTTAAGGGTTACAGGCCGATCCTTATTTTTCGAGCGAGTTACAGGCCGAGCGTGCGAGCTAACGGGGCTTGTAAACTGTCCGGCCTGTATTTATATTTTAGCACCTGTAAACTTTATGACTCCACCCCTACTAGTGCAGTCCAACGGGGCGGTTACAGGTCCAGACCTGTACATTCTCCAACATCGCCCCCGTCCGTACAAGGCCCTCCAGCCTCCAACTGCTGGCTGCTTTGCTAAAATTGTGCACTGCCGGTCAAAGATCCCGTAAGATCGCTCCGATTCTGACCATGTGTATACCAATTTCCGGTGAATCTGTCGATACGAACCAACTCCGACGAGTGGGCGCGGTGCACGCATGAAGTATAGCGGAGCGATTCCAGCCAGCAGCGCGAGCTCTATTGATCTCCCGATAACCAGTGGTGCTAGTCATCGATTCCGCTAATTAAGCTAGCTAGCTAGGTGGTGGCGGGCGCTGGGCACGTGCGGACGGCGCGGGCAGGCCCCGGCAGCGGTGCGGCCGCCGGACGGAGGTGGCGCGGGCTGTTCTTGATGAAGACGATTCTCGGAATATCCTTTTTACATGCTATTTGTGACTCCGTTTCGCGTCGATACTTTTATGTTCTGTAAATATTCTTTCCACTGTCTGCACTCGCGATTTAAGGGTGTGTTCGGTTGGTGTCACCAAGTGGAATGGAATGGTTCCACAAGTCGTTCTAGTGTTCAGTTGAGAAATGAAATGGAACGAGATGATTCTTTAAAAGAGAATATTCCCTCTAGATCCGAATGCACCTATTCCACCAAATTAGGGGAATTTCTTCGTTCCTCTATGCTAAACTCACCCAAACGTTCTCACTCTCTCTATTGTCTTGCCATCTTTTTTGCTAAATGCACCCAAACATAGAATGTAACCGTTCCATTCCACTTTTCTGGCCCAACCGAACATAGGATAGAACCGTTCCATTACACATTTTTTGTCTTAACTAAACATAGAACGGAATCAATCCATTCTAGTGGAATGGATCCATGATATTTCATTCCACTTTGTTCTCGAACTGAACACACCCTAAGGGTCAGGTTTTTACGGGTTCCATTAGAGATGCTATAAAACCTCATCACAATGCTCGTGCTTCCTCGATATTACTTGAGTTATTTTTTCTTAAGCGATGTGAGTGTACGTGTGCCGTTTGGGTGGGCAAAATCAAGCTATCACAATTTTCTAGTTGGGCCAATCTTCAGAGTTAGCTAGCCCACCCGGCTCATCTTTCGGAAGGAACCCACCAAAAAATATGACCAAGCAGCTAACGGCCGCCAGACGCATAGGCCCTAAGACCTAAACGCGGTTCGGCAAGAGACGGCTGGCCGTGGGCCCGCTTAGCTCACGTCTTGCGTACCGGACCGGCACGGGCACCGGCCCGAGGCCCGAAACGACAACCGAGCTAGTTGGCCGGCCCGTGGCACGTGGAGCACGCGGCCCGTTGTTGTTTTCCGGTGGCCCGTCGCTGATTGCCCTTCAATACCGGTCGAATCTACTATAAATCAGCTAACAGTCGATGGTCTAATTGTCCGGTGCAGCGCGGAACGCCTAGACATCGCGAGTTTGACTCCTCCTTAGGATCTTTTTCCTCTATATATTGAAATTTCCGATGGACACATGCTAAAGGGCCGTGTCGGGCCGGCCCGCGTGCTTCAGGCCGCGGCCCTAGCACGGCACCAACGTTTGACGGGCCGGCACGGACCCGGCACGCCACGGGCCAGGCCGGGCCTGTGCCAGGCTTTTCTCGCGGGCTCACGTGCCGGCACGCTAAAGCTCGGCCCGTTGGCCAGGTTTGACCAGAAGATCAAACCATGCCCGTTCATCCAATTAGAAGCTCACCTATCTAAAAAAAAAAAAACTCACCCTCTTCACCGCCTGCTAGACCTTCCACGCGCCACGCTGCGGCTCAGGATGCAACACCCGATCTTCCGCCACCGGCTGGCCGCCGCATTTTTTGCGTTACCTCGGCGTACGGAGTCCTTCTTTCTTATCCACTTCGTCTCCTACCTAAGTACCAACTCTCTGCGCCCTCTGGCTGTCGCACCCACATGGCCACATCCATCAGCATTCAGCAAGGAAGTACAACATCACGAAAAACAATATGGACTGCTCTCCCACTTCTCCGCCGCGGCATAGCCTTAGCACCAAATCAGGCTCGGAAGCAGCTAGCTACGCTCCCCTCATCGGGATAGTTGGTGGATTGTGCCGAGCCCTCCTAGAGCCCGCCAGGTGTTCGACGAAACACCCAGCCCCGATGCTTAGAGCCTCGACGGGCTATTCCAACCACGTTCTCTTCGACCACACCAGGCGCAGGTTCGGAAGGCAGTGGCTCATTTCTTGTGGCAATGACACTGCACTGTCCGGAGCCGCTGCATTGCTTGTGCGTCAAGTGTGGTTTTGATCGGGAGGAGCCAAGCTTGGCTTGTCGACTGCATGAACTGCTTCGGCGTCGATGATGGGAGGGGTGGTCCGGTGGTGTTTGGATGGATGCCTAAGAGGAATGGTGCCACGTGGACATTGCTGCTTACCCGCTATGAGCCAGAGCAAGGTGAGTTCAAATATCATCGTACAAAATTTGAAATTCGAACTAGTTGGGCCGCACACCATTATCCAAATGCAATTAAGAATGACCTCTTGGTAGGGTGGTGGAGTTTTGGGGGCATGGCTCCACTACAAGGGTTCAAGACTTCAAGTCCTGGTGCTCACATTTACACAAACATAGTGCGTTCACCAAGAATTTAGGGAGATTTGTGGATTTATTCTCCGCCTTTGTCAGTTCTAGCATGTGGTTAGGAGATGCGCTTGTAGGGCTGTGTGCAGTGGGTGCGTGTTTCCTTATAATTGTAAAAGGAAATCACTATGTGAAGTTTCAAAAAATGTGAAATAATTCACAGATGCATTATCTTATCTGAAAAAAATGTGAACTTCACCTTATATTATCATTAGGCTTCTTCGCATTTGATCTGCATTACTACTCTCCTAGCACTTACACAAACCAGCTGTTGTGGTTTTCAAGCCCTTAGTCCAAAAGTTTCTTTTGATTCTTTTGTTACCAAAATGGTACTATTTACAGGACAGTTTCTTACAAAAAAATATACTGATGCTAACCTAAAACAAAATAATCTTTGGCTTGAAGCAATGTCAGGTCTGCATATACATGAACCCCACAAGAGTGTACACTATGCACATTTCTTTTACCATATTTGATTATCATGGAGGTGATTTTGTATGTTGATACCCCTAACAGATGTGAGCTTCTTCATGTTGTTTCCTTTCTTGCCTGTCCAAATTAGAACCACTTCCTGTTGGGTTATCCTCACTAGGAAGTTGCTGATACTGAGCTACTGCTTCTGTACTTGCAGCGGTTCCATCGCCTGAAGAGCTCTCACTTCATATATTACAAGAAATTTGGTTTGTTAGGTTTCTGGGGCGTGTCACATATCTGTGCAGGTTCAGAATAATCTAAAACTACTTTGAATAAACTTACTTCAGTGAGTACATGATCAGTCCGATGGCCACAACTGCGAATGCTAGATAATACAGCCAGTGTACCTGTTTGTTGCACCTAGATCATGTGAATATGGTGCAATATATATTATGATCTGGTGCTAGGATTAGTCAGAATTTGTGACCTGTTGTTGATAGAAAAATACTCGAATGGCGACTGCCCACATGTCTGATGTCAAGAGTGAGAGGTTAAACAGTGTTGATCCACTCATCTGCAACAGTTATAGTCATCAGAAAGATCTAAACACGTATTGGAAATGAGAAATGAAAGGGCCTTCTGTCTGATACAACTTAGTAGTGAGCTAATATTTGCCAAACAGCATAATTTTATACGGAGTACTTAGTTTATTCAGATAATTCATAACCACTTGATAGGACTGTTGTTCATTGTTCCCTACTTGTATAACTTATTATATGCTCAACATGTTGGAGGAAATTAACCTTAAGGACAAAAGGAGTAATGGTGTAGAACATAAACATTGCAGCGGCATATCCTGCAAACAGGCTTATCTGTAAAAAAAGAAGCAAGCAGAAGTGAGTGAAAATTCAGAAAAGTGTATTGCCGATAGAAAAGTTAAACCAAAAAGTATAGTTTGCAACCATTGTTGGAGACCAGGTAACAGCTTCTAGGTTCTTCCTTTCAAATATAAATCTGATGTTTTGTCAGGTTAAATAGGAACACGAATATTTGATCCGGAAACAAACGTAATGATTTCTAACTATGCACGAGCGAGAGAAAATTTATAGATGGCAATATAAATCGTTCATGCCGATTTACATTGCTGGTCTGTAAATAATAACAAACTGTGGAGAGGATACATCTGAACTGTAGTGACAAGCACCCCAAATAGTGCAAGCATTGCGACAAGTTCTACTCTGTCGTTCTTCTTGACAAGGTATTCCTACATAATCAAGGAAAATTAAATGCATATTTGAATTTTTGAGAAAATATTGCTGAAAGTAGCAGTATAAATATAATAGATCCCTGACCTGCCCAATATTTGTAAATGCATAACAAATTGTCCCGGCAATCACAAGCGCATCCCCTAGAAGTGGTGTTTTACCTGGATCTGCAGTAATATAGATTTTTTGTAATCTGCTAAATCTTATCTCTGCTTAGAAACCACGGAAACAATTTTAGCTTGGAGGATTCATAAAATTGGCTTTTTAAATTGAGCACATCTGTACCAGTTCTATTTCCAATTTCCCATCTTATTCAGCAGTAAATTTGATCTCCTGGACTATTGTAATATCATGATTTCTTCTAAAGGAAGAGAATAGAGAAGAGACATATTGTGAAGAACTTCATCCTGTGCCTGACCTATCCTTGTTTTCTCACTGATTTTTCATTTTCTAGCAGGCATCCTACTTACTTTAACTTCCTTGACATTATAATCTTAAGTAGTTACCTACTTACCTTGCACATCAGCAGATTTTGCATCTGAAAGGAGCACAAGACATAGCCCTGCCACGCAGGTCCCTGCCCCCAGAAATTGCCAGAAAGAGTATCTTGTGCCTAGTACGTACCAGGTGAGTATTATGACCCATACAACAGTCCAACAATCCAGCAATGTTATGCTGGTGATGGATGAATACTGGTACGCCTCGACAACTGCAACACAAGTTTCAGGTTTATATGTTCATCCTCAGGAGCAAGGATTGCATTTAATGTCTCACTGAAATTGTGTATTGCTTGTACTCACACATGTAGTTGCCCTGGACATCAATGAAAGCTATCGCCAAGTACCAATACCAAGGTATCTGTAAGACAGGAGCACCCAAGAGATTGAGGTGTGAAACTACATCAAATTTTTTTTTTGCAAGACAGGAGCACCCAAGAGATTGAGGTGTGAAACTACATCAGTTTTTTTTTTGAAATGGGGGATAGCACCCCGGCCTCTGCATCAAGGACATCAGGTAAGCTCTGTAAATGATTTTCATGTAGCTATGCTCACCCGTGGCTTCTGTCGTCGATAGATGAGGATTGGTACATAAACTAAGGTCAAGAGGAGGTATACGAAGAATGATTGTGTGAGTGGTGTATTAACTCCTGCATAAACAGACAAGAGTGAAATCATATCTTATCTCCTGCTTTATCAAATGATAATTTCTTGTATATACACTAGTAATGCCGAAGATAAGTAATTGCTACAAAGATTGACATCTGCCATATGAAATGATATATAATTTTGATTCTAGTGATTAGGCTAACGAGAAGAATGGGTACCAAGATGAGCAACGAGGGAGGAGGCGAAGTTGCCGGTGGCGAGGGAGAAGGCCACGAGCTGGCCGAGGAAGAGGACGAGCAGCAGGCCGCTTGCGTCCTTGGTTTTGATCTCCATGGTCGACCACGGCTCACGCAAGCCTGAAGGTGGACTGGGGCAGATGAGAAGATATCCCGTGCGATATTCTGAGCCAAGGCTCCTTGGGCGGGCTCGTAGAGCAAACTAAAGGTTAGTTGAGACTTGAGAGTAGCATGTTCGTTCCCCTCGCAATAAAAAAATTGCAAGCAGCATGCGAGAATGTGACCACTCCATTGATTATGGATCTTGTCTCGTGACTTGGCCTGTCGAGGCATCAATATGGCCAATAATTTGAGCAATCTTTTGGGGATCATGGCAGGCGATGCGCCTATCGGTCCATAACTGGTGATTGTTATACACCTACGGAAAGGGAGAGATCTGATGGTGTCTGTACGTAGGCATGCTGGCACAGTCATAGACCATATATGTAATAAAATATCTGTTTTTTTCATGGTAATACGTGTCTCATTTAAATATTATAGTACAAGCCACGTAAACACCGACCTGATAAAATTGAAAAAACAGTAGAACGCAAATCTTTGCGTAAATGACCACTAGCCAAAAAAAAAATTATAATCCAGACCGATGAATCCTCTGAGCTTGATGCCAACGCCCATCATCTGCCTCTGACACCACAACAACAACCACCAAAGAAAAAAAATGATGGATCACCTCCTCCCTCGAGCTCGATGTGGCTCCATCGCTGATAGATAGCTTTACGGACCTCCAAGGTGGCTCAGCCAAGGTGAAGACATTGTCATTGAACGAATCAGACCAGGGCAACATCCTGGACACGCTATCGAACTCTAGATCTAGCACCCTCCACGACTAAGACGTCGGAGGAGTAAACCATACATGTCATCCACAACCACGAACCCAGCACGCGATCCACCATCTTCCAGATGCCGTCGATGTAGACCACAATCTGCATCTGCCCCTTGACTACCTCCTAGGTTCCATGTCGGTGCTGGAGTAAACGCCGCCGCAGCGGTGGAGTCTGAGGACGCACATCCACCACAAGGATGCCGCCACCGTCACACCATCCTTACTTGAATAGACTGGTCTCCAAATCCATTAGGGAAGGATTTGAAGAAAAATTATTTAGCGCCGCTATCGCCGCCCGAAACCAAGATGATGATCAGTCTAAAAACGAAGCTACTTTTGCCTAAAGCTATCCACACGAGTGGATCTGGCGGCCCCCCTCGCCACCGATGACCTAGGTCGTTGGCGTGGGGAGCTGATGCACTCGACTTTCAACGTAGAGCTCGTTGGGAACCCCAAGAAGGTATGATGAGCACAACAGTAAGTTTTCCCTCAGTTATGAAACCAAGGTTTAATCGAACCAGTAGGAGCAAGGAAACACTTCAAAGGTGTTACTAGCTGAGCTTTGTATGCATCACCGGTGCTAGTAGCAACGTGGAGACCTGCACAACACAACCACAGAACTTTGTCCCCAACTTGCGATGAGGTTGTCAATCTCACCGTGTTTTGCGGAAAACAAAGGATTAAACGTATCGAATGAAAAGAAGTAATAGTTTGCAGAAAGTAAACACAAAGCAGTAAAAGATTGTAGATTGTATATAAAAGACAAGGATCGGGATCCATAGTTCACTAGAGGTGGCTCTCCTTAGATAGATAACATGCTGGGTGAACAAATTACAGCGGGGCAATTGACAAACACCGAGAAAGCAATACATGCATATACTAATCATCTTGACTCCTTTGAGACTTGATTGAGCATTACAACATAATACATAGACTGCCATCCAACTGCATCTATGACTAATAATCCACCTTCAGGTTATCATCCAAACCCCGTCCAGTATTAAGTTGCAAGCAACAGATTATTGTTTTACGAACTCCGTGTAAAGTAAACAATACAATTGTTCTATGAACAAAGGATCGTTGTTTTCTCCCTAGTAGCAACAACACATCTAGTACCTTAGAGATTTCTGTCTCTTCCCTAGATTACCAGAGGCATGAACCCACTATCGAGCATAAATACTAACTCTTGGAGTTGCTAGCATCTACTTGGCCAAGATAGCTACTAACAACGGAAAGCATGCAAGATCTCAAATAACAAAGACATGATAGAATCAATAATCAATCTGAAATAGCATCTCAATATCCATCGAATCCCCGCAAACACAACATGTATGAATTACAAAAAGATGATCTTGATCATGAACGGAGCTCACAAGATCTAGACATGAAAGCACAAAGGAGGAGAAACCAGCCATCTAGCTACTACATGGATCCGTAGTCCAAGGATGAACTACTCACGCATCACACCGGAGGCTTGCATGGTGATGAAGAAGGCCTCCAGGGTGAATTCCCCTCTCCGGCAGGGTGCCGGGAAGAGATTCAAATCCCTCCCGATCTAGGGATGGAGATGACGATGGCTATAGACTCTTTCGTGGATTTTTGATCGGGTACCTAGGGTTTTCGTCCCGAGGGCAAATTATAGGCGGAAGGAGAGGCCGAGGGTCTGGGTCGACGGACCACCTGGCGCGGCCAGGCCTGGCCGCGGCCAGGTGGTGTGGCCGGCCTAGCCCCTCCGCCTCAGATTCTGGCACTTGATCCCTTCCGGAAAATAGGCACTTTGGCTTTTGTCCCGTCCAATTCCGAGAATATTCATTTTCTGACTTTTCTGGAACCAAAAACAGCAGAAAACAGACAGCTGGCACTATGGCTCTTGCTAATAGGTTAGTCCAAGAAATCATATGAAAAGTACTCCAAAGTTGGAACAAAACACAAGAAAGTGGATAAAATCAAGCATGGAACATCAAAAATTATAGATACATTCGCAATGTATCAACATCCCCAAGCTTAACTCCTGCTCGTCCTCGAGTAGGTAAGTGATAAAAAGAAATAATTTTTGAGGTGACATGCACCATCAAAGACTTGATCAAAGTATTTGCAAAACATCAAAGATGGGATCATAGTACTTCAATCATAACATGAAAGACAAAGTTCTAGCAATAAGCAAAGAAACTATGATGCAACATGAAAAGGCACAAACAAAAGATTCATGAATAACAATGCTTTGCAAGACGTTTGTTTGTTTCACATAAAGAAAACATAGCATAAAAGTATTCAGCTTGTCCCTCAATAGAGTAGCAAATATAAATGCATAGGACACCTTCAAAGTTCATAAGAGTGACTAGATACAATAGTTTAAGACAAGCAATATCAAGTTATGCATCAATCAACTAGTCTTGGGACAATGCACATAGAACTAAGAATGGCCACTATGCTCTCAAAGTAGGTGCATAAAGATAGAAGGTGGAGACTCAATATAATGGTGGAAGAAAGGCCTTTTGTAAAAAGGAAGTAGGGATTCAAGTCTCATAAAGAGCTTTCAAAAATTATGGTACTTGTAGTTTTCAGCTCTCATTGCCCCTATCATAAGCATCTTGAAGTGGTTAAGGTTAAAGTGACACAACTAAGAGGATATGCTTGACAAGTTATAAACCGAAATCTCATGCCCCTTACTTATGAAGACCGATCCTCATGCTACTCAACTTCAGTCACGAGTAAGCTCTTGTCATTGTAAGTATATGTGTATCATTAAGAACCGCCAACGGGGTACCCCTTGCACATGATACAGGAGCTTTCCCATAATCAAAATGACAAGGCAAGCAGACAATGAGCATTGATGCACTCGACGATCGACGTAGAGCTCGTTGGGAACCCCAAGAGGAAGGTATGACGAGTACAACAGAAAGTTTTCCCTCAATAATAAAACCAAGGTTTAATCGAACCAGTAGGAGCAAGGAAACACCCCAAAGGTGTTACTAGCTGAGCTTTGGCAGGGCGCACTACCGGTGCTAGTAGCAACGTGGAGACCTGCACAACACAACCACAGAACTTTGTCCCCAACTTGCGATGAGGTTGTCAATCTCACCGTGTTTTGCGGAAAACAAAGGATTAAACGTACCGAATGGAAGGAAGTAATAGTTTGCAGAAAGTAAACATAAAGCAGTAAAGGATTGTAGATTGTATGTAAAGAAAAAGGACCGGGATCCATAGTTCACTAGAGGTGGCTCTCCTTAGATAAATAACATGCCGGGTGAACAAATTATAGCGGGGCAATTGACAAACACCGAGAAAGCAATACATGCATATACTAATCATCTTGACTCCTTTGAGACTTGATTGGGCAATACAACATAATACATAGACCGCCATCCAACTGCATCTATGACTAATAATCCACCTTCAGGTTATCATCCGAACCCCCTCCAGTATTAAGTTGCAAGCAACAAATTATTGCTTTACGAACTACGTGTAAGGTAAACAATACAATTGTTCTATGAACAAAGGATCGTTGTTTTCTCCCTAGTAGCAACAGCACATCTAGTACCTTAGAGATTTCTATCACTCCCGCAGATTACCAGAGGCATGAACCCACTATCGAGCATAAATACTAACTCTTGGAGTTGCTAGCATCTACTTGGCCAAGATAGCTACTAACAACGGAAAGCATGCAAGATCTCAAATAACAAAGACATGATAGAATCAATAATCAATCTGAAATAGCATCTCAATATCCATCGGATCCCCGTAAATACAACATATATGAATTACAAATAGATGATCTTGATCATGAACGGAGCTCACAAGATCTAAACATGAAAGCACAAAGGAGGAGAAACCAGCCATCTAGCTACTACATGGATCCGTAGTCCAAGGATGAACTACTCACGCATCACACCGGAGGCTTGCATGGTGATGAAGAAGGCCTCCAGGGTGAATTCCCCTCTTCGGCAGTGTGCCGGGAAGAGCTTAAGATCCCTCCCGATCTATGGATGGAGATGACGGTGGCTACAGACTCTTTCGTGGATTTTTGATCGGGTACCTAGGGTTTTCATCCCGAGGGCAAATTATAGGCGGAAGGAGCCGAGGGGTCTTGCGACCAGACCACCCTTGGCTGGCTAGGCCTGGCCGCGGCCAGGTGGTGTGGCCGGCCCCTGGCCCCTCTCCATCTCATATTCTGGCACGTGATCCCTTTCGAAAAAATAGGCACTTTGGCTTTTGTCCCGTCCAATTCCGAGAATATTCATTTTCTGACTTTCCTGGAACCAAAACAGCAGAAAATGCAGTACCGGCACTGTGGCTCTTATTAATAGGTTAGTCCAAGAAATCATGTGAAAAGTACTCCAAAGTTGGAACAAAACACAAGAAAGTTGATAAAACCAAGCATGGAACATCAAAAATTATAGATACATTTGCAATGTATCAACATCCCCAAGCTTAACTCCCCGTCATTCCTTGAGTAGGTAAGTGATAAAAAGGAATAATTTTTGAGGTGACATGCACCATCAAAGACTTGATCAAAGTATTTGCAAAACATCAAAGATGGGATCATAGTACTTCAATCATAACATGAAAGACAAAGTTCTAGCAATAAGCAAAGAAACTATGATGCAACATGAAAAGGCACAAACAAAAGATTCATGAATAACAATGCTTTGCAAGACGTTTGTTTGTTTCACATAAAGAAAACATAGCATAAAAGTATTCAGCTTGTCCCTCAATAGAGTAGCAAATATAAATGCATAGGACACCTTCAAAGTTCATAAGAGTGACTAGATACAATAGTTTAAGACAAGCAATATCAAGTTATGCATCAATCAACTAGTCTTGGGACAATGCACATAGAACTAAGAATGGCCACTATGCTCTCAAAGTAGGTGCATAAAGATAGAAGGTGGAGACTCAATATAATGGTGGAAGAAAGGTCTTTTGTAAAAGGAAGTAGGGATTCAAGTCTCATAAAGAGCTTCCAAAAATTATGGTACTTATAGCTTTCAGCTCTCATTGCCCCTATCATAAGCATCTTGAGGGTGATTAAGGTTAAAGTGACACAACTAAGAGGATATGCTTGACAAGTTATAAAACGAAATCTCATGCCCCTTACTTACGAAGACCGATCCTCATGCTACTCAACTTCAGTCACGAGTAAGCTCTTGTCATTGTAAGTATATGTGTATCATTAAGAACCGCCAACGGGGTACCCCTTGCACATGATACGGGAGCTTTTCCATAATCAAAATGACAAGGCAAGCAGACAATGAGCATCTCAGCGATCTTTTTATTTGCTATTTGTATAGGTTTTTATTGAGGATGCTTCATAGAGTGCTCATTATGGTGATGCTGCAAGTTTCCACCATGATTAGGCATGGCTTAGGCTAGCGGCCCAGACGTTTCTCTAACACACATACAAACTCCATGATCTTACAAGTTCCACTTTTATTTCACAATCACGGATCCGTAAGCAAAAGAACATAATATCAACGGGGTACAAAGTACAAGTGCAATGTTGAAAGCGTTCCCCATGAAACATGGTTCTGCTAATTTCAACTTATAAAGCGCAAGCATATACGTAACAATGAAGGACCCAATGGTTCAAGTTTATTAGAGGCAATAAAGTAAAGTGTGCCATCAAGTTCGTGAGAGCTTTAATCACTAGTTTTCTCATAACAAGTGGAAGGTAAACAAAAGCATGAATATACTTGGAATAGCATAAGCTAGTAGGTAGGTATGATGGACTCTTTGGAATAACTTGGTTTAGGGAGTTGGATGCATGAGTGAAACTCATACTTTGTGGTGGAGGCTAGCAAAAGACCGGGAGCGACAAACTAAGAGAGCAATAATGGCCATAATCATGGAGAGTGACAAAACATCATTGATCAAAGCATAAAATGATACTACAAGTTGAAAACTAAAGGATCATAAAGGCTATGGTGACTTGTGAAAGTCATAACATGGTGTAAGCATGCGCCAAGTCAACCCAAATAAAGCATCAAAGGAGAATACCACTATACTATGCTTTAATATGCTAAAACAACGCATGATTCATCCAAGGCACATTAAACAATCTCAATTGTTTATAACAAGTCATGCTACAGCAAAGAATACTAAGCATAAAGCTAAAACAATATCAAGCATGGCATGACAAAGCATAAGCCACAGTCAAAAATGAGCTCTTTTTACCACATAAGCATGAGCTTTCCTACTCTTTTCCAAACCAAACCAAACTAATTGCAAACCAGTGTATGAAAGAGGGGGTCCAACCAACTTATTCAGAAAACTAAGCAAACCAAGCAAACTAAAAACCAAAACAAAAACTAAAAAGAAGACGCTCCAAGAAAAACACAACTGTGCATGAAACAATAAAAATGAAGCGTATGGAAGAAACCTGGAATTTTTATTGATGAAGAAGGGGATGCCTTAGGCATCCCCAAGCTTTGACGCTTGCACTTCTTAGATATTTATTTGGGTGACACGCGTGGCATTCCCAAGCTTGAGCTTTAGTCCATCCTTCATCTCATTACTCATTTCTTTCCATAGACCTGAAAATTTTCCTTCATACAAAACTTCACACAATCTCATTAGCAACATTAGTGCACTTAAGATAAATAAGTCTCCAAGTTCAGTTCTAACACCAAATAAACTTCCATTAGAACACTAGATACTGTAGCACTTCCCTCAAAAAGCTCAATTCCCTAAAGAAACTCAAGAAGGAACTAACAAGAAGCAAATGCAGAAAATGACAGAAATCTGTCAAAACAGACCAGTAGGTAAAGACAATTTTTTTCGAAGACCTTCTGTTGCTCAAATCAAAAAGTGTTGAACTAACGAAAGTTAGATAACAACCTGGGGCAGAGTCACAAAAAATTACAGCTCAACCAGACATACAGAGCTCTCTCAGGAATTTTTACGGTGAAGCACAGAAATCTGTTTCGGGACAGCAACTTTCGCAATCATTACTTCACTCTCATTAGAGGTTACTCTTGGCACAAAAGCAAAATAAAAAGGATAAGAAGCGGTTATTACTGAAGTAATAACTTCCAAGACTCATCTAAAACTCTTGGGTTAGCTCCCAACAAGTACTTTTCTTTAATGCCTTTAAGTTAGGCATAAGAAGCAAAGAAAGAATCAAGTGTTCTCAAATGAAGAAGCATTAAGACCAAATTTTGTTTTCATAGGAGAAGCAAAAGAAATCTTTTTTCTCTTTTTAGGGAAGTGTTCTATACCTTTCTTGAGTGGGAGTTGATATTTAATGGTGCCTTCTTTCATATCAATGATGGCACCAACAGTTCTAAGAAAAGGTCTTCCCAAAGTAATAGGACAAGAAGCATTGTATTCAACATCCAAAACATAGAAATCAACGGGAACACAGGAATCATTAACCATAATAAGAACATCATTAAGACTCCCCATGAGTTTCTTTTTAGCATTATCATCAAGTGGGACATTCAAATAACAATCTTCAAGAGGAGGCAAATCAAGCATATCATAAATCCTTCTAGGCATAATAGAAACACTACTATCAAGATCACACAAAGCTTTGAAATCAAAGTCATTCACTTTCATATTAATGATGGGTTCCCAACCATCCTCTTGTTTTATAGGAATAGAAGCTTTGTGTTTCATCTTTTCTTCCTTAATCTTTATGAGAGCATTGGTAATGTGTTTTGTAAAGGCCATGTTCATAGCACTAGCATTAGGACTTTTAGCAAGCTTTTGTAGGAACTTAATAACTACAGAGATATTGCAACCATCAAGATCAAAATCAACTTTATCATCTAAAGTAGTAGGACTATTACTAGCCTCAACACTAGTGGTGGTGATAGTAGAAACACTAATGTTTCTAGCAATTTCATCTTCTCTTTCCCACTTAGCATGTAATTCAGCTAAAAGTCTAACATTTTCATCAATTCTTACTTGTATGGCATTAGTAGCTGCAAAGGGATTCTCATTAGTTTCAGGTTTAGCAGCCATTTTATTCAAAGAAGATTGAGCTTCAGCCAAAGATGCTATATTTCTTTCAGCATTAGAGAGTTTTCCCTCAATAGTTTTGTTGAAAGCAGTTTGTTTACTAATAAACTCTTTAAGCATAACTTCAAGTTCAGAGGGAGCACTCTTATTATTGTTGTAAGAATTTCCATAAGCATTACCATTGTTGAGAGGATAAGGTTTATAATTGTTGTTACCAAAATTGTTCCTATAAGCATTATTACCATAAGCATTGTTGCCAAAGTTGTTATTTCTTATGAAGTTCACACCAACTTGCTATTCTTGAGCAACCAAAGAGGCTAAAGGAACATTATTTGGATCAATATGGGCTTTCCCATTAACAAGCATAGACATAATAATATCAATCTTATCACTCAAAGAGGAGGTTTCTTCAACAAAATTTACCTTCTTACCTTGTGGAGCTCTCTTAGTATGCCATTTAGAATAATTAACCATCATATTGTCCAATAGTTTTGTTGCAGCACCCAAAGTGATGGTCATAAAGGTACCTCCAGCAGCTGAATCCAATAGGTTTCTTGAAGAATAGTTCAATCCTGCATAAAAAGTTTGGATGATCATCCAAGCAGTCAGTCCATGAGTGGGACAATTCTTTACCAAAGATTTCATTCTTTCCCAAGCTTGAGCAACATGCTCATTATCAAGTTGTTTAAACTTCATTATTTCACTTCTCATGGATATAATCTTAGCAGGAGGATAGTATTTTCCAATAAAAGCATCTTTGCACTTAGTCCAAGAATCAATACTATTCCTAGTTAAGGAATTCAACCATTCTTTAGATTTTCCTCTCAAAGAGAAAGGAAACAATTTCAGTTTAATAATATCACCATCTATATCCCTATGCTTTTGCATCTCACAAAGTTCAACAAAGTTATTTAGATGGGAAGCAGCATCTTCATTACCAATACCAGAATATTGTTCTCTCATAACAAGATTGAGCAAAGCAGGTTTTATCTCAAAGAAAGTATTTTCAGCCACAGGTGGAGCAATAGGTGTGCTCATAAAATCATTGTTGTTGGTGCTAGTGAAGTCACACAACTTAGTGTTTTCAAGAGTAGTCATTTTTTGGGTTTTCAAATAAGAAAGCAAAACAAGTAAAACTAATTTTTTTGTGTTTTTTGAAGAACAAAACAAGCAAACAAAGCAAAAAGAAACTAAGCAAAACAAAAACAACAAAGTAAAGAGATTGGTTATGAGGGACTCCCCTTGTGAAGATGTCCTTGACTCCCCAGCAACGGCGCCAGAAAAAATCTTGATGCACTCGACGATCGACGTAGAGCTCGTTGGAAACCCCAAGAGGAAGGTATGATGAGTACAGCAGGAAGTTTTCCCTCGGTTATGAAACCAAGGTTTAATCGAACCAGTAGGAGCAAGGAAACACCCCAAAGGTGTTACTAGCTGAGCTTTGGCAGGGCGCACTACCAGTGCTAGTAGCAACGTGGAGACCTGCACAACACAACCACAGAACTTTGTCCCCAACTTGCGATGGGGTTGTCAATCTCACCGTGTTTTGTGGAAAACAAATGATTAAACGTATCGAATGGAGGAAAGTAATAGTTTGTAGAAAGTAAACACAAAGCAGTAAAGGATTGTAGATTGTATATAAAGAAAAAGGACCGGGATCCATAGTTCACTAGAGGTGGCTCTCCTTAGATAAATAACATGCTGGGTGAACAAATTATAGCGGGGCAATTGACAAACACCGAGAAAGCAATACATGCATATACTAATCATCTTGACTCCTTTGAGACTTGATTGGGCAATACAACATAATACATAGACCATCATTCAACTGTATCTATGACTAATAATCCACCTTCAGGTTATCATCCGAACCCCCTCCAGTATTAAGTTGCAAGCAACAAATTATTGCTTTACGAACTGCGTGTAAGGTAAACAATACAATTGTTCTATGAACAAAGGATCGTTGTTTTCTCCCTAGTAGCAACATCACATCTAGTACCTGAGAGATTTCTGTCACTTCCCCAGATTACCAGAGGCATGAACCCACTATCGAGCATAAATACTAACTCTTGTAGTTGCTAGCATCTACTTGGCCAAGATAGCTACTAACAATGGAAAGCATGCAAGATCTCAAATAACAAAGACATGATAGAATCAATAATCAACCTGAAATAGCATCTCAATATCCATCGGATCCCTGCAAACACAACATGTATGAATTACAAAAAGATAATCTTGATCATGAACGGAGCTCACAAGATCTAGACATGAAAGCACAAAGGAGGAGAAACCAGCCATCTAGCTACTACATGGATCCGTAGTCCAAGGATGAACTACTCACGCATCACACCGGAGGCTTGTTTGGTGATGAAGAAGGCCTCCAGGGTGAATTCCCCTCTCCGGCAGGGTGCCGGAAAGAGCTTCAGATCCCTCCCGATCTAGGGATGGAGTTGACGGCGGTTACAGACTCTTTCGTGGATTTTTTTCCGGGTACCTAGGGTTTTCGTCCCGAGGGCAACTTATAGGCGGAAGGAGAGGCCGAGGGGGTGCGGGGGTTGGCTAGACCACCCCCTGGCGCAGGCCAAGCCTGGCCACGCGGCCAGGTGGTGTGGTCGGCCCCTGGCCTCTCTCCGTCTCGTATTCTAGCACTTGATCCCTTCCGAAAAATAGGCACTTTGGCTTTTGTCCCGTCCAATTCCGAGAATATTCATTTTCTGACTTCCCTGGAACCAAAAACAATAGAAAACAGGCAGCTGGCACTGGGGCTCTTGTTAATAGGTTAGTCCAAGAAATCATATGAAAAGTACTCCAAAGTTGGAACAAAACACAAGAAAAGGTGGATAAAACCAAGCATGGAACATCAAAAATTATAGATACATTCGCAATGTATCAGGAGCCGCCGGAGGCTGGTGTAGGAAGGTTGTGCCCTAGGGCAAGATCTCCTTTCGTCCCTTGGTGGTACTGTGTGGAAGAAAAGAAAACTTGCTCCCGCTCTATCCTTGCTCCGGTAGTGTGTTAGCGCCAGCGGAAGGCGCATGTAGTCATGATTTCCTAGGATCTGGTTGGTTTTGTCTTCGTTCGTATGTTTTCATGCTGGTCTACTGTTTTCATAATTCACGCTGGTTGATATTATGGTGCGCTGGTTTTTTAGGCCTCAACACGACGAGTTATGGTCTCTCTAATACAAAAAGCTCTACTAAGCTTTGTCTGGCTCCGGTGATGGAGGGACAAGTACATCGGCACGCGTTGGGCTCACTCTAGTGTTTGCAGTCGTCGCTATGTAATCCGTAGAACTATTCTTAATTTTTATTACTTTTAACCCTCTATGTAATGACGTTGATCATTAATACATGGTGAAATTCTACTCCCTCTGTCTCGGTTTACAGGGTTCAAAACGTTTTGCATCATGACCAAGGCAAATTTTTATTGGACTTCTTCTCCCTCCAATTAGCTGCCACCATTAACTCCATCTCTTTAATATTTCACGCATGCAATTAATTGGGTGTACAAACTGGTTTTGTTTTCCACCCCAACCGCATACATAGGTAATTAGTGAGGGGTCACTACTCTTAATTAAATGCATGTAGGTCTTAGAGGAAAGATATTGTGGGACAAATGATTTTTTAGATTAGACCTAGTAAACCGGGACGGAGGGAGTAGAAAAAATTGTGGTCTAAAACGGGGTCCAGTGGTCCACATCATCAATTCCGAACCACATAACTCGGACAAAATGCGGCACGATGGTGGACCACTTGCTCCTCCGACAGGGGATTTGCATATTTGCCCGTTTTATTTTATAACTTGCATATTTGTTAGTACTAGTAAACATGTCCGTGCGTTGCTACGGGTTATTTTTATTGCATATATTTTTAACCATAGAGATTTAAAAAAAAAAGTTTCAATGCGCGTTCCTCATCCTCGATGGCTGGAAATATTCAGTTCGTGAGAAACCTAGCTCGTTCTCTACACCAGAAGAAACAACCAACCCATCTTTTTAAGATAGATTTTCCATATCTTATAGGAATACTTGCTTCAGCTCGTGCAGCATCTGAACTTCTCCGTGTAGTTGTATAGGGCTCTATACCAAGGAGGATCTCCGAGCACCGCTCCTCTTTACTTTTATGATCGACCTAATTCAGTGAATGCCTTGCAAAGGTTCTAGTTCTAAAGACCTTGAATGCCCTCGTTTTTCTCTATTTTCTTCTCACCTTTTAATATATTATTCTATCTTTTTTCCTTCACCTCCGTACGATCTTTTTTTCCAGCAACATATGTAGGTTACCCTGTTGTTCCCTGCAAGCCATCGTTTTAGCTGGATCTTTGGATAAAACTTAACTAAATGATGATTCATCCAAATAAATATGAATATACTAATCTCATTCTTCTCCTTTGCAAATAACAAACTGAATGACCTGTAGCTGTCATGCATCTCAGTAGCACCGTCAAGTTGGATTTCATGTTGCATTTGCTGCTTGGGATTTCAAACATGCAAATCTATAAATTCTCAATAAATTCCTTGAGTTTCTTCTCCTATTCCCTTTGCACTCTCATAACCTATTGGTATGGCTGAATAACGTACACAAACAGTGCACTTGGTGCTTCTGTTTCTAGTCTTGCTCTCACAGTCTCACCTGATGTCTCTTCGCTTCACTGCCACCTTTTGTTTTCATGTCTCCTTGTTTCCGGGCAGCACCCAAAAGCAACGACATGCGACAACACATTAGAAAGCTAGGAAGTGTTTATTCATGCTCGGTGATCAATCCACAGTCGCAGAGCGTTCTTCACGACCCATCCAGCCTCAGGAACATCTTCGGCGTCATGTGGTTAGTCCAATCGCCGGCCACCCTTTTGTGAAAGTCACGTAACACGCCTCGTCTTTCTTCCGTGGTCTCGTCCCCGAGTTCCTAGTTGTGTCCGTGTGCTCTCGTGACCTTGCAAAATAACCAAGGTAATGTTGGTCAAAATACGGTGACGAGACACGTACGTACCATTCCAAAGCAAGTTGAATATGCCTATATATTTCCAAATCAGGAGCTAATGGAATCATCCTATGTTGCTAGTCTAATCATGGCAATGAGCATCGGACATACCGAATGGTTCTACAGCCGTGTCGTCTCTATTCGGGGGCTCCTCCGTCACGGCGGCACGGTCCTCTGTCGGCCGCCATTCCTGCTCTGCAATTTTGGCAAAAAAAGGGCTCCCTTTCGGTCATTGATCTAGAAAAGGGGAAAATATATTGTGGTCGGCTGAAGTCATTTATGTTTACCTGGCTGCCTATCTGGGTTGCTGTCACACAAGGTGTCCTCTGCAGGCTTCGTCGTCTCCGTCTTCTCCCTCCTCCATCCTCTTGCGCTGATCCTGTTTTCACACATGATACATACATCAAAGGTGAGCGACCGGATTTAATACCGGCAACACGGACGTTTTGATTCTCTTGTGCTGTGACGCAATCGATCTGGAAGAAAAAAAACTCAAGCTGGATTGAGTCTGTGTTACAGTAGCATGTCGATCCTCACCTGCTTCTTCACCGGGAGCCCTGATGGCCTGCTTGCTTACCGTGGCCACATCTGCAGATGATCGATGAGTTCGTGCATGGAGTTTAACGGAAATCTAAGAAATGAATTTAATTCTGAGGTATATGTATGTCGAGAGTCGAGACATGGTTCCAATCAAACAATATTCTATAGAAGCATAGTAATATTACTATCTGGGAAACCAGCCGAGGAGGTGGAAATTACGTACCGTCGACGACTGGGAGACGACGGCGTAGGTGAGGAGGACGAGGAGGAAGCCGACGACGAAGCTGATGTTGAGGAGCCTCTGCCACCAGCTCTTGGCGCTCTTCCCCGGCTGCTTCCCGTTGCTGCCCATCTCCCTCCCTCGGCTCCTCTATTCTGTTCTCTGTCTATCCCTCTTAGCCTAGCTCCAACGATACTAATTAATCCACCACCTAGATTAGACCCAGTAAATCGGAACGGAGGGAGTAGAAAAAATTGTCGTCTAAAACGGGGTCCAGTGGTCCACATCATCAATTCCGAACCATATAACTCGGACAAAATGCGGCGCGGTGGTGGACCACTTGCTCCTCCGACAGGGGATTTGCATATTTGCCCGTTTTATTTTATAACTTGCATATTTGTTAGTATTTGGTAATCGTATGAAAAATATGCAAATTTCAGAAAAAGAGCGTGACAAATATGCAAAAATCTGCCGACAGAGACCGACACCGGCACACCGCCGCCCTCCGCCTCCGCGCCGTCAACGCCTACCTCGGCCCCGACACCCCTCTTATCCTTCCTCTACTGGCTCGCTCCCTCTCTCGCGTCATCGCGCCCTCTTCCCCCTCCTCCGCCGTCACCCCATGCTCTACATCATCCACATCTGCTCCATATTAATCTCCGGTGGCGATGAAGCTGTCGCCTCCTCGGGCGACAAGGACGCCTCAAAGGACCAAGCCCATGCCGAGGAGTCCGCTGAGGCTGGAGGCGCAGAGTGGAGTATGCTCATCTCAGGGCCAGGCCCGCGCCGGCGGGAGGCAATGGAGACGGAAAAGGACGCATTCACCTTGGTGGTTCAGAAGTTTGAGGTAGCGGGGAAGAGCTGGGCCGCCAAGATGAACCAGAAGGAAGTGTCTTGGTACTGACTCCAGTATACGCTAGATGCAAAACGATCGTCCCCGACTAAGATCTCAGGTACCACCACTTAGTATCTCTACTACTTATAAAAGCACGAACATGGCAGGAACATTCGATCTCAACCTTTTATTCCTTGCCATCTAACGGTCCACCTCTCTCTCCAATGACATGTCTCTCCAATGACATTGCAACCCCGCAGAGATTCCCGCTAATCTGGCGCAAATCATGGACTAATAAAACCACCTGCTGTAACTCGTGGTGCCAAAATCACGGAAGATATCCACCTTTGTTAGATCTCGGAAACAAAAACCAACTTTTCTCGACCCCTGGTTCCCAAATCATCGTGACCTGCTTCTACACTGGCGTCTTCACAGTCGAGCCCACTCCACGGAACGACGGCGCCACATCTCGGGGGGCGTGGATGTTGCTGTTCGCGGCCACCTACACGAAGGACACTGCCGCATTTGTTGACCGCCCCAAAACGGAGGTGGGGCTGCTGCCTAGGCCGATTGTTCGGGGCGTGGACGTTGCACTAGGAAAGGCCTTCCTCCAAAGGATTCCCCGTGTCAACCGCCATGCATGACTGGGAAAACCGAATCTGAGCCTGAGGACCCATATCGCTTGGTACAAAGAATTCCTTGGGTGATGATTTTGAGTGGTATCGAATCTGTAATCTTACTTTTATCCTTGCTTGCATGCTTGCGGGAATCCATGAGATACTCTGAAGAAAATACTGCTCCACCATAGCTGGTTGTTTCAAAGCAAAGCATGATACTGTACATGGAATGACGGGGATGTGCATTGTTTTCTTTGTTCTTTAGTCGTTAGTAAGAACCCTTGATTTAGTTCAACATACTGGATTATTTTTTCCTACATTATTTAGTTTCTGGCTATGAGATTTATAATTTAGGTTGCCCCAATAGCTTATGGTTAGCAGCCAGTCTATCACCTTGTCCACGGCGCTTCGCCTTGAAGTCCCAATGCTCTTGCTACTTGTCACCGTTGTGTTAGATACATGTAGTTAACATAGGCTAATATAATGATTTGATTTCTAACGAATTTAGCCCTTTGCATATATCCGTTATGTTGGGCTATCAATCATCTTTTTAAAATAGCTATTTCTGATCGACTTGTTTATATTTGGGTAATTGTCTCGAAGTAAGCAGCAAATTCTTGATATATTGTTAAATATATTGGTAGCTTGCTCCTCAGACAGGTCACATACTTCTCAAGAAGATTGTGTGCTATGTCGTCCAATAAATTTAGAGATTGCATCTCGAGTGATCTGTGTCTACAGAGATGACCATCTCCTAATACTTAAAAAGTGTTTGGTTTAATGATTTGTATAACTGAATTGATTTGTATGTCATTTTACTTTTAGTTTAATGTAGAAACATATTATTGTTTCTCTTTAGTTGGACATTTTAGCGGTTCTGCATAGTAAATTTGTTTGGTTCCCTTGGTTTGTTCAAGTATATAAGTGGCAAGAAGAATGAAGTTTCTTGAGTTAGTTCCAGAAATAAATTAAATACACCAAATCTTCATTTCTATTTAGCATACACACATTAGGAGACTTCACCGATGATCCATGAAGAGTATATTTCCTGAAGAAGTGGAGTTTTTTTGCAATTCAACGCATTTTACGAACTAAGATTCTTATCTTGCATCTTATATTTCTGCAAAGATACAAGACTCGCTACATGAATTGCTGGAGCATTGAGGTTGTAGTGATACTCAACTTTAATAGTTTCGTTTTTCAGAAGCGGTCAACCCTAGGAATTGTAGCTGTCTGCAGGTTTTCAGCATCACGACTGGTTATAACATTGCAACACAATTACAACATGAATGAAGCAAGGGACACCTCTATTTATAGCTCCACGCCAGTCTGAAAAATTGTATTCATGAACAATAGCAAGGCAAAACTAAGTGTCTTGCAATTATCTTTCAAAATTTACATGATATACGCACTGGATGACTAAACATGGTGGGAGAGGTTTGACCTTTGGCTTAGGGACGGAACGATAATGATGGTGAGCGAGTGCCCGGTGGGTTGATCGGGCACCCATGTGCGTTACAGGTTGTCGACTGATTTAATTTAATTTTCTAAAAGTAATGTGAAATTTTATTAAAATCAACCAGACAGAAGGAAAATATTTTTAATTTTTAACCGCTCTCACTTTTATAAATTTTACAAGTGTACCCTTAGTAAATCATGACATGTGACACATAATCAGCATAAGAAACTAACTGGTTTATAAGAAAGCAAATGGCTTTAGAAATATAAAATTTCCCTAATATTTAGTAGATGTTTTTCTGGACTTGCTTCAATCATCAACTAAAAGTTAACTAATTTGCACGTCATGTAACTCAGATAAATTTTAAATATATTAAAAAAAGTGGAGAACTTGAGACGTGTGTCACACGTGCACGCTTACTATTGCTGAAAATTGGAGACGTTGATGAACCGGGACAGGGAGCTTCAGTATGGAAGAGAAGCGCTCCACATGCTATCTACTCCGTATCTTGAGATGGACTTACAACGGCGAAAACAGATTTGTCTGCCATGTTGGGCCTATATTGACGATTTGCACTTAAGCGATGTGTAGTAAAACATGCATCTTAAGTTAAGGCGTCCAGAAACTGATGTCAGCTAAGCGTAAGTAAACTTCTGCAACCTATCGATTCCATTGTAGAGCATAAATAGTTTTTGAGAAGTCTACAAGTGAAATGAAGAAACACCCTTTTTATGTATCTGCAGATGGCATAGCTTCTTTGCCACATGAAATTTATGTCGCTTCTTCTGAGCAGCTGTCCATACTTGCAAGGATTCAGAAGCCCATGCTAAATCAGAATTTGCTGTTGTAGAGCCTATTTTCAGTTCACCCTGTTATAATTCTCATGGTCATTGGAGGTGTCATTGCTGGTTTTCTGTGAGAACTGACGATTCACAAAGGAGATTTAGTTAGTTAACTCTGGAACTTACCTTCATATATTTCTCTTTCTGTATTCATCATTTTTCCGTATTACTACTTTGCTAATACTTACACATACCAACTGCGGTGATTTTTCAAGCCCTTTGTCCACAATTTCTTTTTGATTCCTTTCTCGCCAAGTATTTACCACTTGCTTGACTGTTTGTTTGTTATGAGAAACTTTTTGGTCACCCTAATACAAAAACACTATATCTTTTGAAGCAATAACAGTTCTGCATGCTGCACAAGATTCTACTGCCATATTTTATTATGGCTTTAACGAAAACGTGGAGCTAACATTTTACATTGAGTCCCCTAACATATGTGAGCTTCTTCTTGATGCTTCCTTTCTTGGCTGTCCATACTACAGCCACTTCCTGTTGAGTTATCCTCACTTTGAAGTTGTTGATATTGATCCGTTGCTTCTGTACTTGTGGCTGTTCCATCGCCCGCAGAACTCTCACTTCATAGATTACAAGCAATTAGTTCTGTTAGGTTACTGCAAGGACTGTCATATGTGGACTCGGATCTAGAAAGACTTGAACTGACTTACTTCAGCGAGTAGATGATCAATCCAATTGCCACAACTGTGAATGCTAGATAGTACAGCCAATTTATCTGTTGGTTTCAACTAAATCATGTGAGCATGTACTGCAATATATTTTAATCTGGTGCAAAGATCGGTAAGAAATTGTCACCTGTTCCTGATAGAACAATACTCGAATGGCAACTGCCCACATGTCAGATGTTAAGAGTGAAAGATTAAACAATGTTGATCCACTCATCTGCAAGAGGGTGGTCATCAGAAATGGCTAAACTACTATTGGACTGTAAAATGAGAAACCAAAGGCCTTCTGTACTTCTTAATGAGCTAGCATTGTCCTAATAGCTTACTTTATACTTATTTATTCACATAATTCATAACCACTTGATGGAACCTATTTTTGTTGTTTTCTACTCGTGTAGCTTATTTTATGCTCAACATGTTGGACAGAACTTAACCTTAAGAACTAAAGGAGTAAAGGTGTAGAACACAAATAGTGCAACGGCAAATCCTGCGAACAAACTTATCTGAAAAAAAGAGGAGAAAAATAATTAGCAGGAGTGAGTTTTCTGTCAGAAAATTCAGAAAAGTGTATTGCAGATAGAAGAGTTAAACCACAACTATTGTTTGCTACCATTGTTGGAGACCAGACAGCTGCTTCTAGGCTCTTCCTTTCGAATATGCATCTGATGTTTTGTCAGGTTAAAAGGTAACATGAATATTTGTTCCAAGAGAGTACGTATAAGATATTTTTGTTCCAGAAAAGTTGCCGTGAAACTTTAATGATGCAAGAACCAGAGTAATGTATAGACAGAAATAACAATGGACCATGTCAGTTTTCTTTGCTGGCTTATAATTAATAAGGAATTGTGGAGAGGATACATCTGAATTGCACTGACAAGCAACCCAAATAGTCCGAGCATTGCAACAAGTTCTACTCGATCATTCTTCTTGACACAGTATTCCTACATATTCAAGGAAATGATATGCGTATTAGAATTTTGAGAAAATGTTTAGTGGTAGTAGCAGGATATATATCATCACCAACAGACTAACCTCCCCAACATTGCTAAATGCAAAACAAACTGTCCCAGCAATAACAAGGGTATCCCCTAGAAGTGGCATTTTACTCGGACCTGCAGAAAATGAAAGGTTTCTGTAAGCTGTTAAGACTTATCTAACTCCGCTGTACAAATTGGGGAAACAGTTTGAGCTTGTTAGGGTTCATAAAGTTAGGTTTTGATCTGAGCACATCCAAACCTGTTCTATTGCCAATTTGCCATCGTATACAGCAGTAGATTTCATCTCCTAGACTATTATTGTACTATCATAATTTCTACTGCCAAGAACTTGATCCTCCGTCTATCCTAGGTTTACCACTGAATTTTTTGTAACTGGCATTCTAATTTAACTTGTTGTCTTAACTCTTAAACAGTTAGCACTTACCTTGGTCATCTGGAGATTTTGCATCTGAAAGGAGCACAAGACATAGCCCTGCCACGCAGGTCCCTGCCCCCAGAAATTGCCAGAAAGAGTATCTTGTGCCTAGAGCGTACCAGGTGAGTACGATGACCCACACAACAGTCCAACAATCCAACAACGTTACGCTGGTGATGGACGAGTACTGGTACGCCTTGACAACTGCAAATGCAGGTTTCAGGATTAGAACATTGTTTATATGATCATCACTAGGAGCAAGGATTGCATTCTGCATCTACATGAAATGTGCATTTCTTGTAGTAGTACTCACCCAGATAGTTCCCCTGGACATCGACGAAGGCCAGCGCTAAGTACCAGTACCAGGGTATCTGCAAGACAAGAGCGCCCAAAAACAGTGAGGTATGTGGAGTCGAATCAGGTAAGTTCCATGGGAGATTTCCATACACTCTGTGCTCACTTGTAGCTTCCGTCGTCGACTCAGGAGGATGGGCACGTAAACCAAGGCCAACAGGAGATATGCGGAGAACGATTGTGTGAGCGGTGCGTCGACTCCTGCATACATACATGAAGTTACATCTATCTGCTGCTTTATCAACTGGTGATTTCTTGTAGGAGTACATGAATTAGGCCAATGCGGAAGATGGGCAATTGAGTACAAAGGTTAGCAGGTGCCGCGTGAAATGATAACTATAAGATTAGGCTATTGAGACGGATGGGTACCAAGATTAGCGACGAGGGAGGAGGTGAAGCTGGCGGCGGCCATGGAGAAGGCGACGAGCTGGCCGAGGGAGAGCACGAGCAGGAGGCTCCATGCGTCCTTGGTCTTGATCCCCATGTCTGTTTGTTTGACCAAGGTGCACGCAAGCCTCAGAGGGGATTAGATGCAGAGGAGAGATTTATACGGTTGCAGAAGGGGAAAGCCGGAGCAGAGGAGTGGAAGGTAGACTGGCAGATGGGCCTCGTGCCTGGGCTCGTGCAGTAAACTATGCATGGTTAGTTGAGAGCACCGTGTCCCTTTCAGAAACAAATGAGGGCCAGCATGTGACCACTCAATTGATTAGATGAGCATATATTGTCCTATTGCAATATTCCGATGTAGTACCTGATCTGTCAACAGCTCATAATGGCCATGTACCTATTTAGGTACTGGATCTGATTTATTTTTGGTTCGCTCTTGCAACTGTGGGAAGTGGGGCTACTAACACACACACATCGTGGCAGGCCATCCCCTCGAACCTTTTTGCTCCCTGTAATTGGTGATTGCTACACCTTCGGAACTGGGCATGACGACTTGAAGGGCAGCACCGAAAGGGAGAGGACGTGGTGAAGTCAATTGGTACGCACGCAGGCTGGCACAGTTATGGACCAGACACAATGTGAAATATCTGCCGCATGTGTCCTCTTGGACAGAAGCTTCAACAAAATAGTTATTTTGATTAAAACCTGTCCGAAAGCTTCATGCTTAATAGGATAATGCCGTGGGCGTTTCATAGAATGACGCGAGCATCTCCAGCTGTGAGCCCCAAGCGCCATATTGGTTGTTTCGTGCGCGCCACACGAGTGTCCACCTTTAAGGCACGCTAACATGAGCGTCCGTCTTTAGAGCATCTCTAGCCGAACGCGTATCCGTTAGCTGTGCATATCGTCCCCAATCCTTTAACTCTTCATATTTGGGCATCTAATGAGAAGCCGCACCTAGCCCAACTCCTACACTTTAAATGAGATTTTTTTTTGTTCCAAATCAAATCTTTCTAACCAAAATTCAATATTATAAACTAAAATAGTAAATGTAATAAATCAAATTATTCAATATTACACACCGAAATAATAAATGTAATAAACCAAATTGTTTGAAACCAAATAAATCAAGGATTGGGGGGGGGGGGGCTGAATTGCTATAGAGACGGCAATGATGCTCAACAAGATCAGCTCGTAGCTGAAAGTGTGTGTCCTCGCTGGAGATGGTTCGGTGCATCTCGAGGAAGTGGTGAATTCTATTTGGATCATGCTCTGGCTCTACAGGATCTCCATTGAAGACATACCGAAAGTTTTTTGGCATATCTCGCTCATCTTCAATGATCATGTTATGCAAAATAATGCAACATGTCATAATTTGTCATAGGACTTGCGGTTTCGAATACTCCGCAGGTCCACGAACAATGGCAAATCTCTTCCGAAGCACACCGAAAGCTCTCTCCATATCTTTCCTTGTAGCCTCTTGAACAGTTACAAAGTTAGATTGCTTTAGGTTGTTGCAAAGCGTCCGCGGGATTGCCTTCACAAACGTGGCCCATTTTGGATAAGTCCCGTCAGCAAGATAGTAACCCAAGTTGTACTCACGACCTTCTATAACATAGTTACAAGGAGGAGATTCACCTTGGATTAGCCTTGAGAACAATGGAGATCTTGACAGCACATTAAGATCATTATGTGAGCCAGGCAATCCGAAGAAAGAATGCCATATCCATAGATCATGTGATGCAACAACCTCAAGAATGATTGTTGCATCTTTGCAATGACCTCTGTACTGACCTTTCTATGCAGCTGGGCAATTTTTCCATGTCCAATGCATGGAGCCGATGCATCTAAGCATCCCAGGCCATCCTCGCTCTTCATTCTCAGCCATAAGTCTCGTGGTGTCTTCTTCATTGGGTGCACGCAAGTACTTCGGGCCAAAAATAGCGATCACAGCTTGGGAGAACGTTCTCACAGATTCCAAAATAGTATCTTCTCCAATGCGAACATAGTCATCTATGGCGTCGGCTGAACAACCATATGCAAGAACTCGTACAGCCGCCACACACTTCATCAATGGGCTAGCACTGATCTCCCCACACGCATTCCTCTTGAGCTTGAACCAATCATCATACTTCTCCACCGCTTTTGCAATTGTGCGGAACAAACTCTGTTGAATCCGAAACCGCCACCGGAAAACTTCTCCGGATAGACTGGCTCCGGGTTGAAGTAATCTCTCATGAGTTTGACATGGCCCTCCGCTCTATCACTGTTGATGCTCACACGACCGAATTGGGAACCTATCCTTGGCCGATGAAAATCTTCGTGAAAAATCATGATCATGGCCATATCAAGGTCGTCATCCTCTTCTTCTTCCTCCTCCTCCGATGACGAATCATCAAAGAACATCTCTCTCAACCTCTTCATCTACAGTCGAAGATCATCTTGATCAACATATGTTGAAAAACAAAAAAGGAGAACACCTCCAAAAATCACCTAGGCAATTAGCCAAACACCTCGCGGTCGGAGGAGTTGCCAACGATGACCGACGCTGGCTATTTTGGCACACCTAGCTCCGTGTAGGTCAATCCACCACGACCTTGTGCTCTCACGGCTCTGTTTTTGAAGAAACCTAGGTCACAACGGTCGGAATCGACGTCGAATCGGCGGAGATATCGAGCTCGACATTGCGGAGAATATCATTTTGCGGCTCGAAAGTTGGGGTGTCCAGGCAACGCGGTACCCGAGTTCCCTGATATCATCCGCGATGACTATAGTTGGCATGCCAAATACTTAGAGGGTCTTTTTCGGCACGAATTCAACTTTATGTTTCAATACAAAAAATCAGGCTAATGGCCGTCAAGTTGGGCCCCCTGCCGGCCGTTATGTCGCCTCCCCGCTCCCGTCGCTTAGGTGTCAATTAGGCTTGCAGCGTTGGCGCCTGCATCCATTACGCGTCTTCTTCTTCCCCGGAGCGGCAATCTGAGGGGCATCGCAGCCATGGCGCGGAGCTGGGACGTGGACGAACCTGCTCGGCCCAGCTCTCCTCCCTGTAGGCTTGCAGCGTTGGCGCCTCCATTACTCGTCTTCTTCCCCGGAGCGGCAATTTGTGGTCGCGGCCATGGCGCAGAGCTGGGAAGTGACAAAGCTGCTCGGTCCCGCTCTCCTCCCCATCCCGAGTCGGAGCTCGCCCTCACCGTGGACGCACCCATGGCACGGTCGGGGACAAGAATTGGTTCCCGGTGAGATCTATCACCTTGTCGACCATGCTCGGTTCTGTTTTCCTCCTCTAGAATCCGAGCTCGCCGTCACCGTGGTTGCACCCGCACCAATTCTGCCACCTCTGCCGAGGTCTCTGTGGTAGCTCAAGTTCTGGGGCTCTCCAAGTTCTGCCATGTTGGGCCTGTAAGTGTTGTTGTATGTTAAACTAGCAAATCTCTTTTGTTCAAATCTCTTGGGCTGTACCAACTTCATTGTGTTTAATTATGAAAGACATAATATAAATGACTTCTCTTAATTTCTCGCATAGAAAAATGCATAGCTAATTTCATATTCTCACAGGAACTAGCCCCACTTGTTGAACCGGCGGCACTGCCACGATCTCCACGTAACCACGGTGAGTTCTCGAACCAAAAGTTGCAGTTGCCACGTTTCTTCTGCAGTCATTCCTCTTCCTCAGTCATTCCTCTGCAGTTTTTCCTGGGCGCTTCTTCTTCCTCTGTTCTGGAACCGTCGGTTCATCTTCTTCTTCCTCTCGAAGGCAGTTCCTTGCAGGCAGTTCCTTTCACCCATTTCCTTGCAGGCATGGACGATGAGAAACGCACAACATAGACCCACTTGGTCCCTGCCCATGGCACCACGACTTTTGATGGTGTACACAAATGATGAAGCGACTGTGGAGACAACTCTCGCCAGGTTTGAGCAATTGCTTGAGAAAGAGAAGCACAAGTTTATGGGGCTAGACTTGGAGTACACCCGTGCAAATAAGCGAAAAAATCCTCCACAAGAGATCGCTGTCGTGCAAATCGCCATACATGAGGAGGTCCTTGTTTACCACTTCTGTAGGTATGTGAAATTTAAATTTGAGATCACCACTTCTGCATCCCTTGTTCCCTTACATCCCTAGAACCATCTAAGTGCAGGAGTAAACCAACTGAGATGCGTTGTCCGGCTCTGGTTGAGTTCTTGTGTAGGAAAGGGATAACTTTCACTAGCGTGGATATCACAAATGACACAATTTTGCTTTCTCGTGCGTTGATAAAAATCCTAGAGGGGCACCACATTGACATCCAAAATCTGTACAAGATCAAATCATACCCAGCGAAGGATGGCATGGGTGATCTGGCAGCAGAAATCATCGATAAATCCTATGAAAAACTGAAGAAATTGAAGCGACTCGATCACGACTACTGGGAGTGGAAGCCGATGAGCCAGGTGCGCCTCGAGTATGCAGCCAGAGACGCCTACATGGCATACAAGTTGTACAGTAAGCTCATTACCATGAAAGATGGGATGGTTAAGGTGGGGTTTTTCGCGAGAGAGCTATGCCCTGGTTGCAAGCTAGCCCAGGAGAAGAAGTGTGAGGAGGAAATGACGGTTTCGGTGACGAGGGATCTTGGGACGGTGGCGACATCAAGTGGCTGAAGGGGAAGCAAGTCAAGGACGACAACAAGTGGTGGTGATATATTATATGTTTGAACTAGATTTTAGTTTCTAGTTTATTATGTGTGTGATACATTTAGTTACTTCAATGCAAAATTTCGACCAATTTAACTTGTTGATGTATTTCTTGACAATTATAATATAATCGAGCACTAGAAATATTTTGTAGTGTGCATGAGCATGATCAGTAAATATAATTGAACACTAGAAACTTTAAGGCACTCCATATAAAGGAGTAGATTAATATATAAGGTTCACCAGAGACACCACGGATATATTTTCTTACATGCCACACACAGGTAATAATTAACTAGAACAAAATAAAAGCAGGGGCTGCAGCAGGAGGCCGGGACACGGAGACGCCTAGCGAGGCGGGGTTTATCGGCAGGAGGCTGACGCCTAGTCGATGGGATACAGGCCAGTCCTGACATACTTCTGGAGGAATTTGCCATAGGCTGCGTGCCGTGCCAAGATAATCGGCCTATGGCTTCTGCCTACGCCTCTGCCAACGCCCTCCACGTGATAGATCATGTTGTTGAGGTCCACGTTGATTGCTCTGCCATAGAATGGGCAAAACAGTCTCCCCCTATGGTGGAAACGGATTAGCCCACACCGTAACCGCCTCAGCATGTAGCGGCTCTTGTTGTCCCTGGATACCTTGCTATCGTCCACTTCATCATCATCCTCCTGTTGATTTTTAAGAACATAACTTAGAACTCATACATATGATTGAATTGTATTACAACTCAAGAATTGACAACATGTATATGTAAGACAATATATCCGTGGATATCAAAGATAAAGCATCTTAGCAATAGTTTGATCGGTTCATATATCATTTCATCTCAACACAATGACAAATAATTGCATCAGATTGCGGCCTCATAAGTTTCTTCAGGGATGGAGTCAGCGAACCAAGTAACAATTGCACAACCTGTAATGTTATTGTACATCGCCCCAGGTTCACTAACTCGTCCCTAAAAAAATCTGACACCAATGTGTCTGCCTCTCTTTTGGGACAAATTTGAATCATTGGACACAATAAGAAATTAAAATGTAATCGTACAAAACATTATTCAGGGATATACATAGTCAGGTACAAAAACAAACCTAAATATTGTAATTATAAATAAAAAACCAAACAATTAATCTTCAGGTGCATGTTAAAAATATTTATGATCAAAACCATTCATATACATATGCATCATACCAATCATTAAAAAATCAGAAACAATTCAAGGATCATATATGTAGTTCCATATGAGAATAAATCTAGGGCCTCAAAATTTATTCTAGAGATGGAGTTGGAGAACCAAAGTACCAACAACACAACCTATATTGTTTGTGTGTATTGCTGCCTCAGGTTCACCAACACATCCCTAAAACATGACACCGTCATACGTGTCTCCCCTTGAACTCTTTTGGGGCAAATTTCAATCATCGGCCTCGGTGACAAACTAAAATGTAATTCTTATACACTGAATGCATTGAATAGGTAATTCGAATATCATAGTTCTATGAATGTAGAATAAAGATTAAGGCCTCATAAGTTTCTACAGGGACGGCGTAAGTGAACCAAGTAACAATTGCACAACCTATATTGTTCTTGCACATCGCCCCAGGTTCACTAACTCGTCCCTGAAAAAATCTGACACCGATGTGTCTGCCTCTCTTTTGGGGCAAATTTGAATCATTGGACACAATAAGAAATTAAAATGTAATCGTACAAAACATTATTCAGGGATATACATAGTCAGGTACAAAAACAAGCCTAAATATTGTAATTATAAATAAAAAACAAAACAATTAATCTCCAGGTACATGTTAAAAATACTTATGATCAAAACCATTCATATACATATGCATCATACCAATCATTAAAAGATCAGAAAGAATTCAAGGATCATATATGTAGTTCCATATGAGAATAAATCAAGGGCCTCATAATTTGTTTCAGAGATGGAGTTGGGGAACCAAAGTACCAACAGCACAACCTATATTGTTTGTGTGCATTGCTGCCTCAGGTTCACCAACCCATCCCTAAAACACGACACCGTCATACATGTCTCCCCTTGAACTCTTTTAGGGAAAATTTCAATCATCGTCCTCGGTGACAAACTAAAATATAATTCTTATACACTATGAATGCATCGAATAGATAATTCAAATATCATAGTTCTATGAATGTAGAATAAAGATTGCAGCCTCATAAGTTTCTATAGAGATGGTGTAAGCGAACCAAGTAACAATTGCACAGCTTATATTGATCTTGTACATGGCCCCAAGTTCGCTCACTCATCCCTGTAAAAATTTGACACCAATGTGTCTTCCTCTCTTTGGGGCAAATTTGAATCATTGGCCACAATAAGAAATTGAAATGTAATCGTACCAAACAATATTCAGGGATATACAAATGCATCATACAACGCATTCATAAATCAGAAACAATACAAATATTATATATTTAGGTTCCATATGAGAGAAAAAATTAGGGCCTCATTTTTTTCAGCGATAGAGTCGGAGAACCAAAATACCAACAGCACAACCTGTATTGTTTATGTGCATTGCTGCCTCAGGGCCACTAACCATCCCTAAGAAAACGACACCATCAGATGCCCTTGCACTATTTTGGGGCAAAATTGAATCATTTGGCTCAGTAAGGAATAGAAATGTAATGTTATAGGCCTGCTGTGTATCGAAATCAACACTCAACTAGCAAACTCAACTAGATGGCAGATGAGCAGATTGGGGTTTTGTGACTAGAGGGATTGGGGTTCTGTGACTAGATGGCAGATGCATCAATCAACCGATCGAATCATATATATACTACCCTACTTCAAGAGCAAAAGAATCTGTACACGATTGAGCAAATCCTATGTATGAACAGTGAAAACTGCGGCTACGACTAGAGAAGCTAGCAATGTAGTACCTCGGACTCCTCATCAGGGACATCCTCCTCAAACTCATCATTCTCCGCGATTGCGTCGAAGATTTCTTGAACGGCGATGGGGTCGTTGATGTAGATCACCGGATTGCCTCCGCTGCCTTTTGCCCCCCATCGGACCGCGGCGGCACCACGACATTGTCGGCCACCTGCTGCTCGGCGGTGACGGCTACTACCGGCTGCTCGGCGGCGATGGCTACCACTTGTTGCTTGGCGGCGACGGCTAGCAACTGCTGCTCGGCGGCAACGGCTACCACCTGCTGCTCGGCGGCGACGGCTACTGGCTGGACGGATGAGCTCGCACCCTCGACGGCGCGGCAACGAGCGGCGTTCGTGCCCAGAGAAGACGCATCCATCTGCTTGGCGACGACCGAGCCATCTGCTGCTTCGCCTTCAACTGGCTTCACCTCCGGATCTTCTCCACGCGTACGCTTCATGGCGCACCAAGGGAAGGAGGTAGTGCAAACGAGGGAGATTCGGCGCGCGCGGCAGGTGTAGATTGGGGTCTTGGGACTAGATAAACTGGGGGGAAATGACACAAGCTCATGGAAGAAGAAGGTCGAGGGGGGTTATAAACACCGGACCGTTCGTAGTCCATGAGTGGGCACGTGTGGTAGGCGGGGGGTGGGGGCTACCACGATCTCCATCCTTTTTTTTCGGTTCACTTTTTTTGAAACAGCCACGATCTCCACTTTAGAGCTGCATTGAAAACACGCTCATGGCAGACCTCGATTCCACTGCATGCAAGTGGCGCGGAACTAATTTCTAGAAACGTTAGATCTACTCGAGGGGGGCCCTTGACTCATGGAATTTACTAGCGGTAGGGCCTAGTTGGAAGTGAGATTGAGAGCGCTGCGTATAAATGGGATATGTCTGATTAAAATCAAGTGGCAATAAATTGCAGCGTCCCGTCGACAACCGTGCACTCGATGACCCTGTTGCCCTGTGCATGAGTTGTAGTAGCAGTAGTAGGCTTTTCAGACTTGATTAAACTTGACATGACCGCTCGACGACTTTTTCCATGGATGGCATCGTGTTCCTTCATGTAGAAGTCTCGCGGAGGGAGACATCCGTTCTGTCTCACGCTATACTGTGAAGGGAACGAGGTGTGCAACGATCATCGTTGGATCACAAAGAATCAACGATTGGTGCGCATGATCCGCGTGACAACTGTGACAAACAATCAGGGAGTAGCAGACAGAGTGAGCACAGTTTAGGGCTTCTACGAAAGATAGAGAGGGGGTGGGCAAAACTAAGTAGTACCACATAAAACGAAGGGCACAACTGAGTAGTATAAAAATGGAAAGTGTCTTGTACAGTGAAATACATCGTGGAATACATCAAATTATGCCAAGATAGATCCACTAGAGTTCATTGGATGTGTGTTCTTCTCATAAACCACACATGGATCCACCAGTGGCATTGCATGTGTGTTCTTCTAAACAAACCACATAAGGATCCACCTGATGGGTTCGTAGCATGGAAAACAAAAAATTTCTACCACAAGAACGAACAAAACCCAGATCTAATCTAGATAAAAGCCAAGATCTAATCTATTAGACAAGTGCAACGAGATAGATCTGTACTAACCCTTGTAGTTTCCAAAGCCTTGTTCGAGATCGGATCTCGTGGTTGATGTAGTCGATCACTTGCCGATCTCAAGATCGAGTAGATGATCCTTCCGGCGCGTTTGGCAGCTCTTCATGACGGTCACACGTGCGGAGTCGAAGCAGACCTTCCTCTCCCCGTTCCAGCAAGCAGCGGAGGTAGTAGATCTTCTCCACGCAATCCCAGCAGCACGACGGCGTGGTGATGGTGGTGGAGTAGAGAGTTCTACAGGGCTTCGCCTAAGCCGGAGCAGGTGGAAGGAGGAAGAGAGAGGCGGCTAAGGTTTGGAGTGGGAGAGGGCAAAAAGGGGTGGCGCCTCCACCCCTCTATATATAGAGGGAGGGGTGCGGCCTAGGGTTCCCACCCCTAGGCCCACCCCTTAGGGCCGGCACACTAGGGAGCTTGGGGGGAGAGTCCTTCCCCCCCAAGTTTCCCCTTTAAACTCCCCTTATCTTATCTTATCTTATCTTATATTATCTTATCTTATCTTATCTCGGTTTTCAAATAAACTCCAAGATATCTTCTAGAACCTTCCGGAACATTCCGAAACCTTCTAGAATCCCCATACAAACACTCTGGAACATTTCCTAACTTAGAAAATGATCCCCATTATATGAATCTTATTCTCCGGACAATTCCGGATCTCCTCGTGATGTCTCGGATCCAATCCGAGACTCCGAACAACATTCGGTCTCCAACGCACATTCAATATCTACTTAAAACAACTTCGAACCTTAAGTGTGTCACCCTACGGTTCGTGAATATGTAGACATGATGAAGACACCTCTCCGATCAATAACCATCAGCGGGATCTGGAGATCCATAACGGCTCCCACATACTCGACGATGACTTCGTGATCGATAGAACCATTAACATACGAAACCAATTCCCTTTGTCACGCGATACTCTACTTATCCGAGGTTTGATCGTCGGTATCTCCATACCTAGTTCTACCTTGTTACTGATAAGCACTCTTTACTCGTTCTGTGTCATGCCATCCCTTGTGACCCAGTCACATGCTTGCAAGCAAATAGATGACATTCCACCTAGAGGGCCCAGAGCATATCTATCCGTCATATGGATGGACAAATCCCAATCTTGGTCCATGCGCTTCAACACATACTTTCAGAATACCCAATGACACCTTTATAACCACCCAGTTACGAAGTGGTGTTTGATGTCATCAAAGTACCCATCCGGTGATGGTGATTAACACAACCTCATGGTCGAAGGATTAGGTTACTATGTATTTGAAAGCTTGTAGCAATATGAACTTAATGACTTGATCTTATGCTATGCTTACTATGGGTGTGTGTGTCCATCACATCATTCTCCTAATGATATAACCTTGTTATTAATGACATCCAATGTCCATGATCACGAAACCATGATCATCAATTAATCAACAAGCTAGTTTAACAAGAGGCTTACTAGGGACTCTTTTATGTTTACAAAACACACATGTATTAGTGTTTCCTTATAATACAATTATAGCATGGGATGCAAACATTCATCATAAACACAAAGATATAATAATAACCACTTTTATTATTGCCTCTTGGGCATATCTCCAACACCACCAGTGTCATTGCATGACTGTTCTTTTCATGAACCACACATAAGGATGGGCCCACCAGTGTCATTGCATGTCTGTTCTTTTCATGAACCACACCCAGTGGCAGTGCATGTCTGTTCTATTCATGAACCACACCCAGTTTCACTGCATGTCTGTTCTTTTCATGAGCCACATAAGGATCTACCAGTGTCATTGCATGTCTGTTACTTCCATAAACCACATATGGATCCACCTAGTGTGATTGCATGTCTGTTCCTCTAAACAAACCACATAAGGATCCACCAGTGTCATTGGATGTGTGTTCTTCTCATGAACCACACCCACTGTCATTGCATGTGTGTTCTTCTAAACAAACCACATAAGGATCCACCAGTGTCATTGCATGTCTGTTCTTTTCATGAACCACATAAGGATCCACCAGTGTCATTGCATGTCCGTTCTTTTCATGAACCACACCCAGTTTCACTGCATGTCTGTTCTTTTCATGAACCACATAAGGATCTACCAGAGTCATTGCATGTCTTTTACTTCCATAAACCACATATGGATCCATCTAATGTGATTGCATGTCTGTTCCTCTAAACAAACCACAAAAGGATCCACCAGTGTCATTGCGTGTGTGTTCTTCTCATGAACCACACCCAGTGTCATTGCATGTGTGTTCTTCTAAACAAACCACATAAGGATCCACCAGTGTCATTGCCTGTCTGTTCTTTTCATGAACCACATAAGGATGCACCAGTGTCATTGCATGTCTGTTCTTTTCATGAATCATAGCTAGAGTCATTGCATGTCTTTTACTTCCATAAACCACATATGGATGCACCTAGTGTGATTGCATGTCTGTTCCTCTAAACAAACCACATAAGGATACACCAGTGTCATTGCGTGTCTGTTCTTTTCATGAACCACACCCAGTGTCATTGCATGCGTGTCCTTCTAAACAAACCACATAAGGATCCACCAGTGTCATTGCCTATCTATTCTTTTCATGAACCACACCCAATGTCATTGCATGTGTGTTCTTCTAAACAAACCACATAAGTCATTGCATGTCTGTTCTTTTCATAAACCACACCCGGTGTCATTGCATATCTGTTCTTTTCATGAACCACGGCTAGAGTCATTGCATGTCTGTTCCTCTAAACAAACCACACAAGGATCCACCAGTGTCATTGCATGTCTGTTCTTTTCATGAACCACATAAGGATCTACCGGTGTCATTGCATGTCTGTTCTTTTCATGAACCACACCCAGTGTCATTGCATGTGTGTTACTTCCATAAACCACATATGGATCCACCTAGTGTGATTGCATGTTTGTTCCTTCCATAAACCACATAAGGATCCACCAGTGTCATTGCCTGTCTGTTCTTTTCATGAACCACTCCTAGTGTCAGTGCATGTATGTTCTTTTCATGAACCACACCCAGTGTCATTGCATGTCAGTTCTTTTCATGAACCACATAAGGATCTACTAGAGTCATTGGATGTGTGGTCTTCTCATGAACCACACGTGGATCCACCGGTGTCATTGCATGTTTGATCCTCTAAACAAACCACATAAGGATCCACCAGTGTCATTGGATGTGTGTTCTTTTCATGAACCACACCCAGTGTCATTGCATGTGTGTTCTTCTAAACAAACCACATAAGGATCCACCAATGTCATTGTATGTCTGTTCTTTTCATGAACCACATAAGGATGGGCCCACCAGTGTCATTGCATGTCTGTTCTTTTCATGAACCACATAAGGATCTACCAGAGTCATTACATGTCTTTTACTTCCATAAACCACATATGGATCCACCTAGTGTGATTGCATGTCTGTTCCTCTAAACAAACCACATAAGGATCCACCAGTGTCATTGCATGTGTGTTCTTCTCATGAACCACACCCACTGTCATTGCATGTGTGTTCTTCTAAACAAACCACATAAGGATCCACCAGTGTCATTGCCTGTCTGTTCTTTTTATGAACTACATAAGGATCCACAAGTGTCATTGCATGTCTGTTATTTTCATGAACCACACCCAGTGTCACTGCATGTCAGTTCTTTTCATGAACCACATAAGGATCTACCAGAGTCATTGGATGTGTGTTCTTCTCATTAACCACACGTGGATCCACTGGTGTCATTGCATGTGTGTTCCTCTAAACAAACCACATAAGGATCCACCAGTGTCATTGCGTGTGTGTTCTTTTCATGAACCCCACCCAGTGTCATTGCATGCGTGTTCTTCTAAACAAACCACATAAGGATCCACTAGTGTCATTGCATGTCTGTTCTTTTCATGAACCACATAAGGATGGGCCCACCACTTTAGAACTTGAAATTTATGTGCATGAGGGATCATCTTATAATGCTACCGTCGTCTACTAAGCAATACAAGATGCATAAAGGATTAACATCACATGCAATTCATAATATGTGATATGATATGGCCTTTCTTCTTTGTGCTTCCGATCTCCATCTTCAAGCACGAACATGATCTCCATCATCACCGGCATAGCATCAAGGTCAATGACGCTTCTTCATGGTTGTCGTCCACCAGCTTCAACTATTACAACTATTTTGAATAGACACGCAGGTCTTAATGTAAATTAAAGACAACCATATATTCGCCGGCTGCCAACTTACAATAAGGAACATTGCATACATCAAATATAATCACAATCATGGCCATATCACATCATCAGACACCCCGCAAAACAAAGTTAGACGCCTCTACTTTCTTTGCATATTTTACGTGGTTTGGGGCTTTCAATAAGTGTCGTTCTAACTTACGAACAAGAACCACAACATTGATACTAGCATTGTTGATTACCCGTTGTAAATTGGATCTTAACTATGCTAGGAGAAACAGGCACCCGCAGAGCCACTTATGCAATACAAGTTGCATGTCAAGCGTGGAGCAAGTCTCATGAACGATGTCATGTAAGGTTAGCCCGGGCCGCTTCATCCCAACATACCGCAAGATGCAAAGTACACAAGAAGTAATCGACTATAAAAGCATCAACGCCCACAATGACCATTGTGTTCTACTGCTGCAACAGATCTACATATAGACACGGCTCGATACCATCAGAGGGGTTCGTAGCATGGAAAACAAAAATTTTCTATCGCATACAAACAAACAAGCCAAGATCTATCTACTAGATTGTAGCAACGAGTCGATAGAGGAACTCACCCTCAAGATTCCAAAGCGGTTAACGAGAGCGATTCTCGTGGGTGATGTAGTATTTCTTCCGATCTCAAGATCGCAGACGATCCTTCCAGCGCACGTTCCAGCGCTCCCGCAATGGGTCACATCGTTCGGTTTCGACGAAGACCTTCCTCTCCCTTGTTCCAAAGAAAATGGAGGTTGTAGCACTCTCCTGCGATTCCTAAGCAAAGACAACGGCGTGGTACCTAAGTAGAGGGAGATCCCAGGCTTCGCTTAAGCAAAAGTAGTATGGTGGAGTTTATGAGAGAGGCTATTAGTGGTCTAGTAATTAGACACACCAATTAGAAGGCTCTAAACCAATTAGAAGGCTCTAAATCAAATAGCTCTAAACCGGGGTTTAGGTCTAGGGTTTAGTTTAGAGGATAGGAACTTGTGTGTGCTAGGAGGGAGCCCCGCCTCCTTATATAGGTGGGAGGGCTGGCCGGCCAAGGGAGGAGGAGTCCTCCCCAACTCGGCCTTGAGGTGGGCGCTTGGGGAGGAGGAATCCTCCCAACTCGGTTTCCACTTCTCCTCCTCTTTCCACTTTCCAAAACTTGTTGCTTGACTTTCAAACTAGCCGCTTGACTTTTCAATTTAGGATTTAAATAAACCCTTTATTTTGGACAGCGAGAACACTTAGTACATGATGCAATCATTCCAACTTACAATGACACATTCATGTACCCTTCCCTCCGGAGTGCCGGACATTCCGGACCTTCTAGAATGTTCCCGATGAAAACACCTAACCATTCCCCAACTCAAACGGAACTTTCCTTATATGAATCTTATTCTCCGGACCATTCCGGATCACCGTGATATCCCGGATCCCATCCGAGACTCAACAACATTCGGTCTCTTTCTCATAATACCATAACTACTCAAACAACGTCAATCCTTAAGTGTGTCTCTACGGTTCGTGAATTATGCGGACATGATCGAGACACTTCTCGAACAATAACCAATAGAGGAATCTGGAAATTCATATGGCTCTACATATTTCTACGATTACATTGCGATCGAATGAACCACTTACATACGATACCAATTTCCCTTTGTCTCACGATATGTTACTTATCCGAGGTTATGATCGTCGGTATCTCCGCATACCTAGTTCAACCTCATCGATAAGTACTCTTTTCTCGCTCCCGTGATATGTGATCCCTTGTGAGCGTCACATGCTTGCAAGCTAATTGGATGACATTCCACCGAGAGGGCCCAGAGTATATCTATCTGTCATATGGATGGACAAATCCCACTCTTGATCCATGTGTTTCAACCAACACTTTCCAACACTCAATGCCACCTTTATAGCCACCTGTTACGGTGGTGTTTGATGACATCAAAGCATCCATCCGTAAAGGTGATATGCATGATCTCATGGTCGAAGGAATTAGGTTACTATGTATCAGAAAGCATATAGCAATTGAACTATTGAAATGACTTGATCTTTATGCTATGCTTATCTATAGGAGTATGTCCATCACATCATTCTCCTAACGATATGATCTTGTTGTTGATAACATCTCAATGTTCATGAATGGAAACCACAATCATCAATCAACCAACAAGCTAGTGAAGTATAGAGGCTATACTAGGGACTTCAAATTAAGTTTACAAATCACACAGGTATTAATGGTTTCCGTGTGAATACGATTATAGCATGAATGTAAACATTTATCATAAGTATGAAGATATGATAATAACCTACTTTATTATTGCCTCTTGGGCATATCTCCAACAGTCTCCCACTTGCACTAGAGTCAATAATCTAGTTTCAAACCTTTGTGTTTTCAACACCTATGGCTTTACGGTGTTGTATGTACACGATTGCTCGTGGTTAATCGATCTCCGGATCCGACACTTCCGTGTCCGTGTGTAATTGCATGTCTTTGCGTCTCTACGCATCACTCATTCTCTAATGAGATGGCTTTGTATGATTTGGTCTTTCGGTGTGACCTTTAGTTCTTTGGGGTTAAAACATGTTGATAATATTGTCGCACAATATATCTTCATAGTATTATCCCGCTGTGAACTACACCTAGTTTGATAACAAACTACTTGACACAAATGCCCTCTTTTGCTGCTATAATAGCAGTCATATACTTAGCCTTTTGTTGTAGTATCTGTCACAATGTCTTAACTTTGGAACTCATCCAAATCCATTATGGAACTCACTTTCCATTATATTGTGCCACCCTTAATTTAGATTGAGATAAACTAAATTTGTACTTTGTGACAAAGCTAGTATCAATGTAGTACTTTTACAATGAACTAACCATCTATTTGTCACTTCTACAAATAATATACTCTTAGTTCTTCCAAAAGATCATAAGAATATCCTTACTATTGTCCAATGATCATCTTACAAATCATTCTGGTATATGCTCACAACATTTAGAGCATAGGACATATCTGGATTTGTACATATCACAGTATGATTGATATAAATACTCTTTGTGATTTCATACATCAAGTATCAAACTATACTTGAATCTTTGTTTCACTTACCAAATGTCAATACACTTGAATATATCATCAATATTGAATTTATTCAATCCTTTCTGTGCGACAAGAACCTTTTTTGCAGTTTCTATATTGAACTCATTCAATATCTCGTCTATGTACTTTTGGCACAACCATATTAGCATCTATTGATGCCAAATATTTGGGTTTTGCCTAAGTCTTTCATCGGGATGAAATTCTTAATATGTGTTAATAAAAGATACATTATTTCCAATCAACAATATGTCTTCCACATAATGTATTAGAAACATGTCTTAGCGCTCCCACTTAATTTCTTGCAAATGCAAGCATCTTCATTGTCTCCGATGAAATTAAACTCTTTTAACAGTTTCATCATAGTGAAGATTCCAACTCCGCTATGCTTACTTCAACCATTGAAGTTTGCATATGCTTTTAGCATCCTTTGAATTAACAAAACCCTTTGGACCGTGTCATGCACACGTCCTAGGTAACCATTCTATTAGAAGAACTTGTTTTGTTTATTCTACTACCACATAACAAATTATATGTAGTGGTTGCTACATTAATCCGTCTAGACTAAAATCGCTATGAAAGATCAAATCTTGTCATATACAACCTTTGAACATTGTTGTGAACTCTTTCCCAACATGTCGACTATTTCATAGATGTGAAACATCCATGTCTACTTCTTTATAGATCCAAACACAACTGCAAGGTCTTACACCTTTTCGAGGGTCCTTCAAGTTCAAAACTTGATTTCTCGTATGGAACTATCACGGATTATATGGCTTCAAGCCATTTGACGGAGTCAGGCCCATCATCGCTTCTTTGCATGTAGTAGGTTCATTATTCTCAAATAATGATTCAACCCTCAAATCTTGGTATTTGATTGTTCATCCGACCTACTTGTTTCAATAGAAACTTAGACCTCCGTGACCACAACCTTTGAGGCACGTGAGCCATGAGCATTATTGTCGCCTCCTAACACTTTTCGGTCTGCGCAACTTTGCACATATAGCTAAGGTTCTTTTAACCTTATCAAAGTTCTATTGTCCTCCCACTTAACTTTTCACGAAAAATTCCTTCTCAAAGAAACTTGGCGTTCTAAGCGACAAATACTTTTGTCTCCGGTGTTTTTGGAGGAATACTTAACATAATACAAAGACAGGTTTATCCGACTTTTGGTTGCAAACATCTTTCTTATGCATAGCATACCAATGTTTAAGAAAGGACTACTTGGGTTTTATCCCAAACCATAACCTTATATGGTGTCATTTCATGATTATGATGGAGCTCTTTAGTGGAAAACGGTAGTCTCTAAAGCTTTTAATCTTTAAAATATAATAGCTTTTATGAATTATACCTTGATCTTACCATGTCAAACAAGGTTCAATTACATATCTCGAACGCTCCATACTCTTATGGTGTTTCGGGAAATGCAAATCCAGGACCGATTCCTTAAATCTTAGGTATTATGCTAAACTTGTAACTTAAATATCTTCCTTTATGATCTTATCATAAACTATTTATATTCTTGTTACAATGATTTTGCACTTCATCTTGAAAATCTTTCGAACTTTTCAAATATTTCACACTTCATCCTTATTAAGTAAATATTCACATATTCACTCAAATTTTCGGAGAAAGCATATGAAGTTGAAATCCATCGCTCTTGACTACACATAATGGAGTTCGTACAACAATATGCACAAGTTCCAATAAGCTAGTCATTCATTACCTATTGGACTATGAGCGAAGTTTTAATTATCTCTAGGAAAGTTTCACAAACGTCATTTGATCAAAAATCAAAAGACTCCAAAATTCCATCCACATGGAGTTTCTTCATGTTTTCTTTCCAATATAATTTAAACGGCGATGTCACTTCCTAAGTGATCTTTCAATCAATTTGTCTTTCGACAATTTTAGCACTAGTTTTATGGATGTGATTTATCCAACGAGATTTGTGAATCATCCATCTTTTATGGATTACGGCAATTATTTGAACAACCCTTTTGTTCTCATAATACCTGATAAAACAAATCCTGAAGGCAAGCTTTGATGTTTAACGAGCAACACAATAACCCTTTATTTGTTTTTGATGAACATCATCACATATTCTTTTGCTAGTTACTTAGGCCATTGTAGTTCATGAATTGTGTTGTTTCGTATGACGATTCACACCAACAAATTCAGTATCAAATACTTAAGAACCACATTGTTTAATAAGCAAAGAATATAGCCATAACACGTATATCATCTATATACTTAAACTGAACAATTCTAGTCTTTTCTTTTCTGCCATATACTTATGAGATTCTCTTTCAGTATTTCCTTTTCTGTTTGAAAGAATCTATCAACATCAATAGTGGAGTCATACATATGACACATAGTCCAAAGCGTGTATAGTCAAATACCAATGTCTTTGGACTTGCACTTTGAAGTAGATCACCATTATCAAATGTTTGGTGTTCTTTCAAATTCCTTTCTTTAGTTAACTCTTGGTGTAGTAAACATTTTACCTACATCAAAATATTCACCTTCATCATGGATTTATCCATGATCAAGCTACTTTTAGCTTGTAACGGTGAATCGCGAGTATAATGTTGCTCTCCAAAACCTTTTGGAAGATTAGGACAACTAGTGTCTCCAACCTTTTGCAAATTCTCATCAAATATGAGAACATGACTTTTGCCATATTATACTCTATCATGTTGCAACCAAAACTTTGTTTCAGATATCACAATATCTTCCACACATCATGGTTTCTGAAACAACTCTTTCAGATCCTAGATAACCTTGATATTAAGACAATCCTTTGAATATCAAGAATCATGGAGACAAACATGATACTCAAACACTAACACTTGGAATTGTCACTCTTGTTTTAATACTAATTATTAAACTTTATGGAGTAACCGGAAATTACTGAAAGTTTGCAATAGGACTTTTAAACTTTAGATTAACACTTCAAAACAATACGATACCAGTTCGTAAAGTAACTAACCAGAATTCTATAGTTCTATCATCTCAATTATAACTAAGCGCAAGGTGGTAAACGGATGCCAATGACTACAACAACTATGCAAATACACTTTGATTTAATTTATGATAAATTGAGTTCTAATTAATAATTAAATTAATCCAGGTGAACTCCCACTCAAAACAATATCCCTCACATTGTTTTAGTGATCACACGAACCAAATCCACCACATCAAAACCGATCATCACGAGAGTTGATATAGCTTCAATGGCGAACAATCAACATGTTCATCGTATCTACTATATGACTCATGCTCTACCTTTCGGTAATCCGTGTTCCTGAGGCCATGTCTGTACATGCTAGGCTCGTCAAGATCAAACCTTAGCTACCGCATAAGCAAATCTGGCTTGCTTACGTTGTATTCACCCGCGGAATCAAAGACACCCGATCATCACGTGGTGCTTCGAAGCAGCAAGCTTTGGCAACGGTGCATACTAAGGGTGAACACTTTAGAACTTGAAATTTATGTGCATGAGGGATCATCTTATAATGCTACCGTCGTCTACTAAGCAATACAAGATGCATAAAGGATTAACATCACATGCAATTCATAATATGTGATATGATATGGCCTTTTCTTCTTTGTGCTTCCGATCTCCATCTTCAAGCGAACATGATCTCCATCATCACCGGCATAGCATCAAGGTCAATGACGCTTCTTCATGGTTGTCGTCCACCAGCTTCAACTATTACAACTATTTTGAATAGACACGCAAGTCTTAACAGAAATTAAAGACAACCATATGGCTCCTGCCGGTTGCCAACTTACAATAAGGAACATTGCATACATCAAATATAATCACAATCATGGCCATATCACATCATTGCACACCCCTCAAAAACAAAGTTAGACGCCTCTACTTTCTTTGCATATTTTACGTGGTTTGGGGCTTTCAATAAGTGTCGTTCTAACTTACGAACAAGAACCACAACATTGATACTAGCATTGTTGATTACCCGTTGTAAATTGGATCTTAACTATGCTAGGAGAAACAGGCACCCGCAGAGCCACTTATGCAATACAAGTTGCATGTCAAGCGTGGAGCAAGTCTCATGAACGATGTCATGTAAGGTTAGCCCGGGCCGCTTCATCCCAACATACCGCAAGATGCAAAGTACACAAGAAGTAATCGACTATAAAAGCATCAACGCCCACAATGACCATTGTGTTCTACTCGTGCAACAGATCTACATATAGACACGGCTCTGATACCACTGTAGGGGTTCGTAGCATGGAAAACAAAAATTTTCTATCGCATACAAACAAACAAGCCAAGATCTATCTACTAGATTGTAGCAACGAGTCGATAGAGGAACTCACCCTCGAAGATTCCAAAGCGGTTAACGAGAGCAGATTCTCGTGGGTGATGTAGTCGTACTCTTTCCGATCTCAAGATCGCGTAGACGATCCTTCCAGCGCCACGTTCCAGCAGCGCTCGGTCACACGTTCGATTGACGAAGACCTTCCTCTCCTTGTTCCAAAGAAAATGGAGGTTGTAGCACTCTCCTCGCGATTCGGCAAAGACAACGGCGCAGGTACCTAAGTAGAGGGGAGATCCTGCAGGCTTAAGCCGAAGTAGAGTATGGTGGAGTTTATGAGAGAGGCTATTAGTGGTCTAGTAATTAGACACACCAATTAGAAGGCTCTAAACCAATTAGAAGGCTCTAAACCGAAATAGCTCTAAACCGGGGTTTAGGTCTAGGGTTTAGTTTAGAGGATAGGAACTTGTGTGTGCTAGGAGGGAGCCCCGCCTCCTTATATAGGTGGGAGGGGCCGGCCAAGGGAGGGAGGAGTCCTCCCCAACTCGGCCTTGAGGTGGGCGCCGGCTTGGGAGGAGGAATCCTCCCAACTCGGTTTCCACTTCTCCTCCTCTTTCCACTTTCCAAAACTTGCCGTTTTACTTTCAAACTAGCCGTTTGACTTTTCAATTTAGGATTTAAATAAACCCTTTATTTTGGACAGCGAGAACACTTAGTACATGATGCAATCATTCCAACTTACAATGACACATTCATGTACCCTTCCCCCTCCGGAGTGCCGGACATTCCGGAACCTTCTAGAATGTTCCCGATGAAAACACCTAACCATTCCCCAACTCCGAAACGGAACTTTCCTTATATGAATCTTATTCTCCGGACCATTCCGGATCACCTCGTGATATCCCGGATCCCATCCAAGACTCCGAACAACATTCGGTCTCTTTCTCATAATACCATAACTACTCAAAACAACGTCGAATCCTTAAGTGTGTCTCCCTACGGTTCGTGAATTATGCGGACATGATCGAGACACTTCTCCGAACAATAACCAATAGAGGAATCTGGAAATTCATATGGCTCCCACATATTTCTACGATTACTTTGCGATCGAATGAACCACTTACATACGATACCAATTTCCCTTTGTCTCACGATATGTTACTTATCCGAGGTTATGATCGTCGGTATCTCTGCATACCTAGTTCAACCTCACATCGATAAGTACTCTTTTCTCGTTCCCGTGATATGTGATCCCTTGTGAGCCAGTCACATGCTTGCAAGCTAATTGGATGACATTCCACCGAGAGGGCCCAGAGTATATCTATCCGTCATATGGATGGACAAATCCCACTCTTGATCCATGTGTTTCAACCAACACTTTCCGAACACTCAATGCCACCTTTATAGCCACCCTGTTACGGTGTGGTGTTTGATGACATCAAAGCATCCATCCGGTAAAGGTGATATGCATGATCTCATGGTCGAAGGAATTAGGTTACTATGTATCAGAAAGCATATAGCAATTGAACTATTGAAATGACTTGATCTTTATGCTATGCTTATCTATAGGAGTATGTCCATCACATCATTCTCCTAACGATATGATCTTGTTGTTGATAACATCTCAATGTTCATGATATGGAAACCACAATCATCAATCAACCAACAAGCTAGTGAAGTATAGAGGCTATACTAGGGACTTCAAATTAAGTTTACAAATCACACAGGTATTAATGGTTTCCTTGTTAATACTATTATAGCATGAATGTAAACATTTATCATAAGTATGAAGATATGATAATAACCTACTTTATTATTGCCTCTTGGGCATATCTCCAACAAACAAACCACATAAGGATCCACCAGTGTCATTGCATGCCTGTTCTTTTCATGAACCACATAAGGATCTACCAGTGTCATTGCATGTCTGTTCTTTTCATGAACCACACCCAGTGTCATTGCATGTGTGTTACTTCCATAAACCATATATGGATCCACCTAGTGTGATTGCATGTTTGTTTCTTCCATAAACCACATAAGGATCCACCAATGCCATTGCCTGTCTGTTCTTTTCATGAACCACTCCTAGTGTCAGTGCATGTATGTTATTTTCATGAACCACACCCAGTGTCACTGCATGTCAGTTCTATTCATGAACCACATAAGGATCTACTAGAGTCATTGGATGTGTGTTCTTCTCATGAACCACACGTGGATCCACCGGTGTCATTGCATGTTTGATCCTCTAAACAAACCACATAAGGATCCACCAGTGTCATTGGATGTGTGTTCTTTTCATGAACCACACCCAGTGTCATTGCATGTGTGTTCTTCTAAACAAACCACATAAGGATCCACCTGTGTCATTGCATGTCTGTTCTTTTCATGAACCACATAAGGATGGGCCCACCAGTGTCATTGCATGTCTATTCTTTTCATGAACCACATAAGGATCTACTAGAGTCATTGCATGTTTTTTACTTCCATAAACCACATATGGATCCACCTAGTGTGATTGCATGTCTGTTCCTCTAAACAAACCACATAAGGATCCACTAGTGTCATTGGATGTGTGTTCTTCTCATGAACCACACCCACTGCCATTGCATGTGTGTTCTTCTAAACAAACCACATAAGGATCCACTAGTGTCATTGCCTGTCTGTTCTTTTTATGAACTACATAAGGATCCACAAGTGTCATTGCATGTTTGTTCTTTTCATGAATCATAGCTAGAGTCATTGCATGTCTTTTACTTCCATAAACCACATATGGATCCACCTAGTGTGATTGAATGTCTGTTCCTCTAAACAAACCACATAAGGATCCATTAGTGTCATTGCGTGTCTGTTCTTTTCATGAACCACACCCAGTGTCATTGCATGCGTGCTCTTTTCATTAACCATAGCTAGAGTCATTGCATGTTTGTTACTTCCATAAACCACACATGGATCCACTGATGTCATTGCATGCCTGTTCTTTTCATGAACCACACCCAGTGTCACTGCATGACAGTTGTTTTCATGAACCACATAAGGATCCACCCAGTGTCATTGGATGTGTGTTCTTATCATGAACCACATGTGGATCCACCGGTGTCATTGCATGTCTGTTCCTCTAAACAAACCACATAAGGATCCACCAGTGTCATTGCATGTATGTTCTTTTCATGAACCACACCCAGTGTCATTGCATGCGTGTTCTTTTCATTAACCATAGTTAGAGTCATTGCATGTCTGTTACTTCCCTAAACCACGCATGGATCCACCGACGTCATTGCATGTCTGTTCTTTTCATGAACCACACCCAGTGTCATTGCATGGGTAGCCGTTAGACCGAGTCTTCTAGAAGGCACGCCCTAACACAGTTGTTCTGCTTGACGATTGTTACATACTGTTCGATTGGGGTGCTTGTACGATTGGGATGGTCTTCGTGAGAGCGATCCACGAGTAGGCTGTTCTACGACATGATTGGCCACGCTTGCTTTGGACAAACTGGCATCACCGGGCGCTCCCCTGTTGCGAGTGTCACGTCTCACGAGTTCAGTGGGCCACATCCCAGTGTCACGTCCCCATTACTTCTCTTCCTCCCTGTACTTCTCTTCCTTACCCTCGAAGCCACTTTCCCCACTTCACTCCCATCCTGCCGTAGCCACTAGCCGACGGTGCCTCCATCCCAATCCCCTCTCCGACAACCACCCCCCACCCTTCTCGCCATGGGTTCAAAGGGAGACAACGAGGAAACGCGTCGTGACGACAGGGACGTTGATTTCGATGTGAGTCGTCTCATCTCTATTTCTATCATCTGTGGCCAGTTATCTATTTTTTGAGCTAGATCTAATCTGTTTACTCATGCGCGTATGATGTGTTAGGCCAACCAGACGATGTATGACTCCGACTATCACGATTTAGAGGATGAAGACAGTCCTCTGGTATGTAAACATGGATATGTGACCGCTAAATTTTTAGCCTTCGAAGGACGAAACGCAGGCAGGAGGTTTCTACGGTGTCAAGGACATCGTGCAATGATGCAAGGCAGAAGTTGCGGTGTTGTCAAATGGGTAGATCTAGAGTGGCCCAAATCGATGCAGAAAACGCTGGACAAACTATGGGAAATGACTATCGAGTTGAAAGAATCCGTATTCAGCTCACTTCTTGACAGTGTTGAGATGAAGCTATGGGAACCAGTTGACATGACCAAGCATAAGCGAGATCTCAGGTGGGTGCAAGACAAGGTTATCAAAGTCGAGAAGGAGAGGGACGCGGCGTTGGCCCTGAAGGCTAAAGCAGAGCAAGAACTAACTCAAGCAAGGAACGATCTCCACCAGGCCAAAGTCCTGCAGTACACAACTATGAGTATTGACAAGTGCATGAGGAAAAATGTAGAGAAACAATTGAAGCTGTGCAAGGAAGATGCTAAAAGGAAGGAGCAGACAATTCGATCCTTGCTCTCGTAGGAAGATGCGCATCGGGCCAAGATTAGGAAGATCGAGGAGATGTGTGATAACTAGTTCTATTTAGCTTAAGCTCCGTGCCTTTTTAAGTTGTAATATTTGTACTTGTTGACCTAGCGGTCTGAACTATTGGTCCTAGATTCCAGGGAGGAAAAAATTGCTCTGACCCCGCATTAATTTGTGGAAGAATTTATGATTTAGATCAATTTCTGTCTCAATTTAGATCTCTATCCCGGATTAGGAACGTAACCGTGGACCAAAGACACCTTTTCTACTAGTGTATTCTGACACTGGTGGTTTGTTTAAACGTAATCTACGTGGATTGTGCCGCATGCAAATGGCACAACCACAATTTATAAAGTGGAAACACGTACACCCGGTTACTGGAGATCCGGGAGCTTCGCCAGATGCAAGGGATGCAGGAGCAGAGAGGCGGTGAGATAGACGGGCTCAAGATTAGGCCAGAAAGTGGTACCCATTTCCTCCTTATCTGGACATTATCGGTGAGAACATTGTTGTTTATGTTGCCACGTCGTTGTACAGCATCTGAAATAAGTTGCTGCTTCGTGGAGTGTGGCAGCTTAAATAATTTATTTATGTGCCACTTACATTCCGTCGTATTTGGAGACCTCCCGCCCCTCAGCAATCGTGGAACCGGTGGATCCTTGTTTTCAGATAGCAGTGGTACAATCACAATTTTGGATTCAACTACTGACTCGGGCGTTTCCAAACCCTAAGTCGCGGTACATTTTACTCAGAGAACATGGGTACATTGTTTCGCCCAGCAACGTGCCACACATAGAGCGATCAGAATTTAACAGAATTACATATATAGGTTCAAGTTCAACATATTACTATGCATCTTCATTGCCAGCATCCTTCTTCCGCAGCCTGGGTGCCAAGCCTTCACGTCCAATGGCTTCTTCATTTTCTGCCTTCTTCCTCTTCCCCGGTGCCAATTTTCTTAGCTTCACGTACTCTGCATCGCTGGGACAATAGGCACCAGAAGCGTGTCCAACATCATCTTTCCACTCGTTTTTAATTTCTTCGGGCAGCAAAATGACATCTTTCCACTCGTTTTTAATTTCTTCAAAGAAATGATCGACCCGACAGTCATGTTTCTAACCTTGCGGCGCTTCCTGTCAAAGAAACAAGACTGTTGCATAACTGTCCAATATCTACAGAGTAAATAAAACAAAAATTACAATTCAGCACAAACATGCGAACTCTAAGAGACCTTTGCTTACCAGGAGCTAATTGGGTTCGAGCAACCACCCTGTCCAAGAATAGAAGGGCAACTCCTAGTTGCAGCAACTTCCACATCCAGTACATCACATTTCAGCTCAAACATATCATCCGAAGCATACCTTTTCATCAACCCAATTAGCTGACTGTCACACGTTATAGGAACCATGATGCCACGTTCATCCATGAAGCTGAACTTTGCAGTCTGCTTCGGCCATAATTCAACATGATTACGCAGAGCAGCAATCATACCAGACATAGTGCAGATCTGCGCAGGCGCTTCTTCCATCGTGAAACAATGGTGTCCATACCTCTTGCCCTTAGTCGTACCTATAGAGGACGACCGTAACCAGGTAAGGGGGTTTTTCGCAGATCCCACTTGATAAAAAACTGTGGACAAAATATGTTTGTCAGCGTTGGGCTAACAAACAAATTGAGGTTCAGTAGCCAGCTAGCAGTTGTAACTAGTGCGAATAGCAAAGAGAAGGGTAGATAACCCGCTTGTAGACAGAATTTCTTCTTTCTTGATAGTAGGATCTGCCATCCTCCGAGATGCTCGGCTCGTCGGCAGCGGAGGCGGGCTAGAGCCTCGCAACAGCGGCTACAACATGTGCCATTGGAGCTCGGGATCAGCGACTGGGCGCAGCAACTTGGCGCCAGAAGTCAAATGTCCGAAGGGATCGTCCTGCCTAGAGGGTGGATTTCGACGCCGCCAGTGCTAGGGGAAAGCTGGGAATGGATTTGTCAAATTGGTCAACGCATCCAATCCACTTAGCTGCTCGATTTGCCTAAGAGGTTGCCGCGTTGGCGCCAAGGCCACAGACGATGACCGACATGAGGGTACCACCGTCTACTTCACGGGCAGTTTAATGTAATGTTTGAATTTGGCAGGGGTGAGATGAGTTTGCCTCGAAATGGCCCCTCTTAGTAGTTGGCGGCCCAACTTTTCGAAACGCGGTAATTTCAGGCAACTTAGGTACCGCCATGCGCTGGCCTGCCAACTTTGGTACCGCAGACGAACAACCCCGACATTGCGGCCCTCCAGCCAGATTCCGGCGACAGGAAATGCCGGCGAGGGAGGAGGAGTGGGGAAGGAGAGTGGAGGAGGGTCAGGGATGTCGGTGACGGCTTCTGATGGACGCTGGCGGGAAAGGGTGGCGCAGGTGGGAGGCACTGCGCGTGACGGGGGTGGGGTGGCGTTTGCCAGTCGACACCGCGGATTCCTATATTTGCATGCCGTGGAGGCCGGTTCCCATATTTTTTTGCGCGGCTAACGCCAATGCGCGTTTGGTTAGATGCAGTTTAGCCACGCAAAACCAAAAATATGCGCATCTAACTGAATTTGCGGGTTCAACTAGAGATGCTCTTAGAGCGTGCCTCTCCCCAGCAACGCGCGCCCTATAGGCGACTCCCTATGGTTTTTTCAAACAGTTTTTTTTGAGAAAATTCGAATCAAAGCGCAAATAAGTCTCGGCCATAATTCAAAATCCTGACCATCAAAACGCCACTAAGTCTAGCCACATATTACAATACGAAAATGCATTGTACGTCTAATTAAACTTGAAGACGGATACTTGACAGTGGCCGTCTCCGGTGGTGTCGCAGTTACCTTCGGTGATGTACGTGTTGCCATTGCCGACGATGTTTTTGTCGTCGCCATGATGATGCCCATTTCCTGTAGGATGGCTTTACAGATCTTCAAATGCGTCACCTTTACCTCATTGTCCATGTTCGAAGTGTCAGCAGTCAAGAGACTCAAGTCCTCCTTTCTTTCCTTCACAGTAATTCTCGACGTCTCGATCCCAATCTTCTTGTCTTCCTTCATCATCATACCGATGCACCTTGAGACGGCTTCTTCCCGCCAAGATCGAGCTCGAGGAGACCTTGGCAAGGCACTTGTTGATTGACGCTTACACCCTCTCTGATGATGCAACCACTACAATGGCCGACTTTGCCTTCTTGTTGCCTATGGGGCGTACCGCCGAGTCCGCCGCTGGCGTATCTATATCAATGACATTACCATTGACGCCCTTCTTCAGTTGCCTTCGCATGAGCATCCATTTTTCATGATCCACGAGCTTAATGTAGAAATGCATGAACTTGAAATCCTTCTCCTTGTTGTGCTCTTTGAACAGTGCTAGCGCCTTTACCAATTGGCTGGCCTGGTTCATGCTGCTATTGGGTCTTGACTGGATGTTCTCAAAAAATCCACAGAAGGCATTGGCGTTGTGCTGAATAATTTGTGGCCGGTTCGAGATCGCCTTTTGGCTGCTCATCATGTACATGAGGGTGTACTCGGGGTTGAGAATCTTGCATTCATCAAACTCATACTTAATTCTCTTCTAGTAGGCGTCACTAATCTGATTGTTACCGGTGATGGGATCAAGAGAGACGTAAATCCATGCATCACACAAACACTTTTCTTAGAGGGTTTTCCATAAGGGTCCTCGATTCCCGGCACTCGCCTTGACTTTTCCCCTCCTCATCATATTCGTCTTCCTCATCCTCATCTTGTTCTTCTTTAAATACCTCTTCTTCTTCAAATGTATGTTGTGTGCCGGCAGAGTCATTGATCATGTCTTTCATGGCGACGGTATGATCGACACAAACATAAGGCAGGCGCTAAGCCGTCGATCATTATTTGTACACAAAAGACAATGCTGGTGTTCACATACCTCATAGGCCCCCGAGCATCTGGCCCGCATTTCATCGAACACCTAGTCAGCGTCCGGGTCGAGAGCACTGAACAAACTACGTCCGGCGTAGTCGTCGGGACTAGTGTGTCGTCGCACCTACTGAGCCGCTGAAGAATAGTTTAGGAATCGTTGAGGTTGATGTCAGCAAGGTAACGGTCGTTGATGCTCGGGGAAAGGAGGGTGTTTGGGTTAAAACCCGCCATGCTCGCTCTCGCCACACTTGGGGGGAAAACCTTGATCTCGAGACGGTCGGCGCGCCTGCGCTTTCCTGGAAGTATCCCGGGGTTGACGGCGACCCATTCCTGCGGGGTGGAGTCGGAGCTGCCCGGATGGACGATGTGGTGCTCCCATGGCTACCGCTGGCCATGGGGACGCCGGTCCCCGAGCCGAACCCTTAGTACTACTTTGCTAATACTTACACATACTGTTAGTTTGATCTCCCCACGGTCGTCCCAACGAACGACGACTTGGTCTCGCGCCCTGATCGGGGGCGCCCAACGTCACTATCATTGGTGGGCCCCTGTCATGCAACGCATATAAATAGGTGGGGCCAGGGGCACGCACGCCATGGTTCGTCGTGCCCACTCACCCCACCGAAAACTCTAAACCCTAGTGCCACCGATCTGGCCAGCGCTGCAGTGGCGGGAAAAACCCACCTCACCGCCACCACCACTCTGTCGAGCTCCATGACGAGCTCATCATTAACCACTAAGGCCGACGGTATGTCTCTCATGTATACTCTCTCTAGATCGACGCCTAGCGATCCTAATAGGCCTAACAATGGTATCAGAGCAAGCTAGTGCTTGTTGATCTAGTCGAGATAGTAGCAAATCCAGAAAGAAAAGCAAAAGGGCTAGGGTTTCCAGAAGCGCTGCTGCAAGGCTGCACCGTTCCTCTCGATTCCGACGCATCGGCAAGCCGAGGTCGGGAAGAAGAACATAACCCCATCTAGGGTAAAGAAAGCAAGAAACCCCAAAGCCACAGAGAAAAGCCCCAAATCCCGTACACGAAACTAGGATCCCCAATTTTTTTTCTAGAGAAAGTCATCCCCACAGAAAAGATCAAAGCCAAATGTAAAAGGGCACCGCCGGCCATCGCGACGAAGGTCACCGCCTCTGGCCACTTGATGGTGACGCGCTCACACACAGGTGCTCGCGTGCGCCGGCAAGGGGCCAGGGGGCACCGTTGGTCGTTGCTGCTGGTGGTATACAGATAGTAGAAGGTGAAGGGGCTCGCATCTAGAGAGAGGGAGGGGCTCGCCGTCGGCGCTGTGCCGGGCGGCGCGGCCGCCTCGCATCGCTCGCAGACAGATGAGCAGCGCCGCCAGAGAGCGGGTGTTGGCGGGGGAGTGGGGAGGAAATGAGCTAGGGTTCACCGGGGTCGGGAGCACTAGTTTTGACCATGCGAGGATCATCGCTGCAAGGGGGATGGATGGCGATGGGCCAGGATGGCGCCGCTGGCAGAGCTCATGGGCGGTTGGGTCATTGCCAGCCACAGGCTATGCTGTTTGGCAAGGCGCAGCGATGAGTCTTGTGGTGTAGTACACGATGCACTGTGCCTGTGGGCGATTATTTTCCGCCATGCCGCCGCTTCAGATTTTATTTACCGAAGCTGTTTTATAAGTTTTAATTATGTGTTTTTGATAATTTTTGCACAGTTTTTTCTATAGCAAAATTATCCAACGAAATTTTGTGTAGAAAAATAGTAAAGTAACAGTAAAGTTTCTGTAAATTATAAATTTGATGAATTTTATTCATGTTTTTCCGCTGCAAATAGTTAAAAGTAATTGCTTAAATGCAATAAAGTGATGATTTTATTGATGACCAACGTTGTTAGTAAGATTTTCACTATGAATAGTTAGTTTCATCACTATTAGTTCTATTTCTGCCCAACGGTGATGTAGAATTAATATTGAGAAGGTTCATGTTTTAATTTGACCAACGTTGAATTAACTCATTTTGATGATATTTTATTTTCAGCAATCCTATGAGTTTCATCTCGACTATTGAGCCCCTCAATGGAGGGAACTACGGCTCATGGCGGGAGAAGGTTGAGATAGGGCTTGCTCTGCTTGACCTCGACTTGGCACTGATTGAGATTTGTCCCATAGAACCTGAGGACCCCGTGAGGGGCGAAAAAAAAGTGAAGTTGACTTTAACAAAAGGGTCCATGACCATGGACCAATAAGAATGAAGTATGACCTTGATCGTGCAAAGTGGGACTCGTCCAACAGAAAGTGCTTGATGGTGATTAAGAGCTCCATTATGGAGGCTATAAGGGGAGCAATCCCAGAGTATAGCACTGCCAGTGAGTACCTGAAGAAGGTAGAGAGTCAGTTTACTGGGTCTTCAAAGACCTATGCAAGCTCTCTCATTAAGAAACTTGTTACTACAAGATACACTGGTGGTGGAGTAAGGGACCACATATTGCGAATGAGCAACATGTCTTCCAAGCTTAAGCCTATGGGCATGGAGCTTCCAGTCGAGTTCATTATTCATCTGATCTTTGCCTCACTGCCAAATCAATTTGAGACCTTTGATGTGAACTACAACGCATAACCAGAAAAGTGGGGCATTGAGAAGATGATGGTCATGTGCGTACAAGAAGAAGATAGGCTCAAGGGGCAATCCGGTGATTCTGTGAACTACCTGAGCCCAACCAAGAAAAGGAACTTTCAGGGTTCCAAGCCACAAGGGAAACCTCAGGGACATCCCTCTTCTTCTAGGCCACATGGAAAGGCTCCTGATCACTAGGTGCAGGAGGTGGACAGGGACACCTGCAGGTGGTGCAAGCAGAAGGGCCACTACATGAGTGATTGTGTGGCTTTTCTGAAGCATCTGTGCAAGAATGGTGAGGATTTAATTACGTTTATTGGTGAATACTTATTTTTAAGCTATGCAAAATCTACTTGGTGGATTGACTCAGGTGCGACTGTTCATGTTGCAAATTCATTACAGGGATTCCGTATGAGAAGGACCTTGCGAAGAGGAGAAAGAAGAATTAAAGTTGCAAATGGCGTCCAAGTTGAAGTCGAAGCCATTGGAGATCTCCCATTAGAATTAGCAAATGGTTTTGTACTTTTACTAGTAGATGTACTTTATGTACCCTCTTTGCATCGAAACTTAATAAGTGTATCGCGCTTAGATGATGATGGTTTTGCTTGCCATTTTGGTGATGGACAATGTAAGATCAAGTTTAATAATGAGATTGTTGGTCTTGCCTTCAGACAAGACAAGCTTTATTTGTTATCACTTTGTGAGAATGTGAATGCATTAAGCGCTGAGAATGAGAATGCGTCCTCATCCCTGAATGGAAAGAATAAGAGGAAAATAATTGATGACATCTCTTCGAAATTATGACACTGTCGTTTAGGCCATATTTCGAGGGGAGAATAGAGCGCTTAGTAAAAGAATCAATTCCACCGCCTTTAGAATTTTCAAATTTAGAGCAATGCATCGATTGCATTAAAGGAAAGTTGGTAAAGAACATTAAAAAGGGCGCCAAAAGAAGCACAAAAGTTTTAGAAATAATTCATACATATATATGCGGTCCATTTCCTGTGACATATGTGGATGGATATAATTCCTTCATAACATTCACGGATGATTATTCGTGTTATGATTATATTTATCCAATTAAAGAGCGTTCAGAAGCATTGGATAAATTTAAGATATTTAAGGTTGAGGTTGAAAATCAGCATAGTTTAAAAATTAAAGTAGTAAGGTCCGATCGTGGAGGCGAATACTACGGTCGACACACCCCATATGGCCAAGTTCCTGGACCCTTTGCAAGGTTTCTACAGGAACATGGTATAGTTGCCCAGTATTCAACGCCGCGCGAGTCTCAGCAGAATGGAGTAACTGAAAGACGTAACCGTATCTTGATGGATATGGTGAGAAGCATGTTAAGTTACTCTATCTTACCGGTTGGCTTGTGGATGGAGGCGTTAAAAACCGCCATTCACATACTTAATCGAGTTCCCAGTAAGTCGGTGTCTAAAACACCATATGAGTTATGGACTAGTCGCGAACCTTCACTCAATTATTTGCGAGCGTGGGGCTGTCCAGCTGAGGCTAAACTCTTCAACCAAAACCTTGGGAAGTTAGATCCTAAAACAATAAGTTGCCATTTCATTGGCTATCCAGACAAGTCAAAAGGTTATCGTTTCTATTGTCCAGACAAAATTACTAAGTTTGTGGAAATGAGGCACGCTGTGTTTCTGGAGGATCAGATGATCAGGGGGGCACGGTATCGGTAGAAATCAACCTTGAAGAGAAGCGGGTGCATGCACCCACTCCGATGCTTCAGGAACCGTTTTTCTCGATACCTGCTGCTGCACCGACACAGGACAATGTCGATGTGACACCTGTTGTTAGTTCTCCTGTGGCAACAGTGAACGAAAATGAAGACCCTGTTATCACACAAGAGGGAGAGCCGCAACAGCCCCACACAGAGAATGTGCCAGAAGGCGAGACCCTTAGAAGGTCTCAAAGAACTAGAAAGCCAGCTATTCCTAACGGTTTTGAAGTCTATGTCAGTGAAGAAGTTCAAATGGAGGGTGATCCCACCACATTTGAAGAAGCCATTAAAAGTGCTCACTCATCGAAGTGGCTTGAAGCCATGGAAGATGAAATGAGATCCATGAGTAGCAACAAAGTCTAGGATTTAGAAGAAATTCCTAAAGGAGCCAAAACAGTAGGCTGTAAATGGGTCTACAAAACAAAATGTGACTCTAGAGAGAATATTGAAAGATATAAAGCACGACTTGTTGCTAAAGGTTTCACCCAAAGAGAAGGAATATATTATAATGAGACATTTTCTCCAGTCTCAAGTAAGGATTCCTTTAGAATCGTAATGGCTTTAGTGGCATACTATGATTTAGAATTGCATCAGATGGATGTAAAGACGGCTTTCCTAAATGGAGACTTGGAAGAAAAGGTTTACATGGCACAACCCAAGGGTTTTGTCGTGGAAGGAAAAGAACGTATGGGATGTCGTCTGAAGAAATCCATTTATGGATTAAAACAGGACTCCATGCAATGGTACTTAAAGTTCCATGAAACAATAAGAAAGTTTGGGTTCGATGAGAATGAGGAGGACAATTGCGTATATGCAAAGTTCAAGAATGGGAAATTCATTTTCCTTATCCTGTATGTGGATGACATTCTACTCGCAAGTAGTGATGTTAGTTTACTATTGGAGACAAAGAAGTTCTTGTCCTCGAACTTTGATATGAAAGATCTTGGTGAAGCTTCATTCGTTCTAGGAATTGAAATTCTCCGAGATAGAGAAAAGGGGGTTTTAGGGCTATCGCAGAAGGCATACTTAGAGAAGATTCTGAAGAAGTATAGTATGCATGCGAGTAATCCTACGCCTGCCCCTATAGTCAAGGGCGATAGATTTGGGAATTTTCAGTGTCCCAAGAACCAATATGAGATCGGTCAAATGAAAGCGATTCCATATGCTTCTGCTGTCGGAAGCTTGATGTACGCTCAAGTATGTACACGCCCTGACTTAGCTTTTGTTATCGAGGTACTTGGAAGATTTTATAGTAATCCAGGAATAGATCATTGGAAAATAGTAAAGAAGGCATTGCGTTATGCAAAAGGCACAAAAGGCCTCATATTAACATACATAAGATCTGATTCCCTTGAGATATAAGGGTATTCAGATGCAGACTATGCGGGAGATATAGATGAAAAAAAATCCACGCCAGGATATATATTTACTCTTCAGGTGGAGCTATATCGTGGAAAAGCTCCAAGCAAACCATCACGGCATCGTCCACGATGGTAGCTGAGTATGTAGCATGTTATGAGGCCACGGGGCAGGAAAACTGGTTAAAGAAGTTTATACCCGGGTTGAGAGTGGTGGATAGCATTCAAAGACCACTCAGAATGTACTGTGACAACGAGTCAGCAGTATTTTATGCTCATAACAATAAGTCAAGTGTTGTTGCCAAACACATTAACATTAAGTTTTATGTTGTGAAAGAAAGAATCTAGAATCATACCATAAGTTTAGAGCATATAAGTACAAAAGAAATGCTCGCGGATCCGCTCACAAAAGGCTTACCACCCAGTATGTTTAGAGAACACTTAGCCGGCATGGGTTTAAGGGAAAGCCTATGATACCTGGATTTTAAGGGCCTAAGAACAAGAGTCTGTTTCAAAATAGAGAGGTGTATAGTGGCTATTGAATCTATGGTGTGTAACTGATCATTATGATGAGACATGGTCTATATGTTGATCGGTGATGAAATGGGTGCCAAAGTATAAGTTGAATGAAATGAGATCAAGGGGGAGAATGTTAGCTTGATCTCCCCATGGTCGTCCCAACGGACGACCGACTTGGTCTCGCGCCCTGATCGGGGGCGTCCAACGTCGCTATCGGGGGCGCCCAAACACGGTGAGATTTTTTGTCCAGTATTTCTTTTTGATTCCTTTTACCAAGTATTTACTATTTACCTGACTATTTTTCATTAGTAACTTTTTGATCACCATCATTACAAAGAAGCACTTGTTTTGAAGCAATGACAGTTCTGCATATTGCACAAGATTGTATACGTTGCACATTTTCTTCTGCCATATCTGATCACGGCTATATACAAAACCATGGAGCTTTGTACATTGACTCCCTTAACAGATCTGTGTTTCTTCTTGTTGCTTCCTTTCTTGGCTGTCCAAATTATAACCACTTCCTGTTGAGTTATCCTCACTTGGAAGTAGTTGATATTGAGCTGTTGCTTCTGTACTTGTAGCTGTTCCATCGCCTGAAGAAATCTCACTGCATATATTACATGCAGATAGGTCTGTTAGGTTACTGCGAGGACTGACGGATCTAGAACAACTTGAACAGACTTACTTCAGCGAGTAGATGATCAATCCAATGGCGACAATTGCGAATGCTAGATAGTACAGCCAGTTTATCTGTTGGTTTCACCTAAATCATGTGAGCATGTAGTGCAAGATCTGGTGCAAAGATCGGTAAGAAATTGTCACCTGTTCTTGATAGAACAATACTCGAATGGCGACTGCCCACATGTCAGATGTTAAGAGTGAGAGGCTGAACAATGTTGATCCACTCATCTGCAAGAGCGGTGGTCATCAGAAAGGGATAAACTACTATTGGACCGTAAAATGAGAAATGAAAGGGTCTTCTGTTTCATACTTCCTAATGAGCTAACGTTACCCAAATAGCTTCATACTTATTTTTTCACATAATTCATAACCACTTGATGGAACCTATTTTTTTTGTTTTCTACTCGTATAGCTTATTTTATGCTTAACATGCTGGATGGAACTTAACCTTAAGAACTACAGGAGTAAGGGTGTAGAACACAAATAGTACAACGGCATATCCTGCGAACAAACTTATCTGAAAACAAACAAGAGAAAAGTACTTAGCAGGAGTGAGTTTTTCTGTCAGATAATTCAAGTGTACTGCAGATAAAAGAGTTGAACCACAACTATGCTTTCCTACCATTGTTGGAGACCAGGCAGCTGCTTCTATGCTCTTCCTTTCGAATATAAATCTGATGTTTTTTCAGGTTAAAAGGTAACATGAATATTTGCTCCAGAAGTGTACATATATGATATTTTTGTTCCAGACAAATTGTAGTGATATTTTAACGATGCAAGGATGAGAGTACATCGATAGACGGCAACTCCAACAGATCATGTCAATTTTCATTGCTGGGTCGTAACTAATAGTGAATTTGTGGAGAGGATACATCTGAATTGTACTGACAAGCAACCCAAATAGTCCAAGCATTGCAACAAATTCTACTCGATCGTTCTTCTTGACACAGTATTCCTACATATTCAAAGAAATGATATGCATATTAGAATTTTTTGATAATATTGCTGGTAGTATCAGGATATATATCATCACCAACGGACCAACCTGCCCAACGTTGCTAATTGCAAAACAAACTGTCCCAGCAATAACGAGAGTATCCCCTAGAAGTGGTATTTTACTTGGATCTGCAGAAAATGAAGGTTTCTGTAAGCTGTTAACACTTATGTAACTCCTGTGCGAGGAACAATTTCAGCTTGTAGGGTTCAGAAACTTAGGTTTTGATTGAGCACATTCGTAACTGTTCTATTGCTAATTTGCCATCTTGTTCAGCATTATATTTGATATCCCAGACTGTCATGATCTGTGCCTATCCTAGGTTTATCACTGAGATTTTTGTAACTGGTATTCGAATTTAACTTCCTTGGTAACTTAGCTCTTATGTAGTACAGTAGTTACCTACTCACCTTGCTCATCTGGAGATTTTGCATCTGAAAGGAGCACAAGAGCTAGGCCTGCCACGCAGGTCCCTGCCCCAAGAAATTGGCAGAAAGAATATGTTGTGCCAAGTGCGTACCAGGTGAGTATGATGACCCATACAACAGTCCAACAATCCAACAACGTTATGCTAGTGATGGACGAGTACTGATATGCCTTGACGACTACAATACAATGCAAGTTTCGGGGATTATAACATGTTTATTTGTTCATCAGTAGGACTAGGAGCAACTACCGAGCAAGGATTGTATTTGTACTCACCCAGATAGTTCCCCTGGACATCGACGAAGGCCAGCGCTAAGTACCAATACCAATGTATCTGCAAGACAAGAGCGGCCAAAACAGTGAGGGTGTGGAATCACTTCGGGTAAGTAAGCTCCATGGTTGATTTTCATGGAGGTATTGCTCACTTGCAGCTTCCGTCGTCGACTCAAGAAGATGGGCACATAAACTAAGGCCAACAGGAGATATGCGAAGAATGGTTGTGCGAGTGGTGCATCAACTCCTGCATAGATATATGAAATTATATCTATCTGCTGTATGAAATGATAATTGGAATATATGGATTGGGCTACTGAGAAGGATGGTACCAAGATTAGCGAATAACGAGTTGGCGAAGCTACCGGCGGCCACCGAGAAGGCCACGAGCTGGCCGAGGAAGAGCACGAGCAGCAGGCCCCGTGCATCCTTGGTCTTGATCCCCATGGGTCTGACGAACCAAGGTGAACGCAAGCCTCAGATGGGATTAGATGCAGAGGGGAGATTTTAGGTGTTTGGTTAGGCTTAATTTGACTTTTTGCTATAAGCCACAAAAGCATCTAAGGTTTTGGTGTTTGCCTTACCATCATACAACAATCTCTATTTAAAAAACTAAAACTAAAACTAAGACTAAGACTAAAAACACCTATTTAGGTGCTTTTGTAGGAAAGGGGAAAGCTGGAGCATTTGTAGATGAGTGGAAGGTAGACCGGCAGATGGGCCTCGTGCCTGTAAACTAAGGCAAGGTTCGTTGGGCTCGTGCAGTAAACTATGGTTAGGTGAGAGCACCATATCCCTTTCAAAAACAAAATGAGGGCCAACGTGTGACTGCTCAACTGATTAGATGAGCATACATTGTCCTATTGCAAATACTTCCTCGTTCCATAATTTTTGTCGCCGGTTTAGTTCTCATTTGTGCTAAAACCATGACAATAATTATGAAAGAGAGAGAGTACAATGTACAGCTCATGTCGCAGTGATCTGATCTGTCAACGTTTCATAATGGCCTACTTATTCTATGTCCTGCACCTGTTTTGAATTTTGATTCGCTCCTGCAACTGTCGGAAGTGGGACTACTAACACCTGCAATTGGTGATTGTTATACCTTCAGATATAGACATGTGGATTTGAAGGGCAGCACCGAAAGGGAGGGGGCCTGGTGGAGTCTGTTTGTACGCATGCTGGCACAGTTATATATGGTCTTATGGACCAGATACGATATGAAATATCTGTGGCATATGATCATATTCAGAAAACAAACTTTCAGTTTCGCAAAAAAAAAATCAAAAAAAAAAATCAGTGAGCTACCAAGCAGCATTGAACAATTTGATATACTGATGAGAGGAGCTTGCGACACGATGACGGATGCCTATCCTGCGAGTTGTGGTAGATTTGTATGGCCTGAATTATTGTCCCTGCCTCAAAAGATCATGACCTAACAAAAATGAACAAACCATTATGCCATATATGCAAGATCAAATCAGGCCAGTTCTTTGTAGCCCATTTTCCCAAATGCCACACAAGAAAATGAACAAAGTAGAAACCATATCCGGGGTCCATGTTTATGTTTTATTTCTAAGACTTCAAAAAATATAGTACCGTACCATAAAGTTTTTTCGCAGCAACACAACCCTAGATGCCAAAGAGGAGCTTTGTTTTTTCACCACGTTTTTTTGGTTCCCCTACATGGCCGGGTATCTCTCTGGCACAGGAAGGCAGGGCACTTGCCCGGGTATCTCTCCGGCACCGGAAGGTTGATTGGATAAAACTATCACAATTGGGGCTGTCGGGACAAGTCAATACCACTTTCAGTAATTTTTGCGAGTCAGTACCAGTTCTGAGTCATAGCGTTGCAAACTGCACTAAATTTTGTCTAACAGCATTTTAACACGCTTTCTGACGGCTGGGGCCCAGCTGCCAGTGCTGAGTTGGCGCCACGTGTCTAGGAGGAGCTGAGGTGGAAGTGGGGCCCACCTGTCAGCCATTATTTTTTATTTTCTCTCCTATTTTACTACTGTCAGTGGGGCTCATGTTATATTTCTCTGTTAAAAAATAAGTCAGGGCCATTTTATCGCTTGACCCGTACTCACCCGTCCACTACTCCACTCCTCCGCGGGTACAACGGCGGCGCGCCGAGCCCGCCCAGTTCGCCTCCACCTTCTTCCCACCCAGCCGGAGACTGAGAGAGAGATTGAGGGGGCCGTGGAGCCCTAGCGAGCCATGGACGCGCCGTGACGGGAGCGGAGGCACCACCGGAAGACCGTGGCGGCGGCGGGCGGGGGAACGACGGCTGTAGCCCGGGCGCCGTACGGCGACGTGTTCAGGGCCCCTCCGCGGTTCGGGGCTGCCGCCACTAGACTACGTGGAGGTGTTCGGGGGCGTCGCCGCCACCTTCTCCATCCCCTACCTCGACCTGCTGCCCGTCTCCATCGCCGACGACGGCCCCGTGGGCGCCGGCAGAGGCAAGGGCGGGCTGAGCTGGGAGAAGAAGAAGGGGATGTTGCTCTCGGAGGTGGAGGAGGGCGGGATGGCGAGCGGGCCGGCCAGATCGGCGTAGGGCGCCGGCGGGAGCGAGTTGCATGTGGTGGCCGGAGGGGATCTGGCTGTAAGGCGACGGGAGACCTGGGGCCCGCTGGCCGATTGAGGAAGAAGAAGGTGGGTGGGGGGAGGAATAGGGAGGCTGACAGGTGGGACCCACTAGCAGTAAATAATAAAATAAGAGAGAAAATAAAAAATAATGGCTGATACGTGGGCCCCACTTCCACCTCAGCTCCTCCTGCACCGGCGCCAACTCAGCACCGTAGTCGGGCCCTCAACACGCCGAAAGCGTGTTAAAATGCTATTAGACGTTTAGTACAGTATGGAACGCTATGACTCAGAACTGGTACTGACTCGCAAAAATTACCGAAAGTGGTACTGACTCATCCCAACAGCCCCAATTGTGGTAGTTTTATCCAATTAACTCGCAAGGACATGCCTGGTATCCTCGTGCAACCATTGTAGTCGATACCAGAGAGCATGTGGTGTTGTTGTCTCACGAATAGTCGCCCGTCGATCATGTGGTTTGTCATCCGACGTTTCAGTATGTCTTGGGGTGGAGGCACATGGCAAAAAGTGGATGTGGTCAATTTTTTTCTATTTTGATCTTTTGTGCTCCCAATCCTCTTGTCCAGCAGTATGACGTCGAAGAAATTGTTCGACAATTTGCATTGCAAGGGGTGTGACATGGGTATACCTTACAGGTACTCGAGTGTGGCATATACGGTCCAGATCGGTAGAAGCCCACGGCGTTGCCAAGGCCCAATAAGGAGTTCGAGTGGCCCATGGACTCTCAATTGCTTGCGAGACAAGAAGAAGCTTAAGATAGAAAGTTCAAAGGAAAAACCTGTTAGGGTTCCGCGTATGAAAACAATAAATTTTACTCTACGCCCCTAAACCCCTGAAGCTGCCAGGACCTATCTATTAGTAATACAGTAACGGGAGGGGCTTTTAGCGAACTTATCCTTGAAGACCGAAAAGCATTGTCAATGCTCAGGAGAGTGTGGTTGATGTAGACGAGCCGAAGCCGACCTCAAGGTCGTGATGAAGTCCTTGCGCTCCTTTGGCTCCAACGACTTGAGTGCCTCAAGTGTGACACCTCGCGGGGAGTTACACACGTCCGGTGCCTGACGATGACTCCCGCTTCCCGATCCAAAGATAGCTATGAAGTAGAGCTCTGGATCCGAATCTCGCTGACAAGGCCTCCAGTGAAGATGTCTCTCGCTCACGCAGTCCAGACTTGGGACCACGGTCACGAGAGAGAGAAAATATCAATTAGAGGTCCTCCCAAAAGTGGAGAGACCTTTATTGATTATTGGTGTATTTAAGTTGGCTAAATACCCCCACTATATATAGGGAGAGGGGAGGTACTACCTCCCTCAAAGTCTCGGGGTGGGACTAAAGGAGAGGAGGGAGGGTGGCACGCCACCCTAGTAGGCCCTCACAGTAGGGCTAGGCCCACCGGCCTCCCTTGCCCCTTCTCCTCCCTCCTTTCTAATGGGCCTTTCCTCCTAATTGGCCCATTAAGCCTTTGACCATTAAAATTAATTTTCTCTTTATTAAATAATTATGAATAAATGATTAAATCAACATTTAACATTCATTCACACATTATTCAATCTCCGTGGCTATGGAACACCTTCCACCTCCACTCCGGACATCCTCCTTCAAACCCTTCCGGTTTTCTCTCTCTATTAATCTTCGGTGATTCCACCGATCCTATAAACACTCTCTAAGCATCATCAAGCCCTTAAGCGTGATACCCACGGTTCGGGAACACCTGCATAAGGTCGGGACACTCCCACACCAATGATCGACAGAGGGACCTAGATGGCCATGTGACCCCTGTGCGTTCCACGAAGATCTTTCGTCGTTTGAACCGAGACAGTCGTGTCTTATTCCCTTTGTCACTCGATACTTGCATTGCCCAAGATCTAATCAATGACATCACCATGTCGTGTTCAATCTCATTACTGAACAATGCTACTTGACTCGTTCCGACAAGCGATATCCCCGTGATCAAATCACACGCTGCGCAGCTATTGGATATAACCTCTCCGAGTGGGCCCTTGAGTATCTTCCCGTCACATGGACGGACAAATCCCGCTCTTGACATATATTGCCTCTATGGTTTCCTCCAAGTACCTGAACACACCTTTATAACCACCGTATTACTAGATGGCGTTTGATGCTATCTAAGCACTCTCAGGAGACAGTGATTGATATAGCTTCACGGTCTAAGGAATAATTACGAGGATCCATTTCTAATCATCGTAACTTGAACTTTGTGACATGATAGGGTCACGATGTTTAGGTTGGGTATTGGTTCATCATCTCATTCTCAGAATGAGATGACCTCATTTCCAACTGGCATAAATGCCACATGATTATGGAACTTGATCATCTATTGACCAATGAACCTATGTCTCAACATAGTGGATGACGATCATCCTTTTCTTTCTTTCAACCATTGATGTTAAACTTAATACTATTCCTAATTTGAGTTATTAAGGATCAGTTCCTTAATTAGCTTCTATTCTGAAACCCCTTTCAGAATCCCTTAAGGAATACTACATAATATCATAATACACCTATTATCAACTTCTACATCTTATAAATCATTATTTATAAGTATTTGCACTTTCATTCTTAACATACTTAAGAATTACTCATATAAGCTCCCACTCAAAATATGTTCCTACATATTTGAATTTGGGACTTATATTTCTCCCACTTAAAAATATGTCAATCACATATTGTTTTAGGAAGACTTTCATAGCTCCCACTCAATTTTATGCAAATTGCATATCCACTCACTATTTTGAATAACTTCAAAAACCTTTGATCAGATATCAAACTTGGAGATTTACTATGAGATACTAGTACTTTACTACTTTTAAATCCACTAGACATTTAGCACATTTGAATCAAATTCATTTGAATTTGTCCAATACTTGACAAATTGTGCTTTTGTCATTCACCCCCTTTTTCCACTATGGCTTTGCAGTCATTTAGGAAAATTCCAAGTAACCCCTTTTACTTGTGAGATTCAGCAACGAATTTCTTTCTACTCTCAAGTGAATTTTGCTTCTAGGATTTCTCATAATTTAGTTTACCATTATTTCCTTAGTAGTTCGTAGGTATGTCATATTTCAAGAATCATGACAAATTATTCACAAATGTCTCCATACAAGATATGGATTACATTTGGAATCCTACTTCATGCAGTGAAAACACTAGTGGGAAAACACAATGATCAATATCATTGCTTCTTTCCTTCTGTGTAGAGAATCGTTCAGGAACTTTGCTCGTTGCGCTTCTCAACACTCTGATGCAGGGTTTTGAATCCTCATCGTGTTTTTCACTATATTCCTTTTGCTCCATAATTGAGAAACATCACTAAAAGTGAGCTTTCTCAAGGATGCACCAAACTCCAACCAGTACGAATCTTGCTTTTCCTTTTGGTTTCAGCTATGGATTTCGTATTCAAAGTTTTCCAATGAATACTTTACACGGACTTATTTGCTATTGTTTTGGTTATATCGAATAACCCCAAAACTTTCACGAATTCAAATGGTTCACTATAAATTCTAATTGAGTGCTAACTATTTCTAACTAATGGTCTTTACATCTACACTACAACGATTTATTTGGTGCCTTCTATTCAACCCCTTTGATATCTAATATCACATTGTGATGCTTTGCATTTTGACGTTTCAAAACGCTTTGCATTCCACAATTTCTTTTATGCCATTCTTATAAATTCGAATTTCATTACTATTGATCAAATCATAGTAATTATATTATCTTTTATCTTCATACCCTTTGTTGATGAAACACTTTGATCATATCAAATAGTTTCATATTCATGTTTCCTTTGGTAAACTACTTTACACATTTAAACAATCATATAATGATAATTACCATTTTGTTAAAACATAATACATCGAATATGTATTTACTTTTAACATTTCATTAAACACTTTGTATTCAAGTAATACACGGTGTTCAAGTTATTTTGCCGAACTTAGGCATGATTTATATGTGATAAGAAATCGAATGACTTTCACATATTATCACATAACTTTGAATTTAAACAATGTTTTTTCATTCGTTAATGAACATATCATTAAGTTGGGTATTTTAAGGCATTTTTAATGTTTTACAAATGTTCATGCATTATCAAGTAGTTTCAAACAACAAGGATAATTCACACATAATCAAGCAAGATATGAACACGAATAGAAATTATTCATAAAAGTGGAACAACTGTTTGTTACAAACTCATATGAATAACTGTCTCACGAAATGTGAGACACACTAAAGAAGTTCACAATCTCTTGATTAGAATAATCATCCTAAACCACAAACTAAATGATAAATGTTGAGGGAGAGTGTCGTCGGCCGTCATCATCATGCTCGCCATCAACACGCAACGTCACCTCCTCTCCAACAAGCACCTCTCATGCAGAAGGACCTATTTTCAGCAAAACAGAACAAGTATCAGATATACTTAACACTACAATTGTGTTTGCAAGATTATAACATTTATAAAACCGTATATCAAATATATACCTTTGTCATTGATGACATGAGCGACATCTGGTTCAACCAACACATTCCTGAGATGTATCACGAACCGGTGGAACTCCAATGTTTCCGTGTCGCCCCTCATTACGCAAGTCCTGACTTGTGCTTGGAAGCTTGGTGGAAGCGATCGTAGCACAATTCCCATCGCAAATGAGCTTGAGAACCAGTTGTCCAGGTAGTATGCCAGACTCATGTATGCATCTTATATGCTCAATAAGTGCTCGTCCAGTGAGGAACCTGTTGGGTCCGCAGCATAGAAAACAAAAAATTTCCTACGATGAGAACTATACGCCAAGATCTATCTACTAGATACAGAGCAACGGGTGGACATACATCCATGGAGAACTTACCCTCGAAGACAACGAGCTTTGTTAACGAGTAGGAACTCGTGGTTGATGTAGTCGTACACTTGGTCCGAAAGGCCGCAACTCAGCAAGATCCGCACTGCCAAGGCACACGCTCAAGCCACCGGACAACCTCCACCTCCTCGCTCCAGCGATCCAGGAAACAACAACTCCTTCCGCATTTAAATGCCACCGGAACATGTATCTCGCTAACTGAGACCATGGGGAATAATTCTAGAGGGGAGAGATCCTTCACAAGGAGGTGTGAGGATGAAGGAGGAATGGTGTGGCCTTTATAGGAGGAGGGGTGCCCTCTCTCCATGGTCATGCATGGGGGTGCACCTCACCTCCCCATTCATGTGGTGGTAACCCTCCACATTAAAATGCCTCTTCACATTCCCTTTAAAGTCTCCACTTTAAATGCATTAAGTTTCTCCAAATTTAATGCTCTCATTTAATAAAACTCTTTTATTAAATTTATTCAGAATTTTGTTAATTACTTTAATTAACAAACATTCACATATAGCCCCTTGCAATATTTCAATATCACATGCGTAACCACTTTCGCAATTTCACCAAACAATTTCCGGTTTCTATTGAAACAATTCCTGCGCTTTGCAATTCTTTCGTCTAAAACATATGTGCTCCAAAATGGTGTCCAGAACTCTTAAGTGTGCCACCCTACGGTTCATGAATAATGCGTATATGATCGAGACCCTTCTCCGATGAATAGTCGTTAGCGGGACCGGAGATCCGCATCGACTCCTACACATTCAACGATGACTCTGTGATCGTGATAACCTTTAACGCTTGTAACTAAATCCTTTGTCTCTCGATATATTACATGTTCGAGATTCGATCATCGGTATCTCCATACCTAGTTTGATCTCGTCCGACATGCACTCTTTTCTCGCTCCTGATATAACATTCTAGTGATCACATCACTTGCTTGCAAGCTATCCTAATGTGATATCACAGAGAGGGCCCAGAGTATATCTATCCGTCATCTGGATTGACAAATTCCACTCTTGATCCATGAGCCTCAACATAATGCCTTCGTAGCATTGAACCCATCTTTATAGTCACCCTGTTACGGTGTGACGTTTGATGTTATCAAGATACTCTTCCGGTGTTAGCAATTAACATGATCTCATGGTCTAAGGATAAAGATTACTTCGTATGATGTTATAGCAATATAAACACAATGACTTGATCGTAATGCTATACTTCGGATGAATGTTCATCACATCATTTCACAAATGCTGTGACCTTGTTATTAACAACATCCAATGTCCATGATCAGGAAACCTTGATCATCTTGTTAATCAACAAGCTAGTCTATAAGAGAGGCATGACTAGGAACCCTTTTTGTTTATTAAACACACATGTATTGATGTTTCCTATCAATACAATTATAGCATGCAAAATAAACATCTATCATATACAAGGAATACATAATAACAACTTTATTATTGCCTCTCAGGGCATATTTCCTTCAGTCTCCCACTTGCACTAGAGACAATAATCTAGTTTATATAGTGATAAATCTAACACCCATGGAGTTCTGGTGTTGATCATGTTTTGCCCTAGGGAGTACTTTAGTCAATGGATCTTCTACATTCAGGTCCGTGTGCACTTTACAAAATCTTTATATCTCCATCCTTGACATGCTCGCGGATGGAGTGAAACCGGCGCTTAATATGCTTGGAATTCTTGTGAGACCTTGGTTCCTTGGCGTTGGATATGGCTCCATTATTGTCACAATAGATCACCATCGTGTCCAACGCACTGGGAACCACGCCCAGTTCCATAATGAACTCCTTCATCCAAACCGCTTCGCTACCGCCGCTCAAGCAAAGAACATATTCCGCCTCATTGTTGATCCAGCCACCACAAAGTTGTTTGGAGCTCCTCCAACTAACTTCTGCTCAAGAGAAATACGTATCCGGATTGAGACTTAGAGTCATCCGGATCAGTGTCAAAGCTAGCATCAACATAACACTTAGCGACTAGCTCTTCTTCACCTCCGTATATAAGAAACATATCCTTAGTTCTTCTCAAGTACTTAAGGATATTCTTGACCGCTATCCAGTGTTCCGAACCTGGATCAAATTGGTACCTACTAGTCAAACTAATAGCATGTGCCACATCCGGTCTTGTACATAGCATGGCATACATTATAGAGCCTATGGCTGAGGCATAGGGGATCTTATCCATTATCTCTCTTTCTTCCGTCAGTGGGACTTTGAGTCTTACTCAATGTCTTGCCTTGCAACATAGGTAAGAACCCCTTCTTACTTTTGTCCATATTAAACTTCTTTAATATCTTATCAAGGTATGTACTCTACGATAGCCCAATTAGGCATCTTGATCTATCTCTATAGATTTTAATGCCTAATATATATGAAGCTCCACTAAGGTCCTTCATCGAAAATTTGCTGTTTGGATAACTTTTAACACTGTTTAAAAGATCTATATCATTTCCAATCAATAATATGTCATCCACATAAAATATCAGAAATGCCACATTGCTCCCACTCACTTTCTTGTAAATACAAGCCTCTCCATAAGTTTGGACAAATCCAAACTCTTTGATCACCTCATCAAAGCGGAGATTCCAACTCCAGGATGCTTGCTTCAGTCCATAGATGGATCGCTGAAGTTTGCACACCTTATCAGCATCCTTAGGATCGACAAAACCCTTAGGTTGTATCATATACAACTCTTCTTCAATATTACCATTGAGGAACGCAGTTTTGACATCCATCTGCCATATTTCATAATTGAAATATGCAGCAATTGCTAACATAATCCTAACCGACTTAAGCATCGCTACGGGAGAGAATGTCTCATCATAGTCAACTCCTTGAATTTGTCGAAACTCCTTTATGCATAAGTCGAGCCTTATAGATGGTTACATTACCATCAAAGATCAATTTTTCTTTGAAAATCCATTTATTCTGAACGGCCTTTCGGTCGTGAGGTAAGTCCACCAAGGTCCAAACCTGGTTTTCGTACATGGATTCCATCTCGGATTTCATGGCTTCTAGCCATTTGTTGGAATCAGGGCTCATCGCTTCTTCATACGTCGCAGGGTCATCTATTTCATCAATCATGAAATTCATAACAGGATTGCCGTACAGTTCAGGAGATGCACGTGTCCTGCTTGACCTGCGAGGTTCAGTAGTGTCCTCTTTTGGAGTTTCATGATCAATATCATTAGCTCTCTCTTCATTAGGTGAAGTCAACTCCGAAACAACTTCTGGAGCTGCGCTACTCGCCATTTCATGAAGAGAAGGTTCAATAACCTCTTCGAGTTCTACCTTCCGACTACTCACACCTTTCGCAAGAAACTCCTTCTCAAGAAGGGATCCATTCTTGGCAACAAAGACCTTGCCCTCGGATCTGTGATAGAAGGTATACCCAATCGTTTCCTTAGGGTATCCTATGAAGACGCATTTTTCCGCTTTGGGTTCGAGTTTATCCGGTTAAAGTTTCTTCACATAAACATCACATCCCCAAACTTTAAGAAATGATAGCTTAGGTTTGTTTCCAAACCATAATTCATACGGTGTCTTTTCAACGGATTTATATGGTGCCCTATTTAAAGTGAATGCAGCGGTTTCCAGTGCATAACCCCAAACTGACAGTGGCAAGTCAGTTAGAGACATCATAGATCATACCATATCCAATAAAGTACGATTACGACGTTCTGACACACCATTACGTTGTGGTGTTCCGGCAGGCGTGAGTTGTGAAACTATTCCATAGTCTTTCATATGTGTGCTAAACTCGTAACTAAGATACTCTCCTCCACGGTCGGACCGTAGAAATTTGATCATTCTGTTACGATGATTTTCTACTTCATTCTGAAATTCTTTGAACTTTTCAAAAGTTTCAGACTTGTGTTTCATCAAATAGATATACCCATATTTACTCAAATCATCCGTGAAAGTAACAAAATTACGATATCCACCTCGTGTCGACACACTCATTGGTCCACACACATCAGTATGTATGATTTCCAATAAATCTGTCGCCCGTTCCATTGAACCGGAAAACGGCGTTCTAGTCATCTTGCCCATAAGGCATGGCTCACATGTATCAAATGATTCAAAATCAAGTGATTCCAAAATTCCATCAGAATGGAGTTTCTTCATGCGTTTAACGCCAATATGACCTAGACAGCAGTGCCACATATATGTAGATATATCATTATCAAGTTTAATTCTTTTAGCATCAACATTATGAATATGCATAATACTACTATCGAGATCCAACAGAAATAAACCATTCAACGCAGGTGCATGACCATAAAAGATATTATTCATATAAATCGAACAACCATTGTTTTCAGACTTAAATGAATAACCACTTTGCATCAAACACGATCCAGATACAATGTTCATGCTCAGTGCAGGCACCAAATAACAATTATTTAGGTTTATAACTAATCCCGATGGCATATGGAGAGGCAGCGTTCCGACGGCGATCACATCAACTCTTGATCCATTGCCGACCCGCATCGTGACCTCATCCCTTGCTAGTTGTTGCTTGTTCCGCAGCCCCTGAACCGAGTTACATATATTAGCAACCGATCCGGTATCAAATACCCAGGTGCTACTACGAGTACTAGTCAAGTACACATCAATAACATGTATATCACATATACCTTTGTTTGCCTTGCCGGACTTCTTGTCCGCCAAATACTTGGCGCTTCCAATGGCGATCCTCTTGCAATAGTAGCACTTTTCGGTGTCGGACTTAGGGCCAGCTCGGTTTCTTTTTAGGCGCGCAATGACTTGCCACCCTTCTTCTTTCCCTTGTGCTTGCCTTTCTTGTCCTTCTTGAAACCGTGGTCCTATTGATCATCAACACTTGATGTTCTTTCCTAATCTCCACTTCGCAGTCTTAAGCATCGACAGCTCGGAAGAGACTTCGTCATGCGCTTCATATTATAGTTCATCAATAAGGTCGTGTAGCTAGGTGTTAGTGATTGGTTAACATGATGTATGCCTTAGTCAATGGTAATCGTTATTCCCAAGGACACAAGCTTATCGGCGCATCCAGACATTTTGAGTAATGCTCACTAACGGAGTTGTTTTCCTCCATCATGCAGCTAAAGAACTTTTCTGTAGCATTATAACTCTCTACGGCAGCGTGGGTATCAAAAATCATTTTCAATTCTCCCATGGTATCAAAGGCATTGCCATTTTCGAAACGCTTCAAGTTCGCTCTAGCCCATACAAGATGCAGCAATGAACTAAGTTGTGGTCCTCCGACGAGTTATATAGACGTTTTTTCCTCGTCGGGGCATCGAGCTGGTGGGGTCCTAGCAAGCATCTAGCACATATTGCTTTTGTGCAGAGTGAGGAGAATCCTCAAATTCATAGCCTAGTTGGTGAAGTTGCTACCATTCGTAAAAGTTTCTCTCTCCATGAACACATTGAAATTAAAAGCAGGTGGTGCCATCTATAACAGAATTTGTAAAGTATATTTATACTAAGTTTATGATAGATTGAGTTCAACTAATCCAAATTACTAATGAACTCCCACTCAAAAACGACATCCCTCGTGTCCTTTTGGTGATTACATGAACCAAATCCACTACACCAAGTCCGATCATCACGTGAGTCGGTGTAGCTTCAAAGGCGAGCATCTATATGGGCATCATATCAACTATATGACTCATGCTTAACCTTTCGGTCCGTGTTCCGAGGCCATGTCTGTACATGCTAGGCTCGTCAAGTAAGAACCTTAGTATTTGCGTGTAAACTCTTTACACCCGTTGTATGAAAGCGTAGAGTTGAAAACACCCGATCATCACGTGATGCCTCAAAACACGATCCACAAAACGGTGCATACTTAAGGAAGAACACATTTTATCTTGATATCTAAATGAGGAATCATCTTATAATGCTACCAAACGCGCCAAACTAGCAGTATAAGATGCTAACATTTAATGTGTCAAGTGAGATGATATGGTCCATGCATTTGATCTCTATCACTTGCATCGTGGTATGATCTCTATCAATCCTTCGTGTGTAAGGCCAAGGTCTATGGAACTTACACGTTGAGTGTGTTGTAAGAGTATCTATCATACATCTACTTACAACAATACCATATCAAAACACTAGCCCAGCAACGATCTAAACTAGACGCCTCTAATTTATCAATTGCAAGTTTTACGTGGCTTAGGGCTTTCGGAGATAGAACCGGTCTAACCTATGAACATGAACCACAACGACGATAATCAAGTTATTAGCAACTCATTTGTAAATCAGATATTGACTATAGTAGGAGAGACAGACACCCGCCAACCACTTATGCAAAACAAGTTGCATGTCAGTCGTGGAACCGGTCTCATGTACGATGACATGTAAGGTTGGTCCGGGCCGCTTCATCCTACTATGCCACCAATATCCAAAGTATATAGAAGATGCAATAACATGATCATCATCGCCCACATATAAGCATATGTGTACTACCCGTGCAAAGCACCTACGACAGATCGTCCTCGATACCACTGTTGGGTCCGCAACATAGAAAACAAAAAAATTCCTACGATGAGAACTATACGCCAAGATCTATCTACTAGATACAGAGCAACGGGTGGACATACATCCATGGAGAACTTACCCTCGAAGACAACGAACTTTGTTAACGAGTAGGAACTCGTGGTTGATGTAGTCGTACACTTGCCGATCTCAAGATCGTGAGGAAGTCCGAGCGCCGCAACTCAGCAGCGCATCCGCACTCGCACACACGTTCAAGCCACCAGACAACCTCCACCTCCTCGCTCCAGCGATCCAGTGGAAACAAAGAACTCCTTCCGCATTTAAATGCCACTGAACATGTATCTCGCTAATCCGAGACCATGGGGAATAATTCTAGAGGGGAGAGATCCTTCACAAGGAGGTGTGAGGATGAAGGAGGAATGGGTGGCCTTTTATAGGAGGAGGGGTGCCCTCTCTCCATGGATTTGCATGGGGGTGACCTCACCTCCCCCATTCATGTGGTGGTAACCCCTCCACATTTAAATGCCTCTTCACATTCCCTTTTAAAGTCTCCACTTTAAATGCATTAAGTTTCTCCAAATTTAATGCTCTCTCATTTAATAAAACTCTTTTATTAAATTTATTCAGAATTTTGTTAATTACTTTAATTAAAAAACATTCACATATATCCCCTTGCAATATTTCAATATCACATGCAGAACCACTTTCTATAATTTCACCCGAAACAATTTCCGGTTTCTATTGAAACAATTCCTGCGCTTTGCAATTCTTTCGTCTGAAACATATGTGCTCCAAAATGGTGTCCGGTAACTCTTAAGTGTGCCACCCTACGGTTCGCGAATAATGCAGACATGATCGAGACCCTTCTCCGATCAATAATCAGCTGGACCGGAGATCCGATCGACTCCTACACATTCAACAATGACTCCTGTGATCGTGAGAACCTTTAATGCTTGTAACTAAATCTCTTTGTCTCTCGATATATTACATGTCCAAGATTCGATCATCGGTATCTCCATACCTAGTTTGATCTCGTTACCGACATGCACTCTTTTCTTGTTCCCGTGATATAACATTCTAGTGATCACATCACTTGCTTGCAAGCTATCCTAATGTGATATCACCGAGAGGGTCCAGAGTATATCTATCCGTCATCTGGATTGACAAATTCCACTCTTGATCCATGAGCCTCAACATAACACCTTCGTAGCATTGAACCCATCTTTATAGTCACCCTGTTACGGTGTGACGTTTGATGTTATCAAGATACTCTTCCGGTGTTAGCAATTAACATGATCTCATGGTCTAAGGATAAAGATTACTTCGTATGATGTTATAGCAATATAAACACAATGACTTGATCATAATGCTATACTTCGGATGAATGTTCATCACATCATTTCACAAATGTTGTGACCTTGTTATTGACAACATCCAATGTCCATGATCAGGAAACCTTGATCATCTTGTTAATCAACAAGCTAGTCTATAAGAGAGTCATGACTAGGAACCCTTTTTGTTTATTAAACACACATGTATTGATGTTTCCTATCAATACAATTATAGCATGCAAAATAAACATATATCATATACAAGGAATACATAATAACAACTTTATTATTGCCTCTCAGGGCATATTTCCTTCAGAACCCTCCTCCATCTTTATGGAGAGGAAGTCCCCCATCAGCTCATACTCCCACATGTGCACTTGTTCCACAAAATGTGATCTCATATGTGCCATGACCACTCGGGGTTTAATACTTCCCACCATTGGCCACAGCCCATCCTCCATTCCAAGGCGCATCGTCACTGATATGAATGTGGCCATCACATGACGATGATAGCGCATATCCCGTTGCTCCTGGGTCTCATGAGAATAGGGTGGCTCCAAATACATCTGGCAGGTCATGTAGTCAGCTACATTGTTCTCATCAAGGAGATCAAATAGGCGTATGACCCATGCAGAAAAGTTGGATCCATCTAACTTGAGCTTTTCTCCTTTTAACCAATTGTCGATAGGGAAGGTAATCTCGGGGAGAACCATTTTCTACAGTTATAGTTGCAAAAGGAATTTAGACTAAGTTTATAATTAAATGAGTTAATAGTAACTCCACTCAGAAACACTTATCCCCAAAAGGGTTCCTAGTGATAGCACGACCCCTATCAGCCACATCTCCCCCGATCGTCACCAGCCATGAATGTGGGTTCAAGGGTGGACGCTAAACGTCGGTCACATCATTCATGCGACTTGTGCTCGATCTTTCGACCATCCGTGTTCCGAGGCCATGTCTGCACATGCTAGGCTCGCCAACTCAACCTTAGTGTATTCGCTGTGCAACATGGCTTACACCCACTGTATGCGAACATAGATATGTCTGACACCTGTGCCCGTAACCTGGATCGCCTCATACCGAAGAACTTTCTTGGTGGTGCACACTAAGGGGGAACACAATTGTTGGTAATTTTAACAGGGATCATCTTATTAGGCTACCGTCGAGTATCTAATACTAGCAGACAATAAGACATACAAACAATAACATTGAATGTAAATGCTATGTGATATGGTCCTTCAAGTCGTGATCTCCATCCGTTGTCATCGGGTTCCGGCGCCAGGGTTCCGACGCCGTAGACACCAGGGTACCGGTGTCATTCCAGTGTGGTAGTTCGTCACCTTCGTGACTGTCTACTACTATGTAACAAAAGGTAATCACTTACCTTTGCCACAACCATATCACAAAGCAACGCCCCCCTGCAAAACAAAGTTAGACGCCTCTACTTTATCTTTGCATGTTTTACGTGGCTGAATGGGCTTTCGCACAAGAACCGTTCTTACCTATGAACTTTCAGCACAACGCTAATCAAGTAGTTGTCTCTACTACACCCCTTTCGGGGCCCTCCATTGCAAATGGTATACCAATTAATTGGAGAGAGACAGACACCCCCCTAAGCCACTTTATACGGTACAAGCCGTATGTCAAGCGTGCACCAGTCTCGCGAATGAATGTGTAAAGTCGGTTGGGGGCCACTTCATCAAGCATTACTGCGGTATGCACAAGTACACGTGGGAGGGTAACAACTAAAAGATCAATGCCCACACACTACATATCATGTGTTCTACCCATACTAGCATTACTACGCATAGATCTAGCTCTGATACCACTGTAGGGGTTCCGCATATAAAAACAATAAATTTTACTCTATGCCCCTGAACCCCTGAAGCTGCCAGGACCTATCTATTAGTAATACAGTAACGGGAGGGGCTTTTCGCGAACTTACCCTTGAAGACCGAAAAGCGTTGTCAACGCTCAGGAGAGCGTGGTTGGTGTAGACAAGCCAAAGCCAACCTCAAGGTCGTGATGAAGTCCTTGCGCTCCTTTGGATCCAACGACTTGAGTGCCTCAAGTGCGACACTTCGCGGGGAGTTACACACGTCCGGTGCCTGACGATGACTCCCGCTTCCCTGATCCAAAGAAGAGCCATGAAGTAGAGCTCCGGATCCGAATCTCATGGCGACGGGCGCCCACGGTGAAGATGTCTCGCCGCCAGCCTGACTTGGGACCACGGTCACGAGAGAGAGAGGGGGAGAGAGAAAATATCAATTAGAGGTCCTCCAAAAAGTGGGGAGGCCTTTATTGATTATTAGTGTATTTAATTTGGCCAAATATCCCCACTATATATAGGGGGAGGGGAGGTACTACCTCCTTGAAAGTCCCGGGGTGGGACTAAAGGAGAGGAGGGGGAGGGGTGGCCGCCGGCCATCCTAGTGGGCCCCGCGCGGGGGGCTAGGCCCAGCCGGCCTCCCCCTTGCCCCTTCTCCCTCTCTCCTTTTCCCTAATGGGCCCTCTCCCTCCGGAATTGGCCCATTAAGCCTTTTACCATTAAAAATGATTTTCTATTTATTAAATAATTATGAATAAATGGTTAAATCAACATTTAACATTCATTCACACATTATTCAATCTCCGTGGCTATGGAACACCTTCCACCTCCACTCCGGACATCCTCTGGACTTACCGAAACCCTTCCGGTTTTCTCTCTATTAATCTTCGGTGATTCCACCGATCCTATAAAACACTCTCTAAGCATCATCAAGCCCTTAAGCGTGATACCCCACGGTTCGGGAACACTCCAGACATGGTCGGGACACTCCCGCACCAATGATCGACAGAGGGACCTGGATGGCCATGTGACCCCTGTGCATTCCACGAAGATCTTTCGTCGTTTGAACCGGGACAGTCGTGTCTTATTCCCTTTGTCACTCGATACTTGAATTGCCCGAGATCTGATCAATGACATCACCATGTCGTATTCAATCTCGTTACTGAACAATGCTACTTGACTCGTTCTGACAAGCGATATCCCCGTGATCAAATCACACGCTGCGCAGCTATTGGATATAACCTCTCCGAGTGGGCCCTTGAGTATCTTCCCGTCACATGGACGGACAAATCGTGCTCTTGACATATATTGCCTCTACGGTTACCTTCGAGTACCTAAACACACCTTTATAACCACCATATTACCAGATGGCGTTTGATGCTCTCTAAGAACTCTCGGGAGACAGTGATTGATATAGCCTCACGGTCTAAGGAATAGTCTACGAGGATCCATTTCTAATCATCGTAACTTGAACTTCATGACATGATCGGGTCATGATGTTTAGGTTGGGTATTGGTTCATCATCTCATTCTCAGAATGAGATGACCTCATTTCCAACTAGCATAAATGCCACATGATCAGGAAACTTGATCATCTATTGACCAATGAACCAGTGACTAGAGTTTCACTGGGAACCCCTGGTTGTTTGTATATCACACGTGTATTGATGTTTCCACTCAATACAGTTATAGCATGATATAAAACTTAATCATAAACTATATGAAATATGATAATAGTCCTTACTACTATTTGTCTCTAGGGCATATTTCCAACAAAACCCTAATCTGTAACCGACTCGACCTGCTACCCGAGACCTAGCCTATCTATATAAAGGCTAGGAGGGGCCGGCGAGGAGGATAATCACAACCCTAGTTTCCACAACTCTCGCCAGATTGCATCTGCGCGCCCCTGTAATCTTCGATTCCTTTGTTAATTCCAAGAGCAGACAAGCAGGAGTTGGGACCTCAACGAGGCCTGAACCTGGGTAAAACTTGCATCCCTGTGTTCTTGTTTGCTAGCCGATTGATGCCTCCAGCGCTCCCTCCATCTCCAAAACCCAAGTCCATAAAAGTGGGCATTGACGAGTTGAACCCTCGTCAATTGGCGCCGTCTGTGGGAACTGGGAGTGCTGATGTCGCGGCTTCTTCGGCCCCATCAACTGCGATCTACAACTCTGCAACAGTGGAGATTCGCCAACTCTTCAGCGCGTTCAACTTCACTGTCCACACGCCGGCCACTCGCCCGGCTTTCGAGTCCGTGGGTGATGGGATTAGTCTGGCGATTGGGAGCTTCCGCTTCCAGGTTGGTCAACTGGGCAGGCTTTGCATGCCTAACCAGCCAACGGCACCCGCGATTGCTCCAGCATCGTGGTTCCCGCCACCAATCAGCACCCTTAGCAAGCTCAACACCTCAGCAACAACTAGGAGTACGGACAACGGCAGCAGTCGCGGATCCGATCTGGGTGACCTAGCTACGGAAGATGGAGCCTACGGCTTCGCATCTGAAAGTTGCGGGAGCAACAACTTCCCCAACCACTTCATGTGCGCCGTCATCAACACGGGTGACACCAGCGTGAATCGCGAAAACACTGGCACCGGATCTAGCACCGGACCGCCCAACGGCAGTACGCACAACGGCACCGGACCACCCAACGGCAGTACGCCCAATGGAGGCCCCACCAATGGTGGCAACGGCGCGCCCGTCAACAATGGGACAGGAGGATAACCATCGCTCTCCTTCCACGGAGGATCCTCATCCAAAGGCAACGAGTACGATGCCAACAAGAGGCGATCTCGACTGGCCCACCTCACCGAGAAAGAACGCGTAGAGGTTGCGAAAGTCCTCAACTTCAGCTCTATGACGGTGGATACGCGGGGCAACGTGCTCCCAAAAACACCGCAAGCCGCGGTAACGGTGGCTACCATGTACCTCCTCAACAACCAGCCACCGGCTGGAGATCCACGAGCTGCCATATAGCGATCTACGATCGCGGGCCTGGGGTTAATCGAGGCTGCCCTCGACAAAGAACCAACACCAGAGACGAAGAAAAGCAAGGCTCTAGAAAAGTACTACTCGTACTCCTCCAGTGGTGATAGTCACGATCTGTCACGGCGACATCGCTCACGGCGGCATGACCGGGATTACGATGCGCATGATGACCTCACACAGCGCAAACTTGACAAGATGCGGGCAAGACATGCTCGTTCGACTGACTCGGAAGAAGACGAGACTGAACTCTGCGGCGCCAGATGTTTTAGCAGGGCCATCAGGCAGAAGAGAATGCCCAAGGGGTTCAAACTCCCGTCGGAGAACCCAAAATTTGATGGCCTGCAGGACCCGAAAATATGGCTGGAGGACCACATCTCCTCCGTCAGGCTACAGGCGGGAGTCAAAGCACGACCATGCAATGCCTGCAGCTACAGCTGCAGGGCGCTGCCCACGCATGGCTCAACAATCTCCCGCACGAATCCATTCACAGTTGGGAAGAGCTGGTCTACAGCTTTGTGCGCAACTTCAAGGGTACTTATAAAAGGCCCGCATCAATCGAATAATTGCAAAGCTGCTAGCAAAGATCCGGCGAATCACTGCGCTCGTACATCCAGAGGTGGTCCATCATCAAGAACTCCGTAGAAAACATCTCGGAGGATCACGCAATCGACGCATTCAACGACGGCATCCGCCGTATAGAGCTCAGGGAGGAGCTGGGCCGCTCGAAGCCCAAAACGATCGACCACCTGATGGAAATCGCGAATCGGTGGGCTGACAGAGAAGACTCGGTGAAGAATTGTCCCTACTCCGATGACGATGACGACCTCGAGCGCAGACGCGACCGCCGAGGCAAACGTCGGATGCGCATCTACGATGACCGTGACGAGGTCAATATGGTCACCGCCGGCTACGCCGACAAACGCGACGACAACCGCAACAGCGGATATCGCAGCGATGGATACAACAACAGCGGAAAAACCACACAGGTGTGGCAGCGCCGCACTCGTGAAGAGGCACCCGCAACATCTATCAAGGATAAACTATCCGGGCCATACAACGTGCACTACTATATCGACAAGCACGATGGCAAGAAGAAATCCAGCCACCTTCTCAAGGACTGCCGCGAGTTCCTCAAACTCCACGAGGGCCTGGCCCGGATGAATCGCGACACGGTCAACAGGGGCTATGGAGCCGCCCCAGGCGCTATGGCACATGGAGCTCCGCCACCACCGCCCGGACCACCACCACCCACGGCCGCGCCGGTCTAGCATCACGGAGGCGAGCCATACCCACGAGCCGTGGGCAACATGGGATGATCCAAAAAGGCGTCCCTCAAATCGAGTGTAGAAGCCCATCACTCGCCAAGTCAACTTGGCAATAAACTCTCCACCTTCCACCACTGAGTACCTTAGTGGAAGCGACTCCTGCATCACCTTCGATAGGCGTGACCACCCACGCCAAGTTCCTCATCCAGGACACTGTCCCCTTGTACTTGAGGCGCAGATCGGGGGCTTCGATATGACTCGCGTCTTCATGGATGATGGCAGCGGCATTAACCTCATGTTCACGAGCACCTTGCATGCGATGAGGATCCCTTTGACTTGTATGGAAGTTTTGGACACGACGTTCCACGGCATCGTCCTAGGGAAGGGCATATATCCCCTGGCCAAAATCAACCTCGACGTCATCTTCGGCACGCTGCAAAACTTTTGACAAGAGTGCATCGACTTTGAAGTCGTTGACTGGCCTTCACAATACCATTGCATCCTCAGACGTATCGCGTTCACGAGGTTCATGGCAGTGCGGCACTACGCCTACCTGCAGATGAAAATGTCAGGTCCAAACGGCGTAATCACAATCAATGGCAACTTCGAGAGGTCCGATAGCTGCGGCAGGGAATTCAACAGAATCTCACAGTCCTTCGGCATGCAGGAGGAACTCGCAAGACTGAAGGAGTCGACAGACAACATTCTGCATCCCCTGACCAGGCCAAGTTCACCCGACCCGTCCTTCGACTCATCGGTGCACACGAAGAAAGTCCAGGTCCACCCAACGGACCCGACCAAGACAACCCTCATCGCCAACAACTAGAGTTCCGCATAGGAACTCGCGCTTGTCGAATTCCTCCGTGAGCACTAGGAGATCTTCGCCTGGTGTCCAGTAGACATGCCAGGGGTTCCCAGGGAATTCGCCGAGCACTCACTCAACGTGAATCCAGACGCAAGGCCAGTCAAGTAGACAATTCGGCGACTATCTGAACCAAGAGCAAAAGCAGTCGGAATGGAGATCAACTGACTCCTCGAGGCAAAATTCATACGCGAGATCAAGTAAAGTACTTGGCTCACTAACACGGTGCTTGTGCCTAAAAAGACACGGAAATTCTATGGATGTGCATGGACTTCACCTCCTTGAATAAGCACTGCCCAAAGGATAACTTCCTGTTGCCACAAATCGACCAAATCATCGACTCCACTACGGGATGTGATCGTCTCTACTTCCTCGACGCCTACTCAGGCTACCATCAGATTCGAATGAAGGAGGAGGATCAGGAGAAAATGATGTTTACGACGCCCTTTGGTGTGTTCTGCTACAACACGATGCCCTTCAGGCTAAAAAACGCAGGAGCCACCTATCAGCGGTGCATGCAGGCTTGCCTAAAGAACCAACTTGGTCGCAACATCCAAGTCTATGTTGATGACATTGTCATCAAAACCAAAGAGGAAGCCTCGCTAATCGACGATCTACGCGAGACCTTCGCCAACCTCGACTGCTACCGGATCAAGCTCAATCCGGATAAATGCGCGCCTTCGGCGTGCCATCTAGGCAGTTACTCGAAGCAAACCCGAAGAAAATAATGGCCATACTAGCCATGGAGAAGCCGAAGAACGTAAACGGCGTCCAGCAGCTGGCTAGGCGAATCGCAGTGCTCAGTCGATTCATCAGTCGAATGGGCGAAAAGGCACTGCCCTTCTACCAACTTCTCCACAAAGCTAACAAGTTCGAGTGGACAGACGAGGCGCAAGAAGCATTCGAAGACCTCAAATGTCTACTATCCACCTCGCCAGTACTGGTGACTCCACGCGAAAAAGAGCCACTATTGCTCTACATCTCCGCCACCAACCAGGTGGTCAGCACGGTGCTTGTGGTGGAACGAGCCGAAGAAAACAAGGTCCACGGGGTCCAGCGCCCAGTATATTACCTCAGCTAGGTGCTCACGCTAACGAAATAGCGGTACCCGCACTACCAGAAGCTGGCGTATGGCATCTTCATGACAGCTAGGCGACTGCGCCACTACTTCCAGGAGCACCCAATCGTGGTGGTAAACGACGCCCCGCTCGGGCACATACTCAATAATCCTGATGCCACCGGACGAGTCGCGCTCTGGGGAATCGAACTATCTCCACGAGACATAACATACGAGAAGCGCGACGTGATCAAGTCGCAAGTTCTCCCGGACTTTCTCGTGCACTAGATGGAGAATCAGCTCCCCGATAAACCAGATATGTCCTACCTCTGGACAATGCACTTCGACGGGTCCAAGCGAAAGGATGGAGCCGGCGTAGGTGTCATACTGACATCGCCCCAGGGAGACAAGATGAAATACATTCTGCGAATGCAGTTCACCGCCTCCAATAATGAAGCTGAGTACGAGGCCCTAATCCATGGGATGCGGATGGCAAAAGCCTGCGGAACCAAAAGACTCATCATCTACGGCGACTCCAAACTGGTGGTCAACCAAATGATGCACAAGTGCGACGCACTGAGCGACAACATGATCACCTATCACGACCTCTACGATACACTCGAAGGAGACTTTGACGGCTATGAGCTACGACATGTGGGCCGCAAAAGCAATGAAGAGGTGGATCTCCTCGCCAATATTGGCTCCACCTGCGCCCTCATACCACCTGGGCTATTTCTCGAGCGCATCTGCGAATGCTCCATCAAGCTAAAGGCTCTAGAGAAGAAAGCAAGCGCGTCAACAGACTCGGGGGCTACGCCACCCAACGAGCCAATGACACTCGATGACCTGGAGCTTGATACAGGACTCGAAGGACCAATGAGCGTCATGATGATCGAGCCATCTTGGACACAACCCTACATCACGTATCTTCTCAGCAAGAGGCTACCAGATGATCCGACTAACACGTGACACATTGTGCAATGACCCAAGGCATTCGCCGTCATCAACGGGGAACTGTACAAGCGCAGCATCACGGGAGTACTTCAACGGTGCGTCTCCAACGGAGATGGAAGGGCCGTCCTCCTCGACATCCACGAAGGCACTTGCGGGCACCATGCTGGCAGCCACTCCCTCGTTGCCAAAGCTCTACGAGCTGGATTCTACTGGCCCACGGCCATGCGCGACGCCAAGGACATCGTCCAGTGCTGCAACGCTTTCTAGCGATTCACAGACAAAACTCACGCACCTGGCGCGGAACTCTAGCCAATACCATTGGCTTGGACCTTCGCGCAATGGGGACTCAACATGGTCGGCAAGCTCCTGAAATCCTCGCCAGGAGTTTACGACTACCTCTTGGTTGTAGTAGACAAATTCACCAAGTGGATTGAGGCCATGCCGGTGACAAATCATTCAGGGGCCAGCGCTGTCAAGTTCTTCGAGTCCATTGTCTACCACTTTTGAGTGCCACACAGCATCATCAGGGACAATGGGACAAACTTCACCTCTAAGGAGTTCCAGGAATTATGCGAAAACCTAAGAATCAACATAAGCTATGCCTTGATGGCTTACCCGCAGACCAACGGCCAAGTCGAAAAGGCCAACGGCTTTGTCTGCAGTGGAATCAAGAAACGACTCCTCCGACCACTCGAGCAAGCCGCTGGATGTTGGCCAGATGAGCTGCAATCCGTACTTTCAAGCCCGCGCACAACTCCAAACAGCGCCACGGGATACACCCGGTTCTTCATGGTGCATGGTGCCGAAGCGGTGCTACCCGCAGAAATACGCTACCAAGCCCCATGGGGGGTCGCTTACAGCGAGCAGGAGTCAACTCTTGCACTCGAAGACTCCGTCGACCTCCTTGATGATGCACGAGAAATCACAGCGGAGAGATCAACGATCTACCAGCAAAGCCTCCGCAACTACCATAGTAGAAGGCTACGCCCAAGATCCTTTGTCGAAGGAGACCTGGTCCTGCGAATAAAGCAACAAGGGCATCTCAAGCTCGAGTCCCCTTGGCAGGGACCGTATGTGATTATAGAAGTAATCCCAGGTGGCGCCGATCGCCTTAAAGATTCTGAGACAGGAGTCGCATACTCCAACCCCTGGAACGTCGCGCAGCTGCGTCGCTTCTACCCCTAGTCGTTTTTTACATTTACAAATAAGGCTATTCAGCCAAGCTACTTAGCCACACATTGTACCTCGTACTATTCCGCGAATAAATAAAGCTAAGTGCCCTAAAACTCTGTGTTTTCCTTATTTTCTTGCAATTTAATCACTCGGGGGCTGCACCACCCTTTATACTTCCGTTCTACAAACAAACTGCAGTATCCTGAGTAGCTGACACAACATCAATCGAACCCTTGATAAACACCAACCCAGTTGCAACGCACCTGACAGGTTGGCAAGGTGCTGAGATAAACATAAGTCAGGCTAACGAAAAGGAACTGCAGAGTACAATTGACTCGCAAAATATAAAAGCTAGCAAGATCTTCACATATCAATGAGTATTCATTACATATTCATACGAACTTTACAACACTTATACAATTATGTGCAGGACACAAAACATGCTACTACTGCAAAAGAAGAACGTTCGTCTGCTCCTCGAAGAAATCGACAATGTCCTCTGCTGGCCGATCAACCGCTTGATAGTGTCGAACCATGTTCCAGGTCATACCTTCTGGCAGAGGCGGCGACCCAGCTGCAACAGACGCAACATCTACATCTGGCCTATGCAGTCGCACCAGCGACAACGCAGCCTTAGCACCAGCTACTAACTGCTTCCGCACGCACTCGCGAACCGCACTCAAATCTTGGAACTTCGCCAGAAGAGCCAACAGGCTAGAAGGGACGGCGTCCAGCAGAAACATCGTTTGATAAATATGCCCAAGGCACGACGGTGCCTTCTTCAAAAAATGAAGTACTCGAGAAGCACGATCCTGCAGGGTCGAAAGCGCGATCACATGATCATGGTCCACCCAAAAGTACCCACTCGCCTGTAGTTGCTCCTGGGTCAGGTCATTCATTCGAATGGCAACCCGGTCCTTCTCATCCTGCGGATGACGAGCACTGACAACTACACCAAGCAAAATGGCAAAGTGTGAAGATAAGGCATCACCGCGACTGACTAAAAGAAAAGATGAGAGGGCAGAAAGCTAACATTTGAACTGCTCACTCAGCTGTGCCACTTCCTCCAAGAGATACTTCTCACGGGCAGTGGCCTTCTCCGCCTTCAACTTCCATACATCTGCACTACCGCGGAGGATGGGCAACTCATGCTCCAATTTCTTAATGCGATCACGCAGTCGCGAAAGCAGCAACAACTCCTCCACCTTTGAGCGCGGCTGCACCAAGGTTTCATCGGTGGGCGGAGGATCACGAGGATCACTCAAAGGACCACTCGATGTACCCTATCATAAATCAAGCAAGAGCAAATGAGGAGCCAAGAATATATTGATAAAGGCATAAATGCATTCAAGCACAACAAAGTCTCGATAGGGACACACCCACAAAAGCATTGTTCCAACAAAAGGCTAAACACTACAGCTATTACACATGCAGACTAAGGAGCATTTTGCTTCTTTGACTTCGACTTTGGCTTCAGGGGCTTCATCGCATCTGTGGCAGTCTCCGATGCCACAGACTTGCCGGTGGTAGCCCCATATGCCGCGGCCTTCGCCACCTTCGCTCGTCGCCGCTCCTCGGAATACTTGGCGACTGTCTCGATAAGTTGAGGACCATTTTTTGCGCAGCTACCAGCGAAGGGAGAAAACACTACCTGCTGGCCTTCGGTGTCGACAGGCATCGCCTCGGAAATAGCGGCAGGATCTAGCTCCACACCATGGGCTTGCACCATCGCGAGTGCCATGGTGGCGCCGAGGACCGCTGCGAGTTCTTGAATTCCGCGGGAATACCTCCAGCGAGGGATTCCACTAGGTCTTCAAGGTTGTCAATCAGCCCGGCCTTGGGAGTTAAATCCTGACGGATGCGACTGAGCACATCCTTGGCTTTCCCCAGCGTCTCCTGGAGAGAAACAATGCGGTCTTTGACTGCAGCGACATCGCCCGCCAACGCATCCGCGTGACGCAGGGACTGGGCGTCAAAGCTCAGGCCGCTGGCATCTGCATACACCAAGTGTTAGCACACCAACATAACGTCCACAAAAGAGCGATGCAAATACAGCTGAAAAAAATACCTGAGAGGGACTTGGCAATCGAGAAAAGTTGCTCTTAGAACAACTTCTCCCTCTCAGCAGTGGAAGCACGGAGATCCTCTTCTCGCTTTCGTGATTCCTCCAGAGCTGCGACCGCTTCGTCGCGATTCTTCGCCGCCATGGCAAGTGCCTTTTCTAGTGAAGCAGCACCACGAAGCAGTTCATTATGCTCAACTACAAATAACAAGGTGTATCATCAATCGAAATTATAAATTTCACGAAGACAAAGACGAAGCCAAAACTAAGCTTCAACAACACGGTGGCGATTGTCCAGCCGAGCGTGTTGTTGACCCATGACAAGGACTTGCTCCGCCAGGCGAGCAGCCTCCTTCACAATGAGCTGCATCAAAAAGGAAAACAAATCTTCAGCGGCAGCACAAGGTACAAATTCGACTGCCACAACAGTAAAAAGGGCGCTCATGTGATCCTCCAGGGACTCCGAAGATGACTGACGCCCAGTCGTCCGGACAACCATCTGGTGTTCCCCAGCATGCGGGGAACTCGAAGAATTGTGCTCGGAGTGGGCTGCCACTAGAGAAGAAGAAGACCGTTCGGCCACCTCCTTGGCCTTGGAGTCTGCGACTCCAGACTCTTTAACAAATTGGACGTTGTCAAAAGATGATGACGCCGCTTCGCTGCAAAATACATCTAGCAAAAAACTTCAGAAAAAGCAACTCTAGAAAAAAATAAAGACGCATTCGCGAAGACAATACTCACCAGTTAAAATTATCAAGGTCGAAGGATTCCTCCGACGACTCCTTCGGTAGTCACAGTTTCTTCCGGGCAGGAGGAGCCATGGCGTGCATAGGAACGGCGGGGATTGGCTCCTCTATAGCAGCAGAAGGACCTTCCGGCGTCGTTGGGGAAGTAGCGTCAGAATCCTCGCTGCGGGGACGCTTGCGAGTGTCCTGGTTGCTGGACTCGGGGGCTCCCTCCTCTTCTTCAATTGGGACGGTCGATTCTGACTCGTCCTCCTCCTCTGCTTTGTGAGGAATAACCCCTTTGGGCTGAGGAGGTAAATTGGCAGCCACGCTCCAGTCCTGCAATCAAAAGATGCATCATTATATATTAAGCGCTTGGTGTCAATCGACAAAGAAACTACTTCGTAGTACAATTCTACCTCAGGAGGAGGGTTAGAGGCGTCGAAAGGAGGCACGACTGGTTCGCCTGGAAGAACCTCCTTGGTGGTGTACTTGGTCACCACTCGCACCCTCCTATCCACCTCACCCGCAGAAATGCCCTCGGCAGACACGCGAGTGACATCATCAGCGCCGGTCCAGTAGTACATAGGGTGCACTCTGTCCTGCAGAGGCTGGACACGGCGGCGCAACCACGTGCGAATGAGAGCGGCGCCACCCTCTTCTTTACCTATGCGGCTTTCGAGGTCACATACGCGCTTGTACAACACCTCCGTTTCCTCGGACTCGCTAGGCATCATGATGTTCTTCCAGGAGCGCCTCCTCTTGCAAGTTGCTGTCGGATCGAAGGGCGCGAGTCTATAGTGGTCTCCATCGGCCTTCTAGTCGCGGATATAAAACCACTTGTCCCTCCACCCTTGGACGGACGCGGTGAGCTTGATGGAAAAATAGGTGACAGAAGAGTCCACGTGGATCCCGCAGCCTCCTATGTCGTAGACTACCGAACCGGACGCCGACTGGCAATTCAGCTTAAAAAGCCTCTTGAAGAGGCCAAAGTGTGGCTCGATTCCGAGCTAGCACTCACAAAGCGTAATGAAACAGGAGATGTGGAGAATGGAATTTGGGGACAACTGGTGAAGCTGGAGCCCATAGAAACAAAGGAGGCCCCTGAAGAAAGGATGCAGGGGGAGAGAAAGACCTCGGATGATGAACGCAAGGAACATCACCCAGAAACCCGGAGGAGGACAAGGGATTACCTCGTCGCCGGGCACTCGTGAGTCGTCTTCCGTGGGCGGAAGAACTCCATCTTGACAATGAAGATGTAGCTCGGAAGATTTGATGATGGACGCTCGCTAGGTGCCATTGGTGACATGGGTGCCCGCACCTTTCTTCTTCCTAGCGTCAGTGGCACTGGTGCCCACGGTGGGGATACCGCCCTTCTTCTTGGCGGCAACAATGGTGGCCGTGGATCTAGCGGTGGTGCCTCCCTTCTTCTTGCCCATCTTTCGATGGCGGTTTGAACGGAGAAAGTAACTGGGGAAGACAAGGAGCTGGTCTAGTGTCGCGAAGAGGAAGTGCGCAAGGAATCAAAGAGCAGCAGCAATGGCGATGGAGGCACGAGCAAAGAAGACAGATGGGGAAAATTACCGCAACTACGCTGCTACTTAACCACCTCGCGGACACCATCCAATAGCCAGTAGAAACCTTACTACACGTGTGGCGCACATCGCCATCAACACGTGGCGAAGCTGAACCACGAACCATCCCCCACTACTCCCATTACGCGCCGAAATCGAGGAGGCGAAGTTAAAACAGAAGATTACGCACGCCCGGTCAAATCAAAGTCAGAAAGTGGGATCCACTACCCGTCACGTCCTGTCAAAGCCGCTGACGCGGGCAACTGAGGTCGTCACATCGTCGGCATTAACGTCATCAACTCCAGCAGTAGAAGATTTCGAATACTTTAGTCCTTGCTCGAGTCTTCGACTCAACCAAGCACTCAGGGGCTACTCCTAACAGGAGCACTGGCCGCGCACCCGAAAGAATTTTTTATGCAGGTATATAAACATTCAAGACAAACCCTCCACTCGAATCATCGATTCGATTATGGACTGCGGGTTACTCCCATAGGAAGCACTGAAAGCATATTCGACTGAAACAAGCAACAAAAGACGATAGCAGTCGCACATGTTTTTAGTCCCCACTCGAGTCTACAACTCAAATAGGCACTCGGGGGCTACTCCCATAGGGAGCGCTGGTCGCGCACCCTATGATTATTTCTCCTTGAACATCGTACTATGTGTTGATAACATACACACTCGAATGCTATGGCGAATCCGCCTCATATTTTCCCTACAAAGAGACTACGTCTCCTGGGCCACCTGAATCATCTTCGTGATGACAAAAATTCGGATGTCGCGCTTACAGCGTGAAGATAAAACCTGATAAGGCCTGGCAACGCATCTGCTGCACACTACCAGAAATATATCCGTACCTATAGGTGCAATGAACATGCCTTGACAGACGCGTCGAGTGCTCACACTTATACACTGGAATTCGACTCCTGTAAGACCTCCACGACCTGAGTTGAATTACGCTAGCACTTCTACGAATTCGAGTCCAGGGACTTGAGTTTGATTAGATTGCGTTGTTTTGCCCTAGGGCAGTTAACTGATACTGATACATCGGCTAAATTAGGCATGTATATCAACAATCCCTATGACACAAATAGAACACTCGAACAAATGCTCAGCCATGCACTCGAAAGGCTTCATAAAGTCTCCAGTTGAATCTACGATTCCACTGGACACTCGGGGGATACTGACATGGGTATACCTTATAGGTACTCGAGTGTGGCATATATGGTCCAGATACGGTAGAATCCCACGGCTGTGCCAAGGCCGAATAAGGAATTCGAGTGGCCCACGGACTCTTAATTGCTTGCGAGACAAGAAGAAGCTTAAGATAGAAAGTTCAAAGGAAAAACCCTAATCTGTAACCGACTTGACCTGCTACCCGAGACCTAGCCTATCTATATAAAGGCTAGGAGGGGTCAGCGAGGAGGACAATCACAACCCTAGTTTCCACAACTCTCGCCAGATTACATCTGCGCGCCTTGTAATCTTCGATTCCTTCATTAATTCCAAGAGAAGACAAGCAGGAGTAGGGACCTCAACGAGGCCTGAACCTGGGTAAAACTTGCGTCCCTGTGTGCTTGTTTGCTAGCCGATTGATGCCTCCAGCGCTCCCTCCTTCTCCAAAACCCAAGTCCATAACAATGGGCATTGACGAGTTCAACCCTCGTCAAGGTGCCTTCTTAGACATAGTGAAAGCATAGAGATGTCGTCTAGAGGGGGTGAATAGGCAATTTCAAAACTATTACGGTTTTAGCCTGATAGAATGCAGAATTAAACTAACGCTTATTTTACAAGCACAAAATCTAAATACGCTAGGCTCTACTAAGTGCACCAACAACAAGTTAAGCTAAACAAGATAGCACAAGATAAATATACCACAAGTGATAGGCAAGATATAAGTACTTCAAGCTCGATGGCTATCACAAGGAAAGTAAGCTCGGGTATAGAGATAACTGAGGCACGCAGAGACGAAGATGTATTCCCATGTTCCCTTACAAGTAAGGTACGTCACATTGGAGAGGTGTGGGATTCCACGAAGGATTTCCCAACTCCACGAAGGCTCACCTTCTTCTCCAAGTTTATCCCACGAAGGAATATGCCATTTCCTTATGGCTAGCTTTTCCTCCACTCCGGAGATGGCAAGCTCCACAACCACTTCACAAGCTCCACGAAGGAGAAGCCCGGGTCTCTTCACAATCTTCCACGAAGAGGACACCGTGGCTCCAACCGCCCAGCCAACTAGGAGGTAACCCTCCAAGAGCAACAAGCTCACGGTCTCTCACTCGAACAAATCGTAATGGAGAGCTCAACACTTATGCAAGAATGCAAAGCAAGAACATGATGGGTGCTCAAATCCTTCACTCTCAAATCCCACTAAAACAACAAGTGCTAGGGAGGAATTAGAGAGGAAGAAAAATGGTGGAAGTCAACCAATGACTCCAAGATCTAGATCCAAAGGGTTCCCCTCACTTAGAGGAGGAATTGATTGGTGGATATTGTAGATCTAGATCTCCTCTTCTAAAGCCCTCAAAAAGATGCAAGAATCATAGGAGGGAAGGGAGAGGAAGCAAGCTCAAGAGGTTCAACAATGGAGGTCAATTTCGTGTTCAAGAACACCCAAAAACATTGGGGGAAGAACCCCCTTTTATAGGGGAAAGCAAATATGGACGTTGGGAGAAATCCTGCGAAAACTCGGTCTAAAAGCCAGTTGGACCGGCCCCAGAACCGGGAAACTCGGTCCCCAGGCCGGTGGACCGGCCTATAGACTGAAAACCCTCTATTTACCTACTCGGAATAGATTGGGTCGCTAAAACCGGAAAATCCGGTCTGAGATCCAGTTTTCTGGTGCTGGCACCGGACCACCCGGTCTGGGAGCCGGATGGACCGGATCCACAATCGGGATGAAACAGACTTCGTGAAAAACACAATAACTTTTGCATCCGGACTCCGATTTTGATGATATTGGGCTTGTTTTGATGAGGATAACAAGATCTACAATATGGTGCATGAAAACATCATAGTACAACAAAGGAGGATAGAACCAAATTAGGAAAGGTATGAAGCCTCCCTATAAGAAGAACCGGTAAAACCTTCAAAGTCAAAAACGCCATAGAAGATGCATACGAATTCCGTTTTCGATAAATTTGGGCTTGTTGAAGAGCTAGCAACAAGCTCAAGAACCTAACATGGAGAAACACCAAGAAACAACAAAATAGGAAGATGCAAAGTATGCAAAGGATTGAGCTCCCTAAGACAATGTGATCAAGTTACCCAACCGAAATCCCCTCTTGATAGTGCGGCTATCTATCTATCCTATAACACGGTCTCCCAACAACCACGTTGAGACCGGTAAAAGGAAAACCTAGCAAGTCCATACCTTTGCCTTGCGCATCCCGCTTGATCTTGATGACAACGCTTCAAGCTCCATCCAAGCCGGAATGCATCACTTGATCATTGTTGCTTCGTGAAGACTCATAATTTGCTCCCCCATACACCACTATGGGATAGCCTTATTAAGACACATCTTAACATGTCCATTATCACCAATATAGACGTCAAGCTTCAAGCAAATGATCTTCTCGAGATGCTTATCTTGAACTTTCCCTTCTCAACCTTGATGATGATCACCACTTGATGCCATCCTCTCATGGGCTATATGAAATCTTCACTTTTGAAGCATGCCCATGGAAAGATACCTATCCCATATAGAAAACACAAAGGCACATATATAATGGGTTAGTTCATGATGCATAATTGACAAGGCTTACCATACCACAAGATCCATGTGATACATTCTTTACGCTTCATGTGTTGACCAACTTGAAATCACTCTTCACTCTTTGTATTGGAAAACCAAGTATCTTCTCATGCTCCATCTCAATATATTGAGGTACATAAAGAACTCTTCATTTGATTACATGCTCTAAATCTTAGTCAATCATAGCTCAACTAATGTGGCTATCATGACACAGACTTAGAGCCATATCTTGAATTCTTCTATCGAGATCACACTCTCAAGATCTTGATCATATCATATTCTTGTTCAACTCAATGATCTTGATGCCAATACTCAAGGTATATCTTTATCTTCATGGCATCCATACTTGAATCCAACACATGAACTACAAGCATGACCTATGGAATATTCCTTCATATAAAACTGAATGAAAACATTAGTCCATAGGGATTGTCATTAATCACAAAAACCACACATAGGGACAATTACCCTTTCACATAGTGTGTCCAAAGATTTAAGGTTCCGGTGGTGGATGTACGAACTTAGCACTAGGGTGCCACAAGAAGTTAGATCGTAGAAAGTTTCACTATTATTAGTGAACAAACAAACTCAAATATGCACGATAAATTTGGTTTTTGAAGTGAACCAAGTGCCACCTATGTGGCTTTTGATGTGCTAAAATGATTAAGGGACCAATGTATTACTAATGTGGCCCCTAAAGAGATCATGTGGATTGAAGGCTTGAAGCTTGAAGATTAGATATCTTTTATAGTTATTCTAATGGTTAAAATAATTACACTAAGTATAAACCAATCCATACTATTATGAGGTATTGTGATATTAAGGGATGGTGGGTGAATCTTGTTTTTGCTCAGCTAGAACTTGTAGGTTACTCAGCAAATACCTTCTTAAATCTCTTCGAGACACATATTTTTGTGATTCTGGTTGAAGCTGAAAGTACCAAGGTTAACCTCTTTTGTGAGGGTGTATAATTTGACTTTTGTAAGTTGTCTAGCCTCATAGAGCTTTAGTAGCAATATTACTGTCTTATAGCAGGTCAATGTTCCTAGAAATGACTCTACGGAATGTTGAATTGCATGCACTAGCCATCTGAACCAAAAGTCCGAACTGATGGAAAGAGCTAGGCATGTATTATATTCTTAACACTCCCCCTCACGTTTAGACTATTTTAGTCCTTAGCGTGGGTTCGGTGCAGGGCGCGGAATCTTTTTTTAATACTGCGTGAGCAGGATCTTGAACTTGAAACCTCTTGGCTCTGATACCATATTAAATTGCATGTACTAGCCATCTGAACCAAAAGTCCAAACTGATAGAAAGGGCTAGGCGTGTATTATATTCTTAACACGAAATAAGTCATAATGGGCGCGTTCGTTTTTGGAATTACTAACATAGAGAGAAGCTTTTATATTGTACATCTAAACCCTTAGTGGTCATGCCATTGGTTTGAATCTAGGTGGTTCTACCTCATCTTTGGTGCTACCAGGAAATAGAATCTTGAAACCCAATGGCTCTTCATTGTGTGTTGTTTGCATAATGGACCTAATCCTTCTGAGTTTGGTGGGATTTATCTTATTGATTCTTTGCTCATACACTTCATGTGGATGATTCACATCTAAAGAGAGAAACATTAGAGATGAATTATCTTTAGTTGAGGTTCAAGAAAGCGAATAATCGATACTCAGATCTTGATCTATTACTCTTGGATATAGCATGTCAATCTTTTTGATTTATATGAATGACTTTTTTCACTCTAGGAACACAATTTTACAACATATGAACATTCTCCAAATACATCTTTTTTATGTAAAGAAAGCTTCGACTTTAATTTTGCCATGCATGCATTTTTTCATAGCACGGACATCTTTTTGATTTATATGAACAACTTTTTTTCATTCTAGGAACACAATTTTACAACATATGAACATTCTCCAAAGAAAACTTCAACATTAATTTTGACATGCATGCATTTTTTCATAGCACGGACATATTTTTGATTTATATGAACAACTTTTATCATATCTAGGAACACAATTTTACAACATATGGACATTCTCCACATACATCTTTTTTATCAAATAAAAAAGATCCAACTTTAATTTTGACATGCATGCATTTTTTTCATAGCACGAACATCTTTTTTGATTTATATACAACTTTTTTCATTCTAGGAACACAATTTTACAACATATGAACATTTTCCAAATACATCTTTTTTATCTAATAAAAAGCTTCAACATTAGTTTTGACATGCATGCATTTTTTTTCATAGCACGGACATCCTTTTTATTTATATGAAGAAATTTTATCATATCTAGGAACACAATTTTACAACATATGAACATTCTTCAAATACATCTTTTTTACTAATAAAAAAGCTCCAACATTAATTTTGACATGCATGCATTTTTTTCATAGCACGGACATCTTTTCGATTTATATGAACAACTTTTATCATATGTAGGAACATAATTTTACAACATGTGAACATTCTTCAAAATACATCAACTTTCTTTAGATACCAAAGTTTTTAAATTTCATAATATTTCTTTTTTGTTATATAATAGTAAAAAAATCAAACATAAGATGAATATTTTGTTCAAAGACCTGAACACTATATTTAGAGCAACTGGAAAAATCTTATAAGTTATATGAACAGATAAGAAAGAGAATTTAGCTAAAAGAAAGGTTTGGTGGCACTTTTTGAGCCGTCCATGTGCCACTTGTTGCGCTATGGGTGATCCTCAGTGGCAGGGCATGGGGTGGGTATGCCCATGCGTCACACTAGTTGCCTTGCTAGCGATGAGACAACATGGGTAGAGTTGGGTGGATTATTTATTTATTTTCTAGATTTGAACATAAACATAAAATATTTTTAAAACCGAGCATCCAAATTACAGTTCATTGTGGAGTTTACTCACCAACGGCTGAATCCAGTGATGGAGCCAGGACATTACTCTTGTGTAGTCAATTCAAAGTTGTGTAGTTAAATATGGTCTCGTTCTTTTGGTGGCTTCTTCGAGAAGTTGTCCTACCCCTAGTTTTTTGGAAAACTGGTTCCAAAATTTTATGAGGCTTCCAAATTAGCTTAGCCTTATAACCACTTTGAAAGCCTCGTAATTTTTTTAAACCGGCTTCTCCAGGAAGCTGGGGTAGAGCAGCTTCTCGAAGAAGCTGCCAAAAGAACTGTACCTACATGTGTTTGTATGATTTTTTTAATAATCTTTTACATGATTTGTGCCTTTGTACCAAAAAAAATGTGTAGTCCGCACGGCTAGTGCGTGACTCCGTCGCTGCATGAATCCCATGTGCCACTTGTCACGCTACGGGAGATCCTCAATGGCAGGACATGGGGTGGGTATACCCATAGGTCACTAGTTGCCATGCTAGCGATGAGACAACATGGGTAGAGTTAGGTGGATTATTTATTTATTTTCTAGATTTGAACATAAACATATTTTTTTTTGTGGGTAAAACATAAAATATTTTTTAATACCAAGCATCCAAATCATAGTCCGTTTTGAATATCTTGGCGGTAATAAAATAGATAAATACAAATGGATCACCATTTGGTTGTTTGGTTTGAATGTAAACTCATGATATTATCATGCATTATCATAGCTTGCTTTCTAGTGGGCATTTCCTTAGATCTATTTTGACCAGCTTTGACGCACGGTGTTTCCTTTTTTTTCTTCTTTTGAGCGGAACGCACGGTGTTTTGCTTTTCAAAAAAAAAAAACAGCACGGGCAGCTTTAGCTTTTTTTAAAGGGAACACCCAGGTAAGCACGGCGTAACTTCAAAATTGATGGTCCGGCCCAGCTTGCGTCTGCTTGAGGCGAGCGAGAGTTAATGGCCCGGCCAAGTTTGTCTGCTTAAGCGAGAGGGGTCCGTAGCTTCGCCTGTAGCGACAAAATAGGAACTCGTGTTGAAGCCAGCCACAAGAAGAAAATAGGCCACGCTTTAGTGTGAGCTGCTAGGTCGCAAACTTGGCCGGTGACAGCAACTTGACTTCTCGAAACAGGCTTTCGTCCCTTTTTATAAATAAAGCACATAAATGAGATTGCTGTTGGGCTAGGAAACATATTGTCCAAAAAAACAAACACCACAGGATATAAGGCGCTGGAGAGAACCCAAGCCCTACACGAAAAGGAAGAAGAAATAAAAAAAAAAGCCGAGAACAACGGTGTGCCAAAAACGGAAACAACTCGCAACCGGTGCGCCCCCAGATAAGTACTACCACACATCCCGCAGTCCAAAGCGCATGCGTACCAAGACAGCACCTCCAAGAAGGTGAGTGCACGACTGTCGACGACACCAAGGGCCTAGGGTTTCCAGACGAAGCGGGGGGAAGGGAGGCCCCCGACACCCTTCAAGAAGGAAGGTGATACCCGCAGGCGTCACCGTGCCAGTTTCAACAGACAAGGATTTCCCGACCCCTCCAGACCCACCCTCCAGAGCACTTTGAAGGCTCCACCAATCACGTCACCCACAAGCACACGCCACCCTGGTCTTGAGGTCGCCACCGCTGTCACACCAGGAGCCATAGAGCGAAGCCGGTAGGTCGAGAGAGCAGAGACTTCGTCGATGGTCGGTATGCCAACAGCACGCGGGAGGGAACTACCTCCACCACCAACCGGTGGTAGCCGACCACAGCAGGACAAACCAGGCCCTCAGGCCCGGCCGAACCCATGGAGGCTCGTGAAGTCCCACCACCGCACTACATCAAGGGTGCCACCGAACACGCCAACCGCCGCCCCAGACCCTACTCCTCCCACCAAGGGGATCCGCCACAACGGCAAATCCCGGCCACCAAGTAACAGCACCATCGCCACCGAGCTCCCTCAGGCCTGCCGGACCACCGTCGGTCTGGGGATCTCACGTCACCTCACGGAGCCGCCTCCTCTAGAGGGAAGTCGTAGCCGTCCACCTTCCGGGGCTGCCACCCCTGCTTTCACGAGCTCGAGTCCATACCACCGCCAGCATCACATTCAGAAGGCCGCCGTGGAGGGAATGGTGATCGGGCGCTAGCGCCTGTGGCTGTTAGTCCGCGTCGCCCCCCAAATGTGGGGCACTATCCACCACCACCCGAAGTTACCGCTGACCGGACGCAGCGGCAAGGCCGATCAACCGGACTCAGGCCCTGATCAGCCCGCAGGCCCAGATCAGGCCCAGATCTGGCCAAGATCAGCCATGCTGCCGCGCTGCTGCGTCTTGGGCTCGCCGCCGACCGAGCCCCGGCGAGCGCCCTCCCAGCACCACCACCACCGAGCCGTCCTTCCTCGAGCTCCGCCGCCGTCGGAAGGGACACCGCCGCGCAGGCCGTCCCCGAGCTGTCCCTAGGGAACCACCTGGGACAGAGCCGTACCACGCCGTCCAGGAGCTGACGAGGGTGAGACCGCCACCTCATCTCCACCGCCGGCCAAGCCCCCTGACCTACAGCGCCGCCCCTGGGTTACCGGCTCGCCGCCGCCAGATCTAGGGCGAGCCTAGGTCGCCGCCGCCACCAAAGGCCCCCACGTAGCCCTCCCCGCCGCCCACCAGTACCTGGCATCGCCGCTTGGACCCGCCGCCGCGGCCCCGCGCCCCACGCCCGCGCCGGTGCCTCGCCCGAGATCGACGGCCCGCGCCACTCCATCGTGCGGAGAGGAGAGAGCGCCCCGCCGCCGCCGACGCTGGTCGGGCTTTGCCCATCAGCGGACCTTGGCGGTGGCGAGGGGAGGGAAGGACGGAGGGAGGGCGTCCGCCGGCGGCGGAGTTAGTGTTTCCTCCCGATCGCTCACGGGAGCGACACGGGAGGGGTCGGTCTTTTTTTCTGTCCTGTAGAATCACAGGAACCTGGACTCACCACATGATTTGGCGGTGTCGGAAAACCCTGCTTCGTGTTTACTCGACAAACTCTTTATAAGGTGCATTGTGCGGCACACGAAGAAAAAAACTAGTGGTGCAACGCCAACCATTTTGAGGTTTAAGTTTAGTTGCCGTGGCCTTTACAATAACTTTCCTTTTAGGTTTCGGATCGAGAAACATTCCAGGCCAACACAAAAAATTATAAGGGGATCATAAAATCGACCCCCTAGCCTATAGATACGCGTAAGTGCCTGTATAGATGTGGAACCCTTGGCGAGAGGGACATTTAAGACCCCGCGTTTCCAAGTCCCAACCTCATCCACCGCTACCGCCTCCTTCCCCGAAATCAGCATCCCGCCTTCGATTTCGACCACTAGAGATTCGTCACGCCCATTCCACATCTGTGTGAGCCCTTGCAGCTCGAAGTTCCTCAGGATCCCGTTCACGATGGAAGTAATCGAGCTCGCGGCCACCATGGATCTCGTGTGCAGCTCGACGCTAGGCCCCGATTCGGCCACGCTCGAGGAGTAGTTGATGCACCTTCCGCTGATTTGGAGGTAGTGGCCCCCAATCGACCCTACCGGCTATCAGTTTCCTGCGAAGTGCAATGCAATTTTTTTTTGATTTCTCTATGTTTTAGTTTTCCACGTAGATTTCTTGAGCGATTTGATTTTCACATAGGATTTTTGCGCGTATTGCAAATGAGTTTAGTATAGAATCCGTCCGAGCGTCCAATTTTTTTTCAAAGACTCGTCATCCTCGATGTTTCGGACATTGACGAGTTTCCATGACAACAGTTTGATATTTAGTGTGATTTTTTGCATTTAAAGTAAATACTTTAAAGAGGAATGTTAAGGGACAAATTTATGTGGAGGGGGTTACCACCACATGAATGGGGGAGGTGAGGGGTCATCTCCAATGGGGCGCCGGCCATGGGGAGGGGTACCCCCCTCCTACTATAAAAGGCCACCCCTCTCGCTCTTCTTCCTCACACCTCCTCATGAAGGATCTCTCTCCCCCTCTAGAATTATTCCCCCATGGTCTCGGATTAGCGAGATACATGTTCCCGGTGGCATTTCGTCTGGAAGGAGTTGCTGCTTCTGCTGCATCGCTGGAGCGAGGAGGCGGAGGTTGTTCGGTGGCCTGAACGTGTGTGCGAGTGCGGATGCGCTGCTGGTTTGTGGCGCTAGGACTTCCACACGATCTTGAGATCGGCAAGCGAACCACTACATCATCCATGAGTTCCTACTCGTTAACAAAACTTTATTGTCTTTGAGGGTAAGTTCTCCATGGATGTATATCCATCCATTGCTTGTATCTAGTAGATAGATCTTGGCGTATATTCCCATTGTAGGATTTTTTTTGTTTTCTATGCTGCGAACCCTTCACAAATGGGTATACCTACGACATAGTCTTATACCGGCAAGCCTGGGTGGCCCACAGTTGGTGGTTAGGCCTATGGCCTAACCAGACAGCCTAGTTGCTGATAGACAAGACGGAGGTCTAGCCAGGAGATGGAAGGCGACGTGCCACTGCCTATGATGGAAGCCAGCGCCTTGGAGGACACGAAGACTAGTTAGTGTTAGTCTAGGACTAGATATTTAGTGTGATTTGAACCTTTATCTGCATTCCGAACCATTCATTTTTTATGTTTCATTATTTGAATTTGAACTATCGATATAATTTGGATTCTTGTTGTATTGCGTGATGTTTTGAAACATTCATAATTTGGTTTATATTGGTATCATATTTACATTTTGCTATCCTAAATCACACATATGTGTTGAAATGTTGTAAAACCGAGCTCTGACCGAACAGATCCGGGAAACACAAGTAGTAAAACGAAGGAATCCGCGCAATACCTGAAAACAGTTTTACCGCATCCTTTATACGCGTTTTAAGGGACAACGTTTTAAAGGATCTGACAGCCACTCTTTTAGACAGCCACTTAGTCATGCCCTCCAGACTCCATATATCACTGATGAAAGAAAGTACTCCCTCTGTCCAAAAATAAATGGCTTTAGTTTGTCTAGATTCTTATGTATAATTAGCAATTGGGAACATTCTAGGAACATGCTACAGGCCACAAGGAACATGTCTGGATTAATTTGTTCTATGATTCAGTATGTTGCTGGGGAATACCTATGTATTATCTTTTGCTTTCGTAGAAAATTTCTTTGTGTGAAAAGTCTGTATACTAAAATATGTCTAGAATTTAGGCCAATTTAAGTCAATTATTTAAGCCAATTTAAGTCAATCATATTGTCCTGCAGCTGGAGTTCCATCGGGTAGTGTTGATGATTTAGGTGCAACGGAGGAGTGAACTCTATCCTCGCACCAAACAAGCATAAGAAAGAAGCAAACTCTGTGGTTGAAACCGAACTTCATTACTACTGTAGTACAGACGTACAGTACCCTTGGGTAATGCATGCGTCAGCTGCTCCCCGCGTTGAACCTTGTGCGTGCACCTTGAAACATGAGTCCGCCGATCAGTCGATCCAGGGACTCGCGCGCGTCGCCGTCTCCGAAGATCCCCGTCGAAGAACAAGACTGTTGAGTTGAGGAGGACACCGCTGAATGAGCCCCCCGTACCAGAAATGTCTAGCATGCAACGGAGGTAGGTTGTCCCATGCAGAATCGCGGGCTGAAACCCGGTCAAACCGCTACTCGTCTGGCTATAGCTAGCTCGCTCGCACATCCATATCTGATGCAGACAGCAGAGCCGATGGTCACTTGTGTCTACGGTGAAGGCTTAGTCCGTCATGAAAAAGAATCTTGTGTCTACAGTCAAGGCTTAGTCCGTCAGTTAGTTCAGTATCTGTGTATTATGATCGTAGGACGTTGCGGCACACGCTAAACCGCGACGAAAACTTTGAACATGGAAAAAACGCTTGGGCCTGGGGTCTGGAGAGTATGCGGCTAGCTGGCTGCGAAAGGTCAAGGTCGCTGCGGAGACCGCGAGCGACAGGTCATGGGCGAAACTTTGATCGGCGCACAGGCGCGCACACACATACCTGCTCTTCTTGTTAAGGTTTAGGGCACGTCAAGCCCATCATGGCAAGATCACACGCACGTACGCAAGCTACGATCCCATTTAGCTTATGGGAAGACCAGAACGCTGATCCGGGGATCGGTGCGACGTGGCTGCTTCTTCAGTAAACAACAACGGGCGCCAGTTCGGCGTTCGTTGTTTATGGCGTACGCTTGGTTTTACACCGGATAAAGTCGGGGATAAACCAGAGGTTTATATATATATATATATAGTGTTCAATATAATTATGATCAGTCGCGGTCTCCTGACGCAGTGTCATCTCTGCGTACATTAATCAACCGATGGATCCAAGAGGGTCTCCGTGCGCGCGTGCAGGTGCAGCGACCGCTCTGTAAAATAAAACAGAGACGTCGCAGGGCGTGGCAGCTAGCGAGCGCGGGTCTCGTCAAAGGAGCCATACGTACGCACATGCGCTTTCACTTTCGGGATAAGCTCCCCCAGTCGAAGGTGTTCTCGCCCCGGTTCTCACTCGCGCCCGCGGCCGATCGAGTTTTTCTGTTGATCTTCGTGACGTAGTACGTACGGGTGTAAGCGGACCGGGACTTCATTCATTAGCCAGTTTTGATCGATGTGACGGCGAACACACTGGCAGTGATCGGAGCTGGAGTGCACGGGCAAGCGTAAGAGGAAGAGGACAAGGGTGCGGGCGTGTGCTGCTGGCCCGTCCGTTGAATCGGCGGCTCGGATGGAGACAAGGAGTTGATCGATTGTGCTTTTCTTTGCATCGAGGAGAAAGAACCCGAACCGTCTCAACTTGGATAACGGCCAGACTGATCGCCCGGCCGATCGATGGGGCCGTTCCATATGATGATTGCTGGAAAAAGGCCCAAGCCGTTCGTTGGTTTTTATCGGTTGATTAGCCTCGCGATGACGACGTCATCTGGGATCGGTGTGCGAGCACGAGAGATTTGTCCTCACTATAGGTGACTTGCCTTCCATTACTTTCTTTCTCCCAAGATTATTTTTCTATGGGATTGGGCTTATCCGATTGTCTTTTCTTCTATCCGTGCATTACATAGGAGCGTGCTGACGCAGTTGCAAGTCATAGCTCTATTTTTAAGGCAAAGGAAGATCACCTTTTTGGACCGCTAATATATATATATATATTTTTATCAATGCCAAAGAGCTTAGTACAAAGGATATTAATTGGCTAATGCTAGGGGATACCGTCATTCCTGGTGCGATAAACTGCAACACTCGTGCGACCAACATATTGAAATCAATCAATGAAGAACACAGCCCAAGTTTTCACCATGAAGCCCACCTATATGGATTTAAAGACGATGCCTTCCCTCGAATTTGTTTCAAAGGGAGCAAAACAAGGCCGCATAGCAAAACCAAAGGATCTTTTTTTAAGGTCCTCAACTATCCTAGGACGATGTGGCGCACGCTAAACCGCGACGAAAACTTTGAACATGGAAAAAACGCGCGCTGGGCCCTAGGGGTCTGGGGAGCATGCGGTTAGCTGGCTGCGAAAGGTCAAGGTCGTTGCGGAGACTGCGAGCGACGACAGGTCATGGCCGAAACTTTGATCGGCACACAGGCGCGCGAGGGGAGCGCGCAGACACACATGCCTGCCCTTTTTGTTAAGGTTTAGGGCACGCCCATCGTGGCAAGATCACACGTACGTACGCAAGCAAGCTACGAACCGATTTAGCGCACAGAAAGACCAGAACGCTGATCCGGGGATCGGTGCGGCGTGTGACTATTTCTTCAGTAAACAACGGCCAGTTCGGCGTCCCTTGTTTATGCCGTTTTACACCGGATAAACACGGGGATAAACCAGAGTTGGAGTTTTAACGACCAGTCGCGGTCTCCTGATGCAGTGTCATCTCTACATGAATCGAAGAGGGTCTCCGTGCACGCGTGCAGGGTCTCTGTAAACAATGCACAGACGTCGCGTCTGCAGGACGTGGCAGCTAGCGCGGGTCTCGTCAAAGGAGCCACACGTATGCGCGCTTTCACTTTCGGGATAAGGCCAAACGGTCCGCGTTTCGGACAATGAATCGGTCCGGTTGCGGGGTGATGGACATGCCAGGCTGAACCCGTTTGCGGTGAGCTATGTCCCCAACCGGCCACCCCATTTGCGGGGTCTCCTTGTCCGCGGGAGTCATCAAGCTAAAGCTGATGGCCAATCAGTGTTAAGGGCGGCCGGCGGCCCCGCATGATTCTCTCGCCAGAACTTGCGTTCTTGCCCGCTGGTCGCGGCCTTCCCCGCCATGCCGTGGCATTTCCCGTCCGCCTCTCCCTTCCCGCCCTCTATTCCCGTCGAGGACCGTCGTTCCTGCCAATCTTAGGGGGAAGACGAGGAGGAGGACGTGGTGCATGAGTGGGAGGCTGACGAGGTGGAGGAGAAGGACATGGGAGAGTTGGAGGACGACCTCCACGGCAAAGTCGACAGTGCGGACGCAGCCCACTACGTCCTAGAGAAGCACATCCTCGAGCTTTTCCCGGACTTGGCGGCGAGGGAGGCCGTCGGTCGGCAACCCGGCGAGCGGCTACAGCTGGAGTCTATGAATGTTGCGAGGGAGACAGAAGCGGCCCTCGAGGAGCGCGACGATCAGGAAGCGGAAGAGTCGATGGAGGCCGAGAAGACCGCCCGGCTCGCCTCTGAGGCCTCCGCAGAGGAGGGATGGCAGAGGCCGCTGTCTTGAACCACGTCTTGTCATGCCGGTACCGGGGCAGGGAGACCGCCCTCAATACGATCGCCCACAGGAAGGTCAAGGCGGTCGCCTTGCGTGCGACGGTGGCGGTTGCGGCCCAACGGGAGGCAGTGGCGACGCTCAACCGCACATCCGCAATGGCGGCGAGGACGAGGGGGCTCGCACGCCACTGCAGGAGACAGGCAGCAAAGGGTACCTTCGATGCCCCCGCGGGCAAGGGCCTCCGGCCAGGACGTGGAAGGTGTAGTTTAAAAGTATATATTAGTTTATTTTCAATAAAAATAAATTATTAGCGGTCTTTCTGTGTATGACGTGCGGGCCAATGAGGACATGTCCGGATGCGCGGGCTATCCGTCCTCCCGCAAATTCAGCATGTTTTTGGACCGGTTTACGTCAAACAGACACGTCCCGGTTCCCACTCGCGCCCACGGCCGTTGGAGTTCACCTAAGGGCATCTCCACGGGCAGACCCAACTCGCTCGGGCGCGGTCGAACGCGTCCGCACGGACATGCGTGGTGTGCGCGGTCTCCCAACGGCCCGACCCATCCGACTCGATGCGTCTGACTCGATCCATCCGTGCACCTAATTTGGGCAACGGTTCGGTCGGTCCGGACAGAGCGCATGGCCTCCCGTGTCCGACCATGACCTTTGGCGGCCCATCCTGCCAGTGGCACACAGAACACTCCACTTCTCCCTCCAAAAAACCTCTCCCAAATTTCCACTGGCGTGAGCGACGGGAAAGGCGATGGATCCCGCCGCCATGGCCGAAACTGCGCCCTCCGGCGTTCCCGCCGCCAAGAAGCACGGTCGGCCGAAGAATCTTGCCAAGGACATGACGCCGGAGGAGCGGAAGAGTGAGATGGAGAAGCGCGCAGGCCGGCGACTTGCGGCGCGGACTCTACTTGCCGAAGCCAAGCTCGACAAGGAACGCCGGAGGAGAACGAGCGCTTCCTCGCCACACGGAACAGGGCCAACCACAACGAGCTGGTGGTGGATGCGGCCAAGCACGCCATGAACATGATAAAGCACGAGGCGCGGACCATCGCTTTCGGTGGCACCGTGCCCTTCGGTGCCGGTGGCGCTATCCCCGGCATGTCCATGGCCGGCGCGTCCTCTACCAGCTCCGTCACGTCCGCCCCGTGCGGCCAGTCCAGGACGCCATGCCCGCGCACACATTCGCTCGGAGGCCACACTAGGAACGTCGCCTCGTTTCCCTGTTCATCCATCCCCGCACGGCGTCCTCTGAGGCAGGAGAGCCAGTCATCGACCTGAACTGCACTCCAACGACCGCGGACACCAGCCCGGAGGCGTCGAAGAAGCAACATTACATCTCCGTCGCGTACATGCCGGCGCCAGTCAACCTGTTCGGCGGAATGACCGAGGCGACGCCGACCGACGACTCCACGGTATGGTCTCGACATTTCTCTGCCTATGCCCGCACACCGTTCCCGTCTGTTTATCGCGGGCAATTGGGTGTAGGAATTCGTGGCCATTGATGCCGAGGGAGCCATGCACGACATGATCAACGAGGGTGGCGGCGACTATGGCGAGGACAAAGAGATGCAGCAGCAGGAGACGCAACAGCAGGAGATGCAGCAAGATGCCTACAACATTGCAGACGAGTCATTGTTCGGAAATGATGGTGCTTCCATGGGCGTGGGGGTCACTGCCGCGTCACTGGCCACTTCACTTGCGGCATCGCTTGTGGACAACAAGAATTTGAGCCAATGAACCGCGAACTAGACCACCGAGGAGAACAAGGTCCTATGCAAGGCATGGATGGAGGTTTCGCAAGATCCTCTATGCGTCACCGAGCAAAAAGGGTTTTGCCTATTGGTAAAAGGTGGGCAGGTTCTTCCATGAGGCCCGCAAATTCGGCAAGGACGCCTTCTACAGCGATCGAAATGATCTCCCTCTCTCCAAGCAATGGGGCACCATCCATACCGAGTTTAGCAAGTTTCAAGGCTCTTACGAGATGGTGACGATAAGGAAAATAAGCGGCATATTGCCGGTTGACATGGTAAAACCCTTCCTCTCCTTGTCGATGTCTTGCATATGCATTGAGCCATTATCGGCATCCATATGTGTAGGTCATGAAAGAAATGGAGCACTTCAAGACGGTGAATGACAACAAGGCCTTCACGTTGACGCATTGTTGGACGCTGATCAAAGAGTGCAAAAAATGGAAGACTAGCTATGTCCTTTGGAAACAACTCAACAAGAAGAAGAAGAGCAACAATAATGCTTCTACGGCGGTGTCATCGACCTAGACGACGGCGGCAATGACGAAGGCTTCGCCAACCCTGTAGGCGCCCGTGCCGCCGGCCTGGAGGCCACAAGGCTATGAAAGCCGACATCGCCCGCTAGGCTGGTTCGCTTCTAGGAGACGTTGACGAAGATCCTGGAGAAGAAGGAAGAGGCCATCGCCGAGAGGGAAGAGAGGCGTCGCAAAGAGAAAGAGGCCACCACCAAGACCTTTGTCGAGCTCCAGACGAGATCTATCGAGGTGGATGAGGCCAACGCCAAGGCCAGGCTAATGGAGATCGAGGCAAAGACAAAGGCGATGGAGGCTGAAGCCAAGGCCAAGGAGGCCGAGGCTAGGTCTAGGATGGTGGAGGCAGAGGCCAATGCCAAGGAGGCTGAAGCCAAGATCATGGCCGAGGAGAATTCCATCATGATGACCGACCTGAACACCATCACCGACCTCGATCGCAGGGCTTTGATCGCTCGCAGGCAGTAGACCATCCGTGATCGCGATGCTTCAACGACAATGACGACGGCGGTTGTAACCTTTTGGACATAGAAGCCGCCATTCTTTTGGACATTATGTATGATATTGCCCCTTTTTGTATATTTCAGAACCACTGGCCACTAGTTGGCGATACCCAAAGGGTGATTGCACACGCCTGCAAATTTATTTGATAGTCAGTTTGTGTGCTATGGTATGTGAATTTGAGTGTTCGACCATTGGCAAAGCTTGGCCAGCGATGGTATCAAGAAACGCCAGGCGTGGACTATAGACATTTAAGTCGTGCCGCTGGACGCGGTCAACTAGACAGGCCGGACCGTTCATCCAAACCACCACGGACCAAACCAAACAGACAGAAACGGCGCGTTTAGATCGGCTCCCGGTGGAGACAGCCTAAGCTCCCCGGTCGCAGGTGTCCTCGTCCCGGTTCCCACTCGCGCCCACGGCCGATCCAGCTTTTTTTTTTTTTACTCATGACGAGCGTACAGGACCGGGACTTCATTAGCCAGCTTTTCGATCGTTTATTCCTCGATGTGACGGCGACACTGGCAATGATCGGAGCTGGAGTGCACGGACAAGCGTAAGCTGGCTGTCGTCGACAGCTACAGAGGAAGAGGACAAGCAGGCTGCGTGCCGTCTGCCGTTGAATCTGCCGCTAAATGGAGACAAGGAGTTGTGCATGCAGTACCTTGGTCGATTGGGCTTTTCTTTCATCGAGGAGAAAGAACCCGAACCGTCTGGACTTGGATAACGGCCAGACTGATCGTCCGATGGAGTCGTTCCAGATGATTAGCCTCGCGACGTCGTCATATCTCCTGCCAATCATCAGGGATAGGTGTGCGACCACGAGAGATTTTGTCCGGTACTAGGTGACTTGCCTTCCATTACTTCCTTTCTTCCAATATTAATTTTCTATGGGACGGGATTGGGCTTATCCTCCGCTTGTGTCTTCTTCGATCCGTGCATTACATAGGAGCAATGCTGACGCAGTTGCAAGTCATAGCTCCGTTTTCTAGCCAACCAAAGGATCACCTTTTTGGCCGCCAATATTTTTTTCTCAATGCCAAACAGCTTACAAAAGCTAAGGATATTAATTGGCTAATTCTAAGTGATGCCGTCATTCGTGGTGCGATAAACTGCAACACTTACAAATAAACACATGTCCATCAACAGAAAAAACATTTATATAGTGTAGTGTCATCAAAACAATGTCTTCGAGAAGAAAGCAACACTCAGTGCGACAAACTCATTGAAACCAATCAATGAAGAAAACAGCCCAAGTTTTCAACATTAATCTCACCTATGGATTTAAGATGATGCCTTAAGAAATAGATGGCACACGAGTGTTGTCCTCGCCGGATCCGGTCAACAAAGACTATACCGAGGTTTACACATCAACACACAAAATGCAACATTGTGATCCAATCTAGCCAATGAAGTAAAAAAAATCAGCCCCACAATGTCAACGCCTGCTTCAAACATAGCGAGTGCATCGAACTGCGAGTTGGGTTTCAGATCGGCAAGCTTCCTCACTCAACAGTGTCATGTCAAGTAAGGCCGCTATAACAAATGTGTTAACTTGTGACCTTTTCTTAGTGATCGTCGTAGATCTACGACCATTTCGCCCCAAATGGTTGTAAGGCATTTGAAAGGATACAAACGCTGAAAACTACGACCATTTTTGTTAGAAAAGTCATAATTTCCTTACACGAAATAGTCATAAATGGATAGCACTAGTTTAAAAACTTATTTTTAGCACCAATTTAAATGGTCATGACCGCTAACATGTGATGCCTTAAAATAATGGCCGACCACCTCACCAATCTCACTACGTGTCGTGTGTGTGCGTGAATTCCCCTTGTGTGGATAGAAGTAGGTTTAAATCTACCACTAACATATGTGACCTAATGATGATCAGGAGGTCCAACAAGATGGCTTATCCACTAACATGTGGGACCTACCAACCATGTGGCATTGACATGTGGGACCTACCAACCATGTGGCATTGACATGTGGGACCTACCTACTATTTTATTTTTCTAAAAAGGAAATAAAAAAGATTTTGAAGGAGAGGAAAAACACCAGCATGGTCCTATCCTCAAACCCTATCTCTTGTCCTCTAGTTCCTACCTCCCCAGCACGAACCCTGCACGTAACGCCATCTCCTGCACCGATAGCGCTCAACTACACCATACATTATCTCTAACACTAATAAGAATCGTCTCTTCCCCACTTTCACCCCTCTCGTCCCCTCTCTCGAACCACCTTGACCAACCACTATTGCTTAGACTCCCCTCCACCACTCGTCGACGGTGGATTAGCACCTCAACTTGACCCTTCCCGAGGCGACCGCCTCAGATTGGTCATGAGATGCCTCCATGCAAGAAGTAGCTGAAGGAGGGCTCCTTTAGGCTGTCACACATGCTCTTCGTCCTTGGAGACGATGAATCCAGCCATATAAGTCCACCAGGTCGTCGTCTTTCTACACTAGACCACTTCACCAAGCCAGTGGGTCTCTCTCCCTTCTTCGAGCTCTCTCTCCTGGTTAATCTATCATAGTCTCTCTCTACAAGCACCCTTGGACATGATGGTGGAGCCTCGATGGGAGCATGGATGTGACTGGCGGCAGGCGAAGTACCACAAGTATCCGGCTTCTATGACCTCGACATCCACACAGAGGAGTAGCGACAACGCCTGACCCGTCCGCTGGTGCTGCTAATCCGGCCTAGACCGGAGAAAGAATTTGTGCTTCTTCACTGCCTCTAGGAGGGCATTCGGGTTCATGCATCTTCGTCACTATTGTCGTTCTCGTATTCCTTATAGTCACACTATGTGTTATCCATCCTTCCTCTCTCACTAGTCCTCTTTGTGTTGCTTGTTGTAGTGTCATATTTCTATTGCTTCTGGTAGAGTTTGATTATTAACACACATGTAGGTGATAACATATAACTTTAATTAATCAAGTAAATCATGTTTCTGTTGGTCTAGATTAATTTGGTAGCTCTAGGCATGGAAGGTTGTGTTAATTTGGACAAGCACTTGTAGATATTCACTTAGGTGGTACACTACTGCGCTATATTTAAGCCATCACCACCTCATTAATTTGTCCTTAGTTGTTCAATGCATGGACCGTATCGTGATTACATTTTCTCATCCATACATTTCAGCTTTTCGTAAAAATATTATGTCGATAAGAGAATTTTCCACACATAAGATTTCTAGAGTTCTTTCCATTAAGGTGTGAAAGAAAGTACGAGCATGGTATATATTATAGAAGTTAACAAAATTCTAAGTGGTAACAAAGTTTGTCTTTCTATATTAGTGGTGCCTATATATAGGACGTAGATTTTATAACATAGCGGCTACCTATGCATGCGGTCACTGCCATTGGATATAGAGATCATAGCTACAGACGGGATCAAGATTAAAGGGGTGTGTTTTTCGTGTCCTCCAGACCCCCTCCGAGGCCGGCCCTGGTACTATATTACAAGTTGGTGTAGTGATAGACTTGCATAGTGTTTATATGTTTTTCTTAGCACATATTTTTGTGCTTTGCGAATGGACTCATGTCCTATCAAGTAGAATTTATGCTGTGCATGATGAAGTGTAAGACAAATCTTTTGAGATAGAACCGACTTGTGTATTTCTTAGTGGTTGCTTGATAATATATTGGCTCTAATTATTTTATTATATGTACATAATATATTGGCTCTAGTTATTTTTATTTTCTGTTCATAATATATTGGCTCAAGTTTTTCCATTCTTCTCCACTGATTCATGTAACAAGGTGACTACGGAAGGTGGGATGAGAGTTCATTCCATTGTACCAAAGGTCATAGCCTAGTCACTGACTATGGTTATCCAGTGAGTTCTACATATGGTTCATATGACAGTAGCATGAGCCCACTATGTGATCTCTATCAAAGGAGTTCCAGGGTGAAGAAGTATAAGAGACATGAAACCCTACTCAACAAAAAATATCTAGTTATTACACTTGTTCGATGGTCATAGTTTGATTTCCATTATATCCATTTTATATGATATGGCACATATACTCTGGATTTTATTTAAAGTGTTTGTTCTAATTTAAATATTAGTTATTTATTGGAAAATTGAAATCTTAATAATTGTCCCTAACAACTGGGAGTCCGGGAGATGTAACAACGGGCCCCATGTGCAAGCACATGACAGCTTGGTTCCACTTTCGAGAGAAGCTTATAATTGGGAGCCATCTAACAAGTTGACACGTCGTTTATAGAGGAACCATTGAGCCAAAAAAGGCCAATACCCAAAAATAAGAAGGCCCAAGTGTTGGCTTGGCAAATTTGATAAAAAATTATAAATAGCATGAATTGTTGGGCTTGACCAAAGTAGAGCACCGAACTGGACTATGTTGATTTCGATCTACGACCATTTAGTTTCTCACAGATTTACCACGTAGGATTACATATGTTGGATTTGACATGGGCGGGTAGATCACTAGCGACCAAAATTTTGGTCATAAAATATACGACATTGTTTTGGTCATAACCGGTTATGCACAAAAAAGGTCGTTATAATCCGTTAGCGACACTCATTTTTTGACTAATTATTTTTTGTAACAAAAAGGTCATAAATGGATAACTATGACCAGCTAGTGACCAATATAGAGGGTCAAAAAATAGCACATTTCTTGTAGTGATTGAACCCCGAAGAATGCATGGTCCCAAGGAAACGGTGTGTTGCCTCATAACCATGTTGTCCCTACGACCACCAATAGAGGCTATCATGCATCCGGCTTCCATGCCATTGTCTCCTTCAGACAACCCCTATGACGAGAGAAACATACAAGCCCATGTCGTTAGCTTCATCCACTACAAGGGAACAATCGTGGTATTTTTAGTTAAGTTGGAAAAACTTGATGCCATCCTCTACTATGGAGGATCACCATGGCAGGAGAGATCAGCTAACCGCCACCATCTGCCACGAGGTCTTTAGCCTTGGCATCCTCCGGTGGTGGAGTGGATTGGGGGAGGAATACAACTAGGGCTAGAGAGGGGTGGAATTCATAGCTCCATATCGTGATGTTGTTTTGTTTAAACATCAAGGTTAACATAGAGGTACACACATGTAGATCGTGTCCCAATTTTTCGATAAATGAACATTATGATACTTTGATGATATAATTACATCAGGTCTCTAAGACAATATAATGTGGAGAGCTAGTTGAGACATCAAGCATGCGCACAACAAAATTATTAAGCTTAAAAGAAGCTAAGAAAGAACATGGACTTGCTACATGGATCGATGACTCACATCAACAGGAACCAACCACCACCATTGGCAACATAAAAACTACAAAAGAGGTTCTCCTGCAAGTCCTCGAGGAAGGGAACAATGCATCGTTTTCATAACCTGGTCCAATCACAAAAGTAGATCATGGGGTTTCAACCTAGAGAAAGTTCAATCTCTAGACACTGCTTGCATAATTTGATTGCTAGAAATCTACCAATGCTAGATACACATAATAAAGGTTAGATCTATATTTTTACCCCAAAACTAACACTCGGTACATGAAGAGCACCACCAAGTATAAATTAGCTTGTTGTGCTACCCCCACGTATTAGCCAAGAACCATTTCTCGTCACCCACAAAGTATGCACATGGATGACGAATAAAAAAAGAGTGACGAGGATCTAAGATTGACGGAGTCAACATGGTATCAACGTGAAGTTGACTCCCTACTTTTTTCAAAAAGGGGATGTACCCTAGTGTTGTTATTACTGAAGGATCACAATCAATCTACTAAGTACCAAGCAACTAAAACAGAATAACAATACCGATATTTGTTAATGGGATTCGACGAACTGGCATACTCCCATGGGCATGATTGTGGGTGCTCCTCTCCTTGATACTGCAACACCGACCTCCCTAGGTATCAGCACATGCCGCCCACTCCTTTTGCATGCGTATCACTATCCAATCGTTACAATGTATGGTACCTCCCTCATTATATATGTGGTCAATGCTAGAAGCGTTCAACTCTAATCTTATCCACACCAAATACAACTCCAAGATCAAGCGTGACTCATACACAATATAGGATACAAGCTCAACATATGCACATAGCCATATTTAGTGCAGAGTTAACTCGTTTTGGTGGGATATGGAAGACATTGAACGTAGAGATTGTTCCTACTGGACCGGAAATACAACCATCCGAGTAGCCACCAATATATTGTTGTTGCTCATTTCGAAATATGCATCTGGTAGTCAAAAGCTAAGGGTCCATTTCATTCATGGCAACTTCGTAGGGAATATTACAATTTTGAGGAAGGAGTCTTCAAAATATACCAACTATTGAATCCTAAAGCTTAGGACTTTAATCGCGTGTGGTGATTTAGAGAGTGGACCGCTAGCAAGTTGCCACGTGGCAACGTCGAGAATGGAAGTTGCCATCCCACCATGAAGTTAAAAATCCGGTGGCCTCGAGTCCATGGCAAGAGGAGATAGGAATTCGAACCTTTTTTTGATATAAATTTTGAAAATCTACACTGTTGATTTCATTATTCAAAATAATCGTATATTTTATCAAACTAACTTGCAGCCACCCTTGTATTTTAATAAACTCAATGAGCAATCCAGCCTATTTCTAATTAAGATTCACCTGATAAATCAATACATAAATGCCGTTGTAAGTACTAGGTGCACGACTAAATGTTAGGATACTAGCCCCCAAGTTTCGATTTGCAATTTTGTTGGTTATCTACTCACGCATACATTGGCTACGCACGGGTCAGGGAACCACTTGCAGCAATCTAAGAATAAGGAACTCTTCATGATACATGTTATCAAACGGAACGAGTAACCAAGGAGGTATTCACCCAACATGGATAGCGGCGTAATCTACGTATTGGTCATTTGTCGCCTTAGGCTGCCTTGTACTTTATATCATTTGTTGAGAGTCTATGTCAAACATTTTATTTCATGTTTTGGACGAGTGTATCTTCATTATGCATAAGCCGGGTGTAACTTCGTCGGTTGTATCGGCTTGGTGTGAACTATTGAGCTAGTAAAAATTCCATGTTATAAAAAAACAGAAAAAGGAATGAATGGGAAATGGACATCGGCCGTGCCGCGCGGCGCCGGCCGGGGCAGACAAACGCAGGTGGCGCCATCGACGGCAACCCGTAGCACATATTCCCCACGATTCACACGAAAACCGCGGGCATCTCGGGTGTGTCATCGACACGTCCCTCTCGATCCCATCCCAAGCGCGTCCTCCCCGGCCGGGTCCCCGCCGGCCGGCCCACGGCCGCCGTCTTTTTGACATTCCCCTACCGCGTCTCCTAAAGCGTTCAAACTCATTTGGCAACTCGACCGATCGCGAGTCCTCCACTCGCTAGCTTTACCCTCCTTTTTGGCCGGCAACATGCATATACCTAGTTTGCTCACGCACGCCGGAACGGCAGCGGCGGTGCCCACGTCGATCGATCGAGCCGCCAGGTGCAAGAGAGGCCGGATTCTCAGCACGTATGTAGTATACGACATGCAAGACGAAGGTACATGTAGTATACGACATTGAACATGTACGGAGACGAGAATATACGTACTGTACATACGTAGTGAGCACTTAAATACGTTTAGGTATACATACCGACATAACACGCCGAGACTTGAATAATGGGCCAGATGAAGAACTTTTTAACCGTCGTCATCATGGAGCATATAGTAACGCCTGCACCTGGCCAACAAGCGCACTAGCTAGCATGTGTCATATTCTTCGAGCCCCTAACTTTGATTTTACTCTTCTCTCTGCTTTTTACCACCCCACTTCCGTCGACCCACCGACTCACCGGCGGTCACACCGCGCGCGTCAAGGTTAATTTGGAATTGATCATACCAAGGTGTGGTCCGGTTCGCCCCCAAAGTTGGACTCGGTGGAAAAGGCTAGCTAGTACCTCTCCCCACGAAAGACTTTGGGCACGAAAGGCGTGCCATTCTCTGCTCAAGTAAACCGATTTTTAACCGATCGCCCATATTCCTTTACTCGATCTTCTGGTTAATTATATTAGTCCGCCGGCCGTGCGTGCACTTATGTAGCTAGCTGATTAGTTTAGCAGTGTCGGTAGCTTCCTCTTGTGAATTATCCATTCATTATCTGTCTAATCGACGCCGAGCGTGCAATGCACCCGTCGATCGTTTTGTTGACTTTCAGGTTGCAATGCATGTCCCTTTATTTGCGAATGTTGTTTCTCGAGATTAACTTACTCAAAGTGCCGACGTCATACAAGCGTGCGGCCATTGGTATATGAGCTTTAGTGTCTCTTACATTCATTGAATTCTTTGCTCAAGATACATTGAGTACACATACTACTCAAGCACAACACACCACACCACATATACACATGTCTGCGTTGTACACACGTTAGGAAGAGATTGGAGGAATCTAAGGGCATGCAAAATGGTTGATATGACGTTTTTATCTTAATCCCAGTAATTATAGATACCTTTTTATCTTGGACATACGACATGTAAACTACTTTAACAAAAATCAATAAAAAAATACACAGTACAGCCCTACTATTTCCCTCAACAAAAATCTTGATATGACTATAAAACATGATTTATAATAGTTTGTTTGTTACTCTATCTTATCTCTACTAATCAAATAGGTCTAGATATGCAGTGACAACGTTTTGGTTACCGGTCAGGAAATCCGGTTACCGGTTGGTAACCATATATCCCGAGCACCCTCGGGAAACCGGTTTACCGATCAAAAAATTCCATTTTTTTTTTGAATTTTAATAAAATTTCTCTGCAAATTGTCATACCGAAGAATTTGACCGGAAAATTACGACCACCCTCGGGATTTTTTTGCAGATCGGGAACTAAAACCTTGTCAATGAGAGAGATTGTTGCTAAGAAATCACCTCTTAGTTAAGAGGAGATGAACCTTTTTTTAACTTTCTTTATTCTGCACCTCAACATTTGTCCTACGTGTCACTCCTAAGATACCACCCTTGCACATGACCTAAATCATTTGGAAACGTGTGTGCACCTGCCTCCTAGCTATACTATGGCAAAGTGGGGCCTTCGTTTGCGATACCCAAAATTCAATCAATCAGGGATCAAACTCGGGTAATCTAACTAGGCACTGCCATATCTAGCCATAGAGCCACGGTCCATTCCTCTGATTTGAAGATTTTTGGACATACATGAATAAAAATAGATGAAGGTACACAATAACCTAAATTTTATACTAAATATCGTAAAGCCACATTCAAACAAAAAAATAAGACTAGCTAGGATGTTGTTCACAATAAACATTTATGCTTCATTCTTCTTGTGTAGGAGTTCGGAAAAGAGATATGAATGGATTGTAAAGTCCTTGCTTTCTCCAAAATGCATATTCTCCTCCACTATTCCATGCTTCTAAAATATCTTGGGATTAGGATAAAGCTAGATTCATTGTCATGCACATTCGAATCCTACAGGGTTTAATTTGCAACAAAGTTTGTGAGATTGCAAGAAAAAAATGAAAAGCTAGAATGGGTTTATGTGGATGAAAAGTTCCATTAAATTACAATGTAAATGTATGGCTAGGAAAAATCCTATCTAAGTCATATGAATCAAGAATACTTATTTGAAAAGATCATAAGGATTTTAGTACTCCGAAGTTCATAAAAGAGTTCTTTAACCCAAATAGAACCTTGGAGAGTACACCTCCCGGGTCCCTACAATTAAGAAAAAATGGATATTTATGGTATTCATACCAATACTCTCATTAGTAATTTCTACCATAGTTTACTTATACAACAATGAGGTGTATATAATATCTATGGCATATATGTTATCGAAGTCATTAAGTTTTTAGACAAATGTAAGAATATTAAAATAGTCCAAATATGTACAAAATATAATATTTTGTTGAACATGAGGTGTATACAATATCTTTGGCATGAATTATGTTTCTTTTGCTTTCATGAATTTAGACCAAACAAACAGGACTCTAAAATTTTCACGCAAGCAAGCAAATTAGAAGCAATTTCTCTCATTTTCTCTTGCGTAATTCCTTGTTTTCGTAAATAACCATCTAAACTTTTAAGGAAATGTGAAAAAAGCATGCATGTTATGGGTAGAAACTTGCCCTTGTGGGTGAAAATAAGAGAATTAGCTTCACAGAGATATTCCATGTTATGCATGTTATGGGTGAAAACAACATGACAATGTGAGAGCTCATCGAGAATCATTTAATGAGGTATTATATAATCGCCACAATACATGTAACTTTGATGCAGTAAATTGTATATGTTGTTATGATGTTTAATTCCATTACAAAATGTGTGGATATTTTGAATTGCTCAAAACCTATGAGCTTTGCTAATTTTCAAAAAAAAAGTCCATGTGATGCCATCTTTTCAAGCTTATAAGTTGCATGATGAGTTCATGATTCCTGCCAAGATTAGTTAAGCAACACGCCGACACCTAATCAACGGTCACACATTAACAGTTGATTGAGTAGTCCATGTCATTAATCCATAAATTTGAGCTCATGCGTGCATGATATAGTACATTCATGCATATCTGCAAGAATATTGGCTTGTGAAGGTGACAAATTTCCTCCCTCGCAAACTTCCAATTAAGCTACCAGCCAGTGTCTCTGCAGCTCCTCTCAAGAAGGAAATTAGTCTACTTCACAGCCTATCTTCTCCATGGCAACCTCCACGATCTTATTGTGTATAATTTCCTGCTCCCACGTTCTATACGTGTGTGTATACCATACCAACAACTAGCTAACGATCAAGAATTAATAAACCCTGTCAATTGATCTGTCATCATGCTCACGCACGGGCGGCGGCGCCATGGCACTGGTCGAACCGTATGATGCGCTCCCTGCGCTGCGTGTGCGGCGCCGCCGGCGCAGCGGACGCGCCCGCGGGCGCCGCCTCGGCGGGGACGACGGGGAAGTGGCCGCCGCCGAAGGAGCGGGCGTGGTCGTTGAGCGAGCGCTTGTGCTTGAAGTCGGAGCCGCATGCGCAGAACCAGCGCTTGCCGCAGTTCTTCTCGTGCGTGCGCCAGTCGCCCTTGACGGCGAAGGGCTTGGCGCAGCGGCGGCAGCCGAAGGGCTTGGCGCCGTGCTTGCGCCTGTAGTGCGTCTGCAGCGTGCGGAAGTCCTTGAGCGGCCGCGCGCGCGGGTGGGCCACGTTGTTCCGGCAGCCCGGCGCGCAGCAGTAGCAGGGCAGCCGCAGCAGCGACAGCGCCGCCGCGTGGGAGGACTGGCCCGTGCCCTTGAGCGAGTCAGGGCCCTTCCGGTACTCGCGGCCGTGGCCCCACATGTGCATCTGCATGTTGTACACACGCACGCATGATTAGTCTGGGCTGTTGTACGTAGACGATGTACATGGATGATACAATCCAAAATTGCAATTAACTAGTTGAACGTGGATTAAAGAAAAAGGAATATGTTCTTGCGATCGAGCGCGTGTGAGAGGAAAGATGTGTGAACTGAACTAGCCTGATACTACGTGGCCATGGTTATGATGATTGTGTGAACTGAACTAGCTAGCCGGTCTGCTACTACGTCGACATGCGGTTCTGGACTTGTCGTGATTTGATTCCTACATGGAATATTTGCTAGGTCGTTATTGCACAAGCGCATGAACACGCATGCATATATGGATGCGACTGAGTTAGGAGTTGGTACATGATCAAAAGAAATTTATCGTGCACGTTTCTAATTAAGCTCCAAATAATGTGTTCTTTGGAGAGAGTAAAAATATATTCAAAGTGAAACTCGGTCAATTTCAGAATCATGCACGCGGTGGAAAATTAGGAAGAAGCACCAAAGAAGCTAAGTACAGACGCATATTTAGTCCAAGCAGTATCTCAAAAAAATAAACTAGGAGGGAAATTGGGAATCGGGATATCGATATGAATCACGCACCTGCATGTTGTTGTATCTGTTGAAGGTCTTGCTGCAGACGTGGCAGACGAACTGCACGGCGCCGACGTGTATCTGCGCCGGCGTCGGGATCCAGTACCGCCGGTGGCGGCAGCCGTTGTTGCTGCTCTCCTCCCCGCCGAGACGCACGTAGCCTGACCCCTCCACTGACTCGACCAATATCTCGCTAGGTTCTACTTGCACGCCTGCTTCCGCCTTGCAACTCTGATTACGCCTTGCTGGCTTCTCCTCTTCTTCCTCCTCCTCCTCGGTCTCCTCGTCCTCGTCCATTTCCATGGGCGGCAGCGGCGGCGCCTCTTCTTCAGAGCTGTACGTGCCAGTCTCCGGCAGGCCGATGTTCAGATCAACACCGGCCTCTTCTGTGACGCTGCTTGCCTCTTCTTTGACATGGTTCACCTGCGCACCAACCGCGGCAGGGGATGGGCTGCTCGTCTTCTCCCCGAGCCTGCCAAGGAGCGGCAAACACAGCATGGTAGCTCGATCTTCACGGTCACCACCGGGTGCTGCTTGGCGGTGATCCCTCGATGGCGTTGAGTGGGGGGACGACGATGGCGACATGGACGACGAGGATGTAGGGGAAAGCGGCGAGCGCGGCTTGAGCCACTCGTAGTATGTAACGACGCCGAGACCCGCACCCTCCATCGCGCAAGCACTCAGCACCATGGATCAGCTTGGACCCCAGACCTGAATCGATCTGTCTGCGCGTGTCTCTCAGTTGTAGCGCAGGCCGCTCTATATATACCTGGGGGGTCGTCTGTGTCAAGCCGTGCTTGTCACGGCCAGGAAGAAACCGGGAAAGGTAGTAGCAAGGTAGTAGCTAGCTAGCTAGCTAGCTGGGGACTATGGAGGCTGCCGGTGCGCCGTTGGTGTAGCTCTCCACTCTCCCCCAACCCAAGCTTTATATGCGCCCGTCGCGTCGTGCGTCCCTTTGGAGCTGGGAAGGCTATGTATAGTCCTCGATCGATCGATCGATCGATCAGTTCGCGTGAGGTCAGCAGATTAAGCTGCTGGCCTGTGCGGGACCGGCCGGGCTGCATCTGCCTGCAGGCGGGCGGGTGTGAAAAGGGCGAGAGCTGTATATAATCGGGGGGCCGGGCATCGATGGATGGATCGATTGATGCCTAGAGCGAGCAGGCATGACAGCGAGGTTGACCGATGCATGTGGAATATGGTGCGCCGTGTGGGGCGCGATTCGCCGTGTGCATGTAATGCCAAGGTCGCTACTCAGATAGCCGCCGTCTCTGGGATGGCGGGCACAGATTGCCGCAAAGGAGGGTGGTACTAGGTTCTCGCGATCTCGCCGAATATATCGATGAATTTTACAGCTAGTGGGAGTCAAAATTCGATCATCGATCACCGGCTGATTTAAAAAAAGAAGTGTAGCCTGTGCTACTGGTATTCGACTGGAAATAGCCAGGCCGCGCGGCGCGCGCTGAGATATCTCGATCGCTTCCTGACTGACGTACGTACTGCAGTGGGAATACTGAGATTGTGGTAGTACTACTTAATAATACGGTGTACGGAGTAGATACTTAATAGAATGAATGATTGCTAGAGTACGTATATATCTATATATAAGAGCTGCGTCCCTTTCTAGCGAGGTACGTGTACGTATGCAGGTTGTTGGCAACACGCCTCTAGCTCCACCCGTGCTTTCGGCTCTAGTATGGATTATATGCACTAAACTATGTACTAGTAACACTAATTAATACTATATGCAGTCATACAAGAGGGAGATGGGGATACGCAATCACATATGTGTTCTTCTTTTCTATGTGACGTTTCTCTACATTTTCATTTGTGTAGTACGTGTTACATGCTGGTACGGTACTGTTTATATTATTTGGCTTGAGGGCACATGATGATTGCGGACCTTGACCCCCTTGACTGCACACTTGTCCCTTGAGTGTGAAATGCTGATCGAGCAGGGTTAGGTCTTGAGGATATCGGCCACGAGAATTCCTGGATTGCTTGCTTGGATTGGCATTCCTAGTTCCCTCTGAAAATATTATAACTTATAAATATCTTTGGAAGAAAATAATCTCTTAGATAGTGCAAGAATGACTCTAATCTCTAAGATAGTGCAAATATGACTCTCCCAGCCTCTACACTTGAGGGTGCACACAACCAATTATTATAAAGTGTCGTTTCGTGCAATCTTATACAAGAAGCGGAAGGCGGCGCGCCTTGCGCGCAAGGCCAAAGCTGCTGTCGGGCTCGGTCCGGCTGCCAACCACGGTGGGGGCCGTGGGTTGGTGGCTGGGTCGGGCCGCGACCTAGCGGTGGGCGCGCCCCGTCCGGTGCACGGCCAGGGGAGCCGGGGCGACGGCTCGGGGGAGAGGGCGCCGCTGAGTGGCCAGGTGGAGTGCTTCATGTTGGCGGGATACCCCGGGTAGGGTAACACCGGGGTATAAAGGCCAAGTTAGCCGAGGTACGACGCGGTCAAAACAAGTGCTGGCCGGGTCACCTCAAGGCAGGCCGAACCACGGAGTAACCCGGCCCGCGGAGCATCTCCTCAGTCGTAGCCCGGCCGACATAAAATATATGCCGGCCATATTTATATGTCTATCATGCAGGTACCCTCGTAGCCGGGTTAGCCACGTGCTAGCCGGACTATCATATGGCTTCCAAGAGAAGGAAGGGATCTCCCGCTGGTCAAAAGGTGGCTTTATTGGCTGTAGCATGAGCGAAGCAAAGCAGAGAGGCGGACCAGCGGGTCAGGGGCGACCAAGGTGACGCGGGCAATATCGGCTGACGTAGCCCGTGTCTGGTGACACTTAAAGACAAGGATTACGTTGCGGCTTACGTCCAAAGCCCGGACGAGCCATTAAAGAGAATAAAGAAGCATCTAACTTTAACCAAGGGGCATATTCGGAGAATATGCTGCCACGTATGCCCTAATTTTGTAACCCGGGCTCCCCTATATAAGGAGCATCGGAGCCTCCATAGAAGGGGATCGATCATTTTCTCTGTCTAAGATAGAACTCTAGAGCTAGCTTGTGGGGAGTAAGAGACATAGTCTCCTTCTCACCACTAGCTTGAAGAACACTTGTAAACACCATTGATATAGAGAATATAAGAACATCTGTGCGTGGAATCACCACGTTTTCCCTCCCTGGATTCCCCTAGCACACATTGGCCCCATCTTTAGCCTATCCATGGCATCTGCCGTGCCACCACCACGACAGTTGGCGCCCACCATGGGGCTAGCGGTGCTAGTAGGGGTGAAAATCCGGACGGGAAGCATCTCCAACACCGGCAAGCGCGTCGTATCCGGCCTGGTTCAGCGCTTTGGAGCGCTGGACTATGTCAGCGACAATGCAGGGAGCTTCGGCAGGCCCCCCCTTCGCGTAATGGCGTCTTCATCAAACTTGGCGCGCATAAGATCTACGTCTGCGTGGACGAGTCCTGTGTTCATCCACGACACATCGTCGAGGGAGGCGAACCACCTCTCAGCATAGCTCGTGGTGTGCGTATCACTTGCCCCACTAGTAGCGTTGAGGTCCTGATGACCGCGCCAGACGCGGAGGCAAGCAAGGGCCCGCACCAGAGTCAAAGGGCATGCCGAAGCAGACCAGGTCTAGATTTCCCCCACTAGAGAGGCCGGAGAATGTGCTCCAGCAGGCAATAGATAGCCTAGCAACGCCGATAGCACATGTGGTAGATCCGGCTCAGGCGCAAGCTGAGTTAGAAGAAACTAGGCGAAAAATGTTAGCTGGGGCAAAGAAAGTAGGGGAGCTACAGCAGTCCTTGAACATTACTTTGAGAGAATATGCAAAGGCAAACCGCATAGATGGAGTAAAAATCTGAGGCAGAAACCTGATCACTGAAATTGACAAGGAATACGAACCTAGGTCGGGTCAGACAACCACGATAGTAACTAGAGGGCTGGAGAGGTACAGTATCCCAGCTAAGAACCTCAGGGCAGCAAATGCAGCCGCGTCTGAGTTAGAAGGTATAACCGGCAAGGCCCGGCAAAGGCAACAAGAGAGGGTGAACCACTTGCTGAGGGTCGCTTGCCAGCAAAATGAAGAAATGAACAAGGCAAAACCGGCACCACCGGAGCAGCATCACGGTGTTCATTTCGCTAGAAAATAACCGCAAATCCGGGGAACTGGCCATCTCCGGGTCATAATCCCGGAGAGAGGTAGTAAACTCCGGGAGAAGGGACAAACAGACAAACAGATGGTTCCTATGATGATCTGGTGAGGGGAAAAAGCGGAAGCGGTGCAAGTTGATGAAGATCACCGCCGTGCAATTAAATGAGGTGCTGGTTGGGTGAAGCATGACCTGACACACAATGTCCGGTCAAGGGAGAATCACGGCAATGCTGACAACATGATCCTCGGGCAGGACACAAAATATATACCAAGAAGCAGCAACAGCACCTCGGCAGAAGAGAGGAAGACACAGGACAGCGGATAGCAAGTAGAATCCTTGTCCGGATTAGGAAAGATACAATGATGGTTATTCGGCTTTAATCAACGACGGATATCCTAGACTGGATCATCACATAATTGGGTCGAGGCTAGGAAGCAGGAACTTGCAGCCAGATGATGCGAGGCTGAAACTGGATAGAATTTACAGGTCGGAGTTAATCAAGGTACAAGGTCCTCCTGGTCCGGCATGCTTTGGGCCCCGTGTCATGAAGGAGCCACCGGTGGCGAACTTTCAGTTGGCCAGAGGAACCAGAACCTACGATGGTAGTACCAGGACAGAGGATTGGCTGATTAATTACGCAACGGCGGTCAAGATCGCAACTGGAAATTTGAGATGGGCAGTGAGGTATGTGCCACAGATGTTGGAAGGACCAGCGAGAGTTTGGCTGAACAACTTGCCACCGAGAAGTATGAACTGTTGGCTGGATTTTGAGGAGTTATTCGTTAGCAACTTTTCGAGCACTTACAAGAGGCCCAACAGGCCATAGACTCTGGCATTTGCTAGAAAAGACCGAATGAGCCAGACCGGGATTTCTTGACTCGGTGGTGCAACGTGCGTAACTCATGCGAGGGAGTAATTGAATCACAAGCAATTGTGTGGTTCGCCCAGGGCTGCATATATGGAAAGATGTTGTGGCAGAGGCTGCAACGAGATATGCCAACCACTTTGGCTGAGACAATCCGGATCGCAGATTCGTATGCCTTGGGAGATCCAACGCAACCCCGGCTAATGTCAAGCGAGGCAAACGAGGAATATTACAACCGAGATGACTCTGGGTCGTCAAGGAGAAATGATTTACGAGGAAAGAGAAGGGACGAGCGTCCGGATTACAGATATAACTCGCAGCAGGTGGCAGCGGTAGACCGGGATTAGCCCAATGCCGGCGCCAGCCAGCGCCAGAAAACTGGAGGGAAAAACTGGCAGCAGAAAAATGAAGGGAAGAAGCCTTGGACCCCGGAGCACAAAAAGCAGGGGCAAGAACGAAAAGATCGACCGAGGTATACGTTCGAATCTATGTTGGATCAACCTTGCAAGTTTCATACACCAAGTCCGAATAGTCCGGCAAATCACACGACCCGGCAATGTGAGTGGATGAGGAAGTTAGAACAGGGCAGTTCAGGGAATGCTCAGGCACCTCGGAACGAAGCACCTAGAAATGAGGCACCACGACAACCATTACTAACCGGGGGAAATGGACAGCAACTAATGTTGCCACCACCACCGCCGAGGTACGAAAATCAGGAAAGGAGGGATGCGGTACATCAAGTAGACAATAATCAGCAACAAGGCCAAGGTTACCACGCGAATGAGGGGCGAAACGAGTACAGGGAGCATCATCAAAGTTACTATGTGTTTACGACAGAAGAAAATGACCGGAAAAGCTTGCATCGCCGGCATATGGAGGTAAACGCGGTAATGCCAACAGTAGTGAGATATATGCCCTAGGCGGATCAGGAGAACATGTTGCAAGCAACGAGGACCACCTTTCATGGCATTGTGCCAGGTATTTCCTGTGAGCCAATTGGTAAGGTCCGAGATGATGTATTATTCGGCACAAGAGATAATTTCTGGACTGAAAACTTGGAGATCGAAGTGGTGAATCTGGAGAGCGCTTATCACTCGTTACTCGGCAGGCCCGCGCTGAACAAGTTCATGGCAAGTACTCACATCAGCTACCTTAAGATGAAACTGCTCGGACCTAGGGGTGTGATAACTGTATAAGGGGACTTCTGGCGTTCGATTGAGTGCGCCTCAGCCGGATCTAACTTAGCCGAGTCACTCGTGATAGCTCAGGAAAAAAGAAGATACTAGAAGTGGCGTCATTGGCTCAATCCGCGCAGCAGCATATGCCGGCTCTGACCAACCCGCACGGAAGCGTGTCATTCCAAGCAACCAGGGATACAAAGAAAGTGCCAATCAATGATCAGTTCCCAGAGCGCACCGTAACCATTGGTGCGGGTTAAGCAGCAAATAGGAAATCGAGCTCGTCAACTTCCTCCGTGAGAATTGGATATCTTTGCTTGGTCCACACAGGATCTACAAGGTGTGCCGAGGGATTTGTCCGAGCACTCATTAAACGTAAGACCCGAGGCTAAGCCGGTGAAGTAGCCTCTCCGGCGTTTCACCGAATACATAAGGAAGGGCATTGGGGATGAGATAGCTAGGCTCCTAGCAGCCGGGTTTATCATGGAAGTACTCTATCTGGATTGGCTCTCTAATCTGGTGCTTGTGGAAAAGAAGAAGGATGATCCGAACATGGTCGTGGTATGGTGCATGTGCATTGATTACAAGAACCTGAATAAGGCGTGTCCCAAAGATCCATTCCCACTTCCTAGAATAGATCAAGTCATAGACTCAACTACCGGATGTGAACTATTGTCATTCATTGATGCGTATTCTGGTTTCCACCAGATACCCCTAAATCCGTATGATCAAACAAAGACCATGTTTATTACCCCGTACGGGGCTTATTGCTATCGCGCTATGCCGTTTGGATTACGTAATGCAGGAGCAACGTACCAGCGATGCATGCAAAAATGTTTACACGACCAAATAGGTCGAAACGTGCAAGTTTATGTGGATGATTGATACATTGCTAATGTATCCATAATTTTCGATGTTCCATGCTTGGTTTTATCTACTTTCTTATGTTTTGTCCACACTTTGGAGTACTTTTTATATAGTTTCTTGGACTAACCTATTAACAAGATGCCACAGTGCCAGCTGCCTGTTTTCCGCTGTTTTTGGTTCCAGGAAAGTCAGAAAATGAATATTCTCGGAATTGGACGGGACAAAATCCTAAATCAGTTTTTCACCGAGGGGGACACGGAGCCAGAATACGAGACGGAGAGGGGCCAGAGGGCTGCCACACCACTTGGCCACGTGGCCAGACCTGGCCCGCGCCAGGGGGTGGTGTGGCCGCCTAGGGCACCCCCTCGGCCTCCCCTTTCGCCTATAAGATGCCTCTGATACAGAAACCCTAAGTACCTGATCAAAATTCCACGAAAGAGTCTGTAGCCGCCATCATCTCCATCTCTAGATCGGGAGGGATCTGAAGCTCTTCACGGCACCCTGTGGGAGGGGAGAATTCACCCTGGAGGCCTTCTTGATCATCATGCAAGCCTCCGGTGTGATATGTGAGTAGTTCATCCTTGGACTACGGGTCCATGTAGTAGCTAGATGGTTGGTTCTTCTCCTTTGTGCTACCATGTTTAGATCTTGTGAGCTCCGTTCATGATCGAGATCATCTATTTGTAATCCTATATGTTGTGTTTGCGGGGATCCAATGGATATTGAGATGCTATTCAGATTGATTATTGATTCTATCATGTCTTTGTTATTTGTGATCTTGCATGCTTTCTGTTGTTAGTAGCTATCTTGGCCAAGTAGATGCTAGAAACTCCAAGAGTTAGGATTTATGCTCGATAGTGGGTTCATGCCTCTAGTAATCTCTAAGGTACTATATGTGTTGTTGCTACTAGGGAGAAAACAGCAATCCTTTGTTCATAGAACAATCATATTGTTTACTTTACACGCAATGCGTAATGCAATTATCTGTTGCTTGCAACTTAATACTGGAGGGGGTTCGGATGATAACTTGAAGGTGGATTATTAGTCATAGATGCAGTTGGATTACGGTCTATGTATAATGTTGTAATGCCCAATCAAATCTCAAAGGAGTCAAGATGATTAGTATATGCATGTATGCTTTCTCGATGTTTGTCAATTGCCCCGATGTAATTTGTTCACCCAACATGTCATCTATCTTAAGGAGAGCCACCACTAGTGAACTATGGACCCCGGTCCTTTCTTTTACCATCAATCTACAAAGGTTTACTGTTTTCTGTTTACTTTCCGCAAGCAATTAGTTTCTTCCACACAATACGTTTAATCCTTTGTTTTCAGCAAGACTGGTGAGATTGACAACCTCACTATAAGTTGGCGGCAAAGTTTTGTGGTTGTGTTGTGCAGGTTTCCACGTTGCTGCTAGCACCGGTAGTGTGCCCTGCTAAAGGCCAGCTAGCAACACCTTGGAGGTGTTTCCTTACTCCTACTGGTTTGATAACCTTGGTTTCATAACTGAGGGAAACTTACTGCTATGCTCATCATACCTTCCTCTTGGGGTTCCCCAATGAGCTCGTTATTACACGAGTCAGCAATGATGTGGTGATAAAGACTAAGGAAAGCAATACGCTCCTTGATGACATCCGGCAGATATTCGCGAACTTAAGAAGGTTCTGAATGAAGCTTAACCCGGAGAAGTGCACCTTTGGTGTGCCTGCAGGAAAGTTACTCGCTGTTTTGGTGTCTAGCCGAGGTATCAAAGCTAACCCGACAAAAATCCAGGCCATAGAGAGAATGGAACTGCCAAAATTCCTTAACCGTGTGCAGAAGTTCACTGGTTGCCTGGCATTGTTAAGCCGGTTCGTACGTCGGTTGGGAGAGAAGGCCTTGCCCCTCTACCAGTTGATGAAAAAGGCAGACAAATTCACATGGACACCACAGGCGGATATCGCATTTCGAGAATTGAAAAAGATGTTATCTACTGCACCGATCCTAGCAGCACCACTACCCAAGGAGCCAATGTTGCTCTACGTAGCCGCGACCAACCGAGTCGTAAGTGCAGTAATCGTAGTGGAGCGCGAAGAAGAAGGAAAGTCGGTGCAAAGACAGGTGTATTATCCGAGCGAGGTATTGTCTGCTTCAAAACAGAATTACCCACACTATCAAAAGATGGCGTATGGCGTGTATATGTTGGCCAAGAAAGTCAAACACTATTTTGAGGAACATCCCATCAAAGTGGTATGTGAGGCACCCATATCAGAGATCATCAGTAACAAAGATGCAAGTGGCCCGATAGCAAAATGGGCAATAGAGTTAGCCCCATATGCACCGCAGTTTGATAGAAGAGATGCGATAAAACCGCAAGCTGTGGCGGATTTCGTTGTGGACTAGGCTGAGATGCAATACGAGCCACCTATGTCGGACTCCAATTATTGGCGAATGCACTTCAATGGATCAAAACTGAAAGAGGGGTTGGGCGCCGGAGTAGTACTTACCTCGCCCAAGAAGGATCAACTGAAATATGTCCTTCAAATCCACTTCAGTGCCTCAAATAATGTTGTGGAATACGAAGCATTGGTACATGGCCTCAAAGTAGCAAACGAACTGGGGATACGTCGGATACAATGCCTTGGAGATTCGGAATTGGTGGTGCAACAAGTGTGTGGAAACTGGGATGCCTTGGATGCTAACATGGCCCTTTACAGATTCCATGTTCAAAAGATAAGTGGATTTTTCGAAGGATGTGAATTCCATCACATACCTCGGATTGAAAACGAGGCGGTCGATACGCTGTCCAAGTTAGGCTCATCCCGGCAGCCAATCCCGCCAAATGTTGCCCTAGAGCACTTGAGAAAACCATCCATCACACCATCGCCTGAATCAGACTCAATTTATATCCCGGCACTCTCTGGATCAGGAGCTGCACCTATGGAGATGGATTGGGGAGGCACCTCAGCAAACTCGGGGACTGCCTCAGCAAACCCGTGGGCAGTTCAGCCAGATCCGGCAGGAGTTATGTCGGTGGATGCGATGGAAATTGACGAAGAACCATTTCCTGTCTGGGCTATACCAGCTTGGGCCAAGCAAATATATGACTTCCTGAAAGAAGGAGTTTTGTCGGATGATGAGATATTCTCAAGGCAGATCCAAAGGAGAGCAAAGGCCTATACTATAATTAACGCCGAATTATATAAAAGAAGTGTGACAACAGTGTTACAGCGGTGTGTTGGCCCCGAGGAAGGACTTGACATACTCCGAGATATTCACCAAGGAGAATGTGGCCACCATGCCTCCTCAAGAGCATTAGTGGCGAAAGCTTTCCGGCATGGATTTTACTGGCCAAGTGCTTTGTAGCAAGCAGAAGGTTTGGTGAGAAAATGCAATGGCTATCAGAGATACGCCATGAAAACTCATTTACCAACGTTGGAACTCAAAACTATCCCCATTACTTGGCCATTTGTTGTATGGTGCCTAGACATGGTAGGGCCATTTAAGACAGCTAAAGGAGGAATGACCCACATCCTACTTATGGTCGACAAATTCACCAAGTGGATTGAAGTGAAGCCAATTAAGAAATGTGATGGGGCAACAACAGTAAAATTCCTCAAGGATATAATCCTGAGGTATGGCTATCCCCATAGCATCATAACTGATAATGGCACAAATTTCGCTAAAGGAGCATTTGCGAGGTTCTGCCGAGAAAAGAAGGTCCAGCTAGATGTCGCCTCAGTCGCCCACCCCGCATCGAACGGGTAAGCGGAAAGATTCAACGGACTAGTTCTGTCCGGGATAAAAACCCGGCTCATAGAGCCGCTGCAAAGATCAGCGGGGTGCTGGATAGAAGAACTATCGGTAGTACTATGGATTTTAAGAACAACTCCGAATCGATCAACCGGCTATACGCCATTCTTTCTGGTATATGGGGCAGAAGTTGTATTACCAGCCGACATAGAGCATGATTCGCCAAGAGTCACCCAATACACAGAAGCCAAAGTGCGTGAAGCTCGGCAAAATGATGTTGATCTGCTGGAAGAAGCGAGAGAACTGGCCTTGTCCAGATCTGCCATATATCAGCAAAATCTCCGACGCTATCATAGCCAGAAAGTAAACCCCCGAGTCTTCCGGGAGGGTGACCTGGTACTCCGGTTGATACAACGCACTGCTGGCATGCATAAGCTATCCCCTCCATGGGAAGGACCTTTCATTGTAAGCAAAGCCTTGCACAATGATTCCTACTATCTTATTGATGCACATCCGTAGGAAAAGAACAAGGCAGACAGGTCCGGAGAAGAATCTAAGCGACCATGGAATGTAGCACTACTTCGTCCCTTTTACACCTAGCAAAGAGGTGAATGTATCCGATTCTCTCGCATGTCGATATGTATATCGACAACGAGCTTATCAATGAAATTTCGGCACCCAGCAGAAACTCGGGGACTGCCATAATAATTGTCCTTTGTTTTTGTATTTTTATGTCGGCTGGGTTAATTCGCTTATATCTTAGTCGGATTAGTAATGTGTGAGCACCAAAAACCCAACTCTTTGACTTTGTTGTTGCCCAACAAGAATTGGCTTCATGGCAAGCAAGAGAACAAGTTTGGAATGGCAAAGCACATGAAAAACGAGTAAGGAAAAGAACTTAAGCGGGCCGACATTTGTTATTCGGACTAACCCTTTGTTTACTATATTTATCTAACGACGGATTATTTTGAGCTAATCTCAAAGTTTCAAGTATTGTTAAGTCAATTTTTTGAACCTCAGACTCGTAAGTCAAAAAACCGAATCAAGGTAGACTCGAGCCGAGTCAAAAATTGGGGGAACAAGAAAACGAAACCCGGGGGCTTCGCCCAATCTAGCATTAAGAACTTAGTTTCAAATAATGAATTGTAGTAGAACCAAACCAGAGTACTTAGATACATTTTCGCCCGGCATTTCGGGGATCTAACAAATATGATCAAGTGTTTTTAAGGGGCAGCAGTCGAGTCATCAGCCGAAGAAGGAGGTACTTCGGAATTTGGGGGAGGGTCGCTAGCCTCGGCCTCATCCTCAGGATTGGCCTCGCCTTCCTCCGGGTCTTCGGTCTCGTCGCCAAGCTCGGAGGCCTCACCTTCACTGCCTTCATCTTCATCTTTAGAAGCAACATCATCATCGAAAACGGCAAGGTAGCTCGGCCCATCATTCCAAGCGTGGCAGAAGGAATACTAAATAAGTTTGTTAGCACTACTTTTGCGGCGCGCAACCCACGCCGGATCTTTGTTCCACTTGGATCTGGTGCGCATGCGAGTAAGCAACCCCAGATCTATTCCTTCGTACCACGAGAGGATGAACTGCAAGGCAATGTCAGCCCCGACTCGCATAGCCGACTCATGCCACAGATGCAGCTGCATATCGCATTCCATCAGTTTGGCAATGAGAGCGGCATTTCCCTTTGGAGTGGGCTCGTTAGGCCAGAGAGAGCTCAGCATCCGCATCGCGGCGGGCATGATATCGGCACCATAATTCTTTACTAGCTCCAAGCGAGCAGCGAGGCTAACAAGCAGATCCTGTGTCGTATAAGGACTGGCCCAGATCCAGGGCCTGTGGGAATACCACGCTGCTCTTGAGACCGGGCTACAACAGCGCCAGCAAGAGTATCACCTTTTGAAAACTTGCCTGAGAACAAAGCAGAGGAAGCAATGAGAAAACGCATTAATCCGGAAAAAAGAAAATTGAACAAGAGAGAAACTCACGGGAAATCTGGAAGAGGAGACGCTGAAGCTCGACATCGACATTGGCACTGCTGGCCTGGAGTTTCTCATATTCGGAGGTTACCGATGTAAGTTTTACGTCGGCTTCCTCCAATAGATCCTTATCCTTGGAAATTTGAGTCATCGAACGCTCTTTTTCCTCGGCAAACTCCTGGTCCGCCTTGTCCAGCTCGGTTTTTTGGAGGTCTTTGAGCCTCTGGATTTCGGCATTCAGCCGGGTAATCTCCGAGTCCTGGAGCCGCAGCCGAGCTATCTCATCGTCCTTTTTCTTCAGTTCAGCCTCATGTTTCCCTGTTTGTTCGAGGAAATGGGTCATCATATTAGGCACATGATTGCTATCTTCAAGAGCAACTGCAACAGTGGATTAATCCGGCCGAGCCGGAGTATAAATATCCATCGAATGAAGAAAAGAACGCACAACAATGGGGTGAACGAGATAAGATACCTTTGATCTCAGCCAGATTCTTCCGCATGATGATATTCTTAGCTTCAACCTCGGCTGTATAGTTCGGATAACAAATTAATACGGATCACAGATAACTCGAATGAACGACAATGGAAGAAGGAAAAGTCTAAGTAAGAAACATTACCCTTCTTCTGGTGCTCCTCTAGGAGTTTGCCATAACACGCGCGAATGTCCTTATAGGAGTCCAACAGGCGCTGGAACTCAGCAGATCGGCGGTTAGTGGTAATCTGAAATAAGCAAGACAATGTCAAGTTCAAAGGCAAAGTAAAAAGTAATTCGATTCCTAAGAGATCCGGGCCAAGTGGAACTTAACCTGGCTCTAGGTATGTGGATATTCGAAGTCTACAAGATCCAGGCCAAGTGGAACTTAACCCGGCTCTAGGTGTATGGATATTCGAAGTTTACAAGATCCTGGTCAAGTGGAACTTAACCTGGCTCTAGGTGTGTGGATATTAGAAGTCTATAAGATCCGGGCCAAGTGGAACTTAACCCGACTCTAGGTGTGTGGATATTCGAAGTCTACAAGATCCAAGCCAAGTGGAACTTAACCCGGCTCTAGGTGTGTGGATATTCGAAGTCTACAAGATCCGGGCCAAGTGGAACTTAACCCAGCTCTAGGTGTGTGGATATTCGAAATCTACAAGTTCCGGGCCAAGTGGAACTTAACCCGGCTCTAGGTATGCGGATATTCGAAGCCTACAAGATCCGGGCCAAGTGGAACTTAACCCGGCTCTAGGTGTGTGGATATTCAAAGTCTACAAGATCCGGGCCAAGTGGAACTTAACTCGGCTCTAGGTGTGTGGATATTCAAAGTCTACAAGATCCGGGCCAAGTGGAACTTAACCCGGCTCTAGGTGTGTGTGGATATTTCAAGTGTCCAAGATCTAGGCCAAGGGAAATTAACCCGTCTCTAACTTTGTAAATATTTGAAATTGCTAAGGACAAAAACTGAATTCGCTAGGAGCATCCAACCGAGTAACAAGTTACTCCCTCGGAGGCTCGGGGACTAGGGGATATATCTACAAGTGCTCATTTATACAAAGTACCACAGCAGAGGAAAAGAGTTCCCTCCATCATCCGGCTAGCCAAAGAGATGGCCTTGGTGGCGGAGTTCATCTGCGCACTGAACTCAGCTGGGCCGAACTTCTCCGGCAGATCATCCTTTGGATCGATGAATTCAGTATTGTTCCAGTTTTTCACATACTCCAGGAGCAGTGGATTGTAACTTTCGCCGCTGGGAGAGTAGTTCGCCACTAGGCCTTTGACATGGGCTTCTTGCCTGGCAGATTGAGCTGCAGCGGGGCTGGTATGCAGGACCAGCTGCCGGCTACCCTCTGATCCAGCAGCGGGAGACCCTAAGGTGATGCCCTTGGCTGATCCGACAGCTTTCTTGAGCTTGCCGGATGACGGAGGACTTGGCAGAAGATCCGAGGCCACGGATCCGGATGAAGCCCGAGGAGCTGATTGGAAGATATCCGCGATCGACATAGTTGATCCGGAGGGAGTTGACGGGGCTTTCCTCTTGGGAGGCTTAGTGGAAGCTGCTGAGGCTATTGCTGCTAAGGTTGTGGCTACTGCTGCTGGTGCCGGCGCTGGTGGTGCTGCTGATGATGCAAGTTCTGGTGCTGGTGCTGGTGCCGGTGGTGCTACTATTGATTTTGGTGGTGCTGGTGCCGCTGATGCTGGTGCTGGTGCCGCTGATGGAGCTGAAGGAGAACTTGTTTGGGGCGGTGCTGATGAAATTGGCACCTCAATACTTGGCGATGGGGCCGAAGAAGAACTAGGAAGATCTGACATGGCCATATCCTAAGCGGCTCCACCACCCCCCGTGCTGACATTGCCCTCCTCATGTTGAGGTGGGCTCTGATCAGGCGCAGCCGTGGAGCCCTCTTGGATAGGGCTGAGCGGGCGAGTGTCGTCATCATGGGGGGAGAAGGGCTGCTCCAGATTGGAGACGTATGCTGGAGCCACTCTGGGGAATGACCCTAGGAGCTCTGGAAAATAAAAGCACCAAGTCAAAAAGATAAAAAGAACCGATAAGAGACAGGCAAACACAGAAAGGAAAAAACCCAAGTGCAAATGCAAAGAGACTTACTCGTCCGAGGTTGGGAGTGCCTGAGGTTTGGGCGCCCTCCGGACCGTGCTCTTGGCGGCCGGCTTAGTCGAGGTTTTTACCCTAGACTTTTTATGGCTCTTCTTGGGCGGCGGCGCCTCCGAAGCTGCGACCGAGGTAGCCGCGCGCTTTTGGGAAGGAGCAGGGGTCGGATCACTGATGACCCACAAGTATAGGAGGTGTATCGCAGTATTTTCGAGGGAAGTGAAACCCAATTTATTGATTCGACACAAGGGGAGCCAAAGAATATTTATCAGCCTTAACAACTGAGTTGTCAATTCAGCTGCACCTGGAAACAATCTTGCTCACAGCAGTTTATTAGTAGCAACAGTTTTGTAGTAGGAATAGTAAAGTAATAGCAGTAGCAAAGCAAAGACAGTAGTAACAAAAGCAGTAAACATTGGGATTCGAGTGCGGTAGGCATAGGGATGGATGGACGGGCGTTGCATGGACAAGACAATCCACATAGCAATCAGAACATAGGGCAATTGCAGATAAATAAGATAAAGCATCCAAGTACTAGACAATCCTAGGCATGTGTTCCATAAATAGTCATATGTGCTCGCAATGAGAACTTGCACAACATCTTTTGTCCTGCCAGCCCGTTTGCAGCGGGGCCTCTAAGGAACTACTGAAATTAAGGTGAGCACCGGAGCAAAGCATTAACACTCCGTGAACACATGTGATCCTCACATAAAAGCCATTCCCTTCCGGTTATCCTGATTTCTGTCACTTCGGGGCCATAGGTTCTAGACAACAACGTGTGTATACAACTTGCAGATAAGACCAAGAATAATACTATCATAATGAATCATTAACATGTTCAGATCTGAAATCATGGCACTCGGGCCCTAGTGACAAGCATTAAGCACAACAAGTCGCAACAAAGTCATAAAGCACTAATAAAAGATACTAGGCACCATGCCCTAACAATCTGATGCCATTACATGAACAATCTCATCCAATCCCTACCATCCCCATAGCCTACAGTGGGGGATTACTCACTCATAGATGGGGGAAACATGGATGGTCGATGGAGAAGCGATGGTGATGATGCTGGCGATGATCTCCTCCAACTCCCCGTCCCAGCAGGGTGCCAGAACGGAGTTTCTGGTGCTGTTTCGTGGAATCTGGTGGTGGCGTGAGCGAACTCCTTGGAAAACGCCGAACCCCCAAAGTTTTTAGGTCGGAAAGGCTCCTATAGGCGAAGAGAGAGGAGGGTGCCTGGGGGCCCACACCACTCGGCGCGGCCTGTGGCTGCGCCAGCAGGTGGTGTGGCCACCCCTGGCTCTTCTCCGTCTCGTATTCTGGCTCCTGGAGTCTTCGGGTGAACTAGGATTTTTGGCATATTTTCCAGGATTTTTCCCGATAGTTGATTTTCTGCACAAAAAGTAGACACCAAGGCAATTCTGCTGAAAACAGCGTCAGTCCGCATTAGTTGCATCCAAATCACACAAGTTTAGAGGAGAAACAATAGGAAAAGTGTTCGGGAAAGTAGATACATTTTGGACGTATCAACTCCTCCCAAGCTTAGCTTATTGCTTGTCCTCAAGCAATTCAGTTGAAAACTGAGTGCGATAAAAGAACTTTCCGAACACATTTGCTTCATATGATGTAAATATTCTCAGCAATGTGATCAACTACTTGGACAATTCATAATAAAGAGTATGCAACCAAGTCTACTTAATAGTCATTGCAAGCTATGAAGAGATTCCAACTCAAGAATAATAAGTAGCATGAGGCACAAACATAAGCAACATTACAATGCTCATAGAAAGGTATGATAGAGTGGTATCTCGCTTGCCTTTGAATATGAATATCAAGGCACCTCTGAAGTTCAAGTGATGACTAGAAATAAAGATATCAAGGATACAAACATCAAAGTCATAACACAAATAATCAAGTAATGGAACAAACATAAAGAATGACAACTATGCTCTCAAGAAGGTGCTCAAAGAATATGTGGAGACTCAACAAGTAGAAGAAAAGGTTTTGAATAATTTGAAAGGCTTCCAAATGCTGAAAGTATGGTACTCGTTAGCTTTGAGCTCTCATTGCCCCTATCATAGGCATATTTAATGTGGTTAAGGTGAAAGTTACACAACTAAGAGGATATGCTTGACAAGTTATAAATCGAAGTCTCAAGCCCCTTACTTACGAAGACCGATCCTCATGCTACTCAACTTCAGTCACAAGTAAGCTCTTGTCATTGTAAGTATATACGTATCATAGAGAACTGCCAACGGGGTACCCCTTGCACATGACACGGGAGCTCTCGCACAATCAAAATAACAAGGCAAGCAGACAATGAGCATCTCGGCGATATTTTTATTTACTATGTGCATAGATTTTTATTGAGGATGCTTCATAGAATGCTCATTATGGTTATGCTGCAAGTTTCCACCATGATTAGGCATGGCTTAGGCTAGCGGCCCAGGCGTTTTCTCTAACATACATACAAACTCCATGATCTTACAAGTTCCACTTTTATTTCACACCGCCGGGATCCATAAGCAAAAGAACATGATATCAACTAGGTACAAAGTACCTATGAAGCGTTGAAAGCGGTCCCCATGATACATGGTTCTGCTAACGTCAACTCATAAAGCGCAATCATATGCGCAACAAAGAAGGACGCAATGGTTCAGGTTTATTAAGTGCAAGAAAATAAAGTGTGCCATCAAGTTCGTGAGAGCTTTACTAACTAACTTTCTCATAACAAGCAAACATTTTATTCGGAAGAAAACAAGGCATATTGAATATGCACGAAGGTAGCAAATGATGCTAATGGGTAGGTATGGTGGACACTTTGGAAATATTTGGTTTAGGGAGTTGAACCTTGAGTGAAATATACTCAGAAAAAGTGAAGGCTAGTAATAGTAAGGGAGCGACAAACGAGAGAGCAATAGCTGTCATTATCATGCTTGCAACAAAACAGGACTACTCATGGCATGAAAGTGATTCAAGATCCTCAAGGCAAAATAATTCATCGAGGCTTAACTGATTATTATAGTCATGTGCATGCGTGAGCATGTGCCAAGTCAATCAAATGAAACATTCAGAGGAGGATACCACGGTGTCATACCAATTTATGAATAGAGCAATGCAAGCAAACATTCGTAAGACATGCTACAAACTATTAGCGAGCTGGAGCTAATCATAAGAAAGCAAGAACTATTAAGCATCCAAAGAAAACATACACTCTACATGAACGGACTAAGCATGCCCACAGTGATGAGTATATGTACAAAAATGAAAAAAAAATAGAGTTCGTTACCAGCCTCTTACCACGCCTCAAGTTGTCATTGATCCTCATTATTGCTCTTCACTTGTGTGGCTTGAATAATAATATGAAACCAATATCCACTGAGGACTGCCGAACCCTGTAGAAAACTCGCAAAAACCAAAGAAGAACGACAAATATTTTTGGTGTTTTCGATTTTTAAACAAGAACCAAAAGGGAAAAACAAGCAAAGCAAAATCTTTTTGGGTTTTTTGAATAGTTCAAACAAAGCAAAGAGGGGAAAAGCAAACCAAGGCAAAAAGAAGAAGCAAACCAAAGAGAAACAACAGAAATATTTTTGGTCTTTTTGTGTTTTTAGAAAGCAAAAGCAAAGAAGAACGAAAACTAAAAAGAGAACGAAAACATGAATATACAAAGTACCGACGCAACATGATATGAAGATGAGTGCGGTGTCGGCGTACCTCCCCCCAAGCTTAGGCCTTTGGCCTAAGTGGGTATCAATCCATATACGAATAGGGGTTCCAAGCGGGAGGATCTTAGTAAGAATGGTCGTAGCTGGGCCCATGAGAAGAAGAGGAAGCTCCCCAATCATAAGCGGGCTGCTGATATGAAGACTCTCCCTCATTCGAGGGCTGGACCGAATCATCCGTGACCTCCCTTCTAGTGTCCTGCTCCTGTTGGGAGAGCTCTCCCAAGTACGTGTCAAGCTCCTCCTAAGTGAGGGACCATCCTTCCCTGTTATCAAGGTTAAACAAAACAGGTGCAGGCAAAAGAACAACACGCTCGGACTTGCTCTTTCTCCAACCAGCTTTGAGAAAGGTTATTTCATAAGATAACTCACTCAGACTAGCCCACGAGGAAATAAATTTATGTTGTATCATGGAATTAAAATCAAGCCTCTCTATGGGAAACTTTAGGTCTAGATGATGAGGCACTAAACCATGCAATGCTAGCAAACGAGAAGCAATGAGGCCTCCACAAATTCCACCTTTATCACGGTTAGCAGCAAGACGGAAAGCTATCAGAGCACCCAAGTTGTAAGACCTATCTCGTCTAAGAGCAGCAGAGATAAATGCTAGATCAAACGAAGATAACTTATTGGCAATTTTCCTAGCAAGAACACACTTGGCAATAAAGTAGGCAAAGTAGCGAATGGAGGGAAGATGAATGTTACGGATTTTTCCATTCTCCTTCAAGAAGCTACTCCCATGACAAATTTCTGCATATAAATCCATGAGTGGTTCCGGTCTCTCTTTAATCTTTCTGCGTGATCCCCATTGAGGTACCTTAATAGCTGCACAAAAATCATCTAGAGAAAGGTCGACAGCTATATTGTAAATTTTGTAGTGGACCATGGGGTTAGGCAAAGAGTGACTAAATTGGAAATCCTGCACCACAGACATGGTTAGCTTCACAAATTGACAAGGTTCATCTTCCAAAAAGTGCTCTAACCCTGCATTAGAAACCAAAGTGTGGAAATCTTGTAGAATTCCTGCAGCTCTCATGAACTCAGAGCATGGATAAATGGAGGGAAAAACTTCCTCCTCCCAGTGGACCTTCATGACCTCAGGCACCCAAAGCTCATGTTGGTTTAGGTGGTGTTCACTCATCTTCTATTCTGAAATTTAAACACCTATTAAACAAGTGATTGCAAAGTAAATATAATGAAGGATTCTACTCATAGGGACTTGCAAGAGGCCTAAACATGCATCAAAACTATATATCTAAGCATCAAACAAGCTTACAAGCTCTCATAACCATTCACCTACAGCAAAAAAATACTCAACATATAATCCACTAAGCACAAATCTACTTGGACAAGGGGAGGAGTCACATACCAGGGAACAAATGCTCCAAATTTTAGCAAGAAAGATGGGCTGAGCAAGGAGATCGAAAAAATCGAGAGCAAGCACAGCAAGAACGTGATTTTGAGATATGAACTGGAGCTTACTCGGGAGAGAGAAGGAACTGGCATGTGAGAGAGTTAGTGGGGGGCCAGGGGTGGCCCACACCAGGGCATGGCGCCACCCAAGGCTGGCCACGCCACCATGTGGTGTGCCTGCCTGGTGGGCCCCCTGGTACCTACCAGGTACTCCTCTGCCCCTTTTTCACGTAAAAATTTAATATGAATTTTCTGGAATTTTTCGAGACACTTTATTTTTGGGCAATTTTCAGAAATAGAAGAATGATTTTTCTGACAGACAGATTTTTTTTCTTTTTGAAACATGATGCAAAGACAAAACAAGGCTAGAACTACAGAAGTTCTAGCATGCAAGCAACTAACAACACAAAGAAAACTAAACGAAAGCAAAAATTAAAATGCAAAGGATAGAAATAAACGGAGATAATCATAGTGAAAACATTGTTTTGTTCAATGGAATCCTTTTGTTAGCATGGTTGATCAAGTCTTGCTACCAAAACAATTGCATATGAGACAAAACTTTGTACTCCACTAATGATTATGTTACCTTAACCTTGATAGCAATGGTCCCAATCATAATAGTTTCAAATTTTTCTCTTGGTATGGGATAATATATTTCTCCAACTTGAATGCCTTCAATATGTTCAATTGAATTCAAACCATAAGTCCTTTCAATATTCTTGGGGAAATAGACAGTATGTTCCTTGTCATTAACATTAAAGGTCACCTTTCCTTGATTACAATTAATAACAGCTCCTGCAGTATTAAAAAAAGGTCTTCCAAGAATAATAGACATATTATCATCTTCAGGCATTTCAAGCACAACAAAATCAGTTAATATCAAGCAATTGTGAGCCACCTGAACAAGTACATCCTCACATATACCCACAGGAATAGTGGTAGATTTATCAGCAATTTTCAAAGATATATCAGTTGGTATCAATTTTTCAAGCTGAAGCCTCTTATAGAGAGAGAAAGGCATAATACTAACTCCACCTCCCAGATCACACAAAGCAGTTCTAAGATAACTGTTCTTAATAGAGAAAGGGATAGTTGGAATCCCTAGGTCTCCAAGTTTCTTAGGAACCTTACCATTGAAGGAATAATTAGCAAGCAAAGTAGAAATTTCTTCATTAGGGATCTTCCTTTTATTCGAGACAATGTCCTTCATATACTTTGAGTAAGGAGGCAATTTAATAGCATCAGTCAAAGGAATTTGCAAGAAAAAAGGCTTCATCCACTCACAAAACTTATTATAGTGTTCATCTTCCTTTGACTTGTGTTTCTTATCAGGGAATGGCATAGGTTTTTAGACCCAAGGCTCTCTTTCACTACCATGTTTCTTAGCAATAAAATCTTCTTTGGTGTATTTAGTATTCTTAGTCTGGTCTTTAGGTTCTTCTTCAACTTTTTCTTCATTAGAAACAACATTTTCTTCATTACCACTTTCAGTTTCAGCATCAGAGATAGATATACTATTAGGATCTATAGCAGGTTTAGAGGGTTCTACAACAGTTTTATGTTTCTTTTTTCCTTTTCTTACGAGTAGAATCACTATTTTCAGCTTGTTGGGAATCCTGCTAAATTCTTTTGGGATGCCCCTCAGGATATAGAGGATCCTAGGTAGCAGCTCCACTTCTAGTTCTAATTTCATAAGCATGTTTTTCTTTAGCAGCATTAACTAGCAAGTCGTTTTGCACTTTAACGAGTTGATCTATTTGAGTTTGAACCATTTGAAAATGTTTAACAATCATTTTAACATCATTAGAGGTTCTTTCTACAATATCTTTCAACTCAACAATAGCTCTAGTGTTTTCCATTAGATGATTTTGCACCCTTTTATTAAAGTTATCTCGCTTAACAATAAAGATATCAAATTCTTCTAAGCATTGATCAGGAGGTTTCGAGTAAGGGATATCACCTTCATCAAAGTGTTGGAGAGAGTGTACCTCAATAGTGGATGAGTAGGGAATAGGCTTACATAATTCTTTAATAGGAGGTAAATTCTTGACATCTGCAGCTTTAATTCCTTTCTCCTTAAGACATTTCTTAGCTTCCTTCATCACTTCATCATTTAATTCAATAACTCCCCTCTTCTTTGATGTTGGAATAGGCACAGGAATAGATGGTTCAGGTACAATTACTTCAGGTATAGCTTGTTTAGGAGGAGTCCAATCTTCATAATTCTTGCTTATTTTAGCCATTAATTCCTCAACTTCCTTTGGAGTCCTACTCCTGAAAACACAATCAACACAACTATCTAGGTATGTCCTAGATTCTTCGGTTAGTCCATTATAAAATATATCAAGAAGCTCATTCTTAGGTAATGGACTTCTAGCCTGTGCATGAATCAAAGCACAAAACCTTGCCCAAGATTCGGGCAATACCTCTTTTTCTCCCTATTTAAAATCAAAAAGTTCCTGCAAAACAACATGTCTAGCACTGGGAGGAAAATATTTCTACAGGAAAGTACTAATCAAGCACTCAGGGCTATCAATAGATCCAGGAGATAAATTACTAAACCAAGTTTTACCTTCTCCTTTCAGTGAAAAAGGGAAAATCTTAGCAACAAAGTAAGTACGCATCTTAATATCATCAGAAAACAAGCCACTCATGGTAGAAAGTTCATTCATATGTGCTACCGCATTTTCATTCTTAGTCCCAAAAAAAGGTTCTTTCTCGACAATAGCTATGTAAGATAGATCGAGAGAGAAATCATAATCTTCATCTGTAATGTTTATGGGAGAAACAACAAACTTAGCAATAGGAGACAATTTGGGTCTAATAGTATGCCTCTCAAGGAGACTCTTAGCAGTGCTCCTATCATGGGTGTTCTTACATTCTTTAATAAACTCATCGGTCATCTCAACATAACCGTCTTCAATATCATAACTCTCACTAGACTCAGGTGAGCTAACAGGTGTGGTAGTGTCTTCATTAGGAGTTTCAGTATTTCGAGCTATAGTTCTAGCAATCGTAGCATCTAGGAAAGGACCTAATGAACCACTCTTATCGAGCACAGTAGAAGCAGCATCATAAGCATCAGAAGTTTCAGATTCAAAAGTAGTAGCAGTGTGTGTAGCATGTTTATGTGGTGGTGTAAGGAACTTACTCAAAACAGACGGTGAATCAAGAGCAGTAGAGGTGTTCAGAACCGTACATCTTCTTGTAGTGGATGGTAAAATAGGAACCTTGCCATCACGAGACTTACCCATAATGGATGGATAGCAGCGAACAATAGAGAATCCAAGTGAACTTGATAAATAAAGCTATGCTCCCGACAGCGGTGCGGAAAATAGTCTTGATGACCCACAAGTATAGGGGTGTGTCGCGATATTTTCGAGGAAGTGAAACCAATTTATTGATTCGACACAAGAGGGCCAAAGAATATTTATCAGCCTTAACAACTGAGTTGTCAATTCAGCACACTGAAACAATCTTGCTCTAGCAGTTTATCGTATATGATTTTGTAGTAGGAATAGTAAAGTAATGATAGTAAAGCAAAGACAGTAGTAACAAAAGCGATGCAATTGGGATTGAAAAGCGTAGGCATAGGGATGGATGGACGGGCGTTGCATGGACAAGACAATCCACATAGCAATCAGAACATAGGGCAATTGCAGATAAATAAGATAAAGCATCCAAGTACTAGACAATCCTAGGCATGTGTTCCATAAATAGTCATATGTGCTCGCAATGAGAACTTGCACAACATCTTTTGTCCTTGACCCGTTTGCGGCCGAGGCCTCTAGGAACTACTGGCAATTAAGGTGCTCCTTTTAATAGAGCACCGAGCAAAGCATTAACACTCCATGAACACATGTGATCCTCACATCAAAGCCATTCCTTACGGTTATCCCGATTTACATCGCCGGGGCCACAGGTTCCGGACAACAACATGTGTATACGACTTGCAGATAAGACCAAGAACAATACTATCATAATGAATCAATAACATGTTCAGATCTGAAATCATGGCACTCGGGCCCTAGTGAAAAGCATTAAGCACAACAAGTCGCAACAAAGTCATAAAGCACTAATAAAAGATACTAGGCACCATGCCCTAACAATCTGATGCCATTACATGAACAATCTCATCCAATCCCTACCATCCCATAGCCTACAATGGGGGATTACTCACTCATAGATGGGGGAAACATGGATGGTCGATGGAGAAGCGATGGTGATGATGATGGCGATGATCTCCTCCAATTCCCGTCCGGAATGCGAACGAGTTTAGTGCTGTTTCGTGGAATCTGGTGGTGGCTGCGGAGCGGAACTCCTTCTGGAAAAACGTCGACCCCCCTGAAGTTTTTAGGTCAGAAGGCTCCTTATAGGCGAAGAGAGAGGCCGAGGGGGTGCCTGGGGGGCCCACACCACCCCCTGGCGTGGCCTGGCTTGGCCCGCGCCAGCAGGTGGTGTGGCCACCCCTGGCTCTTCTCCGTCAGATTCGCTCTGAGTCTTCGGGTGAATAGGATTTTTGGCATATTTTCCGGGATTTTTCCTGATAGTTGATTTTCTGCATAAAAAGTAGACACCGAGGCAATTCTGTTGAAAACAGCGTCAGTCTGCATTAGTTGCATCCAAATCACACAAGTTTAGAGGAGAAACAATAGCAAAAGTGTTCGGGAAAGTAGATATGTTTTGGACGTATCAACCACCAGTGGCAAGGGGGGGGACCTCGTGGACCTGACCGAACGGGTTAGCTGAAGATTCGAACATAACCAGATATGCGTAAGAGATGATAACCGGGTTAAGTACCTCTAGGTCCTCAACATCCGAGTCATCATCATCCGGCCAATCCCTTAAAGAAGAGAGGCCTTACCAGAGCTGCGTTTGACGACATCCGGAGTGGGCAGGAAGGTCTCCAGATCAGGCTCCACCTCGTCTTCCTCGGCGCGGTCCGGTACCCACTTGCTCGCCAGCACCTCGCCATCTTCCAGTGGCTGCTGGAGGAATCACTGAGCACAAGACAAAGATCGTTAAGTTATGAAAATAATCCGACATACCGGGAAGATCCGGAAAACAGTAAGAAGGAAGTTCACCTTTGGAGGAGGTTTGTCCCAGGTGAAGGGCTCGAGCCCCCATTCCCAATCTTCGGAGAATTCCTCCTCCATGTTGAAAATGGCCTTAACTGCTCAAGGAGAAGCTTCGGAGAATTCCTTCTCCACGTTAAACCGCCGAGTTATCGAGCTCAATAGATGAAGCCCGGTGGGGGTCGAGGGGGGTTCTCAAGTAGCAGATCTTGTGGGCACGCTTCTGAAGGGGGGAGACCTGGCGGCAGACAAAGGTGATCATAATGTCCTCCCCCCGAAGCTTCTCCTTGAGAAGCTCCTTGATCCGGCACTCCACCTGGTTCGCCAGGGCTATGGGTCGCTTGGGGATGCTCTCCCAGAGAGAAGTGTCTGGAGGTCTGAGTTTGAAGGGGAGGAGCCGGATCAGATCTTCCTCGGTGGTGTTCCGGACGTAGAAGAAAGTTCGGGCCCAGCCTTTGCAGGACTCAAGCCCGGTGACCCGGGGAAATATGGAGCCCTTGCAGGGAGAGATGGTGGCCCCACCGCACTGAGTCAGGTGCCTCTCCGCCGGAGTAAGCTCCTTATTTGGAACCACATTCCTCCGGAGACCGAAGATTTTGATCCACAGTTCCTTAGATGGCCAGAGGCCTACATATCCCTCAATGCTAGAGGCAAAAGAGGATAGAGAAGTGATGGCATTGGCAGGAAGATGGTGTGGTTGCAGTTGATACGTGGATATGAAATCAAAAAAGAAATCAGAGGTAGGAAGGCCAAAGCCGTGCTGAAAATGAGAAAGAAAAACAACATACTCCCCTGGATTGGGAGAGGGGGAAATCTCGTCGGCGGCGAGGCGGCAGGCAACACCGGCAGGGATGCGGCGCGTGGCACGGAGCTAGTCCAGATCATCCTCACAGACGAACGCGCCATCCCAGCCGCCGCGCTCGCGGCCTTCTCCTTCCTCCTCTTGCTGCGCCACCACGGCTGCTTCCTCCTTAGTCATGGTGAACTCGAGGTCTTCGAGAAGGAAATCTGAGTAAAGATAACCGGTGGCGGGGAACCGGGAAGCATAGGGCCCCATGGTGAAGCTCTTGAGCGGGAGCGGCGGCGCATATTCAAGGTGCTGCCTAAGCACGGTCACGACGGTGCAGTTACGACGAAGAAGCAGCGGCAACGGTGGAGTTGCAGTGAGAGAGAAAGGAGGGTAGGAAGCACGAGAGAAATGGGGAACTTCCCCAAAGATTGCCCCAGGACCCCTACTTAACCGCGCGAGAGGGCGCGTAGTGGGATCCTTTGCGGTTGTCATGCCACACGCATCGGGCGTGTGCGCAACCGAGGCGGCCAATCAGAGCATGGCCACAACAAGGGCCACAGGGAGCAGAAGATCCCATGACGCGATGTAATGTTACAGTTAACGGGGCGCTGAAGTGAAGGGACGCGTGCAGCAGTTATTCCTGACATTGCAACAGTAACTGGCGCATTAAATGCGTGTAGCCCTTAAAATGAGGCGAAATGATGATTACCCTCCACGTAGGACGTGGGGAAGCGTACGAGAGAAGGAACGGTAACCCGGATAAGCAAGTAAAAGACCCGGCCAACAAGGAGTAACTCGAAATGAGCCAAGGGATCGCAAGAGGAAAAACCCCGGGTTACGGGGTAACTCGGCCAAAGAGGCAAAGATCCGGATATGGGAACCTGCTGTGGCCTTAACAACTAAAGTTGCTAAGACCGCACCAGCTTTGGGGACTAATGTTGGGGGATACCCCCAGGTAGGGCAACGCCGGGGTATAAAGGCCGAGTTAGCCGAGGTACGGCGCGGTCAAAAAAAGTGCTGGCCGGGTCACCTCAAGGCAGGCCGAACCACGGAGTAACCCGGCCCGTGGAGCATCTCCTCAGCCGTAGCCCGGCCAACATAAAGTATATGCTGGCCATGTTTATCGGTATATCATGCAGGTACCCTCGTAGTCGGGTTAGCCACGTTCTAGCCGGACTATCATATGGCTTCCAAGAGAAGGAAGGGATCTCCCGCTGGTCAAAAGGTGGCTTTATTGGCTGTAGCATGAGCGAAGCAAAGCAGAGAGGCGGACCAGCGGGTCAGGGGCGACCAAGGTGACGCAGGCAATATCGACTGACGTAGCCCGTGTCTGGTGACACTTAAAGACAAGGATTATGTTGCGAGTTACGTCCAAAGCCCGGACGAGCCATTAAAGAGAATAAAGAAGCATCTAACTTTAACCAAGGGGCATATTCGGAGAATATGCTGCCACGTATGCCCTAATTTTGTAACCCGGGCTCCCCTATATAAGGAGCATCGGAGCCTCCATAGAAGGGGATCGATCATTTTCTCTGTCTAAGATAGAACTCTAGAGCTAGCTTGTGGGGAGTAAGAGACATAGTCTCCTTCTCACCACTAGCTTGAAGAACACTTGTAAACACCATTGATAGAGAGAATACAAGAACATTTGTGCATGGAATCACCACGTTTTCCCTCCCTAGATTCCCCTAGCACACATTGGCCCCATCTTTAGCCTATCCATGGCATCTGCCGTGCCACCACCACGATACTTCAAGTGCGGCCGTCCGGGGCACTTCCAAGCTGCGTGCAAGGCCCCGCCCCAGTGCGTGGTCTGTGGTCAGGAGGGCCACAACTTTGCGGACTACGCGAACTAGCGGTCCAAGCCGGTGCTCCTTATCCTAGGGTAAGCCATCTCCGAGGAGGGTTTCTTCTCCCTGGTCTTTGAGTACGACGATGTGGAGTTTGTGGAGGTGACCATCGAGGCTCTCATCGCCTTCCCGGTCAAACCCCTGTCCGCTGCCGAGCTGGACAAGGAGATCCACCACTTGGTTGAGGCCAAGTGGGATTGGATGGTCCTACCTTCCCTAGGGGGAATTCGTGGTGACCTTCCCTCGAAGGAGATGCTGGACATGAGCACAAGGAGCGGCAAGCTCTTCCTCCCACTCAGCGGTGTGGTGGCCAACATCCGGCTCCCCGATGCTGACCCGGCGCCAGCTGAGATGCTGGAGGAGGTCTGGGTGCGGCTCTCCGTGGTGCCGAGATCGCTCCGTCGTACCAATCACGACGTCTGTTTACGATGGACGCGGAGTCTCTCCGGGGCAAGCTGCCGGTCCGCATGCTGCTGGCATGTAGGAACCCGAGCAAGCTCCGAGGGGCTGTTCAGCTCTTCCTCAAGAACCTGGGCTACAACATCAGGGTGAGGGTGGATGCTCCAGGTGGCAGCACAGTCCCTCTTCCCCCCCCGCCCGCCTCGCCCTGAGGATGCTGACGACGAGGAGATCGATGACCTCAGTCCCTCAGAGGAGGAGTGGCGTGCCTTGGGTGCCCAAGACCTGCTACGTGCGGCGGGCTAGCAGGGAGCTCCTCCGTCGCGCACGGGTGCCCAGGATGGCGCCGTTGAGTCCATGGTCGTGGGAGGTACGGTGGCGCGAGGATCTTCTCCACGCACCAGGATTGCACCGCCGGCGCCTCGCGGGTCGGTCGGTCCGGGTGGCCAGGTCTTTGATCAGTATGGATCAAACTTGGGCTCCTCGAGGGGGTGGCCGATCTCCCTGGCTACCCTGGAGAAGGCGCAGGCTAGTTCAGGACCTAGCGGGCCTCTCCGCGCTTCCGACCCGCCCGCGCCCTTCTCCCCCCTAGGCCCTCCCCTTCTGCCTAGTCAGAGGTCCCGTTCCTCTACTTTGGAGAAGGGGGGCAGAGGCGGAGGTGCCCCTGGAAGGGTGCGTGAAGAAGGCTAGGCGAGATGCTGTGGAGGGTGGCGAGCAGGGTGAGTGCTGGTGCCTACGTCTCAAGTGGGCACGACGGTGCTGGAGGAGGTCTCGGACCGCTCGATGGTCATCAACAACGGTTGCGGGGATGTCGTGGACGCCACCAAGGGGGACGCACTGGTTCCACGGGGGAGTCGCACCAAGACGGTCGTGGTCGCGACGGGCCCGCCTTGCAAGAGCTCCCGGGTGCAGGGGGTGGCGGCAGGCATGCCGGTGCTGCAGCACGCCCAGGCTCGCACGACGGAGAGGAACCTCAAGTCAGGTACGTCCTTTTTTGATTTTGTTGTTCTTCCTAGTTTGTCCGACTCTCACTTGGCCAAACTTGTCCTTGATGCCGATCTCGCCTTTGTGTGTTCACAAAAGCCGGAGACCGAGATGCTTTCGCTTATCAGAGCGAAGGAGGCTGCCCAAGCATCGCTGGCGCAAGCAGCTTTTTGGCGAGAGTTCCACCTCGCCGGGGGCGCGGAGCCCTCTACCCCTTCCAACTTGGGTTCGTCTGGGGACGTGAACCCGGAGGGCGAGGAGGGTCGGGCGACCTTGGTTGACGTTCCGATTCAGACCGCCCCTCAGGCCAATACCAGGGGCTCCACATCAGTTCTGTTGGCACCCCGTCGTGGATGGAGCAAAGGAACCCGAGCCTGATGAGGGCGGAGTTCTACAACATCCGAGGATTCGGTAAACCGGGCCGCCGGGTCCACATTAAGGATTTCATTGCCCGAGAGAGATTTGACTATATGAGTCTACAGGAGACCATCAAGGCCTCTTTTTCCTCGGCCGAGCTGAGAAGCATAGACCCAGGGAGGAGATATGCGTGGCACTCGCTCCCGGCCCAGGGGAACTCAGGGGGAATCCTCATGGGTGTCAACGAGGACCAGTTCGAGGTCGAGGATTGGGGCATGGGATCCTTTTTCGTCCGTGTTGACATGCTTCAACTCGACTGCTTCATATGTTGGTCGATGTTCGTGGTATACGGACCAGCGGATCATAGACGCACCCAGGAGTTTCTCGAGGAGCTTAGGGCGGCGGTGGGAGAGTGCACGTTCCCCTTAGTAGTGGGGGGGATTTTAACCTTATTCGTGGGGCTCAGGATAAGAACAATGCCAATATAAACTGTCCTAGGGTCCATAGATTTAACGACTGCTTAGTCGCACTGGCTTTGCGCGAGATTCGCCGGGGTGGAGCTAGATACACCTGGACCAACAAGCAGCTGAACCCGGTGAGATGTGTCTTGGACAGGGTCTTCATGTCCCCAGAGTGGGAAGCCATTTTCACCCTTTGCACTCTCACGGCTAAGACCTGCCTCGGTTCAGACCACTCTACACTTATCCTTAGCTCCGGGGAGGAGTTTAAGAAGCGAGAGTTCCCATTTCTTCTTCGAGAACAGGTGGCTAGAGCGGCCGGACTTCGGGGCCCTTATTAAAGCTAAGTGAGCGGCATTGTTGGAGGCCGGGGGTCCATAGGGGGACCCGATTGAGGCTTGGCAATCGATCTCGGCTGGGCTGCACCAATTTCTCAAGGGCTAGGGGGGCAATCTGGGCAAGGCTGATAGGGTCCTGAAGGACGAGATCTTGCGCCAAGTGCAGGCCCTAGACCTGAAGGCGGACACCGTGGGTTTGTCCAGCGAGGGTTGGGCCTTGAGGTATCACCTCGAAGGGCAACTTACCCACCTTGACAGGGTGGAGGAAGAGTATTGGTGGTAGCGCAGCTGCCTTCAGTGGTTACTGAAAGGGGATGCCAACATGGCCTACTTCCACGCAATTGCGAATGGGAGGAGGCACAAGTGCAACATCTTGAGGTTGGTTTCTGAGAGGGGGATCCTCTCCGAGCCCCGAGGCTCACATTTACGACTTCTATAGAGCCCTGCTGGGGGCGGAGGTGCGCCCCGGGGGCGTCCATCTGGCCCCTGACCTGTTCTCTGTCCAGAGAAGGGTCTCAGAGGAGGAGAACTCGGCACTCATGTTGACCTTCATGGGGGAGGAGATGGATAGGGTGCTATCTAGCATGAAGGCTGACACCGCACCAGGGCCGGACGGCTTCCCGGTCTCGTTTTTCAAACGCTTCTGGGCCCTGACCAGGCCACTTGTTCTGGAGATCGCGAACGGGTTTGCCCTTGGGAGGGTGGACATTTCGCGGTTCAACTTCGGGCTGCTGACCCTCATTCCTAAGGTGCAGGGGCGGAGGACATCAAGCAATTCATACCCATTGCGTTGATCAATGTGATCTTCAAGTTCGTGGCGAAAGCGTACGCACTCCGCCTCTCCCCCATCGCACACCGAACCATCAGTCGGACGCAGTCGGCGTTCATCAAGGGTAGACTCATCCATGAGGGGGTGATCTCCCTCCAAGAGATCATCCATGAGACTAAACGCCGAAAGCACAGGGGTGTTTTTCTGAAGCTGGATTTTGAGAAGGCTTATGACAGGGTCAACTAGGCCTTCCTCTAGGAAGTCCTACTCAGAAAGGGGTTCGATCCGGGCTGGGTGCACCGGGCCATGGGTCTGGTCGTGGGAGGCCAGACGGCGATTTCCATCAACGGGGAGGTTGGGAACTTCTTCCGTAATGGGCGGGGCATGCGTCAGGGGAACCCGCTCTCGCCACTCTTGTTTGATTTCATGGTCGAGGCGCTGGCTGCCATCCTGGAGGCCGCGAGCAGCACTGGGCACTTCTCAGGCCTGATTCCGCATCTGGTCCAGGGAGGTGTCGCACCTGCAGTACGCGGACGACACCATTATTATATTTGAACCAGGGGAGTTGGCGATTGCCAATCTCAAGTTCATCCTTCTCTGCTTCGAGTGTATGTACGGCTTAAAAATCAACTTCCTCAAGAGTGAGGTTATGGTTCTCGGCACCTCTGAGGAGGAGGCCTCCAGGATCACGAACAGGCTTAATTGCAGAAGGGGATCCTTCCCCTTTACGTACCTGGGCCTCCCGATCAGAGACCGTGTGCTGACGGCGGCCGATTGGGCTCCGTTGGTTTTGAAAGTCGCTTCGCGGGCTGACCCATGGATGGGGAAATTCATGTCGTCAGCCGCGCGCCTCACGCTTATCAATGCGTGTGTCTCCAGCCTATCGATGCACGCCATGGGTGTCTACCTGCTGGGCGAGGGTGTCCACAAAGAACTGGACCGGCCGTGCTCCCGTTTCTTTTGGGAGGCGAACGTCCCCAAGAAGAAGTATCATCGGGTCAGATGGGATAACATCTGCAAGCCTAAGGCCTTGGGGGGCCTGGGCATTCTGGACACGAGGCTGATCTGCTTGCCTCTTGGTCAAATGGATCTGGAAAATATATTCGAGGGAGCAGGAGCAGGGGCTCTAGGCGGAGATCATAAGAAATAAATACCTCCACAATAGAGACATGCTGTTAGATGACCACCCAGCGGGATCACCGTTCTGGAATTCGCTTCAGAAGGTGAAACACCTTTTCCGCTTGGGAGCGAGGCATGAGGTGGTTGATGGGATGTCCACCTCATTCTGGATGGACTGGTGGCAGGGGTCGGGACCCCTCCATGCTAGGTTCCCTGACCTCTGGGCCATCGCGGCTGAGCCTGAGGCGTCGGTGGCCCAGATGCGTAACGCTGGGGGTTGGCGTGCTGTATTCAAGCGTACCTTGAGTGCTTCAGACCGGATTGCCTGTACCAACCTCCTGAGGGAATTGGAGGGGGTACAGTTGGGCAGGGGACAGGACCGAATCAACTGGGACCTTGAAGCGTCGGGGCGTTTCTCGGTCATGACCCTATATCGGAAGCTGTGCAGAGGTACCCCGAGGAAGCACTTCAACGACATCTGGCACATCCAGGTGCCTCTGAAGATTCGGATCTTCCTCTGGCAGCTCGCCCGCAACAGGCTGCCGTCCAACTTAAACATTAAACATCGCAAGGGACCTTCCAACGGGCGATGTGCGCTCTGCGGGGAGTTTGAGGATGAGGACCACATTTTCTTCTCCTTCACCTTGGCGATGTTTTCGTGGAGCGCAGTTAGGGAACTGCTCTCCTGCTCGTGGAACCCCCAATCCTTTGCGGACGTGTTCCTCCTTATACAAGCCCAGTCGGGGCAAGCTAAGCGGGTTCTTTGGTTTTGCTGTGCGGCTTTGCTTTGGTCACTTTGGACCACTAGGAACAAATTCTCCATCGAGGGAACCTTTCTGACCCAGCCGGCTAACGTCCTATACAAAATGTATTCTTTCATGTAGGCTTGGAAACCAGTGGCTAGAAGACAAGACCGTGACATGGTGGAGTTGTCGATTGGGAGGATTCGCCAACTTCAGAGTACCCTTCGTGATGTCCAGTCCTAGCGGGGGAGGCATCACTTTCTCCTATGTATCTGTGTGTGCTTGTTCTAGGTGTGCGTGGGGGCGCCTGTGTTGTGTGGTTCCCGTGTGCCGGTTGGCGGTGGTGTTGTGAGGTGCTTGGCCCTCCTGTGTGGACTTGTTGTTGTATGGCTATATACTCTGCTTGTGTTGGCTTCATTAATTTAAAACCGGGCTCGTCTTGAGCCTACCCTCTAAAAAAATAAGAAAGATAAAAGGAAAATTCATCAACATGCTGTTCACTCAGGTATTACCAGTTTTGCAAAAAAAAGGAACTCGGGTATTCCTAATTTTAAGAAAAAAAGAAACTCAGGTATTACCAGGTCTATTGCTAAATTGTCATCCATGTTGGGACATAAATCCCTGATAAGTTGCTCTAACTTGTTGCTATCATCGAATTGTTAGAACATATCTTCCTGCTGGCGCACTCATTGTAACACATACCACATCCACAACCAGTTGATATGCAAGAACATAGCCTACAGAGGAACGAAGATGTTCTTTTACACAACTTCAATAAATGAAAAAGTAATATGGACCAACACAAAGCAACAACATGAACAAAAATAAACGATCTTGGTGTTCGTGTGATTCCATGAAGCCAGTTCTGAGACATATAAGCAATATAATTAGTAGTCTATATTAAAATCCAATCAAGGAGTAATCAGTTAAGGCGAGTAAAATGGAAATCAAGGAAAATGTGAGATTGTGAAAAACGAACAAAGCTTACATCAATTCAGATATGTTTGTCTAAATTATCTTTGGTCAATATTACTCACCGAAAAAGGTTCCAAGGAGAAAAACTTGACTTTGAGAGGCATTTGTAAGTTTCCAAATCTATTTTTTCAAGAGACATTGGTAATTGTTAAATCCTAAATACCCATATACCCTCATTCTTTTAGGGTATAAAGAATACTCCATCTAACTCTAGCCTGTTTAAATTTTTAGTTACTACTTATCCAAAAAATACTAGATCTGAAAAAGTCATATCTTTTTTTCACCCCTAGCAACAAAGCAAGTAAGAACAAAATACATAGGCATGCTAGTTGATGAGTGAAATTATGATGCATATTTAAGCATAAAAATTACTCATATTGTCACTCATATCATGCTCCATGTAGCTACAACTATGCTATTATGCATGATTTCTAGTTCTCGTTCATTTTCATATGAGTGTTGCACAACTAGTAGTTTTTATTAGGATTTTATTACTTTTCCTTGTCTTTAGCATGTGTGTAGGTGCTATGGAGAATAATGTATAAAGCAAGGCAAGAGGAATCAATGAGAGGGCAATATCAAGAAGATGCAGGCACCAGACTTAGCCATATGATGGGTGGAAAAGTGGATTTTTTATAAACTCTAAATGAAGATCCAATACCATGGTGTTGTAGTCCTCATCCATCTGATTCCAATGATCCGAAGAACACCCAAATCGAAGTTCGTAGAGAAAATAGTGACCAAAATACCAAATAGTTCTCAGCTCATAACCACCATGGTACATGCCGGTAAGTACCGCCCGCCCGTACCACGGGTCGGTATGCACGGAAAATCCTTTTCTAGACGCGTTTCTTCACGAAATCCATCCCTGTTTGTTCCCAGGCCTTTTTTTAGGTCATAGGCAACGTAGGGGGGGGGGGGGCTATTGGAGACCCTCCTAGGCCTCTATAAAGAGATGAGGAGTCAAGGGGAGAGAGAGAGAGAGAGAGAGATCTGACCACATAGATCCTCTTAGGCCTATATAAAGAGGTGAGGAGTCAAGGGAGAGAGAGAGACCTTACCACATAGACCCTCCTAGGCCTATATAAAGAGGTGAGGGGCTATTGGAGAAACATGACTTATGTTGGTCATGTTTATTTTTGTATTCCTCGCTCTCGCACTGCATTCCACTACCCAAAATCGTGTCATTTGAACTTAAAGCTTTTTTTCTTGCTATGATACATAAAATTTCACATGGGTCTCCGGCAATCACATTTTGTATGTGAGGCTAAGATGTGCCTACTATATCAACCGAAATTCCACCAGACCTCCCAATATTGTTGTATTATTTGGCTTGAGGTCACATGTTGATTGCTGACCTTGACCCCTTGTTTGTACACTTATCCCCTGCAGTGGGAAAATGAGGATCGGGTAGGGTTGGGTCTTGAAGATAGCAACCACACGAATAATTCCTAGAAACTACTTGCCATCTGAAATAAGAGAAAGTATATTCCATGTGTCCCACAATATAAAATGTTTTAGCAAGCTGTTCTACCTTGTAATATATTATGGGACGGAAGAAGTGACATATAAGTCTCCATTTGAAAGAAAAAGAATCCATTAGATAATGGAAGAATAACCCTCCCAGACTCTACACCTGATGGTGTAGACAATCGATTATTACAAAGTCTCGGTTCATCTATTCTTATAACAGGATAATAAAGATAAAAGCAAAACGTCATTAACACGCCGAGATCTCAGGTATTACAGAGTCCTTTCGAGAAAAAAGTTCAGCACGTGTTAACAAGACCATTGCATTAACTTACTATTTGGTACTGTCAGTTCTAATTCCTGGCTCCGCGCACTACATGCCGCGACCCAAAATCATGACATTTGAACTTAAAGGTTTTTTCTTGCCATGAGGTGTAGAACTAATATACTCAAGTCGTCGCCGTCGTCACTTGAGTGCCGCTTTACCCGCTTTAGAACAATCCACAAGGTGTGCAGACATACTGGCTATGGCTAGCTACACTTGGTCAAAAAGAAGATATAATGAGAGCACCGTAAGCCATCCACACGCGCCAGAGAACAAGTAATGCCCAGTTGACAATTTGGCAAATACTATGGCATATGCATTGAATATTCATGTATGAGAAAAAGTGTAATTTTAGCGTGTAATGCAAAAGGAAGTACCAGCCCCCAAGAGCCCCCGGACTATTTTTTTGCGCCGGCGAAGTAATTTTGTCCCAGTCACTCCCTCAGAAGCTGGTTTTTCGCCGGATTGGGCCTAAGTTTCAGCCGGCGAACCCAGGCTGAACCCAGCGCGTTGGGGGTCGCTTGGAGGCGTCGGACGATGGAAAAAAGAGTGTGGACCAGTTCTGTCGGCGAGACAACGCATTTTCGCGCCGAGATTTGCCTTCTCACCCCACCTCCTCCCATCTTCCTCCCCTCGTCGCCATGCCGCCGCCGGCACCACCCTGCCTGACTCCACCCACCACCGTACGAACCCCCCACCTTCCCGTCCCCCGAGATTTCGCGTTGACTCCAAGCCATGGGCAGCTTCTCAGGCAACTCCTCACCCACCATGCCCACGAAGTGTTCGGCCTTTTGCCCACCTGGTAATGGACTCTGACGACAAGGAGATGTTTGCCATCCTGGTGGAGGAGGAGACGGCCGCAGCCACCGACGACGAAGAACACTTGAAGATCCTCGCATGCCTTGTCGGTCTGTACGCGCGGGGTGCAAAATCGCGGGGTGGCTCGGCGCCAGGCCACCGCAAGAGCAAGTCGAGGTAGCGTCTGGAGAGGCATTGCATGTTGTACGCCGACTACTTTGTCGATGATCCGCTGCATGGAGAGCCAACATTTCAATGCCGTTTCAGGATGGGACGGAAGCTCTTCATCAAGATTGTTCATGCCATCTGGGAGTTCGACACGTACTTCAAATACAAGAAGGATTGCATCGGAACAATAGGATTTTCCTCAATCCAAAAGTGCACGGCCGCTTTGAGGATGCTTGCATATGGAGCTCCACTGATACACAAGATGACTATCTACACAATGGTCGAGTCCACCGCCATTGAGTGCATGTACAAGTTCTACATGGCAGTGGTTGCAGTGTTTGGACCAACATACTTGAGATCACCTAATGTTGAAGACACTGCTCGGATCCTAGCAATGAATGAAGCAAGAGGATTTTTTGGGATGCTTGGAAGCATCGATTACATGCATTGGCATGGAAGAACTGCTCATTCGCTTGACAGAGAATGTACAAAGGTCACAATGGAGCTTGCAGTGTGATTTTTGTGGTAGTGGCTACATATGATCTCTGGATTTGGCATTCCTTCTTCGAAATGGCAGGATATAATAACGACATTCATATCCTGTAGTGCTCAAATGTCTTTGCCAAGCTTGTTGAATGCCATACTCCCCGGTGAACTATGTGATCAATGGTCACCACTACAGCAAGGTATACTACCTGGCAGATGGCATCTATCCAAGATGGTCAACATTTGTGAAGACTATCCCAAATCCTGTTGTGGGCAAGAATTCCAACTTTGTCAAGGAATAAGAAGCTTGCAGGAAGGATATCGAGCGGACATTTGTCATGCTCCAATCCTGATTTGCTGTTGTCCGGTACTCTGCTCTAACCTGGTCGGAAGACCAGATGTGGAAGGTGATGAATGCATGTGTGATCTTGCACAAACATGATCATTGAGAGTGAGCAGGAGGAGCAGGTGATGATTGACAATGAACCATATTTTAAACAGGGTCCTCTTACAGCTATTGATCACGGGGTGTCGGCATCATGGGTTGCCTACGTCGCTATGCGTTAGGACTTCCGAGATTTACATATGTATCAACAATTGCAGCAGGATCTTGTGGAGCACATGTGGAGGCGCAAATGCAACATCTAGTTTGATGTGTTTTAATTTGTGTTTCAAAATTTGTTTAAATTCATACCAAACTTTGGGCTTTATTGTGCAATTTGCGAGTTTTGGTCGAACCTCTGGCCAAATGTATGCCAAATTTATATGAAAGTGATGAATTTAAGCCGAATTTGTATTATTTTCCCATTAGATTCGCCGGCTGGATGGACAAACCATGAGCGCACCCTGCACATCAGAAGTTTCTGCCAGCGCTTCCTGGGAGGCCAATTTCAGCGCCGAAAATTGGCCCGGAGGCACACTATTGCTAGAGATGCTCTTAGAATAGTAAGTACCAAGTCTAGCTAGAAGTGGTAACCTCGGCGCATGCTCTAACTTGGCGAGCTAGGTAGGAATGGCTAGGGCTGGGCTGGGCTGGGTGCTAGTGGAGGTCGCAATACCGTGTACGAGTGGAACTTGTCGCTGGCGGGCGAATGTCAAACTCGGGTCCGCGGTGCGATGCACGCATGTGCGGTCGGAGTGGAGCAAGGTGGGCGATTTAAACTCAGCTTGACTGGACTAAACTGGGGGAGCTATAAGCTAGGCTGCATCGGACGGATCAAACACGACAAGAAGATGATGCATGGGATGGATGGAGTACGACCGACGGACCGTTCGGTACCGCACGCATTGACGGGCGACACGGTGGTGGAATCTGAGTCGTCGTGGTACCACTCGCTACTCGCTTGCTCGTACACGCGCGTGAGCGATCCGTCCGGCTGGTCCATGCGCGCGCGCATGCACGGTCTCGCTCTCGCCCATGTGCCGTGGGGCGGTGTGTGGAAGGGTGGTGGTGGGGAGCGCGCCGGCGCCGCGCGGGCGTGGAGGGGGGCCTGGGTGTTCCCGAAACGGCCGTGGCTCCGCCGGCGGTGAGGGAGCAGCCACTCGGCCAGGTTAAACAGATCACGGCGGCCGCGGGCGGCGTGTCAGCAGGCGCGTCGAGAAGTCCAGGCACGGCTTTGGTAAAAAATATGGCTAGTGGAAAAGCGAACGCATACAAGCCCACGGCCGTAATGCGAGACGTGCGTGCGGGCCATGCTTTGAGCAGCCTCACGGGCGTATCGGCCACTATCGAAGGAGTTGAGCGCCTCTCGTGTGGTTTTCTGCTCGGGCCTGAAACTATTCGGACCGTTTGGGTTCTAAGATGGGCCAGAAAATCTGGTAGCAGCAGCAGCATGGACGAACGGAATTCAACTAGGACGGTGGACCTTCTAACAAAAAAATAGAGGAGAGGATCTTCGAAACTACTCCATCCATTCCAAAATTGTAAGATTTTTTTACCAGTTTAATTTGAACTGTTAGAATAACTTACATTCTGAAACTGAGGTAGTATATGCGAGACCTCTCTAACTTTTTTAAATCCACCATGGCAAACTTTATTAATATATGACGAAACGGTTACATATGCTATCATCAGTTTGCTTAAAATGAAACTAGGGGTTTCTCGGCCCAATATTTTTGAATCAAAACAAAACCTAGCCTAACCACTCTCTAATGTTGTTTTGGTAGAGCTGTTGGCATGTCCTGGGTTCCAAAGCCCGCTTCAGCCTAATCCCTTGCAATAAGTGGGCAACGCCGACATAGCAATCCTTTTGCGGGAAGTGAGTCAAGCTTAACTAGTTGGAGAGTGGATGTACAAATCCAACACATGAGTTCAAATCCTTACGAACGCAAATTAAAGTTCCTATTTATACTTGAGAAACATGATCTCCTGGTACTCATACAATTTATCCTGAGGACCATACTTGGTATTTACTAAGATTAAAAATCATGGTAGTCATGCTTAAAACGTTGTGTGCATCGATTGGTGAAGAGGTCGGGAAGTGAAATTCTTCCCCAATTTTAGAGACGTGATATTGGCTCTCCCCTCCTCTCGTCTTGTCGAGGCGACGAGAGGGGAAACCCTAGCCACCGCCCGAGAGCCCCTCCACCGCTCCTCCCCCTTCTCCCCCGTTGCCAGTAGAGTTTCGGCTGGGCAAAGCCTGCTCGTTGCCGGCGGTGGGGGGAAAGCTCTTCTCCTCTCGGACGGGATTGCGACAAGGGATGCTTCCCCATGGAGGACGTGATACAAGCTGGAATCACAGCGACGAGGCTTCCCCGATGGTGATGCGGCGCCCAGAGTTGCTACGTCGTGGCGGACACCAACTCGGTGGTGATCCCGGTGATGGTCTTCGGCCACCGGTGGGTGTTTGAGGTGGCGTTGGGGCCGATCTAGCACGACGGCGTGGTGGCGACGGACCGAGGCGACCCGATCTTCTCCCCATGGTACTGCTTGGTGCCTAGGGCATGGCGGCCAGGTTCGTATCGTTTTGCTAGCCTGGCGGCGATTGGGCGGCCGTGATGGTTGGTTTTGTGGGGGCTCAGCCTGAATAAAGGTGACGGTCCTACGATCCCTCTCATGACATGATGATGTTATGTTATCTGCAAGTCTTCAGTGAACTGGCCGGAGTGTCGAGTTCTGGAGGGCTCCATCGGCGAACTCCCATGGGCGATTCATGCCTAGAGATTGCTGGAACATATGGGATTCAGTCACGTGCAAGCGTGTTTTTCTGACCGTTCGGTTTTAGAGAGAGCGAGGCGAAGCTCTGTTGGGGATCGGTGCGGAAAACAAAAAAATTCCTACGACGGAACCCCAAAAACTGCTAGGATCTATCTATGTAGTAATGCGGTAACGGCCGATGTGTATAGAATACATAACCTTGTAGACCGTACGCGGTTAACGTTCCGCGGGGAATGTGGTTGAAGTAGTCGTACTCGTAGCCGACCTCAAGGTCGCAAAGCTCCTCGTAGGTCACCCCTTGCTCCTTCTTCATCTTCATCGTGCAACAGCTCCGGCTCATGACATATAAGCGCCCAAAGTGTTGCGCCTCGTGTCTTCGTACACATCTGGTGCATGATGAGACCTCCAACTCCCCGATCTCGCCGGGAGTGCGGAAGTTGATATCCGGCTAGGAATCCCTGCAGCGCAATGGCGTACTACAGGTGTGCCTTGATCGCACAGCCCAGACTTGGGGCCATGGTCACAAGGGCTAGAGAGAGAGAGGGAAGGAGGAAGTCAACCAAAGGACTTCTCCAAATGATGGTGTGTTCAATCCCACCCATGGGCACCCCTTTATATAGGGGGAGGGGGTGTGCCCTCCCCTTTGGGTTTCCCATGTGGGACTATTCAAGGGAGAGGGGGAGGCGCATGGGCCTCATGGGCCAGCCGGCCAGGGATGGGCCCCACCCCACGCATAGCCCTAGGCTGGCCGGGTGGGCCCCCTTGAAGCGCCTGGGCCTTGGCCCTTCCCCCCTTTGGTTTTCCCTCATGGGCCCTTTTTTCCTAGGAAGTTTGGCCCATTAGTGGAATAACCCTTCAAATTAGATTTTAACATTATATTTAATATTAATTACACTAATTAATATGTAAATACATATTACAAAACCTGATTCAACCCAAAACACCTTCCGGTTCCCTTTCGATTTCCTCCGAACGACTTTGGATCTTTCCCGGAATGATTCCGGTCCTTTATTCTTTCTCCGAACAACTTCGGATCTCTCTGTGGAACGATTCCGGCTTTCTCTTTCTCTACTGTGATTCCATCTTACGAATGATCGCTCTCATCGTACCCTTAAGTGTATCCTCTCACGGCTTGGGAATGCTCTAGACATGATCTGTATCAATGATCAACAGAGGGACCAGGGATATCCATGTGACCCCTATGCATTCCTGATGACAATGTCGTTTGAACCGCTAAATGTAGCATCCTCTTCCTTTTGTTTCTCGATACAACTTGTCCGATATCCGATCATTGGTATCCCATACCTTGTTCAATCTCGTTCACAACAAGTTCTATTTTCTTGTTACCGTGATATTACATCCCCGTGACCCAGTCACATGTTGCAACATTTATGGATGTAATCTCACCAAGCCGGCCGTATGTATCTTTACCCGTCATGTGGGTGAATAAATCCCGGTCTTGCAGTCACATGTCATCTACTATTCCTTCGGAATACCCAATGTACACCTTTATGGCCACCGTATTACCAGATGACGGTTGATGCGGTCTAAGCAGCCTAGGGAAACAGTGAGTAATATGAGCTCACAGTCTAAGGAGGAGTCTAGGTATAGATGTTGCAACAATGAACTATATGACTTGATCGTGTTGCAATCCTTCAAGGAATGTCCAATCATATCATTCTCCAATGATATGATCCTGTTGTCAGTCGGCATAAATGCCCATGATCTTGAAACCCATACCGTCTTCGTGACCAACGAGCTAGTATGAATAAAGGCTACTAGGGACTTGGTTGTTGCATACCACACATGTACCAATGTTTCTACTTGGCATAGTTATAGCACAATATGAAACTATTATAAACTAATTGAGATATGACAATAAAAACCTATTTATTATTTGCCTCTAGGGCATATCTCCTTCAGTCTCTCACTTGCACTAGAGTACAAATAACCTAGCTTGCATTTTACTCATATAAACCATATACCATATGCGTTTACAGATCATGCATGCTCATGGGAAACGTCATGTCCATGTTCTGTTTTACCAGATCATTAATGTCTTCCTAATTTTGACATTCGCACCATTAACGTATAATGGTTCGAAGTATTTGTTTGGCGACAAAGTGAGACTTTTGTTTCTAGTGTTTATGATGACGGTCGTTTTCACCGTTGTCATCTAAACTTCGAAACACACTTTGCTATCCTTTGTGTATATACTATAGTCATGGCAGCAGAACGAGGCCGGATTCCAGGAGCTTACAGTGACGTTAGATCAACCTCGAGGGCTTTCTCATGGGCACTGGGCCCTGGGACACATCATTCTATGTTAAAAGCGAACTAGCCCCACCATAACATTATACATCACATCAGATGGAGCTTTTATACTTCTATATCTATGTAGATCCTAGTGCATGAAATGCATCTATGCCACTTTACATTGCTTCTTGCCATTTATGTACAAACTTAATTCTGGTTTAGTGATCAACTCAGGAATCACTTAAAGACATGCTCTTACATTTAAGACTTTGTCCTACCAACCAGAACTTCGGGTCACTTTATGTCGAGTATACAACATGGTTTTATGGAAGAACCTGTGACTGAGGCATAGGAGATGCAACACATCTCTTTCTTTCAACCATAGTTGCAATACTCAATGCTTCATATAGTAAGAACTACTTTCTTACCTTGTTCCATTCTGGGCTACTTCAGAACCTTGCTTAGGACATTCTGAACATCTTTCAGAGTCAAGTCAAGGAAGCATTCGACATTCAGTGTTTATTAAACTCACCAATCTATCTCGATAGATTTTATTGTTTAATAACTTCAACTTCATCTTTATTTATCTAACTTAAATATTATTAACACCAATCACATCATTCACATATGTTGACCACATATCCCAGAATGATTTCACGCTCCCACTCAAATATGACATTCATATTTGAGATCCAAGGATTTCACTTGGCTCCCACTCAAAATATGTCAGGTACATATTATGAATTAGCCAAGCTGATTTGCTCCCACTCAAATCCAGGTCCTCTCGATAATCTTGGACATTCCAAAATTCCTTGATCACTATCAAATTGAGAATTCCACTAACGAGATTTCAATGACCATTGATTTCTCGTACTCAGGTCCATCATGCTTCTTTGCATTTCGTAGGTGTGTCTTGTTCAAAACATGACAAGTGAATCAATAATATAATTCCACAAGCTTGTATAATATATAGTTGAATCCCATTTTCTTTAGTAAAAGTATTCACTGAAACTCTATGACCATTATCAATAGTTTCTCCTCTATTTGTAGAGTTTGGATTCACGAAATAAATTCCGCTGCGCCACTCAACAATTCGGAGGTAAGATCAAATACCTTGTTTTGATCTTTTACTTTCTTCCACCTGTATCTTGATCAAGACACATCAACTTAGGACAACAACTAGTTTGCCCATTTGTGGAAGATGCATTTATAGTTTCCTAAGAATGCTCTACAAAGATTTGTTTATTTGCCACGATTTCGACTTGTCAAAATCTCCAGAAACTCGAACGTGCCATAACATTTATGGTGTTGTTTCCACAAATCTTTAGATGTTCCCTTGTATTTCAAATGAGTGTTTTCTTATTTTGATCTCTAACTCTAAACGATAACTATAACCCCGATAAGAGATAATATACCATATGTATCTAATACATAATGATTTATGATGTTTAGACATTTCAACATAGTTTGAATTCGTCCAATTATCATAATTTGTGAAACATCTTTCACAAGTTCCTTTTATGCTAAACTTAACTTGAATACCTTAGTCATGTCGATCAAATTGAAGAGACTTGTTAATTCAGTTAATTCAATATCCCATTTAGTTGTCAACTCATTTGAACAATTCAAATCATTTCAAACTTCATGTTTCATTAAGTAAATACACTTATTCACTTATGTCCATAATAAATGATTTCCACTACTTGTTGAAAATACGATACATCATTATGTATAAGTTTCAAAATTTCTTCGCATATCACCGTTTTACCAGAATGCGGAGTTTTAGTCATTCTGCCTAAGAGGTATGGTTTTGCAAAGTCTCTAGATTAAGCATCTAGGACCCCGATCTTCATAAATAACATGCAATAACCAAAATGACTTAAACTATAGTGTCATTTCTTTATTAAACTTTGGATATCTTTTAGCATTCTAATACTTTATAAATGTTTAAACCATTATCATTAACATAGTGATGAGAATAACTTATTTATAATCATAATGTGACCATAAGGTATTGTTCATAAGAATAACAAACTGGTTTGTAACTTTTTCATATGAATAATTGTCTCGTCAAAAGCAAGACACACAAACAGGGATTACAAATTTATATTCAAGTCCACTAATCCAAATGACAAACTTTGAGGAAAGAGGTGATGTCGACCATCAACTATTTTGGTTGCCGTCATCAAGTCACGTTGCCTCAAAACCATCAATTCTCAAGCAGATCCTCCTGTTTTCACAAAACGGGACAAGTATCAAATACTTTGCAATTTGCAACGAGTTTTGCAAGAACCACATTTATAATTTGTATATCTTACATATACCTTTTCATCCATGACCTCCTTTTGCAATCAAGCCCTTCTAAGAGTTCTCAACTCTAATGCAAGATCGCTAAGTGTTTTTCCAAACATTCTGGAGTCATCGAATTATCTCCTAATGGTTATTGTATCAAGAAGAGAAGATCACCTTTTACGAGGATATCCCTCGGGCGTGGGTATTAATCTATGAAGTTGGACAATTTTGCTAAGTTCTATATTAAGCAATATATTCCCATGGCCGCAAAGGACCTCAATGGGATAGGCTAAGGTCTACTAAGATATTTGCAAAGAGACATCTAGACTAAGTTCATAATAAGAGATCAATCTATAATTGGTCTCCACTAAAATTTTCATCCCCTGGACAACTTTAGTGATCGCATGATCCCTATCCTCTACACCTCCCCCGTGTTACACAACCATCAGTGCATTATCAAAGGTAGACATTCAACAATGCCAATCACATCATCCATGTGACTCATGCTCGACTTTCGATCTCTTGTGTTCCGAGGCCACGTCTCTGTAACGTGCTAGGCTCACCAAATCTAACTTGTGTGTATTTGCTGTGCAACATGGCTTACACCCACTGTATGCGAACGTAGATATGTCTGACACCCAGGCCTGTAACTCTAGATCGCCTCATACCGAAGAACTTTCTTGGTGGTGCACACACAAGGGGAACACGGAACATTGGAATTAAATAGGGATTATCTTATTTGCTACCGTTGAGTATCTTAATACTAGCACACAATAAGATGTAAAAACTGGTATCAACATCATATGTATAATGTGATATGATATGGTCTTTCTTGCGCCTTGATCTCCATCGAGTGCTCCGGAATGATCTCCATCTTGCCCTTGGTTTGATGCCAAGTCCACGACGCCTCCACCAGGTCGTCCATCGAAACGATGACTATTACTATACTACTTAGTAACAGAAAAGTAAACTACTTTACCTTCGTAACGACCAATGCCATATCATAATCACATGCCCCCTGCAAAATAAAGTTAGACGCCTCTACTTTATCTATTGCAAGTTTTACGTGGTTGTTAGGGATTTCACAATAGAACCATTTCTAAACTATGAACTTTCCAACCACAACATGGATCCGGCAGTTGTCTCTACTACACCCCTTTCGGGGCCCTCCGTTGTAAATGCTATATCAACTATCGAATGAGAGACAGACACCCGCTAGCCACTTATATGGTACAAGCCGTATATTGAGTATGGAACCAGTCTCGCGTACGAATACGCTTAAGGTCGGTCCAGGCCGCTTCATCAAACAATACCGCGATATAAACAAGTACACGTTAGAGGGTAACAACTAAGGGATCAATACCCGCACAAAACTTGTGCGTACTAGCCGTACAGCACTCCTACGCATAGATCGGCTCTGATACCACTGTTGGGGATTGGTGCGGAAAACAAAAAAAATCCTACGACGGAACCCCAAAAACTGCCTAGGATCTATCTATGTAGTAATGCGGTAACGACCAATGCGTATAGAATACATACCCTTGTAGACCGTACGCGGTTAACGTTCCGCGGGGAACGTGGTTGAAGTAGTCGTACTCGTAGCTGACCTCAAAGTCGTGAAGCTCCTCGCATGTCACCCCTTGATCCTTCTTCATCTTCATCATGCAATAGCTCTGGCTCATGACATATAAGCGCCCCAAGTGTTGCGCCTCGTGTCTTCGTACACATCTGGTGCATGACGAAACCTCCGACTCCCCAATCCCACCAGGAGTGCGGAAGTTGATATCCGGCTAGGATCCCCGCAGCACAACGGCGTACTGCAGGTGTGCCTTGATCGCACATCCCAGACTTGGGGACATGGTCACAAGGGCTAGAGAGAGATAGGGAAGGAGGAAGTCAACCAAAGGACTTCTCCAAATGATGGTGTGTTCAATCCAACCCATGGGCACCCCTTTATATAGGGGGAGGGGGTGTGCCCTCCCCTTTGGGTTTCCCATGTGGGACTATTCAAGGGAGAGGGGGGAGGCACATGGGCCTCATGGGCCAGCCGGCCAGGGGTGGGCCTCACCCCACGCATAGCCCTAGGCTGGTCGGGTGGGCCCCCTTGAAGCGCCTGGGCCTTGGCCCTTTGGCCCTTGGCTCTTCCCCCCTTTGGTTTTCCCTCTTGGGACCTTTTTCCCTAGGAAGTTTGGCCCATTAGTGGAATAACCCTTCAAATTAGATTTTAACATTATATTTAATATTAATTACACTAATTAATATGTAAATACATATTACAAAACCTGATTCAACCCGAAACACCTTTCGGTTCCCTTTCGATTTCCTCTGAACGATTTCGGATCTTTCCCGGAATGATTCTGGTCCTTTATTCTTTCTCCGAACAACTTCGGATCTCTCTGTGGAACGATTCCGGCTTTCTCTTTCTCTACTGTGATTCCATCTTACGAATGATCGCTCTCATCGTACCCTTAAGTGTATCCTCTCATGGATCGAGAATGCTCTAGACATGATATGTATCAATGATCAACAAAGGGACCAGGGATATCCATGTGACCCCTATGCATTCCTGATGACAATGTCGTTTGAACCGCTAAATGTAGCATCCTCTTCCTTTTGTTTCTTGATACAACTTGTTCGAGATCCGATCATTGGTATCCCATACCTTGTTCAATCTCGTTCACAACAAGTTTTGTTTTCTTGTTACCGTGATATTACATCCCCGTGACCTAGTCACATGTTGCAACATTTATGGATGTAATCTCACCAAGCCGGCCATATGTATCTTTACCTTTATGGCCACCGTATTACCAGATGACGGTTGATGCGGTCTAAGCAGTCTAGGGAAATAGTGAGTAATATGAGCTCACAGTCTAAGGAGAAGGAGTCTAGGTATAGCTATTGCAACAATGAACTATATGACTTGATCGTGTTGTAATCCTTCGAGGAATGTCCAATCACATCATTCTCCAATGATATGATCCTGTTGTCAGTCGGCATAAATGCCCATGATCTTGAAACCCAGATCATCTTCGTGACCAACGAGCTAGTATGAATAGAGGATACTAGGGACTTGGTTGTTTCATACCACACTTGTACCAATGTTTCTACTTGGCACAGTTATAGCACAATATGAAACTATTATAAACTAATTGAGATATGACAATAAAAACCTATTTATTATTTGTCTCTAGGGCATATCTCCTTCAAGATCTACAGTCTGTTTCCATCGTGGAACGTGTCTTTAGTTCCATCATGAAAGCTAGGATTTGAGGACTAGCAATGGTGGGTCGAGTCCTGGTGGAGATGAGGAATTGACTTGGTGATTCATGACTTGTAGCAGCGGCATCGAAAAAATGGGGGCGACAGCATAGGAGGAGTTCACAGTCTTACCTTGCAGGGTGAAAATCCAAGGTCTGGCCTTAATTGGTTGTGTCTAGCAATGACCTTGTTGAAGGCATTGTTTTGTGAGTGGGGACTTTCTCCTGGGTGAAAACCTATGATCTTTGATCAGGATACGACGGTGTTTGTGCTATGTTTCCTTCTTGAAGGCTTCACTATTGGAGATGTTGGACTTCTGGTGTTATTTTGGTGGTGTTATTGTCGCTACTACTAAGGATTCGATTGTCATAGCGAGACTTTTCTTTTTTTGTAATTCTTCTTCTTTTTTCAGCTGTGTGCATCCATAATGCTAATAGGGTAATGTGTTATTGTATAGGCTGGGTGTAGGTATCGTCATGATATTAATATATGTTCCTTTCCAAAAAAGAAAGCAATCCTTTTGTGTTTTTGTGTGTGCTTCGCCCGAAAGGCTAGTCATACTTTTTTAATAAAACAAGGAATTCTCCTCATTTAAAAAAGTAGAAGTGATCAATCCGTTAACTAAAGACATGCCATGAATCGGATCCACTCACCACTGTCATTGTTGTGACATAGATCACACCGTTGGATTATGATCCTAGACACATATGGGTTTACATGCATGGTGTTGTTGCACCTAAACCATGTACATGTAATGCCAGTTGATAACAGGATGGACATACCCAATAATAAGAATAGGTGTTGATCGTGTTAGTTAGTTTGATTGCTATCTCTTTTGTATATGCCAAGTATTGCTTCCTTAGACCATGAGATTGTGTTACTCCCTGGTACCCGAGGATTGCTTTGTGGAAATCAAACGTCACTTCGTAAATGGGTGATTAAAAAGATGGCTTTCAGGTATCTCCGGTGGTGTTTGTTGAGTTGCATGAATTGAGACAGGGATTTGTTCCTCCACGTGACAGAGAGATATCTCTGCCCCTCCCTCGGTAGTGTAGCATTTTAAATGTTGCAAATCATGTGACTAATGTGTTTAGTCACGGGGATCCTATGCACGGAACAAGTAAAGAGAACATGATGGTAACGAGATTGAACTAGGTATGCCGATATCGATGATCAAATCTCGGGCAAGTAGACAAAGAGAATCGAATACCAGATTGATTAAATCCTCGACATCATAGTTTAACCGATAAAAGAAATTCATTGAGTATATAGGAACCGCTATGGACATCCCCGGTCATGTTAATGGTTATTGATTAGAGAGGTGTCTTGATCATGTCCGCATGTTCTCGAACCTGTAGGGTCACACACTTAATGCTTCGGTGTCGCTAGGTTTCGTTGAGATTATAGATGGTGTGATCAAGTGCTGATTCGTAGTCTCGGATGAGATCCTTGATATCACGAGGAGCTTTGGAATGGCCTGAAGGTAAATAAAAGTATATGGAAAGTTCAATTTAGGGTTCTGGGAAAATTCGGAATATTCCTGTATGAGACTGGAATGTTCTAGAAGGTTCTTGGGGGTCCACATGTGGAGTCCACCTGCAAGGTGGGACCACATGGGCCTAAGAAGGGGCATCCCGACCCTATTGGGCCAGGGCTCCATAGCCTCCCAAGGCCCATGCGGCCAAGGGGGAAACGCTAAAGTCCCATGCACCCCCTTTAGTGTTTCTCCCTCCCTCTTTAGCCGCCGCCCCATCTACTTGGGGGGAGGCAAACCAAGGGCTGCGCCATGCCTATATAAGAGAGGTGGAGGGGCTGGGGTGCAGCCACTTCAAGCTCTGGCTGCTGCCTTCCTCTCTCTTCTAGATACTCTTCCTCCTCCGCGTAGACTTCCTTGCTGCTTTCTTCTCCACCATAGCAAGTAATGTCATTATGTTGCTGGAATCTCACAGAGCTCTTCTCCTTTGCTTGTGGGATAAAGGAGGAGGATATGCCACCAAGCCAGTGTTGGGTTCGTAGCATAGAAAACAAAAAAAAATCCTATGATGGGAACTACTAAGCATCAAGATCTATCTACTAGATACAAGCTACATGTGGATATACATCCATAGAGAACATACCCTTGTAGACCGACAAAGTTTAACGAGGTTGAACTCGTGGATGATGTAGTCGAACGCTTGCCGATCTCAGGATCGAGAAGAAGTCTAGCGCCGCAACTCAGCCGCGCATCCGTGATCACACACACGTTCAGGCCACCGAACAACCTCCGCCTCCTCGCTCCAGCGATGCAGTGGAAGCAGCAACTCCTTCCAGATGAAATGCCACCGAGAACATGTATCTCGCTAATCCGAGACCATGGGGGAATAATTCTAGAGGGGGAGAGAGATCCTTCACGAGGAGGTGTGAGTGAGAAGGAGGGAGAGGGGGCCTTTTATAGGGAGAGGGGGTAGCCCCTCCCCATGGCCGGCGGCCATGGTGGGTGCCCCCACCTCTTCCTCATTCATATGGTGGAAGCTCCACTCACATAAATTTGGCCCTCCATTTTCTCCACTCAAAATGCATTAAATTTCCACCAAATTTAATACAACTCTCATTTCATAAAACTCTTTTATTTATTTTATTCAGAAATTTGTTAATTACTTTAATTAGCAAACATTCACATAAAACCCCCTACAACATTTCAATATCACAGGCAGAACTAATTTAGCAATTTCACCTGAAACAATTCAGGTGTCCATTGACATAATTCCAGCGCTTTGCAATTCTTTCGTGTGGAACATATTTGCTCCAAATGGTGTTGGTATCCCTTAAGTGTGTCACCCTATGGTTCGCGAATAATGCAGACATGATCGAGACCCCTCTCCGATCAATAATAAGTAGCGAGACCTGGAGATCCATACTGACTCCCACACATTTAACGATGACTTCTTATGATCGGGAGAACCTTTAATGCTAGTAACTAAATCCTTTGTCTCATGATATAATACATGTCCAAGATTCGATCATCGGTATCTCCATACCTAGTTTGATCTTGTTGCTGACATGCACTCTTTTCTCGTTCCTGTGATATAACATTCTAGTGATCACATCACTTGCTTGCAAGCTATCTCAATGTGATATCACCGAGAGGGCCCAGAGTATATCTATCCATCATCGAGATGGACAAATCCCACTCTTGATCCATGAGCCTCTACATAACACCTTCGTAGCACTGAACCCACCTTTATAGTCACCTGTCACAGTGTGACGTTTGATGTTATCAAGATACTCTTCTAGTGTTAGTGATTGACATGATCTCATGGTCTAAGGATTACGATTACTTTGTATGATGTTATAGCAATATAAACATAATGACTTTGATCGTAATGCTATAATCAGTAGCGGGACCTAGAGATCCATACTTCGGATGACTGTTCATCACATCATTCCACTAATGTTGTGATCTCGTTATTAACAACATCCAATGTCCATGATCAGGAAACCTTGATCATGTTGTTAATCAACGAGCTAGTTTCTAAGAGAGGCTTAACTAGGGACCTTCTATTTGTTTATTAAACACACATGTATTAACGTTTCCAAATTAATACAATTATAGCATGCAAAATAAACATCTATCATATACTTGGAATACATATAATAAAAACTTTATTATTGTCTCTAGGGCATATTCCCTTCAGTCTCCCACTTGCACTAGAGACAATAATCTAGTTACATAGTGATAAATCTAACACCCATGGAGTTCTGGTGTTGATCATGTTTTGCCCTAGGGAGAACTTTAGTCAACCGATCTGCTACATTGAGATTCGTGTGTACTTTACAAATCTTTATATCTCCATCCTTGACATGCTCGCAGATGGAGTGAAACCGGTGCTTAATATGCTTGGAATTCTTGTGAGACCTTGGTTCCTTGGCGTTGACTATGGCTCTATTGTTGTCACAATAGATCACCATTGGGTCCAGTGCACTAGGAATCACACCTAGTTCGGTTATGAACTCCTTCATCCAAACCACTTCCCGTGGAATTTCTAAAGCAGTAATATATTCTGCCTCTGTTGTTGATCTTGTCATCACAGGTTGTTTGGAGCTCCTCCAACTAATTGTTGCTCCGTTCATGAGAAATACGTATCCGGATTGAGACTTAGAATCATCTGGATCGGTGTCAAAGCTAGCGTCTACATAACAATTAGCAACCATCTCTTCTTCACCTCCGTATACAAGAAATATTTCCTTAGTTCTTCTTAAGTACTTAAGGATATTCTTGACCGCTATCCAGTATTCCGAACCTAGATCAGATTGGTACGTACTAGTCAAACTAATATCATGTGCCACATCCGGTCTTGTACATAGCATGGTGTACATTATAGAGCCTATGGATGAAGCATAGGGGATCTTATCCATTATCTCTCTTTCTTCCGCCATAGCCAGACTTTAAATCTTACTCAATGTCTTGCCTTGCAACATAGGTAAGAACCCCTTCTTACTTTCATCCATTTAAAAAAAAAATTAAAATCTTATCAAGGTATGTACTCTATGATAGCCCTATTAGGCGTCTTGATCTATATTTATAGATCTTAATGCCTAATATATATAATGCTTCACCAAGGTCCTTCATCAAAAATTTGTTGTTTTGATAACTTTTAACACTGTTTAAAAGATTTATATCATTTCCAATCACTAATATGTCATCCACATATAATATCAGAAATGCCACATTGCTCCCACTAGGGATGAAAGTGGAGCAAAAAGTTTCTGACTTTTCCGCGGAAAAACGAAAATGGAATGAAAATATGGAAACAGAAACGGAATTTTGCAAAACAGAAACGGAAATGGAATTTTTTTTACGGAAACGAAAATGAAACTCTGTTTGTCGGTGGAACAGAAGTGGAAATGGAATTTCCGTTTCCGCCTAATATGAAATTTCTGTTTTAGGGTTGATGTGCATGGCCAAATCCAACCGACACAAAACATGACCTTGTCAATGTAGGGATTCGTAGCATGGAAAACAAAAATTTTCTATCGCATACAAACAAACAAGCCAAGATCTATCTACTAGATTGCAGCAACGAGTCGATGGAATAACTCACCCTCGAAGATTCCAAAGTGTTTAACGAGAGCAGATTCTCGTGGGTGATGTAGTCGTACTCTTTCCGATCTCAAGATCGCGTGAGCGATCCTTAGTGCAGCGTTCATAGCGCTCCCTTGATCGGTCACACGTTCGATTTCGACGAAGACCTTCCTCTCCTTGTTCCAGCAGCGGAGGTTGTAGCACTCTCCTCGCGATTCGGCGACAACTGGCGTGGTACAGGAGGTAGAGGGAAATCCGCGAGGCTTCGCCTTAAGCCTGCAGTATGGTGGAGCTTATGAGAGAGGCTATTAGTGGTCTAGTAATTAGAAACACCAATTAGAAGGCTCTAAACCAATTAGAAGGCTCTAAACCGAAATAGCTCTAAACCGGGGTCTAGATCTAGGGTTTAGATTAGAGGATAGGAAACTTGTGTGTTCAAGGAGGGGAGCCCTGCCCCTCCTTATATAGGTGGGAGGGCTGGCCGGCCAAGGGGAGGAGTTCCTCCCCAACTCGGCCTTGGGAGGTGCGCCGGCCAAGGGAAGGAACCCTCCTCCAACTCGGCCTCCACCACTCCTCCTCTTTTCCCACTTCCCAAAATTGCCGTTTGACTTTCAAACTAGCCGTTTGACTTTTCAATTTAGGATTTAAATAAACCCTTTATTTTGGACAGCGAGAACACTTAGTACATGATGCAATCATTCCAATATGTAATGACACATTCATGTACCCTTCCCCCTCCGGAGTGCCGGACATTCCGGGACCTTCTAGAATGTTCCCGATGAAAACACCGGAACCATTCCCCAACTCAAAGCAGGACTTTCCTTATATGAATATTATTCTCCGGACCATTCCGGATCACCTCGTGATATCCGGATCCCATCAAGACTCGAACAACATTGGTCTCTTTCTCATAATACCATAACTACTCAAACAACGTCGAATCCTTAAGTGTGTCTCCCTACGGTTCGTGAATTATGCGAACATGATCGAGACACTTCTCCGAACAATAACCAATAGAGGAATCTGGAAATTCATATGGCTCCCACATATTTCTACGATTACTTTGCGATCGAATGAACCACTTACATACGATACCAATTTCCCTTTGTCTCACGATATGTTACTTATCCGAGGTTATGATCGTCGGTATCTCTGCATACCTAGTTCAACCTCGTTACTGATAAGTACTCTTTTCTCGTTCACTTGATATGTGATACCTTGTGACAAATTCACATGCTTTCAAGCTAATTTGTTGACTTTTCACCGAGAGGGCCCTGAGATTATCTATCCGTCATGTGGATGGACAAATCCCACTCTTGATCCATGTGTTTCAACCAATACTTTCCGAACACTCAATGCCACCTTTATAGCCACCACATTACGGTGTGGTGTTTGATGACATCAAAGCATCCATCCAGTAAAGGTGATATGCATGATCTCATGGTCGAAGGAATTAGGTTACTATGTATCAGAAAGCATATAGCAATTGAACTATTGAAATGACTTGATCTTTATGCTACGCTTATCTATAGGAGTATGTCCACCATATCATTCTCCTAATGATATGATCTTGTTGTTGATAACATCTCAATGTTCATGATAGGGAAACCACAATCATCAATCAACCAACAAGCTAGTAAAGTATAGAGGCTATACTAGGGACTTCAATTTAAGTTTACAATTCACACAAGTATTAATGTTTCCTTGTTAATACTATTATAGCATGAATATAAACATTTATCATAAACACAAAGATATAATAATAACTATATTTATTATTGCCTCTAGGGCATATCTCCAACAGTCTCCCACTTGCACTAGAGTCATCTAATCTAGATTACATGGTAATATACCGAACACCCATGGCAGTTTGGTGTTGGTCATGTTTTGCCCTCGGGAGAGGTTTAGTCAACGGATCCGCCACATTCAGATCTGTGTACTTTGCAAATCTTTATATCCCCATCCTGGATATGTTCTCGAATAGCGTGGAAACGCAGCTTGATATGCTTCAGCTTCTTGTGTGACCTTGGTTCTTGCGCATTGGCTATGGCGCCCATGTTATCACAGTAGATAGACATTGGGTCCAGCGCACTTGGAACCACACCCAGCTCTGCAATGAACTCTTTCATCCATATCGCTTCTTGTGAAGCCTCCGAAGCAGCCATGTATTCCGATTCAGTTGAAGATCTCGCCACAACGCTTTGCTTTGCACTCCTCTAGCTAACTGCTGCACCATTCAAAATAAATACGTATCCAGATTGTGATTTAGAATCATCCGGATCGGTGTTCCAACTAGCATCGGTGTAACCATTAACAACGAGCTGTTCATCACCTCCATAAGAAAGAACCATATCCTTAGTTCTTCTCAAGTACTTAAGGATGTTTTTGACTTGTCAATGATCCACTCCTGGATCACTTTGATATCTGCTAGTTAGACTAACAACATATGCGATGTCGGGTCTAGTACATAGCATGGTATACATTAGAGATCCTATGGCTGAGGCATAGGGAGTCTTACTCATCCTTTCTCTATCTTCTGCCGATGTCGGACTTTGAGTTTTACTCAAGGTCGTATTGGGCAACATGGGCAAGAACCCTTTCTTGCTATCTTCCATTCCAAACCTCTTTAGAACTTTGTCCAAATATGTACTTTGTGACAATGATATTTGGCGTTTCGATCTATCTCTATAAATCTTTATGCCTAATATGTAAGCTGCTTCGCCAAGATCCTTCATTGAAAAACTATTATTCAAATACTCTTTGACACTATTAAGAAGGTCTACATCATTCCCAATCAACAATATGTCATCCACATACAGTATTAAGAATGCTACAGAGCTCCCACTCACTTTCTTGTAAATACAAGCTTCTCCATAAGTTTGTATAAAACCAAAACTTTTGATTACCTTATCAAAACGTTGATTCCAACTTCGGGATGCTTGCTTCAATCCATAGATGGACCGTTGAAGATTGCATACCTTGTTAGCATCTTTAGGATCGACAAAACCTTTGGGTTGCATCATATACAACTCTTCATCAATGTCTCCATTGAGGAATGCTGTTTTGACATCCATCTGCCATATCTCAAAATCATAATATGCAGCGATTGCTAACATAATCCTAACAGACTTTAGCTTCGCTACCGGTGAGAAAGTCTCATCGTAGTCAACTCCTTGAATTTGTCGAAACCCTTTTGCAACAAGTCGAGCTTTATAGACAGTAACATTACCATCAGCATCTGTTTTCTTCTTGAAAATCCATTTGTTCTCGATGACCTTCCGCCATCCGGTAAGTCCACCAAAGTCCATACTTGGTTTTCGTACATGGATCCAATCTCGGATTTCATGGCTTCTTGCCATTTATTGGAATCTGGGCTCATCATCGCTTCCTCATATGTCTCGGGGTCATCGGTGTTGTCCACCAACATGACATTCATAACGGAATCATACCAACTGGAGGTGGTACGATTTCTCGTTGACCTCCGAGTCTCTGTAGCAAATTCAACCTAAGTTTCATGATCACCATCATTAGCTTCCTCTCTTATTTGTGAAGGCACCACAGTAACTTCTTCCGGTGCTGCGCTACTCGCAATTCGAGAAGGTTCGACAACCTCGTCGAGTTCTACTTTCCTTCCAGTCACTTCTTTCGAGAGAAATTCCTTCTCTAGAAAGGATCCATTCTTGGCAACAAAGATTTTGCCTTCGGATCTATGATAGAAGGTATACCCAATAGTTTCCTTGGGTATCCTATGAAGACGCATTTTTCCGCTTTGGGTTCAAGCTTGTCCGGCTGTAACTTCTTTACATAGGCCGCATCCCCAAACTTTAAGGAACGACAATTTAGGTTTCTTCCCAAACCATAATTCATATGGTGTCGTTTCAACGGTTTAGGCGGTGCCCTATTTAAAGTGAATGCGGCTGTTTCTAATGCATAAGCCCAAAATGATAGTGGTAAATCTGTAAGTGACATCATAGAGCGAACCATATCTAAGAGAGTTCGATTACGTTCAGACACACCATTCTGTTGTGGTGTTCGGCGGTGTCAAGCTGCAAAGTATTCCACATTTCTTCAAATGCTCGCCAAACTCGTAACTTAGATATTCACCTCCACGATCGAGCGTAGAAATTTAATCTTCTTGTTACGTTGATTCTCTACCTCACTTTGAAACTCCTTAAACTTCTCGAAAGTTTGGACTTATGTTTCATGAAATAGATATACCCATATCTACTCAAATCATCCGTGAAGGTAAGAACATAACGATAACCACAGCGCGATGCTACACTCATTGGACCACACACATCGGTATGTATGATTTCCAATAAGTCTGTAGCTCGCTCCATCATACCAGAAAATGGAGTCTTAGTCATTTTACCCATCAGACATGCTTCGCATCTTTCAAGTGATTCAAAATCAAGTGATTCAAGAAGTCCATCGGAATGGAGTTTCTTCATACGCTTCACTCCAATGTGACCAAGGCAGCGATTGCCACATATAGGTCAATTATCGCTGATTTCAAACGTTTAGCCTCAATGTTGTTGATATGTGTATTTCCACTATCGAGATTCAATATGAATAGACCATCTATCAAAGGTGCATGTGCATAAAACATATTACTCATATAAATCGAACAACCATTATTCTCGGATTTAAACAAGTAACCGTCTCGCAATAAACAAGATCCCGATATAATGTTCATGCTTAACGCAGGCACCAAATAACAATTATTTAAGTATAAAACTAATCCCGATGGTAGATGAAGAGGTAGCGTGCCGACCGCGATCACATCAACCTTTGATCCGTTTCCTACGCGCATCGTCACCTCGTTCTTCACTAGCTTCCGTTTATTCTGCAGCTCCTGTTTCGAGTTACAAATATGAGCAACCGAACCAGTATCAAATACCCAGGCACTACTACGAATACTAGTGAGATACACATCAATAACATGTATATCAGATATACCTTTCTTCTTGATGTTGCCGTTCTTCAAATCCGCCAAGTACTTTGGGCAATTCCGCTTCCAGTGACCTTCTCCCTTGCAGTAAAAGCACTCAGTATCAGGCTTAGGTCCAGCCTTGGTCTTCTTCGTCGGCGTGGTAACTTTCTTACCACCCTTCTTGAAGTGTCCCTTCTGCTTAGACTTGCCTTTCTTGAATTTGGTGGTCTTATTGACCATCAACACTTGGTGCTCTTTCTTGATCTCCACTTCTGCAGATTTCAACATAGCAAATAGTTACGCAACTCTTTGTTCATGTTCTGCATGTTGTAGTTCATCACAAAGTTCTTGTAACTTGGTGGTAGTGATTGGAGGATGCGGTAAACTCCCAAAGTATTAGGAATCACTATACCCAAACTTTGAAGTTTATTTGCATGCCCAGACATCTTAAGCACATGCTCACTGAATGAGCTACCCTCTTACATCTTGCAGTTTAAGAACTTTTGAAGCTTCATAACTTTCAATTGCATGAGTCTCAAAGATTAATTTGAGATCCTCGACAATATCATATGGATCGACTCTTCAAACCTTTTACGAAGCTCGATTCTAAACCATACAAGATAGCACCTTTGAACTATGGATCTTGATTCTTAGGCGAGGTAAACATTCTTTACTTCATCGGTAGCATCACCTTGCAGTGGGTCACCTAGCGGTGCATCCAGCACATAGGTCAAATTACCAGTGTGAGGACAAGCCTCAACTTGCGGAACCAATCCATGAAGTTGCTTCCATTGTTTTCAACTTTTCTTTCTCTAGGAAAGCATTAAAATTGATGGTAGGGGCTGCCATTGATCTACAACATATTTGCAATAGTTTAGACTAAGTTTATGACAAATTGAGTTCAAATTAATTAATGAAATTAAACTAGGTGAACTCCCACTCAAAACAACATCCCTCACATTGTTTTAGTGATCACATGAACCAAATCCACTACATCAACACCGATCATCACGAGAGTTGATATAGTTTCAATGGCGAACAATCATCATGTTCATCATATCTACTATATGATTCATGCTTTACCTTCGGCGATCCGTGTTCACGAGGCCATGTCTGCATACATGCTAGGCTCGTCAAGATCAAACCTTAGCTACCGCATAAGCAAATCTGGCTTGCTTACGTTGTATTCACCCGGAATCAAAGACACCCGATCATCACGTGGTGCTTGAGCAAGCTTTGGCAGTGCATACTAAGGGTGAACACTTTAGAACTTGAAATTTATGTGCATGAGGGATCATCTTATAATGCTACCGCTGCCTACTAAGCAATACAAGATGCATAAAGGATTAACATCACATGCAATTCATAATGTGTGATATGATATGGCCTTTCTTCTTTGTGCTTCCGATCTCCATCTTCAAGCGAACATGATCTCCATCATCACCGGCATAGCATCAAGGTCAATGATGCTTCTTCATGGTTGTCGTCCACCAGCTTCAACTATTACAACTCTTTTGAATAGACACGCAGGTCTTTACAGAAATTAAAGACAACCATCTGGCTCCTGCGGTTGCCAACTTACAATAAGGATCATTGCATACATCAAATATAATCACAATCATGGCCATATCACATCATGCACACCCTGCAAAACACAGTTAGACGCTTCGACTTTCTGTGCATCTTTTCCGTGGTTTGGGGCTTTGCATAGGTGTCGTTCTAACCTACGAACATGAACCACAACATTGATACTAGCATTGTTGATTACCCGTTATAAATTGGATCTTTACTATGCTAGGAGAAACAGGCACCATAAAGCCACTTATGCAAAACGAGTTGCATGTCAAGCGTGGAGCAAGTCTCATGAACGATGTCATGTAAGGTTAGCCGGGCCGCTTCATCCCAACATACCGCAAGATGCAAAGTACACAAAAGCAATCTACAATAAAAGCATCAACGCCCACAATGACCATTGTGTTCTACTCGTCAACAGATCTACATATAGACACGGCTCGATACCCTTTGAGGGATTCGTAGCATGGAAAACAAAAATTTCTATCGCATACAAACAAACAAGCCAAGATCTATCTACTAGATTGCAGCAACGAGTCGATGGAATAACTCACCTCGAAGATTCCAAAGTGTTTAACGAGGCGATTCTCGTGGGTGATGTAGTCGTACTCTTTCCGATCTCAAGATCGCGTGAGCGATCCTTCCGGCGCAGCGTTCCCATAGCGCTCCTTGATCGGTCACCGTTCGATTTTCGGAAGACCTTCCTCTCCCTTGTTCCAGCAGCGGAGGTTGTAGCACTCTCCTCGCGATTCCGGCAGCTGTGGCGTGGTACAGGAGTGAGGGAAATCCTGAGGCTTCGCCTTAAGCCGGTGCGAGTATGGTGGAGCTTATGATAGAGGCTATTAGTGGTCTAGTAATTAGACACACCAATTAGAAGGCTCTAAACCAATTAGAAGGCTCTAAACCGAAATAGCTCTAAACGGGGGTCTAGATCTAGGGTTTAGATTAGAGGATAGGAAACTTGTGTGTGTAAGGAGGGGAGCCCTGCCCCTCCTTATATAGGTGGGAGGGCCGGCGGCCAAGTGGAGGAGTCCCTCCCCAAGTCGGCCTTGGGAGGTGCTGGCCAAGGGGAGGAACCTCCTCCAACTCGGCCTCCACCACTCCTCCTCTTTCCACTTCCCAAAATTGCCGTTTGACTTTCAAACTAGCGTTTGACTTTTCAATTTAGGATTTAAATAAACCCTTTATTTTGGACAGCGAGAACACTTAGTACATGATGCAATCATTCCAATATGTAATGACACATTCATGTACCCTTCCCCTCCAGTCTTGGGACATTCAGGACCTTCTAGAATGTTCCGATGAAAACACGGAACCATTCCCCAACTCAAAGCAGGACTTTCCTTATATGAATCTTATTCTCGGACCATTCCGGATCACCTCGTGATATCCCGGATCCCATCCGAGACTCGAACAACATTCGGTCTCTTTCTCATAATACCATAACTACTCAAACAACGTCGAATCCTTAAGTGTGTCTCCCTACGGTTCGTGAATTATGCGGACATGATCGAGACACTTCTCGAACAATAACCAATAGAGGAATCTGGAAATTCATATGGCTCCCACATATTTCTCGATTACTTTGCGATCGAATGAACCACTTACATACGATACCAATTTCCCTTTGTCTCACGATATGTTACTTATCCGAGGTTATGATCGTCGGTATCTACGCATACCTAGTTCAACCTCGTTATTGATAAGTACTCTTTTCTCGTTCCCGTGATATGTGATCCCTTGTGACCCAGTCACATGCTTGCAAGCTAATTGGATGACATTTCACCGAGAGGGCCCAGAGAATATCTATCCGTCATGTGGATGGACAAATCCCACTCTTGATCCATGTGTTTCAACCAATACTTTCCGAACACTCAATGCCACCTTTATAGCCACCCTGTTACGGTGTGGTGTTTGATGACATCAAAGCATCCATCCAGTAAAGGTGATATGCATGATCTCATGGTCGAAGGAATTAGGTTACTATGTATCAGAAAGCATATAGCAATTGAACTATTGAAATGACTTGATCTTTATGCTACGCTTATCTATAGGAGTATGTCCACCATATCATTCTCCTAATGATATGATCTTGTTGTTGATAACATCTCAATGTTCATGATAGGGAAACCACAATCATCAATCAACCAACAAGCTAGTGAAGTATAGAGGCTATACTAGGGACTTCAATTTAAGTTTACAATTCACACAAGTATTAATGTTTCCTTGTTAATACTATTATAGCATGAATATAAACATTTATCATAAACACAAAGATATAATAATAACTATATTTATTATTGCCTCTAGGGCATATCTCCAACAGTCAATCCAAACTTGCAAAGTTGCTCATCCCAGTACTGGAGACTATATAATCTCTTGATGCATTCGAGGAGGCTTTCACGAAATGATAATTACCTTACTCCCTTATAAACCTAGCACTGTGCCATATATAACCAGGGAACAATTTTGTTGGTTTTCTAGCATGTTTGATATTTGTTGCATGATTCTAGGGTTCTATTTGTTCCGGGTAAAATCTACACCATTCTGCGTCTGCACCATATTCGGTCTGTATTTGCTTCCGATAATATCTGCTTCTTTTTTTGTTTCTAGGGTTTCTGTATTCGTTTCTGCTTCTACAAAAAATATGAAAACAAATGTGGCACCACTCAGTTCTGTCTGTTTCCGCTCTGTTTTGATCCCTAGCTCCCACTCACTTTCTTGTAAATACAAGCCTCTTCATAAGTTTGGACAATTCCAAACTCTTTGATCACCTCATCAAAGTGGAGATGCCAACTCCGGGATGCTTGCTTCAGTTCATAGATGGATCGCTGAAGTTTGCATATCTTTTCAGCATCCTTAGGATCGACAAAACCTTTTGATTGTATCATATACAACTCTTCTTCAATATTACCATTGAGGAACACAGTTTTGATATCCATCTACCATATCTCATAATCAAAATATGCAGCAATTGCTAACATAATCATAGCCGATTTTAGCATCACTACGGGAGAGAATTCTCATCATAGTCAACTCCTTGAATTTGTCGAAACCCCTTTGTGACAAGTCGAGCTTTATAGATGGTCACATTACCATCAGCATCAGTTTTTATTTTGAAAATCCATTTATTCTCAATGGCCTTTCGGTCGTGAGGTAAGTCCACCAATGTCCAAACTTGGTTTTCATACATGGATTCCATCTTGATATTCATGGCTTCTAGCCATTTGTTGGAATCCGGGCTCATCATCACTTCTTCATACGTCGCAGGATCATCTATTTCATCAACCATGAAATTCATAATAGGATTTCCATATAGGTCAGGAGCTGCACGTATCCTGCTTGACCTGCGAGGTTCGGTAGTGTCCTCTTTCGGAGTTTCATGATCATTATCATTAGTTCCCTCTTCATTCGGTGAAGTTAACTCTAGAACATTTTCCGATGTTGCGCCACTCGCTGTTTCATGAAGAGAAGGTTCAATAACCTTTTCGAGTTCTACCTTCCGACTACTCACACCTTTTGCGAGAAACTCCTTCTCAAGAAAGGATCCATTCTTATCAACAAAAACCTTGCCCTCGGATCTGTGATAGAAGGTATACCCAATTGTTTCTTTAGGGTATCCTATGAAGACGCATTTTTCTGCTTTGGGTTCGAGTTTATCAGGTTGAAGTTTCTTCACATAAACATCGCATCCCCAAACTTTAAGAAAAGACAGCTTAGCTTTGTTTCCAAACCACAATTCATACGGTGTCATTTCAACGATTTAGATGGTGCCCGATTTAAAGTGAATGCAGCGGTTTCTAGTGCATGACCCCAAAAAGACAGTGGCAAGTCAGTCGGAGATATCATAGATCGAACCATATCCAATAAAGTACGATTACAACGTTCCGACACACCATTACGTTGTGGTGTTTCGACATGCGTGAGTTGTGAAACTATTCCACAATCTCTCATATGTGCGCTAAACTCGTAACTTAGATACTCACCTCCACATTTGGACCGCAACAATTTAATCTTTTTATTATGATGATTTCCACTTCACTCTAAAATTCCTTAAACTTTTCAAAGGTTTCAGACTTGTGTTTCACCAAATAGATATACCCGTAAATACTCAAATCATCCATGAAAGTAACAAAATAAAGACATCCACCACGCGTCTAACACACTCATTGGACCACATACATCAGTATGTATGATTTCCAATAAATCTGTTGCCCGTTCTATTGTACCGGAAAACGGTGTTCTAGTAATCTTGCCCATAAGGCATAGCTCACATGTATCAAATGATTCAAAATCAAGTGTTTCCAAAAGTCCATCAGAATGGAGCTTCTTCATGCGTTTAACGCCAATATGACCTAGACATCAGTGCCACATATATGCAGATATATCATTATCAAGTTTAATCCTTTTAGCATCAACATTATGAATATGCATAACACTATTATCGAGATCCAATAGAAATAAACCATTCATCACAGGTGCATGACCATAAAAGATATCATTCATATAAATTGAACAACCATTGTTTTTGGATTTAAATGAATAACCACTTCGCATCAAACATGATCCGGATACAATGTTCATGCTCAATGCAGGCACCAAATAACAATTATTTAGATTTATCACTAATCCCGACGGTAGGTGGAGAGGTAGAGTTCCGACAGCGATCACATCAACTCTTGATCCATTACTGACACGCATCTTGACCTCACCCCTTGCTAGCAGTCGCTTGTTCCACAACCCCTAATTCGAGTTACATATATTAGCAATTGATCCAGTATCACATACCTAGGTGCTACTGCGAGTACTAGTCAAGTACACATACATAACATGCATATCACATATACCTTTGTTTGCCTTGCCAGCCTTCATGTCCGCCAAATACTTGGGGCAGTTGTGCTTCCAATGGCTAGTCCCCTTGCAATAGTAGCACTCAGTATCAGACTTAGGGCCAGCTCAGGATTTCTTTTCAGGCGCAACAACAGATTTGCTGCCCTTCTTTCCCTTTTGTTTATCCTTCTTGTCTTTCTTGAAACCAATGGTCTTATTGATCATCAACACTTGATGCTCTTTCCTGATCTTCACTTCTGTAGTTTTAAGCATTGACATAAGATCGGGGAGAGACTTCTTCATTCCATACATGTTATAGTTCATCACGAAACTCTTGTAGCTAGGTGGTAGAGATTGGAGAACACGATGTATTCCTAAGTCAATGGGAATCGTTATTCCCAATGACACAAGCTTATCGGCATACCCAGACATTTTGAGTACGTGCTCACTAATGGAGCTGTTCTTTTCCATCATGTAGCTAAAGAACTTTTCAGAAGAATTATAACTCTCTACTGCAGCACGGGTATCGAAAATCATTTTCAGTTCACCCATGATATCAAAAGCATTGCCATTTTTGAAACAGTTTCGAAGTTCTGGCTCTATCCATATAGTATGTCACAATGAACTAAGTTGTGGTCCTCCTAACGAGTCAAATAGACGTTCTTTCCCCCACCAGGGGCACTAGGAGCTGGTGGGGGGCCTAGCGGCGCTTGATGGCTTAGTGTTGATGTAGAGCTCGTTGGGAACCTCAAGAGGAAGGTATGATGAGCACATCAGCAAGTTTCCCTCAGTTATGAAACCAAGGTTTAATCAAACCAGTAGGAGCAAGGAAACACCCCAAAGGTGTTGCTAGCTGAGCCTTAGCAGGGCACACTACCGGTGCTAGTAGCAACGTGGAGACCTGCACAACACAACTCCACGTAACTTGCGATGAGGTTGTCAATCTCACTGTGTTTTGCTGAAAACAAAGGATTAAACGTATCGAATGGAAGGAAGTAATAGTTTGCAGAAAGTAAACACAAAGAAGTAAACAGTTTATAGATTGTATGTAAAGAAAAAGGACCGGGATCCATAGTTCACTAGAGGTGGCTCTCCTTAAGATAGATAACATGCTGCGTGAACAAATTACAGCGGGGCAATTGACAAACATCGAGAAAGCATACAAGCATATACTAATCATCTTGACTCCTTCGAGACTTGATTGGGCATTACAACATTATACATAGACCGCCATCCAACTGCATCTATGACTAATAATCCACCTTCAGGTTATCATCCAAACCCCCTCTAGTATTAAGTTGCAAGCAACAGATTATTGCTTTATGAATTGCGTGTAAAGTAAACAATACGATTGTTCTATGAACAAAGGATTGTTGTTTTCTCCCTAGTAGCAACAACATATCTAGTACCTTAGAGATTTCTATCACTTCCCAGTTACGGAGGCATGAACCCACTATCGAGCATAAATACTGACTCTTGGAGTTGCTAGCATATACTTGGCCAAGATAGCTACTAACAATAGAAAGCATGCAAGATCACAAATAACAAAGACATGATAAAATCAATAATCAATCTGAAATAGCATCTCAATATCCATCGGATCCCCGCAAACACAACATGCAGAATTATAAATAGATGATCTTGATCATGAACGGAGCTCACAAGATCTAAACATGAAAGCACAAAGGAGGAGAACCAGCCATCTAGCTACTACATGGATCCATAGTCGAAGGATGAACTACTCACGCATCACACCAGAGGCTTGCATGATGATGAAAAAGGCCTCCAGGGTGAATTCCCCTCTCCGACAGGGTGCCGGGAAGAGCTTCAGATCCCTCCCGATCTAGGGATGGAGATGATGACTCTAAACTCTCGTGGATTTTGATCGGGTGCTTAGGGTTTTCGTCCCGAGGGCATCTTATAGGCGGAAGGAGGCCGAGGGGTGCTGGGCTGGCCACCACCCCTGGGCACGGCCCTGGCCCATGACAGCTGTGGTGTGGTGGCCCCTCGGCTCCTCTGTCTCGTACGGCATCGATGACTTCGGAAAAATAGGCACTTTGGCTTTTGTCTGTCAATTCGAGAATATTCATTTTCGACTTTCTGGAACCAAAAACAGCGAGAAAAGCAGGCGGCACTGTGGCTCTTGTTAATAGGTTAGTCCAAGAAATCATATGAAAAGTACTCCAAAGTGTGGGCAAAACACAAGAAAGTGGATAAAACCAAGCATGGAACATCAAAAATTATAGATACATTTACAATGTATCAACATCCCCAAGCTTAACTCTTGCTCGTCCTCGAGTAGGTAAGTGATAAAAAGAAAGAATAATTTTTGAGGTGACATGCACCATCAAAGACTTGATCAAAGTATTTGTAAAACATTCAAAGCTGGGATCATAGTACTTCAATCATAACATGAAAGACAAAGTTCTAGCAATAAGACAAAGAAACTATGATGTAACATGAAGAGGTACAAACAAAAGATTCATGAATAACAATGCTTTGCAAGACGTTTGTTTGTTTCACATAAAGAAACCATAGCATAATAGTATTCAGCTTGTCCCTCAATAGAATAGCAAATATAAATCTATAGGCCACCTTCAAAGCTCATAAGATTGACTAGATACAAATAGTTTAAAACAAGCAATATCAAGATATGCATCAATCAACTAGTCTTGGGATAATGCACATAGAACTAAGAATGGCCACTATGCTCTCAAAGTAGGTGCATAAAGGTAGAAGGTGGAGACTCAATATAATGGTGGAAGAAAGGCCTTTATAAAAGGAAGTAGGGATTCAAGTCTCATAAAGAGCTTCCAAAAATTATGGTACTTATAGATTTCATCTCTCATTGCCCCTATCATAAGCATCTTGAAGGTGATTAAGGTTAAAGTGACACAACTAAGAGGATATGCTTGACAAGTTATAAACCGAAATCTCATTCCCCTTACTTACGAAGACCGAACCTCATGCTACTCAACTTTAGTCACGAGTAAGCTCTTGTCATTGTAAGTACATATGTATCATAAAGAACCGCCAACGGGGTACCCCTTGCACATGATACAGGAGCTATCCCATAATCAAAATGACAAGGCAAGCAGACAATGAGCATCTCAACGATCTTTTTATTTGCTATTTGCATAGGTTTTTATTGAGGATGATTCATAGAGTGCTCATTATGGTGATGCTGCAAGTTTCCACCATGATTAGGCATGGCTTAGGCTAGCGGCCCAGGCGTTTCTCTAACACACATACAAACTCCATGATCTTACAAGTTCCACTTTTATTTCACACCGTCGGGATCCGTAAGCAAAAGAACATGATATCAACGGGGTACAAAGTACAAGTGCAATGTTGAAAGCGTTCCCCATGATACATGGTTCTGCTAATTTCAACTTATAAAGCGCAAGCATATACGCAACAAAGAAGGACCCAATGGTTCAAGTTTATTAGATACAAAAAAGTAAAGTGTGCCATCAAGTTCGTGAGAGCTTTAATCACTAGTTTTCTCATAACAAGTTTAATTTGGAAGGTAAACAAAAGCATGAATATACTTGGAATAGCATAAGCTAGTAGGTAGGCATGGTGGAATCTTTGGAATAACTTGGTTTAGGGAGTTGGATGCATGAGTGGAACTCATACTTGGTTGTGGAGGCTAGCAAAATACTGGGAGCGACAAACTAAGAGAGTAATAATGGCCATAATCATGTAGAGCAACAAAACATCATTGATCAAAGAATAAAGTGATGCTACAAGTTGAAAACCAAAGGATCATAAAGGCTATGGTGACTTGATATAGTCATAACATGGTGTGATCATGCGCCAAGTCAACCCAAATAAAGCATCAAAGGAGAATACCACTATACTATGCTTTAATATGCTAAAACAACGCATGATTCATCCAAGGCACATTAAGCAATCTCAATTGTTTATAACAAGTCATGCTACAGCAAAGAATACTAAGCATAAAGCCAAAACAATATCAAGCATGGCATGACAAAGCATCAGCCACAGTAAAAAACGAGCTCTTTTTACCACATAAGAATGAACTTTCCTACTCTTTTCCAAACCAAACCAAACTATTTGCAAACCAATGTATGAAAGAGGGGGTCCAACCAATTTATTCAGAAAACTAAGCAAACAAAAGCAAACGAAAAACCAAAACGAAAACAAAAAATAAGACGCTCCAAGAACAACTCAACTGTGCATGAAACAATAAAAATGAAGTGTTTGGAAGAAACCTGAGATTTTTATTAATGAAGAAGGGGATTCCTTGGGCATCCCCAAGCTTTGACGCTTGTACTTCTTGGATATTTCTTGGGTGACACGTGTGGCATCCCCAAGATTAAGCTTTAGTCCATCCTTCATCTCATTACTCATTCCTTCCATACACCTGAAATTTTTCCTTCATACAAAACTTCACACAATCTTTATTAGCAACATTAGTGCACTCAATATAAAAGGTCTTAAGGTTCAGTTCTAACACCAAATAAACTTCCGTTAGAACACTAGCTACTGTAACACTTGCCTCAAAAAGCTCAATTACCCAAAACAACTCAAAAAGGAACCAACAAGAAGCAAATGCAGAAAATGGCAGAAATCTATCAAAACAGACCAGCAGGTAAAGACGAATTTTTTCGAAGACCTTCTATTGATCAAATCAAAAAGTGTTGATCTAACTAAAGTTATATAACAACCTGGGTCAGAAGCACAAAAATTAATGCCTCAAAAATACGTTTAGAGATTTTACACAAATTTTTACGGTGAAGCATAGAAATCTGTTTCGGGACAGCAACTTTCCCAATCATTACTTCTCTCTCATTAGAGGTTACTCTTGGCACAAAAAGCAAATAAAAAGGATAAGGAGCGGTTATTACTAAAATAATAACTTCCAAGACTCAAAACTTTTGGGTTATCTCCCAATAAGTACTTTTCTTTAACGCCTTTAAGTTAGGCATAAGAAGCAAGAAAGAATCAAGTGTTCTCAAATGAAGAAGCATTAAGACCAAATTTTGTTTTTATAGGAGAAGCAAAAGAAATATTCTCTCTCTTCTTAGGGAAGTGTTCTATACCTTTCTTGAGTGGGAGTTGATATTTAATGGTGCCTTCTTTCATATCAATAATGGCACCAACAATTCTAAGAAAAGGTCTTCCAAAAGTAATATGACAAGAAGCATTGCATTCAACATCCAAAACATAGAAATCAACAGGTACAAAGGCATTGTTAACCATAATAAGAACATCATTAAGACTCCCATGAGTTTCTTTTTAGCATTATCATCAAGTGGGACATTCAAATAACAATCTTCAAGTGGAGGCAAATCAAGCATATCATAAATCCTTCTAGGCATAATAGAAACACTACTATCAAGATCACATAAAGCTTTGAAATCAAAGTCATTCACTTTCATATTAATGATGGGTTCCCAACCATCTTCTTGTTTTATAGGAATAGAAGCTTTATGTTTCATCTTTTCTTCTTTAATCTTTATGAGAGCATCAGTAATGTGTTTTGTAAAGGCCATGTTCATAGCACTAGCATTAGGACTTTTAGCAAGCTTTTATAGGAACTTAATAACTTCAGAGATATTGCAACCATCAAGATCAAAATCAAATTTATCATCTAAAGTAGCAGAACTACTACTAGCCTCAACACTATTGGTGGTGATAGTAGAAACACTAATGTTTCTAGCAATTTCATCTTCTCTTTCCCACTTAGCATGTAATTCAGCTAATAGTCTAACATTTTCATCAATTCTTACTTGTATAACATTAGTAGCTGCAAAGGGATTATCATTAGTTTCAGGTTTAGCAGCCATTTTATTGATCAAAGAGGATTGAGCTTCAGACAAAGATGATATATTTCTTTTAGCATTAGAGAGTTTCAATTGTAAACTAGGAATTTCCCTATTTAGACTCTCAAGTTGATGGCTAATGTTCTTCAAAATGGTAGATTGTTCCTCCATAGTTTTAGTGAATAGTTTATTTTGCTCATATTGCATTTGCATGAAGTTTTTAGTGGCTCTTTCAACTTCTAAAATTCTTCCTTCACTAGGTAATCCAGGTTTACCATTATAGCCATAAGTATTATTAGGAGGGTAGGGCCTATAATTGTTATTACCATAAGCATTGTTGCCAAAATTGTTATTTCTTATGAAGTTCACATCAACTTGCTCTTCTTGAGCAACCAAAGAGGCTAAAGGAACATTATTTGGATCAATATGGGCTTTCCCATTAACAAGCATAGACATAATAATATCAATCTTATCACTCAAGGAGGAAGTTTCCTCAACAGAATTTACCTTCCTACCTTATGGAGCTCTCTCAGTATGCCATTCAGAATAGTTAACCATCATATTATCCAGAAGCTTTGTTGCAGCACCCAAAGTGATGGTCATAAAGGTACCTCCACCAGCAGAATCCAATAGGTTCCTTGAAGAATAGTTCAATCCTGCATAAAAAGTTTGGATGATCATCCAAGCAGTCAGTCCATGAGTGGGACAATTCTTTACCAAAGATTTCATTCTTTCCCAAGCTTGAGCAACATGTTCATTATCAGATTGTTTAAACTTCATTATTTCACTTCTCATAGATATAATCTTAGCAGGAGGATAGTATTTTCCAATGAAAGCATCTTTGCACTTAGTCCAAGAATCAATACTATTCCTAGTTAAGGAATTCAACCATTCTTTAGCTTTTCCTCTCAAAGAGAAAGGAAACAATTTCAGCTTAATAATATCACCATCTACATCCCTATGCTTTTGCATCTCACAAAGTTCAAGAAAGTTATTTAGATGGGTAGCAGCATCTTCATTACCAATACCAGAAAATTGTTCTCTCATAACAAGATTGAGCAAAGCAGGTTTTATCTCAAAGAAAGTATCTTCAGGCACATGTGGAGCAATAGGTGTGCTCATAAAATCATTGTTGTTGGTGCTAGTGAAGTCACACAACTTAGTGTTTTCAAGAGTAGTCGTTTTTTGTGCTTTTGATAAAGAAAGCAAACAAGTAAAACTATTTTTTTTGTGTTTTTGATAAAGAAACAAGTAAACAAAGCAAAACAAAAATAACAAAGTAAAGAGATTGGTTATGAGGGACTCCCCTTGTGAAGATGTCCTTGAATCCCCGACACCGGCGCCAGAAAAATGCTTGATGGCTCAGTGTTGATGTAGAGCTCGTTGGGAACCCCAAGAGGAAGGTATGATGAGCACAGCAGCAAGTTTCCCTCAGTTATGAAACCAAGGTTTAATCGAACCAGTAGGAGCAAGGAAACACCCCAAAGGTGTTGCTAGCTGAGCCTTGGCAGGGCGCACAACTGGTGCTAGTAGCAACATGGAGACCTGCACAACACAACCACAGAACTTTTTCCCCAACTTGCGATGAGGTTGTCAATCTCACCGTGTTTTGCTGAAAACAAAGGATTAAACGTATCGAATGGAAGGAAGTAATAGTTTGTAGAATGTAAACACAAAGAAGTAAACAGTTTATAGATTGTATGTAAAGAAAAATGACCAGGATCCATAGTTCACTAGAGGTGGCTATCCTTAAGATAGATAACATGCTGGGTGAACAAATTACAGCGGGGCAATTGACAAACATCAAGAAAGCATACAAGCATATACTAATCATCTTGACTCCTTTGAGACTTGATTGGGCATTACAACATTATACATAGATCGCCATCCAACTGCATCTATGACTAATAATCTACCTTCAGGTTATTATCCGAACCCCCTCCAGTATTAAGTTGCAAGCAACAGATTATTGCTTTACAAATTGCATGTAAAGTAAACAATACGATTGTTCTATGAACAAAGGATTGTTCTTTTCTCCCTAGTAGCAACAACACATCTAGTACCTTAGAGATTTCTGTCACTTCCCTAGAGTACCAGAGGCATGAACCCACTATCGGGCATAAATACTAACTCTTGGAGTTGCTAGCATCTACTTGGCCAAGATAGCTACTAACAACGGAAAGCATGCAAGATGACAAATAACAGAGACATGATAGAATCAATAATCAATCTGAAATAGCATCTCAATATCCATCGGATCCCCGCAAACACAACATGCAGAATTACAAATAGATGATATTGATCATGAACGGAGCTCACAAGATCTAAACATGAAAGCACAAAGGAGGAGAACCAGCCATCTAGCTACTACATGGATCCGTAGTCCAAGGATGAACTACTCATGCATCACACCAGAGGCTTGCGTGATGATGAAGAAGGCCTCCAGGGTGAATTCCCCTCTCCGGCAAGGTGCCGTGAAGAGCTTCAGATCCCTCCCGATCTAGGGATGGATATGACGGCGGCTACAGACTCTTTCGGGGATTTTTGATCGGGTACTTAGGGTTTTCGTCCCGAGGGCATCTTATAGGTGGAAGGAGAGGCCGAGGGGATGCCTGGGCTGGCCACACCACCCCCTCGCGTGGCCAGGCCTGACCCGGGCGGCCAAGTGGTGTGGTAGCCCCCTGGCTTCTCTCCGTCTCGTATTCTGGCATCTGATGACTTCCAGAAAAATAGGCACTTTGGCTTTTGTCCCGTCCAATTCCGAGAATATTCATTTTCTGACTTTCCTGGAACCAAAAACAGGCAGCTGGCACTGTGGCTCTTGTTAATAGGTTAGTGCAAGAAATCATATGAAAAGTACTCCAAAGTGTGGGCAAAACACAAGAAAGTGGATAAAACCAAGCATGGAACATCAAAAATTATAGATACATTTACAATGTATCAGCGCTTCTAGCACATATTGCTTTTGTGTAACAGGGTGGGAATCCTCAAATTCATTGCCCAGTTGGTAAAGTTGCTACCATTTGCCGCAAGTTTCTCTTTCTCCATGAACACATTGAAATTAAAAGTAGGTGGTGCCATCTACAACGGAATTTGTAAAGTTTATTTAGACTAAATTTATGATAGACTAAGTTTATGATAGATCGAGTTCAACTAATCCAAATTACAAATGAACTCGCCCTCAAAAACAACATCCCTCGTGTCTTTTTGGTGATTACATGAACCAAATCCACTACACCAAGTCTGATCATCATGTGAGTCAGTGTAGTTTCAAAGGCGAGAATCTATATGGGCATCATATAAACTATATGACTCTTTCTTAACCTTTCGGTCCATGTTTCGAGGCCATGTTTGTGCATGCTAGGCTCGCCAAGTAAGAACCTTAGTACTCGCTTGTGTAAAACTGTCTTACACCCATTATACAAACATGGATTCAAGTACACCCAATCATCACGTGATGTCTTGAAGCGACGAAACATAAAATGGTGCATACTTAAGGAAGAACACATTTTTATCTTGATATCTAAATGAGCGATCATCTTATAATGCTACTAAAACTCGAAACAAGCAATATAAGATGCAAACATCATATGTGTAAAGTGAAATGATACGGTTCTTGCACTTGATCACCATCATGTGCATCGTGGTATGATCTTTATCATTCCTTTGTGTGTAAGGCCAAGGTCTATGGAATTTACACGTTAGGTGTGTTGTATGAGTATCAACTATACACCAACTTACAATATTACCACATCATGACACCAGCCCAACAACAATCTAAACTAGACGCTTCTAATTTATCCATTACAAGTTTTACATTGCTTAGGGCTTTCGGAGATAGAACCGGTGATGAGGGGTAACCTCGGCAATGCCCATGGTGATGGACTTAGGGTTTCACAGAAATGAGAATGCTGGGGATTTCATCGGATGTCAGGAAAACAATGAAGTCAAAATCACCTGAATATTGGGAAACCGCACTATTACAAGTTGTCTAGGAGTTTTCGGTACCCTCGCTTGGGCTTCTCCTGTCCTATATATAATAGGCCGGGTCTCAAAGCTATATCCGGATAGGTTTCATACACGTGTAATTACAACACTAATACAATGTCGGTTCATAGTCTCTTTCCTAATACAATCAAAGTCTTTGTTGGTTGCTTCCTTGGGTTATCATCTGGAATCTGCATGGGTCGGAAGCCCTTTTACCTAGTATAGGTGTTGGAAATATGCCCTAGAGACAAATAGTAATAAGGACTATTATCATATTTCATAAAATTTATGATTAAGTTTTATATCATGCTATAACTGTATTGAGTGGAAACATCAATACACGTGTGATATATAAACAACCAGAGGTTCCCAGTGAAACTCTAGTCACTAGTTCATTGGTCAACAGATGATCATGTTTCCTGATCATGTGGCATTTATGCCAGTTGGAAATGGAGTCAACTCATTCTGAGAATGAGATGATGAACCAATACCCAACCTAAACATCGTGACCCGATCATGTCACGAAGTTCAAGTTACGATGATTAGAAATGGATCCTCATAGACTATTCCTTAGACCGTGAGGCTATATCAATCACTGTCTCCCGAGAGTGCTTAGATAACATCAAGCGCCACTTGGTAATACCGTGGTTATAAAGGTGTGTTCAGGTACTCGGAGGAAACCGTAGAGGCAATATATGTCAAGAGTGGAATTTGTCCATCCACGTGATGGAAAGATACTTAAGGGCCCACTCAGAGAAGTTATATCCAATAGCTGCGAAACGTGCGATTTGATCACAGGGATATCACTTGTCGGAACGAGTCAAGTAGCATTGTTCGGTAACGAGATTGAACACGACATGGTGATGTCATTGATCACATCTCGTGCAATGCAAGTATCGAGAGACAAAGGGAATAAGACACGACCGTCCCGGTTCAAACAACAAAAGATCTTCGTGGAACGCACAGGGGTCACATGGCCATCCAGGTCTCTCTGTTGATAATTGGTCCGGGAGTGTCCCGACCATGTATGAAGTGTTCCCGAACCGTAGGGTATCACGCTTAAGGGTTTGATGATGCTTAGAGAGTGTTTATAGGATCGAAAGAATCGTTGAAGAATAGTAGAGAGAAAACCGGAAGGGTTTCGGTAAGTCTGGAGGATGTCCGGAGTGGAGGTGGAAGGTGTTCCATAGCCACGGAGATTGAATAATATATGAATGAATGTTAAATATTGATTTAACCATTTATTCATAATTATTTAATAAAAGAGAAAATCAATTTAAAGGTCAAAAGGCTTAATGGGCCGATTCCGGAGGGAAGAGGGCCCATTAGGGAAAGGCAAGAGGGGAGAAGGGGGAAGGGGGTGGCCGGCTGGGCCAAGCCCCCCGTGCGGGGCCCACTAGGGCTGGCCGGAGGCTGTCCCCCTCTCCCTCTCCTTTAGTCCCACCCCGGGACTTTGAGGGAGGTAGTACCTCCCCTCCCCCTATATATAGTGGGGGTATTTGGCCAGATAAATACACACAATATTCAATAAAGGTCTTCTCACTTTTGGGAAGACCTCCAATTGATATTCTCTCTCTCTCTCTCTCTCTCTCTCTCTCGTGACCTTGGTCCCAAGTTCGGACTATGCGAATGAGAGACATCTTCACCGCGGAGCGCTGTCGTGCTGCGGGATTCGGATCCAGGAGCTTTACTTCCACAACTACTGCTGGATCGGGGAAGCGAGAGTCATCGTCAGGCACCGGACGTGTGTAACTCCCCGCGAGGTGTCACACTTGAGGCACTCAAGTCGTTGGAGCCACAGGAATACAAACACTTCATCACGACCTTGAGGTCGGCTTCGGCTCGTCTACATCAACCACGCTCTCTTGAGCGTTGACAATGCTTTTCGGTCTTCAAGGGTAAGTTCGAAAAGCCCTCCCCATCTTGTATTACTAATAGATAGGTCCTGGCAGCATCAGGGGTTCTGGGGCATAGGGTAAAAATTATTGTTTTCATACACGGAACCCCTTCAGTGGTATCAGAGCTAGATCTATGCGTAGTAATGCTTGTACGTGTAAAACACACGAGATGTAGCGTGCGGGCGTTGATTTTTTTAGTTGTTACCCTCTCACATGTACTTGTGTATACCGTAGTAATGCTTGATGAAGCAGCCCCCAACCGACTTTAAATGTTCATTCGCGAGACTGGTCCACGCTTGACATACGGCTTGTACCGTATAAAGTGGCTTAGGGGGTGTTTGTCTCTCTCACATTAGTTGGTATGCCATTTACAACGGAGGGCTCCGAAAGGGGTGTAGTATAGACAACTACTTGATCAGCATTGTGGTGACAGTTCGTAGGTAAGAACGATTCTTGTGCGAAAGCCCATTCAGCCATGTAAAATATGCAAAGATAAAGTAGAGGCGTCTAACTTTGTTTTGTAGGGGGCGTTGCTTTGTGATGTGGTTGTGGCAAAGGTAAAGTGATTACCTTATGTTACGTAGTAGTAGATAGTCACAGAGGTGACAGACTACCACACTAGAAAGACACTGGTACCCTGGTGTCTACGGTGTCGGAACCCTGGCGCTGGAATCCGGTGATGACGGATGGAGATCACGATGTGAAGGACCATATCACATCGCATTTACATTCAATGTTATTGTTTGTATCTCTTATTGTGTGCTAGTATTAGATACTCAATGGTAGCCTAATAAGATGATCCCTGTTAAAATTAACAATGATTGTGTTCCCCCTTAGTGTGCACCACCAAGAAAGTTCTTCGGTATGAGGCAGGCCGTGATGATTGGGTGTCAGACATATCTACGTTCGCATACAGTGGGTGTAAGCCATGTTGCACAACTAATACACTAAGGTTGAGTTGGCGAGCCTAGCATGTATAGACATGTCCACGAAACACGGATGGTCGAAAGATCGAGCACGAGTTGCATGAATGATGTGACCGACGTTTAGCGTCCACCCTTGAACCCACATTGATGACCCTGATGATTGGGGGAGATGTGGCTGAAAGGGGTCGTGTTATCACTAGGAACCCTTATGGGGATAGGTGTTTCTGAGTGGAGTTATTATTAACTCATTTAATTATAAACTTAGTCTAAATTCCTTTTTGCAATTATAAATGTAGAAAATGGTTCTCCCCGAGATTACCTTCCCTATTGACAATTGGTTAGAAGGAGAAAAGCTCAAGTTAGATGGATCCAACTTTTCTGCATGGGTCATGCACCTTCATGATCTCCTTAGCAAGAACAAAGTGGCTGACTACATGATCTACGAGATGTACTTGGAGCCACCCTATTCTCATGAGACCCAGGAGCAGCGGGATCTCCGCTGTCGTTGTCGTGTGATGGCCACATTCATATCAGTAATGATGCGCCTAGGGATGGAAGATGGGCTATGGCCGATTGTGGGAAGTCTTAATCCCCGAATGATTATGGCACATCTGAGATCACATTTCGTGGAACAAGTGCGCATATGGGAGTATGAGCTGATGGGGGATCTCCTCTCCATAAATATGGAGGAGGGATCCTCACTGGACGATCACTTGTTGAGCATATATGATGCATACATGAGTCTGGCATACTTCCTGGACAACTGGTTCGCAAGCTCATTTGCAATAGGAGTTATGCTGGAGCCGCTGCCACCAAGCTTCCAAGCACAAGTCAGGATTTGCATTATGAGAGGCGACGCGGAAACACAGGATTTCCACGAGTTGATATCACATTTTAGAGATGTGGTGGTTGAAACCATTGTCGCTAAGGTCATCAATGACAAAGGTATATATTTGATATACAATTTTATAAATGTTATAATCTTGCAAACACATTTGCAGTGTTAAGTATATTTGATACTTGTTCTGTTTTACTGAAAACAGGTCCTTCTGCATGAGAGGTGCTTGCTGGAGAGGAGGTGACGTTGTGTGTTGATGGAAAGCATGATAATGATGGCCAACGACACTCTCCCTCAAAATTTATCACTTAGTATATGTTTTAGGATGATTATTGTAATCAAAAGATTGTGAACTTCTTTAGTGTGTCTCACACTTTGTGAGACGGTTATTCATATCAGTTTGTAACAAACAGTTGTTCTACTTTTATGAATGATTTCTATTTGTGTTCATATCTTGTTTGATTATATGTGAATTATCCTTGTTGTTTTAAACTAATTGATAATACATGAACATTTGTAAAATATTGAAATGCCTTTAAAAATACCCAACTTAAATGATATATTCATTAACAAATGAAACCATTGTTTAAATTCAAAGTTATGTTGATAATATGTGAAAGACATTCGATTTCTTGTCACATATAAATCATGCCTAAGTTTGGCAAAATAACTTGAACACAGTGTATTACTTGAATACAAAGTGTTTTAATGAATTGTTAGAAATAAATGCATATTCGATGTATTGTGTTTTAACAAAATGGTAATTATCATTATATGATTGTTTTAAATGTGTAAAGAAGTTTACCAAAGGAAACATAAGTATGAAACTATTTGATATGATCAAAGTGTTTCATCAACAAAGGGTATAAAGATAAATAAGAATCCAATTGCTATGATTTGATCAATAGTAATGAAATTCAACTTTATAAGATTGGCATAAAAGAAATTGTGGAATGCAATGCGTTTGAAATGTCAAAATGCAAAGCACCACAATGTGATATTAGATATCAAAGTGGGTTAATAGAAGGTGCCAAATAAATCGTTGTAGTGTAGATGTAGAGACCATTAGTAAGAAATAGTTAGCACTCAATTAGAATATATAGTGAACCATTTGAATTCGTGAAAGTTTTGGGGTTATTCGATATAACCAAAACAATAACGAATAAGTCCTTGCAGATGTATTCATTGGAAACTTTGAATACAAAATCCATAGCTGAAACCAAAAGGAAAGAAAAATTCGTATTGCTTGGATTTTGGTACATTTTTGAGAAAGTTCTAATTCAGTGATATTTCTCGATTATGGAGCAAATGGAAGATAGTGAGAAACATGATTAGGATTCAAATACCTGCATCACTGTTGAGAAGCGCAATGGACAACGTTCCTGAATGATTCTCTTTACAGAAGGAAAGAATCAATGATAATGATCTTTGTGTTTCCCCACTGGTGTTTTCACTACATAAAGTAGGATTCAAAATATATCCCATATCTTGTATGGAGACATTTGTGAATCATTTGTCATGATTCTTGGAATATGACATACCTACGAACTACTAAGGAAATAATGGTAAACTAGAATTATGAGAAATCCTAGAAGCAAAATTCACTTGGGATTATAAAGCAATTTGTTGCTGAATCTCACAAGTAAAAGGGGTTACTTGGAATTTTCCCAAATGACTGCAAAGCCATTGTGGAAAAGGGGGTGAATGACAAAAGCACAATTTGTCAAGTATTGGACGAATTCAAATGAATTTGATTCAAGTATGCTGAATGTCTAGAGGATTTAAAACTAGTAATATACTGGTATCTCATAGTAAATCTCCAAGTTTGATATTTGATCAAAGGATTTTGAAATTGTTCAAAATAGTGAGTAGATATGCAATTTGCATAAAATTGAGTGGGAGCTATAAAAGTCTTACTAAAACAATATGTGAATGACATATTTTTGAGTGGGAGCAATATAATTCTCAAATTCAAATATGTAGTAACATAGTTTGAGTAAGAGTAGTGACTCATACCAAAATATGTTAGGAACATGTTTTGAGTGGGAGCTTATAGGAGTGATTCTTAAGTGTGTTAAGACTAAAAGCGTGAATACCGATAAATAATGATTTATAAGGTGTAGAAGTTAATAATAAGTGTATTATGATATTATGTAGTATTCCTTAAGGGATTGTGAAAAGGGTTTCAGAATAGAAGTTAATTAAGGAACTGGTCCTTAATAACTCAAGTTAGGAATAGTATTAAGTTTAACGTCAATGGTTGAAAGAAAGAAAAGGATGATCATCATCCACTATGTTAAGACATAGGTTCTATCTTAGAAAACCATGATGATAACTTAACATAATATATGATCCAAGAAGGAACGTTTAAAAGTGATTAAGTTTGAATCACAGAATGTTGAGCTGAGTTTGTCCACAGTGTCTAATAGAGAATTGTAGACATATTTTCCAGATCCATAAAGGATGACATATCTTAAAACATAAAGGGTTATGTTATAAGGGAATATGTTGGAAACTCCTGTAATACCGACTAAAGTCAAGTAGGAAGCGAGGTGAACAAAAACATCGAAAGTTGCACAGAGTGTACTAGTGTTTCGATAAATTCATTTATAATAATAGATAAGGGTACTGACATGGGTATACCCTACAGGTACTCGAGCTTGGTATATACGGTCCAAATACGTACAGGCCCACGGTGTCGCCAAGGCCCAGATGAAAGGACTCGAGTAACCTGTGGACTCTCGATTGCTTGAAGGACAAGAAGAAGCTAAAGATAGAAAGTTTGAAGGGGAAAACCCTAACTTGTAACCGACTCGACCTGCTACCCGAGACCTAGCCTATCTATATAAGGGCTGGGAGGGGGCGGCGAGGAGGACACACGCAACCCTAGCTTCCACAAACCCTCGCCAGATTGCATCTGCGCATCGTTGTAACTTTCGACTCCCTCAATAATTCCACGAGCAGACAAGCAGGAGTAGGGACCTCTACGAGGCCTGAACCTGGGTAAATCCTTTGTCCCCTGTGTGCTTGTTTGCTAGCTGATAGATGTCTCCAACGCTCCCTCCTTCTCCAAAACCCAAGTCCATAACAATGGGCATTGATGAGTTAAACCCTCGTCAATTGGCGCCGTCTGTGGGAATTGGGAGTGCTGATGTTGCGGCTTCTTCGGCCCCATCAAACACGATCTACAACTCTGCAACAGCGGAGATTCGCCCACTTTGGCGCCGACTTCACCACCGTCCACACGCCGGCTACTCGCTCGGCCTTTGAGTCCGTGGGCGACGGAATCAGCCTGGCGATTGGGAGCTTCCGCTTCCAAGTTGGTCGGATGGGCACGCTTCGCATGCCCGATCAGCCGACGGCACCGGCGATTACCCCAGCATCATGGTTCCCTCCATCGATCGACACCCTCAGTGAGCTCAATGCTCCGGCGGTAGTTGGGAACATGGTCAGCGACAGCAGTCGCGACTCCGATCTAAGTGATCTAGCCACTGAAGATGGAACCTACGGTTCCAAATGTGAAAGTTGTGGAAGCAACAGCTTCCCAAATCACTTCATGTGCGCCGTCATCAACGCAGGCGACACCTCCGCCAACCGCGGTAACGGTGGCAACACCGGCAACAACATTGATCCACCCAATCGCGGCAACGGTGGTAACACTGGCAACGGCACCGACCCGCCCAACGCCGGCAACAGCGGTAACGGTGGCAATGGAGGAGCAGTCGAACCTCCTAGCATAATCAACGAGCAAACCGGCGAGCGCGTCGTGATCAGGCTCAACGAGCAAGAGTGGGAACGCTGCCGCGAATCCCTACGAGGTGCACCTCTACCCTTTGGGTCCCCGCAGGAGCTACTGATGGGCTACCACTGGCTCCTAAAAGAGGAATTCAAGCGCCAAAAACAAGCAATCACGGAACTTGAGGCGCGTAAAAAGGCGGCGGACGAGTCAAGCCTTCGTCGCGCTGGGCTCTCCTCCTACGGAGGATCCTCCTCAAGAGGCAACGAGCACCTCGCCAGGAAAAGGCAATCACGGATGGATCACCTCACCGAACAAGAACGCATAGACGCCGCGAAAGTCCTCGACTTCGGCTCTATGACAGTCGACACGAGAGGCAACGTGGTTCCCAGGACACCACAGGCTGCGGTGATAGCGACCACCATGTACCTTCTCAATAACCAGCCACCAGCTGGAGATCCCCGAACGGCCATGCACCAATCTACGATCGCGGGCCTGGGGCTAATCGAGGCCGCCCTCGACAAGGAACCGATACCAGACCCAAAAAAGGGCAAAGCGTTAGCAAAGCGCTACTCCTTGCCCTCGTCCAGCGATGACAGTCACGACCTGTCTCGGCGCCGCTGCTCACGGAGACACGATCGCGACTACGATGCACGCGATGAACTCACGCAGCACAAGATCGACAAGTCAAGGGCACGACGTGCTCGGTCGACTGACTCGGGAGAAGAAGATGGGGAGCTCTGTGGCGCCAGATGCTTCAGCAGATCCATCAGGCAAAAGCGAATGCCTAAAGGGTTCAAACTCCCATCGGAGAACCCGAAATTTGACGGTCTGCAGGACCCCAAGATCTGGCTAGAGGATCACATCTCCTCCGTCAGGCTACATGGAGGCAGTCGAAGTACTTCCATGCAATGTTTGCAGCTACAGCTGCAGGGCGCCGCCCGGGCATGGCTCAATAACCTCCCACGCGGATCCATTCGTAGCTGGGATGAGCTGGTCTATAGCTTCGTGCGCAACTTTAGGGCACGTACAAATGCCCCACCTCAATCGAAGAACTGAGATGCTGCCAGCAAAGATCTGGCGAATCGTTGTGCTCTTACATCCAAAGGTGGTCCATCATCAAGAACTCCGCGGAGAACATCTCGGAAGACCGCACGATTGATGCATTCAACGGTGGTGTCCGCCGCATGGAACTCAGGGAGGAGCTAGGCCGCTCAAAGCCCCAGACCATCGACCACCTGATGGAGATCGTGAATCGATGGGCTGATGGAGAAGATTCGGTGAAGAATCGTGTTCACTCTGACGAGGAGGCAGAACTCGAACAAAGACGCGACCGCCGGAGTAAGCATCGCATGCGCGTCTACAACGATCGCGATGACGTCAACATGGTCGCAGCTGGCTACGCCGATAGACGCGACGATAACCACAACAGCGGATACTGCTGCGGCGGACACCACGACTCCGGGAAAACCACGCAAGTGTGGCAATGCCGCACTCGCGATGAAGCACCCGCGACCTCCATCGAGGACAAACTATCCGGGCCATGCACGGTACACTTCTACATCGACAAGCATGATGGCAAGAGAAAGTCCAACCACCTCCTCAAGGACTGCCGCGAGTTCCTCAAGCTACATGAGGGATTGGTTCGGATGAACCGCAATGCAGTCGAAAGAGGCTACGGAGCCGCTCCAGGCGTCGTGGCACATGGCGCACCACCACCACCACCTAGGCCACCCCTGAACGGAGCTGCACCGAACCAACACCACGGAGGCGAACCATACCCACGGGCCATGGGTACCATGATGATCCAAAAGGGGCACCCCTCCAATAGGGTGCAGAAGGCCATCACTCGCCAAGTCAACTTGGCCACGCACTCGCCACCATCCACCACTGAGTACCTCAGTGGTAGTGAGTCGTGCATTACTTTCGACAAACGCGACCACCCGCCTCAAGTACCTCGCCTAGGTCATTGCCCCCTCGTACTCGAGGCGCAAATTGGAGGCTTCGACATGAGTCGCGTCTTCATGGATGGCGGAAGCGGTATCAACCTCATATTCGCGAGTACCTTGCGAGCAATGAGGATCCCTCTAACCTGCTTGGAGGCATCGGACACAACGTTCCACGACATCGTCCCAGGGAAAGGCGTATACCACCTGGGCAAAATCAACCTCGACGTCATATTCGGCACGCCGAAGAACTTCCGGCGCGAGCGCATCGACTTTGAAGTTGTCGACTGGCCCTCACAATACCACTGCATCCTCAGACGCGTCATGTTCGCTAGGTTCATGGCGGTACCCCACTACGCCTACCTGCAGATGAAGATGCCAGGTCCCAACGGGAGCTTTGAGTGATCTGATAGTTGCGACAGGGAATTCAACAGAATCTCCCTGTCCTTCGGCATGCAGGAGGAGCTCACGCGATTGAAGGAAACGACAGACAACAGCGATGCGCCCTGAGTAGGCCAAGCTCACGACCTCTCCTTGACTCATCATGCACACAAAGAAGGTGCAGGTCCATCCATCGAATCCCTTAAGCGGCCCTCGCCATAACAACTTGAGTCCCGCATAGGAACTTCGCCTCGTCAATTCCTCCGTGAGCACTAGAATTTTTGCACGGTGTCCTGCGGACATGCGGAAGTTCGAGGAATTCGCGAGCACGCACTCAACATCAACCCGGCGCAAGGCGGTCAAGCAAACAATTAGGCGTATACGAGCCACGGCGCAAGTAGTGGAATGGAGATCAACAGACTCCTCAAGGCCAAATTCATCGCGAGATCAAGGAAAGCACTTGGCTCGCCAATCTGATCTTTGGTGCCAAAAAGGACACGGATATCCTACGGATGTGCGTGGACTTCACTTCTTTAAACAAGCACTGCCCAAAAGATCACTTCCCGCTACCACGGATCGACCAAATCATCGACTCCACCGCTGGATGCGAGCGCCTCTGCTTCCTCGATGCCTACTCAGGCTACAACCAAATTCGAATGAAGGAGGAAGACCAGGAGAAGACCACATTTACAACGCCCTTCGGTGTGTTCTGCTACAACACAATGCCCTTCGGGCTAAAAAACGCGGGAGCTACCTACCAACGGTGCATGCAGGCTTGCCTCAAGGAGCAGCTGAGTCGCAACATCCAAGTCTATGTCGACGACATAGTAATCAAAACCAAAAATTAAGCCTCTCTAATCGATGACTTGCGCGAAACATTCGCCAATCTCGACCGTTATCGGATCAAGCTCAATCTAGACAAATGCGCCTTCGGCGTACCATCTGGGCAGCTGCTCGGGTATCTCATCTCCATGAGAGGGATTGAGGCAAACCCGAAAAAGATAAAGGTAATACTAGCCATGGAGAAGCCAAAGAACATAAGAGGCGTCCAGCAACTAGCCAGACGAATCGCGGCCCTCAGTCGATTCATCAGTCGAATGGGAGAAAAGGCACTGCCCTTCTATCAACTCCTCTGCAAAGCTGATAAATTCGAGTGGACCAATGAAGCGCAAGAAGCATTCGAAGATCTCAAGCGCCTGTTATCCACATCGCCAGTACTGGTGACTCCACAGGAAAGGGAACCACTACCGTTGTACATCTCCGCTACCAACCAAGTGGTTAGTACAGTGCTCATCATCGAACGGGCAGAGGAAAACAAGGTCCATGGCGTATAACGCCCGGTATACTACCTTAGCGAGGTCCTCACGCCAACAAAACAGCGATACCCGCACTACCAATAGCTAGCATATGGCGTCTTCATGACCGCCCGACGACTGCGCCATTACTTCCAGGAACACCCAATTGTGGTAGTCAACGACGCCCCATTGTGACATATCCTCAATAACCCCGACGCCACGGGACGAGTCGCGCTTTGGGGAATCGAACTATCTCCACGAGACATCACATACGGCATAGCATAATCAAGTCATAAATTCTCCTGACTTCCTCGTGCATTGGATGGAAAATCAACTCCCGGACAAGCGGATATGTCCTACCTCGGACCATGCACTTGATGGATCCAAGCGGAAAGATGGAGCGAGGGCGGTGTCATACTGACATCACCTCAAGGAGACAAGCTGAAATACATCCTGTGAATGCAGTTCACAGCCTCAAACAACGAAGCCTAATACGAGGCCCTGTTGCACGGGATGAGGATGGCAAAAGCCCGCGGCGCAAAAAGGCTCATCATATACGGCGACTCCAAGCTGGTCGTCAACCAAACAATGCATGAGTGCGACGCACTGAACGACAACATGATCGCGTACCGTGACCTCTACGATACACTCGAAGGGGACTTCAATGGTTGCGAGCTGCGACACATAGGTCGCGAAAGCAACGAGGAGGCGGATGCACTCGCAAATATAGGCTCTACCTGCGCCCCCATACCACCTGGTGTATTTCTCGAGCGCATCTGTGAATGCTCCATCAAGCCAAAGGCCGCAGAGAAGAAAACAAGCGCAGCAATGGACTCGGGGGTTACGCCACCCAATGAACCAATGCCACTCGATGACTTGGAGCTAGACACAGGACTCGAAGGTCCAATGAGCGTCATGATGATCGAACAATCCTGGACGCAACCGTACATTACGTACCTCCTCATTAAGCGCCTACCGGACGACCCGACAGACGCACGGCACATCGCGCGACGCTCCAAGGCATTCGTCGTTATCAATGACGAACTATACAAACACAGCATCACAGGAGTACTACAGCGATGTGTCTCCATGGCTGATGGAAGAGCAGTTCTCCTTGACATCCATGAAGGGATCTGCGGGCACCACTCAGGCAGTCGCGCCCTCGTCGCCAAAGCTCTACGAGCTGGATTTTACTAGCCCATGGCCATGCGCGATGCCAAGGACATTGTCCAAAAATGCAATGCTTGCCAACGATTCGCGGACAAGCCACACGCACCAGGCGCAAAACTACGGCCTATTCCATTGGCCTGGCCCTTCACCTAGTGGGGACTCGACATTGTTGGCAAACTTCCAAGGTCCTCGCAAGGAGGCTACGTCTACCTCTTGGTCGCAGTCGACAAATTCACCAAGTGGATTGAGGCCATGCCGGTGACCAAGCAACCAGGGCACATCGCAGTCAAGTTCTTCGAGTCCATCGTCTACCGCTTTGGCGTGCCGCACAGCATCATCACCGACAATGGAACGAACTTCACATGCAAGGAGTTCCAAGAATTCTGCGAGAACCTGGGGATCAACATCAGCTACGCCTCAGTAGCACACCCATAGACCAACGGTCAGGTGGAAAAGGCAAACGGGCTCATCTGCAGTGGCATCAAGAAGCGACTCCTCCGACCACTCGAACAAGCCACGGGCTGCTGGCCAGACGAACTGCAATCCGTACTCTGGAGCCTGCGTACAACTCCAAACAGCGCCACCAGCTACACGCCATTCTTTATGGTACACGGAGCAGAGGCAGTACTACCCGCCGAGGTACGGTACAAAGCGCCACGCGTAGTCACCTATAGCGAGCAGGAGTCATCCCTCGCACTCGAAGACTCCGTCGACCTCCTTGACGAAGCAAGATAAATCGCCGCAAAAAGATCCACGATCTACCAGCAGAACCTGCGCAACTATCATAGCAGAAGGCTTCGCCCCAGATTCTTCGTCAAAGGTGACTTGGTCCTGCGACTGAAGCAGCAAGGGCATCTCAAACTCGAGTCACCTTGGAAAGGACCGTACGTGATTACAAAAGTAATCCCAGGGGGCGCCTATCGCCTTAAAGATCTAGAGACAGGAGTCGCATACTCCAACCCTTGGAACGTTGCACAACTGCGACGCTTCTACCCCTAGTAGTTTTACTTTTTACATCGCAAATAAGGCTACTCAGCCAAGGCTACTTAGCCGCACATTATACTTCGCACTGTTCTTCGAATAAATAAAAGCTAAGTGCCCCAAAACTCCGTGTTCTCCTTTACTTTGTCAATTTTCATACTCGAGGGATACGCCACCCTATACACATATGTTCTTCGAACAATAACGCGACATCCTGAGTAGCTGGCACATCAATCGAACCCCTTAACACAAACTCAACCCAGGCCGCACTTTTGACAGGTTGACAAGGGAACGATACAAAGATGGCCAGGCTAACGAAAAGGACTCGCATAAGTGCAATGCACCCCCCGCTTAAAGCTATTTGTACACATTCAATAGTATATTATCTACAAATGTATATGAGCTTTACAACACTAGTACACTTATGTGCAGGATACATATTTGGCTACCCTGGCAACAGAAGAACATTAGTCTGTTCCTCAAAGAAGTCGACGACCTCCTCGGCTAGACGGTCCACCTCCTGATAGTGCGGCACCATGTTCCAGGAAGATCCTGCTGGTGTCACTGGTGGCCCAGAGGCAATGGCGGCGACATCCACGTCAGGCCTGTGCAAACGCACCATGGAGAGGGTAGCCTTGGCACCAGCCACCAACTGCTGCCTCACACACTCGCGAACCGCGGACATATCTTGAAATTTGGTCAGGAGAGCCAGCAAGCTTGATGGAGTATCATCCAGCGGGAACATCGCCCGATAGATGTTCTTCAAACACGACTGCGACTTCTTCAGAAAGATCAGCACTTTCATGAGGCGCGATCTGCAGGTCGCCAATCGCTTACGATCATGATCTACCAGTATCCACTCTCCCGAAGTTGCTCTGGGTGAGATCATGAAGGCGGATGGCAATCCTATCCCTCTCCTCCTGCGGATGGCGTGCGCTAACAACTACGAAGCGGCATCAACAACATGAGTACGTACCATTGTGATTAACTACAAAGGAAAAAGGCGAGGATGAGCAAACTAACACTTAAACTGGTCGCCAAATTGCGTCACCTTGCAGCAGATATTGCTTTCGCGGCGGCTTTTCAGCCTTTGACTTCCACATCCGTGCTACCGCGGATCACGGGCAACTCACGCTCCGGTTGTAACGCGATCACGAAAGTCGCGAAAGCAAGGACAGCTCCTCTACCACAGGCGTGGTGGTGCCATTGTATCCTCAAGAGATGGCGAGTCCGGGGTTCCCCCCATGGGACCACTTGATGTACCCTACCAAAAATCAAGCCAGAGGCAAATAAGGCGACCAACTCAAAAGTCAAAAGTAACAGATGCATTCAGGATCAGCATAAAAGTATCTACAAACACATTCGCCAACAGGCATGTTCTCCAATCAAAAGAGCAATTCATCAACTATTACAAGAAACTAACTATGAAGCAGCTGGCTTCTTCGACTTCGATGACCTCGGGGGCTTCATCAAGTCCGTGGCAGTATCAGATGCCACTGACTTTCCGCCGGCCCCTGAGGCCGAAGTTTTCGCCGCTTTCTTCGCACGATTGAGCTCCTCCGAATACTTGGCAACAATGTTTATCAAGGAATGGCCAAATTTGGCACAGGCAGTCGCAAAGGGAGCGAATACTACCTGCTGACCATCCGCGCCAATAGGCATCGTCTTCGACACCGCAGAAGGATCTACTTTGACTCTGTGGGCTTGCACCATGGCAAGCGACATGGTCGCACCAGCTGCGCGGAGGGAGTTCTTGTACGTGGCAGGCACACCCCCAGCGAGCGACTCCACCAGCTCTTCCACATTGTCGACCAGCTCCGCCTTCGGCATCAACTCCTCTTGGAGGCAACTCAGGGTGGCCTTGGCCTTGGACAACGTATTTTGGACAGCGGCGCTATGATCCTCGACCGCAGATACCGCGCCTGCCAGAGCGTCATCGCGACAAAGGGCTTGTGGATCAAAACTCAAGCCGCCAGCATCTACACCAAAATACACACATGGATCAAACTTCTAGTGCCACCGGCACTACAGATATAGAGAAGACCATCAATAAAATATCTACCAGTAAAGGTACCTGAGAGGGCCTTGGCGACTGAGAACAGTTGCTCTTCGAACAACTTCTCCCTGGCCGCAAAGGAGGCGCGCAGATCCTCTTCGCGCTTCTGGGCATCATCACGAGCCACGATTGCCTCGTCGCGCCCCTTCACAGCTGTGGCTAGTGTCTTCTCCAACGTGGCGACATCGCGCAGTAAAGCGTTATGCTCGGCTACATGGCAGTCAATAATTCGCTGTCAGTCGATTATACCAAAACAGAGAGAAGATGAAAAGAATAAGTATAGAACACTCACTCTCAACCATGCGGTGGCGTGTCTCCAGCATCGCATGCTGGCGACCGATCGCTATCACCTGCTCCGCCACCTGTGTGGCTTCCTTTACAAGGAGCTGTCGCACAAAACAAGGAGTCAGCAGAGGGCAGCAGAAGGCGTTGACTACCACATTAAAAAAGAAGGAAAGCTATACTTACATGGTCCTCCAGCGACTCCGAAGAAGTTTTTTGAACCGTCATCCGAGCAAATACTTGATGCTCCCCTACGTGAGGAGAGCTCGAAGAATTGTGCCCGGAGTGGGCCGCCACCGGAGAAGGAGCGCGCTCGACCTCTACCTTGGCCCTTGAAGTCGCGACTCCCGATTCCTTCAAAAATTCAACGTCGCCAGAAGATGACGACGCCTCTTGAATGCAAGACAAAATCCACATTGAGAAAAGGGCAAACTCCAGGGCAAAAACCAACAAGAAGAAAACAAAAAAGAATGAATAACCCAGCAAACTTACTAGTTAAAGTTGTCAAGATCAAACGTGGTAGTCGTCGATTCTGACGAAGACTCCTTGGGCAATCGCATCTTCTTGCGAGAAGACGGTGCCACAGCCCTCACAGGAACAGCTGGAATTGGTGACTCCGCGCTAATAGCCGTGCCTCCTGGAGTTGAAGGAGTCGACGCGTCGGAATCTCTGCTACGCGAACGCTTGGGAGTGTCTGGGCTCTCGGACTCGGGGGCTTCCTCTTCCACATCAGAAGGGACAGTCGACTCAGACTCGTCCTCTTCTAAAGCTTCACGAGGAATAATCCCCTCAGGAAGGGGAGGCATACAAGGCGACACCGCCAACTCCTGCATACAAACAGTAAAGATCAGCAAACATAGCAGGTAAGCAATAGAAAACACAATCGAGAAAATAAGCTACTACGTAGCACAACTGTACCTTAGGAGGAGGATTCGAAGCATCGAAAGGAGGAACAACTGGCTCGTTCGGAAGCACATCCTTGAGGGTGTACTTCGTGACCAGTCACACCCTATTATCTACCTCACTCGCGGACATGCCATCAGCAGACACGCGAGTGGCATCATCAGCGCCACCCCATTGAAACATGGGATGGACCCTGGCCTGGAGAGGCTGGACGCGACGGCGCAGCCAAGTCCTGACAAGGGCGCAACCTCCCTCTTCTGCGCCTATGCGACTCTCAAGGTCGCAGACGCGCTGATATAGCACGTCTGTCTCCGCGAGTTCGGAAGGCATGATCACGTTCTTCCAAGAACGCATCTTCTTGCAGGGAGTCGCGGGATCGAAAGACACGAGTCCAAAGTGCTCGTCCTTGGCCTTCTGGTCGCGAACATAGAACCATTTGTCCCTCCATCCTTGGACGGACTTGGTAAGCTTGATGTCGAAGTAGGTGGAAGATGGGTCGACGTGGATTCCGCAACCACCTGCGTCATAAACTATAGAGCCAGATGCGGACTGACGCTTCAATTTAAAGATGCGCTTGAAAAGACCAAAGTGTGGCTCGAGTCCGAGCCAGCACTCGCAGAGAGTGATGAAACAAGTGATGTGGAGGAGCGAATTTGGGGACAGCTGATGGAGCTGGAGCCCATAGAAACAAAGAAGACCCCTAAGAAAGGGGTGAAGAGGCAAGGAAAGACCGCGAATGATGAATGCAAGAAACATCACTTGAAAACCAGCGGGAGGAGCAGGAATGGTCTCACCGTTAGGGACGCGCGCATCAGCGACTGCCGCAGAGATAACTCCAACTTGGCAAAGAAGACGGAGATCCGACGCCTTGATGATAGAGGGGCGCCATGCTCCATTGGTCACGCGGGTGCCCGCGACCTTCTTCTTCCCGCCATCGGTGGTGTTGGTGCCGGCAGCAACGGAGCCACCTTTGTTTTTCGCCGCAGCGACGGTGGCCATGGAATCAGCGGCAGCACCTCCCTTCTTCTTCCCCATTGCGCGGCGGCGATGTGAGCGAAGGAAGTAGCTCGGGAACGAACGGAGCTGGTCCAGCATCGTGGAGAAGATGGGCGTAGGGGAAAGCAGAAAAGCAGCAGCAATGGCGATGGCAGCAAGGAAGAAAGAGCACAGATGGGAAATTACCGCCGCAGCACCGCTACTTAACCCCTGGGAGATGCAATCCAACGGCTGACAAAAACGCTATTGGACGCGTGGCACGCATCGTGTTGGACGCGTGGAGAAGAGGAAGCGCGAATCGTTCCCCCACTTCTACCATTACGCGCGGAAATCGAGGAGGCGCAGTTAAAAATAAGATTACGCACGCCCAGTCAAATCAAAGTCAGAAAGTGGGACCCACCACTCATCACGTCCCGTCAAAATCACTCACGCGGGCAACTAAGGTCGCCTGGCGTCGGCACTAGCGTCACCAAGGCTACGAGTGGAAAACTTGACTATTTTTAGTCCTTGCTGAGTCTTGACTCCACCAAGCACTCGGGGCTACTCCATAGGGGCGCGCACCCTCGACTTTTCTTTTTCTTGTTGCGGAACATGGACAATCACAAAAGCAAACCCAACCACTCGAAACATAGTTTGATTATGGACATGGGTTACTCCCATAGAGCGCCCGGAAACAAATTATTTGAAACAAGCGAGCAAAAGACGACAACGATGTAAAGTGTTTTATTACCTGCTTGAGTCATCGACTGAAACAAGCAGGCAAAAGACGACAGCAGTCGCAAAAGTGTTTTAGTACCTGGCTGAGTCATCGACTGAAACAAGCAAGCAAAAGACGACAGCAGTCGCAAAAGTTCTTTAGTCCCTGCCTGAGTCTTCGACTCAACCAGGCACTCGGGGGCTACTCCCATAGGGAGCGCTGGTCGTGCACCCTATGATTATTTGTACAAAAAACTGTGTGTTGATAACATCCACACTCAAAACTCATGGCGACACCACCTCATAATTTTCCCCCTACAAAGAGACTGCGTCTCCTGGGTCACCCAAATCGTCTCCGCGATGATAAAATTCGGATGCCGCGCCTACGGCGTGAAGGTAAGACCTGAATAAGGCCTGGCAACGCATTTAACTGCGCACTACCAGAAACATATCCGTGCCTACAGGCACGATGAACATGCCTTGACGGACGCATCAAGTGCTCACACCCATATAACTGGAATTCGACTCCTGTAAGACCTCCGCGGCCTAAGTCGAATTACACCAGCACTTTTCCAGATTTGAGCTCGGGGACTCGAATTTGAGTAGATTGCGTTGTTTCACCCTAAGGTGGTTAACTGATACCGATACTTTGGTTATATCAGGCACGTATATCAACAATCCCTATGACATGAATAAAAGCAATCAAAATGTACTCATTTAGGCATTCGAAGGCTTCAAAAGTCCCCAGTCGAATCTGCGATTCCACTGGACACTCGGGGGCTACTAACATGGGTATACCCTACAGGTACTCGAGCTTGGTATATACGGTCCAAATACGTAGAGGCCCACGGTGTCGCCAAGGCCCAGATGAAAGGACTCGAGTAACCTGTGGACTCTCGATTGCTTGAAGGACAAGAAGAAGCTAAAGATAGAAAGTTTGAAAGGGAAAACCCTAACTTGTAACCGACTCGACCTGCTACCCGAGACCTAGCCTATCTATATAAGGGCTAGGAGGGGGCGGCGAGGAGGACACACGCAACCCTAGCTTCCACAAACCCTCGCCAGATTGCATCTGCGCACCGTTGTAACTTTCAACTCCCTCAATAATTCCACGAGCAAACAAGCAGGAGTAGGGACCTCTGAGGCTGAACACAGGTAAATCCTTTGTCCCCTGTGTGCTTGTTTGCTAGCCGATAGATGTCTCTAGCGCTCCCTCCTTCTCCCAAACCTAAGTCCATAACAATGGGCATTGACGAGTTAAACCCTCGTCAGGTACCATCTAAAGTGTTGTATAATGTTATGGCGGGGCTAGTTCGCTTTTAACGTAGAATGATGTGTCCCAGGGCACAGTGCCCATGAGAAAGCCCTCGAGGTTGATCTAAAGTCACTATAGGCTCCTAGAATCAGGCCTCGTTTGCTGCCATAGCGATGATGCATACACACAGATGTGATCATGTGATGATAAAGTATTAATGTTAATCAAGGTGACATTAGTAAGTTGCAAAGGATTTGGGACTATAAAGTACAGACCCAAGACTCAACCTCTTCCATGAGCAAGCATGTTCAGGGTACCGGAAATGGTGCCAATGATTAAGAACAAATGCAGCTAGTGTATTTGTACTCTAGTGCAAGTGGGAGACTGTTGGAAATATGCCCTAGAGACAAATAGTAATAAGGACTATTATCATATTTCATAAAGTTTATGATTAAGTTTTATATCATGCTATAACTGTATTGAGTGGAAACATCAATACACGTGTGATATATAAACAACCAGAGGTTCCAAGTGAAACTCTAGTCACTGGTTCATTGGTCAATAGGTGATCATGTTTCGTGATCAGGTGGCATTTATGCCAGTTGGAAATGGAGTCAACTCATTCTGAGAATGAGATGATGAACCAATACCCAACCTAAACATCGTGACCCGATCATGTCACGAAGTTCAAGTTACGATGATTAGAAATGGATCCTCATAGACTATTCCTTAGACCGTGAGGCTATATCAATCACTGTCTCCCGAGAGTGCTTAGATAGCATCAAGCGCCACTTGGTAATACCGTGGTTATAAAGGTGTGTTCAGGTACTTGGAGGAAACCGTAGAGGCAATATATGTCAAGAGCGGGATTTGTCTGTCCATCGTCAGGCACCAGACGTGTGTAACTCCCCGCGAGGTGTCACACTTGAGGCACTCAAGTCGTTGGAGCCACAGGAGCACAAGGACTTCATCACGACCTTGAGGTCGGCTTCGGCTCGTCTACATCAACCACGCTCTCCTGAGCGTTGACAACGCTTTTCGGTCTTCAAGGGTAAGTTCGTGAAAAGCCCCTCCCGTTATTGTATTACTAATAGATAGGTCCTGGCAGCATCAGGGGTTCAGGGGCGTAGGGTAAAAATTATTGTTTTCATACGCGGAACCACTTCAATAGGGCAGTAAATCATAAGCATCCGAGTAATCATACCTATGTTAGCAGCCCCCGAGACTCTACTTGAACCGAAGTTTCAGGTTGAGTCTCAAAGTTTATTTTTCTTTCTTTTCCTTTATGTTTTACTTCTTTTCTCTTTATTTTTCATAGGGATTTGGTACAACGAGTCTGATGCTTTCGACGGATCAGGAATCAGTTAATTGCTCTTGGGCAAAAACAAGGTTGTCCTACATCAAATTCAAGTCCTTAGGCCTGAACTCAGAATTTATTACTTGCGTAATTCAGTTCGAGCCGCTGAGGTCTTACCGAATACTGAATTCCAGCTTCTATTTTATCGGGTACCCAACGCGTCCGTCAGGATTTTTCATCATATCATTGATACGGATATTTTACTAGAAGAGTGCATTCTTGTGCGATTACCAGGCCACACATGACGAATCCTAGGGTCTTACCTTCATGTTTCTGAACACGGCATTCGGATTTTTGTCACGTTTGAGCGCGATCCAATTTTTTTTTATTTTTTCGGCGATTGGCCTGCTGAGTTGCCAATATTTTTGATTTATCAGATAGTTTTAATGCTTTGTCCTAGCTCCCTATGGGAGTAATATTTCTTTTGAGGATACTTTTTGAGGATACATTGATGTAAAACTTAAAGGTGTGTCACACTTGAGGCACTCAAGTCGTTGGAGCCAAAGGAGCGCAAGGACTTCATCACGACCTTGAGGCCGGCTTCGGCTCGTCTACATCAACCACGCTCTCCTAAGCATTGACAATGCTTTTCGGTCTTCAAGGGTAAGTTCGTGAAAAGCCCCTCCCGTTATTGTATTACTAATAGATAGGTCCTGGCGGCATCAGGGGTTCAAGGACGTAGGGTAAAAATTATTGTTTTCATACGCGGAACCCCTTCAAGATGGTAGTAAATCATAAGCATCCGAGTAATCATACCTATATCAGTAGCCCCTGAGACTCTACTTGAACCAAAGTTTCATGTTGAGTCTCAAAGTTTCTTTTTCTTTTTTTCCTTTATGTTTTACTTCTTTTCTCTTTATTTTTCATAGGGATTTGGTACAATGAGTCTGATGCTTCCGACGGATCGGGAATCAGTTAATTGCTCTTGGGAAAAAACAAGGTTGTCCTACATCAAATTCAAGTCCCTAGGCCTGAACTCGGAATTTATTACTAGCGTAATTCAGTTTGAGCCGCTGAGGTCTTACCGAATACTGAATTCCAGCTTCTATTTTATCGGGTACCCAACGCGTCCGTCGGGATTTTTCATCGTATCATTGATACAGATATTTTACTGGCAGGGCGCATTCTTGTGCGATTACCAGGCCACACAGGACGAATCGTGGGGTTTTACCTTCATGTTTCTAAACAAGACATTCGGATTTTTGTCGCATTTGAGCGTGATCCGAGATTTTTGATTTTTTCGACGATTGGCTTGCTGAGCTGCCAATATTTTTAATTTATCAAATAGTTTTAATGCTTTTTCCTAGCTCCCGATGGGAGTAATCTTTCTTTTGAGGATACCTTTTTAAGGATACATTGATGTAAAACTCAAAGGTGTTTGCAATCATGAATATATTTTTATACACAACAGGATTTCTATCGGGTGCGCACCAGCACTCCCGATGGGAGTAGCCCGCGAGGCTATGTTTGGATGCCTGTATCTGGACATAAGCTCATAGTTGTTGTTAGTTTGATGGAAAACATTGATCTTTTGAACAATAATACAGATCTTAAGGTACGAATAAGTTATCTTTTTATACATAAGGCGAAAAATCGATGATACGTTTCTTTGGGCGGATGGCCTTTAGCCGTTGGCCTAGATATTCTGGCTTAAGAAGCCGAACTATAATTCTTATCATATTGTAATTAATCTTATGCGTAAAAGCATCGTAGCTATGCTACGTTCCATGGATTTGAGTAATTTACTCATGTGTTCTTGTCTTGTAGTCGATATGCTCCTCCGGGAATAACTTTTGTGATGATGTATGGTCCTTCCCATGGCGATTATAATTTCTTGTGGTCATCTTGCTTGAGGTGAAAAACTAGGTCCCCTACTGCGAAGGACCTATGCCACAATCTTCTGTTGTGGTAATTGCGCAAGTTTTGCTGGTACATAGTTGCTCTTTGTAGGGATTCATCTCGAGCTTCATCAAGTGCATTCACATCATATTCAAGTGCTTCTCTTGATCCCTTTTCATCATATGCAGCTACTCTTGGAATTCATGTGACACCTCAATAGGAAGCACGACTTCTGCGCCGTGGACCAGAAAGAAAGGTGTCACTTGGGTCGAGTTATTTGGATTTGTACGTAAACTCCATAAGACAGATGGCAATTCATCAACCCATGCTCCTTTTGCTCTATCAAGCGGTGCTAGTAACATTTTCTTGAGTCTAGCAGTAACTAGTCCATTGGATTTTTCTACTTGTCCATTTGTCTACGGGTGAGCTACCGAAGCGTAGCTTACTTTGATACCCATCTCCTGGCAGTACTCCTTGAACTCATTGGAAGTGAAGTTGGTCCCATTGTCTGTGATGATACTATTCGGTACGCCAAACCGAAATACTATGGACTTAATAAAATTCACAACCGAAGTTCCGTCTTGGGTGGTGATAGGCATTGCTTCAATCCATTTAGTAAATTTGTCAACTGCTACTAGCAGAAAGACATGTCCTCCTAGAGATGATTTGTGAAGTTTTCCCACCATATCGAGTCCCCACTGAGCAAAAGGCCAAGCCAAAGGTATAGGATTTAACTCAACAGTGGGTGCTCCAGGCTTTGTTGCGAATTGTTGGCATGCTTCACATGTTCTGACGATATTTTTTGCATCTTGAACTGTAGTAAGCTAGTAGAATCCTGCCCTGAATGCTTTGGAAGAAATTGCTCGGCTACTAGCATGGTAACCACAAACTCCTTCATGTATATCTTTGAGTATGATTTTCCTTCTTTGGGTGTTACGAAACGCTGCAACACGCCTGAAATACTCCTCTTATACAGCTCCCCTTTGATTATTCTGAAGGCCTTCGATCTTCGGGTGATTCGCCGGGCTTCTATCACATCTTCGGATAGTTCTCCCTTAGTCATATATGCTATATACGGCTGCATCTAGGTAGGCTCAATTAGCATGACCTCTCCAATTTCCTGCTCTTCTTCTTCGACGACCTCTTCTATGCTCTTGGTTTCTGATGGAGCCCTCGAGTCTTTTTGCGGATGTTTCTTTTTTCCTGTTTTTGGTGCTACAATCTCGGAGACTCTTTTTGCTTTGATCGATCACTTCGTTATTTCTTCCCAAAAAACTCCTGGTGGTATTGGTAAGCAGAAGAATCCGATGTTTGCTAGATTGTCAGCTTCTTCATTGCTTGATCTCCCTATGTGTGATATTTCGCACCCATCAAATTGAGCTTCCATAACGCCATATAGGTCGTGGTAAGCAATCATATTTTTGCTAACAGCGTCGCACTTGTTCATTGCTTGTTGTGCCACAAGATTGGAATCTCCAAAGATTTTGAGGCGAGTTGCATCGCAAGCTTTGGCCATTCGCATGCTGTGCAACAAAGCCTCGTATTCAGCTTCATTATTGGATGCGTTTGCAAAGCTCATCCGAAGTATATAGCGCATTTTGTCGCCTTGTGGTGATACTAGTATGAATCCTGCTCCTGCTCCTTCCGTTCTTAATGATCCATCAAAATACATTGTCCAAGCAGTAGAAAGGTCTGGCGGACCCGCACATTGCAACTCTGTCCATTCTGTGATGAAATCCGGCAGAACTTGCGACTTAATTGCTTTGCGCTTCTCATACGTGATATCTCGAGGGGATAATTCGATGCCCCATAGAGAGACACGCCTAGTTGCTTCGGGATTGTTGAGGATGCTTGACAAAGGTGCTTCGTTAACCACTATGATCGGATGTTCTGAAAAATAATGGCGTAGTTTTCGTGCTATCATGAATACCCCATATGCTAGTTTTTGGTAATGGGGGTACCTTTCTTTGGATGGCGATAAGACCTCGCTTAGGAAGTAGACTGGCCACTGCACACCATGGGTTTTCCCTTCTTCGGGTCGCTCCACGACCAAGACCGTGCTAACCACCTGATTTGTGGCAGCGATATAAAGTAGTAAAGGCTCTTTCTCTTTTGGCGACACGACAACAGGAGATGTCGAAAGTGTCCTTTTGAGATCTTCAAAGGCGCGCTGAGCTTCTTCCGTCCATTCGAATTTTTCCGATTTCCTCATGAGGGCATAAAATGGCAATGCTTTTTCTCCTAACCTTGCAATAAAATGACTGAGTGCCGCTACTCGCCCTGCGAGCTGCTGTACGCCACGTAGTTTTGTTGGCTTCTTCATTGTTAGGATTACTTGTATTTTCTTAGGATTAGCCTCGATTCCTCTTGCTGACACCAAATATCCAAGGAGTTGCCCTGCCGAGACTCCAAAGGAGCATTTCTTCGGGTTCAGTTTGATGCTAAACTTGTCGAGATTTTTGAATGTTTCTTCGAGGTCCTTGATAAGCACAGATCCTTGTCTTGTTGTAACTATGATGTCGTCGATATATACTTGTACGTTTGTGCCTATTTCGTTTCCCAAACACTTCTGCATCATCCGCTGATATGTTGCTCCAACGTTCTTGAGGCCAAAGGGCATTGTTGTGTAGCAAAATACACCATAAGGCGTGATAAACGCCGTTTTCTCCTGATCTTCTTCCTTCATCCTAATCTAGTGGTATCCTAAGTAAGCATCCAAGAAAGAAAGACGTTCGCATCCCGCGGTTGCATCGATTATTTGGTCAATTCACGGCAATGGGAAGTGATCTTTTGGACAATGCTTGTTCAGTGCAGTGAAGTCAATGCACATCCAAAGTTCTATAGTATTTTTCTTTGGAACACATACTGGGTTTGCGACCCACTCTGCTTTTGTTATTTCTTTGATAAAGTTGGCGTCGGTAAGGCAATGGAGCTCCTTTCCAATGGCTTTGCGCTTTGACTCTACGAAGCGACAAAGCGGTTGCTTTACTAGCTTCGCCTTTGGATCCAAATTTAATGCGTGCTCTTCGAGTTCCCTAGGAATCCCCGGCATGTCAGAAGGTAGCCATGCGAAGATCTCCCAATGCTCATGGAGGAACTCGATGAGCGCACTTTCCTATGCAGGATCGAGATTGGAAGGCACAAATGTTGTTTTCGTCAGGTTGACGGGGTGGATCTGCACTTCTTTTATGTCCTTTGCCGTGTCAAAAGCCTGATCAGGATTGACACGCGCTACTTCTAGTGGTTCTGCGTTTGCTGAAGTTTTGAGTTGTTCGAACTCCGTTGCCATCCCGAAAGATTCAGAAATTTTGTTGAACTCCCTATCGCAATTGTTGGCCCGTGTGAAGCTTCCTTTTACCGTGATGATTCCCTTTGGTGCTGGCATTTTCATGACTAAATACGCATAATGCGGTATGGCCATAAACCGTGTGAAAGTTGGTCGGCCTAGGATCGCATGATATTGTGATGGCCAATCCATGACTTCAAATTCGAGTTTTTCTCGCCTAAAATTTACTTTGGAACCAAAGACAACATCCAGAAATACTTTGCCTAAAGGAATTTTGGATTTACCTAGTACTATTCCGTGGAAAGATGTTTTAGTTGGCACGAGACTGTCCAGGGGGTAGCCCATTGTTTGTAATGTTTTTGCGTAGATGAAATTTATGCTGCTTCTTGCGTCCATGAAGACTTTGCTCATATCGAACCCGCCGATTTGTGCTTCGACTGTCAAGGCTGAGTGACCTGGTCGTGGGACCCGAAGCGGGTGATCGCCTCTACTGAATGTGATTTCTTGCTCGGACCAATGGAGATATTCGGGTGTGGTTTATGTTGTTGCTTCCACCATATTGATTTGTCTTGTGATGAGCTTCTGGGTTCTGTTGGATGGACACCCCTTCTGAATCATTGACATTGCCCCTTTTGACCTAGGGTATTCACCGTTTTGATCATTTGTGTTTTTTGGTGGCACAGCTGGTGATGGTGGTGGTGGTGCGCCGATGGCTAATGTGCTAGGCGTAGATGCGTATCCTCGGTTTGCCGCTTCAGTTGCATTTGCATTACAGAGCTCCTGCATCTTCAAGAATGTTCGGCAGTCTTTCATGGGATGGTTAGATTGTTGCCTGCCTGCTGAGTCGACGTAAAAGTGCATATTACAGGGTCCTTCCAGCATTTCATTGCAGACATAGGTGGATCTCGAGCTCTTGGCTAGTATCGCTGTCTTGACTGGCTTCCTCCGACGTCATCCCTGTTATGACGGTATCCGCTGTTGTAGTCGTTGCTTCTGTTGTTACCTTAACCCAAGAGACTGGCTACAACATAACTTGGTCATGTGTTTCCATCGATGTTCCTTCTTCTTCTATCATTGCCACGTTTATCCCTATCTTCCTTAGGTGATCACGTACGCTTGTTATGCAGCGCGTCTTCTCCATCAGCCCAACGATTTGCTATTTCCATTAACTGCGAGATTGTTTTGGGTTTAACCCGTCCTAGTTCTTCTATGAATTCTCAGTGACGGAGGCCGTCGTTGAAGGCATCGATGGCCCTTTCGTGGGATATGGACTCAGCCGAGTTTTTTATGATATTCCACCGTTGGATGAATGCTCTTATTGATTCCCCGGACTTTTGCTTGCATTATCGCAGCTGCTCCAAGGATGCAGGTTGTTTAAACATGGATTCGAAGTGCCGGATGAACTTATCTTCTAGGTCGTTCTAGCTGCCGATGGAATCCTCAGGTAGCTACCTGAGCCATGACCTTGCGGCGCCTGTGAGGTGCAGTTGTAGACTTTGCATTGCGATGGCTGTGGAGCCGCCTTGCAACTTGACGGTGGCCAAATAATTTGCTAACCATGCTTTGGGTTCCTAGAGTCCATCATACTTGTGGCGATCGTGCGGAAGTTCGAAATCCTTGGGTACTGAGGTTTTGCGAATTTGCTTAGTAAACAGCTGGCCCCGCATAGCTCGTAATCATCTTTGTTGTGTCCGTCATGGTATCATCGGTTGTGGTTTTCGTATCTTGATCCGTTGTTCATGTGTTGTGTGTTGTCGTTTATTGTGCTGCTTCGTGACTCGGGTGCTACGAGATGTGCCTGATGTGGTGAGCGAGATCGTTGGGTGTGTCCCACTTGCCGAGGACCATGGTGACGCCGTGGGGATCTATCGGGCTATCGCGTGGTCCCTTGCTCTGCTTCTGCGAGGGAGGCTCCCACCATGCCAAGGTTCATCAGCGCGGAGCAGTAGAGGGCCGCACGGGGATCGTCGGGCGCCGGCTGAGTTATGAGTAGATATGTTTGCGCGGCCACGATGGCTGCTTGGGCCGTTTTTTGCCTTGATGTTTCCTGCTTGATCGATCAACATGAATGATAGATCAAGATAGCGGATGAGTCCGCCTCTCTCTGCTTCAGGGATATTCGCTAATCGAGATGTTCTCCTTGCTGGTGGTGCTCCTCTTGTTATGCTCCCTGATCCTCGGGTGGAGCTTAATTATGCCCGTCGTAAGCTGGATTCGTCGGCTAATCTCTTTCTTTCGTCGAGTTGCCTTTGCATCCTGAGTAGATCTCTCTTCTTGTGATGAAGAAGATATTGGTATGCTAATAGATCTTCGTGTGAGGCATCCGCTATCATCGGGCCTGCTCCCGAAATTGCTTCCCTTGCCCTTTGCCATGCCGCTGCTAGTAGCCGAAGAGTTCTCCTCTCTCCTTCATGTGGCTCTTCGCCTCTTGCTTGGACTATGTGGTTATTCGCCATTTCTCCTTCGTGTCCTTGGTCCCCTTCATTGCTGTGATTTCCTGCATTGTCATTTGATAAAATATCATTGGGGTTGAGGATAGGGTTACCATTAGAGTCGCATGGTGTTGAGGTGTTCCCGTTGACCATGCACACTTGGTGGCATGTTATGCGTCGGCTGGTGACGTTGTCTTCTGCTCCAAAGGATGCGCTGTTAGTATTCTGAGATTGTAGTTCTGGGTAAATCTTCGTCATCCTTATTCCGAAGTTGATGTTTTCGCTGCTTTCTTCGGGTTCTGAATTTGCCGGGCTTGCTCCGCGTGGTGGGGTTAGCTGTGGGTCTGATCCGAAGGAGAGATCAAGGTCCCCCAGATTCATCTCGATTTGCTCGCTTTCTTTGCCTGCTTCAATCTATGTTGTGGTGTCCATGGAGGACCCGATGGAAGATGCGGACACCGCCGTAGGCGTAAATTTTTCCACTGACGGTTCTGATGTGATCAAGGCCGAAGGGTGTGATTCTTGCGGGTTGATACATTGCAAATGTATCTATAATTTTTGATGTTCCATGCTTGGTTTTATCCACTTTCTTGTGTTTTGTTCCAACTTTGGAGTACTTTTCATATGATTTCTTGGACTAACCTATTAACAAGAGCCACAGTGCCAGCTGCCTGTTTTCTGCTGTTTTTGGTTCCAGGAAAGTCAGAAAATGAATATTCTCGGAATTGGACGGGACAAAAGCCAAAGTGCCAGAATACGAGACGGAGAGGGGCCAGGGGGCCACCACACCACCTAGCTGTGCGGCCCAGCCTGGTCCGCGCCAGGGGGTGGTGAGGCCAGCCCTGGCACCCCCTCGGTCTCCCCTTCCGCCTATATATTGCCCTCAGGACGAAAAACCTAAGTACCCGATCAAAAATCCACGAAAGAGTCTATAGCCTCCGTCATCTCCATCCCTAGATCGGGAGGGATCTGAAGCTCTTCCCGGCACCCTGCCGGAGAGGGGAATTCACCCTGGAGGCCTTCTTCATCACCATGCAAGCCTCCGGTGTGATGCGTGAGTAGTTCATCCTTGGACTACGGATCCATGTAGTAGCTAGATGGCTGGTTCTCCTCCTTTCATGTCTAGATCTTGTGAGCTCCGTTCATGATCAAGATCATCTATTTGTAATTCATACATATTGTGTTTGCGGGGATCCAATGGATATTGAGATGCTATTTTAGATTGATTATTGATTTTATCATGTCTTTGTTATTTGTGATCTTGCATGCTTTCCGTTGTTAATAGCTATCTTGGCCAAGTAGATGCTAGCAACTCCAAGAGTTAGTATTTATGCTCAATAGTGGGTTCATGCCTCTGGTAATCTAGGGAAGTGATAGAAATCTCTAAGGTACTAGATGTGTTGTTGCTACTCGGGAGAAAACAACAATCCTTTGTTCATAGAACAATCGTATTGTTTACTTTACACGCAGTTCGTAAAGCAATAATCTATTGCTTGCAACTTAATACTAGAGGGGGTTCGGATGATAACCTGAAGGTGGATTATTAGTCATAGATGTAGTTGGATGGCGGTCTATGTATAATGTTGTAATGCCCAATCAAGTCTCAAAGGAGTCCAGATGATTAGTATATGCATGTATTGCTTTCTCGATGTTTGTAAATTGCCCCGCTGTAATTTGTTTACCCAGCATGTTATCTATCTAAGGAGAGCCACCTCTAGTGAACTATGGATCCCGGTCCTTATCTTTTACATACAATCTACAATCTTTTACTGCTTTGTGTTTACTTTCTACAAACTTTTACTTCTTTCCATTCGATACGTTTAATCCTTTGTTTTCCGCAAAACACAGTGAGATTGACAACCTCATCGCAAGTTGGGGAAAAAGTTCTGTGGTTGTGTTGTGCAGGTCTACACGTTGCTAGTAGCACCGGTAGTGCGCCCTGCCAAAGCTCAGCTAGTAACACCTTTGGGGTGTTTCCTTGCTCCTACTGGTTCGATTAAACCTTGGTTTCGTAACTAAGGGAAACTTGCCGCTGTGCTCATCATACCTTCCTCTTGGGGTTCCCAACGAGCTCTACATCAACACCGCACCAGCACTTTTCTAGGCGCCATCAAGCATTTTTCTGGCGCCGTTGTCGGGGAACAAAGAAGAAGAAACTCCCACGTCAACTATGCGCGATCATAACATTTTTCTGGCGCCGTTGCCGGGGAGTCAAGGACATCTTCACAAGGGGAGTCCCTCATAACCAAACTCTTTACTTTGTTGTTTTTGTTTTGCTTAGTTTCTTTTTGTCTAGTTTGCTTTATTTATCAAAAACACACAAAAATTAAGTCTCCCTTAGTTGTTACCTCCTCCTTAGCTCACCATGTTGATCCCTACTTTCACCCTGAAAGACCTTTCAATTGGTAGTGGTTCTATAATCATGTTAGCAAACATGAGGATACTGAGGATAGATCCCTTGCAGAACTTGCTCCAAACTATGAGATTGCTGCAGCTTCTTTAATTCACATGTCAGAAGCTAGGTTTGTTAACCTCAACCCCTTAATGCAAGTAATGTTTCTTAAGCTTAAAGAAATTGAAGACCCTGAAAAGAGGGATTTTATTCTAGAAACTTTGTTTAAGGAGTTCTATGATATTGCCAAGGAAGCTAGGAAAGTCTTTGAACATTTCAATATGCTAGGCTCATGTGTAGATGTTGTTGGTACACGAGAAAAGATGAACAAAACCGAACCTAATGGGGAGGAACCTAAGATACCAACACCCTTTAAACTAGTGGCAATACATGATGCCATAGAAAAGAATCTTGATTAGATTGTTCCTGCAAACCCTTTTGATGAGAATAGTGAACCTAAGAGCATTAAGAGAGGATCCTCTAGAACTTAATTGGATGATATACCTTGCCTTGTTGAAAATATTTCTGGTATTGATCTTAATGCTTCTTGAGAACACTTGATTCTTTCTTGCTTCTTATGCCTAACTTAAAGGCGTTAAAGAAAAGTACTTATTGGGAGATAACCCAAAAGTTTTAGATGAGTCTTGGAAGTTATTACCTCTGTAATAACCTCTCCTTATCCTTTTTATTTGCTTTTTGTGCCAAGAGTAACCTCTAATGAGAGAGAAGTAATGATTGGGAAAATTGTTGTCCCGAAACAGATCTCTGTGCTTCACCGTAAGAATTCGTGTAAAATCTCTGAACATATTTTTGAGGCGTGAATTTTTGTGCTTCTGCCCCAGGTTATTATCTAACTTTAATTTGTTCAACACTTTTTGATTTGAGCAACAGAAGGTCTTTGAAAAAAATCGTCTTTACCTGCTGGTCTGTTTTGACAGATTTCTGCCATTTTCTGCATTTGCTTCTTGTTGGTTCCTTCTTGAGTTCTTTTGGGGAATTGAGCTTTTTGAGGGAAGTGCTACAGTATCTAGTGTTCTAATGGAAGTTTATTTGGTGCTAGAACTGAACCTTAAGACTTATTTATCTTGAGTGCACTAATGTTGCTAATAAGGATTGTGTGAAGTTTTGTATGAAGGAAAATTTTCAGGTGTTTGGAAGGAATGAGTAATGAGATGAAGGATTGACTAAATCTCAAGCTTGGGGATGCCACGCGTGTCACCCCAAGAAATATCCAAGAATTACAAGCATCAAAGCTTGGGTATGCCCAAGGCATCCCCTCCTTCATCAATAAAAATCTCAGGTTTCTTCTGGACGCTTCATTTTTATTGTTTCATGCACAATTGTGTTTTTCTTGGAGCGTCTTCTTTTTTGTTTTCGTTTTGGTTTTTCATTTGCTTGGTTAGCTTAGTTTGCTGAATAAATTGGTTGGACCCCCTCTTTCATACATTGGTTTTCAAATAGTTTGGTTTGGTTTGGAAAAGAGTAGGAAAGTTCATGCTTATGTGGTAAAAAGAGCTTGTTTTTGACTGTGGCCTATGCTTTGTCATGCCATGCTTGATATTGTTTTGGCTTTATGCTTAGTATTCTTTGTTGTAGCATGACTTGTTATAAACAATTGAGATTGCTTAATGTTCCTTGGATGAATCATGCGTTGTTTTAGCATATTAAAGCATAGTATAGTGGTATTCTCCTTTGATGCTTTATTTGGGTTGACTTGGCGCATACTCACACCATGTTATGACTATCTCAAGTCACCATAGCCTTTGTGATCCTTTAGTTTTCAACTTGTAGTATCACTTTATGCTTTGATCAATGATGTTTTGTCGCTCTGCATGATTATGGCCATTATTGCTCTCTTAGTTTGTCGCTCCTAGTCTTTTGCTAGCCTCCACAACAAAGTATGAGTTCCACTCATGCATCCAACTCCCTAAACCAAGTTATTCCAAAGAGTACACCATACCTACCTACTAGCTTATGCTATTCCAAGTATATTCATGCTTTTGTTTACCTTCCAAATTAAACTTGTTATGAGAAAACTAGTGATTAAAGCTCTCACGAACTTGATGGCACACTTTACTTTACTTGCCCTTAATAAACTTGAACCATTGTGTCGTCTATGTTGTATATGCTTGCACTTATTTGTTGGGAATTAGCAGAACCATGCTTTCATGGGGAATGCTTTCAACATTGCACTTGGTACTTGTACCTAGTTGATATCATGCTCTTTTGTATATGGATGTCGATGTGTGAAATGAAAGGGAGCTTGTAAGTCCATGGAGTTATGTATATGTGTTAGAGAAGTGCACGGTCGCTGGTCTAATCCATGCTGACATGGTGGAAACCTGCAGCGTAACCATAATGAGCTGTCTATGAAGCATTCTTCTTATAAAAAAAAGAGTCCTATATTGAGAAAAAAGAGAAAAAGAAAAAAAGATATTATGAAAACAGGAAAGAGAGAAAAAAGCACCATATTCCCATGGCAAATAAGAAGATTGTTGAGATGCTCGTTGTCTGCTTGCCTTGTCATTTTGATATGCGGATTCTTCTGTATCATCGGGCAAGGGGTACCCCGTTGGCGGTTCTCTATGATACACATATACTTACAATGACAAGAACTTACCGGTGACTAAACTTGAGTAGCATGAGGAGTGACCCTCGTATACAAGGGACATGAGATTTCTGACTTATACTTCGTCAAGAATGTGCACCATAGTTTCTTCACTTTAACCTTAATCACTTCAAGATGCTTATGATAGGGGCAATGAGAGCTGAAAGCTATTAAGTACCATAATTTTTGGAAGCTCTTTATGAGACTTGAATCCCTACTTCCTTTTATAAAAAGGCCTTTCTTCCACCATTATATTGAGTCTCCACCTTCTATATTTATGCACCTACTTTGAGAGCATAGTAGCCATTCTTAGTTCTATGTGCATTGTCCCAAGACTAGTTGATTGATGCATAACTTATTATTGCTTGTTTTAAACTATTGTATCTAGTCACTCTTATGAACTTTGAAGGTGTCCTATGCATTTATATTTGCTACTCTATTGAGGGACAAGCTGAAACAAATAAACGTCTTGCAAAGCATTGTTATTCATGAATCTTTTGTTTGTGCCTTTTCATGTTGCATCATAGTTTCTTTGCTTATTGCTAGAACTTTGTCTTTCATGTTATGATTGAAGTACTATGATCCCAGCTTTGAATGTTTTACAAATACTTTGATCAAGTCTTTGATGGTGCATGTCACCTCAAAAATTATTCTTTCCTTTTATCACTTACCTACTCAAGGACGAGCAGAAGTTAAGCTTGGGGATGTTGATACATTGCAAATGTATCTATAATTTTTGATGTTCCATGCTTGGTTTTATCCACTTTCTTGTGTTTTGTTCCAACTTTGGAGTACTTTTCATATGATTTCTTGGACTAACCTATTAACAAGAGCCAATGCTACTGCCTATTTTCTGCTATTTTTGGTTCCAGAAAGTCGAAAAATGAATATTCTCGAATTGGACGGGACAAAAGCCAAAGTGCCTATTTTTCGGAAGTCATCAAGTGCGAAATCGATATGGAGAGGGGTGGGGCCACCACACCACCTGGTCGCGACCTAGCTGGCCAGCGCCAGGTGATGAGGCCACTCACCCCCCTCGGTCTCCCTTCCGCCTATATATTGCCCTCGGACGAAAACCCTAAGTACCATCAAAATTCCACGAAAGAGTCTCAGAGTCGCGTCATCTCCATCCCTAGATCGGGAGGATCTAAAGCTCTTCCGGCACCTGCCGGGAGGGAATTCACCTACAGGCCTTCTTCACCATGCAAGCCTCCGGTGTGATGCGTGAGTAGTTCATCCTTGGACTACGGATCCATGTAGTAGCTAGATGGCTGGTTCTCCTCCTTTGTGCTTTCATGTCTAGATCTTGTGAGCTCCGTTCATGATCAAGATCATCTATTTGTAATTCATACATGTTGTGTTTGCGGGGATCCGATGGATATTGAGATGCTATTTTAGATTGATTATTGATTCTATCATGTCTTTGTTATTTGTGATCTTGCATGCTTTCCGTTGTTAGTAGCTATCTTGGCCAAGTAGATGCTAGCAACTCCTAGAGTTAGTATTTATGCTCGATAGTGGGTTCATGCCTCTGGTAATCTGGGGAAGTGACAGAAATCTCTAAGGTACTAGATGTGTTGTTGCTACTAGGGAGAAAACAACAATCCTTTGTTCATAGAACAATCGTATTGTTTACTTTACACGCAGTTCGTAAAGCAATAATCTGTTGCTTGCAACTTAATACTAGAGGGGGTTCGGATGATAACCTGAAGGTGGATTATTAGTCATAGATGTAGTTGGATGGCGATCTATGTATAATGTTGTAATGCCCAATCAAGTCTTAAAGGAGTCAAGATGATTAGTATATGCATGTATTGCTTTCTCGATGTTTGTAAATTGCCCCGCTGTAATTTGTTTACCCAGCATGTTATCTATCTAAGGAGAGCCACCTCTAGTGAACTATGGATCCCGGTCCTTGTCTTTTACATACAATCTACAATCTTTTACTGCTTTGTTTTTACTTTCTGCAAACTTTTACTTCTTTCCATTCGATACGTTTAATCCTTTGTTTTCCACAAAACACGGTGAGATTGACAACCTCATCGCATGTTGGGGACAAAGTTCTGTGGTTGTGTTGTGCAGGTCTCCACGTTGCTACTAGCACCGGTAGTTCGCCTGCCAAAGCTCAGCTAGTAACACCTTTGGGGTGTTTCCTTGCTCCTACTGGTTCGATTAAACCTTGGTTTCATAACTGAGGGAAACTTGCTGTTGTGCTCATCATACCTTCCTCTTGGGGTTCCCAACGAGCTCTACATCAACACCGCACCAACACTTTTCTGGGCACCATACACAGAGCCATCATGGGTCTTCTACTTGGAAGTGGAAGCTTCCTATGATTAGATCGGATCCGCCGTTGAAATCGGCGGGTACCAATATAGGGGATACAGGGGTGGGTGGGTGTGGAACTGCTTTCGTCAAGTTGATGTTTGGTGGAGAGAGGTCCGCCGTGTCCGCGGTTCTAGCGTTCAGGTTTCCCACTGACGGTGCCAATTGACAAAGGGTAACCTCGGCAATGCCCATGGTGATGGACTTAGGGTTTCGCGGAAAAGAGAACGCTGGGGATTTCGTCAGATGTCAAGAAAACAATGAAGTCAAAGTTGCCTAAATATTGGGAAATCGCACTATTACAAGTTGTCTGGGAGTTTTCGGTACCCTCGCTTGGGCTTCTCCCGTCCTATATATAATAGGCCGGGTCTCAAAGCTGTATGCGGATAGGTTTCATACACGTGTAATTACACCACCAATACAATGTTGGTTCATAGTATCTTTCCTAATACAATCAAAGTCTTTGTTGGTTGCTTCCTTGGGTTGTCATCTGGAATCTTCATGGGCCGGAAGCCCTTTTACCCAGTATAGGGTAGTAAATCATAAGCATCCGAGTAATCATACCTATGTCAACCGATCTTACCTACGAACATGGAACCACAACGATAATAGCCAAATTATTAGCAACTCATTGTAAATCAGATGTTAATTATAGTAGGAGAGACAGACACCCGCTAGCCACTTATGCAAAACTAGTTGCATGTCAATCATGGAACATGTCTCATGTGCGAGGACATGTAAAGTTAGTCCGTGCCGCTTCATTCCACTATGCCACCAATATCCAAAATACATATAAGAAGCAATAACATGATCATCATCGCCCATATATTCATATGTGTACTACCCGTGCAAAGCATCTACGTATAGATCAGGCTCTGATACCACTGTTGGGTTCACAGTATAGAAAACAAAAAAATCCTATGATGGGAACTACTAAGCACCAAGATCTATCTACTAGATACAACCTACGGGTTGATATATATCCATAGAGAACATACCCTTGTAGACCGACAAAGTGTAACCATGTTGAACTCGTGGATGATATAGTCGAACGCTTTCTGATCTCAGGATCGATAAGAAGTCCAGCGCCACAACTCAGCAGCGCATCCGTGATCGCACACATTCAGACCACATAACAACCTCCACCTCCTTGCTCCAGCGATGCAGCGAAAGAAGCAACTCCTTCCGGACGAAATGCCACCAGAAACATGTATCTCGCTAATCCGAGACCATGGGAGAATAATTCTAGAAGGGGAGAGAGATCCTTCACGAGGAGGTGTGAGTGAGAAAGAGGGAGAGGGGGGGTCAGCCCCTCCCCATGGACGGCGGCCATGGTGGGTGCCCCCACCTCTTCCTCATTCATGTGGTTGAATCTCCACTCACATAAATTTGGCCCTCCATTTTCTCCACTCAAAATTCCACTCAAAATGCATTAAATTTCCACCAAATTTAATACAACTCTCATTTAATAAAACTCTTTTATTTATTTTATTCAGAATTTTGTTAATTACTTTAATTAACAAACATTCACACAGAACCCTCTGCAACATTTCAATATCACATGTAGAACCAATTTCAGCAATTTCACCCGGAACAATTCTGGTGTCCACTAAAATAATTCCAGCGCTTTGCAATTCTTTCGTCTAGAACATATTTGCTCCAAATGGTGTTAGTATCACTTAAGTGTGTCACCCTATAGTTCGTGAATAATGTAGACATGATCGAGACCCCTCTCCGATCAATAATTAGTAGCGGGACCTAGAGATCCATACTGACTCCCACACATTCAACGATGACTTCTTGTGATCGTGAGAACCTTTAACGCTAGTAACTAAATCCCTTTGTCTCGTGATATAATAAATGTCCAATATTCGATCATCGGTATCTCCATACCTAGTTTGATCTTGTTGCTAACATGCACTCTTTTCGTGTTCCCGTGATATAACATTCTAGTGATCACATCACTTGCTTGCAAGCTATCTTGATGTGATATCACCGAGAGGGCTCAAAGTATATCTATCCATTATCGGGATGGACAAATCCCACTCTTGATCCATGAGCCTCTACATAGCACCTTCGTAGCACTAAACCCACCTTTATATTCACCTTGTCACGGTGTGACGTTTGATGTTATCAATATACTCTTCTAGTGTTAGTGATTGACATGATCTCATGGTCTAAGGATTAGGATTACTTCGTATGATGTTATAGCAATATAAACATAATGACTTTGATCGTAATGCTATACTTCGGATGAATGTTCATCAAATCATTCCACTAATGTTGTGATCTCGTTATTAACAACATCTAATATCCATGATCAGGAAACCTTTATCATCTTGTTAATCAACGAGCTAAGAGAGGCTTAACTAGGAACCTTCTATTTGTTTATTAAACACACATGTATTAACATTTCCAAATTAATACAATTATAGCATACAAAATAAACATCTATCATATACTTGAAATACATATAATAACAACTTTATTATTACCTCTCGGGCATATTCCCTTCAGCCAGAACATGTGGATACCATGGAGCTACTGTCGGATCGCAAGACTTCATCGGTTTGAACCGACACAAGTAAACGACTGCATCATCCATGATCCCTCGATCGTTAAACACTCATGAATCTTTGAGGGTAAGTAGATTAGATCTAACTGTTATTACTAGCATCTCGTAGATTGGATCTTGTTGGGTTTCTTCCGCTCTTCTGTAGGATTTTTTTTTATTTTTCCATGTAACGAACCTATCACTGGCAACGGTTGGCCATGCTCTGTCTAGATTTGTCTTGTTCGGGCTCGATCTAGGTTCAACAAGCCTCAACTGGTGCATCCACCTGAAGACCTACCTGCAAGATGGTGGCAACGAACCTTAGTGTTGTAGCACGGCGGTGGAGCTAGTCAGGTCTGATCTGGCCGGATCTAGGGCTTGACTGATATTGCTGCCATATCCGTTCGAAGACCACCTTTGACGGTGGAGGATCAGATCTCCTCCCATTGGTAGTGGATGCCTCCTATGTGGGCTTGGTTTTGTCGCCGGCTGTCCTCGTCCTTGCGATGTATCGTGATGCCTTGTTGCCCTAAGCTCGAGGTATTGGATGTTGGGGCAGCAACCCTGGAAGGTCGACTGCACTGGTGACTCTTCGGCAAGTTACATGACGGCGGTGCTGTCCTTGTTCTTCAGCCATTTGGATGGCGAGGAGAAAGCGACGGGATTTCCTAGAGTTGACGGTGGTACCGTCTTCTCCCAGATTGTGTTCCAGAGGCTGAGCTCAAAGACATTGGGCGGTCCGAGGTATTAGGCGTGTGTGGATGTTTTTCCCAGCGAAAGCTCAGCATCTCGATGCCAATGGCAGTGATGCCCAAGGGTGTCATAACCCTCTTGGGGGCGCCATTGTGGTTAACTTCAGCATGCTAGGGATCCGAGTGAAAACCCTTGACCTTGCGGTCTCGCTGACGGTGGCAGATGCGTCGCTACCCTCTTGGGGTGTAGTCGTGTAGCTCTGATCCCCCTTGATCTCGTTTCAGTGGCTGGAGTGGCAAGTCTTGGTCTTCTTGTATCTTTTTATTTATTTTTGATCTACTTTCTAAGAGGTTTTCTTTATCACCTTGTATCGGATCGGTCGTGTGTGGCTTTACGGTGGTGTCAGGCATACAGATGGCACCATGGGCAAAGGTGGCGAGCAGGGACCAAATGGTTAATTAAACAATTGTGGAGCACCTTTCATGAAAGTCACAACTCTTTTTGCGAGGCATAACCATATTTCCCGGATGATTTTGTCGTGGCCTTAATGCAAGTTGTAATATCTCAAATTAGGTACGGTTGGTTTTATGTGACCGTGTCGTTTGGCAATGCTCGATCAGATTGTTTATTTCTTTCGCCCATTTCAGAAACGGAATGACCTACTCTCTACTCATACAAATGCAGCGCATCCACATCCCCACCTGCTCTCGCTTTTCATAATCCCTTCCTACTTTGCACCAGATGTTGCAAAGCGCTAACCCTTTCGCTCAGCTCAAGAGCCATCAGAACATAGCAAACAAGAGAGCCAGACCGATTTTTCTTCCCTTGGCCGGCCTACTTTCTGCCTTTTGCCTCTAGCTAGTGATATTCCTTTCTAAATATCTTAATACGATAGAACAATACAGTATCCTCACATGCTGTTGGCCGAATTTGTGCCCCTCCAAGGGATGGATGATGCTTCAGAGGCCGGAAAACTGGTTTTGCTGAGATTGATGAATAGCCTGAAATTCTGTTGCTGTAGAGCTGACATTCTCCGCCATGATGAAGTTCCTGCGAAAGAGTGTACGCCAGGGATGAGATGAGATGCGATATTGGCAAATAAATCTACGAGTTCCGATGCGTGTACCGCGACTAAGAGAAGTGTGTCTTACTCGCGAGGACGGGAAACCCAGATGGAGCTGAGAGCACGGAGACGGCGATGATACTCTCCGAGGGAGAGGAAGCACCGGGCTGTCTGTCTGGTGGTCAGAATCCGCCGCATGTGGTGCAAGGTCTGCTGCCTCAGATTATCAGCCTTCATTTGCGACGCCATATCGAAAATATTTGGTCAGTTACAGAAACAGATATAGTTGGCAAGCAAGTTGACAGGAAATCTAACGTGAGCACTATCTACGTGACACATTTTCTCTCAGAGTGCAAAGTTTGCTGGCAGCAGCATCTGATGACAATAACAGGTGCAAAGCCAATGTTCCTGCTTGAGACACGGGCTAGTTGAATTGTTGCATATTGTACATCTCTAATGTGATGCCATTTTCTTCTCGAAGACTAAAATCCACTTATCTACACTATCTGCATCTTAACATATACTAAAAATATAAAAAGTAGTTTTATGTTCCTTTCTTGGGTCTTTGGATCTAAACTGCTCCAAATATCAACAAAAGAAAAATTGTTGCTCCCAACTCCACCAAAGTTTATCCACAAACCACAGTCAAGATATCTTAAAAGGAAAAAACAAAAAAAATAATGGAGCAATTGGATGTCACAATCTCCTTTTATTCAGAGACGAGAGAGAAGAGAACCTACAGAAAGACAAGACCTTCTATTTTCTACTCCTTTCGTGGAGCAGCATGATCCTACTTTAATTCAAGGCTCATCTGGTTCATCACTAAGTGCTCAAGTTTAGGTTGATGTGTCTCTTTCTTGACTGCAACTGACGGGAACGCTGAACCCTTGCACATTTTGCAAGAAGCGCAACAACATATATATGCCATCCAAAACATTCCATATATGTTTGTGCATTTGTTCAACTACCAGCAAACAAAAGGTTGGCCAGGATGGGAGTAGTACACACAGAACAATCTATACGAGCCAGAAAGGTGACCGTCATATTCCTACTCAGGCTTTATATGGAAAGTGATAGGTGTTTATGTTTATAAGACATTTGTTTTATACTTTTATGTGATAAGAGAGAACCTTGTCTGAAAGACAGTCAATTCCTCACGGAAACACCAATTCTAAATGGTCCACAAACATCAGCCAAGATATATAGTTTAGAGAGACTGATTATGCATGCTGGAAAGTGCTAATGATGTTTATCTGCATGATCTAGCCAGTTGCTCAAACAAAGTTGACCATGCTAGTACTTAGGTACAGCTTATATCATTCGTGCCTTTCTGTTCATTCGAAAAGTAAGACATCATTCTGTAGGACCAACATTTTGACAATATCTGCTAAACAAAGTGACAGCTAAGAATACCGGCACATATATTATCTTTCAACAAATCTAAGAAGAGTCTCTCTTTCTATGTTCAGAAATTGATTAATCATGCCAGAACAATGAAATATTGATGGATGGAGTGAAAATTACTGACCTGACGATAGAAGCTCTCGAGATTGTCGAGCCTGTCAAGTGCTAGAGCCATGAGACTGGTATAGTTGGCAACATCTGCGCCGTCGTTGAGAGGGCCAGCGCCCACCGCGTCGGCCAGCGACTGGTGCAGCTGCTGAAGCCCCTGCGTGAGCGCCTCCTCGGCCTGCCCCGACGACTGCTGCAGGTTGCACATCCCCACCAGCTGCTGCTCCGTCAGCGGATCAAGCTGAGGTATCAGCATCTGGTAACGGCAAGAGCGCGCGTTTAACATCACCATATACAATAGTATTCATGCAAACCGCAAAACAAAACACAAAACATGAGACCTTGAGGATTTCGGAAGGCCGGAACCCGGCCATCCAAAGGAAGCACCGCTCGGACTGCGTCGCCCACATCCCGGTCATGAGGTGGAAGACGTCGGACCTGGCGAGCACGGCCCGCAGGTGGAACAGCTCGTCGTAGTGCCGCATGCATTCTTCGACGATGGTGCCGAGGTTGCCGTCGAGGACTTGGGCCTGCAACGCGCCCTGAATCTCCGTCATATACTTGGTGTCTTCATCTAGCCATCGGGCGTACTCCATGTCGAACATCACAGCGCCTGTAATAAACTGTACAATAAGTTTTGTCGAGTTCTAAACAGTTAAAAATCGTGAAGGCTTGTGGCGGTGCATACCGGAACTCATTTCTCCGGGCGCGCTGCATCCTCCGGTGAGCATGCCCTGAAATGATTCGAGAGTTAAAAGCATATGGCAACGCTAGGTGAAAGAAACACAGGTAGTGTGGATGTTGTAGAGAACTGGAACCTGTGAGCGTCCTCTCTGAAGCTCTTGCTCGATTTGCTGAAGCCTAATCCGGCCTGTTTCTAACTGCTGAACATAAGCCTGAAAAATATATACGTGCAATTCTTTTTTGTCAGAATATTTCTCCTTCTGATGATGATGAAGAAATCTTTTACTGATTTTAACTGTTCCTGCACCTTTTTTCTCAGCCTGCTCTTCCTTGCAGCTTCTCTGTTCTGAGCCAATCGCCTTTCAGTCTACGAAATACAAGTAAGAGTATGTCACGAAAAGAAAATGAAATACAGAGGTCCATGCAAGCAACAAACTGATGCCAAATGAAAACTCGCCTTGGGATCTAACGACTTGTCATCTTTTCTTGCGGATCCATGCCTCCTCTGCATTATCACCAGAAAAGGTCGATTCGGAAGTTAGAACAGTGTGCAAATGCTACATTGGAGCCAAATAAATCCTGTTCGGTGTCGCTACCCACCTAGCTAGTATAAAATAACCTATTCACCACCACTAGGAGGTAGGAGCTGCTTACGAAATTCTCTCTCTTAAAATAGTAGCAGTGTCTAATTGTGTGTCGTGAACTATTGAGAGAGAGCATGTGCCACTATTGTGGTCGTTTTATGCTCCGAGGAACAGTTCAGGTGGTTATCATGTTGCTTCTATTCTATCCATCAAAAGGGAGAGACGTAAAAAATCACTACTATATATGATGTCCCCAATCATCTTTTTTTGGCCTTGGACCAGCCTTGACCATATGATACTGCCTAGCCCGCGATGGTTCTAGTCTAGCTAGAAACAATATGCCATTTCCCAATGCCCACCACAACAACCACCATGAACTCCTAGCTATTTCTTTCTATTCAAAGGAATGTCTAGGATCGAAAGGATGCTCGATCGAGCTGTCTCAAAGCACAGGCCAAGCTTATGCTTCTGAAAGCAACGTGTCATCAAGGCTTAACTAATTAAGAACTTCCCCAAATCATCAGAACGCAAACCCACGATGAATGAAGACGACGCCAAATTAAAGCACAGTGTATGTCAAGGTTTCACTGTTTACCTTATCATGTGCTCCTCCTCCTGCATGTTGGTGAAAGCTTGGCGCAGGAGCAGCAGGCGTGGGTGCTGGTCCGAGCCCTTGACTGTAGTTGTAATCATCAATGGTGACCATGAACAGCTCCTGCTGCGGCTGGGCAGAGGCAGAGGCAGAGTCGGTCCTGATGCTGGCTGGGGACACCTGCTCGGCCTGTGACATTGCGTTGTGAGCGGAGCTGGAGTCAGTGCTCCCTACTGACTGCGAGTTCGCCTGCGAAGCAAAGCACGAGCACGAGCACGAGCAATTAAAATCCAAGAGACAAGAGGAGGCCGGCCGGCCAGAGAGCCGGCAGGCAGGCAGAGGGAAGAGACAGCAGTTAATTAACCAAGAGCAACTTTCGGTCAGGAAGAAACTGTAGGAGGCTGGGGGTGATCGAGAGAAGCAGTGGTTACACTGTATGGGTGCTGTAGATGGGTCATTGGCCAGGAAGGGAAGATCTCCAGCGTGGGGGGCCTAGCCGCGAGATATCCTGCCGCCGCTGCCGCTGCACACATGCATACAAACGGAATTAAAGGCCTTGTCAATCGCCCTCGCCCCACGAGAGGTTCAGGAAATGTACGTGGACAGGGAGAGAGAGGCGAGGCGTGGGGAGTCCTGGGATCACACCATTTATGCTGCTGCCGCCCCTACCCCGAACTACGTGTGGTGGCTGCGTTTGGCAAGGCGAAAGCCGAGGCGCGGCGTGCCTATCCTATCTATGGTGCTGTGGTGTGGGGAGGGAGAAGAGGCAAAGATACCGGCCTTTCTCGCGGCCAGGTCCAGGTGGTTAAGGATTGGGGGAAAGAGATGGGGAAAAGGCGGTGTAGTAGCTAGTCTTACACTTGGTGTGGGCGTCACCTCCGATCATGACAGGATCGACGACACCGGCAGCACAGGTGCCATGGATAAGGGCCTCCTCCAACTCGCCGAAGTAAGCCGCGGCTGCGGGCTGCAACTCCCTGCTGGAATAATGGAACAAAGCATGCAGAATTCAGCACCGGTGGTGGTGGTGTGGTAGGCATATCTATCTATGTATGCAGTATATATGTGCAGAGCAGATAAAAACTTTTCGGAGAACGTAAAGCTAGCGGCAGGGAAATGCAAGAAAAAGCTTGAGAGGGGTTAGAGTAGAGAGGTGGACAGACAGCAGATAAGGATGAGAGAGGCGAAATAAAGATGGCGAGGAAAACCACTTACAGGATCGTCCAGGCCTTAGGCATTAAGAAACTATTTGGTTCGTGGGAAGAGGTGTAATCCAATAAGGAGGAGAGGCTGGATATATATAGCAGGAGAGTTGGTTATAAAGGTGGTTAAAAAGAGGCGAGGGGAGGAGGAGACTGTGTGTCTGTCTATATTTTAAGCCGAGCAAGGCAAGGCGATGGAGTTGAAAACTAGTAGATGCATGATGCAAAGGAACTTTAGCTGTGTTGTCTTGGCAATGTACTAGCTAGCTAGCTAGCTAGCTGTTGAAAGAGAGGAAAAATAGCAGAGATGTTAGACTAGAGAGTGAAGGGGCAGAGTACAGGAAGTTGGCAGGTGGTGCAGCAGGAGGGGCATGGCCTTGGATTCCAAACGCAAGAAGTGCTTGGCCGAATGGTACAGCTCCGTCACGATCGCTCGCTGCTTCCATCCCCCCTTCAGGAACTCTCTTCTTCACCCTTGCAGAAGAGCTCTACTCTGCGAGAAGGGAACAGTGTAGAACAGTGAGCTATGCATGTACGTACAGGTACTGGCGTACGTACGACGTATTCAAGTATATTCATTCGAGAGAGAGCGTACCATACATATGATAGGATAGGATGTTGCCTCCGGAATCCTTTCTTGTCTGTCTTCTTCTCCCACACTGTCAAATCGAATCGCCCTTGGAGTCTCAATCCGCCACTGTCACTGTGTACTGTACCGCAAAGAAGATATTGTGTCCTTTTGAACATGCTCTAGGAGCATGTGTCTCTTTTCAGTTTTCACTGGGCTAGAGAGAGGGAGGGGAATCAGATGATAGGGGAAAGATGTGGTAGGCCTTTCCCTGTCAGCATTTCTGTCTCCTACTGTTCTGCTTGTAACTACCTTTCATCTCTCATTGGCCTAGCTTCTGGGACGGCAAGTACTCGCAGCAAAAGGATCATTGAGGAGAGAGAGAAAGAGGAGTAAAAGAGGAAGGACTCAAGACTGCTACTTTTTTTTAAATAATACATTTTTTTAAAATAATTTTCGCGAATAATACACAAATTGAAAGATTTGCAATTCTAGCGCGGTGTTGGCATTTGAATAGCCGACCAATACTTATCTGCTTTTGAATAACCGACTAGTCCTGTCTGCTTTTGAAAAACTAACTAGTCCCTTGTCTGCTTTTGAAAAGCTGACTAGTCCTCTATTTTTGACACCCATATAACCTGTCGGTATTTCAAATGCAGACAGGACTGGTCGGCTATTCAAAAACCGATAAGTATTGGTCGGCTATTCAAATGCCGACACTGTGCTAGAATTGCAAATCTTTCAATTCATGTACTATTCGTGAAAATTATTAAAAAACATATTATTAAAAAAATTAGCCTCAAGACTCCATTGAAATAATCAAATAAACCTTTAGCGCCGCTTTATAATAAAGCCGCAATGATCTAACCGTTACAAGGTGATGACGAGGAGACCCCTTACACAGGAAAACGAGGCAAACAAGAAAAACACGGAAGATAAGAACTTGCCAACGAAGACACGGCACGAGACTCGGGTGAACTAGGGCTCCAAGACGACACCCCAAGAGAGTAACGATGCACCGCGTTGCCACCATCGAGACAAACGGTCAAAGGTTTTCACCAATAGACTATCTAGGAGCTGCCAAAACGGAAGCGTCGTCAACACAAAGGTCCCTCATGATCCGCTCCTCACCATCCACACGGCCGAAAGAGAGAGGCCACCACCACCGCCACGTCGCTCGACGTAGAGTCGCCCACGCAGTCCATCTTTTAGGGTTGCCAACCCAGCATCCACGAACTCGAGCCAATGCCCAGACCACCGCCACGCCGCTCGATGTAGAGTCGCCCACGCGGTCCACCTTTTGGGGTTGCCAACCCGGAATCCACGAACTCGAGCCAATGCCCAGACCAACGTCACATCGGAAAGCCAGCGGGTAGGACGAGGTAGGTCAACACCCGATCATGTAGGCATCAAGCCACATGGTAGCCCAGGTGAGGACCCAAATTGGGCTCTATTAGCTCTGATGCGGCACGCTGCTGCATCCAGGTGCTGCTACTGCGCTGGCCTTCTTGCCATGTCATGCCGTCGGAGGCCACTAGCACCACAGTTGCATCACCCACCCCCGACCGAGGCTAGCGTGCCATGATCAGGAGTGGCACCACCGCCAAACCGCCCGGGGACCACGCGCCTCTAGGATCTAGCGCCGCCGCCGGACGAGAACTTCGCCTCCACCGGGTCGCACCTCTGTGAGTTGCTCCCTCCCGCGAGGAAGCCCCTGCACAAGTAAAAGATCTCCTGCCGCCGCAGGCACCGCACGGGTTTGCTAGGCGATGCTCGTCAGCGGCCGTGGGAGAGGAGGAGGGAAGGAGGAGGTGATGCTAGGCTTTGGCGTCTCGGTTGCCCATGGGGGGGGGGCGAGAGCCTATTTTCGGCCCCTCCCTTGGAATCGAAGGACACAAGACTTGCCTTATTCGATTAATTAAGAAGTTATTTTACAAGGAAAACTAAAAGGTGGAGAAAACGGCCGCACAAAAAAGTCCTACTCTTCCAGCAAAAGAACTAAAAAATTCTAGGGGCAGAAAATAGGACTCGTTTGAGATTATCCTTACTTCCAGCTAATAGGTCAGCATCACTGCCTTGTCATACCCTAAATACTAAAATGATTTCCCCTCAAATAGAAGTTTAGTACTCCCTTCGATCCAAATTAACTGACTTAGATTTGCCTAGATTCGGATGTATCTAGCACTAAAACATGTCTAGATATATCCGAATCTATACAAATTTGAGTCAATTAATTTGGATCGGAGGGAATATTAGCATTGCCGTTTTACTCTATATGCAAATGTTGTGGATCACTACGGTTATCAGAATATGTTTTTACGAAAAAGTTGCCTTTAATTAACTCTTATTAGTGCTTAACCCTTTGGATAAACTAGGGCCACGAGTATATGAAAGAAAGTGAAGGTGCATTTATAGTATACTCACCCGAAAGCTTTTGGGGTCGGAGTTCAGCGTAGATTTGCTGAATCCTTTGGCCACACAGAGATGAGTACGACCATTTTCACGGCTTTCACCCTTTGAGTATACGGTTCCTATCAACACATATACTCCCTCAATTCAGAAATATAAGACAGTTTTAGTTTTAGGAGTTGAATATATCTAGACGTTTTTTAATATATAGGTTCGTAAAAATTCAGAGTGAATCTATACACTAAAAAAGTTAGATAGATCCATTTCAGAAAACTAAAATGTCTTATATTTCTAAACGGAGGAAGTAGATAAACTTGCCAAGATAAATGGCAAATTCATGGCGCAACCTCTAGCCATTAACTTTGTACTCTTTATTTGCATATGTTCTGTAACAAGAAAGTGTCGGCACCACAAACATCAAAAGAACAAAACACATTTTTAAGAACCTGCAGGCGCGTCATTGTATTAAGCTTGAAAAGAAAAGTTGCTTACACCGCATTAGGGTAACCGCCACTTCCGAGAAAAACTTCCGCCCACCTTCCCGCTGGCGCCGATGTTGCCGACTCTGTCCACAATCGACGTGCAGCTCTCTGCCGCACCTTCTACGGTCATCCCTGGCATCTCCGACACCCCGACGTCGCCGCAATCGGAGATCTCCGCCGTGATCGTGGGTAGGAAGAGGTTGGGGGACAACAATGTGGTCCGCCCCACCACCAAGGCCATCAAGGCCTCCGGCAAGGCCGAAGGCAAGCGCGTGGAGGCTCCCGAGGTGGCGCCTCGTCCTCCCCTAGCTCATGTGGCCGTCCGGCGGCAGAGCAAGCCGACTCCGGCCGAAGTGGCGCTCGCGGAGGCGGCGACCAACAAGAAGAGGAAGAAGGTTGTGGTGGCGCTTCCGAAGGCTACACCGACCCCTTCTACGCGCAAGGCCTCGCTGGCAAACCCTCCCCGAGGCCACCCACCCCATCTGGCCATCATCATTGATGAAAGAGAGGTGTTCGATGGATCGTCGGTAAGGTATAAAATTCCGTTTTCTCCTGGCCTCTCATCGGTTGACGATTTGTAGACACACGGTGATATTATTTTGATGATTTGTAATGTGGCGGAGGAAAGAAGAGGAAAAAGAGAGGTGCCCAAGGAGTAGGGTACAAGGAAGAACTTTGTGATATGGTTGAGACCAAGAAAGCCTTGGCGGCCAAGAGGAGAGATGAGAAGGCGGCAAGGTGGGCCGAGCTCAAAGCCATGGAGGAGAAGTGGAAGAAGAAGATGGTCGTCGAGGAGAGGAGGTTCATTGCCGAGGAGAGGAGGGTTGCACTTGAGGATAGGATAGCAAAATAGAAAGAGATCGATGAGCGTGCTATCATGTTCATGAACCCAAGCAACATAGATGCCATGGCTAGAAAATATTGGGAGCTCACTCGAGCAAAGATCTTTTGGTGGAGATGCTCATGTCCAAGGAGGTGATGGTGGTGGTGCTCATGGTGGTGATGGTGGTGGTGGCCGAGGAGGTGCTCATGGTGGTGATGATGGTGTTGGCCTAGGAGGAGGAGGTGGAGGAGATGACTTCTTCAGATATGAGTCCACAACATATGAGATGATATGTTGGTGTTTTTTTTTGGATCAAACAAGGTCAATAGCTTCTTTTTGGTGACCATGATCGATGTGTGATAGATTCTACTTTTGAATGAACTCTATGCATGTTTTATTTGGATGTGCTCAATTTGATGAACTATGCCTATGTATGTTGTTTAAGTGTTGTGTTGTTTGTGTTTGAATTGTCTGTATGTTTGAATTGTTTGTATGAAGTATGAAATCTATGTAAGATGTATGAATGCATATGTAGAGTGCTAGAAAGAAATGAGACAAAAAAATTACTCCTCTAAATTTAGGGATTCGGTTAGGAACTGACAACCTTTAAGGACTAAAGGTTTACTTATCCGTTTACTCCTCTAAAATTTAGGAAATCGGTTAGAGATGCTCTTAAAAGGCGAAACATCAGATAGAAGAACCACTGATTAGCCATGCTGCCCCTTTGAGCGACAAGCCCAAGCTAACACTCAACCACAACGTCCATTGGATATTGGATATTTCTGGCAAAAAAATTAAGATAGTTTCTGAATACCTATTTCCATGAACAATCCGACCGGTCACCTCTGTAAATGTGCAGCAGCCGTATCCTTTAGTGGGGGTGAAATAGTAGAGCATATGCAGTAGTCAACTCGCAGCTTTTAAAAAATTTAAGAATGCTCTAAAAAAAACATTCAACAAAAAATTTCACAAGAGATCGACCATCTTTATTTACCAGAATTAGGGGGATGCTCCAGAATTGGACGTGCATTTGGGTCTGAAATCACGGTACAAACTGACATCTCTGATAGGTCAACACAGTGTCAGCTCAACTGTGCGGCACTGTGGCAGGCAGTGGAAAGCAAACAGTCCTCATCAAATCACAGGATTCGGACCTCACAACTGCAAAATGGCCATTAAGAACTAGATGTAAAACAAAAAAAGGTGAAGGAACTGATCACGAAAATTAATAAGAGTATGGAGAATTAGAAGTGCTTGTAACTTGTTAATTCCAAATGAGCTTTATTATGTCAATAACATTTTTTGGTTATATGAGCAGCTAAAAGTAAAAACCAGAGGATACCACGGAGTATAGTCCAATTAACTGAAGCCTCATTTTGCATAGTTTTACCTTCCGGCTTTAGGTATACAAGCTGAACTAAGCTTGTATTGATGGTTTAATTTTCACTTTGCTAAATTGTTAGAACCCCTAAATCCAAATAGACGCCTTCTATAAGCTGAGCCCAGAGGAGCTTAAAATATTTCTCAATAGAAAAAAAAGAAATAGCAGGTGACTTTTAGGATCCATGTAATTTAAAACGTGGACCTTTACAGAAAAAATATATCAAAAAGCTTATTGGAGAAGCCCAACTGAGCATATATTTGTCAAATGACCAACTCAATATTTCTCTATTGCAACGAGAGCAATGTGCACAAGTTATATGGGCCAACTTGTGCTCGTCTATATTATTTTGGACTTTGGGGCTAGCTAGAAACATATTGTAGCATAGATACATAACCTAACACCCCCTTTCAAACTAAAGGTGGATCTGAGACATTGAGTTTGAGAATATGGAGCTTATGTTGTTCTATGGTTTGAGATTTTGTGAAGAAATCTACAAGTTGAAGCTCCTATGGAACATATTCGAGATGAATGGTTGATTGTTGACAATGAGAGCATGTGAAGAAAGCATCCACACCAATATGCTTGGTTATGTCATGCTTGACCGGATCATTCGCGATATGGATAGCAACTACATTTTCACAAAGAATGGTTGTAGGAGCATCAGATGAGACACCAAGATCAACCAATAATGTAGTAGTAGATAATGCTCGAAGCTTGGCCTTGGCACTAGAGTAAGACACTTAAGTCCATTTCTTAGACTTCCATGCAATAAGAGAGTTGTCAAGAAAAACACAATAGTCGGTGACACTTTGATGATCGACATGATCACTCGCCCAGGTGAAGTTAGAGTAATAACGAGGCTAGAGCTGATTTGTGCGAGCATAAAATAGTCAGCGACGGTATTTCCCCTCGAGTATTGGAGGACTCGAAGGAAGTGACTAGTGAACTGATGACCCACAAGTATAGGGGGTGTATCGCAGTATTTTCGATAAGTAAGAGTGTCGAACCCAACGAGGAGCAGAAGGTGTTGACGAGTGGCTTGGATCAGGAATTCTCTATAAATACTTAGCAAACGGATTTTTAGGGGTTTTTGATAATGCGGATAAATAAAGTGGGAGTAAATAAAAGACAATGATAAAAATTGCAGCAAGTGGCCCAATCCTTTCTTTAGCAAAAGACAAGCCGGTTGTATTACTTAAGATGACCAAACATTCTCGAGGACACATGAGAATACTGTCAAGTGCTTTCGCTTCATATAGTTGATTAATCTTCTCTGGTTGGATAAGTGTTGTGTGGGTGAACCTGTGCTAATGTACTGACCTTCCTAGGACTAATACATACTTGTGATTATACCCCTTGCAAGCATCCGCATCTACAAGAAAGTAATTAAGATAGAAACCTAACCACAGCCTTAAACTCTGAGATCCTACACTCCCTTGTGCATAGGTTTCCTAACGGGGGTTCAGGTTTCTGTCACTCCGGCAACCCCTACGATTAGTAGCCAAATACACAATGCATTCCCCTAGGCCCATAAAGGTGAAGTATCATGTAGTCGACGTTCACATGACACCACTAGAAGAATAACACCACAACTTAATTATCAAACCATTGAATCTTTCTCAACACAATTTCACTACTAACAACATGACTTCTCCCATGTCCTCAAGAACTAAACGAACTACTCACGAGACATCATATGGATCAAGATCAGAGATGAAATAATGATAAGTAACAATCTAAACATAACAATAATTCAACGGTTCCACTCAATAGCATCAACTACAACAAGTAATCAACACCGGGAAAGTTTCCCCTAAGAACTATGCAAGATTCAACCCAATTGTTACAGCGGTACGAAGTGGTGATGATGGTGCTGGTGGAGATGATGATTATGATGATCCCGATGAAGTCCAGCTTGATGATGGTGTTGATGGCGACGATCTCCCCTCTCCGGGAAGGAATTTCCCCGGCAGATTTCTGCCTGTCGGAGAGCTCTTTCTCTCTCTGCAGTTTTTCGCCCCGCGGAGGCAGTGGAATCTTTGTGTGGTCGCTCCCCGAGTCTTAGGGTTTCGAGGGGCTTATATGCGTCAGAGGGCGATGCTAGAGGTGGGCAAGGGTGGCTAAACAACCTGGTGGCGTGATGACCCACAAGTATAGGGGGTGTATCGCAGTATTTTTGATAAGTAAGAGTGTCAAACCCAACGAGGAGCAGAAGGTGCTGGCTAGTGGTATGGATCAGGAATTCTCTGCAAATACTTAGCAAACGGATTTTTAGGGGGTTTTGATAAAGCAAGTAAATAAAGTATGAGTAAACAAAAGACAATAAGAATAAATGCAGCAAGTGGCCCAATCCTTTATGCAGCAAAGGACAAGCCGGTTGTATTACTTAAGATGACCAAACGTTCTCGAGGACACATGGGAAGACTGTCAAGTGCTTTCGCTTCATATAGTTGATTAATATTCTTTAGCTTGCTAAGTGTTGTGTGGGTGAACCTATGCTAATGTACCGACCTTCCTAGGACTAATACATACTTGTGATTATACCCCTTGCAAACATCCGTAAGTACAAGAAAGTAATTAAGGTAGAAACCTAACCACAACTTTAAACTCTAAGACCCTTACGTCCCTTGTGCAATGGTTTCCTAACGGGGGTTCAGGTTTCTGTCACTCCGGCAACCCCTACGATTAGTAGCCAAATACACAATGCATTCCCCTAGGCCCATATAGGTGAAGTGTCATGTAGTCGATGTTCACATGACACCACTAGAAGAAATACACCACAACTTAAATATCAAATTATTGAATCTTTGTCAACACAACTCCACTACTAACAACATGACTTCTCCCATGTCCTCAAGAACAAAACAAACTACTCACAAGACATCATATGGATCATGATCAGAGATGGAATAATGATGTATAACAATCTGAACATAAACAATAATTCAATGGTTCACTCAATAGCATCAACTACAAAGAGTAATCAACACCGGGAAAGTTTCCCCTATGAACTATGCAAGATTCAACGCAATTGTTACAGCAATATGGAGATGGTGATGAGGGTGCTGATGGTGATGATGGTGGTGATGATGATGATGATCCCGATGAAGTCCAGCTTGATGATGGTGTTGATGGCGACGATCTCCCCTCTCCGAGAAGGAATTCCCCCGGCAGAAATCTGTCTGCCGGAGAGATCTTTCTCTCTCGGTGTTTTCCGCCCCGCAGAGGCGGCGGAATCTTTCTGTGGTCGCTCCCCGAGTCTTAGGGTTTCGGGAGGATAATATACGCCAGAGGGGAGTGCTACGGGTGGACCAGGGCGGCCACACCACCTGGTGGCGCGGCCTAGGCTGGCTGCCTGGTGGGGTGTGGGCCCCTGTGGCCCATCTCCAGCCCTTCCTCGCTTCCTTCGTCTTCGGAAAAATAGGATTTTCCGTATATTTTCCCGGATTTTCTGATCTTCGAATTTTTCCTCCAAACAGCACCTTTTCCATCGAATCCGATCGCAGTGTCCATGCTCCATAAGTCATCAACCATGCAAAAACAGATGAAATAACATAAGTATCACCTCTCAATACAAAATATATCAATGAATAACAGTGAATTATGACATAGAATAGTGATGCAAAATGGACGTATCAACTCCCCCCAAGCTTAGACTTCGCTTGTCCCCAAGTTTAAACCGAGCTCAATAAACATGACCTCAGGTTTATGGAGTGAAGAGTCGATAAAAGAATACGGACAAGAAGCATCACATTCATCAATACATAGATCATAATAGAAGATAACTCACTATTATATAACTCAACTTGCAATGAGTAAAGGAAACACAATAAAGATACATAAAGTAAATCATAATTGGTAATGGCAAACTTAGCTCTTGGTCGAAGAATAGTTGATAATTTGCTAGAGTTCACAAATAACTGGTTTTCAATGATAGCTTTCAAAGTAGTAGACACCAAGATAAGAGCAATGTGCAAAACAAGGAACATAACAAACATGATTGAATAAATCATCATATGAATGAATGAAACACAACAACTCAAAATACTTGCTGAGATAGAAGGGAATAGGTTTACTGACTCAACTAAAAAGTAAAAAGAAAGGCCCTTCGTAGAGGGAAGCAGGGATTGCAAGTCTCATAAAGAGCTCCCAAAAATTATGATACTTACTAGCTTTCAGCTCTCATTGCCCTATCATAGGCATCTTTAGGTGATTAAGGTTAAAGTGATCAAATATGAGGATATGCATTGACAAGTTGTAAATTGAGAATCTCATGCCCCTTGAATATGAGGGCCGCTCCTCATGCTACTCAAGTTTAGTCACCGGTAAGTTCTTGTCATCGTAAACATATGTGTATCATAGAGAACCGCCAACAGGGTGCCCCTTGCCTGGTGATACGGAAGAATCCCCATATCAAAATGACAAGGCAAGCAGACAACAAGCATCTCAGCAATCTTCTTATTTACCATGGGAATATGGTGTTTTCTCTCTCTTTCCTCTTTTCATAATATCTCTTTTTTTCTTTTCTCTTTTTCTCAATCTCTATCTCTTTTTTTATAAGAAGAATGCTTCATAGATGCTCGTTATGGTTACGCTGCAGGTTTCCACCATGTCAGCATGGATTAGACCAGCGGCCCAGGAATTTCTCTAAAACACATGCATAACTCCATGGACTTACAAGCTCCCCTTTCATTTCACACCGACGACATCCATAGACAAAAGAACATGATATCAACTAGGTACAAGGTACCAGTGCAATGTTGAAAGCGTTCCCCATGACAGCATGGTTCTGCTAATTCACAACTTACAAAGCGCAAGCATATACGCAACATAGGTGAGCACAATGGTTCAAGTTTATTAAGTGCAAGAAAGTAAAGTGTGCCATCAAGTTCGTGAGAGGTTTAATCACTAATTTTCACATAACAAGTTTAATTTGGGAGGTAGATAAAAACATGAATTTACTTGGAATAGCAATAATGCTAATAGGTAGGTATGGTGGACATAAATGGCGTGGGTTTTGGTTTAAAGGAGTGGATGCACGATAAGAATTCCCTCTCAGTACAGGTTTTTGGCTAGCAAGGCTGGGTAGCAAGTATAAGAGTTGAAGGAAACAAGCAAACATACAAGTGATAAAAACAAACATGCAATCTTCCTTGGAAGCACAAAAGATCTTAACTAGAGAATACTAAACTTATGGGCAAATCAAGAAAGAAAGATGATGAAATTATATTTCTTTAGAGTACTTTTATCTTTTCATTCAACGCTCAAAAATAGTGTTGCTACTGACCGAGCCAGGTTTGCCAAAACCAACTAAATTAACTCAATGATCCCAAAGTGATACCAATACTAACAACAAGATCAATCATATAACCACGAATTGAAAACTAGTATAAGATATGCAAAAGAGTAAATGATAGAACTTCTCATTAATAATCCATAACGGCAACTCACACCAAGGGATACATATCTAACGAGAGAGGGGACACTTCCAAAATGCAAACCATCCTACATAATAACTTCTCTATTCATGATATGACTCTACTAAAAAGGTGAAAAGATAGAAGATAGTGATGTGATACCGTGGCACTCCCCCAAGCCTGGAACAAACCAAGGGGATGCCAAACCTGATGACGAATTTACTCTTTCGGTGGTGGTGGTATCCTCTCATCTTCGTCCGACTTCCAGGGTAAGGGCTTCCCATCAACAAAGGACATCGTGGTCTCTAGCATCCTGAAACTTGTAGCAACACTTATGCGTTTAAATCTAACTTCGTACTCATAGTTTTGATTTTGAACATCGTAGAGCTGTGCTTGAAGTTCATTGGTTGTTTGGCAGAGTGAGAGGACTTCATCCTTGAGCTCAGCGGTCTCCTTTTGGTGATTGGCGATGAGTTCGGAACAAATCTTATGGATGATATCCACTTCGCGTTCCGCCATCTTCCTATACCTAAAGACTTCTTGCTCTAGTGCTTCCATCCTGTCCTCCAGACTTCCTTCACCGTTAGGGCCTCGAACCTCTTTTATCCGGAGCTCCCCATCTTCAAGCAACAACTCCTTGGGATGAATCTTCAACTCTCTCATGTATGGGTTGATGATATCCTCTAAAGAATTTTCCTTGGCTGATCCAGAGGAAGACATTGTAGCTCCAAATCTGGAACCCTGCCTATCAGAAACAGATCAAAACAAAAACACGACGAAAACATGATATACGAACCTCGGGAGATTGGGGGGTTATATATTACGAAGTTTCATAACAAAAGGAAAGTAATGGGAGAAAACGAGTCGGAGGCGGAGTCTGGGGTGGCCACACCACCTAGTGGTGCGGCCAGGGGTGGGCCCGCGCCACAGGGTGGTGTGAGCCACCCTGGCTCTGTTTCCGTCCCTCTTTCACTTTGTAGCTTTCCTTATTGACTAAAAACTGCAAAAAATATAGTTGGATAGTATTTTCGTAGAACTTTCCTTACCAGAACTATTACCTATTTGAAAGTGGACTCTGCAGGTCTCTGAATTTGGTCCTTGATAAATTTTTCTGGAGTTATAACTTCAAAGGCATCAACATCTTCATTGTAAGAATCCCCAGCAATATAGTGTTTGAGTCACTGCCCATTCACTACTTGTGTAGTATTATCTTTTAAAGAAGAAATTTTTATTGCTCCTAAACGGTATACTTCCTCTATAATGAAAGGTCCTTCCCATTTTGACAGTAGCTTTCCTGCAAAAAATCTGAGACGATACCTATACAATAGAACTTTCTCACCAACATGAAATTCTCTCTTGAGTATTCGCTTGTCATGCCATATTTTAACTTTTTCCTTAAAGAGCCTAGCATTTTCATAGGCTTCACTCCTCCATTCATCTAAAGAACTTAAGTCAAATAATCTTTTCGCCAAATGAGCTTACAATCTCTATTTAGTTCTTTAACTTCAAAGAAGCTTTGTGTTCTAATTCTAAGGGTAGGTGACAAGCTTTCCCATAAACCATTTTATAAGGAGACATCCCCATAGGATTTTTGTAAGCAGTTCTATAAGCCCATAAAGCATCATTCAACTTCTTAGCCCAGTTTTTTCTAGACCAATTAATGCCTTTTTGCAAGATAGATTTAATTTCTCTATTTGATAACTCTACTTGCCCGCTAGTTTGGGGGTGATAAGCTGAAGCAATTCTATGATTAACATCATATTTAGCAAGGGTCTTCCTAAAACCACCATGAATGAAATGAGAACCCCCATCAGTCATGAGATACCTAGGCACCCCAAACCTAGGAAAGATAACATCCTTAAGCATTTTTAGAGAAGTCTCCCCGTCAGCACTCTTTGTAGGAATGGCATCTACCCACTTAGTAACATAATCAATGGCAACAAGAATATGAGTGTAGCCTTTCGAAGGAGGGAAAGGACCCATAAAGTCGAATCCCCAACAATCAAAAGGTTCAATAACTAGAGAGTAGTTCATAGGCATTTCATTGCGTCTAGAAATATTACCAACACGCTGACATTCATCACAAGATAAAACAAATTTTCTTGCATCTTTAAAAAGGGTAGGCCAGTAGAAACCTGATTGTAGCACCTTTTGTGCAGTTCTATCTCCTGCATGATGTCCTCTGTAAGAACTACCATGACATTTACGCAATATCTCCTTTTGTTCATATTCTGGAACACATCTTTGCATAATAACATCCACTCCTTCTTTGTATAAGTGTGGGTCATCCTCAAAATAATGCCTCAAGTCATCAACCATGCAAAAACAGATGAAATAACATAAGTATCACCTCTGAATACGAAATATATCAATGAATAACAGTGAATTATGACATAGAATAGTGATGCAAAATGGACGTGTCATGGCGCAGCCAGGGCTGACCCGCGCCAGGGGGTGGTGTGGGCCCCCTGTGGCCCATCTCCACTCCCCCTTTTGGCATCCTCCGTCTTCTGGAAAATAGAATTTTCCATGTATTTTCCTGTATTTTAGCCGCTCAGGCATTTCTTCTAGCCACCCAGGCATTTCTCTAACACATATACAAACTCCATGAGCTTACAAGCTCCCGTTTTATTTCACACCGCCGAGATCCATAAACAAAAGAACATGATATCAACTGAATAATAAGTGCAATGTTGAAAACGTTCCCCATGACAACATGGTTCTGCTAATTCTCAACTTATAAAGTGCAAGCACATACGCAACATAGATGGACGCAATGGTTCAAGTTTATTAAGTGCAAGAAAGTAAAGTGTGCCATCAAGTTCGTGAGAGCCTTAATCACTAATTTTCACATAATAATTTGGAAGGGTAGATAAAAGCATGAATATACTTGGGATAACAATAATGCCAATAGGTAGATATGGTGGACGCAAATGGCATAGGTTTTAGTTTCAGGACTAGATGCACGAGAAGTATTCCCTCTCAGTACAGGTTTTTGGCTAGCAAGGCTAAGCAACAAGCATAAGAATTAAAGGAACAAACAAACATACAAGTGATAGAAATGATCATGCAATATTCCTTGGAAACACAAAAGATCTTAACTAGAGAATACTAAGCTTATGAGCCAAACAAGAAAGAAAGATGATGAAATTATATATCTTACAAGTACTTTTCTTTTTTTCTATTCAATCTTCAAATAGTTCTACTACTGACCAGAGCTAGGTTTGCCAAAACCAATCTAAATTTACTTAATGATCCCAAAGTGATACCAATACTATTAACAAGATCAATCATATAACAGAGATTGCGAACTAAAATAAGATGTGCAAAAAGTAAATGATAGAACTTCTCATTAATATTCCATAACGGCAACTCACACCAAGGGATACATAAATATCTAACTAGAGGGATACTTCCGTAATGCAAACCATCCTATATGATAACTTCTCTATTCATGATATGACTCTACTAAAAAGGTAAAAGATGAAAGGTAATGATATGATACCGCGGCACTCCCCCAAGCTTGGAACAAACCAAGGGGATGCCAAAACCTGATGACGAATTACTCCTTCGGTGGTGGTGGTGTTCTCTTGATAAGCTTTTCGATCAATTCCTTCAAATCCTCAATCTCGAAGGTGAGCGTATGAATCAACTCCTAATTATGCTCAATACGGTTCATGATCATGTCGGGGTGTGAATCCCAGCCCTTGCGATTCTTTCCCCATTCTTCCTCTTTGAAGTATTCTTTCCCTGCATGGTTAGAACGAGGCATATCCCAATTGGAGGGTAGTTTTTCCTTGGGCATATTTTGGAATTGCTGCTCATGAATAAGGGTATGGAAGGGATTCTTGGTACGTGGAGGAGGTGCCGTGAAGCCAAGCCATGACGCGGAACCTTTCCTCCAGTGGACATCCGTGCAGTCCTTTTGAACTTGGCAGGGTTTACCACCACTCCAATGCTTGCAATGGTGGTGCTGGTGTGCGGATGCTGGTCTTCCTTTGCCTCTTCTTCAACTTCACTCTTGATCTCCTCCTCCTGCTCAAGGTCTTGGAGATCATCTTTCGCAGGCTCCTTGCGCTTATTGTTGGCAGAGACCATCGTGCTTCTAAACTTGAGAGTAGATCCTGACAGAAACAGATCGAAACGAAAACACGACGAGAACATGATATACGAACCTCGGGGGATCCAGGGGATTATATATTGTGAAGTTTAACATCAAAAGGAAAGTACTGGGAGAAAATGGGCCGGAGATGGGCTCCGGGGTGGCCACACCCCCTGGTGGCGTAGCCAGGTGGGCCCGCGCCACGGGGTGGTGTGAGCCACCCGGGCTCCGTTTCCGTCCCTCTTTCGACTCATTAATTCCCATGTTAGATAAAAAATGCAAAAGTATAACTTGAAAAGTTTTTCACGGACCTTTCCTTACCAGAACTATTACCTATTCGAAAACGGACTCTACAGGTCTCTGAACTTGGCCTTTAATAAATTCTTCCGGAGTCATTGCTTGAATTATATCAATATCTTCATTGTAAGAATCTCTAGAAATATAGTGCTTGAGTCTTTGACCATTCACTACTTGTGTAGTGTTGTCTCTTAAGGAGGAAATTTTTATTGCGCCAGAACATTATACCTCTTCAATAACGAAAGGTCCTTCCCATTTTGAAAGTAGTTTCCCTGCAAAAAATCTGAGACGAGACCTATACAATAGAACTTTCTCACCAACATGAAATTCTCTCTTAAGAATTCTCCTATCATGCCATCTTTTAACTTTTTCTTTAAAGAGTCTAGAATTTTTGTACGCCTCACTTCTCCACTCATCTAAAGAACTCAAGTCAAACAATCTTTTCTCACCGACAAGTTTGAAATCTCTATTAAGTTCTTTCACTGCCCAATAAGCTTTGTGTTCTAATTCTAAAGGCAGGTGACAAGCTTTTCCATAAACCATTTTGTAAGGAGACATTCCCAAAGGATTTTTATAAGCAGTTATATAAGCCCATAAGGCATCATTCAACTTCTTAGCCCAACGTTTTCCAGATCTATTAACAGCCTTTTGTAGGATAGATTTAATTTCTCTATTTGATAGTTCTACTTGCCCACTGGTTTGGGGATGGTAAGCTGAAGCAATTATATGATTGACGTCATATTTAGCAAGGGTCTTCCTAAAACCACCATGAATGAAATGTGAACCTCCATCAGTCATAATATACCTAGGCACTCCAAACCTAGGAAAGATAACATCTTTTAGCATTTTTAAAGAGGTCTCACCATCAGCACTTTTTGTAGGTATGGCTTCCACCCACTTAGTAACATAATCAACATCAAAGAGAATATGATTATAACCTTTTGAAGGAGGAAAAGGACCCATAAAGTCAAAACCCCAACAGTCAAATGGTTCAATAACAAGAGAGTAATTCATAGGCATTTCATTGCGTCTAGAAATATTACCAACTCGTTGACATTCATCACATGATAAGATAAACTTTCTTGCATCTTTAAAAAGGGTAGGCCAATAAAAACCTGATTGTAGAACCTTTTGTGCGGTTCTATCTCCAGCTTGATGCCCTCTATAGGCACTACCATGACATTTCCGCAATATCTCTTTTTTCTCATATTCTGGAATGCATCTTCACATAATACCATCCACTCCCTCTTTATATAAATGTGGGTCATCCCAAAAATAATGCCTAAAATCATAAAAGAATTTCCTTCTTTGCTGGGCCATAAAGGTTGGAGGTAAATACTTGGAAACAATAAAGTTAGCATAATCAGCATACCAAGGACTCTCTCACGAACTTACCCCTATTACAGCCAACTATTCATTTGGAAAACTATCATTAACAGGTATGGGGTCAAAAGAAATGTTTTCCAACCGAGATAGGTTATCAGCGACAGGATTTTCATCACCTTTCCTATCTATAATATGTAGATCGAACTCTTGTAAAAGTAACACTCATATAATAAGCCTAGGCTTAGCATATTTCTTTGTCATAAGATACTTAATAGCAGCATGATCAGTATGAATGGTAACTTTTGAATCAATAATATAAGGTCTAAACCTATCATAGACAAAGATAATGGCTAAAAATTCTTTTTCAGTAGTAGCATAATTCTTTTGAGCAGCATCAAGAGTCTTACTAGCATAATGGATGACATTCAACTTTTATCTATTCGTTGTCCAAGAACAGCACCTACAACAAAATCACTAGCATCACACATAATTTCAAAGGGCAAACTCCAATCAGGTGGTTGAACAATTGGAGCAGTTATTAAAGCTTTCTTTAGAGTTTCAAATGCTTCCTTACAATCATCATCAAACACAAAAGGTACATCTTTTTGGAGAAGATTAGTAAGAGTTTTTGATATCTTGGAGAAATCTTTAATAAACCTTCTATAGAAACCAGCATGACCAAGGATACTACGAATACCTTTGACATCCCTAGGACAGGGCATTTTCTCAATTGCTTCAACTTTGGCTCTGTCAACTTCAATGCCTATTTGAGAAATTTTATGTCCAAGGACAATTCCTTCATTGACCATGAAGTGACATTTCTCCCAATTAAGAACAAGATTGGTTTCTTCACATCTCTACAAAACTTTATCAAGGTTATGCGAACAATTATCAAAAGAAGTTCCATAGATGGAAAAATCGTCCATGAATACTTCCACAATTTCCTCACAAAAACCATGAAAGATAGCAGACATGCATCTTTGAAAAGTAGCAGGAGCATTGCACAAACCAAAAGGCATACGCCTATAAGCATAAGTTCCATAAGGGCACGTAAAAGTGGTTTTCTCTTGATCTTGTTGTTTAACAGCAATTTGAGAGAACCCAGAGTATCCATCAAGGAAACAAAAATGAGTCTTCTTAGACAACCTTTCTAACATTTGATCAATGAAAGGCAGTGGCTAATGATCCTTTTTAGTAACTTTGTTAACTTTTCTAAAATCGATGCACATTCTATAACCAACTACTACTCTTTGGAGAATAAGCTCATCATTCTCATTAGGCACAACAGTAATACCTCCTTTCTTAGGGACACAATGAACAGGACTAACCCACTGACTATCAGCAATAGGATAAATAATACCAGCATCAAGGAGTTTTAATACCTCATTTCTTACCACTTCCTTCATCTTCAGATTTAAACGATGTTGATGTTCTACCACTGGTTTTGCAGGTTCTATGTTAATAGCATGCTGACATATAGTAGGATAAATCCATTTTAAATCGTCAAGAGTATAACCCATAGCCCCTCGGTGTTTCTTCAACACTTCTAGTAATATTTCCTCTTCCTTTCTTGAAAGTTTAGAGATAATAATAACAGGATATATTTTCTTATCATCAATGTAAGCATATTTGAGATCGTCAGGTAAAGGTTTCAGATCGAAAACCGGATCTTTTTAGGTGGTAGTGTGGTACCCAGATCTTCCACAGGTAAGTTATGCTTAAGTATCTTGGGTTGACGAAGGAGAATCTCATCAATCTCATTTCTTTCTTTCATGAAGATTTCACTTTCGTGGTCTTCCATAAATTGCTGCAAAGCATTGTTAGGAGCAAGAGAAATAGAAGCAAGTTGTTCAACTCTAAAATCCTCATCAGGCAATTCATTTTTATAGGGAACTTTAGCAAATTTTGAAAAATTAAACTCATAAGATTCTCCATCGAATTTGGTTAAAATTTTCTCCCTTTTACAATCTATAATGGCTCCACAAGTGTTCAAGAAAGGTCTACCAAAAATGATAGGATAAGTTTTACTAGCAGCTGAACCTAGTACTAGAAAATCTGCAGGATATTTAATCTTACCACAAAGAACTTCCACGTCTCTTACAATACCAATTGGAGAGATGGTCTCTCTATTAGCAAGGTGAATAACCACATCAATTTATTCTAGTTCACACGGACCAATTTCATGCATAATTTCTTTGTAAAGCTCATAAGTAATAGCACTTGCACTTGCACCAACATCACATAAACCATAATAGCAATGATCACCTATTTTAACAAAAAGCATAGGGATGCTAGCTTCCCTAGTTCTACCAGATGTGAAACAATATTGGAGGAATCCTCACAGAAGATAATGTGTCCATCTTCTACACTTTTAGTGACAAGGTCTTTCACAACTGCTACTGCAGGTTCAACGTTTATTTGTTCATCAGGCCTTACAACTCTCTTTGTACTTTTGTTAATTACACTAGTTATCATAGAATGCTCCTTTACCTTATCAGGGAAAGGTATTTTCTCGATATAAGGTTTAGGTAAAATACGATCTATGGTGCAAATCTCAGTACTTCTAGCAGGAACACAATCAACAATATCTTTATGTGGTGCATGATACTTGTTCCGTTCCTTTTTGGGAATTTCAATATAAGAGGCAAAATCCCTAAAACAATTTGCAATAACTTGAGAATCAAGACCATAAACATTACTAATATTATGAAAGTCATCAGTTCCCATAAAAGATTTAATGCATTCATAATCATAATTTATACCTGACTTTCTTCCTTTGTCATTCTCCCATGCTTCAACATTGTCTTTAATACGGTCTAGAAGATCCCATTTAGCTTCTTGTTCCATACGTGTAAATGATCCAGAGCAAGAAGCATCCAATAGATCCTTATCATGAAGAGAAAGCCTTGCATAAAAGTTATCGATAATAATATTATTAGGGAGCTCATGAGTAGGACATTTGAGCATTAGTGACTTCAATCTCCCCCAAGCTTGAGCTGTACTCTCCATCACGAGGCCAAAAGTTATATGTTTGATTCCGATCTTTATGAATCTCACTAGGAGGATAAAATTTGGAATAAAAGAGAGGTACACTTTCCTCCCATTCAGGAGACTGGCCATTCTTTAGCAGCTTATACCATTCCTCAGCTCTTCCTTTCAATGACAGCGAGAATAACTTATTCTTGACTTGATCTGTTGTAATACTTGCACACTTGAACAACCCGCATAATTCGTGTATAAAAAGCAAATGATCACCAGGATGGACAGTTCCATCTCCAAAATAGTAGTTATTCATAACACAATCAACAATTCTTGTAGGTATCTTAAAAGGATCAATTTCAACAGGTGGTGGTTCATCTACTAACTTAGCAGTGGTAGTAGCATTCTGAATTAATAAACTAAGTGAATTATCCATATTGAAAATAAAGTAACAAATGGAAATAAACAATACTCACAAACCCAAGAGTAACAAGCTAACTCGATGAACTCATGGGGGAATGAACTTTGGCTTGGTAGAAATGTAGATCAGGACCTCCTCTTGCTTTCTACCAAAGGGATTTGGAATTGGTTGGGTAGAATGGGAGATCCTCAAGGAATTGTGTTTCAACAATGGGAGAGAGAGATTCAAGAATGAGATATGAACTAAATGCCTGACCTACTCAAGGTGGAATAAGTGGTATTTATACCCAAGGGAGAAATCTAGTCGTTTAGAGCATTTCTACGAAGTCCGATTTCAAGTTCGGTTGGACCGGCCCACACACTGGACCACCCGGTATACATCCCGATAGACCGGAATCCAAACTGGAAAAGTCCCTGTACGTGAGCCCGGATAGACTCGGTATAATAAACCGAGAATCCTGGTTTGGGTTTGGTTTTCCGACGCTGGCACCGGACCGCTTGGTATGGGAGCCGGTTCAACCGGCCTGTACACCGAACTTGGCAGAGATGCTATGAAAAGTAGATTTCTCTCTCCTCTCTCTTTGGTGATGGAACAAGTGGGTGTATGGGATGTGTATAAGGCTTAGGAATTCATCCCCAACAAGCTCATCGAGATAACCCCTCTTAATAGTGTGGAGTTCCTAAAGACTCAAGTTACATATAAAAGGCAAAACTTTGGCACACCTCTTTGTTATCGAAATGGGGGGTCTGTGATGATCTTCCGACATACCAGCAGACTAAAACCAATTTAAGACACTAGTAGGTAGCATTAGTCCACTCTAACTACGGAGTCATTGTCAACCAAAAACAGTAGAGGGTAAACTACCCTTTCAATATCCCCCTTTTTGGTTGGCGATGACAAACCAAGCTAGAGTTCACAAGGATATAAAAAGAGAGCTATAAACCGAGGAATTCCATAAAGACATACGTGAGCTCCCCCATAAAGTATGAACTTGGTTGAATTTGCGTTTGAATGCAAGGTGCACGTAAATAGAGTATGGAGAGCTTCCCACATGTCTTCATGAAGGCAAGCATAAGATGACAAGATATAAAGCATGGATATCTATGCTAAGCTAGATAGATAATAGAAGTACACATAGTCATAGCACAATAGACATATCCATGGTTCACACACATAGCACAAACTTGTCCAACACACGGAAGGAGAGCAAATAGTTCCAACGCGAAAGCAAATGGAAAGCACAATGCCATAAGAAGCAAAGAGAAATCAAGGGGCATTGTGCAAATGGCGAACCCCGAAAAACCCCCGGCAAGGAACCCGTAGATACCTAAATGAACTCTACTCTTCTCCCCCATTAGCATCGAAACACCAAAAAGAAAGAGAAGTATAGTGATGCTAACGGAACCCAACTAGAATAACGTAGGAGGCGGAGGAGGGTGAACGGGGGCATCTTCGTCTTCATGGATCTCCTCTTCATCATCAGCCTCATCATCATCAGAACTAGGAGGAGCAGTAGAGGAACCACTAGGGCCAACAGGAGGAAACTGACTGGGGAAGTAGCCAAAGAGCATAGCATCATCAATTGGCGGCATCTCATAGTTGACATAACGAACTAGAGTCATCTCGGGACCATTCGATGGAGGAGTGACATTCTGGGTTACGAGAAACTCACTGTGCCTGCACCGAGTCTCTTGGCTCATCTCAAGAGCCTTGTGGCTCACATCATAGGACGAGCGGCACATCTGAAACAGCCGCCTAAAGAACGTGGCAGCACCACCCTTGTTCCTGGGACGAGAGGAGGACTCTCCAATAGGACGACGAGAACCAGCCCTAGTAGCAAAGCGAGGCTAAGGATCATGAACAGCCTTGGTGTCCTACTCGGGAGGCCTCATCTCAGGAACATCAGGAGACAGACCACAAAGAGAAAGGGTAAGCTGCTCCTGTGTCACACGATCACTAGCCATCACACCGGAAGGCACAACCTTGTTGAGCAGCTTTTGCACATACACGCAGAAAGTGGGGGTCATCCTGTCCAAAGCAGCCCGCCGCAGCTCGCAGTACACAAAGTCACAGCCATCAATCTTCATCAACCTGCCAGGGAGACACTAGTACAGTAGATTGGCGAAGAACCCACGGCAGTTTGTAGTATCTCCAACTCAGGGAACAAGCGACAGACAGAAGATGCTAGCCAAAGTGTGATAGTAGAAGTACATGCCAGAGATGCATGGAGGAGCATACTCAGAATCCTTGGGAAAGCAGAAAGCAAGAGTGTCTGTGATACGTCCATTTTGCATCACTATTCTATATCATAATTTACTGTTATTCATTGATATATTTCATATTAAGAGATGATACTTATGTTATTTCATCTATTTTTGCATGGTTGATGACTTTTGGAGGATGGACCATTGAAGTCAGGATTCTGATGGAAAAGGCACTGTTTGTAGGCGAAATTCGCGAAGATCAGAAATCCCCGAAAATATATGGAAAATCCTATTTTTTCAAGAAGACGAAGGAAGCCAGAAGGAGAAGTGGAGATGGGCCATAGGGGGGCCACACCACCTTGGCGCGGGCCAGCCCTGGCTGTGCCACCAGGCGGTGTGGCCACCATGGCCCACCTCTTGCATTGCCCTTTGGCATATATAATCTCCACGAAACCCTAAGACTCGGGAGCGACCATAGAAAGATTCCGCCGCCTCTGCGGGGCGGAAAACTGCAGAGAGAGACAGAGCTCTCCAACAGGCAGAAATCTACCGGGGAAATTCCTTCCCGGAGGGGGGAGATCATCGCCATCAACACCGTCATCAAGATGGACTTCATTGGGATCATCATCATCATCTCCACCAGCACTAGCACCACCACTCCATACCGCTGTAACAATTGGGTTGAATCTTGCATAGTTCTTAGGGGAAACTTTCTCGGTGTTGATTACTTGTTGTGGTTGATGCTATTGAGTGGAACCATTGAATTATCATTCATGTTCAGATTGTTACTTATCATTACTTCATCTCTGATCTTGATCCATATGATGTCTCGTGATTAGTTCGTTTAGTTCTTGAGGACATGGGAGAAGTCATGTTGTTAGTAGTGGAATTGTGTTGAGAAAGATCCAATAGTTTGATATTTAAGTTGTGGTGTTATTCTTCTAGTGGTGTCATGTGAACGTCGACTACATGATACTTCACCTTTATGGGACTAGGGGAATGCATTATGTATTTGGCTACTAATCGTAGGGGTTGCTAGAGTGACAGAAACCTGAACCCCCATTAGGAAACCTTTGCACAAGGGAGTGTAGGATCTCAAAGTTTAAGGTTATGGTTAGGTTTCTATCTTAATTACTTTCTTGTAGTTGTGGATGCTTGCAATAGGTATAATCACAAGTATGTATTAGTCCTAGGAAGGTCAGTACATTAGCATAGGTTCACCCACACAACACTTATCCAACTAGAGAAGATTAATCAACTATATGAAGCGAAAGCACTTGACAATATTCCCATGTGTCCTCGAGAACATTTGGTCATCTTAAGTAATACAACCGGCTTGTCTTTTGCTAAAGAAAGGATTGGGCCACTTACTGCAATTATTATTATTTTATTTTATTTACTCGCACTTTATTTATCTGCATTATCAAAAACCCCTAAAAATCCGTTTGCTAAGTATTTACAAAGAATTCCTAATCCAAGCCACTTGTCAACACCTTCTGCTCCTCGTTGGGTTCGACACTCTTACTTATCAAAAATACTGCGATACACCCCCTATACTTGTGGGTCATCAAGACTATTTTCTGGCGCTGTTACCGGGGAGTGAAGCGCTATTGGAGAGTGGAACTGGCAAAGGAAACTTCTACTGTGAGTATTTTATTTCTATTAGTTACTTTATTTCAATATGGATAATTCACTTAGTTTCTTATTTCGTAATGCTACTACCACTACTAAGGTAGTAGATGAACCTCCACCTGCTGAAATTGATCCTTTTAAGATACCTACAAGAATTGTTGATCGTGTTATGGATAACTACTATTTTGGAGATGGAACTGTCCATCCCGGTGATCATTTTCTCTTTATACACGAATTGTGTGGGTTGTTCAAGTGTGCAGGTATTACAACAGATCAAGTCAAGAAGAAGTTATTCTCATTATCGCTAAAAGGAAGAGCTGAGGAATGGTACAAGCTGCTGAAGAATGGCCAATCTCTTGAATGGGAGGAAGTCGTACCCCTCTTTTATTCAAAATTTTATCCTCCTAGTGAGATTCATAAAGATCGGAATCAAATATACAACTTTTGGCCTCGTGATGGAGAGAGTACAACTCAAGCTTGGGGGAGATTGAAGGTACTAATGCTCAAATGTCCTATTCATGAGCTCCCTAACAATAGTATTATCAATAACTTTTATGCAAGGCTTTCTCTTCATGATAAGGATCTATTGGATGCTTCTTGTGCTGGATCATTTACACGCAAGGAAGAAGAAGCTAAATGGGATCTTCTAGATCGTATTGAAGACAATGCTGAAGCATGGGAGAATGATAAAGGAAGAAAGTCAGGTATAAATTATGATTATAAATGCATTAAATCTTTTATGGGAACTGATGACTTTTATAATATTAGTAATGCTTATGGTCTTGATTCTCAAAGTATTGCAAATTATTTTAAGGCTTTTTCTTCTTATATTGAAATTCCTAAAAAGAAATGGAATAAGTATCATGAGACATATAAAGATATTGTTAGTTGTGTTCCTGTAAGAGATACTGAAGTTTATACTGCTAATCATATTTTACCTGAACCTTACATTGAGAAAATACCTTTCCCGGTTAAAGTAAAGGAACATTCTATGACAGCTAGTATGGTTAACGAAAGTACAAAGAAAGCTGTGGAACCTAATGAACAAATAGATGATGAACCTGCAGTAGCAAATATGAAAGACTTTGTCACTAAAAATGTAGAAGATGGGCACATTATCCTTTGTAAGGATACTTCTAAAAAAATTCACACCCTAATGGAACTAGGAAAGCTAGTGTCCCTGTGTTTTCTGTCAGAATAAGTGATCATTGCTACAATGGTTCATGTGATAGTTATATCGTTAAATTTATGCATGATACTTAAAGTTATTATGAGAGAGAAAAAATTGTTCTTATGCATCTCAATAATATTAAGTTTCCTCGCTTTATGTTGAAAGTCTTTATGTTGCACTTGTTTTGCCTTCCTATGCTAGTAGCCTTTGGTTTCAATAATTTAATTTCTTACAAAATTCCTTTGCATAGGAAGTGGGTTAGACTTTAAAATGTGTATATTTGCTTCTTGATGCTCTCTTTTACTTCAATTCATATTCTTCTGTGAGCATCATTGAAATTTATCATGCCTATCTTAATGGATTAAAGAAAGAGCTTTTTGGGAGACAACCCAATATATTTTTGCTTTCAGTTTATTTTTGTTTATTTGAGTCTTGGAAGTTATTACTTCTGCAATAACCTCTCCTTATCCTTTTTGTTTGGTTTTTGTGTCAAGATTAGCCTCTAATGAGAGAGAATTAAGACTTGGGGAAGTCACTGTCCCGAAACAGATTTTTGTGCTTCACTACAAAAAATCGTGAAAAATCTCAGAACGTCGTACTAATCTGTAATGTTTTGTGTGCATGCCCCAGGTTATTATTTAACTTTCGTTAGTTTTGCACTTTTTGATTTGAGCAACAGAAGATTTTCGAAAAAAATTGATCTTTACCTGTTGATTTGTTTTGACAGATTTCTGCCATTTCTGCATTTGCCTCTTAAATAGATTTCCTTTTTGAATTCCTTTTGGGATTTCGAGAGGAGTTGTTTCAGTAGCTTATGTTTTGATGGATTTTAGTTGAAATTGAACTTGAAGGTTTATTACCTCGCATGCACTAATGTTGCTAATGAGAATTGTGTGAAGTTTTGTGTGAAAGAAATTTCCAGGTTGTAGGAGAAAACAATGTAATAAAGTGGTGAATGGTCAAAGACTCAAGCAATATGTTTATGAAGATGAAGATATTAATGTTATTCAAGTGGTGACTCTGGAAAAATTTATTAAAGACCAAATTCAGAGACCTGCAGAGTCCGTTTTCAAATAGGTAATAGTTCTGGTAAGAAAAGGTCCGTGAAAAACTTTCCAAGTTATATTTTTGCAGTTTTTATCTAACATGGAAAATAATGAGTCGAAAGAGGTACGGAAACGGAGCCCGGACGGCTCACACCACCCCGTGGCACGGGACCACCTAGTGTAACACCCTAAATCTTTAATCAAGGTTATCAAAGTTCAAATCACCCAATTTAGGGTTAACAAAAACTTTTTATTATTAAAATAATTATGAATGCATGTGTTTGTTGCATTAGTATAGAATTGTGTGTAAATGCCATGTTTGATTGTTCTAAATGATATGAAATGGTTTAAAGGTGAATGCCACATCATCTAGACCATTTACAAACAAAATCCAAAGAAAAAGAAATCAAATAAGATTAAATAATGCAAATGGTCATTTTGACAATTTTAATCCACTAGGCCACTTTAGGTGTTCCTAGAAGTCAATTTCAAACAGAAACTTTCTCAACTCTTTTCACCCCTTGCTAGTACAAGTAAAGATCTACCAAGGCCCACTTTACAATCTTACAAAAACACTTAGCCACTAATTTTAAATGGCATTTGAAAATGGAATCCAAATCATATGAGAAGATCCCACTTTTATAAAAATCAACCAAACCAATTCACCTTGAAAATTCCCAGCAACCAGAGACTACCAAGCATAAGATCAGATCACACACCAAAAATCTTTTCAAAATTTGAATTTAAACTTCTTGCGGGCATTGTGTCGAACACCTGGCAGACAAAGTTAATCTGGCCTAACTATTATCTAGTCACAACCAGCACCAATGCACCACTCCTAGTTGCTATTTGCACCAGTGCCGAGCCATCCCGAGCCCTCCATGCCGGTCAACCATGGGCAAGCCCCACCAGACCGTCCCGAGCTTGCCCACGATGCCTAGGAGGTAGGCGAGGCCACACCGCTGCCCTCTGTCCCCTCCCCGAGCAGAGCCGAGCCCTGGACCACCGTAGAACAACCGCGCCCACCGTGTTTGCGCCATGCCGAGCACGCGCTAGAGTTTCGCGCCCGACAAGCGTGCACACGCCACGCCTCGACCACAGCCTGCGTGCACCGCTTCCCCACGACCCCAGGAACCGCTCGGACATGCCCGTTCGCTACCGCTTGACCTGCAGCCCCCGTATGCCGCGTCGAACGCCGCTTCTGCCGCGCAGAGCACCAGCCGCGCCCGACCAAATGCCACCGCCCCTAGCTGCGCCTTTATGCCGTAGATGACCGCCAGCAGACCGCGCATCGTCCCCTACCTCCAGCCATGACGATAGCACGTTGTACCGCCCTCGCCGGAGATGCCAACACATCCCGTTCGTTCGCTTCGTCGAACTATAAATAGAGGCCACCCCAGCCTCATTTTGCACTCCATCTCACTCCCCTCTCTCCACTGATCCTTCCACCCCATCCCCGGAGCAAGGCGGGCCGCCGTTTGCCGGAATTTTGCCGGAGCTTGCCCCAGCAGAGGAGAAGAGGCGCCGTTGATTGCGACTGCCCCAGGAGCCGCCGCAACCACGCCTAGAACCGCTGTCGTCCACCAGTTCGATCGCCCCCATCGCCACGTCTAGCTGGAGCCCCGGTAAGCCCCCACGTACCCCCACCATGCCGCGTTTGGGTTTGATCTCGCCGGAGCTGTTCACCGGAAACGATGAACCACGACCGTCGATTCTTGTTCTAATCGCATGGCTGAGATTGCCCCGTACCGCTTCGCTTAGGATTAGTCGCTGACATGTGGACCCCCCTGTCAGTTGCCCTCTTCGCCGCGGAGTGCCACTGGGCCGGCCCGTTAGTTTTCCCGCGCTAGCCCACATATCCAAATAGATGTTTTTCTATTTAGATATAAACTAGATTCTGTCCACTTGTTTAAAAATCAACTCAGAAAGATTCACTTAACCAAAATTCATGATTCAAATTTTGTTAGAAAGATAATTAAAATATCTATCCAAGCCCGTTGGATTTAAATCAATTAGAGTTAGAGATCACCTATAGCAAAAAAACAAGACATAGACTTTTCTACATTTAAACATTTTTCAAAAACCAACCATAATAGCTTTTGAGTTGATTCCAACTCTCAAAAATCACATTTGACAATATCTATCTGAATATGTAATAATATCTAGGATTGCATGTAGTGACTTTGGACTAGTACCAAAATAATGCTATTAGGGCATTTCTAGTCACTTTAAATCATTTAAATAATAAACCTAAACTTAGTGAAATATGATCAAACATTTAAAACACATTCCCATGTATTAGAATATGTGGTGATGACATGTGTCCACATGATCCCATATTTTAATTGGAGAATATTAAATCTTAAATATTTTCAATGAGTATAAATTACTTTTCTCAAATAAAATAAATGAAACTAGTTCTTTAAATCTTGTGATGAGTGTGATGATGCTAGATTATCAAGTGTGTGCTTTGGTGTGCTAAATAGACTAGTTAAGTATTGTTTGGTGACTGTGTATCCCGTATGTATTTATAGACGATGGTACCGACCAAGTCTACGAGGAGGAGGAGTTCTACCCCGAAGAAGACGAGGAGAACATCAATCACTACACCAATCAAGGCAAGCTAGAACTAAGTAAGTTAACACTTGCCCCCTTAACTTGAGCAAATGCTTTAGGCATGCTTTGGTTATACATTTTTAATTTATACCCATCACAAGTTTTACTCGCAAGCTTTACTTTTTACTTTACCAAAGTTTCTTTACTTTTAGCAATGCTTGGTGAGATTTTGGAAAGTAGTATAGATAGCATAAAAATTATAAAACTTGGCCTATCCTAGATGTAATTCTATGGCATGAGATTGAGATTAGCATCCCACCTTAGTGAACACTCTTAACTTAGTAGCTAGTGCTAAGCATAAAACTTGATCACTTTAGATGGGAATACTTGGTGAAAATACTTATGAAAACCTTGGAATGATGAGTCATTCTATTGAGATGTTTTGACATGTGTTGAGAAACACAAATGGTTTATGATGATGAAAATGTTGAGGCATGAGCCTTAGCCCTTTATAAAAACTGATGGTTGGGTTCGGATGCGATACCATTCCAATTTTACCGTACAACCACAATACCTGAATTGGGTAAGGCTTAGCCGAAAGTTTATATGCATTAGTATTCGTTTCCTCGCGAAAGAGGTTTGAGCTGAGGCTACCTCTTGATGTTGTCCACCTATGCAGTGCCCAGGATGGCAGATGGCCATGGCTGGGAGGCCAAGCTCATAGGAGAGGTGCTTATACTAGAGTGTGTAAAGGAAAGGTTATGATTGATTATCCGCATACTAAGTATGATGATTCAGGGTTATCCCTGATGGATGTATCGAATTTTGTGGTGAAAGTGTACCACCTCTGTAGAGTGTCAAACTATTCGAATAGCAGCGTCCGCGGTCATGGACAGTTGGAGTGGCCATACTGTTCCGTCATCAGATGTTTTCAAAATGACTTGTGAAATGAATTGTGACTTGACCTGACCACAACAGGGTTGTGACTATGAAAACTAAGTTCCCAACTTAGGTGATTTAGAACTCTATTTTATCTTTCTTTGTTTCTGAACTCAGCTTAGGTTTCAAATTTAGCTTTGCAAATAAACTTAGAGTTTATCATTCCTATTAGAACTACCTTACTTGTTAGTGATAGTTTGCGAGTACTTAAAGAGTACACATGGCTTTGTCCCTGGCTATTCTCGTGGCCAGACTATGAGGAGGACTATACGGAAGAAGGACAACAGGACGGCTACGACAACTAGGATCATCTCCCATCGTCAGCATTGCCTGTGACACTGAAGATGGAGCCCACCGCTACGCTTATTATTCTGCTACTTGTTTGTATTAAGACTGGATCATGAGATCCTTTATTTGTGTAAGACCTTATTATGGTTTGTAATGGATGATGTACTGTGATATCCAATCTGTTATGTCTCGCAAAAATGGTAATCCTGGGATTGCGATGTATGGCATAATAGGCATCTGGGACTAAAAATCCGGGTGTTGACACCTAGCCGCGCCACCAGGGGGTATGGCCACCCTGGAGCCCGTCTCCGACCTGTTTTCTCCCAGTACTTTCCCCCGGATCCCCCAAGGTTCGTGTATCGTGTTCTCGTCGTGTTTTCGCTTTGATCTGTTTCTGTCAGGAACTGTTCTCAAGTTTAGAAGCACGATGGTCTCAACCAATGATAAGGGCAAGGAGCCTACAGAAGATGATCTCCAAGATTCTGAGCAGGAGGAGGAGATCGAGAGCGAAGTTGAAGAGGATGCAAAGGAAGACCAGCATCCGCACACCATCACCACTATTGCAAGCATTGGAGTGGTAGCAAGTTCAAAAGGACTTCACGGATGTCCACTGGAGGGAAGGTTCCGCGTCATTGCTTGGCTTCACGGTCACCTCCTCCACGCACCAAGAATCCCTTCCATACCCTTATTCATGAGCAGCAATTCCAAAATATGCCCAAGGAAAAATTAACGTCCAATTGGGATATGCCTCGTTCTAATCATGCATGAAAAGGATACTTCAAGGAGGAAGAGTGGGGAAAGGGTTGAAAGAGTTGGGATTCACAGCCCGACATGATCATGAACAGCATTGAGCACAATTCGGAGTTGATTCATACTCTCACCTTCAAGATTGAGGATTTGAGGGAATTGATTGAAAAGCTCATCAAGAGAACACCACCACCACCGAAGGAGTAATTCTTCATCAGGTTATGGCATCCCCTTGGTTTGTTGCAAGCTTGGGGGAGTATCGCGGTATCACATCACTATCTTTTATCTTTTTACCTTTTCAGTAGAGTCATATCATGAATAAAGAAGTTATCATATAGGATGGTTTTTGCATTGTGGAAGTATCTCCCCTCTCGTTAGATATCTATGTATCCCTTGGTGTGAGTTGCCATTATGGAATATTACTGAGAAGTTCTATCATTTACTTTTTGCACATCTTATATTAGTTTGCAATTTCTGTTAGATGATTAATCTTGTTGTTAGTATTGGTATCACTTTGGGATCATTAAGTAAATTTAGTTGGTTTTGGCAAACCTGGCCGTCAAGAGTAACACTATTTGAGAATTGAATGAAAAAGAGAAAAGTACTTTTAAGAAATATAATTTCATCATCTTTCTTTCTTGATTGGCTCATAAGCTTAGTATTATCTAGTTAAGATCTTTTGTTCTTCCAAGGAAGATTGCATGTTTGTTTTTTATCACTTGTATGTTTGTTTGTTTCCTTCAACTCTTATGCTTGCTACCCAGCCTTTCTAGCCAAAAACCTGTACTAAGAGGGAATGCTTCTCGTGCATCCAATCCTTAAACCAAAACCTATGCCATTTGTGTCCACCATACCTACCTATTAGCATTATTGCTATTCCAAGTAAATTCATGTTTTTATCTACCTTCTGAATTAAACTTGTTATGTGAAAATTAGTGATTAAAGCTCTCACGAACTTGATGGCACACTTTACTTTCTTGCACTTAATAAACTTGAACCATTGTGCCCATCTATGTTGTGTATATGCTTGCGCTTTGTAAGTTGTGAATTAGCAGAACCATGTTACCATGGGGAACGCTTTCAACATTGCACATTATTTAGTTGATATCACGTTATTTTGCTTATGGATCCTGACGGTGTGAATTGAAAGGGGAGCTTGTAAGGCTCATGGAGTTTGTCTATGTGTTAGAGAAACGCCTGGGCGGCTAGCCTAAGCCATGCCTAATCATGGTGGAAACTTGCAGCATAACCATAGTGAGCAATCTGTGAAGCATCCTCAATAAAAAACCTATGCAAATAGGAAATAAAAGGATCGTTGAGATGCTCATTGTCTGTTGCCTTGTCATTTTGATATGGGAAAGCTCCTGTATCATAGGGCAAGGGGTACCCCATTGGCGGTTTTCTATGATACACATGTACTTACAATGACAAGAACTTACTCGTGACTAAAGTTGAGTAGCATGAGGTTCGGTACTCGTAAGAAAGGGGCATGAGATTTTCAGCTTATAACTTGTCAGGCATATCCTCATATTTGTTCACTTTAACCTTAATCACCTAAAGATCTTATGATAGGGGTAATGAGAGCTAAAAGCTAATAAGTACCATAATTTTTGGAAGCTCTTTATGAAACTTGAAATCCCTGCTTCCCTCTGCGAAGGGCCTATCTTTTACTTTTTAGTTGAGCCAGTAAACCTATTCCTTTCTATATCAAGCAAGTATTCGAGTTGTTGTGTTTCAATCATTCATATGACGATTTATTCAATCATGTTTCTTATGTTCCTTGTTTTTCACACTGCTCTTGTCTTAGTGAATATTACTTTGAAAGCTATCACTAAAAACCTATTATGTTTAAACTCCTGCAAATTGTTAACTGTTCTTTGACCAAGAACAAAGGTTGCCATTACCAATTATGATTTACTTTGTGTATCTTTATTGTGTTTCCTTTACTCATTGCAAGTTAAGTTATATAATAGTGAGTTGTCTTCTATTATGATTTATGTATTGATGAATGTGATGCTTCTTGTCCATATTCTTTTATCGACACTTCACTCCATAAACCTGAGGTCATGTTTATTCAGCTCAGTTTTCGCTTGGGGACAAGCGAAGTCTAAGCTTGGGGGAGTTGATACGTCCATTTTGCATCACTGTTCTATATCATAATTTACTGTTATTCATTGATATATTTCATATTAAGAGATGATACTTATGTTATTTCATCTATTTTTGCATGGTTGATGACTTTTGGAGGATGGACCACTGAAGTCAGGATTCTGATGGAAAAGGCACTGCTTGGAGGCGAAATCACGAAGATCAGAAAATCCCCGAAAATATATGGAAAATCCTATTTTTTCAGAAGACGAAGGAAGCCAGAAGGGGAAGTGGAGATGGGCCACAGGGGGCCCACACCACTCTCAAGGCAGCCAGGCCGCACCACTAGGTGGTGTGGCCACCCTGGCCCACCTCTGGCATCGCCCTTTGGCGTATATAATCTCCTCAAAACCCTAAGAGTCGGGAGCGACCACAGAAAGATTCCGCCACCTCTGCAGGGCAGAAAACTGCAGAGAGAGAAAGAGCTCTCCGGTAGGCAGAAATCTGCCGAGGAAATTCCTTCCCGGAGGGGGAGATCATCGCCATCAACACTGTCATCAAGCTGGACTTCATCAGGATCATCATCATCTCCACCGTCACCATCACCACCACTCCATACCGCTGTAACAATTGGGTTGAATCTTGCATAATTCTTAGGGGAAACTTTCCCGGTGTTGATTACTTGTTATAGTTGATGCTATTGAGTGGAACCATTGAATTATCGTTCATGTTCAGATTGTTACTTATCATTATTTCATCTATGATCTTGATCCATATGATGTCTCGTGATTAGTTCGTTTAGTTCTTGAGGACATGGGAGAAGTCATGTTGTTAGTAGTGGAATTGTGTTGAGAAAGATTCAATAGTTTGATATTTAAGTTGTGGTGTTATTCTTCTAGTGGTGTCATGTGAACGTCGACTACATGATACTTCACCTTTATGGGCCTAGGGGAATGCATTGTGTATTTGGCTACTAATCGTAGGGGTTGCCAGAGTGACAGAAACCTGAACCCCCGTTAGGAAACCTTTGCACAAGGGAGTGTAGGATCTCAAAGTTTAAGGTTGTGGTTAGGTTTCTATCTTAATTACTTTCTTGTACTTGCGGATGCTTGCAAGGGGTATAATCACAAGTATGTATTAGTCCTAGGAAGGTCAGTACATTAGCACAGGTTCACCCACATAACACTTATCCAACTATATAAGATTAATCAACTATATGAAGCAAAAGCACTTGACAATATTCCCATGTGTCCTCGAGAACATTTGGTCATCTTAAGTAATACAACCGGCTTGTACTTTGCTAAAGAAAGGATTGAGCCACTTGCTGCAATTATTATTATTGTCTTTTATTTAGTCGCACTTTATTTATCTGCATTATCAAAACCCCCTAAAATCCGTTTGCTAAGTATTTACAGAGAATTCCTGATCCAAGCCACTCATCAACACCTTCTGCTCCTCGTTGGTTTCGACACTCTTACTTATAGAAAATACTACGATACACCCCCTATACTTGTGGGTCATCAGTCTGCAGGCTTGATCTTCTCGCTATGAATGCCAAAACCACCAGCCCTGCCCGAATAGCCCATAACCTTAACCAAATCTGCATAGGTGGCACGAAAACACCGCGTGCCAGTCATCCAAGTCATAGTGTGGTCATCATCATCATGAAAATAGACAGTGTAGAAGAACTGACGGATATACTCAGGATAGTAGTCCTCCTTGAGACACACAAGGTCAAGAATATCCATTTTGTTCAAAGCATCATCAACAAAACGATAATTTGAGGCTGCATACATGTTGAACCAGTCCACATTGAAAGCAAGAATGTTACCGCAGGAGGTGAGCTTGAACTGAGTGTAAATGTGATCCCACATCAAGGCTTGAGTCTCATTCCAGAACTTCTTGTTCGGGCCAGGATAGGTGCGAGACTTGAAGCGATAGGGATTCTGCTTGCGAAGGGGTCGGTACATATCAATCTCCATATTCTTCAGGTTTTGAGTAGGCACATCTTCCTCGTCAGCCGGCGCGATAGGTTTCTTGCCCCTGATGACCTTGCTCTTGATGCGACCAGAACGGGCGCTGCCGTCTTCATCATGCTGCATAGACTGACTGGCTCGACGATCCCTCTTGGCCTACCAGTTTCCTCGGGCACATACTCATCGCTCACATAGTCATCATCATCTGCACTTGTGAAAAAGAGAGATAGGTTGGGGAGCACAAGGATAAGTACACATGCCAAATGGGAAAAACAGAGGAAAACTTGGATTTGGGCAAGTGTAGGGTAGAAGATGAGACATTGTAGAGAGGCTCGGTGCTAGGGCCAGTTGGACCGGCTCCAGTATCGGGAGGTCGGGTGTCAGCACCAGAAAACCGGAGTCAAACCGGATGACCCAGTATCAGGTCTAGTTCAACTAGGCCAAAAACCGAACCAGTCTGGGAGGACCCAAATCTGGTCTTTACAATGTAAGATTTTTACCCATGACTCAATACTTGCACAAATACAAATTTCCCAAGAGATGTAGGCCATGGTTTGATGTGGTTGGCATACAAAGACAAAGGGGGAACCCTAACTTGGCAAATCCATCAAGATGTGTAGCAAAACATAGGAATTTGTCAAGAAAAAGGGAGATGAGCAAGGGATTACCCGAGGACATGGCTTCCCGTGGAGGAAAGCACCAACAGCCCTTGAGGAAGTAGAACGCAAAAAGCTCCCAAACCACCATGAGATGGAGAGATTCCTTCGGTGGAGAGCCTCCAAAGGTCCTTCTCCGTGATTTGGTGGCCCAATCTATGAATCCTAGGGGTGGAATCACCCTAGGAGAGGGGGACGTGGGAGGGGCAGCAATGGAGAGAGAGAGAGGGTCGGGGAAGTGAAAAGGTAACTTGTGGAGGGGTGGGGCGACCAGGGAAGAAGAAGGGGAAGATTTTTCAGATCCCGGTGTGGAGGCCGGTTCAACCGAGATTCAAATTGGACCGGTCGGTATGCAGGCCGGTCAACCAAACTTAAAACCGAATATGCACATTTTGGGTCGTGAGGAAGATTTGGTTGACAGTCCGGTCAACTAGCTCCACAACCAGAGCACTCGGTTGGAAACCGGACTGGCAACCAAACTTCGTTCAGTAAACTTCTGTGTGTAGGTTCAGATAGACTTAGTTGGAACCGGGCTGGAAACCGGACGGTCTGGCCCTGGGGCCGGTTGGACCGGGCCAGAAACCGAAAAACAAGAAAAACTTTGAAAAAAATTGTGGAAAAACAGATTTTTTTTTAGAATGGCATGTCCATGTAGAAGAAGATAGTAGACTCCGCAAGGGTAAAGGAGGCAGGTGATCTAGGCAAGCCTATTGGAGAAGAACCAAATGAACACACTCAAATAGCAATGCTGACTCGTGTATTAACGAGCTCGTTGGGGAACCCCAAGAGGAAGGTATGATGAGCACAACAGTAAGTTTTCCCTCAGTTATGAAACCAAGGTTATCAATCCAGTAGGAGCAAGGAAACACCCAAAAGGTGTAGCTAGCTGAACTTTGGCAGGACGCACTACCGGTGCCAGTAGCAACGTGGAGACCTGCACAACACAACCACAAAACTCTGTCCCCAACTTGCGATGAGGTTGTCAATCTCACTGGTTTTGCTAAAAACAAAGGATTAAACGTATCGAGTGGAAGAAAGCAATAGTTTGCAGAAAATAAACACAAAGCAATAAATAGTTGATTGTAGATTGATAGTAAGAGAAAGGCCGGGGTCCATAGTTCACTAGAGGTGGCTCTCCTTAAGATAGATGACATGTTGGGTGAACAAATTACAGCGGGGCAATTGACAAACACCGAGAAAGCATACAAGCATATACTACTCACCTTGACTCCTTTGAGATTCGATTGGGCATTACAACATTATACATAAACCACCATCCAACTGCATCTATGACTAATAATCCACCTTCAGGTTATCATCTGAACCCCCTCCAGTATTAAGTTGCAAGCAACGGATAATTGCATTACGAATTGCGTGTAAAGTAAACAATACGATTGTTCTATGAACAAAGGATTGTTGTTTTCTCCCTAGTAGCAACAACACATCTAGTACCTTAGAGATTTCATCACTTCCCAGATTACGGAGGCATGAACCCACTATCGAGCATAAATACTAACTCTTGGAGTTGCTAGCATCTACTTGGCCAAGATAGCTACTAACAACGGAAAGCATGCAAGATCACAAATAACAAAGACATGATAGAATCAATATCAATCTGAAATAGCATCTCAATATCCATCAGATCCCCGCAAACACAACATGCAAAATTACAAATAGATGATCTTGATCATGAACGGAGCTCACAAGATCTAGACATGAAAGCACAAAGGAGGAGAACCATCCATCTAGCTACTACATGGACCCGTAGTCCAGAGGTGAACTACTCACGCATCACACCGGAGGCTTACATGATGATGAAGAAGGCCTCCAGGGTGAATTCCCCACTCTGGCAGGGTGCCGGGAAGAGCTTCAGATCCCTCCCGATCTAGGGATGGAGATGACGGCGGCTACAAACTCTTTCGTGGATTTTTGATCGGGTACTTAGGGTTTCCATATCAGAGGCAATATATAGGCAGAAGGAGAGGCCGAGGGGGTGCCTGGGGCGGCCAGGTGGTGTGGCCGGGCCCCAGCCCCTCTCCGTCATGTATTCTGGCTCCAAGTGTCCCTCAGTGAAAAACTGACTTTGGCTTTTGTCCCGTCCAATTCAGAGAATATTCATTTTCTGACTTCTTAGAACCAAAAACAGCAGAAAACAGGCAACTGGCACTATGGCTCTTGTTAATATGTTAGTCCAAGAAATCATATGAAAAGTACTCCAAAGTGTGGAAAAAACATAAGAAAGTAGATAAAACCAAGCATGGAACATCAAAAATTATGGATACATTTGCAACGTATCAACATCCCCAAGCTTAACTCCTGCTTGTCCTCGAGTAGGTAAGTGATAAAAAGAAAGAATAATTTTTTAGGTGACATGCACCATCATAAACTTGATCAAAGTATTTGTAAAACATTCAAAGCTGGGATCATAGTACTTCAATCATAACATGAAAGACACAGTTCTAGCAATAAGACAAAGAAACTATGTTGCAACATGAAAAGGCACAAACAAAAGATTCATGAATAAAAATGCTTTGCAAGACGTTTGTTTGTTTCACATAAAGAAAACATAGCATAGTGATATTCAGCTTGTCCTTCATAGAGTAGCAAACATAAAGGCATAGGACACCTTCAAAGTTCATAAGAGTGACTAGATACAAATAGTTTAAAACAAGCAATATCACGGTATGCATCAATCAACAAGTCTTGGGACAATGCACATAGAACTAAGAATGGCCACTATGCTCTCAAAGTAGGTGCATAAAGTTAGAAGGTGGAGACTCAACAAAAAGGTAAAAGAAAGGCCTTCATAGAAGGAAGTAGGGATACAAGTCTCATAAAGAGCTTCCAAAAATTATGGTACTTAATAGCTTTCAGCTCTCATTGCCCCTATCATAAGCATCTTGAAGTGATTAAGGTTAAAGTGAACAAACTATGGTGTATATGCTTGACGAAGTATAAGTTGGAAACCTCATGTCCCTTGAATACGAGGGCCGCTCCTCATGCTACTCAAGTTTAGTCACCGGTAAGTTCTTGTTATCGTAAGTACATGTGTATCATAGAGAACCGCCAATGGGGTACCCCTTGCCCGATGATACGGAAGAATCCCCATAACAAAATGACAAGGAAAGCAGACAACGAGCATCTCAGCAATCTTCTTATTTACCATGGGAATATGGTGCTTTTTTCTCTCTTTCCTCTTTTCATAATCTTTTTTTTCTATTTTTTCTCAATATCTGACTCTTTTTTTATAAGAAGAATGCTTCATAGACAGCTCATTATGGTTACGCTGTAGGTTTCCACCATGATGGCATGGATTAGACCAAAGGCTCAGGCGTTTCTCTAACACATATACATAACTCCATGGACTTACAAGCTCCCCTTTCATTTCACACCGACGACATCCATAGACAAAAGAGCATGATATCAAATAGGTACAAAGTACAAGTGCAATGTTGAAAGCGTTCCCCATGACAGCATGGTTCTGCTAATCCCCAACAAATAAGTACAAGCATATACAACATAGACGACACAATGGTTCAAGTTTATTAAGGGCAAGAAAAGTAAAGTGTGCCATCAAGTTCGTGAGAGCTTTAATCACTAGTTTTCTCATAACAAGTTTAATTCGGAAGGTAGATAAAAACATGAATATACTTGGAATAGCATATGCTAGTAGGTAGGTATGGTGGACTCTTTTGGAATAACTTGGTTTTAGGAGTTGGATGCATGAGTATAACTCATACTTGGTTGTGGAGGCTAGCAAAAGACTGGGGGCGACAAACTAAGAGAGCAATAATGGCCATAATCATGCAGAGCGACAAGACATCATTGATCAAAGCATAAAGTGATACTACAAGTTGAAAACTAAAGGATCATAAAGGCTATGGTGACTTGGGATAGTCATAACATGGTGTGAGCATGTGCCAAGTCAACCCAAATAAAGCATTAAAGGAGAATACCACAATACTATGCTTTAATATGCTAAAACAACGCATGATTCTTCCAAGGCACATTAAGCAATCTCAATTGTTTATAACAAGTCATGCTACAAAAAATAATACTAAGCATAAAGCCAAAACAATATCAAGCATGGCATGACAAAGCATAGGCCACAGTCAAAAACAAGCTCTCTGTACCACTTAAGCATGAACTTTCCTACTCTTTTCCAATCCAAACCAAACTATTTGAAAACCAATGTATGAAAGAGGGGTCCAACCAATTTATTCAGTAAACTAAGCAAACCAAGCAAACGAAAAACCAAAACAAAAATGAAAAAGAAGATGCTCCAAGAACAACACAACTGTGCATGAAACAATAAAAATGAAGCGTTTGGAAGAAACACGATTTTATTGATGAAGAGGGGGATGCCTTGGGCATCCCCAAGCTTTGACGCTTGTACTTATTGGATATTTCTTGGGTTGACACGCGTGGCATCCCCAAGCTTGAGCTTTAGTCCATCCTTCATCTCATTACTCATTCCTTCAATACACCTGAAATTTTTCCTTCATACAAAACTTCACACAATCTTTATTAGCAACATTAGTGCACTCAAGATAATAGGTCTTTAGGTTCAGTTCCAACACCAATAAAACTTCCATTAAAACACATGCTACTGTAGCACTTCCCTCAAAAATCTCAATTCCCCAAAAGAAGTCAAAAAGGAACCAACAAGAAGCAAATGCAAAAAATGGCAGAAATATGTCAAAACAGACTAGCAGGTAAAGACGAATTTTTTTGAAGACCTTCTGTTGCTCAAATCGAAAAGTGTTGAGCTAACGAAAGTTAAATAACAACCTAGGGCAGAAGCACAAAAATTCACGCCTCAAAAGGACGTACAGAGATTTTACACGAATTTTTACTGTGAAGCACAGAAATCTGTTTTGGGACAGCAACTTTCCCAATCATTACTTCTGTCTCATTAGAGGTTACTCTTGGCACAAAAAGCAAATAAAAAGGATAAGGAGCGGTTATTACTGAAGTAATAACTTCCAAGACTTATCTAAAACTTTTGGGTTATCTCCCAATAAGTACTTTTATTTAACGCCTTTAAGTTAGGCATAAGAAGCAAGAAAAAGGATCAAGTGTTTGAAGAAGCATTAAAACCAAGTTTCTTGCCCTTACCTCTCTTACTTTTATTCTTAACCTTGGGGAACTTATGAATGCTTGGTGTAGAAACAAGGTGCATAGTGCCCTTATCCACATCTATTATTGCTCCAAGGAGTTTCAATAGGGATCTTCCAACTGTGATTTGTCCTTTTCCTACACATTCAATAACAAGATAATCAGTAGAAACCATTTTCCCTAGGATCTTTGTAAACACTCCTTCAGCTATTCCAATGGGTAATATTGTGGCATTATTAGCAAGAAAATTTTCTTCTACTCCTTCAGAAAGCCCCCAAAGATTCAAAGATTCATAAATATCTTTGGGCATAAGACAAAATTCAGACATGATATCACAGCGACAATGAAAAGTTTCATTGTTTATAGCAATCTTTACGGTGGGAAGCCATTCTGAGGGTTCAGAATTTATTGGAACATAGTTATGATGCTCTCTAAGCGTAATATAGCAATCTTTCAAACTAGCGGTGTTGGTCTCAATAGTATTCAATCTAGCAAATATGTTTATGAAAGAAGAATCAGATTTGCTAGGCAAGTTGTAAGTAAAGACCAATTTCTTCATGGCATTAACAGCATCATCCTCATTGCATTGGAGGAAGTCTCCTCCCACAACAGCATCTAAAGAATATCTATAGCAAAGAGCAATTGCAAGGTATAAACTGCTAAGAAACCAGCTTTGAGTCATTTTAGGTTCGGTTTTTTCATGTAAATCAGAGATTCTAGACCAAGCTTCTTTAAAACCCTCTTCAATTCCTTGTTTAAAAGTGAAAATCATTTCCTCAGGTGTCATAGTTGCTGGAGCAATGCTAGACATAATGGCAACTTAAGGTAAGAACTAATTTTTTGTGTGTTTCTAATAAAGAAAGCAAACTTGTAAAACTGATTTTTTTGTGTTTTTGATAAAGAAACAAGCAAACAAAGCAAAACAAAAATAACAAAGTAAAGATAATGGTTATGAGGGACTCCCCTTGGGAAGATGTCCTTGACTCCCCGGCAACGGCGCTAGAAAAAGTACTTGCTGACTCGTGTATTAATGAGCTCGTTGGGGAACCCCAAGAGGAAGGTATGATGAGCACAGCAGTAAGTTTTCCCTCAGTTATGAAACCAAGGTTATCAATCCAGTAGGAGCAAGGAAACACCCCAAAGGTTTAGCTATATGAACTTTGGCAGGGCGCACTACAGGTGCCAGCAGCAACGTGGAGACCTGCACAACACAACCACAGAACTCTGTCCCCAACTTGCGATGAGGTTGTCAGTCTCACCGGTTTTGCTGAAAACAAAGGATTAAACATAGCGAGTGGAAGAAAGTAATAGTTTGCAGAAAGTAAACACAAAGCAGTAAACAGTTGATTGTAGATTGATAGTAAGAGAAAGGATCGGGGTCCATAGTTCACTAGAGGTGGCTCTCCTTAAGATAGATGACATGTTGGGTGAACAAATTACAACGGGGCAATTGACAAACATCGAGAAAGCATACAAGCATATACTACTCATCTTGACTCCTTTGAGATTCGATTGGGCATTACAACATTATACATAGACCACCATACAACTGCATCTATGACTAATAATCCACCTTCAGGTTATCATCCGAACCCCCTCTAGTATTAAGTTGCAAGCAACGGATAATTGCATTACGAATTGCGTGTAAAGTAAACAATACGATTGTTCTACGAACAAAGGATTGTTGTTTTCTCCCTAGTAGCAATGGCACATCTAGTACCTTAGAGATTTCTGTCACTTCCCAGTTACGGAGGCATGAACCCACTATCGAGCATAAATACTAACTCTTGGAGTTGCTAGCATCTACTTGGCCAAGATAGCTACTAACAACGGAAAGCATGCAAGATATCAAATAACAAAGACATGATAGAATCAATAATCAATCTGAAATAGCATCTCAATATCCATCGGATCCCCGCAAACACAACATGCAAAATTACAAATAGATGATCTTGATCATGAACGGAGCTCACAAGATCTAGACATGAAAGCACAAAGGAGGAGAACCAGCCATCTAGCTACTACATGGACCCGTAGTCCAGAGATGAACTACTCACGCATCACACCGGAGGCTTGCATGATGATGAAGAAGGCCTCTGTATGAATTCCCTCTCCGGCAAGGTGCCGGGAAGAGCTTCAGATCCCTCCCGATCTAGGGATGGAGATGACGGCGGCTACAGACTCTTTCGTGGATTTTTGATCGGGTACTTAGGGTTTCCATATCAGAGGCAATATATAGGCGGAAGGAGAGGCCGAGGGGGTGCCTGGGCTAGCCAGGCCACAGCTCTGTGTCAGGTGGTGTGGCCAGGCCCCACCCCTCTCATCTCGTGATTCGCTCCACGTGTCCCTCGGTGAAAAACTGACTTTGGCTTTTGTCCCGTCCAATTCCGAGAATATTCATTTTTTGACTTTCCTGGAACCAAAAACAGCAGAAAACAGGCAGCTGGCACTGTGGCTCTTGTTAATAGGTTAGTCCAAGAAATCATATGAAAAGTACTCCAAAGTGTGGACAAAACATAAGAAAGTAGATAAAACCAAGCATGGAACATAAAAAATTATGGATACGTTTGCAACGTATCAAGCAACAATAGGCATGATTCAAAAATAGCAAGAGCCACAAAATACCAAGGGTTGGCGGGGGATTTCTCCCCCTATGTTTAAGCACACATGTCATGGCGCCTCAAAGATAGATGCTTGGACCCATATCATGACACAAGATCAATTAATATCGCACACATAGGTATGCATCAAACCAAGACATGGTAAGATGACTATCCTTATATGTGATGCGCGACTAGACTACATAGCAAGTTAAGAGCGGGAATATAATGTAAGAAGTGAATCAATCCAAGTTTTTAGGATCTATAATACCGAGTTCTCGCCTCAACATGACAAAACGGGCTTCATCCAAAGGCTTCGTGAAAATATCCGCCAATTGGAACATCGTTCCCACATGAGTGAGATTGATGTCGCCATTTGCGACATGGTCACGTAGGAAGTGGTGGCGGATGTTAATATGTTTGGTGCGACAATGTTGGACGGGGTTATTGGCGATCTTTATTGCGCTTTCATTGTCACATACAAGAGGCACCATACCAAGAGACACACCATAGTCTTTCAAGGTTTGCCTCATCCATAACAATTGAGCGCAACAAGATGTCACGGAAATGTATTCGGCTTCGGTGGTGGATAGGGCGGTGGAGTTTTGTTTCTTGGATAACCAACTCACCAAGGACTGGCCAAGCAATTGGCAAGCCCCGGAGGTCGACTTCTGGTCAACCTTATCACAGGCCCAATCGGAATCTGAATAGCCAACAAGCTCAAAGGTTGACCCCTTTGGATACCAAAGCCCGAGAGTAGGAGTGAAAACAAGGTACCTAAAAATCCGTTTGACTCCATCAAGTGGCACTCTTTGGGAGCGGATTGTAAACAAGCACACATTCCAACAATTAACATAATATTCGTCCTAGAAGCACAAAGGTAGAGCAAGGAGCCAATCATGGAGCGATATACCTTTTGGTCCACATCCTTCTCACCTTCTCTAAGGCCAAGTTGCCCATTGAGTGGCATGGGAGTCTTCATGGGGTTGGCATTGGTCATCTAGAATTTCGCAAGCATGTCCTTCACGTACTTCTCTTGGGAGATGAAGGTGCCTTGAGCAAGTTGCTTCACAATGAAGCCTAAGAAATACTTCAACTCCCCCATCATGGACATCCTAAATTTCTGGGTCATCAACTCGGCAAAAGCTTTGGTATGAGATTCATTAGCTCCACCAAATATAATATCATCAACATAAATTTGAACAATAAATAAGCCACCCCCTTTAACTCGTTTGGTGAAAAGGGTGGAATCGACTTTACCCACGCTAAAACCGTCCATGAGTAATAAATCCCTAAGATGCTCATACCAAGCACGAGGAGCTTGCTTTAGTCCGTAGAGCGCCTTATGGAGTAGATACACATGGTTGGGAAAGCATGTGTTTTCGAAACCCAAGTGTTGGGGGGATACCCCCGGGTAGGGTCATGCCGGGGTATAAAGGCCAAGTTAGCCGAGGTACGGCAAGGTCAAAGCAGGTGCTGGCCGAGTCACTTCAAGGCAGGCCGAATCACGGGGTAACCCGGACCAGGGGATGTCCACCTAACTGGGTCTCAGCCGACTTATGTAGTATGTCGGTAAGATGTATCTAACTCATATGCAGGTACAGGTGTGGCCGGATCAACTAGGTGCGATCCGGGTTATATCAAGCTTGTAAGAGAAGGAAGGTATCTCGCTGGTCAAAGGGTGACCGCTGTACGCAGAGCGTGAGTGAAGCGGACAGAGGCCAGGACCACTGAGGCGTGGCCGACAAAGGTGACGATGCCGGTGTCAGATGACGCGGGCGACACAGAGGCTCACGTAGCCTCTGCGGGGATGACGCTGGGCAAAAGTGACCCGGTCGGCTTACTATTTTGGGAAGAGGCATATTCCCTGGAATATGCCTCCACGTATGCCCTAATTGGAGACCTAGCCACCCCTATATAAGGAGGGCTAGGGCCTCCGTAGAAAGGGTTGATCTCGAGTGGGTTGGTCTTTACTGGTTCAGTTCTAGTTTCCCGAGAGCTAGCTAGTGGTGAGAGTAAGAGAGTCCCTTCTTCCTCCTCTCCCCAATACAGCTCAAGGAGCACTTGTAAACCATGGAAGTGAATCAAATACAAACATCTGTGTGTGGAATCACCACACTATCCCTCCCTGGATTCCTCTAGTGCATCTTGTCCCCACCTTTAGCCTATCCATGGCATCTGCCATGACACCACCACGACAGTTGGCGCCCACCGTGGGGCTAGCGGTGCTAGCAGGAGTGAAGATCCAGACAGGAAACCTCATCGGCACCGGCGAACACATCGTCTCTGGGCTTGTTCAGCGCTTTGGAGCGCTGGACTTTGTCAGCGACAACGCTGGCTGCTTCGGCAAGCGACCTCTCCCGTGCAACGGCCTCTTCGTCAAGCTCGGCACACACAAGATCTATGTCGTTGTCGATGTGTCGTGCATTCACCCGCGGCACGTCGTCGAAGGAGGCGAGCCACCCATTAGCGTGGTTCACGGGGCGCGTATCACTCGCTCCCCTGACCGTGCCGAGGTGATGATGACAGCGCCTGGCGCTGGCACGAGCAAGGATCCGGCACCAGATCTGGAGGTAACACCAAAGGCACCAAGGAAAAGTAGAGGTCCTCCACTAGAGAGGCCAGAGAATGTGCTGCAGCAGGCAATAGATAGCCTAGAGAGCCCCATAGCACCTGTAGTAGACCCGGCTCAGGCACAGACCGAGTTAGAGGAGACTAGGCAGAAAATACTAGAGGGTGCGAAAAAGATATTCGCGGCTCAGCAGTCGTTGAACATGACACTGTGTGAGTACGCAAGAGCAAATAAGGTAGATGCAGTAAAAGTGAAGGGAAAAAATCTCATCAGTGAAATGAACAAAGAGGGTGATACTAGAGTTGAGGAATCAGAGAACTTTCTATCCGCAGGGCTGCCGAAGTATAGTACCCCGACAAAGAACCTCAGAGCAGCAGATGCAGCTGCATCCGAGTTAGAGGGTTTGACGGGTGAAGCCCGGCAAAGATAGCAGGAGAGAGTCAATGAGTTGGTTCGGATCGCGAACAGACAAAATGAAGAGTTGCTCAGGGCAAACCTAGCAAGGGCTAGTGCATCTAAAATTGTTCATTCAGCTGTAGGTAACCCGGAGAAATCAGCGAGAGCAGCATCATCCCCTCATGGAGACCCAAGAAGAGAGGAGGTGGTAACCTTGGCAAGGAGAAACAAACAGATAGTCCCATATGACCCAGCAAGGGCAGGAAAAGGAAAAGCAGTGCAGACGAATGATGATCGACGAAGTGTCAGCCGAGGTGAGGCTGGCCGAGGTAACCGCGACCAAGGCAATGCCGGTCAAGGAAATGTTGTAAACAGCAATGCCGAACAGCGCAACTCGGCGGGAGCAGGGCAACCGCAGCGGAATATACCAAGGCAAGAGCAAAGTGCTGGCCGAGGTATGCAACTGAGAGGCGCTCCACGAGAGCAAGACAGATATAATGATGGTGATTCAGAAATGGTGAACGCAGGATACCCAAGGCCGGACTATCATGTGATAGGGTCAAGATTGGGGAGCAGGGACTTGATGCCTGATGATGCCAGGTTGAAGCTGGATCGGCTTTATAGGTCGGAGAAAATTGAGTGTCAATGTCCTCTGGGTCCGGCGTGTTTTGGGCCCCGGATCATCAACGAGCCTCCGGTACCAAACTTTCAGTTACCTAGAGGCACGAAAACGTATGACGGTAGCACAAAGCCGGAGGATTGGTTGATCAACTACGCTACAGCGGTGAAAATTGCAACAGGCAACTTGAGATGGGCTGTGAGATACGTACCTCAAATGTTGGAGGGGCCAGCAAGGGTATGGCTAAACAATTTGCCACCCGGAAGTATCAACTATTGGATTGACTTTGAGGAAATGTTTGTAAGCAACTTCTCGAGCACGTATCAAAGGCCGAATAGGCCACAGACCCTAGCAATGTGCAAGCAGAGACCGAATGAGACGGACCGGGAGTTCTTAACCCGGTGGTGCACAATGTGAAACTCTTGTGAGGGTGTGATCGAGTCACAGGCAATAGCTTGGTTCGCACAAGGGTGTAGATATGCGAGCATGTTGTGGCAAAGTCTACAAAGGGATATGCCAACTACACTGGCAGAAACAATCCGAATTGCAGATTCATATGCGTTGGGTGATCCGACTCAACCTAGGCTTGTGTCAAACGAGTCAAATGAGGAGTACTACTAGAGAGATGGAGCCAGATCATCCCGGCAAAATGATTACCGGGGTAAGAGAAGAGATGATAAACCGGATTACAGATACAGTTCGCAACAAGTTGCTGCTGTAAATCAGGATCAACCCAGAGCAGGGAGTAATCAGCGTCAGAAAACTGGAGGGCAACAATGGACCCCAAGAAATGATGGCAAGAAAACTTGGACGCCAGAGCAGAAGAAACAGTGGCAAGAAAAGAAGGACCGTCCGAGGTATACCTATGAGGCAATGCTGGATCAACCGTGTAAATTTCACACACCAAATCCGAGTAACCCGGCGGGTCACACGACTTGGCAATGTGAGTGGATGAGGAAGATAGAACAAAGTGGTTCGGGGAATGCTCAGGCACCTCGGAATGATCAACCTCGGCAGGAGTTACCCCGACAGCAATTGCTCTCCAGAGCGAACACGCAATAGTTAATGTTGCCTCCCCCTCCGCCGAGGTATGAAAATCATGAGAGAAGGGATGAAGTACATCAGGTAGAAAACCAACCTCAGCCAGATCAGAGGTATCCTAGAAATGAGGGGAGAAACGAATACAGAGAGCATCACCAGAGTTATTGTGTGTTTACCACAGAGGAAACATATAGAAAGAGTTTGTAGCACCGACATATGGAGGTGAATGCGGTAATGCCCGCAGTGACGAGGTATATGCCTTGGTCGGATCAGGAAATCACCTGGAGTATCAAGGATCACCCCAAGCTTATGCCTAGACCTGGTTAGTATGCGTTAGTACTGTACCCAACATTCATCGGGCCAAATATAAATGCGAGATTCTCCAAGGTGCTGATAGACAATGGCAGCAGCATCAATATCATGTATGCGGATACAATGCGCAAGTTGGGTATCTCGGAGAACATGCTCCAGGCTACCAGAACAATGTTTCATGGTATTGTGCCAGGCATATCCTGTGAGCCCATTGGCAAAGTCCGAGTCGATGTGTTATTCGGCACGCGAGATAACTGCCGAACTGAGAATTTGGAGTTTGAAGTGGTGAACTTAGAAAGTGCGTATCACGCATTACTCGGTAGGCCAGCACTGAACAAGTTCATGGCGAGTTGTCACATCAGTTACTTGAAGATGAAGTTGCCCGGGCCAAATGGAGTAATTACCATAGCTGGAGATTTCCGACGTTCCATTGAGTGTGCGTCAGCCGGGTCTAACCTAGCCGAGTCACTCGTGATTTCGCAAGAGAAAAGAAAGATCTGAGAAGTAGCGGCAGCTCGATCCACGCAGCAAGATATGCCGCTGAGTAACCCGCATGGAAGTGTTTCGTTTCAAGCAACGAAGGATACGAAGAAAGTGCCTATTGATGATCTGTTCCTAGAGCGCACTGTAACAATTGGTGCCGAGTTAAATGACAAATAGGAAAGCGAGCTCGTCAACTTCCTCCGTGAGAATTGGGATATCTTTGCTTGGTCCACACAGGACTTGCAAGGTGTTCCGAGGGAGTTGGCCGAGCACTCTTTGAATGTGAGACCCAGAGCAAGGCCGGTGAAGCAACCTCTCCGCCGCTTCACCAAAGATAGGAGAAAACTCATTGGGGATGAGATAGCTCGGCTCCTCGCAGCTGGGTTTATCATGGAAGTGCTTTACCCGGATTGGCTATCTAATCCGGTGCTTGTGGAAAAGAAGAAAGATGATCCGAATGTGGCAGTGGTTTGGCGTATGTGTATCGATTACACGAACCTGAATAAGGCGTGTCCAAAAGATCCATTTCCACTGCCAAGGATAGATCAGGTCATAGATTCAACTGCTGGGTGTGAACTGTTGTCATTCATAGATGCATATTCTGGTTTCCACCAGATACCCCTGAATCCGAGTGATCAAATAAAGACTGCATTTATCACCCCGTATGGGGCTTATTGTTATCGCACCATGCCATTTCGTTTACGTAATGCAGGGGCAACGTACCAAAGATGTATGCAGAAATCTTTACACGACCAAATTGGTCAAAATGTGCAGGTATATGTGGATGATGTTGTTATCAAGACCAAGGAAAGCAAAACGCTCCTTGACGATATCAGGCAGACATTCGCGAACCTAAGGAGGTTCCGAATGAAGCTTAACCCGGAGAAATGTACCTTCGGTGTCCCAGCTAGAAAATTACTCGGATTCCTTGTCTCCAGCCGAGGTATCGAAGTCAATCCAACTAAAATCCGGGCCATAGAGCGAATGGAACTGCCGAAGTGTCTTAACGATGTCCAGAAGTTCACTGGTTGCCTGGCATCCTTAAGTCGGTTTGTATGTCGGTTGGGAGAAAAGGCACTGCCTCTCTATCAACTCATGAAAAAGTCGGACAAGTTCATTTGGATGCCGTAGGCCAATGATGTCTTTATCCAATTAAATAAAATGTTAGCCACTGCGCCAGTATTAGCCTCTCCACTATCAAAAGAGCCGATGTTGCTCTATATAGCCGCAACCAACCGAGTTGTAAGTGCGGTGGTAGTGGTAGAGCGCGACAAAGAGGGTAAGTCAGTGCGGAGGCCAGTCTATTACCTGAGCAAGGTGTTATCCACATCAAAACAAAACTATCCTCACTATCAGAAAATGGCATATGGTGTATACATGTCAGCAAAGAAGCTAAAGCACTACTTTGAAGAACATCCCATCAAAGTGATATGTGAAGCCCCCATATCTGAGATAATGAGTAACAAGGATGCAAGTGGCCGAATCGCAAAATGGGCAATTGAGCTAGCCCCTTATGCTCCACAATACGATAGGAGGGATGCGATCAAGTCTCAGGCTGTGGCCGACTTTTTCATAGATTGGGCCGAGATGCAATACGAACCACCATTACCAGATCCGAACTACTGGAGAATGCACTTTGATGGATCAAAGACGAAAACCGGGTTAGGCGCCGGAGTGGTGTTGGGTCCGCAACATAGAAAACAAAAAATTTCCTACGGTGTGAACTACACGCCAAGATCTATCTACTAGGTACAAAGCAACGGGTGGACATACATCCAACGAGAACTTACCCTCGTAGACAACGAGCCTTGTTAACGAGTAGGAACTAGTGGTTGATGTAGTCGTACACTTGCCGATCTCAAGATCGTGAGGAAGTCCGAGCGCCACAACTCAATGACACATCCGCTTTCCTTTTACGTTCAAGCCACCGGATAACCTCCACCTCCTCGCTCCAGCGATCCAGCGGAAGCAGCAACTCCTTCCAGACGAAATGCCCCCAGGAACATGTATCTCGCTAATCCGAGACCATGGGGAATAATTCTAGAGGGGGAGACAGATCCTTCACAAGGAGGTGTAAGGATGAAGGAGGGAATGGGTGGCCTTTTATAGGAGGAGGGGTGCCCCTCTCTCCATGTGGCGCATGGGGGTGACCCTCACCTCCCCATTCATGTGGTGGTAACCTCCACATTAAAATGCCTCTTCACATTCCCTTTTAAAGTCTCCACTTTAAATGCATTAAGTTTCTCCAAATTTAATGCTCTCTCATTTAATAAAACTCTTTTATTAAATTTATTCAGAATTTTGTTAATTACTTTAATTAACAAACATTGACATATAGCCTGCAATATTTCAAGATCACATGCAGAACCACCTTCGCAATTTCACCGAAACAATTTCGGTTTCTATTGAAACAATTCAGCGCTTTGCAATTCTTTAATTCTGAAACATATGTGCTCCAAAATGGTGTCCGTAACTCTTAAGTGTGCCACCCTACGGTTCGCGAATAATGCGTACATGATCGAGACCTTCTCCGATCAATAATCGATGAGCGGACACGGAGATCCGCATCGACTCCTACACATTCAACGATGACTCCTGTGATCGTGAGAACCTTTAACGCTTGTAACTAAATCCCTTTGTCTCTCGATATATTACATGTCCGAGATTCGATCATCGGTATCTTCATACCTAGTTTGATCTCGTTACCGACATGCACTCTTTTCTTGTTCCCGTGATATAACATTCTAGTGATCACATCACTTGCCTGCAAGCTATCCTAATGTGATATCACCGAGAGGGCCCAGAGTATATCTATCCGTCATCTAGATTGACAAATTCCACTCTTGATCCATGAGCCTCAACATAACACCTTCGTAGTACTGAACCCATCTTTATAGTCACCCTATTACGGTGTTATGTTTGATGTTATCAAGATACTCTTCCGGTGTTAGCAATTAACATGATCTCATGGTCTAAGGATAAAGATTACTTTGTATGATGTTATAGCAATATAAACATAATGACTTGATTGTAATGCTATACTTCGGATGAATGTTCATCACATCATTCCACCAATGGTGTGACCTTGTTATTAACAACATCCAATGTCCATGATCAAGAAACCTTGATCATCTTGTTAATCAACAAGCTAGTCTATAAGAGAGGCATGACTAGGAACCCTTTTTGTTTATTAAACACACATGTATTGATGTTTCCGAATCAATACATTTCTAGCATGTAAAATAAACATCTATCATTTATAAGGAATATATAATAACAACTTTATTATTGCCTCTCAAGGCATATTTCCTTCATGTGGTGCTCACCTCGCCAAAGAACGACCAGCTGAAGTATGTGCTACAAATCCATTTCGCCGCGTCAAACAATGTCGTTGAATATGAAGCACTTGTGCATGGGCTCAAAGTGGCAAAAGAAATTAGAATACGTCGGATCCAATGCTTTGGCGACTCGGATTTGGTAGTTCAGCAAGTCTCAGGGCAGTGGGACGCTCTTGATCCAAACATGGCCTTGTACAGATTCCATGTGTAAAAGATATCTGGGTACTTTGAGGGATGCGAGTTTCACCATGTACCCCGACTGGAAAACGAGGCTGCCGACGTATTGTCAAAGCTCGGATCAACCCGGCAAGCAATTCCACCAGGTGTAGCACTGGAGCACCTCAAAAAACCATCTATCAGTCCATCCCCAGAAACCGACTCAATCTATATCCCGGCAGACCCGTAGTCCGGAGTTGTACCCATGGACATTGACGTGGGAAGTGGTTCAGGAAACCCGGGGACTGCTTCGTAGAACCCGGGGATTGTGCAGCATGATCCGGCAGAGGTTATGTTGGTGGAGCAAATGGAAGTAGATGAGGAGTTGTTTCCAGTGCGAGCTATACCAGCTTGGGTGCTGCCAATATTTCAATTCCTGAAGGATGGAACTTTGCCCAGTGAAGAGGTGATGTCCAGGCAAATTCAGAGGCGCGCAAAGGCATACACAATCATCAACGCCGAACTATACAAGAGAAGTGTCACTAATGTCCTCCAGCGATGTGTTGACCCGGAAGAAGGGCTGGATATCCTCTAGGATATACATCAAGGGGAATGTGGGCATCATGCTTCATCTAGAGGATTGGTGGCAAAAGCTTTCCGGCATGGATTCTACTGGCCAAGGGCCTTAGAACAAGCGAAAGATCTGGTGAGAAAATGCAATGGCTGCCAGAGGTATGCAACCAAGACACATATGCCAATGTCGGAGCTCGAGACCATACCAATCACCTGGCCATTTGTCGTATGGTGTTTGGATATGGTTGGCCCGTTCAAACCGGCAAGGGGAAATATGACCCATATCTTGGTTATGGTGGAAAAGTTTACAAAGTGGATCGAAGTGAAGCCAATAAGAAAATGTGATGGAGCCACGACCGTCACATTCCTCAAAGACATCATCTTGAGATACGACTATCCTCACAATATCGTAACAGATAATGGCACAATTTTTGCTGAAGGAGTATTTGCACGATTCTGCCGAGATAAAAAGATCCGACTGGACGTTGCCTCGGTAGCCCACCCTGCATCGAATGGACAAGTGGAAAGATCCAACAGATTAGTACTATTCGGGATAAAACCCCAGCTCATTGAGCCGCTGCAAAGATCAGCGGGGTGCTGGATAGAAGAACTACCAGCGGTACTGTGGAGTTTAAGAACAACTCCGAATCGATCAACAGGCTATACGCCGTTTTTTCTGGTATATGGGGCAGAAGCTGTATTACCAACCGACATAGAGCATAATTCGCCCAGAGTCACCCAATACACAGAAGTCGAAGTGCGAGAAGCCCGGCAAAATGATGTTGATCTGCTGGAAGAAGCGAGCGAATTGGCATTGTCTAGATCCGCCATATATCAGCAAAATCTCCGATGCTATCATAGCCGGAAAGTAAACCCCCGAGTCTTCCGGGAAGGTGATCTGGTACTCCGGTTGGTACAACATACTGCTGGCATGCATAAGCTATCCCCCCCATGGGAAGGGCCATTCATTGTGAGCAAAGCATTGCACAATGACTCATATTATCTCATCGATGCAAAACCACAGGAGAAGAACAAGGCAAACAGGTCCGGCGAAGAATCTAAGCATCCACGGAATGTAGCTCTACTTCGACCATTCTACACTTAGCAAAGAAGTGTGTGTATCCGAGTCTCTCATATGTTGGTATGTATGTCGGCAATGAGCTTATCAATGAAATCTTGGCACCTCAAGCAGTAACTCGGGGACGGCCTTAGTAGTATTTGTTGTTTCCTGTTTTCGTTATTTATTTTTATGTCGGCTGGCGTAAGTTGTTTCTACCTAAGCCGGGTCAGTAGTGTGTGAGCACCAAAAACTCAACTCTTCGATTTGCTGCTGTCCAACAAGATTTGGCTTCATGGCAAGCAAGAGAACAAGTTTGGAATTGCGTAGCACACGAAAAATGACTAAGGAAAAGAACTTAATCAAGCCGACATTTGTTATTTTGGCTAACTTTATGATTACCCTGTTTTTTATTATGCTGAATTATTTTGAGCTAATCCTAAAGTTTCCAAGTATTGTTAAGTCAATTTTTGAAACTCGGACTCGTAAGTCATAAAACCGAACCAAGGTAGACACGAGCCGAGCCAAGAAATTGGAGAAACAAGAAAATGAAACTTGGGGACTACGCCCAAGTTAATCCGGCATAAAAACTTAGTAGCAAAATATAACTTGTGTGCTTAATACAATTGCACCCGGCATAGCGGGGATCTGATAAACTTCAAAGTATTTTCAATCAAGGGGCAGCAGGAGGAGGTAATCCGGAGCCAGCAGGTGCAGCTCCAGCCTTGGCTTCAACATCATATTCTTCTTCCTCGACGTTCGAGGGTTCGTCCTCTTCATCATCACCCGAATCATCTTCAGCATTTTCGTCGTCAGCGGCGCCAAGGAAGCTTGGCCCCTCATTCCATTGATGGATGGGGGCATACTGAATGAGGCTATGGGCGCAAGCCTTGCGCCGAGCAATCCAATCCGGGTCAGTGGACCACCTTGATCCGGTGCGCATGCGCTCGAGAAGCTTCAGGTTTATCTTTTCGTACCAAGTGAGCACATAGTGGAGGACAATTTCAGCTTCGACGCGTCCAGCAGATTCCCTCCAAAGATCAAGCTGAGTCTCGCACTCCATAAGCTTGGTAATAAGAGCAGTGGCTCCCTCCGGAGTATCTTCTTCAGGCCAAAAGGCATTAAAGATCCGGACTGCCACATCCAGGATGTTCTCGCCATAGTTCTTCACAATTTCGACACGAGAAGACAAGCTGACCAGCAGGTCCTCCATGTCATAAGGAATTTCTTCAGCGCTAGGAGCAATTGGGGTACCCCTCTTCTGGCGGAACTTGGCAACAGCAGTAGTTGCAATGGCATTGCCCTCCAGAAATTTGTCTAAAAACAAGACAAGTGGAGCAAGTGAGGAAAATTGACCCGGAGAGATTCATGCCGGCTGAAGGAAAAGAACTTACGAGAAATGTGGCTGTGGATCCGGGTCAGCTCCTTGGTACAGTTATCACGCCTCTTCTGGAGTTGCGCAAGTTCAGCATTCGCTGACTCAAGCTTGGTGTCGGCCTCTTTCAGCAGTTCCTGGTCCTTAGCAATTTGAAGGTTGAGATGCTCATGCTCTTCAGTAAAGTCTTGGCCTGCTTTCTCTAGTTCGGAGTTGTGCTGCGCCTTGAGCTTCTTCATGTCTGCCTTAAGCTTAACAATTTCTTCATCCTTGGTCCGGAGGAGGGCAAGCTCATCATCTTTCTTCTTGATTCGGCTGGTCTTTGCCACCTTGTTCGAGAAAATGCAGCATCATATCAGGCACGGGCACACTATCTTCAAGAGATGCTGAAATAGTTTGTTGACCCGGCCCGAGGTATGAATATTTGCCGAGCCAAGAAGAAAAGAAGATAGGGCGCAGAGGGAGATTAAGCAAAACTGACTTACCCTTTATCTGATCCAGATTTTTTCTCATAAGGATGTTCTCAGCTTCCACTCTGGCTACACAATCCGAATATCATATTAGTTCGGCAGAAAAAGACAAAGAGAAATGGGAAAAATGCCAAGGAGAAACTTACCCCTTTTCTCGTATTCGGCGAGAAGAGTGGTATGCTTTGCGCGCAGCACCTTGTGAGTATCCAAGAGACGCTGAAACTCAGCGCTCCGGCGATTGGTGGTCACCTGAGAAGAGTACAAAAGGATAGCTTAGACATGTACAAGATCCGAGCCAATTGGAACTTAACCCGGCTCTAGGTGTGTGCATATTCGAAGTGTACAAGATCCGGGCCAAGTGGAACTTAACCCAGCTCTAGGTGTGTGCATATTCGAAGTGTACAAAATCTGGGCCAAGTGGAACTTAACCCGGCTCTAGGTGTGTGCATATTCGAAGTGTACAAAATCCGGGCCAAGTGGAACTTAACCCGACTCTAGATGTGGGCATATTCGAAGTGTACAAGATCCGGGCCAAGTGGAACTTAACCCGGCTCTAGGTGTGTGCATATTCGAAGGGTACAAAATCCGGGCCAAGTGGAACTTAACCCAGCTCTAGGTGTGTGCATATTCGAAGTGTACAAGATCCGGGCCAAGTGGAACTTAACCCGACTCTAGGTGTGTGCATATTCGAAGGGTACAAGATCCGGGCCAAGTGGAACTTAACCCGGCTCTAGGTGTGTGCATATTCGAAATCACTAAGGAGCTACATTTATTCTCCAAGGAGCATCCGACCGAGTAACAAGTTACTCCCCCGGAGGCTCGGGGACTAATGGCTATATCACTAATATCTAGTACATGTTAAGGAAAAGGCGAAGTAATGTACCTCCATCATCCAACTTGCAAGGTTAATTGCCTTGGCAACAATGTTCATTTGTGCAGCTAACTCGGCGGGCCCGAATTTCTCCGGGAGATCGTCATTATGGACGAACTCCGCCTTGTTCCAGTTGTTTACAAACTCGATCAAGGTCGGAGGGTAACGTTCGCCACTAAGCATGTGGAGCGCAACCAGACCGTTAGCATGAGCTTCCCTCCTTTCAACCTGGGCAACAACAGGGCTGGTGTGCAAAACGAGTTGCACATCAGCTAACCCGGCAGAGGTGTCCATTGTCGGCGGGGTTTTCTTCGAAAGCATGGACGCAAATGTACGCTGTCCAGCCTCGATTGACATTGTCTTGGCAGTGTCAGGAGCCTTTTTGCCCTTGGGCTGCTGTTGAGAGGTTGAAGTTGCCGTAGCAGATTTGCCCTTGGGAGCTGCCTTGGTGCTAGCCTTGGTACTACTAGTGCCTTCTCGCCGAGTCTTGGAAGACTCGGACGAGGCGGAGGGGCTTGGTGCTGCTGCTGGTGCTTTTGTTGTTGCTGGTGGTGTTGGAGCTGATGCTAGTGTTGGTGTTGGTTTTGGCAGAGGCGATGTAGATACCTCAGCGGTCGCCGGAGCAACCGTTGCCTCGGCAGAACCGCTTCCCCCCGTTCTGGGGTTGCCTTCCTCTTGACGAGGTGGGCTAGAACCCGGAGCAGCCGCTGAGCCCTCCTGAATGGGTCTCAACAGGCGTGAATCGTCGCCACGAGGGGGAGAAGTGCTATATCGGAGCGGCGAGGCAATGTCGGATCCACTCTGAGGAACCTCCACCGTGGCCCTACCGAATCAGATCATGAATGATGAGAAACTATAACAAAGGAAGAACAAGTGAATAGCAAAGGGAGAAGTGACTTACTCATCCGAGGTCAAGGGCTCCTTGGGCTTGCGAGCTCTCCGGGCCACGGCCTTAGTCGTGGACTTGGTGGCAGCCTTGTCTGCGGACTTCTTTCGCCTTTTGGTTGGCTTAGAAGGTCCGAAGGAAGAAGCAGATGCGGCCCCCCTTTTCTTCGGTACGACCAGGACAGGCTCACCCGTGGCAAGGGGAGGATCTTCATGGATCTGCCCACCGGGGTTAGCTGATGCCGAAAAAGCGTAACAAAGAGGGATAGCGTCAAATGCCTCCATCACCTCAACATCGGAATCATCTTCATCGTCAGGACAATCTCTAATAGAAGAGAATTTACCGGCGTGTCGCTTGGTTGCATCAGCCATTGGCAGGAACATCTCCTGATCCGTCTCCTCATCGTCCGAGGCATCTCGATCAGGCGCCCACTTGAGAGAAGGCTCGGTGTCGTCCTCAAGAGTTTGCTGAAGAAACATCTAAGAGAGAAAATGCAAATGGATCAAACATACAATAAGTTCCGACATATAATTTAACTCGGAAAAAGATTGGAACACGAGATTTATCGCAGGAGGAAGCTTATCTCGGCAGAAGTGCTCGATCCCTCACACCCATTCAGCGGTGAACTTCTTGTTGGTGGTGAAGAGGGCCTTGACCAGGCGGTAAATCTCGGTGTTTCTCAACTCGAAAGAGGAGGTCCGGTTGGGGTCATGGCCCCAGCTCATGTGGCAAAGTTTATGCGTGCGTTTCTAGAGGGGGAGATCCGGTTGCGGACGAAGGTGATCATTGCATCCTCGTTGCGCAATCCCAGATCCTTTAGCTCCTGGAACCGTTTATTGACTTGGTTCGCCAGAACTGTGGGTTTCTTGGGGATCTTCTCCCACATATCCGGATTAGGAGGACCCAGAGCGTAGGGGCGCAGCCGGATCAGATCTTCATCCATGCCATTTCTGACATAGAAGAAGGTTCGGGCCCAGCCCTTGCAGGAGTCAAGCCCCGTGACTCGGGGGAAAATAGACTGTTTCCGAGGCGAAATAGAAGCTGCGCCGAACTGCGTGAGCTGCTTGTCCTCCGAGTTAAGCTCTGTATTCGGAATCACGTTCCGGTGGAGGCCAAAAAACCGGATCCAGAGATCCTTTGTGGGCCACAGTCCGGTGTAGCCCTCGATGGTGGAAGTGAAGGCAGAGAGAGGTGATAGCGTTCGCCAGAAGATGATGCGGCTGAAGCTCATACGTGTTGAGCCAGTCGTGGAAAAAGTCGCTAACAGGGAGACCGAACCCACGTTGGAAGTGGGAGAGGAATACGACGAACTCACCCGGATTAGGTGAGGGGGCAAGTTCCTCGGCGTCGAGGCAGGCGATGACGGCCTCCGGCATATGCCAGGTGCAGTACAACCAATTAAGGTCGTCCTGGCATACCCAGGACCCAGCCCAAGCGCCACGGTCGGTGTTCCCCACGTCCTCCTCCATTTCTTGCTCCGTGACGGCAAGCTCTTCCTCTGTCATCTCTAAGTCACTATCCTCACTGGCCCTAACGGCGGTGGGGGGCAGTGCCCTAGATTGGCGTGGACCCGTGGCGGAGAGGATGCGCGGGAGTAGCGGCGATGCCGGTGTGCGAGGAAACGGTGCGGCGGTAGCTCGGCTAAGCAGTTGTGGTGGCGGCGGCGCTGTTGCTGGAGAAGAAGAGGAAGAAGAAGAGGAAGAGGGGCGCGAGAATGGGGAGAAGACCCAAGGGGCGTGCCCCTCCCCTATTTAACCACGCCCAGGAGAGGTAGTGGGATCGTATTGTGCGGACGGGCCACACCGTGTGGCCGTGTACAATCCAGATCAACCAATCAAAAACGAGCCACGGGAAGGGCCACAGGGCGCAGGAGATCCCGCGACGTGACGTTATGATACAGTTAATGAGGAGGCAGGCACGATGTGACGTGTGCTATAGTAATATATGACAATAACTGCGGCGGTTACTAGCGCAGGCCCTTAAAATGAGGCAAAGTAATAATTAGCCTCCACGTGGGGAAGTGTACAAGAGAAGGAAGAATGACCCAGATGAGTATGAGGTGACCGGCTAGCAAGTGAAGACTCGGAATGTGCCAGGGGAAAGTAAACCTATGAAATCCGTACTATGAGGTAACTCGGAAAAGGAGCAAAAGGCTCGGTAAAATTGAACCTATTGTGGCCTTAACGGCTAAGGCAGCTAAGACCGCACCAGCTTCGGAGACTAATGTTGGGGGGATACCCCCGGGTAGGGTCATGCCGGGGTATAAAGGCCAAGTTAGCCGAGGTACGGCAAGGTCAAAGCAGGTGCTGGCCGAGTCACCTCAAGGCAGGACGAATCACGGGGTAACCCGGACCAGGGGATGTCCACCTAACTGGGTCTCAGCTGACTTATGTAGTATGTCGGTAAGATGTATCTAACTCATATGCATGTACAGGTGTGGCCGGATCAACTAGGTGTGATCCGAGTTATATCAAGCTTGTAAGAGAAGGAAGGTATCTCGCTGGTCAAAGGGTGACCACTGTATGCAGAGCGTGAGCGGACAGAGGACAGGACCACCGAGGCGTGGCCGACAAAGGTGATGATGCCTGTGTCGAATGACGCGGGAGACGCAGAGGCTCACGTAGCCTCTGCGGGGATGACGCTGGGCAAAAGTGACCCGGTCGGCTTACTATTTTGGGAAGATGCATATTCCCTGGAATATGCCTCCATGTATGCCCTAATTGGAGACCTAACCACCCCTATATAAGGAGGGCTAGGGCCTCTGTAGAAAGGGTTGATCTCGGGTGGGTTTGTCTTTACTAGTTCAGTTCTAGTTTCCTGAGAGCTAGCTAGTGGTGAGAGTAAGAGAGTCCCTTATTCCTCCTCTCCCCAATACATCTCAAGGAGCACTTGTAAACCGTGGAAGTGAATCAAATACAAACATCTGTGTGTGGAATCACCACACTATACCTCCCTGGATTCCTCTAGTGCATCTTGTCACCACCTTTAGCCTATCCATGGCATCTGTCGTGACACCACCACGACACCAAGGGTTGAGCTACATATGCAACCTCTTTCAAGGGACCATTAAGAAATGCACTTTTCACATCCATTTGATAAAACTTAAAGTTATGAAAATATGCATATGCAAGCAAGAGACGAATAGCTTTAATATGAGCAACGGGCGCAAAGGTGTCCTCATAGTTAATACTTCTATTTGGACATACCCTTGCGCCACTAACCTTGCTTTGTTCCTTGTGACGGTTCCATTCTCATCTTGCTTGTTCTTGAATACCCACTTGGTCCCAATGAAATTGATGCGATGATCTTTAGGTCTCTCCACAAGATACCACACTTCACTGCGGGTGAAACACTCGAGTTCTTCTCGCATAGCAATGACCCAATCCAGATCTTCTAGAGCTTCATGGACCTTGAATGGCTCGAAGTTGGACACAAAAGCATGATGGCCACAAAAGGTAGTGAGCTTCTTATTCTTGTTGCGAGTCTCGATTCCTATTGATATGCTTCCAAGTATATTATTGACTTGGAGTCCACTTGCAATAGAGGCGGACTTGATCTTCCGGTTCGTCCCTTCATGATCAATGAATTCATCCTTTGTTGGTCCTTGATCATTGACCACATCTTGAGCTTGACCTTGATTTTGGGGAACTAGTACGTCTTCTTGGTCTTGCTCAACAGATTGAGGGCTTGGTTCTTGTTCTTCGGTTTGAGAGAGTTGTTCGTCACGAGGTGCACTTGATGGTTCAACTTGAATAGAGATAGGCTCCACTTGAGTTGGGCTTTATCCTCCCCCATCAACATCTTGATCGTGAGTATGATGTTCGGTGGGCAAGATATGCCCAATTCCCATTAACTTGATGACTTGAGAGGAATCTCCATCACCTACAACATGTGGAACAACTTGCCCCCCTTGGGGGGCCATTAACTTCCAAAAACTCCACATCACAAGATACTTCAACACAACCATTGGCTTTGTTGAAGTATCTATAGGCGTGAGAGTTTTCCGCATAACCAGCAAAAATACCCTCAATAGTTCTAGATTCAAATTTACCGAGCTTTTCTTTCTTGTTCTTGACGAGGCACTTGCACCTGAAGACTCGGAAGTAGTTGACATTGGGCTTGTTCTTTGTGAGAATTTCGTATGGAGTCATGTCAAAGGGAGCTCGGAGGAAGAGTCGGTTCGAGTAATGAACCGCGGTGGCGATGGCTTCTCCCCAAAAATTGTGGGGTGACTTGAACTCACTCAACATTGTTCTTGCCATCTCAATGATAGTCCAATTCTTCCTTTCAACAACCGCATTTTGTTGAGGAGTATATGGAGCCGAGAATTCATGCTTGATCCCCTCATCTTGAACAAATTCTTGCATGGTGTAATTCTTAAATTCGCTGCCATTGTCGGTCCTAATGGTCTTGATCTCCACTTCATGAGTGTGTTGAGCTTGCTTGGCGAAGATCATGAAGTACTTGTAGGTCTCATCCTTTGACTTGAGAAGGAATAACCAAGTGTATCTTGAGTAATCATCAATGATGACAAGACCATACTTTCTTCCACCAAGAGTATCATATGTTGATGGCCCGAAGAGGTCCAAATGGAGAAGCTCCAATGGTCTTGACGTGGCCACCTTGGATATTGATGGATGACTCCTACCATGTTGCTTTCCTGAAATGCAAGCACTACACACACGATCTTTATCAAAAGACACACCCGTTAGTCCAACAATATGTTCACCCTTTAGGAGTTGTTTAAGTTTTCTCATGTTGACGTGGCCAAGGCAGCAATGCCAAAGCCATCCCTCGTCAACCTTGGCCATTAGACATGTAGGAAGAGATTGACTCTCTTGCGAGAGGTCGACCACATAAAGGTCATCTTCCACATATCCAACAAGGACCAACTTGAGATTATCACTCCTAAAGACTTTCACACAGGTTCTAGAGAAATAGGAATCATAACCGGCATCTGCAAGATGTTTTATTGAAAGCAAGTTGTAGCCAAGGTTCTCAACAAGCATGATGGTCTCTAGGGTCAAGGCCTTGAAGACCACCAACTTGCCATAACCTAGTACCTTTCCTTTAGAGTTGTCTCCAAAAGTGATGCTTGACGTTGATTTGACATCATGAATAAATTGATCAAGCGCACTTCTATATCCAGTCATATGATTGGTGAAACACCCATTTTTATCCACCGGAGGCATACCCCTACAAAATCAATTCTTTGATTTAGGAACCCATTGAGTAATGGGTCCCCTAGCATTAGCAACAAGATCTTTTGGTACCCAAATTGAGTACCACCTATAAGCATAACCATTACGAGGGCCAACATATTTGGCATACACATCTCCTTGGGTGCCCTTACATAGCACATAGGATGGATTAGATTTTCCTGCAAACTTGTGGTTGGGGTTGCCCTAGTGGCTCCCCTATTCACAACATCCTTCTTTACTTGGTCAACCACCTTGTGCACTTCAAGCACAAAGTTGATCTTCTTTGGGTTGGCACCATTCTTGTCGTTCTTGGGGTCAAACCCCATACCTTGCCTTGGATCTCTCATCGTTTGGCGAGCAAGAATCTCATCAAGAATCTTGCCCTTGGTGGTAGGTTTGAGACGCTCCATCTCAAGTTGTTCCTTTAACTTCTTATTCTCCTTAAGGAGACTAGCTTGATCCAAGGAATGGTTAGAAGCACAAGTAATATTCTCAACAATAATAGGATCCTTCAATGTACCAGGAGCCTTTTCATAGGACACTCGAAGTTGATCATGATTCTCTCCAAGTTTTATGAGCTCACGCTTGACAAGCAAATTTGCTTTGCTTTCTCAGGGTTATCAAGGTCATTGGTGAGATAAGCATGGGCAACCTTGAGTTCTTTCTTTGAAGTATCAAGCTCTTGGGACAAGGTGATAGCTCTATCTATGGTATCCATATCTTTTGTCTTATCTAGTTCATAGATTTCAATTCATTCTTTAAGAAGGGAAGTAATGTCCCTTTCCTTGCTTAGCTCTTTCTCAAGAAGATCGAATATTAGTTTCTCATCATCAATATGAGACTCCAAACTATCAATGGTTTCGTCACGTGAATTGACGAGGTTCATTAATTGTTTGAATCTAGCGCGAGCATTGCTAGGAAGGGACTTCATGATTTTACACATTTCTTGTACATAGTTTTCATCGAATTCATCATTGTCACTATCATTAGCACTAACATAATCATCCAAGATGCTAGAGAGAGATGGAGGGGAAGAGATTACCTTGGTACTCCTTGCCATGAGGCATGTACCGGCTACCTTGGGAGTGATGGAGTCAATGGCATAGTCTTTGGTGTAGTCATATGTGAAGAGTGACCCGGGTTCGGCAAAATCCAAACCGGACACTCCCACAACCTTCTCCTCATCTTCACTCTCCGCATCGGATAGGTATGATACGTTGGAAATGTATCTATAATTTTTTATGTTCCATGCTTGTTTTATATCTACTTTCTTATGTTTTGTCCACACTTTGGAGTATTTTCACAAATTTTCTGGAACTAACCTATTAACAAGATGCCACAGTGCCAGTTGCCTGTTTTCTGCTGTTTTTGGTTTCAGAAAAGCTGGAAAAGAAATATTCTCAGAATAGGACCGGACAAAAGCCAAAGTCGATATTTTATCGGAAGACTCACAGAGCTATAACACGAGACGGAGAGGGGCCAGGGGCTGGCCACACCACCTGGTGGCACGGGCCAGGCTAGGTCGCGCCAGGGGGTGGTGTGGGCCCCTCAGGCCTCCACCAACCTTGCCCCTTCGCCTATAAAATCCTCCCGGGACGAAAACCCTAGAAACAAGATCAGATTTCCATGAAAAGTTCCGCAGCACCGCTGCCACTGAAGAGGAGATTTGGGGGACAGAAGTCTCTGTTCCGGCACCCTGTCAGGATGGGGAAGTAACCCCGGAGCCATCTCCATCGACTCCACCACCATCAAGATCATCTATTTGTAATTCTGCATGTTGTGTTTGCGGGGATCCGATGGATATTGAGATGCTATTTCAGATTGATTATTGATTCTATCATGTCTTTGTTATTTGAGATCTTGCATGCTTTTCGTTGTTAGTAGCTATCTTGGCCAAGTAGATGCTAGCAACTCCAAGAGTTAGTATTTATGCTCGATAGTGGGTTCATGCCTCTGGTAATCTGGGGAAGTGACAGAAATCTCTAAGGTACTAGATGTGTTGTTGCTACTAGGGAGAAAACAACGATCCTTTGTTCATATAACAATTATATTGTTTACTTTACACGCAGTTCATAAAGCAATAATCTGTTTCTTGCAACTTAATACTGGAGGGGGTTCGGATGATAACCTGAAGGTGGATTATTAGTCATAGATGCAGTTGGATGGCGGTCTATGTATTATGTTGTAATGCCCAATCAAGTCTCAGAGGAGTCAAGATGATTAGTATATGCATGTATTGCTTTCTCGGTGTTTGTCAATTGCGCCGCTGTAATTTGTTCACCCAGCATGTTATCTATCTAAGGAGAGCCACCTCTAGTGAACTATGGATCCCGGTCCTTTACTTTACATACAATCTACAATCTTTTACTGCTTTGTGTTTACTTTCTGCAAACTTTTACTTCTTTCCATTCGATACGTTTAATCCTTTGTTTTCCGCAAAACACGGTGAGATTGACAACCTCATCTCAAGTTGGGGACAAAGTTCTATGGTTGTGTTGTGCAGGTCTCCACGTTGCTACTAGCACCGGTAGTGCGCCCTGCCAAAGCTCAGCTAGTAACACCTTTGGGGTGTTTCCTTGCTCCTACTGGTTCAATTAAACCTTGGTCTCATAACTGAGGGAAAACTTGCTGCTGTGCTCATCATACCTTCTTCTTGGGGTTCCCAACGAGCTCTACATCAACCACGAGCCAGCTAAGATTTTTCTGGCGCCGTTGCCGGGGAACGAAGAAAAGAAGCTCCCACGTCAACTACACGCCTTCAAAGATTTTTCTAGCGCCGTTGCCGGGGAGTCAAGGACATCTTCACAAGGGGAGTCCCTCATAACCAATCTCTTTACTTTGTTGTTTTTGTTTTGCTTAGTTTCTTTTTGCCTTGTTTGCTTGTTTTGTTCTTCAAAAACACAGAAAAAATTAGTTTTACTAGTTTGCTTTCTTATTGGAAAAACAAAAAAAAAATTAGTTCCTTTCTTAAGTTGACTTTATGACTAACTCTGCTCCAATCACTATTTCATTATGGATAGCTCACTCAGTTTCCTATTTGGGAACAGTATTATGACTGCTAAGGTAATAGGTGAACCACCGCCTGCTAGAACCTCCATGGAAGAAGAAATTGCTGAACCTGAAAGCTCATTAGATGAAAAAGAGGAGGAGAGTGATGGACAAAAGGAGGAAGGATGGATCTACCCATGCCTACCTTCTAATGAGAGTAACTCTTTATCCCTTACATTATTTGATTGTCCCCCATGCTTATCAAAGGAGGTGAATGTTATGTCCCCGAGGATTCTTTTGAAAATGTTTATAATAAAGCTCTAGTGCTTGTAGATCATGAAAATCATGCCTTATGTGATAGTTATATTGTTGAGTTTATTCATGAGGCTACTGAAAATTATTATGAGAGAGGAAATTATGGTTGTAGAAGTTTTTATGGTAATGAAACACCTCTCTATGTGCTGAAAGTTTTGAAGTTACTTTTGTTTTATCTTCCTATGCCTGTCACTTTGCTCTTTGTGCATCTATTTGCATACAAGATTCCTATGCATAGGAAGTGGGTTAGACTTAAATGCGTTTTGAATTTGCTTCTTGATGCTCTCTTTTACTTCAATTCATATTTCCTATGAGAGCATCTTCTCAAATTTTCATGCCTAACTTAAAGGCGTTAAAGAAAAGTACTTGTTGGGAGATAACCCAAGAGTTTTAGATGAGTCTTGGAAGTTATTACCTCTGTAATAACCTCTCCTTATCCTTTTTTATTTGCTTTTTGTGCCAAGAGTAACCTCTAATGAGAGTGAAGTAATGATTGGGAAAGTTGTTGTCCCGAAACAGATTTATGTGCTTCACCGTAAAACTTCCTGAGAGAGCTCTGTACGTCGGATTGAGCTGTAATTTTTTTTCTTATGCCCCAGGTTGTTATCTAACTTTCGTTAGTTCAACACTTTTTGATTTGAGCAACATAAGGTCTTCGAAAAAAATCGTCTTTACCTGCTGGTCTGTTTTGACAGATTTCTGCCATTTTCTGCATTTGCTTCTTGTTGGTTCCTTCTTGAGTTCTTTTGGGGAATTGAGCTTTTTGAGGAAAGTGCTACAGTAGCTAGTGTTCTAATGGAAGTTTATTTGGTGTTAGAACTGAACCTTGAGACTTATTTATCTTAAGTGCACTAATGTTGCTAATGAGCTTGTGTGAAGTTTTGTATGAAGGAAAAATTTCAGGTGTATGGAAGCAATGAGTAATGAGATGAAGGATGGACTAAAGCTCAAGCTTGGGGATGCCACGCGTGTCACCCCAAGAAATATCCAAGAAGTACAAGCGTAAAAGCTTGGGGATGCCCAAGGCATCCCCTTCTTCATCAATAAAAATTCCAGGTTTCTTCCAAACGCTTCATTTTTTTGTTTCATGCACAGTTGTGTTGTTCTTGGAGCGTCTTCTTTTTCGTTTTTGTTTTGGTTTTTAGTTTGCTTGGTTTGCTTAGTTTTCTGAATAAGTTGGTTGGACCCCCTCTTTCACACTTTGGTTTGCATTTAGTTCGGTTTGATTTGGAAAAGAGTAGGAAAGTTCATGCTTATGTGGTAAAAAGAGCTCGTTCTTGACTGTGGCTATGCTTTGTCATGCCATGCTTGATATTGTTTTGGCTTTATGCTTAGTATTATTTGCTGTAGCATGACTTGTTATAAACAATTGAGATTGCTTAATGTGCCTTGGATGAATCATGCGTTGTTTTAGCATATTAAAGCATAGTATAGTGGTATTTTCCTTTGATGCTTTATTTGGGTTGACTTGGCACATGCTCACACCATGTTATGACTATCTCAAGTCACCATAGCCTTTATGATCCTTTAGTTTTCAACTTGTAGTATCACTTTATGCTTTGATCAATGATGTTTTGTCGCTCTGCATGATTATGGCCATTATTGCTCTCTTAGTTTGTCGCTCCCAGTCTTTTGCTAGCCTCCACCACCAAGTATGAGTTCCACTCATGCATCCAACTCCCTAAACCAAGTTATTCCAAAGAGTCCACCATACCTACCTACTAGCTTATGCTATTCCAAGTATATTCATGCTTTTGTTTACCTTCTACTTGTTATGATAAAACTAGTGATTAAAGCTCTCACGAACTTGATGGCACACTTTACTTTACTTGCCCTTAATAAAATTGAACCATTGTGTCTTCTATGTTGTATATGCTTGCACTTATTTGTTGGGAATTAGCAGAACCATGCTTTCATGGGGAACGCTTTCAACATTGCACTTGGTACTTGTACCTAGTTGATATCATGCTCTTTTGTATATGGATGTCGTCGGTGTGAAATGAAAGGGGAGCTTATAAGTCCATGGAGTTATGTATATGTGTTAGAGAAATGCCTGGGCCGCTGGTCTAATCCATGCTGACATGGTGGAAACCTGCAGCGTAACCATAATGAGCTATCTATGAAGCATTCTTCTTATAAAAAAAAGAGTCATATATTGAGAAAGGAGAAAAAAAAGAGATACTATGAAAAGAGGAAAGAGAGAAAAAAGCACCATATTCCCATGGTAAATAAGAAGAATGCTGAGATGCTCGTTGTCTGCTTGCCTTGTCATTTTGATATGGGGATTCTTCCGTATCATCGGGCAAGGGGTACCCCGTTGGCGGTTCTCAATGATACACATGTACTTACAATGACAAGAACTTACCGGTGACTAAACTTGAGTAGCATGAGGAGCGGCCCTCGTATAAGGGACATGAGATTTCTGACTTATACTTCGTCAAGCATGTACACCATAGTTTGTTCACTTTAACCTTAATCACTTCAAGATGCTTATGATAGGGGCAATGAGAGCTGAAAGCTGTAAGTACCATAATTTTTGGAAGCTCTTTATGAGACTTGAATCCCTACTTCTTTTTACAAAAGGCCTTTCTTCCACCATTATATTGAGTCTCCACCTTCTATCTTTATGCACCTACTTTGAGAGCATAGTGGCCATTCTTAGTTCTATGTGCATTGTCCCAAGACTAGTTGATTGATGCATAACTTGTTATTGCTTGTTTGAAACTATTGTATCTAGTCACTCTTATGAACTATGAAGGTGTACTTTGCATTTATATTTGCTACTCTATTGAGGGACAAGCTGAATACTTTTATGCTATGTTTTCTTTTTGTGAAACAAACAAACATCTTGCAAAGCATTGTTATTCATGAATCTTTTGTTTGTGCCTTTTCATGTTGCATCATAGTTTCTTTGCTTATTGCTAGAACTTTGTCTTTCATGTTATGATTGAAGTACTATGATCCCAGCTTTGGATGTTTTGCAAATACTTTGATCAAGTCTTTGATGGTGCATGTCACCTCAAAAATTATTTCTTTTTATCACTTACCTACTCGAGGACGAGCAGGAGTTAAGCTTGGGGATGTTGATACATTGTAAATGTATCTATAATTTTTGATGTTCCATGCTTAGTTTTATCCACTTTCTTGTGTTTTGTTCCAACTTTGGAGTACTTTTCATATGATTTCTTGGACTAACCTATTAACAAGAGCCACAGTGCCAGCTGCCTGTTTTCTACTGTTTTTGGTTCTAGGAAAGTCAGAAAATGAATATTCTCGGAATTGGACGGGACAAAAGCCAAAGTGCCTATTTTTCCGGAAGGGATCAAGTGCCAGAATACGAGACGGAGAGGGGCCAGGGGCCAGCCACACCACCTGGCCGCGCGGCCAGGCCTGGACCGCGCCAAGGGGTGGTGTGGTGGCTTCCGGCACCTCCTCAGCCTCTCCTTCCGCCTATAAGTTGCCCTCGGGACGAAAACCCTAAGGACCCGATCAAAAATCCACGAAAGAGTCTGTAGCCGCCGTCATCTCCATCCCTAGATCGGGAGGGATCTGAAGCTCTTCCCGGCACCCTGCCGGAGAGGGGAATTCACCCTGGAGGCCTTCTTCATCACCATGCAAGCCTCCGGTGTGATGCGTGAGTAGTTCATCCTTGGACTACGGATCCATGTAGTAGCTAGATGGCTGGTTCTCCTCCTTTGTGCTTTCATGTCTAGATCTTGTGAGCTCCGTTCATGATCAAGATCATCTATTTGTAATTTTGCATGTTGTGTTTGCGGGGATCCGATGGATATTGAGATGCTATTTCAGATTGATTATTGATTCTATCATGTCTTTGTTATTTGATATCTTGCATGCTTTCCGTTGTTAGTAGCTATCTTGGCCAAGTAGATGCTAGCAACTCCAAGAGTTAGTATTTATGCTCGATAGTGGGTTCATGCCTCGTAATCTGGGAAGTGGAAATCTCTAAGGTACTAGATGTGTTGTTGCTACTAGGAGAAAACAATGATCCTTTGTTCATAGAACAATTGTATTGTTTACTTTACATGCATTAAATAAAGCAATAATCTGTTGCTTGCAACTTAATCTTGGAGGGGTTGGATGATAACCTGAAGGTGGATTATTAGTCATAGATGCAGTTGGATGGCGGTCTATGTATTATGTTGTAATGCCCAATCAAGTCACAGAGGAGTCAAGATGATTAGTATATGCATGTATTGCTTTCTCGGTGTTTGTTAATTGCCCCGCTGTAATTTGTTCACCCAGCATGTTATCTATCTAAGGAGAGCCACCTCTAGTGAACTATGGATCCCGGTCCTTTACTTTACATACAATCTACAATCTTTTACAGCTTTGTGTTTACTTTCTGCAAACTTTTACTTCTTTCCATTCGATATGTTTAATCCTTTGTTTTCCGAAAACACGGTGAGATTGACAACCGCATCGCAAGTTGGGGACAAAGTTCTGTGGTTGTGTTGTGCAGGTCTCCACGTTGCTACTAGCACCTTTGTGTCATACCAAAGCTCAGCTAGTAACACCTTTGGGGTGTTTCCTTGCTCCTACTGGTTCGATTAAACCTTGGTCTCATAACTGAGGGAAAACTTGTTGTTGTGCTCATCATACCTTCCTCTTGGGATTCCCAACGAGCTCTACATCAACCACGAGCCAGCAGATCCCTAGGCATTGTTTCTGAGCATTGAAACACTGTTTACAATCAGTCTTGTTACATGTTTGCTTGCTGCCACTATTATTTCAGAATGCAATTGCCACTTATAATCATCCATATTACTTGTATTTCACTATCTCTTCGCCGAACTAGTGCACCTATACACCTGACAAGTGTATTGGGTGTGTTGGGGACACAAGAGACTTCTTGTATCTTGATTGCAGGGTTGCTTGAGAGGGATACCTTTGACTATTTCCTCCCTGAGTTCAATAAACCTTGGGTGATCCACTTAAGGGAAACTTGCTCCTATTCTACAAACATCTGCACTTGGAGGCCCAACATTGTCTACAAGAATAGATGCGTGCGTAGACATCAAGCTATTTTCTGGTGCCGTTGTCGGGGAGGTAAGGTAAAAGGTACTCACATCCTCTGGCTACTAAGCTATCTTCTAGTACTTTTGCTAGTGTGTGAGTGCTCGAAGTTATTTCCTTTAGATTCTGCAATTATATCTTTTTGTTTCTTGTTTTTATTTTCACTAGTTAGTCTTAATGGAAAACAACAACAAAATTAGAGAGATTTATAGTATTTATCTTGAGTTAGGACATGAAGTGTTTGAAGAGAAAATTAAAAAAACCTATGGAACTTTATTTGCATGCTAATAGCAATGTTATTAGTATGAATTCTTTGAACACCATTATTGCTAATGCTATGGAAAAGTCTAAGCTTGGGGAAGCTGGTTTTGATGAGCATGCTATTTTTAGTCCCCCAAGCACGGAGGAGAAAATTTACCTTGATGATAGTGTACCTCCGATATATGATGATTACAATGATGAGTATGATATTTTCAGTCCACCTACTATTAAGGAGAAAATTAATTATGATTACAATATGCCTCCTATATTTGATGATTATGGTGATGAGAATAATAATGATAGCCATTTTTTTGAATTTGCTCCCACTACAATTAATAAGAATGACTATGTTTATGTGGGGAGTATTAATTCTTTTATGCATGTGGCTCGTGATAATAATGTTTTATGTGATAGATATATTGTTAATTTTATTCATGATGCTACTAAAAGTTATTATGAGAGAGGGAAACATGGTTTTATGTGTCTCAACAATATTAAGTTCCCCCTCTTTATGTTAAAAATCTTGAAGTTGCACTTGTTTTGCTTTCCTATGCTTGTTGCTTTGTGTTTTCATGACTTGTTTCTTTACAAGATTATTTTTCATAGAAAGTGGGTTAGACTTAAATTTATTCCATATTTGCTTCTTGATGCTCTCTTTTACTTCAATTCATATTTATTATGTGAGCATCATCGAAATTATCATGCCTAGCTCAAAGGCGTTAAAGAAGAGCACTTATTGGGAGATAACCCAAATTTTTAGTCAATAAATTTTTCTTTTGTTGAGTCTTGGAATTTATTGCTTCAGTAATAACCTCTCCTTATCCTTTTTGTGTGGTTTTTGTGCCAAGAGTAACCTCTAATGTGAGAGAAGTAAGACTTGAGAAAGTTGTTGTCCTGAAACAGATTTTTGTGCTTTGCTGTAAAAATTCGTGAAAAATCTTTGTACGTCGGATTGAGCTGTAAATTTTTGTGCTTCTGCCCCAGGTTATTATCTAACTTTCATTAGTTTATAACTTTTCGATTTGAGCAACAGAAGGTCTTCGAAAAAATCGGTTTTTACCTGCTGGTCTGTTTTGACAGATTTCTGCCATTATTTGCATTTGCTTCTTAATCTCTTTATCTTTGAGTTCTCTTTGATCACTTGAGATTTTAGAAAGAATTGCTACGATACCTTGTGTTTTAATAGAAGTTTTACTTGTGTTTAAACTAAACCCAAAGACTTATTATCTTGAATACACTAATGTTGCTAATGAAGATTGTGTGAAGTTTTGTATGGAGGAAAATTTTCAAGTGTAGGGAAGAACAATGTGATAAGATGAAGTATGGACAAAAGCTCAAGCTTCGGGATGCCACCCGTGTCACCCCAAGAAATATTCAATAAGAACAAGCGTCAAAGCTTGGGGATGCCCAAGGCATCCCCTTCTTCATCAATAAAAATCTCAGGTTTTCTTCCAAACACTTCATTTTTATTGTTTCATGCACAATTGTGTTGTTCTTGGAGCATCTTCGCTTTGTTTTTAGTTTTCTTTTGCTTGGTTTGCTTAAATAAGTTGGTTGGATCCCAACACACTTCTTTTGGAGAGAGACACACCTCGTTATTCATTGCCTAAGAACACTCTAGTTTTCACTCTTATTATTCTGCGAGTGTTCTCCTTTGCTAGCACCGCGTTTAGCTTTAGTTTTCGATTGGTGTTGGAAAAGAGTAGGAAGTTTCATGCTTATAGTGGTACAAAAGGAGCTTGTTTTTGACTGTGGCTTAGACTTTATCATCTCATGATTAATATTGTTTTGACTTTATGCTTAGTGATTATTGCTGTAGCATGACTTGTTACAAACAATTGAGATTACTTAATGTGCCTTGAAAGAATCATGCGTTGTTTTAGCATATAAAAGCATAATATTGTGGTATTCTCCTTTGATGCTTTATTTGGGTTGACTTGGCGCATGCTCACACCATGTTAAGACTATACCAAGTCCCATAGCCTCTATGATCATTTAGTTTTTGACTTGTAATATCACTTTATGCTTTAATTAATAATGTTTTGTCGCTTTGCATGATTATGGCCATTATTGCTCTTTTAGTTGGTCGCTCCTAGTCTTTTGCTAGCCTCCACATGTACCAAGTATGAGTCCCACTCATGCATCCAACTCCAAATAAAACCAAGTTATTCCAAAGAGTCCACCATACCTACCTATTAGCATTATTGCTATGCCAAGTGTATTCATGTTTTTATCTACCTTCCGAATTAAACTTGTTATGTGAAAATTAGTGATTAAAGCTCTCACGAACTTGATGGCACACTTTACTTTTCTTGCACTTAATAAACTTGAACCATTGTGCCCATCTATGTTGCGTATATGCTTGCGTTTTGTAAGTTGTGAATTAGCAAAACCATGTTATCATGGGGAACGCTTTCAACATTGCACATTATTTAGTTGATATCATGTTCTTTTGCTTCTAGATCCCGGCGGTGTGAAATGAAAGGGGAGCTTGTAAGGCTCATGGAGTTCATATATGTGTTAGAGAAACGCCTGGGTGGCTGGTCTAAGCCATGCCTAATCATGGTGGAAACCTGCAGCATAACCATAGTGAGCAATCTATGAAGCATCCTCTATAAAAAACCTATGCAAATAGGAAAGAAAAAAGAAAAAAGAAAAAAAAAAGAGCCTATGCAAATAGGAAATAAAAGGATCGCTGAGATGCTCATTGTCTGCTTGCCTTGTCATTTTGATATTGGGATCTTCTGTATCATCGGGCAAGGGGTACCCCGTTGGCGGTTCCCTATGATACACATGTACTTACAATAACAATAACTTACCTGTGACTAAACTTGAGTAGCATGAGGAACGGTACTCGTAAGTAAGGGGCATGATATTTTCAGCTTATAACTTGTCAAGCATATCCTCATATTTGTTCACTTTAACCTTAATCACTTAAATATGCTTATGATAGGGGCAATGAGAGCTGAAAGCTAATAAGTACCATAATTTTGGAAGCTCTTTATGAGACTTGAATCCCTGCTTCCTTCTATGAAGGCCATTCTTTTAGCTTTTATGTTGAGTCTCCATCTTCTATCTTTATGCACCTATTGAGAGAGCATAGTGCCCATTCTTAGTTTAATGTGCATTGTCCCAAAACTTGTTGATTGATTCATAACTTTGATATTGCTTGTTCTTAAACTATTTGTATCTAGTCACCCTTATGAACTTTGAAGGTGTCCTATGCATTTATGTTTTGCTACACTATGAGGGACAAGCTGAATACCATTCTCATTATGTTTTCTATATGTGAAACAAACAAACATCTTTCAAAGCATTGTTATTCATGAATATTTTGCTTGTACCATTTCATGTTATAACATAGTTGCTATGTCTTATTGTTAGAACTATATCTTTCATGCTATGTTAAAGTACTATGATCCCAGCTATCAATGTTTTACAAATACCTTGATCAAGATTATGATGGTGCATGTCACCTCAAAAATTATTCTTTTTTATCACTTGCCTACTCGAGGACGAGCAGGAGTTAAGCTTGGGGATGTTGATACGTTGGAAAAGTATCTATAATTTTTGATGTTCCATGCTTGTTTTATATCTACTTTCTTATGTTTTGTCCACACTTTGGAGTATTTTCACACATTTTCTGGAACTAACCTATTAACAAGATGCCACGGTGCCAGTTGCCTATTTTTTGTTATTTTTGGTTTCAGAAAAGCTAGAAAAGAAATATTCTCAGAATTGGACCAGACAAAAGCCAAAGTCAATATTTTACCGGAAGACTCACGGATCCAGAAGACGAGACGGAGAGGGGCCAGGGGCTGGCCACACCACCTGGTGGCGCGGGCCAGGCCAGGCCACTCCAGAGGGTGGTGTGGGCCCCTCAGGCCTCCACTGACCTTGCCCCTTCGCCTATAAAATCCTCCCGGGACGAAAACCCTAGAAAGAAGATCAAATTTCCACGAAAAGTTCTGCAGCACCGCCACCACTAAAGAGGAGATTCGGGGGACAGAAGTATCTGTTCCGGCACCCTGCCGGGACGGGGAAGTGCCCTCGGAGCCATCTCCATCGACTCCACCGCCATCTCCATCGTCGTGCTGACTCCCATGATGAGGAGGGAGTAGTTCTCTCTCGAGGCTAAGGGCTCTACCGGTAGCTATGTGTTCATCTCTCTCTCTATGCGTGATCTTATGAGATCATGAGCTTTGTAATCTATAGATCTATTCTGCTACTCAAGTGCTTTAATGAATCTCTGCTTATCCCCACGTGTGTGAAGTTCATAGTGTGCACACCGTGTGGCACTTTGGCTAAGGTTACATAAATACTTATCATGAGTATAATTTGAGTTGGATGTCTCTATGAGATTGTGGTGTTTGTTGGAACCATCTAGCGCTCAAGGTGACAGTGAGGGGTTATCTAGATGGGAATGCGAACTTTAAGGTGTGCTGTTATAGCCCTACATCGTACAACCGGAGAGTAGTTCAGGGTAGCATCATGAAGAGAAGATATTTATATGAGAGTGTCCACTAGTGAAAGTATGATCCCTAGGCCTTGTTTCTAAACATTGAAACACCGTTTACAATCAGTCTTGTTACATGTTTGCTTGCTACCACTATTATTTTAGAATGCAATTACCACTTATAATCATCCATATTACTTGAATTCCACTATCTCTTCGCTGAACAAGGCACCTATACACCTGACAAGTGTATTGGGTGTGTTGGGGACACAAGAAACTTCTTGTATCTTGATTACATTGTTGCTTGAGAGGGATACCTTTGACCACTTCCTCCCTGCATTTGATAAACCTTGGGTGATCCACTTAAGGGAAACTTGTTGCTGTTCTACAAACCTCTGCACTTGGAGGCCCAACACTGTCTACAAGAATAGAAGCGTGCGTAGACATCAAGGTACTCTTGGCCAAGAAAGCCTTTGCCATCACGCTTCTTGTTCCTCTTGTACCTCTCGTTGATGGGGTTTGGCTTTAATCTTGGCTTGGCGCCCTCTTCATACTTGGGCTTGTCAAGTCTCTTCTCATATGGGCATTTGTCGGCAAAGTTGTTGGGGATCGGTGCGGAAAACAAAAAATTTCCTACGATGGAACCCCAAAAACTGCCTAGGATCTATCTATATAGTAATGCGGTAACGGCCAGAGCGTAGAGAATACATACCCTTGTAGACCGTACGCGGTTAACGTTCCTCGGGGAACGTGGTTGAAGTAGTCGTACTCGTAGCCGACCTCAAGGTCGCGAAGCTCCTCGCAGGTCACCCCTTGCTCCTTCGTCATCTTCATCGTGCAACACCTTCGGCTCACGACATTCAAGCGCCCCAAGTGTTGCGCCTCGTGTCTTCGTACACATTCGGTGCATGATGAGACCTCCGGCTCCCCGATCCCGCTGGGAGTGCGGAAGTTGATATCCGGCTAGGAATCCCTACAGCGCAACGGCATACTGCAGGTGTGCCTCGATCGCACAGCCCAAACTTGGGGCCATGGTCACAAGGGCTAGAGAGAGAGGGAAGGAGGAAGTCAACCAAAGGACTTCTCCAAGAATTGGGTGTGTTTAATCCCACCCATGGGCACCCGTTTATATAGGGCGAGGGGGTGTGCCCTCCCCTTTGGGTTTCCCATGTGGGACTATTCAAGGGAGAGGGGGGAGGCGCATGGGCCTCATGGGCCAGCCGGCCAGGGGTGTACCCCACCCCGCACACAGCCCTAGGCTGGCCGGGTAGGACCCCTTGAGGCACCTGGGCCTTGGCCCTTTGGCCCTTGGCCCTTCCCTCCTTCGGTTTTCCCTCATCGGCCCTATTTCCCTAGGAAGTTTGGCCCATTAGTGGAATACCCCTTCAAATTAGATTTTAATATTAATTACATTAATTAATATGTATATACATACTACAAAATCCGTCTTGACCCGAAACACCTTTCGTTTCCCTTTCGATTTCCTCCGAACGACTTCGGATCTTTCCCGGAATGATTCCGGTCCTTTATTCTTTCTTCGAACAACTTCGGATCTCTCCGCGGAACGATTCCGGCTTTCTCTTTCTCTCTACTGTGATTCCATCTTACGAATGATCGCTCTCATTGTACCCTTAAGTGTATCCTCTCACGGCTCGGGAATGCTCTAGACATGATTTGTATCAATGATCAACAGAGGGACCAGGGATGTCCATGTGACCCCTATGCATTCCTGATGACAATGTCGTTTGAACCGCTAAATGTAGCATCCTCTTCCTTTTGTTTCTCGATACAACTTGTCCGAGATCCGATCATTGGTATCCCATACCTTGTTCAATCTCGTTCACAACAAGTTCTATTTTCTTGTTACCGTGATATTACATCCCCGTGACCTAGTCACATGTTGCAACATTTATGGATGTAATCTCACCAAGCCGGCCATATGTATCTTTACCCGTCATGTGGGTGAACAAATCTCGGTCTTGCAGTCACATGTCATCTACTATTCCTTCGGAATACCCAACGTACACCTTTATGGCCATCGTATTACCAGATGACGGTTGATGTAGTCTAAGCAGCCTAGGGAAACAGTGAGTAATATGAGCTCATGGTCTAAGGAGAAGGAGTCTAGGTATAGTTGTTGCAACAATGAACTATATGACTTGATCGTGTTGCAATCCTTCGAGGAATGTCCAATCACATCATTCTCCAATGATATGATCCCGTTGTCAGTTGGCGTAAATGCCTATGATCTTGAAACCCAGATCATCTTCGTGACCAACAAACTAGTATGAATAGAGGCTACTAGGGACTTTGTTGTTTCATACCACACCTGTACCAATGTTTCTACTTGGCACAGTTCTAGCACAATATGAAACTATTATAAACTAATTGAGATATGACAATAAAAACCTATTAATTATTTGCCTCTAGGGCATATCTCCTTCAGTCTCCCACTTGCACTAGAGTACAAATAACCTAGCTCGCATTTTACTCATATAAACCATATGCATTTACAGATCATGCATGCTCATGGGAAACGTCATGTCCATGTTCTGTTTTACCAGATCATTATGTCTTTTGCAAATCGTTAATGTCTTCCTAATTTTGACATTCACTCCATTATCGTATAATGGGTTGAAGTATTTGTTTGGCGACAAAGCGAGACTTTGTTTCTAGTGTTTATGATGACAGTCATTTTCACCATTGTCATCTAAACTTTGAAACACACTTTGCTATCCTTTGTGTATATACTATAGTCATGGCAGCAGAACGAGGCCGGATTCCAGGAGATTACAGTGACGTTAGATCAACCTCGAGGGCTTTCTCATGGGCACTAGGCCCTGGGACACATCATTCTACGTTAAAAGCGAACTAGCTCTGCCATAACATTATACATCACATCAGATGCAGCCTTTATACTTCTATATCTACGTAGATCCTAGTGCATGAAATGCAACTATGCCACTTACATTGCCATTTATGTACAAACTTAATTCCGGTTTAGTGATCAACTCAGGAATCACTTAAAGACATGTTCTTACAGTTAAGACTTTGTCCTACCAACCAGAACTTCGGGTCACATTACGTCGAGTATACAACATGGTTATATAGAAGAACCTATGACTAAGGCATAGGAGATGCAACGCATCTCTCTGTTTCAACCATAGTTGCAATACTAACTCAATGCTTCATATAGTAAGAACTACTTTCTCACCTTGTTCCATTCTGAACTTCTTCAGAATCTTTCTTAGGACATTCTGAACATCTTTCAGAATCAAGTCCAGGAAGCATTCGACATTTAGTGTTTATTAAAGTCACCAATTTATCTTGATAGATTTTATTTTTTAATAACTTCAACTTCATCCTAACTTAATATTATTAACACCGATCACATCATTCACATATGTCGTCCACATATCATAGAATGATTTCACGCTCCCACTCAAATATGACATTCATGTTTGAGATCCTGGGATTTCACTTAGCTCCCACTCAAATATGACATTCATGTTTGAGATCCAGGGATTTCACTTAGCTCCCACTCAAAATATGTCAGCTACATATTATGAATTAGCCAAGCTGATTTGCTCCCACTCAAGTCTAGGTCCTCTCGATAATCTTGGACATTCCAAAATTCTTTGATCATTATCAATTTGAGAATTCCAATTACGAGACTTCAATATCCATATATTTCTAGTGTAAATCCAAAAGACTTAAGCATCACTACTGTTGTAGTCAATTCCTTGAATTTGTCCAAACTTGTGACAAATCGAGCTTTTGTCATTCATTAAGTTTCATTTCCTTCTTGTGACTTTGCAGTCATTCAGAAATATCAAGTAAACTTCTTTACTTTAATAAGATCAAGTAACATGTTACTTTGCAATCTTAAATGTAACTTAATATAGGGTTTTATGACTCCTAGTCATTTCTCGCACTTAGGTCCATCACGCTTCTTTGTAATTCGTAGCTATGTCTTGTTCATAACATGTCAAGTGAATCAATAATATAATTCTACAAGCTTGTAGAATATATAGTTGAATCCTACTTTATTTAGTAAAAGTATTCACTGAAACTTTATGATCATTATCATTAGTTTCTACTCTATTGGTAGAGTTTGGTTTCACGAAACAAATTCCGCTGTGCCACTCACCAATACGGAGGTAAGGTCAAATACCTTGTTCTGATCTTTTACTTTCTTCCACTTCATCTTCATCAAGACACATCAATTTGGACAACAACAGGTTTGCCCCTTTTTGTGGAAGATGCATTCATAGCTTCCTAAGAATGCTCTACAAAGACTTGTTTATTCGCCACGATTTCGACTTGTCGAAATCTCTAGAAACTCGAACTTGCCATAACACTTATGGTGTTGTTTCCATGAATCTTTTAGATGTTCCTTTGTATTTCAAATGAGTGTTTTCTTATTTCGATCTTTAACTCTAAACAACAATTATAACCCTGATAAGAGATAATATTATACCATATGTATCTAATACATAATGATTATGATGTTTAGACATTTCAACACAGTTTAAATTCATCCAATTATCATAATTTGTGAAACACCTTTCACAAGTTCCTTCTATGCTAAACTTAACTTGAATACTTCAGTCATGTCGATCAAATCAAAGAGACTTCCTATTCTTGTTAATTCCAATATCCTCCTTTGGTTGTGAACTCATGAACAATTCAAATCATTTCAAACTTCATGTTTTATTAAGTAAATACGCTTATTCACTTAAGTACACAATTAACAAAAGATTTCCACTACTTGTTGAAAATACGATACATCACTATGTATAAGATTCAACATTTCTTCGCATATCATTGTTTTACCAGAATGCGGAGTTTTAGTCATTTTGCCCAAGAGGCATGGTTTTGCAAAGTCTCTAGATTAAGCATCTAGGACCCCAATTTTTCATAAAGAACCTGCAATAACCAAAATGACTTAAACTATAGTGTCTTTTCATTATTAAACTTTGGATATCTTTTAGCATTCTAATCCTTTTATAAATGTTTAAACTATTATCATTAACATAGTGATGAGAATAACTTGTTTATAATCGTAATGTGACCATAAGGTATTGTTCATAAGAATAGTACAAACTGGTTTGTAACTTGTTCATATGAATAATCGTCTTGCCAAAAGCAAGACACACAAACAGGGATTACAAAATTATATTCAAGTCCACTAATCCAAATGACAAATTTGAGGGAAGAGGTGATGTCGGCCATCAACTATTTTGCTTGCCGTCATTAAGTCACGTTGCCTCAAAACCAGAAATTCTCAAGAAGATCCTCCTGTTTTCACGAAACGGGACAAGTATCAAATACTTTGCAAACTGCGACGAGTTTTGCAAGAACCGCATTTATAATTTGTATATCTTACATATACCTTTTCATCCATGACCTCCATTGCAATCAAGCCCTTCTAAGAGTTCTCAACTCTAATGCAAGATCACTAAGTGTTTTTCCAAATATTCTCTTTTCATCCATGATGGAGGAAAACACATCCAACGGCTCATACTTTATGTTCCAGATTCTATAGAATACAAAATGCAGCCCAACTCTCCATCGAATGGAGAATGGCTTATTGGATGATTATGGAGAAAACACAAACATTTCGGAGTCATCAAATTATGTCCTAATGGTTATTGTATCAAGAAGAGAAGATCACCTTTTATGAGGATATCCCTCAGGCATGGGTATTAATCTATGAAGTTGGACCCTTTTGCTAAGTTCCAAATTAAGCAATATATTCCCATGGTCGCAAAGGACCTCAATGGGATAGGCTAAGATCTAATAAGATATTTGCAAACAGACATCTAGACTAAGTTTATAATAAGAGATCAATTTATAATTGGTCTCCACTAAAATTGTCATCCCCTGGACGATTTTAGTGATCGCATGATCCCTATCCTCTGCACCTCCCCCGTGTTACACAACCATCAGTGCATTATAAAAGTTAGACCTTCACTAATGCCAATCACATCATCCATGTGACTCATGCTCGATCTTTCGATCTCTTGTGTTCCGAGGCCACGCTTCTATGGCGTGCTAGGCTCGCCAAATCTAACTTGTGTGTTTTCATTGTGCAACATGGCTTACACCCACTGTATGAGAACGTAGATATGTCTGACACCCAGGCCTGTAACCCTGGATCGCCTCATACCGAAGAACTTTCTTGGTGGTGCACACACAAGGGGAACACAGAACATTGGAATTAAATAGGGATTATCTTATTTGCTACCGTTGAGTATCTAAATACTAGCACACAATAAGATGTAAAAGATGGTATCAACATCGTATGTATAATGTGATATGATATGGTCTTTCTTGCGCCTTGATCTCCATCGAGCGCTCCGGCATGATCTCCATCTTGCCCTTGGTTTGACGCCAAGTCCACGACGCCTCCACCAGGTCGTCCATCGAAACGACGACTATTACTATACTGCTTAGTAACAGAAAAGTAAACTACTTTACCTTCATAACGACTAATGCCATATCATAATCACATGCCCCCCTGCAAAATAAAGTTAGACGCCTCTACTTTATCTATTGCAAGTTTTACGTGGTTGTTAGGGATTTCGCACTAGAACCATTTCTAAACTATGAACTTTCCAACCACAACATGGATCCGACAATTGTCTCTACTACACCCCTTTCGGGGCCCTCCGTTGTAAATGCTATATCAACTATCGAATGAGAGACAGACACCCGCTAGCCACTTATACGGTACAAGCCGTATGTTGAGCGTGGAACCAGTCTCGCGTACGAATGCGCGTAAGGTCGGTCCGGGCCACTTCATCAAACAATACTGCGCTATAAACAAGTACACATTAGAGGGTAACAACTAAGGGATCAATGCCCGCACAATACTTGTGCGTACTGGCCGTACAGCACTCCTACACATAGATCAGCTCTGGTACCACTGTTGGGGATCGGTGCGGAAAACAAAAAAATTCCTACGATGGAACCCCCAAAACTACCTAGGATCTATCTATGTAGTAATGCGGTAATGGCCAATGCGTATAGAATACATACCCTTGTAGACCGTACATGGTTAATGTTCCTCGGGGAACGTGGTTGAAGTAGTCGTACTCGTAGCCGACCTCAAGGTCGCGAAGCTCCTCGCAGGTCACCCCTTGCTCCTTCGTCATCTTCATCGTTCAACAACTCCGGCTCACGACATTCAAGCGCCCCAAGTGTTGTGCCTCGTGTCTTCGTACACATACGGTGCACGATGAGACCTCCGGCTCCCCGATCCCGTCGGGAGTGCGGAAGTTGATATCCGGCTAGGAATCCCTGCAGCGCAATGGCATACTGCGGGTGTGCCTTGATCACACAGCCCAAACTTGGGGCCATGGTCACAAGGGCTAGAGAGAGAGGGAAGGAGGAAGTCAACCAAAGGACTTCTCCAAGAATTGGGTGTGTTTAATCCCACCCATGGGCACCCCTTTATATAGGGGGAGGGGGTGTGCCCTCCCCTTTGGGTTTCCCATGTGGGACTATTCAAGGGAGAGGGGGAGGCGCATGGGCCTCATGGGCCAGCCGTCCAGGGGTGGGCCCCACCCTGCGCATAGCCCTAGGCTGGCCGGGTGGGCCCCCTTCAGGCACCTGGGCCTTGGCCCTTTGGCCCTTGGCCCTTCCCTCCTTCGGTTTTCCCTCATGGGCCCTATTTCCCTAGGAAGTTTGGCCCATTAGTGGAATACCCCTTCAAATTAGATTTTAATATTATATTTAATATTAATTACATTAATTAATATGTAAATACATATTACAAAATCCGTCTTGACCTGAAACACCTTTCGGTTCCCTTTCGATTTCCTCCGAACGACTTCGGATCTTTCCCGGAATGATTCTGGTCCTTTATTCTTTCTCCGAACAACTTCGGATCTCTCTGCGGAATGATTCCGGCTTTCTCTTTCTCTCTACTGTGATTCCATCTTACGAATGATCGCTCTCATCATACCCTTAAGTGTATCCTCTCATGGCTCGAGAATGCTCTAGACATGATCTGTATCAATGATCAACAGAGGGACCAGGGATGTCCATGTGACCCCTATGCATTCCTGATGACAATGTCGTTTGAACCGCTAAATGTAGCATCCTCTTCCTTTTGTTTCTCGATACAACTTGTCCGAGATCCGATCATTGGTATCCCATACCTTGTTCAATCTCGTTCACAACAAGTTCTGTTTTCTTGTTACCGTGATATTACATCCCCGTGACCTAGTCACATGTTGCAACATTTATGGATGTAATTTCACCAAGCCGGCCCTATGTATCTTTACCTGTCATGTGGGTGAACAAATCCCGGTCTTGCAGTCACATGTCATCTACTGTTCCTTCGGAATACCCAACATACACCTTTATGGCCACCGTATTACCAGATGACGGTTGATGCAGTCTAAGCAGCCTAGGAAAACAGTGAGTAATATGAGCTCACGGTCTAAGGAGAAGGAGTCTAGGTATAGCTGTTGCAACAATGAACTATATGACTTGATCGTGTTGCAATCCTTCGAGGAATGTCCAATCACATCATTCTCTGATGATATGATCCCGTTGTCAGTCGGCATAAATGCCCATGATCTTGAAACCTAGATCATCTTCGTGACCAACGAACTAGTATGAATAGAGGCTACTAGGGACTTTGTTGTTTCATACCACACATGTACCAATGTTTCTACTTGTCACAGTTCTAGCACAATATGAAATTATTATAAACTAATTGAGATATGACAATAAAAACCTATTTATTATCTGCCTCTAGGGCATATCTCCTTCAAAAGTGGTCTCACTCATCACAATTGTAGCAATTCCTCTTCTTCTCACTTGGTCCGGTTGAGCTTCTTCTTCTTCGGAACTTCAAGTTCTTGGTGAAGAGAGCAACTTGGGCTAGCATGTCGTCAATGCCCTCACTATCACTCTCTTCTTGATTGTTGCACGAGGCTCTGATACCAATTGAAAGTGTAAGATGGTTTACCTAGAGGGGGTGAATAGGTTTCTACAAAATTCTTTATAATCTTTTGCAAGTTTTAGGCTTTGTGGAATATAAGTGTGACTAAATGCAAACTAGGTGAGGCAGCCTAGATGATGATACAAGATACTTCAAGCACGAAGGCTATCACAAAGTAAACAACACAAGTAAGAGAGTGGTTAAGGAATAACCGAAGCACGCGGAGACAAAGATGTATTCCCGTGTTCACCACCTTTGGGAAGGGGGCTACGTCACGTTGGAGAGGTGTGAGGTTCCATAAAAGATTCCCCAATGCCACGAAGACTCACCTTCTTCTTCGAGCCTATCCCACGAAGGAATAGCTCACTTACTCATGGTAGACTTTAAGGTAGTCTCCAAACCCTCACAAACTTTCCACGGAGCAAATCACAAGCCGAGTGCCTCCGGGCGACCCTAGCTGCCTAGGATTTCCCACAAACTCAAGAGTAACAATATAACTCGATGGACTCAAGGGGGAATGAACTTTGGCTTGGTGGAAACATAGATCGGGACCTCCTCTTTCTTTCTACCAAAGGGATTTGGAATTGGTTGGGTAGAATGGGAGATCCTCAAGGAATTGTGTTTCAACAATGGGGAGAGAGAGAGAGCTTCAAGAATGAGATATGAACTAAATGTATGACCTACTCAAGGTGGAAGAAGTGGTATTTATACCCAAGGGAGAAATCTAGCCATTTAGAGCATTTCTCTAAAGTCCGGTTGGACCGTCCCACACACACGGACCGCCCGGTATACAACCCGGTAGACTGGAATCCAAACCAGAAAAGTCCATGTGCACGAGCCCGAATAGACTTGGTATAATAAACCGAGAATCCATGTTTGGGTTCGGTTTTCCGACGCTGGCACCAGACCGCTCGGCATGGGAGCCGGTTCAACCGGCCTATACACCGAACTTGGCAGAGATGCTATGAAAAGTAGATTCCTCTCTCCTCTCTCTTTGGTGATGGAACAAGTGGGTGTATGGGATGTGTATAAGGCTTAGGAATTCATCCCCAACAAGCTCATCGAGATAACCCCTCTTAATAGTGCGGAGTTCCTAAAGACTCAAGTTACATATAAAAGGCAAAACTCTGGCACACCTCTTCGTTATCAAAATGGGGGGAGGCGTCTCTGATGATCTTCCAACATACCAGCGGACTAAAACTTGTTTAAGACAATAGTAGGTAGCATTAGTCCGCTTTAACTACGGTGCATTGTCAACCAAAAATAATAGAGGGTAAACTACCCTTTCAAAATAGACAGACGAGAAGTCATTGTGCTAAGCACCTAAGGGACCAGCACACTAGTGCATTAACCATCGCGATGATGACAAAGTAGATCGGAAGAGACCGGTCTGAAACCACATGAACAAACAGATAAATTCACTAGATCAGAAGAGATTTGTTGGACACAAGGATCACATATCCTTCGCCGGTGCTAGACGCATCACTAGATCGAGGAAAGGCCGAAAAGGGCCTTATTTTGACTTCAGGATGTAGCAGATGTATCACCACCTTGAAAAAAGACACTGAAAATAGATTAAACATAAAACAGAAAACCTCCCATCGGTGAGGGGTCGTGTTCCGCCTCGCCTCTAAGGCTCCAAGGCCACCAAGGTGGAGCGGACCGCTAATAACCCCCAAATGCAGGGGATCACCGTAGTACAATTCAATAACTATTTCAGTGTCGAACCCACGAGGAGCTGAAGGTAAACTATATATTCTCTAAAGCCCTATAACCCACTTAAGTGGACTTTTATGTAATTCTAGTAACTAGAGTGTGTACGGTGGTTTCTACTACTAACTAGAAAATGGTAAAGTGTTAAAAGTAAATATTACATGTAAACTATTGCAGGTAAGTGGAGTTGGTGAAGTGGTATAAAGTTTCTCAAGGGAGCAAATATTTAGGCAAATTGTTATTTCATTCATTTGGTTGTCACAATTAGTGAAGCACATGGATATCTTTTTATTGTTTCTTCTAGAGAGGAGCCATAGATAGGTGGAGCCATATACATGAGCAAGTACACTCCTAGTGATAGATCCCAAGGCCAATTAAGAGCAAATAAGGGAATTATTAAGACATAAATTCCAACCACCGCTGTAAATTTAAGGTCCAAATAATTATAATCCCCCATTGGTTAGCCATAAATTAACATAACATGCATATCTAAGACTTGGGATCCGGTTTTTGTCAAACTCCGTATATCCCTCATCCTATCATCATGCAATGGTGACAACCTTATGCATCCTCCAACATATGTGTGCACTCATATATTAGTACATAAGATCATCATAAAATATAACATATAATTGTATGCAACCATCAATGAACTATATCACAATTGCCATAAACAATTAACTACTCAAACAAAGACATAGAGATATAATAGATCATGGGAAAACAATCGATTGCATCACACATCATTTTTGCCAAGATATTATAGTAGGGGTATGGAGAGGGTCTTGCTATAGATGGTTATGGAGACGTGCCTCCCCAAGGGGGAGAGGCGGCCACATCATGGAGAGGTGGCACCGTGGCGACAGGAGGCGCCCACGGCCTCCTTAGGGCGGGGGCTGCCCTAGGGGCGGAGGTCTCTTGCCCTTCTTCTTCCTTGGAGATGGTGCTAGTTTGGAGGAGCTCCTCCCCCTCCTTAGTGGCTACCAAGAGGAAGGATTTTCGTGGCGATGGATGGATGCCTCCAAAAATAGGGTTTCCCCTCAATATATAGAGGTGGAAATGCAATCTAGGCCATGGGATGGATATCCCCGTAGCATCCCAATTGTCTAACAATTGTAATGCTACTTGGTTTACTATATATATATTGCTACTTCCTACATGTTATCTTTGCATCATCATTATATCATGCTCATGACACCATGCCACATTGCATTTGAGCATCATATATAAACCCCTTTTCACTTGGTTCTTTCTTCATATGCCTTTGTATTCTCATTAATTGTATTTACCTCTTGATATATTGTTTAATGCCCAAGTTGAGTTGGGGGCATATCTTTTCCAAACTCCACCACCTTTCTTGGCTCTATCCATAAATTCCACCATGCTAATTATATATGAGCCATTGCATTTATATTTTCTATTTAAATCAAGCTCATATGTGCTTGGATGGATCCACTTCTAGTTCTACATGCTCCCATATGTGGTATATGTTGTTTTCACAATATTAATATGTGGAGCCTCATGGCCACCTTTGCATGCCATGTGAGTAGAATATCTTCTCTATCTTCTATATGGTTTGATTTTGAATATGTGAGCATGTTTGAACATATATGAGGCTAAATAATCATCTAGTGGAACCACATACTAGCATTGCCCATATATATTCATCTATGCTTATTTTACATCCATTCCATATGAGAAGCAAGCTTGTGTATTTTGGTATGGCCTTTATTCAAATTTGAAGGCATGTATGAATATATGTCCATGTGTGCAAATAGTTGTTTTCACAACTAGTAGTAGTGGACATTTACTACATGTGCATGTACCATGCAAGCTTACCACCATCTTCCTATTTTTGAATTCTTTTGTGTTTATGGGGCATGTTGTTTTGAATTCATACAAGTTGAATCAATTCCAAATAAATATCAATGGTCCATCTACATTCCTCTTCTTGTTCTCTCATTGGTTTTATTTGATTTAGTTGACCTTGTGAAGCTTATTTATAGCTTGTCTTGACAACAAACAAAATCATATGAAAAGAAATAAGAGAAACTACCTAACCTAGCTAGCTACCTAATCCATCCTATCCTATCTCTCCATTGGCCACCCATCTAGCTAAGGAAAGCCCCAACTGTGAGAACCTCCTTGTTCATGGCCATGTATGTGCATGGGCTCATACATGTGATCACCCCATCTCTCAATCCCTCTCTTTACTCATTTTGGTAAAAGTACACAGCACCCCTTCCCTCTTTTCTTGACCCTCAAGAAGATCAACACGACCTACCCTTTCCCTGGTCCCCTCTCCTCCCTCTCTCGGCCAGAGAGCAAGGAAAGAAAGCAACAGCCGAGCCCTCCCTCTGTCCCTAGTTAAAGTTGAAAAAGAGGACACAACGCATGTGACATGCCCCTGTTCTCCTTATATACCCTCCAGCTGCCTAGAACTAGGTCCATATTGCCCCTTTCATCATCTCCTTCCTTCCCCATCATCTCACCATGGCTGCCAAGCTTCCCCACAAACCCTAAATCGGCCTGCTAGTCAGGAGGAGGCGGTTGGAGCCATGTAAGTAGGTTGTTGGAGTCGGTGGGCTGGACGCCAACTTCCTCCACATCTCCCAAAACTGCAGCTGACGCCGGAGCTCGCGGGAAGTACCCCAGTGCCGCCACGTTCGAGAATTCCAGGAGCTTCCTCGGGTCGAGCCTCCTTCGCAATCGGCCACGTCTTGAGCTCCCTATCCTACACCAACAGAGCCTGGTGAGAACCGGAAATCCCCTGGACATGGCCTCCCTCTCCCTAAAGCACTAGCACCTCCGTTCGTTCTACGAGCATCTATCGCGCGCGTCGTAGCGAGCAACTTCACGTCGCAGACCGTGTCGCCACCGGCCTCCCCGCGCACGCCTGCGTGTTCGTGGAGCATCCCCAACAGCAGTAGTAGCATCACAAGTCACCGCGCTCGCCAACCTCGCCCTACCGCCCACCAGCAACCGACGAGCCTTGGGACAACAGTCAGACCTCTGATCCCCTTCTTTTTCCAGAGAATATGATCGTCCTCTAAAGAATCTTCCAACTCGTGATATCTTCTATGCACAACAACCTACGCGCATCTCAAAACCTCAATCAATTTGATGCAGTACAGCTCTCGCAATCTTCATCCTAAGTCTGGTTCAAAAACCTTTTTCTGAATCGCGTTCTGCTCTGAGAACCCAACAAGTTCATCCACGTTTTCCGGCACATATGTTGTTTTTCTGGAGAAACTTCCTTCTTCAAAGTTGTAGAACTTGACGAGATATACAACTCTCGTTTTTACCTCATCTACGCATTCTAGACCGGTTGCTCGCCATCATCAACCGAAGTTGGTATCAGCTAATAGTTTTCGCGAGTCGTTTTTCAGTTTCGTCAGTACTTCTCCGGAAGGTTTTGCAGAAAGCCCCCGTCCTTTTTCAAACCATCAATCCTAGTCCCTGGCTGCCCCACGTGCCAATGCCCTGTAGATCGCGCGCGCATCAGCCACGTCAGCGCATGTGGCCCACCTGTCATCGACCGCGGCTAGAACCCATATGGTACAAAATATCTAAGGAACTATTTTTCTAAATAAATAAAATTTCAGAAAATGTTTAAATCTAATTAAATCCATATATTTTTAAATAATTTGAATTTGTAAAAACTTTCAAAATGAAATATGAATCATTTTCAAAGGTGAATTCAAACCTGTTGTCAAATTTGACCAGAGTTGACTACAGCTAGTCAAATCTTTGACTTTTGATTATATTTAAATTGTTTTGTAATTAAATAATGTTTTAAATTCATATTTACAAATAATACAAATGATATATGTTTTCCGATCAGAAAAATGCCAGGAATTAAAATATGCCATCCAAAATATTTTTTGAGCAATTTTAAATTTCAAAATTATTTAAATGCCATCGATATGCCTTTATTTTAATAAATTCATAACTTTAATTCTGTAACTCTAAATTTGATAAATAATATGTCTAAATCAATCAGCACGGTAAGCCTGTTCTAATTATAAATTCCATGATGTGAATTGAAGCATGCATCATATAAATATTAAAGGGGCAACAAGGTCTATGGGAGCAAAATATGAATAAACAACTAATAAAAATGCTTATTTCTTGTTTCCACACCTCACCCATGTCATGCTAAGTTATACCATACAATTGTGCATCATTCGATCATGGCATACCTTGTTTGCTTGTTATATATATTCATATGATTGCGCACTTTATTTATTATGGGCCTTGTGTGTTTGGCTTTTATTCCGGACAGACCCCGAGCAAGGGAACTATTAGGAGAACCAAGAGTATTACCCAGATTATGGTTACCCTACTGATGATCTGACAGGCAAGCAATTCTCCATGCTTGCATACATATAACACCTATGCTTCTATCTTATTCTTGCATTATTGAGTTGTGATTGCATTAAATTGGAATCCCAAGTACTGCATAGCCTTTACTTTTAAATCCCACTGAAACTTGTACCTCCATCCTATGAGCCATTAGTACAAGAGTTGTTTGAGCCTTGCGAGTCGTAGAATTGCATGTGTAGGGTTTGTGAAAGTCTTTGGATAACGAGGTACCTAAACAACTTAATTTGAGTAGTAATGGGATAACTAAAAGAAAGAGGCACCGGTGGACAATAACTGTTATTTGGTTCTTCCACGCTCACTTGTGTCCCGTAGGCCCCAAGTACTTGATACATGTTCCTTGAATATTTGCACTATCCTCATGCGGGAGACTCTATGGATCCCCCTTCGCCTGAGCTTGATTCACACTTTATTTCTTGGGGCCACAAACTAGTTTGGGGCTTTATTACTATCCTATACTTATACCATGCTTTACTGCTTTATTTACGATTGTGTGTGGAGCACCTCTACTATTTAGGAATGTGGAGTGTTTTCGCAGTATCAACAAGCCCAGTCACACTTTCGGGTTCCCAGTCGTTTATAGCCATTAACGCAAACCCTAGGTCCATCTCGGAGCTGGCCAACTTTGTTGCGGGTAGCTTATTAGGGTGGCCCCCTGAAATAATTTATAAATCCTATGAATGCATTATCATGAGGCCTCGTTGCTTTTTTATTTGGTTCTTTCCGAGGTTGATCATGCATGTGTTGCTATTTGTGCACCCCTGTAGGTTAAATCTTTCTAAAGCCGTGTCCATGGTTATGGATGACTTGGAGCACAGTTTCTCGATCGTAGATAACTATAACTAAAGTACCGCCTTTAATTTGACTAAAGCATGACTAGTAAATAGTGCAACACTCATGGAATGGGTAATAAAACTGCCAACAGATGGGATGTTCTTCTGCCTTCCGTTGGTAAGCGAGAAGGAGGGCGAGCGATGTTTATTTATGTTACTTATATCACTGTTGTTACCAATTAACGAGTGTCCGTCCATCTCTGGTTGGGCGTATGTTATAGCGTGTCTCTATAGAGCTGTTTAGACATTATTTTCCGCTGCAATTGCGTCACCCCCAGGTTGTTCCCTTTAGATGCATTAAGACTTGCTGAGTACCCCTAGGGTCTCACGCGATAAATATTTGGTTCAGATGGACATGTTTACTCACGTGAAGATTATTGGGTCGAGGAGACTGATGATGGTGGCAACGACTATCAGGTGTAGAGATTCTGGGGATGGAGATCTGTGATATCTGCGGGCAGGATGTGCTTATTTCTTAGGCATCTTATGCCAATTTGCTTCTTGTCCGTACTCAAATATTGTTTCTGCTTCCGATTGATACTCTGATGTGTGATGTATGAGGATGTATTCTAAACTATTATCTCTATCTAGGATATTTGATTATTGCCGTATGGCATGGATTATTGCTATTTCTATTGTTTTAGATGGTGTGGCTTTGATGACTATTGTATGTTGTTGACATACATAATCATTACTGTATATTTTTGATTGCTTTACCTGTCGATACGTTGCTCGCACTTGACACGATGCTCTTGCAAAGTGGATAGGGTGGTTGGCCGGTCCCGTGCCCTGCTCCGCTTACACAGGGCCTACACATGGGTGGCCCTTGGGTCTCCGTAGTAGGACACCTTATGAACTTTGGGTTCATCCTGGCTTGTTGCTTAGAGTGAGGGTCCAAGGTATTAAAATTGGTATCAGAGCCATTCCGCCCTTGAGGGTCTCAGCCAAGATGGTCGTTGTCAGTCTAGAAAATATTTTTGGTAGTTATGGATATTAGGGAAAAACTAAATGTGAGAGTAGGACTGCTTCCATTTTTCTTCTTACCCATCCACGCACCCTTTTTTGGTAAGGAAGTGTAACGTTTCTATATCCTCTTCTAAAAATTCAAACTAGGATTCACGTGTTCTGGGTATCTGTAGTACCATAGGATATGTTAATCCTTTGTTTATCTGTTGCATCCAACCTTTGCTTCACAATCTGCCTTTGGTTATCAACTGCTGGTACATTCCATACTGTTAGGCTTATGTGTAAACCGACGCGATCTATCTGAATCTTTGTTAACCGATGCGATCTTGTTAGGGGTGTTCGTTCTTTAGTATGCTTTCACCGATGTGGAGTTGTTAATCTATATCTGTTAAGTTGTTTTTCGCATCTAGTAGGTATTTTAATGCCGAAAAATGCGGAAAAAATTCTTCCATACATATGTGTTTCCACACTCCTTTCAGTCGTGTGTGACATGCTATCTATATTCTTGTTGGAATGTCCATGCTAACTCGACCTATTACTACCGGCGCTTCAATCTGGAGTTTTCACTCCATCTTCAATTCTTTTGGGATAAATGCATAACCTGTGTCGATCCGATGCTTGCAATTGTAATTTGGTTCTCGGTATAGCTAAAATGACCCTTATCATGAGTTGAACATGGCCAATGCTATCAATCTAACCCTCCAAATGATGGTGGTTATCTCTTGTGATTTTGAGTTATACCGTGATCATATCTCTATCATATTCAAGTATCTTTGGCAATCCGAAGATTTCTTAAGGCACTATGATGGATTTTCATCTGATGGTTGTGCTTTATACCTCCTTTGAACCCCATATTTGCAAGGTTCTCTTTGATACGAGATAATCTCATTCTTGCAACAATGATAGCCTTGCTTAAATGTATGAGTCATCATCGGTTCTTATCCAGATCTATTTATCTTTGCAATTGGTGATCGGATCGTCTATGTGAACCGGTTGACATCTCTTTTTTCTCATCCGAAGGGGTAGATAATCTATTCTTCCAATGCATGTCTCGAGCATTCCTTTGTTTCTCTCCTGCCTCATGAACTTGGTATTCTTAGAATATCTCATTAATTTGTGGTGGTATATCTTGACGATATGCTTGCCTATTCTATATCAATGGAAGAACATAAAGAACATCTTCTTCTATTTCTCTCAATCTTCACGAACATCGCATGTGTGCAAAGTTCTCAAAGTATGAATTCAAAAAAAATTCAAAGGCACCTATCTCGGCTACATCCTTCTACTAAAGACATTGCTACAATTCTGGAACCATCAAGTCAATTGTAAATTCCATCTTATAGATTCCAATCAACTCCGGAGCTCTATCCTTGGTCTAACAAGTAACTCTTGCTACTTTGTTGAAGACTTCCTCAAGACGGCTAATCTCTCTCAAATCTTCTCAAGAAGGACAAGAATTCTATTGGTTTTCTTCTCATAAGGAATCTTTGGAAACCTTCTCGCTTTATGTTTGTCCTCAATCCGATGGAAGCCACGACGATTTCCACATCTTTCATATTGTTTTATCAAAGTTTGGGTGATATGTTTGATCTATCTGTTGAATCTTTGATTTGTCTCCATGATCTTCATTCATATCTTTTCTAATGGCTTGGGATTCTGACACGACGACAACATCATCATCTTTATCTACTCTGGATCCGATGAATCGTTTGCATCAAATCTTTGTTTCTACGAAGCTTCAGGAATTCTGCTTGTCAAAATCTTCAGTCTAAAATTTCTGAGAGTTGGGTTGCACAATTTTCTATTCATGTACAAAGTAATGTTTTGAGTGCGGGATGGAGTCATGACCATACCACTACTCTTATCATTCGCTCTTGTACTTTGAATTGGTGGATTAATGCGATTTTTACTCATTCCACAGAAGTTGGAAGTGGCCTCTATCTCTTGATACTTTCACTTCCGTCCTTGTTTTCCGGAGTGTTCTCTCAAAGAATGTAATCAATAATCTCTTAGGGTTGGTCTCGTCTATTTCAAGATGGAGCAAAATCTTTAACAATCTGGTGAAAACAAACGCAAAATCGTCCCCTGATACTCTTCATCCTACCGGAGCTCCACATCATCAAACAATATGGATGGAAGATATATCTGACTTCTTTTTGTCAAATTCCTTTCTCTTGGTAAAACCAATTATGGTTGATGCCATTAATCGCAAAATCTATTGCAATAACCTAATGGTTAAGGAAAGAAATAAGCATCTCTACAATAACCTCAAGATCTTCAACATTCAACTTCTTCCTCAGGTTTCACCATAAACTTGTATCACCTGCTTCTTTTGAAGATATCTGCAAACCTCAATTGCATGATCCTTTGGTTCTTACCAGTGAAAGAACAAGCTAATCCAAGAAATCCTCAATTCTAATATTTTCCGTTGATATCAGGAACTCTATTGTTTGAAGGTAATATTGTTTCTCCAAACTTCATTCTTAAAACCGAGGGAAGAAACAAGGCTATTTTCATAGTGGTTGGCAATTTCTCCAAAGTCGCTCTTTTCTTCCAGCGAGGGCAAAAATCATCCTCACTTGCAGCTTTTGATCTTGAATCCTAACATTGTGTCTTTTCTTTCTCCTCGATACATAGTCTTTCAAAATTCTTTCAAGAAGTGTTTCTGTTCTTTTATTGTGTTTCTCGAGAGCACCGGAGCTATGTTCATCCTATCTTTCTCATCTCACAACAATTCTCCAGGTTCTTCAAGTCCTTTGTTTCTAAAAAGCAAGACTCACAACAAGTCTAGCAAGTTTTGCAAGGTGTAATGGTCGCTCAATTCCGTTGACGAACCAACTTGAGAACATGAGGATCACCTTCGTTTTGAACACCCGCCTCTCCTTGGTATTTTTCTTTTCCTAGGAATCTTGGGGCGAGATTCTTGTTTAGTGGGGGATAGTTATAGCATCCTATTATCTAAAAATTGTAATGCTACTTGGTTTACTATACATATTGCTACTTCCTACATGTTATCTTTGCATCATCATTATATCATGCTCATGTCACCATGCCACATTGCATTTGAGCATCATATATAAACCCCTTTTCACTTGGTTCTTTCTTCATATGCATTTGTATTCTCATTAATTGTATTTACCTCTTGATATTTTGTATTTGGTTCTTGATATATTGTTTAATGCCCAAGTTGAGTTAGGGGCATATCTTTTCTAAACTCCACCACCTTTCTTGGCTCTATCCATAAATTCCACCATGATAATTATATATGAGCCACTGTATTTCTATTTGCTATTTAAATCTAGCTCATGTGTGCTTGTATGGATCCACTTCTAGTTCTGCATGCTCCCATATGTGGTATATGTTGTTCACAATATTAATATGTGGAGCCTCATGGCCACCTTTGCATGTCATGTGAGTAGAATATCTTCTATATCTTCTATATGGTTTGATTTTGAATATGTGAGCATGTTTGAATATATATGAGGCTAAATAATCATCTAGTGGAACAACATACTAGCATTACCCATATATATTCATCTATGCTTATTTTCCATCCATTCCATATGAGAAGCAAGCTTGTGTATTTTGGTATGGCCTTTATTCAAATTTGAAGGCATGTATGAATATATGTCCATGTGTGCAAATAGTTGTTTTCACAACTAGTAGTGGTGGACATTTATTACATGTGCATGTCCCATGCAAGCTTACCACCATCTTCCTCTTTTTGAATTCTTGTGTTTATGGGGCATGTTGTTTTGAATTCATACAAGTTGAATCAATTCCAAATAAATCTCAATGGTCCATCTACATTCCTTTTCTTGTTCTCTCATTGGTTTTATTTGATTTAGTTGACCTTGTGAAGCTTATTTACATAGCTTGTCTTGACAACAAACAAAATCACATGACAATAAATAAAAGAAACTACCTAACCTAGCTAGCAACCTAATCCATCCCATCCTCTCTCTCCCTTGGCCACCCATCTAGCTAAGGAAAGCCCCAACCGTGAGAATCCCTTTGATCCAAGGGCTCTTGGGCACCTCTAGAAGACTCCCCTCTGTCCTTTGAGAGCTCCTTGGGTCCTGACTTGGCTAAATCCATCAAGTACGGGAAGAGTTGAGTCAATCACATCACAAACTCTTGGAATCCCAAAAATACCTCTGTACCCTTCAGTAATACATGGTTAAAAGTCGCGTCTAGACTCCGTTTGAGGCAAATTTTATGTCTAGGATCATCGCGTAAAATCCCTCACAACTTTTTCCTAGATCATATGGACCTAAATATAATGAAAAGGATTGGAAACCAACCTCAATAGTAGCCTTCAAGCCATCGAGACACATACCCAAATGATTGAGACGTATAAAGCATGTGTGGCTCAGCTAGAATCAGTTAGCGAGTAGTGCAGAATTCACATCATGGTCCTAGAGGCAACAAACAAGACACTACATGCAAGTCTCTATAGTACAAGGGCTTCTTCTTTGAACTAAAGGACATCACGGTATCGAATAATCATGAGAAATTATTTGATCCCACCTTCTTGATTCCAAGCTCGGGGAGATCTATAACACCTTGTAATCTATCTTCCAGTTTTAGCATGTTTACCTTCTTGCATGCATGATAGGTTTTTAATTCTAAAGTTCACATTAGTTGCATTATCAACTTCCTTACTCTAAAGAAAGAGTTATATCCGTTGAGTTTTGAGACCTTATGATATCTGAAGTGATTTTGGTTTATGATTATTGTATTGCATGTATGAATTAGGTTGGGTGCTATGATACTTTTACCACTGTTATCATTTTAGAGTCTTCCATACCAATAAAGTATTGGTAAGTTATGAGAAGAAAATTTTGATAGCATGTTATAATCATCGTTTAAAGCCAACAAGAGACATAAAGGGTATTAACATGATACAATATTATTAGTGAAAACAAAATAAAAGCTATGCTATGAAAGAATCAAAAAGGAAAAGTGCAAGTTGACAAAGGTACCCAAGCAATGATCATAAACTATTCCTTACTCAGTCAAGTGCTCATCTATAGGAAACTTTACGATTTTATAATCTGCTTAATTTATAAACTTCATCTAAATTATTAATACAAAAGGTGTGAAGCCTCTAAGTCATGTGATGTGTGATAGTGTGATACAACTCACGATGCAGTTCTATATTTGATATTGTAATTATGCTTCAATTGCCTCATTTATTGTAATGTTTCGTGCCTCACGAACATGATGAACTTGTCCATAAGACACCATCTTGCTCGTGGACGAGCAAGAGTCTAGCTTAGGGAAGTTGATGAGCCTATTTTTGAAGCATTTTTATCTTATGTTTTTGCATACGTAGAGTTAGGATTTTGGTATTTTCTGCGCTCACGCGCAGCTTTTACCCTTGTTTCAGTAGGATTCCGATTTATTAAGTCTTTTGTAAATATATCAATTGAGACTATCATGTTATATAATAATATGATATTTCTAAGTGATAAATATCATTTAAATGACTTTCCATTCCGCCTGGGAGAAGAGAGGATGCGAGGAGAGGTTCTAGAAGGTATAACGACCTGTGGTACGAGCGAAGCCTACCCGTGCGGTCCACCCGTACCACCTGTCAGGGCGTCCGCCTCGTCAAATACTCTCACCACACAAAGACGAAGATCCGACATTCACAGACACCTCTAGCCACGAAATACCACACCATAAAGGGATCTGAAGGAGGAACTTGGAGAAGAGAAAATCCCTTGTTGCTACATGGATCATCGGAGGAAATCACAACATCCCTTCATCACCAACCACTGCATCCCCATCAACACCATCATTCCCCTCTCTCATTCCTTAGATCTTATTGTGATTCCAATACAATTGTCAGTTTGCACTTGATTTTATCTTTGCACTTTCAATCCATCCATATGAATATGATGATGTTGTTGATTATCTCCATGTGTGAGTAGTTTCCTTTGTTCTTGGGAAGATGGAAAAACCTTAGCATTATTATGAAATGAAATAAAGATGATTTATAACTTTGTTCTTTGATCTATTGATTTATGATGACTGCAAGTGCACAAATTGATTGTAGCTAGTTTTGAAATAAGAGTATCAAACCCACAGAGAGCTATTTGGTTAAGGTATTTATGCCCCTTGTTGATATCTACCAAAGGATACTTGTAAGCTGCCTTTGATTTCAAGTAAAGGTTGTTTTAAAGGTTTTGTTTGAATGCAGAAAAGTAAATAAAGCAAGTAATGAAAAAGCAAGTAACAAAAGCGTTGGAAAAGGTGTTGGAACTCAATAAGATGAAAGCGTTCTCGGGGATTTAGGATACGCTGCTGGCATGGGATAATTAATCATAATTAGGATAATGTATTATTTCGTCATGATATGTGTGGAGAGAGCTCAATAATAAGATGTTCACTAGAATACTTGTGGGCAGTTGCTTTCTTGAGTCAGGGAATGAGGTCATCTCTAAATAACTACTATGATGTCTGAGACCAGTCATTCATATAGACCACCACAATTAAGGGTTTCCCCATGGATATCGTAATAAGCTTAGTGAATCTCTTTTTATCCCCCCTTTGACCATGCAGGTTATAAGCCAATGCTTGTAGTCACAAAAGTAACACTAGACATACTCCCATACATGTCCTAAGGGTGTCACCCTATCTTTAGACCCAGAGGAAAATGATATGTGGCTGACTACACATACCATCTAGAGAGAGAGATCAAACACACCATCATAGATTAATGGATCATGGACCAAAGTAATAGATCATCTTTATTTCATTTCATAATAATGCTACGGTTTCTCCATCTCCCTAAGAACAAAGCGGACTACTCACACATGTAAGCAATCAACAACAACATCATATTCAAATGGATGGATAAAAGTATGGGGATAAATCTAGTGCAAACCATAATTGAATTTGGAATTACAACAAGACGTAAAGTATGGAAGAGGGGAATAGTAATGGTGATGGAGATACAGCGGTTGATGATGAAGGGGATGATGTGATGTCCTCCGATGATCCGCCAAGCAACGAGGATTTTCCCTTCCCTTAGTTCCTCCTCTAGATCCCTCTCCGGTGTGGTATTTTGAGGCTGGAAGTTTCTATGAATGTCAGATCTCAGATCCGTCTTCGCGAGGTGAAAGTATTTGACGAGGCGGACACACTGACATGTGGTACGGGTGTACGGTACGGTCAAGCTCTGCCCATACCATAGGTCGTTAAGACCTCTGTAGGCTTCCTCCATGTTTGTTATTCTCCTAGGTGCGAGGATAAATCAAATAAATGACATTTATCACTTAAAAATATCATATTACTGCATAATATGTTAGTCCCAATTGATATGTTCACAAGATACTTAGTAATTCAGGATCCTGTTGAAACAAAGACAAAAAGATGCGGGCGAGCGTAGTAAAATACCAAAAATCCTACTATACTTATGCAAAAACAAGAGGTAAATATACTTCAATTTTGGACTCATCAACTTCCCCAAACTAGACTCTTGCTCGTCCTCGAGCAAGATGGTGGCTTATGGACAAGGTCATCATGTTCATGAGGCACGAGTCATTACAATAAATGAGGCAAAAATTGAAACATAATTACAATGGACCATGGACCAAAGTAATTGATCATCTTTATTTCATTTCATAATAATGTTAGGGTTTCTCCATCTCCCTAAGAATAAAGGGAACTACTCACACATGGAAGTAATTAACAACATCATCATATTCAAATCGAATTGTGGTAGTCTGTAGAAGTGATTTTCTCACAAGCTCATAACGATATCCATGGGAAAACCCTTAATTGTGGTGGTTTGTAGAAGTGATTTGCTCATAAGCATATTTAGAGATGACATCATCACATGACTCGTAGAAGTGGCTTGCTCGTGAGACTTGATGGTGAACATCTTATTATGGAGCTCTCTCCACACTTATCATGATGAAATATATAGATTATCTTAATCATGATTAATTATCATATGCTAGTGGTGTATCCTATATCTCCGAGAACATTTAAGCCTTATTGAGTTCCAACACCAATCCCAACGCTCTTGTTACTTATTTACTTTACTTGTTTTCATTACTTTCTTGCACACAAACAAAACACCTTTTAAACACCCTTTACTCGAGATCAAAGACACTTTACAAGTATCCTTTGGTAGATAGTGACGAGGGGAATAAAGACCTTAACCAAATAGATCTCTGTGTGTTTGATATTCTTATTTCGAAACTAGCTACAATTGATCTGTGCACTTGCAGTTATCAGCGCCCACAACTGGTCGGTGTCGACGGTGGTGTCGTTGCTGGCGACGATCGGAGGACCTCGATGAACAACGGTAGACGGAAATAGGCGGCGACGGTGGTCTGAGCCCCTATCTCGGTGCAGATGGGCCTAGACAGGCTGCGACAACTGTTGGCTGCTCCATGTCACTCTCGATGCCGACTCGCTTAGGTTTTCCCGGGCTATACTCGTGACACAAGCACGCCTGGGGCATTTGTACCCGCCATGGTGGTGGCCTCCTTCTCCATCAGAGATAGTCGGCCGGGTGATCTCGCCGGCGAGTTTGGGGTGACGACACAACCGGTGAAAACCGCGCCTCGACTTCAGCCTTGGCGGATGATGGCAGCATCGCTTGGCGTCGTTACCTTGTCGAAGGCATTGTCTTTGCTTGTCTTGTTATTTCACTTGATAGTGGTGGATTCTACAGGTTGTCGGTGGGTGGCGTGGGGGCTACTGTCTCAGTTTCAATAAAGGAGGCAGTCCTAGGGTCCCTCTCAAACCAAGATGAAGATCTGCTTGACGCATGTCTTCATTGATCTGGACGAACTATCGTGTTCCGGAAGGCTCCGCTGGCGAACTCTACTGTACAATTTATGCTTGGAGATTGCCTGATTGGATGGGATTCGGTCGCGCGCAACCATGTTCTTTTTAACCGTTTGGTTTCAGAGGGAAGCGATGCAAAGCTCTGCAGTCTGTTTCGTGTGACATGTCTTGTCCATGGTGATGTCAGTAGTGGAGAATGGCATGGAAGCCGAGATCTGTGGACTAGTAATGGTGGTTCGAGTCCTGGTGGAGTTGAGCGATTGACTTGGTGTTCTGTGACTTGGATCAACAACATTGACAAGTGGGGCGGCAACACATGAGAAATTTCGAGTCTAATCTCCAGGGTAAAAATCCAATGTCTGGCCTTAATTGGTTGTGTCTAGCAATGATCTTGTTGAAGGCATTGTTTTTGAGAGAGAGAGAGTATTCTTGAGGGTGAAAACCTATGATCTATGATCAAGGCGACGACGGGGGTTATGCACTGTTCTCTTCTTGGAGGCATCGCTTGTGAAGAAGTTAGACTTCTGGTGCTGTCTTGGTGGTGTTAGTATTACTGTTCTAAGAAATAAATAGCGGGACTTTTTTTTGGGTTGTGTGCATCGGTAATGTCGCCAGGACAATGCGTTGTTGGAGAGGTTGGGTTAATTGGTTTCTTCGGGATATTAATATAGGCTCTTTATAAAAAAATGTCTCAAGAAAATGTCATAGCGATTAGTTATGGTGGAATTTTCTCACCTGAAACCGGATGGGTTGGATGTAGTAGGATTAAGGACTGAAAACGAAATATCATTTGGACCGTTGTCCAAATACGAAACATTTTCAGCATTTGTTCTTTGCACCCAATTTGAATTATTGAGACACCTGCAAAGGCCGAAGCCTGTGAACGAATGAAGGGATCGAAGATTGGATCTAGAGTAGGCAGATCAGGTTCTTCTATAGGGAAGACAGTTGGATATACTCGAAAGCTTTATTTTGAAATGGGATTTGATATGTGTAACGCTATCCACTTTTTACGCTACTACTAGTAACGACATCCAGTGGGACTCGGTAAACATTGTTTCTTTCAGTATACGTTGGAAAATTACCAAATCTGTGCTCTCCATCCACACAGCCAACGAATCTGAACCATCAAATCTCATCACCAGACCATTTGCTAAAAACAAAAAGAGTTTTCCTCCCACCATCACCTTTGCTCAGCCGACCCAAAGGCGGCCCGTGCCCTAGAGCTGCCGGCCTGCCGCCGCCCCGTCCGCCTCTCACGGTCGTCGCCTCCATCGCCCTTCCCGTGCTGCCTCACCGCGCCCCTGCCGTCTCCACCCAGTTTGCGATCTCTGACATTGGTTTTGAGGTATGAGCTTCTCCACAAGTCTTGGGTGTGCTGGTTCACTCCACCTGGCGCACCATCTGGATCCGCCGCTGGCCAGGAAGCCATTTCTCGGTGTCAGCGCAACGCACTTCCAGAGAAACAGGCGGCTCTCTGCTTGCCCTGGTCGATTCGGATGCTCCGCGAACCCGCGTCAGTCTGGGCCACGGCGCACCGCCAAGGATACCATGTACGACCTCCACCCCGAGATCTCGATGCTCTACGGAGAGGAAAATGGCGCGGTTGCCGCCCCGAGCAAGGAACTGGGTATCGGAAAAGCCACTGAAACCTTACCAGGCAACGCTTCCATCACGTACCGCTACAACGAGCCCCGGATTAAAGTCATTGGGGTTGGAGGTGCCGGCTCCAATGCCGTCAACAGGATGATTGAGAGCTCCATGAAGGGTGTGGAGTTTTGGATTGTGAACACTGATTTCCAGGCTATGAGGATGTCACCCATTGATCCGGCAAATAGGCTGCCGATCGGCCAGGAACTGACACGAGGTCTTGGTGCTGGTGGGAACCCTGAGATTGGTATGAATGCAGCCAAGGAAAGCCAGGAGATGGTTGAACAGGCGGTCGCTGGTGCTGATATGGTTTTTGTGACGGTAAGTTCTGCTATGCCTGTTGCTTAATTGATGTAGAATTAGTGAATGACACACTTTACTTGGCATTCAATATTGAAGCTGAACACATCAGGAATTGATCTGACTTTACAGTCACGATATCATAGATAGATATTTTAGGTTATAATTTATAACTTAATTACCTAATGTAATAATTTTTATGTACCTTCATCGAAATGTTAATGATTATCTCTGTGCTCTAGTAGCTTTCTGAAGCTTTAGATTCACTTTGCAGGCTGGAATGGGAGGGGGGACAGGCACTGGTGGGGCGCCTGTTATAGCAGGGATCGCAAAGTCTATGGGTATATTAACTGTTGGAATTGTGACGACTCCGTTTTCTTTTGAGGGAAGAAGGCGGGCACTTCAGGCACAAGAAGGAATTGCTGCTTTGAGAAGCAATGTGGATACACTGATTGTCATCCCAAATGACAAGTTACTGACTGCTGTTTCCCCAAATACTCCTGTGACAGAAGCATTCAATCTGGCAGATGATATCCTCCGGCAAGGTGTCCGTGGAATCTCTGATATCATCACTGTAAGATTATATTCTAAACCCCATGTTCCTATTTTACAATTATTGAGTATGATTTCGAAGAAGTGGCATGATGATGTTTTAACAAAACAAAGTTTGATTTACAGTTTAGACAACAATGCAAATATGGATTAACAAGGTCCCTTGAACATTTCTTTGTCCACCATTTTCTCTTTCAGAAGCATCAATTTCACAAAACAGTGGGTTTAAATTACTCTTTGTTGCTGCTTCCTAGTTTTTTCCTGATGCACACATGTTACATATTCCTTTTGTGAAATTCAACACTATTTACACTCTAAAAATATCCAAGCTACTCCCTCCGTCTCAAAATAGATGTTGCAGATTTGTCAAAATTTGGATGAATCTAGACACTATTTAGTATATAGATACATCCAAATTTTGACAAATTCCCGACATCTATTTTGAGACGGAGGGAGTACAACATTCTAACCGAAGGACCATTATCCATACCCAGTTAGCTGCAGCAAAATAAAAGTAGAGTGACATTGTTGACTATGGCACTTAGATCTTTGTTCTCTCTAGCTGTTCCCTTTACACAACATTGAGTGCTTGTTTGCTTATCATGCCATTTGCAATGCCATGGTATGGATCCGAAAGTTCATAAGTACTTTTTTAGCCTATGCTTAGTTAATTTATTTTCTAGACTAAAGTTACCTGATATATGCAGCTCAACATGTGATTGTGCTACCTTTATTGCTTGCAGGTGCCAGGTTTGGTCAATGTTGACTTCGCTGATGTTCGATCAGTTATGTCCGATGCAGGTTCATCTTTGATGGGGATTGGAACAGCAACAGGTTACATTTCAGGGAACCATATTTGTTCATCCGCAAATTCTGCATTCATGCATACTGCCTTGCATTCATACAATGCCCATTCTTATTATGAAACTCCCGAGGATATTGTGCTATTAACATAAATGAATTTAAGTGAAATGTAGTACTCCGTAGTATAAATTTCTCTACTTTATCTGTCGGAAATCATGTAACTAACCACAAGTTCTGCTATTATTTATACAACAGTAAAGGTGTATTAAACATTTGTTAGCTTTGTGTGATTTTATGCAGTTATATTGAGTCCTAACCATGCAGAGACTGCATTTCCAAGCATCAGAGAATGCCCACAAACACACAAACAACCTCTTACCCTCCTCTTTTGTTTTCTTGTTTCTGTTGTCCTGTTTGCAGGGAAGACACGAGCAAGAGATGCTGCACTCAATGCCATACAGTCTCCTCTACTTGATATTGGTATTGAAAGAGCAACAGGAATCGTGTGGAATATCACTGGAGGGACTGACCTAACATTGACAGAGGTATCATATACAGGACCTTAGTATATAGAACAGCTTGTACAAGTTATACTTATACATTCTAGTTTAGAACTTCAGATCTAGATGAACATAACAAAGAAGCTAAGTATATGCATTTGTTTGTAAGGGATAACTTTGGCAGTATGTTAATTTAGAAGGCCTTATTTATAAATCAGGCCTTAATCCTTATGCATCTACAACTTTGAGTTTGTGCCTAGCCCGCTAACTATCTGCATGGAAGAGCATCTGTAAATTGCCAAACTGTTTCCTTGAATTACTTTTGACCTGAACCCCTCTGTCATCCTTTTTAGGTGAATGCAGCTGCTGAAGTGATATATGATCTTGTTGATCCTGGTGCAAATCTAATTTTCGGCTCAGTTATAGACCCATCATATACTGGTCAGGTAAGTAAACAAATCACATACTCCCCCTCCCTCTTTTTATCAGCATGCTGATGCACATCACAACCGTGTTATGATCCAGCGAGATAAAACCCACTATTACTTACATAATGTAAACCGTATTTTTCATTAAATGGTCAGTTGATCACTGAAACCCACCCTAGAAAACGCTTGCTCCAATCCAAATTAATTCTGTTGCCGTGTGAAAGAACGCTCCACCGGATTTTTTTTAAAACAACAAAATTCAGGACCCTTATAACGTCTATCACCCCCGACCATCACCGTTAAACCACGCTAATTGGATGATCAGTGTTTTCTGAAAAACTGTTGCACACGGCGGTGGTTTTTTGTGAAAAAAAAAGGAATCCTGGTTTTTTAAAACTCTAGCCCCAATCGTGTTTTTTTTTTCTTTGCAATTTCGTCTACAAAACTAGAACTTCAGCTGTTGTAAGTCGAGGGAATACATGTAACATGATATCTCCCTTCAGGTGAGCATAACTTTGATTGCAACTGGGTTCAAGCGCCAGGAGGAAGGTGAAGGCCGGTCTGCGCAGGTACATCATCTTTGTGTCATTCGAACTTTCTGCTCATTTCTGCTCTGTTATTCTGATGCAAACTCTGGATGATCAGGCTGGAGGTGACAGCAACCGCGGTCGCAACACTAGGTTTTCTCCTTCCTCTCAGGACGAAGGCCCAAAGCTGCAGATTCCGGAGTTCCTACAGCGGAAAGGGCGTTCAGGGTTTTTCAGAGACTGAGAACCCAGCAATTTAGCTCGTCGCTTTTCATGGACTTCTCATTTCGTATAATGCCTTTCTTTTTTTTGTTTTTCTTCCGTTGCAAAGCTTTAGGTCTTAGACTCCTAGTACTACAGTCTAGAGCACGTGTGAACCGCGTCTTATCATCGGGCAACATACCACGCATCCACGCTGGGTATAGGAAACATGTTTTTCTCTCTCTCGATCAAGCCGGAAATCAGCCGATTCTCGTGTTCTAAGCAGAACTTGAGTATCGAGCATCGATATTTTCTCGCTCTTATTGTACATTCAGACGGGTAATTCAGTAGTAGCAGAGATCAAATCATGAGGTGATTTGCGCCGTTGTGTGCCATTTGTTCCCATGAGGTGCCTTTTTCTGACTGATGATTCGTGGATCACATGGTGATCGAGTCGAGCTAGGTGTTACGCTGCAACTACGCGCAGCCGTGCGCCGTCACGCGTACCTCGTTGATAATGCCGAGCCCGAACGCACGATTTTAGACTATAACGTGGACTCATCTGCAAAGTTCCACCAACCAGAAGGCTGCAGCGGCACGAAAGAGGAAAGGGGAAGGAGACAGGAGGAACACAAACGGAAACGAGTCCAGAACCAGGAGGAATCCACCAACCGGAAAATTTCCCTTCGCGCTCCAGCGCACGCGTGCGCGTTCGCCCTATCCCGCTTCTCGCGGATTTGATCGAATCTTTGCTCGGGGGACGTCCGGTGCCCGCGGACCGGGATCCCGCTCCAATCTCCATGGCGGAGGGCTTCGGGCGGTGGGAGTCGGATCCGCTCTTCCCCGCCGCCGAGTGCGTGCAGGATTCCGCCGACAGGTATGGATTCTTTTTTGCTCGGTGTGCTGGATAGCTCCGGTTTCTTATCTCGCGAGATTTGCTGCCGCATTGTGGAGAATTGCGCGCGTGTTTCAATTCATGCGAATATGTGGACCGTCTGGATAATCTCTTGGTGTGATTTTCTCACGAGGTCACAATTCGGGACCAACAAGCTTAGCTCCAATTTTTTTTGGGTGAATTCCTTAAGTTTCGTGGCTGCCTTGAGTTAAAAATCACTGCCAGTTGATGTACTCCCTCCGGTTCATATTAATGTTCTCAACTTTGTTTAGATTCGGATGTATCTAGTTAAGTATTTAGACTAGATGCATTCTTATCTAGACAAATTTGAGAACATTAATATGGACCGGAGGGAATAGCTTATTGTAATCCTGTGATGGCTGAAATACCCCTTTCGTCACAAAACATTTTATTTTTGTTGTAGCTTATTTCTTGAGCCAGGTGCACCCACAGTAGCTTATTGGTGTCAAATAAAGGTTTTGGCGCAAGTTTTTGTTTCGATCATAGCTTACCTCATAACAAAAAGACAAACAGCTTTGCTATTGTGGTACAGACAAACCATCAGCTGTATCTGCACTCTCCACGGCTACGGAGGTTGAGCAATGTTTTCTACGGAGTAGTATGTTTAGCACTTCTCTTTGCAAGTGCTTCTTTCTCCATAGATTATTTGTATCATGCAAAATACTGTATTTTTTACACCAATCCATAGATTATTTGTGTCAAATAAAGGTTTCTCCCAACTGACGTGATTTTTCTTAATTAATCAAAGTATTTCGTGAATTTTCTCTTCCAGTTAGTGTGAGAGCAGCTGGTGAACCTACAATCAGTAATATGCCCTTCTCTGGTAGGAAGAGGTTAAAGCAGAACACACCATGCTTTCCAATCCAATCATTAATTGTACCTGAAAATATGTTGTTTTTCTCTTAGTGAAGTACTGTTTTTGAATGCTACCTCAAAATTATGCAGTAGTTAAGCTTGTACAGTATTAAGGGCCAGTTCTTTTCAGCTTAATAACCAGCTTAACTAGAAAATTAAGCTCAAGCTAAAAATAACTCAAATTTTATGCTGATCTTAATTTTTCCGCCACCGCTCCTCGCTGTGTAGTTGCGGGAAGCCAAGGAAAGGAAGATTCTCGCAGCTTGCCGAGTTTCTCCCATTATGTAAATTTCGTTTTTCCCAAACTATCCATTGAACAGAACGTTAATACACTGAAAATGCCCTCCCACCATCTCTTACTTTTCCTTCTCGAAACGAATCGTTTTCTCGTTCCCAACTCTCCCGACTCGTTCGGCAGGTTTCCCATGGCCGAACAACCGCCGCCTCCGATCTGCGACGACCGCTGACCGAGCGCCTCCGTGTCGCAACCTCCGAGCCAGTCCGCCCCCGGAGCTTGACCTCCCACCATCCCACGACCTGGCAGCAGCCCCGACGTGCGTGACAGAAGCAAGGCATCGCATCATTTCTTCATGGGACCACGCATGCATATGTGAAGATGGAAAGCGTCCGATCAATTTTTTCCTCTGCTAATTGAATGCGCGCACGCGACAAACGACGAGTAGCAGATCACAGCTGAAACAATGCGCCGATGCGCATGCTGCGTGCTCTGCCCACCTGCATATTTTTTAATGATTTCTTTTGTAGGTGCTTTGTAATGTGCTGTGAAATGTCAGATTAGCTTTTGTATGTGTTATTGTTGATTACTGGGTTTGGACGATTGAAAAAATCTAAGATTTTCTATGTGCTTCTGAATGTGCTGTCGGAAATTGTTTAAGCAAACAGTCTTGTGCCTTATTGATTATCAGTTGTTACTGTATATGGTGTTATTATTGCGATCACTTTTGTTATGAAGAGAATTTGTGATAATTTGATGGCCTTGCTTTTGCTTGACATGTTTCTCAAGCACGAGACATTTTTCTTATAATATTTTGTATTTTATGATGTCCGCAAATATTTTTCTACTTGCATAAACGGTAAACACATCAGATTAACTACATAGTATAAGATATATATTACGCTATCACAGTCTAGGGGCATTACAAATCTTTTGTCATAGATCCAATAAAATAAGCTTAGAAGACATAAGCTGGAAAGAATTGGACTGTAATTTCTCTAGGGCTTATTTGCACTACAGTTTCTCCGGTGTAGCTAAGCTTAAGCCGTTTCTGCACAAGCCTCAGCCGAAAAGAACTGTCCCTAAGAGTTCTTGCGCTGTCATAGAGATTATGGAAGATTTATTTTGCAGCAAGGAACGTGTGTTGCAGCTTGCTGACTGCTAATTGGATTTGATTTTCGGTTGCTGTACAGGATGGAGGGTGTCTACCGCTTGCTTTTGCATGAAAAGAAAGTTATACAAGATGATACTTCAGATGCAAAACTTCATGTACCGATACAGTATGAGAGAGATGTGACTACTGCTCTCGGAACTACCAAGTGGCAGGTTCAAACAATCGAGCTTTCCACATAGTTTGATCATGCTAGTCCATTTATCCATGTTTTGTGTGTTATCTGCTTTTTCCTCCCTTTCTTCTAAGACCCATTCTCCTAACTCTGGCAGTTGGAGCAATTTGAGAGGGAGGTGAATGCAGCTGCATTTTCTGAGAAGTCAAATTCAAGGGAAAATGCAATCTTAAAATTTAGGCAATTTATTAGAGCTATAGCTGAGCAAATTTCTGAGGTGGAAGAAAGCTTGAAGAATCTTAGGACAGATTTCTGTAGAACTCCGAAATATCTATATTCAAGTGAACAAGATGGAGATGGTCTGGCATCTTTTCTTTCTGGTAACAATAATGATAGTCGTGCATATTACTCCACTGATACAGATGAAATTACTGAACTTAAGATCGACAGTGCACCTATGGTGAATGGTTATCATTCTTCCCAAGACCATATGACATGTGAATTGAGATATTCAGGAGATGACGTGGAAGGAACATCCAGACTGCAATGCTCATGTGGAGGAAGTGCATGCGGAGGGGATCACAATGACAAGAGTTTGTGTGGTTTGGATGCTGATGATTCAGTAGGCAGGAGCCATCGTTACAAGAACAAATTGAGCATGCAGTGCCGTAGTTTTATGAGAAACTTATGGTTTACAAAGAGAGGCCGGGAGAGCTTTACAAAGAGGAGGAAAGATGGAGAAGTTATGGATGGCTTGAGAAATGGAAACATATTACCTTCATTCAATACATCAGGAAGGGTATGCTATCTTCTGCTCTGTTTCTGTTAGTTAACATATTGCAGTCTATAGCCATTGTTTTATGTTGTTAGTTGTTAAAAGAATCTCAGTGTATGAATTTCCTCCTTAATGGCCTTCTGTTACTCCTTGCAGAGTAGGTATTGCTGGCCTGAGCTAATCAAGAGGAGATTAAGTAGATCTGACTGCAATCATCCTCAAGTTTGCATAGCAATATCACTACTAGTTGCACTAGCTGTTCTTGGTGAGTTCTTTTGTGCCTTACGGCCACTGTTCATCCCTTTTTAACATTCAGATCTCATGAGTGAACATATCCCTTCGGAACAAACAGATATTCGATTCATGTAAGCCAAAAAGTCTCTTTGGCTCCCAAGCTCCTGTGCTCCCTTTATTTTTAAAATTTCAAAAATCATATTTGTACATTTTAAAAAAATCTGAAAAAACTTCTACATGTAGTCGATGATGTATCGTATGAACATGCAGAATTGCAATGCTAAATTCTTTAAATTTTGGGCTACATAAAAATGACAAAATCTGATAAATTTTGGAGTCCTGAAAACAAGCACTGTTCACTATACTCAGATCCATACTTTTTAAATTTTTGTGTAGCTCAGAATACAAAGTATTTCAAATTGGGATTTTGCACGTTTATCACATACATCATTAAGTACATAAAAAAAAATTGAACTTGTAAAAAAATGATTTTTGAAATCTTTAAAATAAAGGGAGCGCTGGTGCTCGGGAGTCTGAAATCCCTACTCCATGTAAGCATGCTATAATTCCAAGTCGTAACTTCGAAGACCTGAAAGCATATAAATGGTGTTGTTTTTTTGGTTTACGCATTTTTCTTTTTTGGTATCGATTATGTTCCATCACAAATACTTAGCTCCTAAAAAATGCGATCAAAAGCACAAAGGCCGTAAACTCTTCAACCTCGTCGACTTTCACCATATTCATTGAATTGTCTCAATCACGACAGCACTGAATATAAGTTGTATGAGTATTTAAATTTTTTAATTAAGAATATACAAAGATCAAAGATTCTTGATACATTATGTTTATCAGTTTAATGTTACTGCTCGCACATTTGTATCCAAGATAGTTTGTCTTGGATCGTATTTACATGCATCAGAGCATGTTTGTATTTTCATAAGCTGTATCGTTTGTTGCTTCTTCTAGTGAGATGATTTCGGCCGTTTTGCAGGCTTGCTGTTTTTGCATGCCAGGTGACTGCAACTAGTAGTCCCTATGTGGAGTACTGTATACCAGTCGCTGCGCTGGGACTGGGAGTTGCCCTTGAGTTCAACCATTGCGTTGCATCCCACCATTCGACGTGTGTGTGATAGTTCCTGATGAAGATTGAAGAAGGATCCACGGGGCTTCTGCGATCCAGACACAGAGGCTTGCCAAAAACGATTTTTGTGCAGCTAATGAGCTGTGGTTGGCTCCTCCATAGGGTGTCCCAGCATCGAAGCATGATGTGGTTTCTGTTGGTGTCCGAAACTGCCACACTGATGTCAGTTGTGCTGTATTTCTTCGTGATGTGGCTTAATTAATCCACGAATGTTATAGATTTCGATTGTGGCAACTCTCGTGTTAATATTATTCTGGCCAAAAGAAAGTCCACTTGCTCTCGTTCGTAGCTGTCTCTGTCTGGAGAATCTGCTTGCTTGTGGAACCTGAACTCTGTTACGTTATTCCTGGTGTGAGATTTGACTCGTATCAGATGTGTACAATGAACGAGGATGGAGTATTATGCTTTTTGCTTTGCATTCCTTTGTTTGCTGCGCTTGTGGCTCTTCTGTCTCAGTGGAATCAGTTTTGTCGTCGATTAAAAGTCCTGACGGCACGTGGGTCCCAGGTGTCAGCGGGATGTGTGCTCACCTACCCGCGCTGATTCCGGCCTCTGAGACCTACCAAGGGACGCGTCCCACGGCAAGAGCAGCCGCCCAATGTGTTCTGAACCTCCATCACACACCGTCAGTTAAACCAATCCCCCAGATGTACTCTGTGATATCATCGTTCTGAAAGGAAAGAGGCTGTCGATCGGTCTTGAAAGAGAAGAAAAATGGAGCTGGTCGTCTTGGGGACAGAACTTTGGTACCTACTCCGTACCGGCCAGTTGGCCACAGGTGCGACCTTTCGCCCGAGCAGCCAGCCGCGGCGAGGCGACCCGACCCACGGCCCAACGCAAGGAAGAGGCGTGTGTCCCGGCCAGGGCGGGCCACCGAGAGCCGGACAAAAAGCCGGGCACCCTATTAATAAGGCAGCCGTGCGCGTGCTAGCCACCTCACCAACTTCGCCTCCACTCGCGATCCCAAAGTCCAACCGGCCTTCCTGTCGTCGCCTCGGCTCCGAGATCACCTCCGCCGCCCCCGCCCACCGCCCCGTCTCGGTACGTGCCCCTTGATCCGCCACCTCCTTCGTTTCCTTGGTTCATCCCACGCGCGCCCCCGCTCGGCTGCGGCGAGGTAGTTCTCAAAATCTTTGGGTTATAGCCGTAGATCGCCTTGGTCTATGTGAACTGTGATGTATGTGCCCCTGTTCCAGCGTCGTGTGGCGGCTAGCCGGCGGCCGGCGAGTTCACGCGCTCGCCGGATCTGAAACCCGGTTCACAGATTCTGCCCACTGTCCACATCACGGTGAACCGTCGGACCAGAACAAGATTCTGTTTCTGTAGATTCTGCCCACTGTCCTCCACTCGCTAAGTTTTCAGGGACTTCTATAATTTGAACTGTGGATAAGTCGATTCATGTCGAAACATGAACACCTGTGGATGTTCCATGTGAAATGGGCCAGTGTTAAGCTTAGCAGATAGTGGTACTAGTAGTGATCATGTGCATGGTACAGTTTTACATTCCACAGGTCCTCGTATTGTATCTGTACTTCCCATACGGTCGTCACGCTTAATTTAGAGAATATTTTCTGTGCTTTCTTCAGTTCAGGATCAGCAAGATGTCAACCGCCACCGCTCCAAGAGTGTCCTTGGCTAAATCCGGGGCCGGCGGCCAGGGCGGCATTGCTCCGGCGATCAGGAGCCCTTCCTTCATCGGCTACGCCAAGCAGACATCGAACCTGTCGGGCTTGAGGACCTCGAACAAGTTCAGGGTATCTGCCGCGGCGGTGCACAAGGTGAAGCTCATATGCCCGGAAGGGGAGGAGTACGAGTTCGAGGCCCCCGAGGACACCTACATTCTCGAGGCGGCTGAGAGCGCCGGGGTGGATCTGCCATTCTCTTGCCGCGCCGGATCGTGCTCCACGTGCGCGGGCAAGATGGAAGCCGGGGAAGTCGACCAGTCCGAGGGCTCCTTCCTCGACGAGAACCAGATGGGCGAGGGGTATCTTCTGACCTGCATTTCGTACCCCAAGGCGGATTGCGTCATTCACACCAACAAGGAGGAAGAGCTCTACTGATTCGTTGGCTCAACGTATGCTTCTGTGACTGGCGCATATATTATCATGGTGGATTCAATGTTGGGTTACCTTCTGTTATCTAGAGATGGATGGCTAGGTGGGCGTATCTTCCTGGCAATTAGTTTGGTCTTTTGATGCGATCGTGCTATATGGGTTGTGGTAATAATTCATGTATAATGGTTTATCAGTTGAAACTGCATTTGTTCAGATTGCAGCAATTCCAACGACCGGACACAGTTGGAAGACTTGAAAACGTGCTTGTACTCGTGGGTCACTTCTATAGTAGCAAGTATGTGGACATTCCTCTGATGCATACTGTTTTAATATCTTGAATGTGGCGTCAGGAGTCTGAACTTTTTAGTTCTTACAAAGCTAGATCCTGCAGCATGAGACCGTGAAACATTAGAACGCATTGATGTTTTCAGTTGCAGACTTGGAACTTATCGATTTGTCTGGCTGTCCTCTGCTCCATCTCATTGTTTTTTGCCTAACTGTCCTCGCCAATTCTTGTCTAAATGTATGCTTACTGTTCACTTATCATAGTGATTCAGGTAAAGTGGCTCTACTCATGGTCTATTTTCAGTTAAACTACAAACTGAAACTGTTACATCCATATTAATTGTCACTGGATTGGATGATTGGATGTATCTAGTACTAAAATATGTCTAGATAGATCCTTTTCTACGACAAGTAATATGGATCGGAGGGAGTACTATGAATTGCTCGTAACTTTTTTTCACATCAGTACATGGGTCCTATATCACTACTCCTAGATGGGATTTCGCTCTCAATAATATAAGCCTTTTTAGCAAGTTAAAACAGTTTGCTAAAATTATTTACATTGTGGAACAGAGGGAGTACTAGTCAACATAATTTATACACGACCAAATATCACAAAACAACAACCAATGAGTCTAGGATTCCACGGAACCACACACCAAGAAAACTTAATCAGAAAACCACACTTTTTTGGGCAAGTTGGTTCACTCTAGCAACCTACTCCCTCCGTTCGGAAATATAAGACGTTTTAGCTTTTTGAATCGAACCTATCTCGACGTCTTTTAGTGTATAGGTTAATAGATGTTCGAAGTAAACCTATACATTAAAAAGCGTCTAGATACATTCATTTCACAAAGCTAAAATGACTTATATTTTTAAACGAAAGGAGTAGCCCATATAATTTATACATGTACAAAATATAAAAACAACAACTACGACTAATAAGCTCAATATTTCACAAAACCACAACACAAAGGAAATTTAGTCATAAAACCACAATTTTCAAGGTAAATTGGTTCTCTCTAGAAATCCAGCCCACATTATTATACATGAGAAAATATTACCAAGAATGAGGCTGGGATTCCACAAAACCACAACCTAAGAAAATTTAACCAGAATACAACAATTTTCAGGGTAAAGTGTGCTGAATTATACTGCACAACCCTTCTCCACCATTTTAGACTTTTGGTTGAACTGGTGAGTGCATCCAATTCAATATGGTAACGTACCTGAATAAGCATTATTAATAACATGAGTACATGACCAACACATTATTAAAAAAGAAAGTTACATCATTCCTAGATAGCACGTCTAATGTACGGCGGAGCCTAGATGTGAGGGCTAGTGGTGAAATATATTGTTCGTGTCCATCCTTCTATCAATTAGTACTTCTGGGTGAACTGGTCTATAGTTGGTGTGTTTCAAAGAATCCAAATCTCAGATTTATTAATTGAATCTATTTTCTGAACATGCCCAATGGTTAGGTGCCACATGCCAAAGGAGGTGTTTTTTCTCCATTTTTTTTCCGACAGGCTGGATCAGACTTGAACCAAATTTCACATTTTATAGCCCAATTTGTGTTTAGGATTTAAAAAATAGAAACAATTCTAGTATGTCAAACTATACATAGTGAGTACTTGAACTTTTGCCATGTCACATTTGGAATTAGTCTTTGTCACTTTTGTGCCAAGATTTGCTTTAAAAATTGAAACATTTTTTAAAAAAATTACCCAGAAGGAAGAACTACTATGATTTTCCAGTTTTAGAACTTCAATTTTTTTGTATTTTGGCCAAGAATTACAAAAAAGGCAAAAACTTCCAACGAGCTTGGCAAAATGAGCTTAGAACTACACAATTTACTTATTGCATGCATTTAAAAATACTGGGATTTTAAGATTATTTAAGCAGAGTGGATTTTTAACAAAGTTTGGCTGAACATTACAAAATTTCGTAATGGGTAGAGGAAATGAGATTTTTGGCTAAAAGTTCCAAAAAAAATTTAAAAATTCCAAACGGGTGGGTCTAGGTCTTGTCGGTCTGCATCAAATATGGAGGGGACCACCTCATTTGATAGCTTACTCGTGGTTTTGTGAAATCTAATCTCAGTAGTTGTGGTATTGTGATGGTTTTGTGGTATTTTATACTCCCTCCCTTCCAAAATATAAGATGTTTATCTGATAGATTTGCTCCACAAAGCTAAAACATCTTATATTTTGAATCTAAACACTAAGAGGGTCTAAATACATTTAGTTCACAAAACTAAAACATCTTATATTTTGAAACGAAAGGAGTACTTGGCAATAGTGCAGTTTACTTTCATTTTTTTTAATCTAGCTATAAGTCGCTGGTTTGAATATTACCATGGAGAGGAATTATCTTGGGTAAGCCAAGTTTGGCTTGTTCAGTTGCTGCCGCGCATTAATATTAATTGGAATGCTGAAGCAAAGTCAAAAATTTAGTCTTATGCGGTAGCTGTAATCAAACGGTGCACATCCTCGCAAAAAAAAAGAAAATTCTACGTAGCTAGTTACACAGCTGTTGGCTACTACTCCAGTAGTATTACACACACCAAACGAAGCAACCCAGTTCACTTTCACCATGGTGACAGTGCATAGACAGCAGGAAATCGTGCCATCGATCTGTTGGTTCTGAACGTAGGTCGGTTTGGTGCCTGAAACTGTCGATTCAGTGACGATCGCTCTGCTTTGTGTCTGTTTGGGATCACGAAGCTCCCTAGCTAGCTATCTGGTGTGACGTGCCGAGCTGCCGACGTAGACGTCTTGATATTTGTTCAGCGACTCTCACCGGCCATCCGCTGTGTGCCGCGGCCGCCAGCTCCAGCAAGGGCGCAAGACGTCGACGTACGTGGCGCCGTCCACGCGCGCGGCTGACGGCGGCGGTCCGTCACGCGCCACCGCCCGCGGCGTTCCATCTCCGTTTTACATCCATCTGGATGCACTAATCGAGACGGTTCGACAACGCGAGCTCTCGCCCCCTCGAGGGCGACGGGCGCCAGCCCCCGCCTACCACTCTCCTTCTCCACCTCTTCCGCCGCCGCCATCGCAAGGTCGCCGGCGGCTCGGGCGGCCGCGGCGGCGGCTTGTCCTTCCCGCGCCATGGTGGCGAAGCTCAGAACCCTAGGCGGCGGTGCAGCTCGGGAGGTGCTGGTCCGGCGTGGCGGGGTGATGGCTGGTGGCGGCGTCGGCATGGTGGCGTCGGCAAGCGGGCGCCATGGTCCGAGCTCGCCGGCTGTCCCGCCAGATCCGCCATCTTCGGCGGGTCCAGATGGCTTGGGCGGCCGCACGCGGCGGCTGTGCTTTCGCGGAGGTGGAGGCAGCGGACGGTGCTAGGCGGGACGACGGCGTGTGCCGCTTGTTTGTGGCTTTACGGCCGAGGCTTCGTGGCCCGGCCGGGCCCTGCCAACGCCTGGCGTGCCCTCGCTGCTCTGTCCGGTCGACGACCGCCTCTTGGCGGTGGAGGTGGGCTCCTCCCGCGCGGCTACGAGGCTACTCTCTCCCGGTCCGGCGATGTCGTGTGTCTTCGTCCTTCAGGTCGCGTGCCAGCGTTCACGAAGCGACAGTGTTGGTGACTTCCTGATCGTGGTGGCGCGTGTTGGTGGGCGTCGAAGTTGGTGGTGCACCGTTGTGCCAGGATTTTTTTGTGGACAGGGGGCGGGAGAAATCTCTGTCGGGTCGTCCGACCCTGACGCGGTGCTGCCTTCGAGTGGCACCATTCCTTCCTAGAGGGCGTCTTGGGAAGCCTCTGTCCACTTTACTCTGAGTGTCGGGGGAAACCCTAGGGCCAGCGCGTCCGGGCAGCAGCTCCGTGTCGACGGTGCTCCCCTTCTTGAAGGTGTTGCTTGATACTCGGCGCTACGGGATGCTTGGGAGTGTGGTGGGCATAAGTTGGAGGGCGCAGCGATCACGAGTCATCATCTTCTGTCAATCCACCATTGTCTTCTTCTTTTTCTTTGGGCATGTTTGTGCTGTTGCCCCAGCTTTTCTTTGTTCGAACTTTTGTATCAGTGTGTGTGCTATATTAATATAGCGGGGCGAAAGCCTATTTCGAGAGGTTTACATCCATCTGTGAGCCCTGGCTTTCGCATTCTAAAACAGAGCACGACGCTCTGAAGTTTGAACCGTCAGGTTGGAAGCATACGTGGGATCCCGCCAAAGTCCCGTTGGAATATTAGGCAATTTCTTCACGAGATTAATTACCGAAATCAATATTATGTAAGCACTAACAGATCTAAACACATGCAATCAAACAACCACATCTAGTAGATCTGAAAGTCTATTAAGAACTGTGATACAAAGAGAAGAATAGCACGTACAGGTTGATCGGGAAGGTCGTCACCGTAACAGCACCTTGGTTATTGTTGTTGTCGCCCATGATGCTGATGAGGTCGTCGGTTGCTGAAGAAGAACACGAACGGAGGTGAGCAGTCGCGCCGAGACGCTCTCCAAAAACCTTATCGCCCGTCTCCCGGTGCAGGATCTCAACGGACGGGGTTTCGGAGGCTTGCTCTCCCGGACAGCCGTGCACGCAGTCGCCGGGATGGAGAAGCCTAGAGAGCAGCGCAACAAGAGGAACACACAGCGAGAGAGAGAATAAGAAAGAACATGATGCGTCTAGATTTGTCTGTCTCTTGCTCTATAGCCTGGGAGGTGAGCCGACCGAGTCGCCACGCCGTGGAAGACAAGAACACCGTCAAACATGCACATGAATGTTGACACGTACCCAACAGTTGGTGCATCAAGCAAAAATTTAGTCTTCCACAAAACGAGCTTCTAACTCGAACTTGATTCACGAAACGCGACGCGCGTGCGGGCGAAGCGAGGCGGGCGGCGGAGGAGGAGAAGTGCGCGTAGACTCCTTCTCTTCTCACTCACTTAGTGGGAGTGAAACAGCTCACCTTATAAGCTAATCCAACTCTCTCTCAACTAGCAATGTGGGACTAAACTTTGTCTCCCACATAGCTCCCAAGCTGCCATAGTAGCGGGACCTTGAGATTTTAGGATTTATTAGACTAAATAGGCTGTCTACATGGGCCGCAACCCATATAAATCTAACAATCCCCCAGCAGATCTCAGAGGCACATCATATGACACATTAGTTCTAATCACTGTTTAATATACCTGCAGTTCAGTGAAAACTGTTAAGTTGAACTTTCACCTAGGCAAAGAGATACGCTTACTACAACTGAACAAAAGACCATGCCTTGAATTGCCAGTCTTGCGCAGTAAGTTCCACTCAATGCTGTTACCGGTACTTGACTACCATAGGCTACCCCTCGGGTGAAGCTTATAAGTCACACTCCTCGGCCTTTCATGAGCTTCCTAGAGATTCACCCAAATCTCATACACTGTGACCAGCAGTGTAGCTCATATATGTGTGCTCTTTCAAGATCGCTCTGTAGGACAGCGTCTTTGCTCCCAAGAAGACAGTTAGAACACATTAGGATATAATCAACCTTCCTTACAGTATACTATAAGAGAATTGCATATGCAGTGGAGTGGGAGTGTAAAAGTTTCTCTCAACTCAGTTATTTCGGTTTGTTTTCCCAGGTCCTAATTCACGGGATCTCTGGTCACATAGGTTGGATTACCCCCTTGACAACTCACGTGGGTCTCAAACCCATCTCCCTCGATGCATTTTCTATCAAATTTCTTGATAGTCTTTTCGTAAAAGGATCTGCCAGATTCTTAGCCGTTTGGACATAATCCAATGCTATAACTTTGGAGTTACTCAGTTTTCTGATAGACTTCAGTCTTCTCTTGACATGTCTTGAACTCTTCATATTGTTCTTAGAACTGTTCACTTTGACAATCATAGTTTGGTTGTCACAGTTCATAAGGATTGCCGGTATTGGTTTTTCAACCATAGGCAAATATGTCAAGAGTTCACGAAGCCATTCCGTTTCGACAGTCGCAGTATCTAATGCTGTAAGTTCTACTTCCATAGTTGACCTCGTTAAGATGGTCTGCTTGCAAGACTTCCATAAAACAGCGCCACCACCAAGAGTGAATATATATCCACTTGTGGCCTTTATCTCATCAGCATCTGATATCCAATTTGAATCAATATACCTTCAAGTACTCTTGGATATCCGGTATAATGAATTCCATAGCTCATGGTTCCCTTTAGATAGCGCATTACTCTCCCAAGAGCATGCCAGTAATCATCTCCCAGGTTGGCCACAAACTGGCTAAGTTTGCTCACAACAAACAAGATGTTAGGCCTCGTAGCGCAAGCTAAATACATAAGTGAGCCAATAATCTGAGAGTATCTTAATTGATCTCTAGCTGCATTTTGATTCTTTCGAAGCAAAACACTAGGCTCATAAGGTGTAGGAGAGGATTTGCAATCATCATATCCAAATCAACTCAACATCTTCTCCACATAATGTGATTGCACAAGTGTAATCCCATTATTCTCATCTCTCAGTAGCTTGATGTTTAGGATAACATCAGCTTCGCCAAGATCCTTCATCTCAAAATATTGAGATAAGAAGGTTTTGACCTCATTAATCACTTTGAGACTTGTCCCAAAAATTATTATGTCATCAACATACAGACATAGGATAACTCCCTCACCCCCACCATGGCGATAGTATACACATTTGTCGGCTTTATTTACAACAAAGCCCACAGATGTCAAAGTTCTTTCAAACTTCTCATGCCATTGCTTGGGAGCTTGTTTGAGGCCATACAAAGATTTCTTCAATTTACATACCTTTGTCTCTTAACCTTTTAGTACAAAACCATTAGGTTGTTCCATGTAAATTTTCTCATCCAATTCTCCATTAGGAAAGTCGTCTTAATGTCCATCTGATGAACGATAAGACCGTGAGAGGCAGCCAGTGATATTAGTACTCAAGTTATGGTCAATCTAGCCACATGTGAGTAAGTATCAAAGAAATCTCCGCCTTCCTTTTGGGTATAGCCTTTAGCCACAAGCCGAGCTTTGTACTTTTCAATAGTACCATCGGCCCTAATCTTATTTTTAAATACCCATTTACATCCTACAAGTTTACACCCATACAGACGTTCAGATATCTCCCATGTTCCATTAGCCAAGATGGAATCCATCTCGCTTTGAACCGCTTCCTTCCAGTAGTCTGCATCCGGAGATGCAAAAGCTTCTGAAATAGAAGTGGGAGTGTCATCCACTAGGTACACAATGAAATCATTACCAAAAGATCTTGCAATCCTTTGTCTCTTACTCCTTGTAGGAGCTTCATTGTCATTCTCATTCAAATCTGAACTCTCATCATCTGATTGTTCATCAGTCTCTATGGGAGTTTCAAGTTCAGAAACTGGATCATATTCCTTATTAGATATGCTAGACATATATCTCATAAGAAATATATCCTCAAAGAATGTAGCATCTCTTGATTAAAAAATGGTACTGACACTCATGTCGTCCATTTCAGATTTCACCACAAGAAATCTGTAAGCAATGCTGTGAGAAGCATAGTCAAGAAAGACACAATCCACATTTTTTGGTCCAAGCTTACGCTTCTTGTTGATTGGCACGTTGACCTTTGCCAAACAACCCCAAGTACATAAGTAGGAGAGTGTTAACCTTTTCTTTTCCCATTCTTCAAATGGAGTAATCTCTTTATTCTTAGTTGGAACACGGTTTAGGACATGACATGAAGTCAATATAGCCCCCCCCACCATTCCTTGGATAAACCGGCAGTATCTAACATGACGTTAACCAAATATGTTAGAGTCCGATTTTTCCTCTCAGCAATCCCATTGGATTGAGGGGAATTGGGAGGCGTCCTCTCATGTATAATACCATGTTCCGAACAGAATAAATTGAACTCATTAGAAAATTACTCTCCACCACGATCAGACCGAATTCTTTTGATCTTTTTCTCAAGTTGATTTTCAACTTCTGCCTTATAGATTTTAAAGAAATCTAAAGCCTCGTCTTTAGTTTTCAAGAGATATACATAACAGTACCTAGTAGAATCATCAATCAATGTCATGAAATATTTCTTTCCACTAATTGTCAACACACTATTCATCTCACATAGATTTGAATGTAAGAGCTCTAGAGGTGCCAAGTTTCTCTCCTCTGCATGATTGTGAGGCTTGCGAGGCTTCTTTGCTTGCACATAATCATGTCACTTAGAGCCTTTGACAATAGTAAATTTCGGAATTAAACTCATACCAGCAAGCCACGACATACAACCGAAATTAATATGACAAAGTCGTGAATGCCAAACATTAGTTTTATTACTAGTAGTGAAAACATGGTTCACTACATCATCACAGAAGTCTACCAATGAAAAACGGAACATCCCTGCGCATTCATAGCCTTTTCCAACAAAGGTTCCATACTTAGACAGTACAACTTTATTGGACTCAAATACCAACTTAAACTCATCTTTCATAAGACGAGAACCTCTAACGAGATTCTTCTTGATAGAAGGGACATGTTGCATGTTCTTCAATTGCACGATCTTGCCCGAAGTAAACTCTAGATCTACCGTGCCAGCACCAAGAACAGTAGCATGTAACCCATTTCTCATCATGACTGAGGAATCTCGAGTCTGATAAGAGGTGAACATGGAAATGTGAGCACACACATGAACATTGGCACCCGTACCAACCCATTATTTTGTGGGTTGAAATACTGAAAGAACAGTAGGTAATAAATTACCGTACCTAGAACCTGAAGTTCCTGCATCAGTATTGCTAATGACCATGTTGATAGATTTAGAACTCTGTCCAGCCTGACCCTTCTTGCCTTTCTTCTGTGGACAATGATGAGCCTAATGGCCAATCTCGCCACACACCCATTAAGGTTCTTTCTTTTCCTTGTCCCACCTCTTCTTCTTCTTGAAGTTGGTAGTATGGCAGACTTTGTTCTTTCCCTTTGACTTGTGGGCATTTTTCTGCACCATATTGCAGCAGAATGTCCTTCGGTTCCACTAGTGTGTTTGTCTTTTGCCCTCGCCTTCTCCTCAAAATTCAGAGAGCCAATGAGATACTCAACAGAGAGCTCATGCCTCTGATGTTTCAGAGAAGTGGCAAAGGTTCTCCACGAAGGGGGAAGCTTAGCGACAATGCATCCTGCGACGAACTTGTCGAAAGCACACACTTGAGGAGTTCGAGTTCCTTTGCCATGATCTGTAACTCATGAGCTTGTTCTACTACAGATCGGTTTTCAACCATCTTGTAGTCATTGAACTGCTCCATAGCATACAGTTCACCACCGGCATCGCAGCACCGAACTTAGTGTCCAGCGCATCCCGCAGTTCCTTGGCATCACGGATATGCAAATATGCATCAACCAACTTATCTCCAAGAACACTGAGTACAGAGCCCATAAAAAGTACAGTGGCCTCTCTGAACGCTCTCTCTTCCTCGAGAGTAAGCGGACCTCTGGGAGTGCCATCTGTAACCTTTTCTATACCCATAGCAGTGAGCCACAAGAGGGTTTTCTCTTGGCATCTCTTAAAATTAGCACCCGTAAACGGGCTCAGTTTCAGCAAAGCAGAAAAGACAGATGACGAAAATTTTCTAAACAAATCAGGTTTTTGGATTGTTGGAATATTAGGCAATTTTCCCATGAGATTAATTACCGAAATCAACATTATATAAGCACTAGTAGATCTAAACATTTGCAGCGAAACAACCATATCTAGTAGATCTGAAAGTCTAGCAAGAACTAGTGCATAAAAAGAGAAGAATAGCACGTACAGGTTGACCGGAAAGGTCGTCGCTGCAGCAACATCTCGGTCATTGTCGTTGTCGCCCATGGTGCTGATAAGGTCGTCAGTTGCTGAAGAAGAACACGAACGAATGCGAGCAGTCGCGCCGAGACGCTCCCCAAAAACCTTATCGCCCGTCTCCCGGTGCAGGATCTCAACGGACGGGGTTTCGGAGGCCTGGTCTTCTGGACAGCCGTGCACGCAGTCGCCGGAATGGGGAAACTTAGAGAACAACACAGCAAGAGGAAGACACGCCGAGAGAGGCTAAGAAAGAACATGATGCGTCTAGATCTGTCTGTCTCTTGCTTTATAGCCTGGGAGGTGAGCCGATCGAGTCGCCACGCGGTGGAATACAAGGACACGCGTCAAACACAAAAATTTAGTCTTCCACAAAACGAGTTTCTAACTCGATTCACGAAACGACGCGCGCACGCGTGCGGGCGAGGCGGGCGGCGAAGGAGAAGGAGTGCGCGTGGATTCCTTCTCTTCTCACTCACTTAGTGGGAGTGAAACAACTCACCTTATAAGCTGGTCAAACTCTCTCCCAACTAGCAATGTGAGACTAAACTTCCCACACAGTTTCCAAGCTGCCATAGTAGATGGGTCTTGAGATTTCAGGATTTATTAAACTAAATGGGTTGCCTACATGGACCGCAGCCCATATAAATCTAACAAATCCTACTTGTAATTCATTTGGCAAAATCTAGCATAAATTTTGAACAAAAATTTAAACTAGATTTTATCAAATGGACTAGAAGTGGGATTTTAACGAGATCCCACCTGACACCTCCATAAAAAAGGTTGGAAGCAAAGCTCATCACATACTACTAGTATACTACTACCCCACTTAGCCGTATGCCATCCGTGTACGTATTCCTATTGCTGTGTTTATTGGTCGTCTGAGGCGTGCCGGCGAGGGTTGGCCGTCTCCAGAGGGTGATGTTTCCGTTGGCCTACAAGGACTTGGAACTTGGAAGCTAGCTTAGCTGCAGACCTCAGCAGATAGTATGCTGCGTAGCGTAACCTGCCGCCTCAAGCCTGCAAAATGCTGCTGCTATATAATGCAGAGCGAAAGGTGGGCGGCCGGTCGACGACCCGCCCCACACAAAGACCAAGAGAGGAACGTAACGGCCAGACAGGCAGGCAGGAAGGAAGGAAGAGAGAGGAGGCGCGCCAATGGCGAGGAGGAGGTTGTTCTGCGGCCGTTTCCTCTTCTCCTCCTTCCCCTCGGCTCCCTCGCTCCGGCTCAGCTGCCTCCTCCTGCTCTCGCTCCTCTCTCAAGGTAGGCATGCACACACACCGCGCTGATTTTTTTTTTTTTGGGAACAAAACACCGCGCTGATTCTTGGTTTTACTCCCTCCGTTTCATAATTTTTGTCAACATTCTAACTCAATTTGAACTAAAACAGCGACAAGAATTATACAACGGAGGGAGTACTTAATTTCGCATATGTGCAATTGGGCGTGAATGCATGCATGGTAGCTAGCCTTTCTCCTGCAGCAGAAGGGGAGAGTTGTTCCATGTATTCTTGTCAGCAGCTCCATATAGCATATACACAAAGATTTTTTTTTAAAAACGCTTCCTTTAACCCATTTGTGCTTGGTTAGTTTCTCTCTCGTTTCAATCTGGAGTCTCGGTAAGCGGCCAACTTGGCGCAGATTGTTCCTCGCAGTAAATTCTTCAGTGTTTGAGCTCTGAACATTCTGCATGCACGCGTAAACAAAATTTGGCGTCGACAATTAATGGGGTCCCACATGCCGTATCGTGCAAAACAGCTGTCGTGGTATTTTTTTTCTTTTTCAAAAAACGTAGAGTTGTACCGATTAGTTGCTCTTCCGTATACTATACATATCAGGTCGTTTTCTACGGATTAGCTTAGATTACTTTCAGTCGGCAGTCCGACATGTCAAGGCAGTCCGACGTGTCCTTGACATGGAAGACAACGAGTTTTCCACATCATCCCGTGGAACACGATAAATTTTCCACACCAGCCCGGCGATGCCCCTGTTGAAATCATGCGCATTTGATCTCGACACTTGATCGGGTGTTTTGTTTTTCTCTGCTTGTTGCGTGCATCAATAGCTAAATACTCCCAAGTACTATTCCTGTTCATATTGGGACGAGAACGACCTCCTACCCGGAGCTATTTCTTAGACCATAGAAAAACAACAATTTCTAACTCCACGATAGAGCCACTCGATCTAAACATTAAGATTTATAATGTAAGTACTGCCTGTGTATGGAGTAGAAAGGTAGGACAGGATCTTTATTGAACAAATCAATATATATATGGTGAAAAGAGTTGGCTAAAAACTAGTCACATCCCTATGTTTTCCCGGAAGAATTATGCACTCATTATTGGATATTTTGGGTTGTTAGCATAAACCACTTCTATAGCAAATTTTATCAAAATGACCATTTCGTTTTCATGACAAAATTTTGTCCTGAAAAGTGGTGGTACCATTCGGTGCCCGAAAATTTGGATCAGAGAGAGTACCATACTACCATTTGATAAAATTTAGCTATAGAAAAGTTTTATGCTAACTACTCGGATATTTTCTTTCTAATCATTGATCCTGAAAGGAACTTCACACCGTAGTTGTTTCTTGTACACCGATTTTTTTTAGACTAACTTGTACACCGATTTTTTAAAGAAAGACAGAAGTAAAACGGCGCAACAAGTTCACACCTATTCACTTTTATTTTGCCATCGGAAAAATATGTTATTTTTGACGTCTCCGCCCTTCTGAATTTTGACGCTGACCTCAGCCAATGGCATTGTATCGGCGGCGACGGCGCCACTCAAGTTCGGCATCAACTACGGGCAGATAGCGAACAACCTCCTGCCCCCGACGCAGGTGTCCGGCATCCTCCAGTCGCTCAACGTCAACAGGGTCAAGCTCTACGACGCCGACCCGGCCGTCCTCACGGCCTTCGCCGGCACGGGCGTCGAGTTCATCGTCAGCGGCGGGGACCTCGTAACCATGTCGGACGCTAGCAACGCCCGCTCTTGGGTGGTGCAGAGCGTGCAGCCCTTCCTCCCGGCCACCCGCATCACCTGCGTCATTGTCGGCAACGAGGTGCTCTCCGGCGGGGACACGGCCGCCATGCAGAGCCTCCTCCCCGCCATGCAGGCCGTGCACCAGGCGCTGGTGGACCTCGGCCTCGACGGCCAAGTGAGCGTGTCGACGTCCCAGTCCGTGAACGTGCTCGCCAGCAGCTACCCGCCGTCGTCCGGCGTGTTCCGGGAGGAGCTCGCGCAGTTCATGGAGCCGCTGCTCGACTTCCTCGCCCGGGTGGGGTCGCCGTTCCTGATCAACGCGTACCCGTTCTTCGCCTACAAGGCGAGCCCGGCGACTGTGTCGCTGCCGTACGTGCTGTTCGAGCCCAACCCCGGCGTTCACGACCCCGGCGCCAACCTCACCTACGACAACATGCTCTACGCGCAGATCGACGCCGTGTACGCGGCTATGGAGGCCATGGGGCACACCGACGTCGGCGTGAGGATCTCCGAGACCGGGTGGCCGTCCGGCGGGGACGCCGACGAGGTCGGCGCCACCGTGCCGAACGCCGCCGCGTACAACCGGAACCTGATGAAGAGGGTCGCGGCGGGGCAGGGAACGCCGCGAAGGCCGGACGTGCCCGTGGACGTGCTCGTGTTCGCGCTGTTCAACGAGAACTTGAAGCCCGGGCAGGCGTCCGAGAGAAACTACGGGCTGTTCTACCCCAACGGCACTTCGGTGTACGATCTCGGCCTCGACGACGGCACGTCGCCGACCACGTCGGGGTTTTACTCCTCTTCCAAGCCGATGGTAAGTGAGACATCTCTGAATCTTATGCCTGCTGTTTATGCAAATTTCACTTGTCTCTGAATCTTATAGCGTTTAAAATCATGCTGACGGTTCAGAAACAAGGGATCTCTATTTTCCTATAACTTCTCGATGAAAACTTGACAAAACCAACCAACAATATAAGAAGCAAAAGTGCAGCTACATTGAGATCTTAATACAGTCACCGTGACCATGGCTGATGCCTCTATAACTGTAAACTTACCATTGTTTCACCCTTGCAGATATCGTTCCCGGTGGGGGTGGTTGTCCTACTTGCAGCATTTTTCCTGTAATCACCGTCCCCAAGCATATATATATTGCACTAACGCCCACGCACGATTGAGATTGTTTACTGACTGATAGTTCAGTTCGTGCCTACATAGGCACATGAGATCAGCGTATACATTATTTTGACATTGACATTGGGTAAGCTAGATTATTTTTGATTTCTACTATAATACTAATTAATTCAGTTGTTCTTGATATTTCGGGATTTCTGTGGAGTTGTTTACTTTTTCCTTACCATGTAATTGATTTTTGGATAGTTAGAGCATTCTGAGAACGCTACCCGTTGGCGGCCCAACTTCTCTACTTCTGACGACGACAACAAAGAAGAGGAAGCAATGAAGGAGGTCGACAAGGGAGAGGAGGAGCTACTATCCGAATGAGACAACCTTCCTCGCCTCCTTCAAAATTGCTCACCAGGAGAGGGACAAGGCCCTCAACTTCGAGAATATAAACATGGACCCACAACCTCGAGAATATAAATGCGTCCATCGAGGCCCACGTCATAGAGATCTCCCGTGACAAGGCCGGAATGGAGAAGGTTGGTCGCCCGCTCTTGGCCACCAAGCAGAAGGCCATTATGTGCATTAAAATACACAGAAATTATCCACTAGGCACGCGAAGTAGCATGGGTGGCGAGGGCGGACCGGCAGCGAGCAGCTACGCACATACCAACGGCAGAGGCGCACCGGTATGCGCTCGAATCCATGTCGGAGAGGCGGGCCAAGAAGAAGGCCGCATGGGAAGCGAAGGAAGGTGAAGTTGATCCCTCTCACCGGAACGACAACGGATTTGTAAAATTTCTTCAAGTCATTCTTCTTAAAAAAAGGGTATTGGCCTTTGTATGAGGCTACTTCTGTCAGCCTTCTGATTGGCGCAGTTGCTAGACCGCTTATGCAGGCCAGGACTGAACATACTCTTAACTACATTTTTTTTCTTTCTCTGGACCCCAACCAACCGCTCGTCTCCTCCGCATATACACAGTGCCAAAACTACCCATCTAACGACTTCACCTACCACCAGCGGTCTTATCATCTCCCCGACCATCCCTCTAACCCCAGAAGGCCAGGTTTTCTTCACCTATGCTGCTACCTACCTCCCGAGTCCAACCCACAAATCTTCACTCGTAAATGTTATAAACACAACAAACAAAATAACGAAGAATGAATGAATCCAACACATGGGACACACGGTTTATAACACGGAAAACCCCCTCCAATTAGAAGGGGAAAAACAACGGGCGTCGGTCATCAAATCGTTACTATATCAAGAGTGTTTACACAACGTAGTGGGTTTAGTGACGCGATAAACCTTAACTGACAGCTTACAAGAGGTATCCATAAACAGTGATGTTGATCCTTGGCCCAAGCCTCCCAGCGATGGTCCTTGCTTTGCTTCGTCAAAAGTTAGACTTCTTATAAATTTGGATCACAACTTTAACAGTAACCACTAACTCTAGCGAGACATCCTTACCACCGTCATTGTGGTTGTGTTATTATCTTCGTTTCACTTGCTATTCTAACACTACAAAAATACCCCCGCACGCGACACTGTTTTAGGATATCGCAAGCGAAAAGTACCTGCAAAAATTGGTTACCCAACAGATGAGCAATCATGGCACTATTTTTTCGCCCCAACCACTTATACATTATGGCAGATACAGACACATATATGTGCCATGGTAGGTGCTACAAAGGGTGGTATTTTTTCTTGCCATGCTTAACCAACAGTGGCATTCCCCTTATCGCACCACCATCGAAAACATCATTAATTTTCTAGATAACAGGTGCGTCCCATCACTGCTCACCCTGAGCCTAGCCCTTTATGTGTGAGAAAATTGCATATAACACCAATTGTTGTACAAAACTACCACCACAATTCGCTTTTTACACATAACACACACTTTCATGGTAATTAATTTGCCAAAAATAATAAAGCATGGGCCAACTTGCAGGTAGCCACCATGGGTGCTAGAGATCGACATATGGGCCCTTTGTGCAATTTAGCCCACGTGACTGGTCGCACTTGTTCTACATCCCAAGTAACAAACTCTAGATCTCACCAACTATCCAACCTTGTTTTCTATATAATACAAGGAACTCTTAGTCCCTACCCCAACCCTCTCTCTTTCCGCACGGTACCACGCTCCCACTCTCGGCAACCCTTATTCAATCCTAGATCTGAACATAGTTATTTTCAAAAATATCCTAAGATCTCACTAACTCTCATCTCTGCTACTATCATCCCTCATAAATATGGTGATGCCTAGGAAGCTAAATACATGTAGGCTGGGTACTTACTACCAATCTGACGTAGCCTCCATGCCGGAGTCCTCCCACCATAGGATATCTTTATCTTCTTCATCTCATCTGCAGAACGATCTGCTGTCTAATCGATCTTTCTCTTGTTCTTTCTCACCGCAATACATCTTGTGCTTTCTCTAATCGATCTGTTGCCTCTTTCAGATCCAGGGTGCCGTCATCAGCGTTAGGCGCGTGGAGTATAGCGGCCATGCCACTGCGGCTGTCAGATTTAGGCGTGCGAAGGATGAAGGACTCGTCACAGTACTGGGCTCACGGGATGGCGGGCGTGTCGCTGTGGCCGTCACAGAACCCGACACAGAGGATGGCGGACGCATGTCCGCCACAAGTATAGTGGCGTGCACAGAGGGCATGTTGAGAATATAAATATGTTGCCTATCATCTTTCCATCAGTTCGTACTTTTGAAATAAATTGTCTAGGGCAATAATTCAATATGGTATCAGAGCCAGAGGTCTTAAGTTCAAATCCAGGCTAACGCAGTACTACAAATAAATGTATGCGGACACCTGAATCCACTACCTAGGCCTGTCAAGAAAAGAAAAGGCCACCAGCCTGGACGTGAGGGGGAGCGTTGGGAATATAAATATGTTGCCTATCGTCTTTCCGTCAGTTCGGACTTTTGAAAAATTGGTTACGGCAACAATTCAATAGGACATGTCACGGCGGACGGTTACCATAGTGCGAGTAGAATAGAGAGGCGCTCAATAATAGAAAATAGGATTAAGGATAAGTAGAGAAACATAACCTTATGCTTCTCCACTTATCCTTACTTGTTTTAATTTTTTCCTTTGGAATGAATTCCAAATTAATGTAATGAAAAGAGAGGGGTTCAAAACTTGTAACAAAAATGTAATTTTATCTCAATGTCATGAAATTTTTTGATGATTACTATTATTGCAATTAATTCTATGTATTGCTAATAATGGTGTATAAAGCACAACATGCGCAATAGGTGACATGACACAAAATTTGCGTCGTCTTCCGTTACGTAACGATGCGTCTCCTTTGTGGCGTCGCTGAAGCACTAGCTCGGCGGATAACGATGTGTCGAGCCAAAAAATGTTGTCTGTCCATTTTCCCAATGCAAATATTCTTGACGGGTTTTTTGTCGCACCAGCATGAGTGCGACAATTAGACGTGTGCCTCAGCATCTATAAACGCCAGATCCGAGGTTGCGTTGTAGTGTAGACACTCCGATGTGATCTACTTTCATAGCTCAAGCGTTGTCTCGTTATTCACATGTGCTTGATTGTGGTCTAGTGCGTTTTAAGAAAACTAGTAATCGAGCATGTGCACTGCACATTTGTTGTAACATGTGCAAGGCAACATATAAAATATCTTTTCCCACTTGCCTAGAAATTTCATCACAATTGTGATATATGAGTTATGCTATGAAAAATTCAGGGTAACTCAGAGAACGTGTAAACAAGATAGAATCAATAGCATACATGAAACAATATTAGATATCAAGGTTTAGAAGAATAACACCAAACATAAAGATTACAATCATGAAGAGAAGCATCCATCGCTTGGCTTGGATTGTGCTCAATCACACTACTAGTTACAAAAGGTTTCTGTGATAAATAGATTAAATGGACTATAGGTGTAATGAATGATGGTAAAGTAGCAGTAGTGGTTAATGATCAAACTGTAACTTATTTTAAAACTAAAAGAGGAGTTAGACAAGGTGATCCTGGATCACCCATATTGTTTAATTTTGATGTAGATGTTTTAAATATTCTGGTTAGAATAGCCCAGGATCATGGTTTGATTAGGTTTGTTATTTCTAATCTTGTCTTTCCACAAATGTAGATGATACAATCTTCGTTTTTAAAGATAATTTGGAGAGTGCAAGAAATCTCAAATTTATCTTATGTATCTTTGAGCAAATCTTAGGTAAAAAATTTAATTTCAGTAAGAGTGAGGTCTCGTATCTTAGTAATGCTAAAGATAATGATAATGCAAATATCTTTACTTGTGCTATAGGATCTTTGACTTTTAAATATTTACGTATGCCTGTTCATTATAAGATAATGAGGAATAATGATTGGAAGTGTGTTGAGGATAAAATGGAAAGTCAGTTATGGTGATAGATTGGTTTTATTAAATTGTAGTCTTTGTAATGTCCCTTTGTATATGTGTTCTATGTTTGAGTTTACCTAAAGGACCCGAGAAAAGATGCAATATCTTTAGGAAAAGACTTCTTTGGTTGGAGAAAAAGGAGTGCATAAATATCATTTAGTTAACTTCGATATTGTTTGCCTTCCGAGAGACCAAGGTGGTTCAGGAGTGGCAAATATTGAAGTAATGAAGTTCTCTTTACTAAGCAAATGTCTATGGAGACTTGAGAATTCTGATGGGCTTTGGCAAAGAATTATTAGAGCTAAGTATGTTATAAAAGGGACCATGTCTCAATGTATTGTAAAACCTAATGATTCTCACTTCTGGTAAGGGTTATGAAAACTTCTAGCTCCTTTTATCATTATTGTACGAAAGTGGTAGGCAATGGTAAGAATACTCTGTTTTGGGAAGATCTTTGGTTAGGTGATAAACTACTTAAAGAACGTTTCCCTAGAATTTATCTATTGACTTTCAATGTTGCTAGAGTAATGGAAGAATGGTGGATTTGCATTAGTTTTAGGAGGGTTTTGTTTTTGGATACCGCTAGATTATGGGCTGATTTAAATACCTTATGTAGTGTGGTGTAAGTTTGAATGATGAAAGTGATAGGTGCAGATGGCTTTTAACTAAAAGTGGCTAGTTCACTTTAATGTCCTTTTATTCTTTGCTTAGAACCCAACAAATGCCATGTACTTTTAAAGGGACTGGGAATATTAGAATCCCTCTTAGGATGAAGGTACTTCGAATCACTTTCAAGGGTATTGTTTGGTCTAAAGATGTGTTAATTCATAGAGGATGGAAAGGTGATGATAGATGTCGCTTTTGTCCTTGTAAAGAATCTATTGATCATTTTTTTATATGCTTTGTTGCTAAATTGTTTAGAGAGTTGTTTCCTGGTGTCTTAAATTATTCTAATGTTCCTAATGGTATGTAGGAGTTGTGTGAGTGGATTAATAATTTTAAAAAGAGCAGGGGTAAGGCGGGTAGCTTCTAGGGCATCTGTTGCTTTGTGGGGCATTTGAAAATTTCCAAAATATTTATCATGCTGATCCTTCTAGGTTCATTTCCTATATATCTCAGTTGCTCTCTTCCTGGTTGATTGTGCCGAGGAGAAAGCTCCGAAAACTCCAATGTTTAGGAGCCAACCTGTTGTAGATGGTGGCATTTGACTTCTATCATAGAAGTAGAGGCCAGACAACGATGACAAGAAGGATAGAGTAGGGGGAGGCGTTTCATCTCTCTGTCCCAGGCGGTGACTGCTGGGTGACATGATGGCGTCGACGGCATAGGGGGAATTCTTCTCGAAGAGGTCGCTGGTCCGGTGAGCCCTCAGCTCTCCCGTGGATGGCGCTCGAGTGCCCTGGTGTGGTTCCAATGGAGACGGAAGTTTTGAAGGAGCGGGCCCTGAAAATCGTCCGAAGTTCGCGAGATCCGGCACGATTTCTGGATGCAATAGCTCCTGTGCGACATGTTTCTTTGGAATTGGACAGAACAGGGCATCGTTGAAGGAAATGGCTAGCATGCGACATTTCTTTGGTAGAAAATAGCCCAGGGCCACATGGGCATTAAAATGGTCGTTAAGGACACATTTAACTTAGTTCCAAGATTAGGTTAAGACAGACCGGTCGGTTGGTACAGCCAGTCAAACAAATCGCTTCCGACCGAGCGCGCGCGTCACACGTACTATAGCTTCCCCGACGGCGGCGGCGGACCTCACCCATCGTTCTCGTCTTCGGTGGCGGCGACAACGCAACATTCTTTGAGGCAGAAGCTATTTAGTTCGACGGCGAAGGTGGTGAGTGCCATTTGAAACCTAATTACTCTCTCATTCTTCTCAAAACGAGATCTGAGCGTGCCCATTGATGCTAGATTTTGGAGGCCGGGTGTGCTGAACGAGGGGAACGAGATGGAGCCGCGAGAAGGGACTTCTAATCGGTATATCCCGCATCTCTAACACTTGATTTCTGTTTGGTTTGGCTCCTTGTTCGCTTCCGCTAGCTCACAGTGGCCGCCAAAAACAGGGGAGACGATGTTGCGTGGCTGAAATGGATCGTATGGGCACCTAGAGGGGGGGGTGAATAGGTGCTACACCAAATTTTAATACTTTTTCAATTTTAGGCTTAGCACAAAGGGTAAATTCTCTAGATAAACTATTAGGTGGAATTTCCCTATATGCAAACCTATCTACTAGCGAGTAAAGAGCGAGTGGAAGAGGAACGGGTAAACCGTAGTGAAGCACGCGGAGACACAGGATTTGTTTGACCGCAGTTCCTTCCTTGTTAAGGGAAGTACGTCTGCGTTGGAGGGGTGGGAGGTACTAAGACCACCACGCCACAATAGGCCTCACCCTGTTCTCCGATGGATCCCGCCACCAAAGGCCTGATCCACCTTTCCACTATAGGTACCCTTCGAGGCGGGCACCAGCGCCTTTACACAACTAGCGGGGCAACAACTCCACAAACAACTTGGAGGCTCCCGAAATGACAACAAGCTGCCACAAGAACAAAGTTATCAAATACAATGAACAAGATCTAGGTATTGACAAGAATACTAGATCGGGGATTTCTCCAAGTGAATGGAGAGGAGTTGAAGCGCTTGATTCGTGATGATGATGATGAACTTCTCCTCCTTCAATTCCCCCAAAGATCAAGACCTTCGGGTGGTTGAAGTGGGAGATCGAGAATGAGAGCTCTTGCACAATGTCTGGACAATTTCGAATGAATCAAGAATTCTGAATGTTGGGGAAGAAGGGGTATTTATACCCCTTTGTAAACCAGCTCGTTGACACTTTGGGGGCGGATTATCCGCCTGGGAAAACTCTTGCCTGCACTGGAATATCCAGCAGATAATCCGCCCCTTATCAGAGCGTCGCGCCGAGCTTGCCCTTGATCAACTTCTGGGGGCCGGATTATCCGGTCCTATGTGAAGGCCGGATTATCCGTCCTGGGGAGGAAAAACCGCCTCAGTTCGGATTTTCTGGGAGAATATCCGACCGGATACCGAGCGACGCGCCTTGGCTCCCTTTGCTCAAAAACTGGGGACGAATTATCTAGCCCATGCGACAGCCGGATTATCCGGCCTGGGGAGGAATAACCGCCCAAGTTCGGATTTTCCAGGAGAAAATCCGACCGGATACCGAGCGACGCGCCTTGGTTCCCTTTGAGCAATGAGGTAGGCCGGATTATCCGGCCCTTGGTAGGGCGGATAATCCGGCCCCCCTCAAAGCTTTCCTACACACTTAGCGCACATGAATAATCTCCACAGTATTGTTATCTAACACGCAAAACATAGGAAAACATGAAATGTTCTTTCAATCTCCCCCTTTTTGTTGTTAGATGACAATACCAGGATTTGCAGGAGAAAGTCACAAGACAAACAGTAATAACCATGAAAGAGACTCCCCCTCAATGTGTGCATAATAGAATTTTGCATTGGAATACAAATGCACACAAATAGGTGAATCTATTCCATAGACATATGAGCAACATAAACATACCACTGAGGTAGAGGGAAGGCATCCTTGACATAAGCCACAATTATTACCGGATAACCAATATAAGCGCCTTCCGTGATAAAAACCTCCAGCAGTAGGATATGAATAGATAGATCCATAAGCATAATCCATGAGATGAAATCCATAGGCATAATCCAGACAACCACATAGAGTCTCAAACAACCACAAACCACAAATATAAAGTTCAACGCTAAATGGGCATAAGCAAGAAAACAACGACGAATAGAAAAATGCAAGTGCTTATGCCCGACCCATGCAAATACACGAATATCCTAATAGAACTACTTCTCCCCCTTTGGCATCGAGACACCAAAAAGGGAGAAGAGCGATGCTAGCACCCCACAGGATCACTCGTAGTCCTCGTCCCCGTCCTCGTCTTCATTCTCATCCTCATCCTCATCTTCAAGCTCCTCGGTGTCACCTTCCTCATCCTCATCATCAGCAGCAGGCGCAGAGGGGAACAAGTGACGCTCCATCTCACCATAGTTCAACCCATAGGAAGAGTTCCACCGAGCATACAGTGTGGGAGGTGTAGGAGCCGGAGGATCACCCGAAGCACCGGACACATGGTGGAGAATGAGCTGCTGGGAGTGAGCCAACTCATGGCGCTACTTGTATGCCTCGTACTGACCCTTGCGCGTGTCCACTCCCATGCATAATATGTTACGCTGGAACCAGTTCAGCTGCTTGATCTCACGGGCAACGGGAGGCACTGGGGGCCTGCGAGCATCCCTCATGAGGCCCTCAGGAGCAAAGGAGGGGTGAGAGGTCTTCCGAACCTTGGTGTAGATCTTCTTGGCCTTATGCACCGAGTCAATGTGGAACTCCTCAGCAGGAAGCAGGTTCCTGATGAGCATCATAATGTAGGGTGCATAGGAAATGGACAGACGGTTGAACATAGCATCAGTCAATTCATGGTAAATGAAGTCCATGACATCTAGCCTGTACTACACCGACTCGTCCTCGCAAGAGGCAGCCTCATGAGAAAATTGAAGTAGCTGAACAAGGTGACCACGAATGCTGTCATTGTTGCCCCCACTCGGAGTAATGGAGGCACGGAAGAGACCCACTAAGGCAGCATAGATAGGAGCAAGGCCAGCCAGAGTGCCCACAGTGCAAGGAGAGAGAGCTGCATCTTTATTGGGCTTCAGCTGGGTGATGATGCGGTGGCCACTAGCTCTATCCCTGCTGCGGAAAGAGTATCCAAGAACCTCAGAAAACACGTGAAAATCAGCAGTCATAGGCCTGTCATGAGTCATCCACTTCATAGTGCGGCGCTCATCCCCACAAATAACCAAAGTGGAGAAGAATTGCTTCACCACCTCAGAGTCAAAGGAGCACTGGAGAGACATGAGATGGTGCAGCCCCATCCTCTCAGCCACAAACATCGCATCCACAAGATGAGCCTTCTCCAAAGCATCAGCCAGTACCAGTGGGTGCATAGGTCTAATGTTTAGCCTGGCATACACATCTTCATAGATACCTTTCTGTTCTACACACCAAAAACGAGTATCCCCCAACTCATCATCACGAGGCAACTCAGCAAACAAGTCACGGTGATGGATGGAGGAATAGGTGACCGCATCCAAAGTCCTGTAGTTGATCTTGGGCTCCTTGCCCTTCCTCTTGGACACCCCCTTCCTAGTCCTCTTTGCTTGTTCAGCCATGCGCTTCTCTTTGTTCTTTCTTCTCCTCAACTCAACTTCGTCCACTAAGTTACCCTGTCCGTCGTCCCGAAAGTATTTGGCGCGAGGGAGGCACTTGTAGGTCTTGGGAACACTGGAACCACCTGTGAGGAGAATAAGGGTGATAGCAAGGGGATAAGCATACACACAAGTCCAGGAGAGAGCATGGAAAAAAATAGTCAAAAAGTTCATAGGACAAATCTACTCAATGCATACTCCATAGTGAAACTGAACCAGAATCGAATCTGTCAGGCCGGATTATCCGGCCTGGCCAGGGGCGGATAATTCGGCCCTGGCAGAAAATTTCGATTTCACCTAGATTGAATGCAAAAAAGTAGATCGGGCCTAGAAACTGCAAGACTACGATTTCTATGCGAAAACACATCCTTCTAGACAATGTTCCACCCAACAAGTAACACATCTAGCCAAAGATGGGGAGAGAGGGAGTTACCCTCACTCATTGGAGGAAGAACGCGGAGGAGAAGGTACCCAGAGGCGCGGAGAAGAAGATCCGGGGAGGCCCGGAAAATCCAGTGGCCGGAGAGGCTCCGGGGAGGGTGGGGGACGGTAGGCGGCGGCTGAGGAGGAGGAGAGGGTTGGGGGAGAAGTGATGCTCGTTATGAGCCCTTCCCCCGATCCCTGCCCTTTAAGACGAAATCCGCCAGGCCGGATTATCCGGCCTACACTTGGGCTAGATTATCCGGCCTCAAATCTGGAATTACATACATATTGAACCGAAGCGCACGCGTCCCCAAACAACACCCCCACAAGGTGTACAAGGGACTTGTGTGCTAGAATAGATGGCTTAGGGGTAGGGAAAGGCTTAGGATTAAGAGAGCCAAACTGAGATGGTACTAGACACTCAAAATTGCAAGATCCAAATCAAATAAAAGCCAAGATTGAGTGTGATTCCCGTAAGAACATGAGATAGCAAAGAACAACCAAAAAGATCCAATTCTCCTCAAGGGAGAGGGCGGTGGCCGAAGCCACCTTGTTGGAGTGTATGGTGTGACACCACGAAGATATATCTTGGGTTCACGGCCAATACTCATCAATAAGATCACATATCACAAAATGATATTAAGAGAAATGGTTTATCTTGCTTTTGGCATTATGGGGGGAGGGTTAGCCCAATGAGTTAGGACCACACTCCCCCTATATCCATGCCCACACCTAGACCAAAGAAGGATTGAGATGTATGAGTGAGTGCATGGGTAATCAAGACAAGCTCCTGGAATCAATGATATTTAGCTCATTCCTCAAGTAGTAGAATCTTGCTTCATCAAGTGGCTTTGTGAAAATATCCGCAAGTTGGTTCTTCGTGCTCACAAAGGATAGATCAATATCGCCGCGAGCAACATGGTCTCGAATAAAATGATTCCGAATATCAATATGCTTCGTCCTTGTGTGCTGAATAGGATTGTACGCAATTTTGATTGCACTTTCATTATCACATAAAAGAGGCACTTTGTCACAATTGACACCGTATTCCTTTAAAGTTTGCCTCATCCACAATAATTGGGTGCAAGCGCTGGCAGCAGCAACATATTCAGCTTTGGCGGCGGAGAGAGATATACAATTCTGCTTTTTAGATGACCAACATACAAGAGATCTTCCTAAGAATTGACAAGCTCCGAAAGTGGATTTCCGATCATCCTTATCACCAGCCCAATCTGAGTCAGTATAACCACATAAAGAGAAATTGGAGCCCTTGGGATACCAGAGACCAAAGTTAGGGGAATGAACCAAATATCGAAAGATCCTCTTGACCGCCACTAAGTGGATTTCTTTAGGAGTTGCTTGATACCTTGCACACACTCCCACACTCAACACGATATCGGGTATAGATGCGTAGAGGTAAAGAAGAGAGCCGATCATGGACCGGTATACCTTTTGGTCCACATCTTTACCATGTGGGTTAAGTTCAAGATGACATTTTGTTTGCATCAGAGTGGCGACCCCATTTAGATCCGTCATCTTGAATCTCTTGAGCATGTCTTGGATGTACTTTGCTTGATTAATAAAAGTTCCTTCTCTAAGTTGCTTGATCTCAAATCCAAGAAAGAACCGTAATTCCCCCATCATAGACATCTCAAACACATGGGTCATAAGCTTCGAAAATTCATCATTAAAAGCTTTATTAGTAGAACCAAAGATGATATCGTCTACATATAGTTGGCATACGAAGAGATCCCCCTTAACCTTCTTAGTAAAAAGAGTTGGATTGATTTGCCCAACTTCGAAGCCACAATCTAACAAAAGCTCTTTAAGGTTCTCATACCACGCACGTGGGGCTTGTTTAAGGCCATAGAGTGCCTTATCGAGTTTGTAGAGATGGTTCGGAAAGTTAGGATCCTCAAAACCTGGGGGTTGCTTTACATATACCAACTCATGTAGAGGACCATTAAGGAAGGCACTCTTGACGTCCATTTGCTGCAACTTAAAATTATTATGGGCAGCATAAGCAAGAAGGATACGGATGGACTCAAGGCGAGCCACTAGAGCATAGGTCTCGCCGAAGTCAATGCCCTCAACTTGAGAGTAACCTTGTGCCACAAGTCTTGCCTTGTTCCTCAAAACAATGCCATTCTCATCTTGCTTGTTTTTAAATATCCACTTGGTGCCGATAACATTGCGGCAATCTTTGAGTTTCTCCACGAGTTTCTAGACTTTGTTGCGCTCGAAATTATTCAATTATTCATGCATAGCAACAACCCAGTCTGGATCTTCAAGAGCTTCAAAGACCTTCTTAGGTTCCACCATATAGATATGAGCTTGATGCTCACCAAAACTGGCCAATTCTCTTCTTGTAGAAACCCTTCGTCGAAGATCACCAACAACCTTGTCAAGGGTTTGACCCCTCAACTCAAGGTTTCGATCAGCTCGAGCCTTGTGACGAAGTTCAATAAGTTTGTTGTCTCTTGGAGGAGTAGATTCATCACTTGAATCTTCATTGGAAGCATTTACTCGACCTTGATCAGGAACTAGAATATCAGCAGTAGGTGGTGGTGACGCGTGCCCTTGAGGTGAGTCAGTAGCCGTAACAGGAGGCTGCTGAACTGGTGAGACAGGGCCGGATAATCCGGCCGATGGAGAGGCCGGATAATCCGGCCTGGGAGTACTTGTATCAGCTTCATCAGGATGCCTGGGGCTTGCTTGAACTGGCGAGGGGCCGAATAATCCGGGGCTTGCCGGAAAATATGTCCTGGAGCTTGCATTGATATCTTCACCACCAGGAGCAAAATGGTCAGCTGGAGTGGGGTGGCCGGATAATCTGGTGTCCGCCGGATAGTCCGGCCTGGATTTTTCTGGAACGCCTTGACCTTCAGCAGTTGATGGAGATGGTGCAGAATTTGCTCCCATGGTGGGAACATGTTGTGCATGTGTAGATGAGGGCTCCTCATGGGAAGAGCATTGTCCTTCCCGATTTGCCACAAGGGGTTCCTCAATGGGGCGGAAAAATCCCACGCCCATTCTTCTTATGGCATCTTGGGGTATTTCAACATCTGCATCACAAACACCAACTTGCTCCGCACGGGAACCGTCATTTTCCTCGAACACCACACTACAAGATTCTACAACAGTTCCAGAGAGCTTATTGTAGACTCTATAAGTGTGGGATTCGACACCATAACCAACAAAAATACCTTCTAGAGACTTAGATTCAAACTTAGATAAACGAACTCCCTTGATAAGAAAGAAACACTTACAGACGAATACCCGAAAGTATGAGATGTTTGGCTTGTTATCGTAAGTATTTCATACGGAGTCTTGTCCAAGATCTTGCGGAGGTATAATCGGTTGGATGAATGACAAGCAGTAGAGATTACTTCAGCCCAGAAGTTATATGGAGATTTAAATTCGGCTAACATTGATCTTGCCATATCCATTAGAGTTCGATTCTTCCTCTCGGCTACACCATTTTGTTGAGGGGTGTACGCAGCGGAATATTGATGTCTTATCCCCACTTCACTTAGGGACTCATTTAAGGTGTAGTTCTTGAACTTAGAGTTGTTATCACTTCTTATAGCCAGAATGGGGACGTTGTGTTGACGTTGAACCTCGTTGGCATAGTCGATGACTGTTTGTTGAGTTTCACTCTTCAACTTGAAGAAATAAACCCAAGTGTATCTTGAGTAATCATCAACAATCACTAGATGATGATTCTTCCCACCGAGGCTTGCATGAGATGGAGGTCCGAAAAGGTCCACATGAAGGAGCTCCAAAATCCTTTTTGATGAGATAATAGTTTTCCTTCGATGAGGTGAGTCATGCATTTTCCCTTCAACACACGCCCTGCAAACACGATCTTTGGCAAAGGAGACATTTTCTTTTAGTCCAAGGATGTGGCCACCCTTGTGGAGACTTTGGAAAGTTCTCATATTGATGTGGGCTAGTCGATGATGCCATAGCCAACCCGCGTCAGCCTTTTCGAAAAGACACATCGGGCCTGTAGTGGTTTTCCCCGAAAAGTCCACCACGTACAGGTCATTTTCGACATATCCCACGAAAGCGACTTTTAGAGACTTGCTCCACAAGAGTACCACCAAATCAGCATCAATATAAACTGCAAAGCCCATCTTACCAAGGGCGCAAACTGAAAGTAAGTTGTAGCCGAGGGTCTCAACAAGCATGACGTCCACGAGAGAGATATTGTGAGCCACCACAACTTTACCGAGACCCAATACCTCAGATTTTGACTTGTCAACATAGGAGACGGTTATGTGATCATGGTTTGGCTGCATCTCCGTGATGATCTCCTTGCTTCCGGTCATATGACTCGTGCAACCGCTATCGAGTACCCATTTAGAACCACCGGAAGCATAGCCCTGCAAGAAAATTACTTCTTGGTTTTAGGTACCCATTTTTCAGTGGGTCCTCTCATGTTAGTGACAAGGGTCTTGGGAACCCAAATAGACCAAGGAATGTAACAATCATAAGGGCCTACATAACTAGCATAAACATCACCATAATAATCGCAATATAGTTCAAAGTTAGGATTGTTGACCCCTGCAAAACCATCATAATTAGTCTTGTTATTGGTAATGTTGCTAGTCTTTGGTTGAGCAGTCTTGCTCTTCTTCTTCTTCTTCTTCTTCTTGTTTTTCTTGCTCTTTGTCTTGGAAATGTAACCAAGACCTTCTTTACTATTGTTTGTCCTTTGCTTGCTCAGAATCTCATCAATAACTTCTTTTCTTTTGTGTTGAGAACCTCTTGCAAGGTCTTCTTTTCCACAGGGTGAAGTGGAAGTACTTGGCACATCATACCGTTTCAATTGAGTTTGGAGCTGGTCATGAGACTCATTTAAAGTAGAATGATTACTCTTCAATGCCTTGTGAGCACTTTCAAGATTATCCAACTTCTCCAAAAGTCTAGCATGAACATCCCCAAAGTTAATCTTTTCTTGCTTTAGTGTCTTTACCTTGGCAAGAGCATGGTCACGTTCTTTAATGAGCTGAGCCACAGCTTCTTCATGTGACTCTTCAATGGATTCGAGTCTCTCTTCCAAAGACACTTGAGCTTCCTCTTCCTCTTACAAGGCATTCTTCAAAGATGCTATCTGCAAGGCATCTTCTCTTTCAATTCTGCCCTTTTCTTCAAGAAGATCTTTGGCTTGAGCAAGTTGACTCATAAGAGCATCAAAATGGAGTTTGTGCTCACCTTGCAGGTTAGTGAAAAAGGTATCCAAAGCAATAACTTCTTATTTCATTTTAAGACTGTCATGATCATCCATATCCAAAATTATGTTAGTCTTAGGAAATGAAGAGCTAGAAGTTGATACCTCGGACCCTCTGGCCATTAGGCAAGTAGCGTTATTGTTGATGACGTTCTCGTTTGGCGAGTCGAAGATATATGAAGGGGTCGATGTGGTTGCTATAGCAGCCACTTCATGAGAACTATCATCATCCTCTTCATCTTCACTTGTAGAGGAGTATTCCTCTTGTGCTACCAAGACAATCTTGGGTTGCTTCTTGAAGGGGCCATTCTTCTTAATAAATGTCTTCTTCTTAGGTGCTTTAGATTTCTCTTTAAGAATGAGCCTGCCACCATTGTCTTCTCTATTTTGATACGGACATTTGGCTACAAAGTGCATTCTATCTCCACAGTTGTAGCAAGTTCTCAATCTTGGGCCACTTTCTCTTCTTCCATTTGACCCGTTCTTGCGCTCAAGTTTCGACTTGGCTTTGACAAGGTCCTTCCAAAAGTTCCTTACATAAAACGCCATGTACTCACCATGAGCATGTTTGACTTCATCGGGGAAGTCCATGGAGGCCCCCTAAAAAACTCTTTCATCTTCCTCTTGGTCAACAGCATTGGCTTTGAGAGCCACATTGACACCCTTTTGCATTCCAGTGGCCCGAGCACGGGCATCTTCACCATTCTTTGCTGCCACTTTAAATGACGCCATTTCTTGCATGACTTCATTGGATGTCATTTGGTGGTAGTTATGTCTACCTTGCAGGCTCTTCAAGTCTGTTGGCTCGAAAGGCATTAAGGCACTCACATATTTCCTTTTATCCATGCATCATCAATGTGAGTAGCCCCATGCTTTCTAAATGTTGTTGCGATGCCCTTGAGTCTTCTATACATGTCTTCATGATTTTCACCATCCAACATGTAGAATCCCTCAGCTTCATTACTAAGGGCATCATACATATTCCTTCTCATGCTTTCATTCCCAACAAAGAGATCCATAAGAGCATCCCAAGCTTCTTTAGCTATGTTGAGATGTTCAATGTGTGGCATGTCCTTGGGACCCACACCAAGCTGTATCATGTGGAGAGCAGTGGCATTCAATTGGCTGTCCACAACCTCTCTTCTTGTTAGGTTGGTTTGATCTCCAATACGAAGACCCTCTTCAATGATCCTCCAAAGTTCAATAGTGGAGCTGCAAACATGAGATTTTATTAAGAATTGCCATTGATTGAAAGAGGATGCAGTGAGCTTGGGTGGATCACCCCTATTGTTTATATGTGGATGAGGGATAGGTGGGTCGGGGGAATATACGTGGCGAACCTCACTATATTCCTCCTTACCACTTCCCTTCTTGGAGGTGGAACCATTAAGTTTTTCACCCTCCACATCATCATCTTTGGATCCGGTGTTACCCTTTTCCTTAGATGATGGTGTGGCTGCCTCAGAGGAGGATGGAGATGGGGCTATGGATGATGTGAGGCGAGCAATCATTTGATTCATATCCTCCATCTTGGCCCCAAAGGATTTCAACAAGGTTGTTTCCAACGACTTGAGATCATCCATTGTGACCTTATCCATAGCCGCATTCCCATCATCCTTGGTACCCATACTACTCTTAGGCGGTTAAGCCCGAATTAAGAGCCGGGGCTCTGATACCAATTGAAATGGATCGTATGGGCACCTAGAGGGGGGGGATGAATAGGTGCTACACCAAATTTTAATACTTTTTCAATTTTAGGCTTAGCACAAAGGGTAAATTCTCTAGATGAACTATTAGGTGGAATTTCCCTATATGCAAACCTATCTACTAGCGAGTAAAGAGCGAGTGGAAGAGGAACGGGTAAACCATAGTGAAGCACGCGGAGACACAGGATTTGTTTGACCGTAGTTCCTTCCTTGTTAAGGGAAGTACGTCCGTGTTGGAGGGGTGGGCGGTACTAAGACCACCACTCCACAATAGGCCTCACCTGTTCTCCGATGGATCTCTCCACCAAAGGCCCGATCCACCTTTCCACTATAGGTACCCTTCGAGGTGGGCACCGACGCCTTTACACAACTAGCGGGGCAACAACTCCACAAACAACTTGGAGGCTCCCGAAATGACAACAAGCTGCCACAAGAACAAAGTTATCAAATACAATGAACAAGATCTAGGTATTGACAAGAATACTAGATCAGGGATTTCTCCAAGTGAATGGAGAGGAGTTGAAGCGCTTGATTCGTGATGATGAACTTCTCCTCCTTTAATTCCCCCAAAGATCAAGACCTTCGGGTGGTTGAAGTGGGAGATCGAGAATGAGAGCTCTTGCACAATGTCTGGACAATTTCGAATGAATCAAGAATTCTGAATGTTGGGGAAGAAGGGGTATTTATACCCCCCTTCAGAAATCAGTCGTTGGACACTTTGGGGGCCGGATTATCCGGCCTGGGGAAAACACCGCCCCAGACTCGGAATATCCGACAGATAATCCGCCCCTTATCAAAGCGTCGCGCCGAGCTTGACCTTGATCAACTTCTAGGGCCGGATTATCTGGTCCTATGTGAAGGCCAGATTATCCGGCCTGGGGAGGAAAAACCGCCCCAGTTCGGATTTTCCGGGAGAATATCCGACCGGATACCGAGCAACGCGCCTTGGCTCCCTTTGCTCAAAAACTGGGGGACGGATTATCCGGCCCATGCGACAGCCGGATTATCCGGCTTGGGGAGAAAAAACCGCCCAAGTTCGGATTTTTCGGGAGAAAATCTGACTGGATACCAAGCGACGCGCCTTGGTTCCCTTTGAGCAATGAGGTAGGCCGGATTATCCGGCCCTTGGTGGGGTGGATAACCCGCCCCCCCTCAAAGCTTCTTGCACACTTAGCGCACATGAATAATCTCCACAGTATTGTTATCTAACACACAAAACATAGGAAAACACGAAATGTTCTTTCAGCGGCACACCTTCAAATTTTGCATCAAATTCTTTCCCTCTAGGGCTGTGTTAGTTGATGGCAGCACGCAAGTAATTGAGAGAGACACAGTTGTTAAATGGGAGGTGGAATTGGAAGATGTTGATCCCCAAGAGCTACAAAGCATGGGAGAGGAGGCGGTGAGGAATATGGTGGACAAAATTGGGGAGAGTGTGGTTTGGGGGCCAGAGCAAGAAGTTTCTTTGTTACGATTTGATGATTGGAAAGGTGAGTATGTTAGGATTGAGACAGGGGAACAAATGGTTGATGAAATCGATGAGCGAGACGGTTGGAGAAGCAAAAGTGCTATGTTTTTAGCAGAGCTCATTGATCTGAAATCTGATTCGAGGGTTGATATGTGCCCTCGAAGTTGGCTTCTCAGATGGTTGAGGATGTTTAGGCTGCACAAAGGCAAATAATGCCTATAGTTACTGAGCAGTTGTTAAATGGGAGGTGGAATTGGAAGATGTTGATCCCCAAGAGCTACAAAGCATGGGAGAGGAGGCGGTGAGGAATATGGTGGACAAAATTGGGGAGAGTGTGGTTTGGGGGCCAGAGCAAGAAGTTTCTTTGTTACGATTTGGTGATTGGAAAGGTGAGTATGTTAGGATTGAGATAGGGGAACATATGGTTGATGAAATCGATGAGCGAGACGGTTGGAGAAGCAAAAGTGCTATGTTTTTAGCAAAGCTCATTGATCTGAAATCTGATTCGAGGGTTGATATGTGCCCTCGAAGTTGGCTTCTCAGATGGTTGAGGATGATTGGGCTGCACAAAGGCAAATAATGTCTATAGTTACTGAGTTGGTAGTGTTAACAGTGGAGGCTGCAGATGCTAATGCACAAGGGGAGGCTGAAAAGATTGTAACTGTTGATTGGAATTCAATTCAGATAACTGCCCGGACTGATTTGGTCATTGCACCAATGTCTGACATTGAAATGGCAAAGCTTTTTGGCATTCCTATAGATGATAGAGACAAAGAGAAGTAGAGGGATGAAGCTGCAAATGATGGTGACAACCATTCTAGAGATGAAGAGGCAGATATAGATCCAGAGTTGTTGCAAAATGCTGCAGTTCATGTAGATGATGCACATGATGATGAGCTAGTAACAGTTTATGACAAAGAGAACCCAGTTATTGAAGTTGGGAGATTGTTTCCAAGCATGGCTGAATTCAGGATGTGTTTCAGGACATATGCAGTTGAACGTGAGTTTACTACCAAGACTTTGTGGAATGATAAAAAGAAGTTCTATGCAAAATGCATAGGTTATGATGGTGGTGCGAAGCCTTGCAAGTGGTATATATCTGCTAGACGCCAACCTGATGGAAGGACAATAAGAGTGAATCAAATTCCCAAAGCTCATACTTGTATTACAACTTCTCAAAAAGTTACAAATATGACATCACAATTATGGGTTGCAGAAAAAATCAAGCCTATTTTAGCCACAACACCAAACAACACTACAAAGAGACTAAAAACAGACTTGGAAAAGCAGTACCCCATTAAGCTAAATTATACTACAGTGTGGAAGGCAAAGCAAAGGGCAATGAAGGAGCTATATGGTGATTGGGCAAATACCTTTCGAATGCTTTATAACTTCAAAGTAGAAGTAGAGAATAGGTGACCTCGCAGTGTTGTGGAGATAGATACTGAGGTAACATCTGATGGGAAAGTCTTCTTCTCTAAATTCTTCATGGCTTTAAAGTCTTGCATCGATGGCTTCAAAGCAGGGTGCCGTCCATATTTGAGTATAGACTCATCATTCTTGACTAGCAAGTGGAATGGTCAACTAGCAGCATGCAATGCTTTAGATGGACACAATTGGATGTTCCCTATAGCTATTGGCATGTTTCAGTATGAGTCAGAGGCATCATGGACATGGTTCATGATGCAGTTGAAAAGATGCATAGGGCCAGTCTCTCCTTTGGCAGTGCACACAGATGCATGTAAAGGTTTAGAAAATGCAGTGAAGATTGTTTTCCCTCATGATGAGTAGAGGGAGTGCTTCGGCCATATGTGGATGAATTTGATCAAAAAATTCAGAGGAGATGATTTTGGGCGCATGTAGCCAGCAGCAAGATCTTACAACAGACAGACACATTCATATCACCTTGAGAAGATTAAGGCTGCATGCTCTGAGGAGGATAGGGTCAAGTTTTGTACATGGTTGGACACCTACCATTCTCTTTTATGGTACAGGTCAGGTTTTAACACTGCCATCAAATGTGATCATATCAACAATAATTTGGCAGAAAGTTTCAACAACAAAGTGAAGGAGTTAAAAGACTTGCATGTCCATGACATGGTTGACCAGATCAGGATTATGATCATGAGGTTGTGGGAATTGAGAAGAAGGCTTGGTGATGTTCTTCAAGGAGATAAGCTTCCTAATGTAGTGCAGCAGGTGGTCAACAAGAGCAGAAATCTTGCACATTTGTGTGTTGAGAAATCCTCATTGTGGGGTGCTGAAGTCAGAGATACAAAGACTGGCAGGAGGCATGTTGTTGACACTGAATTGCATGAATGCACATGCCTTGAGTGGCAACACACTGGGAAGCCTTGTGAGCATGCCATACTTTTCTTGGCCTCCAAACATAAGCTAAATTGCACCCATATTTGCATGAGTATTATTCTGTAGCAAAATTCAAGGCTGCATATGCAACACCAATTCCAGCACTTATAGACCAGTCTTAGTGGCCTGAAGTGGACATTCAGTTCTCCTTGTGTCCTCCATTGATGAAAAGAAAGGCTGGCAGGCCTAAGCATAGTAGATTCAAGGCTTGGTTTGAGAAAGGTGGGAGCGGCAAGAAGCAGAAGAAAGATGAAAAGAAAGATGGCAAGCCAAAAAGGTAACAAGAATAGATGTAAACTCTGTGAAGAACTTGGACACCGAGCTGGCTCTACCAAGTGCAGATACACTGCTGAAAAGCCAAAGTATGTTCATCGAAAATCTCTGTTTTTCTTGTTGATGATTTTTCTCCCCCAACTGACTTGCTTGTTTTCAAGAGGAAGCATGGATAAAAATCCCCACCTCATGTTGTTAAAGTATGCTGGCCAGTGAAAAAGGCAAGAATCAATGGCTCAAGAAAGAAGAGAACTAACCAGATCATGTTTGGTGCTACTGAGGTGCAAATTGAACCTGTTAATGCTATTGAGGTGCAATCTGAACCTGTTAATGCTGTTGAGGATGAAGTGCAAACTGTTGAGGTGCAAATTGAACCTGTTAATGTTGTTGAGGTGCAATCTGAACCTGTTAATACTGTTGAGGATGAAGTGCAAACTGTTGAGGTGCAATCTAAACCTGTTAATGTTGTTGAGGATGAAGTGCAATCTGAAACTGTTGCAGATGGTTTGGCTATTGTCCTGCCATGCGAATCTGCTTTGGCAGCTGTGTTGCCATCTTTGGAGGTTGTGCTGCCAAGTGTTGAGTTCCAAACTGAACAATGTCTGCAGCTTTTGCTGTCATCTACTCAATCCGCAGAAGTGCAAACTGAAGAAGTTGGACATGGTCAGGTGCATAAGTTGAGGGGGCCTAGTGGAGTTGGCAGGAAAACCAAGAGCATCAACAAACCGTGCGATGTGGAACCAAGTAGTGGAAAAAAGGTGAAAAAATCGAGTGGTAGAAAGAAGCAAAAGAAATAGAGTCGAAATCATTCAACTATGATGTGATTTGATGTGAAAACTTAAGTTTGTTGTCATTTGATGTGAAAACTTATGTTCTTTGATATAAAACTTGATTGATGTAATGGGTTATGTCATTTCATGTGAAAAGTTATGTGCTATGAGGTTGATTTGACTTGAAATTCAAATTCAAATTTGAGCCTATCTCCAATATTTTTGGAGTTCATTTGTTTGTTATGTGATGTTGCACTATTGTATGTACTACTATGCACTTTAGTTCATAAATCTAAGCCTTTTTGCGAAGTCCAACTCATAGTCACTGAAAATGTTGTCCAAACAGGCTCCAAAGCTAGGGAAAACGACCTCATTTCTAAGCAAGTTTTTTTGACCTTCTCAAAATCACCCAAAAAGATTTTCTTAGCTTATATTCTACCTATATAGCATCAATACGAAGTCTCACATTTTTTTGAATAAGTATTCATATTATTAATTTATTTTTGAAAAAACACCCATTAATACAAAGTCAGTAATAAAACAAGTTTAAAAATTGAAAATGCAAAAATAACTTCAGATCCTCCTTAGTCACTCCAAAATGAAGCTAAGGTGAGGTTTTTTGATTTTTTGCATTTTCAAAACCTCAAACCCTCTTCTCACTCCTTTGAACTCTATGCAACCTCAGTCAAGATAGTTCAATTTGTGAAGGTTTTTTGTGCAAAGTTTATTAGATCAAGTCTATCATTTTATATCATAAGTATGTAACATAACAAGACTATATGCGCAAGTTTTACATTTTTTCGATTTTTTTGAATTAGTTATGCACATTTGAAGTTCGGTAAAACCTTTCAAAACCCTGTTGACTGCCTCCAAACCCCATCTAACCCTAACGCCAAACGCCGACCGTCGATCTAACCCTAAGGCCAAATGTCAGCCATCGATCTAACCCTAACGCCAAACGTGGAGCATCGATCTAACCCTAACGCCTAACTGTGGCCGTCAGATAAGCCTTCTAGAAGGATTCCGCGGGTGTAGCTATGGGCGATCCGTGGGAGCCCTGATTCTCCAATCTGATTGGCCACCATTTTTTCTCCGATGAACAGATAATGTTGAGCGGGGGAGCATCTGAGTGACCATTGGGTCAAGCGGACTGGGCCGGGCGGCCACGACGTGCTCTGTTGGCATGCATGCGAGAGGGCGGGCTGCCCGCGACATGTTGGCATGCATGCAATAGCGTCACAGCCTAGCTATTCTGCTCGTGAACGACACAGCCTAATTTGCATGCACGCAGTGACGCAGTAAAGCAGCAGCAGGGGCGCAGCGTATAGGTATGTCGCATCTAAGTTATTTAAACCATTTTAACAATTGCATGCACGTAGACATGGGACGGACGTGTTGGTGCAGTGCAGCTCCCTTTTGCAGTGTCACGCGCGGCGGAACGATTTCTCACGCGACATCCTTACCGTCACGCGCTAAAACGAAGCATCTAGCTTATGTGCCCGTGCCGCTTTGGATTCTCTGCCCGCCGATTTAATGCACTTATGCCACCACAAACGGAGGAAAGAAAATTAAGCATCGTGTACATTGACCACGGCGGCAACGCGGCTATATAAGGGGCACCATTTCCTCATCCCTCTCACACTCATCTCTCAAGCCGCCCCCGCTTCTTCCTTTCGAGACAAATCCAACACTCGAGCAACCACTCCACTTTCCAAGCCACCATGCAGTTCACCGGTCCTACCTACCGCCGCCCTCCCACCGTGCCGGAGATGCAGTACCCGGCGGCCAGAATCGTTGAGAGCAGCCTCAGGGTGTGGGTGATATCGAGGTGGAGGGGCCCTTTCGAGCTGGCTCGCTTCTTCCTCCGTTCCGGCTATCGCCACCTCCCTGCGGGCACTCCGCCCATGTTCCAGCTCCACGAGCACTACGACAGCGGCCACGGAAACTTCGCCATCTGCCTATACGTGACTTTCACAAACCCCTACGACGCCTACCACCTCCTCGGCCATGTGTTCTGGTGTGGATGCGAGTTTATCGCATTCGCCACGTACAATATCTTCACAAATTTCCACCACATCTTCCCCGAGCCCAAAGACATGCACACCCTCCCCTACCAGATGCCGGAGGAGGACGAGTGAGAGGCGCCGGCTAAGGAGGGGCCAAGGAGCGCTGGCTGAGTCTTTCTATCTAGCTTGTGTTGTGTTGGTTGGGGCGTGTGTGCCCTTGTCTAGTTTTAAATGTTTTTGTTTTATGTTTTATGCACTATATCTTGTAAGAGGATGCCCCTCTATATGTTGTAAGGGGATGCTACTAGGGTACCCGATGCCCCTCTATCGTGTTATCTATGTTGCGCGTACTAATATATTAATATTTATTCGTGCCTAAAGTTTATTCATTATATTTTATTTACATTGTTAAACTATGTGGCCGTGTGTAGTAAAAAATGCACTCAAACTTGATCCAATCATAAACTTTGTGCCTATATTGGCACACTATGTCTTCTTTATTTTGAGAGGGGCACAACCATTTTGGGTAGAAACACACGTGTAAAACCTTTAAAAACACCATAGCATGCACAAACCAAAAAAGGTGCTAGTCGGGTTTTGGTTCACAAAGACTGCTAACTAGAACCAACCTTTTATTTCGGCCAAACCAACACGCGGGTGCACCGTAGCAGCAAGACACGATAAAAGAGCCAAAACAACGCGGGACAGCTCAAATAATTTTCATATGAGTTATCTTAAAAATATGACTACAGGAAGCTTCAAATTTGTGAAACAACGTAATACGAAAATATATATCTATGTGAATGACCGTGTGCACTTTTTTTGCACTAGCTACACTTCTTTTATCAATGGGCCTGGCTATGTTCTATTCGTCCCTGCGTACGTTATAATTGGGCCTGGCCTTTTCTGGCAACTGTCAACCAACTTTTTTTACCTTTTCTCCCTCTACCACTAAACTCTACACTATGTCCACACCGACGATGGACTGAAGAAGTGAAGAAACAAAACAGAGTGAAGAAGACATGCCGAATTCGTGCAGCGCAACACTTTTATTCAAACATCTTTTACGATTACAAGTGATGCACAAGCTAACTGCAATAGTGATTGCCTTCACTAACGACTAATTATTATCACATAAACAAATGCGAGAGCAATTACACAAACATAAAAAAGACCGGCCACCAAATTGTCCTGCTTCTTCAATTCGATGATTTTCTTCATCTGCTTGTTCAGGTTCTTCAGCTCCGTTGTCACTGCCGTCACTCCTGCATCCCCTATAGTAGCACCAATGGAATTGCCAGATCCAGAGAGGCCCGATCCAAACTTCTCCGCCTCCAACGGTAAATCGATCTCCCCTGATGCGCCCGCTAGTTGAATCCGCTCTACGTACACATCTAGCCACTCAAAATGGACGCATTGATTCAATTTCTGAAATCAGAAAGATGAAATCTAAATCCCAAATCTGACGAAAAATATGAAATTGGGACACAAAAACCAAAATTGGCAGATTGAGAAGTGAAATCTCACCTTCCCCTGCTCTGGTTTACTCTCGCATTTCACGAATTCTCGCCCAAGGTTGCCATTCTTGTTGGTCAATGTGAACAGCCGCTTCAGGGGCGCAGTACGTGGGCATACAGGGCAGCTTGTCATTGGCACTATGCCATAGCGCGGCCATGTGCGGCGGGAGGCTGAAGTGGAGCTCGACATGGGAAGGTCATGGCATGTTTGCCAGCCGTTGTTGCACGTCGTCGCCGGATAAGAAGAAGAACAACAATCGGGGAGGGAGTATGGGAAGGTCACGGTAGGGCTCGGGCGCTGCATGGCTCGGGGTCTTCTCTTGTACCAATGCTAAGCTAGATAAGTTAATGGGTCCCATGATGTGGGTCCCGCCATCAGGAGACACTCTGTGGTTCCAGCGCTCAGTCCTTACGTAGTGGGTCCCGCTCGGCTCACCTGATTCGAGTTGTCAACATGTGTCTTTGGATTAAGCAGTAGTGTCGCATGACAGCTATTTTCTACCAAAGAAACGTCACATGCTAGCCATTTCCTTCAACGATGTCCTGTTCTGTCCAATTCCAAGGAAACATGTCGCACAGGAGCTATTGACCCCGATTTCTGCTGCTGCTGATGCGGGCTAAGGCGGTAACGTTTCTCGAGTCCGGTGGCCTGGGTGCTGCCTGCAAGGAGATTTCGGTGGAGAAGGGAAAAGTTTCTGCCTCTAGTCCATTTCCCCCGCTCACAACGGATTCCCATGATAAGGACTTGACGCACCACCTATCTGAGGTGCATCAGTCTGAATTCAAGGTAATCAGCAATGTTGTATGCAGGGGACCCATGATCAGAAGCTGACGCATGATCAATATGAGTTGCCCTAGGATGTAGTCAAGGTAATCACTGGTGATGTGTGCAGATTAGATACGGTGGAATCAAATCCTGGGTATGCTATTGTTGTTTGCATCAATTTTCACACATGGAGTGATATGCATACCAAGGTAGCGTTTTTTGCAGGATTTGCAACACTCATGGCTGTCAAACTTTGTTGTGGATATGATATCAAAAAAAATTTGATGGATCTACTTGGTGATAATGTGCCCACCATTGGTACACCACTTTTAAGAGTTGATGACGAGCCATCGGATCCTAGGGAATCAATGCTTCAGACGCAAGACTATGATATAAGTGTCCAATTTTGTCCATTGGCAGTAATACAAAATGCTTCTGATGGTGACATGAATAATGACCATGATGATACCGTCATTTTTGTTCCGTTTGGCCGCGATCATACCATGGCGGATGCGATACCTACTGCCTTTCCAATCTAGGTGAGGCTCATGGAAGATCTGGGCAAGGTCATGGAGGTGACTACTGATGATGGGGAGCAGGCCGGTGGCTCTTTTCTTATTGTGCGTTTGAGATTGCCAATTCGGCAACCACTGGTGTACACTTTGCCGATTAGCCGGAACGGGCCATTACGAGGCATAATCTGCGATATGAAAAAGATCCACATTTCTGCTTCTTCTGCGGACGCATTGGGCATGCCCGGAAGGAGTGTTAGTTGGAGGTCGCCCCTCACCCATGTGGTTTATGAAAAGAACACATATGCAATAAACTCTAGTGGATCCATGTGGTTTATGAAAAGAACACACATGCTGTGGTGGCATCACTGCATGTGTTCTTTTCCTAAAACCACAATGATGCACACTGATACACTCACACACACATCCAATGAGGTGTGGTGATGGAGAATCTTTCAAGCTGGTGGTAGAATGCATGCTGTAGTTGAATCCCAGCATGCTGCCAGGGTTCCTGGACATGGTTGGACACCACATGTTGGAGTGGCATCACTGCATATGTTCTTTTCCAAAACCACAATGATCCACACTGATACACACACACATCCAATGAGGTATGGTGATGTGTAACACCCCAAAAATACCAATCAAGTTTATCAAGTTCTAATCACCCAAGTTTAGGGTTAACAACACTTTTTATTCCAAAAATCTATATGAATGCATGTGTGAATTGCATTAGTGTATGATTGATTGAATTTTCCATGTTTGATTGCTACAAATGATAAGAAAGGGTTTAAAGGTGAATAGTACATCATCTAGGCCAATTACAAACAAAATCAAAAGAAAAAGAAATCAAATATGAATTAAATAATCAAATGGTCATTTTGACCAAAGTTAACCACTAGGCCACTTTGAGTGTTCCTAGAAAATAATTTCTAACAGAATAAATTCTATTTCTTTTCACCCCTTGCTAGACCAAGTAAAAGTGAATACAAGCAAACTTTACAAATTCACAAAAACTATTTTCAAATCTATTTAAAGGACAGTTCAAATTTGAATCTAGTTCATCTGGTAAGATCACCATTTTGCAAAAACGAACCAAATCATTTCCTCTTGACAAATCCAAGCAACCATAGGCTACCAAGCATAAGATCAAGACACTCACCAAAATTCATTCAAAAATTTCAAACTTAATTTCTTTTAGCCATTTAATCAAACTCCTGGCAGACACTAATCAAACCTTGGCCTAACTTCACTGTTTGGGCATTGATCACTCAACCAATTGCCCTCATTACACTCCCCCTTGGCCGTTTTGCACTAGTGAAGCGCCGCTCGTAGCCAGCCTCGCCTGTCGACCATGGACAGAGCGCCACAGACCATGCCGCCCTCTCCCATGACGCGCACCAGACAGGCGACCGTCCACCGCCATCCCCTGTCCAGCCCACGACCATAGCCAGGCCATGGACCACCCCAGCAGCGCTGCACCCAGTGTCTCTGCACCGTGCCGAGAGCACGCCAGAGCGCCGCACCCAACCAGCTCGCACGCGCCGTGCCTCGCCCTCACCTCGCATGCACTACCTCGCCATGATCACCACTAGCTCCCAGACACCCCCGTTCGCCGCCACGTGACCCGTAGCTCCTGTGCGTCGTCTCGAACACTGCCGCTCCGGCGCAGAGCATAGCACACGCCCGACCGTCCTCGACCGCCCCATGCCTCACCATTAAGCTAGTGATGACCGCTAGGGAACACCGCACTGCCCCCTACCCGCAGCCACGCTGATAGCATGTTGTAACGCCGTCGCCGGAGACGCCATCCCATCCCGCTCAGTCCCCTTGTCGTTGTATAAATAGAGGCCCTCTCCGCCTCATTTATCCACACCACCTCACTCCCCATTCCTCACAGACCCTCCCCCACCTTTCCCCGGAGCAAGGCGAGCACTGCTTCGCCGGAATTTGGCCGGAGCCCGCCGTTGTAGAAGAAGAAAGGAGTCGTCGATTGGAGCCGCCCCAGGAGCTGCCACGACCACCATTCGAACCGCCATCTTCGACAACGCTGTTCGGCCCCATCACCAACCCTAGCTGGAGCCCTGGTGAGCCTCACACAACCCCCACCGCCGCGTTAGGGTTAGAACCTCCCCGGAGCCGTTCATCGTCAACGATGAACCTCCGCCGTTAGATCGTCTTCTAATCGTAGGGCCTAGATTGCACGATACTGTTTCGTGTAGATAGAGCCACTGACCAGTGGGTCCATGATGTCAGTAGCCTGCTGCGCCACGCTATGCAGATTGGGCCGGCCCAGTTAGTTTCCCGCGCAGGCCTGTAGATTCAAATAATTATTTTCCAATTTAGTTAAAACCACATTTTGTCAGTAGATTCAAAAATCAATTCAGAGAGTTTTACTAAACCAAATTGCATGATTACAATTTTGTTAGAAAGATATTTAAATTATCTATCCAAGCCCGTTGAATTCAAGTCATTTGGAGTTAGAGATCATCTATAGTAAAAATAACAAGACAGAAACTTTTCCACATTCAAACATTTTTCAAAAATCAACCATAAATGCTTTTGAGTTGATTCCAACTCTCAAAAATTCACATTTGATAAGATTTATCTGAATATATAAAAATATTTAGGCTTGCATGCAGTGACATTGGACTAGTACCAAAGGAATTCTATTTGGGCATTTCTAGTCACTTTAATTCTATTAAATGGTAATCTTAAACTTTATAAAATATGACCAACACTTTAAATCACATTCCTAGGTATTATAATATGTGGTGATGACATGTGTCAACATGATCCCATATTTTAATTGGAGAATATTAAATCTTAAGTATTTTTCAATGAGTAGAAATTACTTTTCTAAAATAAGATAAACAAGATTAAGTCTTTATTTCATGTGATGATTGTGATGATGCTAGATCATCAAGTGTGAGCTTTAGTGTGATAAATAAAAATAGTTAAGTATTATTTGGTGATTGTGTACCCCGTATTCTTTTATAGGTGATAGTACATCACGGGATACGAGGAGGAGGAGTACTACCAAGAAGAAGAAGAAAACTTCAACCATTGCACTACTCAAGGCAAGATACCACTTGAAAGTTGTCCTAACTATGCAAGCCATCACTATGCAAGATTCATAAGGCATGCTTGGTGATGCAACTTGATTACACCAATCCCAAGTTTTACTTGCAAGCTTTATTCTTCACTTTACCAAAGTTCTTTACTTTTAGCTAGTGCTTTGTGAGAATTAGAAAAATAGTATAGATACCATAAAGAGTATAAAACTAGGCCTAAGTAGTTATACTTAGATGTCATTCCAAGGCATGAGATTGGAGATTAGCACCCCTCATTAGTGAACACTCTTAACTTTAGTGGCTAGTGCTAAGCATAAAAGTTGATCACTTTAGATGGGAATACTTGGTGAAAATGATTATGAAAACCTTGGAATGAGGATTCATTCTATTGAAATGTTTTGACATGTGTTGAGAAACACAAAAGGATTTGATGATGAAAATGTTGAGGCATGAGCCTTATCCCTTTATAAAAACTGATGGTTGGGTTCAGATGCGATACCATTCCAATTTTACCGTACAACCACAATACCTGAATTGGGTAGGGATTAACTAGAAGTTTATATGCCTTAGTATGGGTTCCCTCGTGGAAGAGGTTGAGCTAAGGCTACCTCGTGAGTGTGAATGTCCACCTATGCAGTGCCCAGGATGGCAGATGGCCATGGCTGGGAGGCCAAGCTCATAGGGGAGGTGCCTATACTAGAGTGTGTAATTGAAAGGTTAGGATTGATTATCCGCATACTAAGTATGATGATTCAGGGTTATCCCTGACGGATGTATCGAATTTTGTGGTGAAAGTGTACCACCTCTACAGAGTGTCAAACTATTCAAATAGTCGCTCGTCATGATAGCAGACGATTGGAGTGACCATACCACACGTTAGATGTTTTCAAAATGACTTGTGAAGTGAACTATGATTTTACTTGACCACAACAGGGTTGTGGATATGAAAACTAGGTTCCCACTTAAGTGATTTAGAACATTAACCTAGTTTTCTTTACTTCTAAACTCAGTTTTAGATAAACCTGGCTTTTTGCAAATAAACCTAGAGCTTAAGATTCCTACTAGAACTACCTTACTTGTTAGTGATAGTTTGCGAGTACTTAAAGAGTACTCAAGGCTTTGTCCCTGGCTATTCCCGTGGCCAGACTATGAGGAGGACTACCAAGATGATGGACAGCAGGGGGTCTACGACAAGTAGGATCATCTCCCATCGTCAGCATTGCCTGTGACCATGAAGATGGAGCCCCCAAAATGTTTATTTTCCACTGCTTGATTTGCATTAAGACTGGATCATGAGATCCTTTATTTGTAAGACCTTATTATGGTTTGTAATAGATGATGTACTGTGATAACCAATCTGTTATGTCTTGCAAAAATGGTAATCCTGGGATTGGAATGTATGGCATAATAGGCATCTGGGATTAAAAATCTGGGTGTTGATAAGTTGGTATCAGAGTTATCCTGACCATAGGAGACCCTAGTTAGAATGGACGTCCGAACAAAAAATTAGTTTCAAAACAAAACAAGTGAATATTTATGAAAACATATTCCCACTCTTATCCTTGATATTCTTTCAAAAAAAATCATGTTCCTAAAAAATTCTTGCATTCCTACATAAAAATTGACACACTTGATCACCTCACTAACTTACTCACCCTAAATTCTTATAGATGGAGATCCAGTATTGCAAGTTCTACCAGCTGGGCAACGGAGTCCACCTGATCTTTGAGAGGGATCTAGATGCACTGTCAGAGTATCTTGAGCGCCCGCACCCGGAATTCTTCGGGGCACAACTCAACGATCACATAGGAGGAGATATACAATGGCTGATAGTTGCAGATCTCAGATGCAAGATGGAAGCACCCACTTCGGAGAAGATCCAATTCACCTTGAGTGAAAATAACTGGCTAGATGGATTAGCCAGGGCTATGCATGAAGCTCTTACCCGTCTGTGTAGGCAAATTCGCTTTGCTCACTACACAAGGCGTGATTCTATGGGAATACCCTTGGAGATGCCAGGACACCCGGAGCTAAAGCACCAGGTGGACAATCTAGATTTCATGCTGTATGATAGAAAGAAGGAGTTGGACAATGCTCGCGCCTACGCCAAACACAACCATGCCATTGCAGTCAAGAAGGACCAGACCCTTGCCATTCTCACCAAGGAGCGCCAATCACTTCGTCACAGCATGACAAGAAGAATCGCACCATCGATCATCTTCGCAAGAAGGTGGCCACTCTCGAGAAGACCATCCGTGAATAGGAAATCCAGCTTGAAGCAAAGGAGGAGGAAGGTGAAGATATCTAGTGAGATCTTTACTCTTACCTCAGCGATGACAACGACTACCGGGAGGATGATGCCATGGAGTTCCACACTGATGATGATGATTCCGACTTCATTGATGATGATTGGATGCACTTGAGCACTACCGTAGGAATGAGTTGTACCGGTCCCATTGTATCGTAGTTGCATAGAAAGGTTCTTAAAACCATCTGTTTTCTAATTGTGTTGTGGTGTGTGTTTGTATGGTTGCTTTGAATGAATGAGAGGAAGTTGTTAGTTTGAAAAACCTGAGTCAAACTCAAAGTTTATACCTTTTGAAACAAAACCATGAACCTTAGAGATTTCCCTCTTACCCCATTATCTATCTCAATCTTTAGATGACTCGCGGAAATCCCGGAGGAAGAAGTTCATCTCTGGACCCGATGTTGCAGATTCTGCAAATGCTAGTTTCTAACTATGAAGCTAGTAGAGCCGAACGCCAAGCCACCCTTGAACAGATAGCTCAGATGGCCCACAATAACCAAGGTCACGGAAACCAGGATCACCATGGATCCAAGCTCAAAAACTTTCAGAATACCAACCCACCTATCTTTAATAAGTCTAAGGATCCCTTAGATGCAGATGACTGGCTGCAAACCATGGAGAACAATCTGGAGGTCGCAGGAGTTGAAGCCAATGAGAAAGTACTGTTTGCCACCCATTATCTAGCAGGAGATGCAAGAGCCTGGTGGAATAGCACCCGTACCATGAACAAAGGTCAGATGATGACTTGGGAAGCATTCAAGATCAAGTTCAGCCGGACCCATGTGCCCCAAGGTTTAGTCACCAGGATGAGAGATGAGTTCAGGGAACTGAAGCAAGGAAGAATGATTGTAGTTGAGTACCATGACAAATTTCTGTCCCTAGCTAGATATGCGCTTGATGAGATTAACACCGAAGCCAAGAAGAAAGAAAGGTTCCTAAATGGATTGCATGATGAGATGCAGACGGTGTTAGTCAACATCCGTTTTGGAGATCTAGAAGAGCTAGTAGACTCTGCCATTCAGATGGAAGGGAAGATCAACCAAGCCAATGACAATCGCAAGCATCGCATGATGCACCAGCCTGGATCCCACCATACTCGGAAGTATCGCCCCAACCCGTCTGCAGGATATGCCCCAAGAAACAATAGACCCCCTATGTCCCGTCCAAGCTATCCCAATCGTAGCGGAGGAAACCTTAAGTCTAGAGGAAACCATAACAATAACCTAGGCAACTCAAATAACTTCAACCGTGCACCGCCCAAGTCCAACAACAACAACACCAATACTGCCCCAAGGACTGGAAGCAATGCTGTGCCTGTTGCAGGAAAAGACAAGTCCAAGATTACTTGCTTTGAATGCGGAGTCAAGGGTCACTACTCCAATGAGTGCCCCAAGATGCCCGCAACAGCCCCCAATGTGAATGCACCCGCTCAGCAGCAACGCTGTGTTCAGCCTGGAAGGAGATTTGCCCCAGGGAACTCGCTCAACCGCAACAGCCGTCTGTTCCACATGAATGCTGAAGAAGCTCAGGAAGCGCCCGATGTTGTGCTGAGTATGTTTTATGTTAACTCAGTACTTGCAAGAGTGTTGTTTGATTCTGGAGCATCGCACTAGTTTGTTACAGAAGAATTTGCATGCACTAGTAAGATTCAACCAACAAAATTGAAGCATGTTATGATAGTTCAAATACCTGGTTCAACCACCAAATCTAGAAAAATTTGCAAGGCTATACCTATCAGAGTCCATGGAATAGATTTTTATGCTAATCTAATAGTACTTAGAACCAAAGGTTTGGAAGTAGTACTAGGAATCGATTGGATGTCGAAACATAAAGGATTGATTGACTGTGACAAGAAAGCCACAACCATGACCAGTAGCTCTGGAGTATCAGTAGAGCATGTATCGGAGACCTTGCCCCGTCAATTCAAATGCAACAAGAGTCTAGCCCAACCAACCCTAGACCAAGTTAGAGTAGTCTGTGAATACCCCGACGTATTCCCAGATGAATTGCCCGGTATGCCCCTAGATCAGGATATCGAGTTCATCATTGAACTAATTCCTGGAACTGGACCCATAGCTCAGAGACCTTATAGTATGAACCCATCTGAATTAGTGGAGCTGAAGAAACAACTTAATGCTATGTTGGAGAAAGGTCCGATTCAACCAAGTGCATCACCATGGAGATCACCTGTTTGTTTATGGATAAGAAAGATGGAGGTAACCATTTGTGCATGGATTACCGGAAGCTGAATGATATCACCATCAAGAACAAGTACCCACTTCCCAAGATAGAGGATCTGTTTAACCAGTTGACCGGTGCCAGAGTGTTTTCTAAGATTGATCTTAGAACTAGTTATCATCAACTCAAGATTCGTGCAACGGATATTCCAAAGACCGCCTTTACCACCAGATATGGATTGTATGAGTATACCATCATGTCTTTTGGATTAACCAATGCCCCCGTTTATTTCATGAATCTCATGAATAAGATTTTATGAACTTCCTGGATAAGTTGGTCGTTGTTTTTATCGACGCTATTCTGATCTATTCCAAGTCAGAAGAAGACCATGAGCTACACCTGAGAACCATCCTTGAAACCCTTAGGGAACATCAGTTGTATGCCAATTTTAGCAAATCTGAGTTCTGGTTGAAGGAAGTAGGATTCCTAGGACATATCGTATCGGCAGGAGGAGTCGGTTTCGATCCCGCCAAGATCAAAGATGTTGAAGAATGGAAAGCCCCAACCACTCAAACCCAAGTCCGTGCATTTCTCGGATTAGCGGGATATTACCGCAAGTTCGTTGAAGGATTTTCGAGCATCGCAAGACCAATGACCCAATTGTTGAAGAAAGATAAGAAGTTTGAATGGACTGATAAATGTGAAGCAAGTTTTCAAGAGCTCAAGAAGATATTGATTTCAGCCCCAATTCTGATTATGCCAGATATCAAGAAGCCTTTTGATGTGTATTGTGATGCATCCAAGATTGGTCTCGGATGTGTGTTGATGCAAGAAGGCAAAGTCATAGCATATCTGTCCCGACAACTGAAGCAACATGAGCAAAACTACCCTACCCATGACCTTGAACTAGCAGTAGTAGTTTTAGCATTGAAGACATGGCGTCATTTCCTTATGAGTAACCGCTGTGAGATTTTTTTGGATCACAAGAGTCTGAAGTATATTTTCACCCAGAAGGAGCTGAATATGAGGCAAAGGAGATGGATAGAGTTAATAAAGGATTATGACCTTGACATTCACTATCACCCCAGCAAAGCCAATGTGGTAGCGGATGCTCTTAGCAGATTATCGTGTAGATTAAACACCATGATTAAAGAAACCCAGCCAAGTTTGCATGAAGAGTTGGAGCAGTTTAGAACGGAGCTAGTTAGCAAAGGATTTTTAGCCAGTATTGAACTTCAACCCACTTTGATCAGTCAGATCAAGGAAGCCCAGAAGGGAAATGCAAGTATCGACGAAATCAAGCGTCATATCGGTACAGGAAAGGTACCCGGATTCCCCGAAGATGAAGAAGGAGTTTTGTGGTACAAAGGACGTATCTATGTGCCAGCAGATTCAGAGTTGAAACAAGTTATCATGCAGGAAGCTCATGATACTATTTATTCTATCCATCCTAGAGGAACGAAGATGTATTAGGATTTGAAGGAGCAATTTTGGTGGCACAAGATGGAGAGAGAAATCGGAAGCTACATAGCTAAGTGTGATATCTGTCAGCGAGTCAAATCGGAACATTAGTGACCCGCGGGACTTTTGCAACCATTGCAGATTCCGGAATGGAAATGGGATTCTATCGGAATGGACTTTATCACTGGTTTGCCTACATCTAGTAGGGGAAATGACTCTATTTGGGTCATAGTTGATAGACTGTCCAAGGTAGCCCATTTTATACCTGTCAAGACCACCTACCTTAGTTCTAAGCTAGCAGAGTTGTACATTGCTAGGATTGTTAGTTTGCATGGAACCCCTAAGACCATAATGTCGGATCGAGGAACGCAGTTTACCTCAAGATTTTGGCAGAAAGTCCAAGAAGGATTAGGAACCAAGCTGAACTTCAGCACAGCTTATCACCCGTAGACCGATGGACAAACTGAAAGAGTCAACCAAATCTTAGAATATATGTTGAGAGCTTGTGTGTTAGAATATGGATCAAAATGGGAAGATTGTCTGCCTTTCGCAGAATTCTCATACAACAACAGTTATCAAGCCAGTTTGCAAATGGCCCCATTTGAATTTTTGTATGGAAGAAAGTGTTGTACCCCCTTGAATTGGTCGCAAGTAGGAGAGAGTTAGATTTTCGGACCCGACATCCTACGAGAAGCTGAAGAGAAGGTTCACAAAGTCCGTGAACACCTCAAGACTGCCCAATCGAGACATAAGAGTTATGCTGATAAGAGACGCCGAGACCTAACCTTCAATGTCAGAGATTTTGTGTATCTCAATGTATCACCCTTGAAAGGAATACAACATTTTCAACTGAAAGGAATACAACATTTTCAATTGAAAGGAAAGTTAGCCCCTAGATATATTTGACCCATCAAGATTTTGAATCACCGAGGAGACGTATCTTATCAACTGGAACTGCTAGAGGAGATGTCATCCATACATAATGTGTTCCATATCTCGTTACTTCGCAAATGCCTAGAAGTTCTGGAGAAGACCGAAGTTTTCAAGAACATCGATCACCGAGCCATAGATATCAACAAGGATCTGACTGATCGTGAAGTGCCCATTCGTATTTTGGAAGAAGCCTTCAGAACCACCAGGACCCAGAGTATCAAGTTTCTCAAGATCTAGTAGAGCAACCATACTGAAGAAGAAGCTACTTGGGAGCGAGAGGATTACATTAGGATTGAGTTTCCAAATCTCTTTAGTTCCTAGTTTTTCTTAAATCTTGGGACGAGATTTTGTTTAAGGAGAGAAGTTTGTAACAACCCAAAAATACCAATTAAGATTATCAAGTTCTAATCACCCAAGTTTAGGGTTAACAAAGATTTTTATTCCAAAAATCTATATGAATGCATGTGTGAATTGCATTAGTGTATGATTGATTGAATTTGCCCTGTTTGATTGCTACAAATGATAAGAAATGGTTTAAAGGTGAATACAACATCATCTAGGCCAATTACAAACAAAATAAAAAGAAAAAGAAACGAAATATGAATTGAATAAGCAAATGGTCATTTTGACCAAAGTTAACCACTAGGCCACTTTGAGTGTTCCTAGAAAATATTTCTAACAGAATAAATTATATTTATTTTCACCCCTTGCTAGACCAAGTAAAAGTGAATACAAGCAAACTTTACAAATTCACAAAAACTATTTTCATATCTATTTAAAGGACAGTTCAAATTTGAATCTAGTTCATATGGTAAGATCACCATTTTGCAAAAACCAACCAAATCATTTCCTCTTGACAAATCCAAGCAACCATAGGCTACCAAGCATAAGATCAAGACACTCACCAAAATTCATTCAAAAATTTCAAACTTGATTTCTTTTAGCCATTTAATCAAACACCTGGCAGACACTAATCAAACCCTGGCCTAACTTCACTGTTTGGGCATTGATCACTCAACCAATTGCCCTCATTACACCCCCTGTCTCCCCCAGTCTCTAGCAGCATCAGACACACTCCCCCTTGGCCGTTTTGCTCTAGTGAAGCGCCGCCCGTAGCCAGCCTCGCCTGCCGACCATGGACATAGCGCCACGGACCATGTCGTCCTCTCCCACGACGCGCACCAGACAGGCGACTGTCCACCGCCACCCCTCTGTCCAGCCCACGACCACAGCCAGGCCATGGACCACCCCAGCAGCGCAGCACCTAGTGTCTTTGTGCTGTGCCAAGAGCACGCCAGAGCGCCGCACCCGATCAGCTCGCACACGCCGCGCCTCGCCCTCACCTTGCATGCACTAACTCGCCATGATCACCACTAGCTCCCAGACACCCCTGTTCGCCGCGACGCGACCCGTAGCTCCCGTGCGCCGTCTCGAACACTGCCGCTCCCGTGCAGAGCATAGCACACGCCCGACCGTCCTCGACCGCCCTGTGCCTCGCCATTAAGCCAGTGATGACCGCCCGGGAACACCGCACTGCCCCCTACCCGCAGCCACGCCGATATCACATTGTACCGCCATCGCCGGAGACACCATCCCATCCTGCTCAGTCCCCTCGTCGTTGTATAAATAGAGGCCCTCTCCGCCTCATTTCTCCACACCACCTCACTCCCCACTCCTCATAGACACTCCCCGACCTTTTCTCAGAGCAAGGCGAGCACCGCTTCGCCGGAATTTGGCTGGAGCCCGCCGCTGTAGAAGAAGAAAGGAGCTGTCGATTGGAGCCGCCCCAGGAGCTACCGCGACCACTGTTCGAACCACCATCTTCGACAACGCCGTTCGGCCCCATCACCAAGCCTAGCTGGAGCCCTGGTGAGCCTCACAAAACCCCCACCGCCGCGTTAGGGTTAGAACCTCCCTAGAGTCGTTCGTCGTCAACGATGAACCTCTACCGTTAGATCGTCTTCTAATCGTAGGGCCTAGATTGCACGATACCGTTTTGCGTAGATAGAGCCATTGACCAGTGGGTCCGTGCTGTCAGTAGGCCGCTGCGCCACTCTGGTCGGCCCAGTTAGTTTCCCGCGCAGGCTTGTAGATTCAAATAATTATTTTCCAACTTAGTTAAAACCACATTCTATCAGTAGATTCAAAAATCAATTCAGAGAGTTTCACTGAACCAAATTGCATGATTCCAATTTTGTTAGAAAGATATTTAAATTATATATCCAAGCCCGTTGAATTCAAGTCATTTGGAGTTAGAGATCATCTATAGTAAAAATAACAAGACAAAGACTTTTCCACATTCAAACATTTTTCAAAAATCAACCATAAATGCTTTTGAGTTGATTACAACTCTCAAAATCACATTTGATAAGATCTATCTGAATATGTAAAAATATTTAGGTTTGCATGCAGTGACATTGGACTAGTACCAAAGGAATGCTATTTGGGCATTTCTAGTCACTTTAATTCTATTAAATGATAATCTTAAACTTTATAAAATATGACCAACATTTTAAATCACATTCCAAGGTATTAGAATATGTGATGATGACATGTGTCAACATGATCCCATATTTTAATTTGAGAATATTAAATCTTAAGTATTTTTCAATGAGTAGAAATTACTTTTCTAAAATAAGATAAACAAGATTAAGTCTTTATTTCATGTGATGATTGTGATGATGCTAGATCATCAAGTGTGAGCCTTAGTGTGCTAAATAGAAATAGTTAAGTATTGTTTGGTGATTGTGTGCCCCGTATTCTTTTATAGACGATAGTACCGACCCGGGATACGAGGAGGAGGAGTACTACCAAGAAGAAGAAGAAAACTTCAACCACTTAACTACTCAAGGCAAGCTACCACTTACAAGTTGTCCTAACTATGCAAGACATCACTATGCAATATGCATTAGGCATGCTTGGTGATGCAACTTTGATTACACCAATCCCAAGTTTTACTTGCAAGATTTATTCTTTACTTTACCAAAGTTCTTTACTTTTAGCTAGTGCTTTGTGAGAATTAGAAAAATAGTATAAATACCATAAAGAGTATAAAACTAGGCCTAAGTAGTTATACTTAGATGTCATTCCAAGGCATGAGATTGGAGATTAGCACCCCTCATTAGTGAACACTCTTAACTTTAGTGGCTAGTGCTAAGCATAAAAGTTGGTCACTTTAGATGGGAATACTTGGTGAAAATGATTATGAAAACCTTGGAATGAGGTTTCATTCTATTGAAATGTTTTGACATGTGTTGAGAAACACAAAAGGATTTGATGATGAAAATGTTGAGGCATGAGCCTTAGCCCTTTATAAAAAATGATGGTTGGGTTCGGATGCGATATCATTCCAATTTTATCGTACAACCACAATACCTGAATTGGGTAGGGATTAACTGGAAGTTTATATGCCTTAGTATGGGTTCCCTCATGGAAGAGGTTGAGCTTAGGCTACCTCGTGAGTGTGAATGTCCACCTATGTAGTGTCCAGGATGGCAGATGTCCATGGCTGGGAGGCCAAGCTCATAGGGGAGGTGCCTATACTAGATTGTGTAATTGAAAGGTTAGGATTGATTATCCACATACTAAGTATGATGGTTCAGGTTTATCCCTGGCGGATGTATCGAATTTTGTGGTGAAAGTGTACCACCTCTATAGAGTGTCAAAATATTCGAATAGCCGCGTCCGCGGTCATGGACATTTGGAGTGGCCATATTGTTCCGTCGTCAGATGTTTTCAAATGACTTGTGAAGTGAACTATGATTTGACTTAACCACAACAGGGTTGTGGATATGAAAACTAGGTTCCCACTTAAGTGATTTAGAACATTAACCTAGTTTTCTTTACTTCGAAACTCAGTTTTAGATAAACCTGGCTTTTTACAAATAAACCTAGAGCTTAAGATTCCTACTAGAACTACCTTGTTAGTGATAGTTTGTGAGTACTTAAAGAGTAATCATGGCTTTGTCCTTGGCTATTCCCGTGGCCAGACTATGAGGAGGACTACCAGTATGATGGACTACATGAGGTCTATAATAACTAGGATCATCTCCCTTGTCAGCATTGCCTGTAACCATGAAGATGGAGCCCCCACTACGTTTATTTTCCGCTGCTTGATTTGTATTAAGACTAGATCATGAGATCCTTTATTTGTAAGACCTTATTATGGTTTGTAATGGACGATGTACCGTGATAACCAATCTGTTATTTCTCACAAAAATGATAATCCTGGGATTGCGATGTATGGCATAATAGGCATTTGGGATTAAAAATCCGAGTGTTGACATGATGGAGCATCTTTAAGGCTGGTGGTAGAATGCATGATGCATTTGAATCTCACCATGCTGCCAGGGTTCCCAAACATGGTTGGACACCACATGCTCTGGTGGCATCACTGCATGTGTTCTTTTCTAAAAACTACAATGATGGACACTAATTGTAAGATCCCTCCTTATTAAAGGAAAAGATCCCTGTGATTGCAATGCTAGTCCCTGGATCGATGCTAGCATCCACAGTTTAAGATGAAGTACACAGATACAAAGGTCGTTTATTACAGTCATTCCAGAGATAAAACATAGTCTTTTACAACTCATGGCCAAAGGCCTAGTACAAGAGTTTATGGAATATGTAAATAAACATAAGTCTTCATCTTCATGTGCCACAGGCAAGCATGTTGAGTGTAGACTCATGACTCCTAATCATCATCAGAGTAACCTGCAACATCATAAGTTACAGCCACAAGGGTCAATACTTTGGAATAGTATTGGCAAGTGATACCTTAATATATTTTAAGTGGACTATAATACTATATGCATTTGGCTGGTGGAGCTTAGGCTTGCATTGCTCAAAATAGATTTTTCCTTAACTTTTGAAAATACTAAAACTTGTTGACAAAAACCAATCAAGACTTCTATCCATCAAGACTGAAGATCCTCTCAAGGCATCTACAATTCAAAGATAGAAGATCCTTTCTTGGCAAAAACACCCAAGGTATCTATCAACAAAGACTCTAGATCCACTCAGGGCATCTAGCAATCCATGACTGAAGATCCTTTTATCCCTTTGTTCACCCTCAAGTTTTATTTAGAAATTGGAGTGATGAGATTCTTGAAGTTTCCATGTCTTGATGCTCAAATTGTCCTTTACCAGGGACATGGCTAAGTACTTAGGTTTTACACTCTGCAGAGGTGGTGCACTTTCCCCACAAGCCTTGGTTTCCCAAGGATGATCCTTCAGTAGCCTTTCCTTAGTCAAATGGACGCGTTCCAACCTATCATCCCATCTACCACCCACTGTCCAAAAGACTAAGTTCCAGCATCCTAAGATCATGGCAGAGCCCATAATGCCAAGTGGTTGCACTTGAAGCTTTTCAACATTTGACATCTCAAATCTCTTTGTTCCCTGGGTGGCCATCCACAAGTGAGATACACAAGCCAAGTCCCATGGCCTTGTGAACCACTCAACATAAGCCATTCCTTCCATTCCACCCAGGTGGTTCATTAACTTAGTTGTTTTTATTTTACAAAAACATAAGTCCTTAGACTTAGAAATTTTTCCATAGTGAATATATAAACCACCCTTGTTTTCTAGTAGCTAGGCTAAGCATGGCATGGCAACTTGTCCTTAGGGAATTTCCTAGCAATTCTAGCATTCTATTCTAAATAGGATTTCCCATCATTAGTTGACAAAAGTAGCATGCAAGTCCTAACAAAATATATCTAATGCAAGTATAAAATATAGGTAGGGAATATTCATGAAGATATCACTTGCCTTGGTAGTGTGGAGAGTAGCACTCGTCACAATCACAATCACTAGCAAAATCTACACACAAAGTTGTAGCATACAATTACACACAAATATATACAAACAAAAGTATTATGAATGCATGCATGCATGAATCTACCAAGTGATGATTTTTGAAAACTTCAACCAAGCAAGTGCATGTTTACAGAATCTAAACAAGTCACAAATATATCCAAGACAACTTAAATAACCCTAAAACAAAAATACTAAGCTAAATCTATACTTAAAATGGCCTCAAACAAGTCTCTGCAATTTTAGCACATCTAATGGTTACTATATGCTAAACAAAAGGATAGGCAGAAAGGTCTTGTTTTCTGAATCCAACGGTATAAAGTTTGCAAAATTCCAACGTGGCATTCAAAAGATATAGGCATTTGAATTTGGATCAAATTTACGGTTTTAAATTCTATTCTCAGATCTAACCTAGCCACGTCTTATTCTTATTCGCGTGCGGTTCGCTGGATCGAGCTCCACAGCCGTAGGATCTAAAGAGGCAGGTGCGGCTCAGATCGCGTACCGCTTCGGGTTTAAGTGATCTATCGTAGGCGTTCGATCCAGATCTAACGGCTTGCTGCCACAGATGGCGGCGCTGGCAGCTACCGGCGGCGGAACCGTCGGTCAGCAACGTTGCCGATGATCTGAGAGTAAGGAAGATCGAGAGTAGCTCACCGGGCTCGGAGGTCACGCAAGCTCGTCGTACTGCGGTTGGTCAAGGGCGCTCACGGCTGCGATTCCTCACCGGAGTTCGCGAGGCGTCGGGTCGTCGGGTGGTCGTCGGGGCGTCGCTGTGGATCACCCCAAGGCAAGTCGAGGACACGGTTAGGTTCAAGGTCAAGGCGAAGTAGTGAGCATGAACTAGGAGGCCTTGGTATGCGGACTTACCACTAGAGCTCGTCGGAGTTGATGTCGCCGTCGGTGCTCGCGGTGTCAAGTGGAACCGGCGACTGGGCGTCTGACAGATGACTAGCGAGGTCGATAGATGCGCAAGGATTCACCGAGCGGATAGCAAGAACGATAGGCAGAGTGGAACACTGGGCTCACCGGAATAGATCGCAGGAGAGGTTCTGTCCGAGGCGGTGCAAAGCTGATTGAGGGCAGCCTGGTGGCGGAGTGAGCGAGGTGTCTGGGGGAAAAAGATCGTGGAGCAGAGAGGATCTTATAGCCGGGGAATCGACAGGAAACGCTCGGGTTTAATGCCCATTTACGCCGCGCCATTACCGGCCTTTTCATCGCGGCGACGTGGTCGTAGGCGCGGTCTGGGGAAGACGAGGGCGACGTGGACCGGGCCCGTTCGTCAGCGAGGTGCGCGGTGTGCATCGGTGACTCGGCGTGCGCTTGTGCGCTGAGAGAAGAAAAGAAGATCCCGGGTGGGCTTCTTGGGCTGGATCTGCATTGCTGGCCGCTCGGCCCTTTCTTTTCCTTAGCCTTTTCTTTTCTAATTTCATTTTCTGGAATGAATTTGATATGAATTCAAATCCTTTTGAATTCAAACTTCTTTGGGGATTTTTGCAGGGTTCTTGTGGGTTCAAATGCAGTCAAATAACCATGTGGTCACCTTGCAAGGCTTGGTCAAGCTTGGGTCTTTGAAATAAACAGAGACTTTGTCTCTTTGCAAATATTTGGAATAGGGTTTAGAAAATATTTCTAAATTGGAATCTTGGGTTTAAAAGCTACTCCTAATCTTTCCAACCATGGAGGCAAGCAAACAAGTACCTAAGCATTCAAATCTCAAAGGGTGATGGCCAATTGAGATAAAATGCCCACATGAAATCATAGCTCAAACTTCTGCCTCTAAATGATTTTGAGAAAAACTCTATAAGAATGAATGATGCAAGAAGGATATGAATGAGTTTTGAAACATGATTTTTTTAGGGATGTTACACTAATACACACACATACAATGAGGTGTGGTGATGCAACATCTTTCAAGCTGGTGGTAGAATGCATGCTGCAATCGAATCCCAGCATGCTACCAGGGTTCTTGGACATGGTTGGACACCACATGTTCTAGTGGCATCACTTCATGTGTTTTTCCTAACACCACAATGATACACACTGATACACACACATGCAATGAACTCTAGTGGATCCATGTGGTTTATGAAAAGAACACACATGCAATGACTCTAGTGGATCCATGTGGTTTATGAAACTAACACACATGCAATGACTCTAGTTGTGGTTTATGAAAAGAACACACATGCAATGACACTGGTGGATTAATGTGGTTTATGAAAAGAACACACATGCAATGACTCTAGTTGTCGTTTATGAAAAGAACACACATGCAATGACTCTAGTTGTCGTTTATGAAAAGAACACACATGCAATGACAGGGTGGATCCATGTGGTTTATGAAAAGAACACACATGCACTGACTCTGGTGGATCCATATGTGGTTTAGGAACAGAACACACATGCAATGACTCTAGTGGTGGTTTAGGAGAAGAACACACATGCAATGACTCTAGTGGATCCATATGTGGTTTAGAAAAAGAACACACATTTAATGACACTGGTGGAGCCATGTGGTTTATGAAAAGAACACACATGCAATGACTCTAGTGAATCCATGTGGTTTATGAAAAGAACACACATGCAATGAACTCTAGTGGATCCATGTGGTTTATGAAAATAACACGCATGCAATGAACTCTAGTGGATCCATGTCGTTTATGAAAAGAACACACATGCTGTGGTGGCATCACTGCATGTGTTCTTTTCCTAAAACCACAATGATGCACACTGATACACTCACACACACATCCAATGAGGTGTGGTGATGCAACATCTTTCAAGCTGGTGGTAGAATGCATGCTGTAGTTGAATCCCAGCTTGTTGCTAGGGTTCATGGATATGGTTGGAAACCACATGCTGGAGTGGCATCACTTCATATGTTATTTTCCAAAACCACAATGATGCACACTTGTACACTCATACACACTTCCAATGGGGTGTGGTGATGCAGCATCTTTCAAGCTGGCGGTAGAATGCATGCTGCAGTTGAATCCCAGCATGCTGCCAGGGTTCCTAGACATGGTTGGACACCACATGCTCTGGCGGCATCACTGCATGTGTTCTTTTCCTAAAACCACAATGATGCACACTAATAAACACATGCAATGAGGTGTGGTGATGTAGCATCTTTCAAGCTGGTGGTAGAATGCATGCCGCAGTTGAATCCCATCATGCTGCTAGGGTTCCTGGACATGGTTGGACATCACATGTTGTGGTGGCATCACTGCATGTGTTCTTTTCCTAAAACCACAATGATGCACACTGATACACACACATACAATGAACTCTAGTGGATCCATGTGGTTTATGAAAAGAACACACATGCAATGACTCTAGTGGATCCATGTGGTTTATGAAAAGAACACACATGCAATGACTCTAGGTGTGGTTTATGAAAAGAACTACATGCAATGACATTGTTGGATCAATGTGGTTTATGAAAAGAACACACATGCAATGACTCTAGTTGTCATTTATGAAAAGAACACACATACAATGACAGGGTGGATCCATGTGGTTTATGAAAGAACACACATGCAATGACTCTGGTGGATCCATATGTGGTTTAGGAGAAGAACAAACATGCAATGAATCTAGTGGATCCATATGTGGTTTAGAAAAAGAACACACATTTAATGACACTAGATGGATCCATGTTGTTTATGAAAAGAACACACATGCAATGACTCTAGTGGATCCATGTGGTTTATGAAAAGATCACACATGCAATGAACTCTAGTGGATCCATGTGGTTTATGAAAAGAACACACATGCAATGAACTCTAGTGGATCCATGTGGTTTATTAAAAGAACACACATGTTGTGGTGGCATCACCGCATGTGTTCTTTTCCTAAGACCACAATGATGCACACTGATACACTCATACACACATCCAATAAGGTGTGGTGATGCAGAATCTTTCAAGCTGGTCGTAGAATGCATGCTGCAGTTGAATCCCAGCATGCTGCCAGGGTTCCTGGACATGGTTTGACACCACATGCTAGAGTGGCATCACTGCATATGTTCTTTTCCAAAACCACAATGATGCACATTGATACACACACACATCCAATGAGGTGTGGTGATGCAGCATCTTTCAAGCTGGTGGTAGAACGCATGCTGAAGTTGAATGCCAACATGCTGCCAGGGTTCCTAGACATGGTTGGACACCACATGCTCTGGTGGCATCATTGCATGTGTTCTTTTCCTAAAACCACAGTGACGAGGGTTTAACTCATCAATGCCCATTGTTATGGAGTTGGGTTTTGGAGAAGAGAGGAGCGCTGGAGATCTCGGTACGGCTAGCAAACAAGCACACAGGGATGCAAGTTTTACCCAGGTTCGGGCCTCGTAGAGGACCCTACTCCTGCTTGTCTGCTCTTGATTGATAAAGGATCCGAAGGATTACAATGTCGTCGATGGCAGTGTATGCATAGATTGGATCTGGTGTATGGGAGATCGTAGATCTATCTATTGGGGGAGTCGCGATGTCTAGATCTATTGTGGTCTTAGGTCGTGTCCTCCTTGTTGGACCCTCCTAGCTATTATATATGGGGAGGCTAGGTCTCAGGTACCAATACGAGTTGGTTTACAAGTCAGAGTTCGTATCTAGTCTAGTCTTGTACTTTCCTTGTCTTGTTATGTTAGGAGTCTGTGTCCTTGTAGGCTTCGTATCACTCGAACCGTCATAGGCATCATGGACCTTAGCAATTCGTCGAGTGGGCCTTCCGTCAAGCCGCACCAGGTAGGCTGTAGTTGAGTGCCTATTGGGCATACCCATGTCAGTAGCCCCCGAGTGTCCATGTGAATCGTAGATTCGAATGGAGACTCAGAAGTCTTGAGTCTTGCATTAGGATGCCGGAGTCGACAATTATGTCGAGTGCGAAGCACTTCACCCAGAAGCTTCATCGGGTCAGTCAAATTTATAGTAGTTCATAGGGATGATGGTAAACGTGCCTGGTGCGCTCGACCGATCGGGACCAGTTAATTGCTCTAGGGCAAAAACAACACTACCTACTCAAACTCGAGTCCCTGGACTCGAATTCGGAAATTGCTGGCGTAATTCGACTCATGCCGCAGAGGTCTTATAGAGTTCGAATCCCAGTGTATAAGTGTGAGCACTTGACGTGTCCGTCAAGGCATATTCATCGTACCTGCAGACACGGATATATCTCTGGTAGTGCACAACAGATGCGTTGCCAGGCCTTATTCAGGTCTTATCTTCACGCTGTAAGCGCGGCATCCGAATTTTTTGTCATCGCGGAGATATCTCGGCTGGCCCAGGAGACGTAATCTCTTTGTAGGGAAAACATGAGGCGGAGTCGCCATAGCCTTCGAGTGTGGATGTTATCAACACACGGTACAATGTACAAATAATCATAGGGTGCGCGACCAGCGCTCCCTATGGGAGTAGCCCCCGAGTGCCTGGTTGAGTCGAAGACTCAGGCAGGGACTAAAGAACTTTTGCGACTGCTGTCGTCTTTTGGTTTGCTGGTTTCAGTCGAATTTTCTTTTAGCGCTCCCTATGGGAGTAACCCGAAGTCCACAATCAAATCATAGATTCGAGTGATGGGTTTTCATAATGCTTGGATATCTTCACAAATTTCTTCCGGTGCGCGACCAACGCTCCCTATGGGAGTAGCCCCCGAGACCTTAGTCGAATCGTGGATTCGAGTGAGAACTCAGAGTATGTCACTCGAGGATCTTGTATATGCGCCACTAGCGCTCCAGTTTGGAGTAGCCCCCGAGTGTCTGGCAGAGTCGTAGACTCGGGCAGAGACTCGAGTATTGTATCTTGTAGATGTAGTTGACAATCACGCGAGGAGAAACCACTGACCCGGAAGTGCATCGAGTCAGCGTCTCACGCATAAGGAGCCAAGAGTCGATGATGTAGTCGGGGTAGACGTAGCGAAGTTATGCGGCGATTAGCCGGGTGAGTCGATGATGTGGATGGAGTCGACATAGTCGCTTCTATCAGGTGCGCGACCAACGTCGCATGTGTGTAGAATCAAGCGATGCAACCATCCGAGGAGGGACTCGACTCGGGTCTTGAGTGTATGTCATAGCCAGTTGTTTTGTCGACTCCTGTTGGCGGACACGATAAAATAGCTTGACGCAGTCGACGTCCTTGTAAGCTGTAGAAAATGCAAAGAGTTGTGAAGTACTTGTATCTTGTAAAGAATATTTGCATGCCAGTTTGTAAAGTAAAATTCTGGTGCCAATCGAGTCGACACTTTTGCACTGCATGCTAGGCCTTTTTGTTAGCCTGATTACCCTTAGTCTCAGTACCTTGCCGAGGTACTCGGAGTTCAAGGATTCAACGATTAGGCAGAATCAGCTACTCGGGCTGTCGCGTATGAGGTTCTCGAGTGTGTGGAGTCGATGGCACATTAGGTTACTCGAAGAGGGTGCAACCCCCGAGTGTTTCGAGTGCGCGTTAAAAAAGAAACAGCTCTAAGTAGAGGGCAAACTTAGCTTTATTAGTAGTTGTTGTGGACGAAGTCGATGCAATTGCGGACGTAGTCGACGCGTCAGTGGATCGCGTGACGGAGTCGAAGACCGCGGCGGGTCGCTGAAGTGGAGGAGGGAGGTGAAGCGACTTCAGGTTGCTGAGGGCGATGGCGATAGCGAGTTGCCGCATCCGAAGACTATACTGGGTCGCATGATGGAGTCAAAGACTCAGCAGGTTGGCGGAGTCGAAGACCGCAGCGGGTTGCCGCAGCCAAGGCCGCCTCGGTTTGCATGACAGAGTCGAAGATCGCAACAGGTCGTATGGTGAAGTCGAAGGAGCCCCCGAGTGTAGCGTCGAGGTGGAGGTTGCAGCGGGTCACTAGAATTGAAGGACGCAGTAGGTCATCGACACCGAGGGAGCCCCCGAGTCACTATATCCCAAGACCACCGCGGGTCGCTGGAGCCGAAGATCGTAGCGGATCGCCGGAGTCGAAGACTGCAGCAGGTCGTGGCAGCTGAAGACCGAAGCGGGTCGCCGGAGCCGAAGGATTCCCCGAGTATAGATTCGGTGTGGTCGATGTAGCCGAGGCAACATTCAAGAGCCGATGCTGCAGCAGGTCGCCGAAGGCGATGCGGCAGTAGTTTTGCTGCCCATCGAAGATCACAGAAGGTCGCTGTAATCAAAGAGTGCACCAGGTCATCGGGGTCGAAGACCACAGCATGTCACGTGACGGAGTTGGCGTAACCCATGGGTGTAGAACTGATGTAGTAGATGGAGTCGAAGTAATGGCGGGTCGTCGACGCAGTGGCGAGTGGCTCGGCATCGACGCAGCCCCTGAGTGTGCCGCTAGCAGTGAAGGATCGCAGGACCTCGGACGGTCATATCTTGATTTTTCAGTCATCGATCTCCCATGATTTACATCTCTATATAATATACGGCCTTTTTTTATTTCACGCTCGATGGGTTGTTGCTGCCCATATCCTTGTGTCATACGCCGTGGAGACGTAGAGTTCCATGCTGGAGTTATTTTATGCCACGGGACATGTAGAATAGCTAGGTTGTGCTCCTGCATCTGGTTTTTTTATTTCTTTCGCCTGAGGCTATCTTGGTTGATCGCATGGGGTGGATCATACGTGCACTGCCGCTCCTAGTTCCGGAAGAATCTTTTAATTGTTGTGCCGCCGATTGATGTTGTGAGTATTGTATTGCACCACGCCTGCTTTTTTTGATCCGGATTGAACAAGGCCTGCCCACCGAATCCTTGCAACACTAGGAAAGTTGTGACTTGAATCCGAAAGGCCGTACGTAGAACTCGTCGAGAAAAAATCAATTGATTGTAGCAGTAGTCCAGGCTACAAGACAACATAGATTGAGCATGAATTCCATGGTCTCCACGTGACGCAGTAGTTATGGAGGTTGCCCCGATTCCGTGAATCGGCATAGAGACGTGTAGAGATGCCAAAACTGCGGACGTTGAAACCCTCGCATGAGTTCGCCGCCATCGCTGCTAGCGATGTTTAGCAAGCTAACTGCAGGTGAATCGACCAGATAATGGCACGACGAGGAATCCAATCCGAAGGATGATGCGTGGGAGCCGAAGTAGATCTGTTCTCCAGTAATTGACGAGTCGTAGATCGTAGGTGCTGGGGCCGTCGAGATCGCAACATCAGCGCTCCCGATTTCCACAGACGGCGCCAATTGACGAGGGTTTAACTCATCAATGCCCATTGTTATGGACTTGGGTTTTGGAGAAGAGAGGAGCGCTGGAGATCTCGGTACGGCTAGCAAACAAGCACACGGGGACGCAAGGTTTACCCAGGTTCGGGCCTCGTAGAGGACCCTACTCCTGCTTGTCTGCTCTTGATTGATAAAGGATCCGAAGGATTACAATGTCGTCGATGGCGGTGTATGCGCAGATTGGATCTGGCGTATGGGAGATCGTAGATCTATCTATTGGGCGAGTCGCGATGTCTAGATCTATTGTGGTCTTAGGTCGTGTCCTCCTCGTTGGACCCTCCTAGCCTTTATATATGGGGAGGCTAGGTCTCAGGTACCAATACGAGTTGGTTTACAAGTCAGAGTTCGTATCTATTCTAGTCTTGTACTTTCCTTGTCTTGTTATGCCAGGAGACTGTGTCCTTGTAGGCTTCGTATCACTCGAACCATCATAGGCATCATGGACCTTAGCAATTCGTCGAGTGGACCTTCCGTCGAGGCGCACTAGGTAGGCTGTAGTCGAGTGCCTATTGGGCATACCCATGTCACACAGTGATGCACACTAATACACACACATGCACTGAGGTATGGTGATGCAGCATACTCCAGTTGAATCCCAGCATGCTACCAGGGTTCCTGGACATGGTTGGACACCACATGCTATTGTGGCATCACTACATGTGTTCTTTTCCTAAAACCACAATTATACACACTGATACACACACACATGCAATGAACTCTAGTGGATCCATGTGGTTTATGAAAAGAACACACATGCAATGACTCTAGTGGATCCATGTGGTTTATGAAAATAACACACATGCAATGAATCTAGTTGTGGTTTATTAAAAGAACACACATGCAATGACACTGGTGGATCAATGTGGTTTATGAAAAGAACAAACATGCAATGACTCTAGTTGTGGTTTATGAAAAGAACACACATGCAATGACACTGGTGGATCCATGTTGTTTATGAAAAAACACATGCAATGACTCTGGTAGATTCATATGTGGTTTAGGAAAAGAAACACATGGAATGACTCTAGTGGTGGTTTAGGAGAAGAACACACATGCAATGACTCTAGTGGATCCATATGTGGTTTATAAATAGAACACACATTCAATGACACAGATGGATCCATGTGGTTTATGAAAAGAACACACATGTAATGACTCTAGTGGATCCATCTGGTTTATGAGAAGAACACACATGCAATGAAATCTACTGGATCCATGTGGTTCATGAAAAGAACACAATGCAATGAACTCTAGTGGGTCCATGTGGTTTATGAAAAGAACACACATGTTGTGGTGGAATCACTGCATGTGTTCCTTTCCTAAAACAAGAATAATGCACACTGATACACTCTCACACACACATCCAATGAGGTGTGGTGATGCAGCATCTTTCAAGCTGGTGGTAGAATGCATGTTGTAGTTGAATCCCAACATGCTACCAGGGTTCCTAGACATGGTTGGACACCACATGTGGGAGTGGCATCACTGCATATGTTCTTTTTAAAAACCACATTGATGCACACTGATACACACACGCGTCCAATGAGCTATGGTGATGCAGCATCTTTCAAGCTGGTGGTAGAATTCATGCTGCAGTTGAATATCAACATGCTGCCAGGATTCCTGGACATGGTTGGACAGCACATGCTCTAGTGGCATCACTTCATGTGTTTTTTCCTAAAACCAGAATGATGCACACTGATACACACACATGCAATGAGAGGTGTGGTGATGTAGCATCTTTCAAGCTGGTGGTAGAATGCACGCTGTAGTTGAATCCTTGCATGCTGTCAGGGTTCCTAGATATGGTTGGATACCACATGTTGTGGTGGCATCACTTCATGTGTTCTTTTCCTAAAACCACAATGATGCACACTGATACACACATGCAATGACTCTAGTGGATCCATATGTGGTTTAGAAAAGAACACACATTTAATAACACTGGTGGATCCATGTGGTTTATGAAAAGAATACACATGCAATGACTCTAGTGGATCCATGTGGTTTATCAAAAGAACACACATGCAATGAACTCTAGTGGATCCATGTGGTTTATGAAAAGAACACACATGATATGGTGGCATCACTACATGTGTTCTTTTCATAAAACCACAATGATGCACACTGATACACTCACACACACATCCAATGAGGTGTGGTGATGTAGAACCTTTCAAGCTGGTCGTAGAATGCATGCTGCAGTTGAATCCCAGCATGCTGCCAGGGTTCCTGGACATGGTTCGACACCACATGCTAGAGTGGCATCACTGCATATGTTCTTTTCCAAAACCACATTGATGCATGATTCATTGCAAATGTATCTATAATTTTTGATGTTCCATGCTTGGTTTTATGTACTTTCTTGTGTTTTGTTCCAACTTTGGAGTACTTTTCATATGATTTCTTGGACTAACCTATTAACAAGAGCCACAGTGCCAGTTGCCTGTTTTCTGCTGTTTTTGGTTCTAGGAAAGTCAGAAAATCAATATTCTCGGAATTGGACGGGACAAAAGGCAAAGTTCCTATTTTTAGGAAGACTCACGGGCAGAGCGAGACGGAGGAGGGCCAGGGCCTGGCCACACCATATGGTGGCGCGGGCTAGCCCTGGCCGCGCCACTAGGTGGTGTGGGCCCCCTGGCACTCCTCCGACCTTGCCCTTTCGCCTATAAGAAGCCTCCCGATACCAAAACCCTAAAGAGTCAATCAGAAATCCATGAAAAGTTCCGCAGCGTCGCTGCCATCGAAGGGGAGATTTAGGGGACAGAAAGTCTTTGTTCCGGCACCCTGCCGGGACAGGGAAGTGCCCCCGAAGCCATCTCCATCGATCTCCACCGCCATCTCCATCACCATTGCTGATTCCCATGATGAGGAGGGAGTAGTTCTTTCTCGAGGCTAAGGGTTCTACCGGTAGCTATGTATTCATCTCTCTCTCTATGCATGGTCATATTGTGATCATGAGCTTTGTAATCAAGTAGATCTACATTGCTACTCAAGTGCTTTAATAGATCTCTGCTCTCCCCATGTGTGTGAAAGTGACAGCGTGCACACCACGGTGGCACTTAGGCTAGAGTTTACAAATACTTGTTATGAGTTATATTTGGAGTTGGATATCTTTATGAAATTGTGGTGTTTGTTGGAACCATCTAGTACTCAAGGTGACAGTGTGGGGTTATCTAGATGGGGAAAGCGGACTTTGAGGTGTGTTGTTATAGCCCTACCATCGATTAGAGTGTTCAACTGGAGAGTAGTTAAGAGTAGTATCATAAAGAGAAGATATTTATATGAGAGTGTTCACTAGTGAAAGTATGATCCCTAGGCCTTGTTTCTAAGCATTGATACATCATTTGCAATTAGATCTGTTACATGTTTGCTTGCTGCCATCTTTATTTCAGTTTTCCTTTAGTCTCTTCCACGCCATCAAAGTATTTTCTAGCACCGTTACCACTTATAATTATCTATACCACATGTATTCCACTATCTCTTCGCCGAACTAGTGCACCTATACACCTGACAAGTGTATTGGGTGTGTTGGGGACACAAGAGACTTCTTGTATCTTGATTGCAGGATTGCTTGAGAGGGAATACCTTTGACCACTTCCTCCCTGAGTTCGATAAACCTTGGGTGATCCACTTAAGGGAAAACTTGCTGCTGTTCTACAAACCTCTGCACTTGGAGGCCCAACAACTATCTACAAGAATAGAAGTGTGTAGACATCAATGCACATTGATACACACACACATCCAATGAGGTGTGGTGATGCAGCATATTTCAAGCTGGTGGTAGAATGCATGCTGCAGTTGAATCCCAGCATGCTGCTAGGGTTCCTAGACATGGTTGGACACCACATGCTCTGGTGTCATCACTGCATGTGTTATGTTCCTAAAACCACAATGATGCACACTAATACACACACATGCAATGAGGTATGGTGATGCGGCATCTTTCAAGATGGTGGTGGAATACATGCTCCAGTTGAATCCCAGCATGCTACCAGGGTTCATGGACATGGTTGGACACCACATGCTATTGTGGCATCACTACATGTGTTCTTTTCCTAAAACCCCAATGATACACACCGATACACACACATGCAATGAACTCTAGTGGATCCATGTGGTTTATGAAAAGAACACACATGCAATGACTCTAGTGGATCCATGTGGTTTATGAAAATAACACACATGCAATGACTCTAGTTGTGGTTTATTAAAAGAACACACATGCAATGACACTGGTGGATCAATGTGGTTTATGAAAAGAACACACATGCAATGACTCTAGTTGTGGTTTATGAAAACAACACACATGCAATGACACTGGTGGATCCATGTGGTTTATGAAAAAAACACATGCAATGACTCTAAACCACAATGATGCACACTAATACACACACATGCAATGAGGTATGGTGATGCAGCATCTTTCAAGATGGTGGTGGAATGCATGCTCCAGTTGAATCTGACATCTTTGCCAGGGATCATGGACATGGTTGGACACCACATGCTATTGTGGCATCACTACATGTGTTCTTTTCCTAAAACCACAATGATACACACCGATACACACATGCAATGAACTCTAGTGGATCCATGTGGTTTATGAAAAGAACACACATGCAATGACTCTAGTGGATCCATGTGGTTTATGAAAATAACACACATGCAATGACTCTAGTTGTGGTTTATTAAAAGAACACACATGCAATGACACTGGTGGATCAATGTGGTTTATGAAAAGAACACACATACAATGACTCTAGTTGTGGTTTATGAAAACAACACACATGCAATGACACTGGTGGATCCATGTGGTTTATGAAAAAACACACATGTAATGACTCTAAACCACAATGATGCACACTAATACACACACATGCAATGAGGTATGGTGATGCAGCATCTTTCAAGATGGTGGTGGAATGCATGCTCCAGTTGAATCCCAGCATGCTACCAGGGTTCATGGACATGGTTGGACACCACATGCTATTGTGGCATCACTACATGTGTTCTTTTCCTAAAACCACAATGATACACACCGATACACACACACATGCAATGAACTCTAGTGGATCCATGTGGTTTATGAAAAGAACACACATGCAATGACTCTAGTGGATCCATGTGGTTTATGAAAATAACACACATGCAATGACTCTAGTTGTGGTTTATTAAAAGAACACACATGCAATGACACTGGTGGATCAATGTGGTTTATGAAAAGAACACACATGCAATGACTCTAGTTGTGGTTTATGAAAACAACACACATGCAATGACACTGGTGGATCCATGTGGTTTATGAAAAAACACACATGTAATGACTCTAAACCACAATGATGCACACTAATACACACACATGCAATGAGGTATGGTGATGTAGCATCTTTCAAGATGGTGGTGGAATGCATGCTCCAGTTGAATCCCAGCATGCTACCAGGGTTCATGGACATGGTTGGACACCACATGCTATTGTGGCATCACTACATGTGTTCTTTTCCTAAAACCACAATGATACACACCGATACACACACACATGCAATGAACTCTAGTGGATCCTGTGGTTTATGAAAAGAACACACATGCAATGACTCTAGTGGATCCATGTGGTTTATGAAAATAACACACATGCAATGACTCTAGTTGTGGTTTATTAAAAGAACACACATGCAATGACACTAGTGGATCAATGTGGTTTATGAAAAGAACACACATGCAATGACTCTAGTTGTGGTTTATGAAAACAACACACATGCAATGACACTGGTGGATCCATGTGGTTTATGAAAAAACTCACATGCAATGACTCTGGTAGATGCATATGTGGTTTAGGAAAAGAACACACATGGAATGACTCTAGTGGTGGTTTAGGAGAAGAACACACATGTAATGACTAAAGGGAATATGCCCTGGGAGGCAATAATAAAGTTGTTATTATACATATTCCAAGTTTATGATAGATGTTTATTTTGCATGCTATAATTGTATTAATTTGGAAACATTAATACATGTGTGTTTAATAAACAAAAGGAAAGTTCCTAGTTATGCCTCTCTTATAAACTAGCTCGTTGATTAACAAGATGATGAAGGTTTCCTGATCATGGACATTGGATGTTGTTAATAACGAGGTCACAAAATTAGTGGAATGATGTGATGAACATTCATCTGAAGTATAGCATTACGATCAAAGTCATTGTGTTTATATTGCTATAACATCTAACAAAGTAATCCTAGTCCTTAGACCATGAGATCATGTTAATCACTAATACTGGAAGAGTATCTTGAAAACATCAAACGTCACACCCTGAAAGGGTGATTATAAAGGTGGGTTCAGTGCTACAAAAGTGTTATGTAGAAGCTCATGGATCAAGAGTGGGATTTGTCCATCCCGATGACGGATATATATTCTCTAGGCTCTCTCGGTGATATCACATTGGTTAGCTTGCAATCAAGTGATAAGATCACTAGAATGTTATATCACGGGAACGAGAAAAGAGTACATGTCGGTAACAAGATCAAACTAGGTATGGAGATACCGATGATTGAATCTCGGACATGTAATATATCAGGAGACAAAGGGATTTAGTTACTAATGTTAAAGGTTCTCACGATCACAGAAGTCATCGTAGAATGTGTAGGAGTCAGTATGGATCTCCAGGTACCGCTTCTGATTATTGATCTGAGAGGGGTCTCGATCATGTCTGCATTATTCACGAACCATAGGGTGACACACTTAAGGGACACCAACACCATTTGGAGCAAATGTGTTTCACACGTATGAATTGCAAAGCACTAGAATTATTTCAATAGACACCGAAACTGTTTTGGGTGAAATTACAGAAATTGGTTCTGCATGTAATATTGAAATGTCGCAGGGGGTTTTATATGAATGTTTGTTAATTAAAGTAATTAAAAAAATTCTAAATAAATTTAATAAAAGTTTTTTATTAAATGAGAGAGCATTAAATTTGGAGAAATTTAATGCATTTAAAGTGGAGACTTTAAAAGAGAATGTGAAGGGGCATTTTAATGTGGAGGGAGTTACCACCACATGAATGGGGGAGGTGAGGGGTCACCCCCCATGGGGCACTGGCCATGGGGAGGGACACCCCCCTCCTCCTATAAAAGGCCACCCCTCTCACCCTTCTTCCTCACACCTCCTCGTGAAGGATCTCTCTCCCCCTTTAGAATTATTCCCCCATGGTCTCGGATTAGCGAGATACATGTTCCCGGTGGCATTTTGTTTTGAAGGAGTTGCTGCTTCCGCTGCATTGCTAGAGCGAGGAGGCGGAGGTTGTTCGGTGTCCTGAACGTGTGTGCGAGTGCGGATGCGCTGCTGGTTTGCGGCGCTAGCACTTCCACATGATCTTGAGATTGGCAAGCGTACGACTACATCATCCACGAGTTCCTACTTGTTAACAAAACTTTGTTGTCTTCGAGGGTAAGTTCTCCATGGATGTATATCCACCCTTTGCTTGTATCTAGTAGATAGATCTTGGCGTATAGTTCACATCGTAGGAATTTTTTTGTTTTCTATGTTGCGAACCCTTCAATGACTCTAGTGGATCCATATGTGGTTTATAAAAAGAACACACATTCAATGACACAGATGGATCCATGTGGTTTATGAAAAGAAAACACATGTAATGACTCTGGTGGATCCATCTGGTTTATGAAAAGAACACACATGCAATGAAATCTAGTGGATCCATGTGGTTCATGAAAAGAACACACATGCAATGAACTCTAGTGGGTCCATGTGGTTTATGAAAAGAACACACATGTTGTGGTGGCATCAGTACATGTGTTCTTTTCCTAAAACAACAATGATGCACACTGATACACTCACACGCACACATCCAATGAGGTGTGGTGATGCAGCATCTTTCAAGCTGGTGGTAGAATGCATGCTGTAGCTGAATCCCAACATGCTGCCAGGGTTCCTAGACATGGTTGGACACCACATGCTGGAGTAGCATCACTGCATATGTTGTTCTTCAAATCCACATTGATGCACACTGATACACACACGCGTCTAATGAGTTGTGGTGATGCAGCATCTTTCAAGCTAGTGGTAGAATGCATGCTGCAGTTGAATACCAACATGCTGCAAGGATTCCTGGACATGGTTGGACACTACATGCTCTAGTGGCATCACTTCATGTGTCCTTTCCCTAAAACCAGAATGATGCACACTGATACACACACATGCAATGAGAGGTGTGGTGATGCAGTATCTTTCAAGCTGGTGGTAGAATGCATGCTTTAGTTGAATCCTAGCATGCTGCCAGGGTTCCTGGACATGGTTGGACACCATATGCTGTGGTGGCATCACTGCATGTGTTCTTTTCCTAAAACCACAATGATGCACACTGATACACACATGCAATGAACTCTAGCGGATCCAAGTGGTTTATGAAAAGAACACACATGCAATGACTCTAGTGGATCCATGTGGTTTATGAAAAGAACACACATGCAATGACTCTAGTTGTGGTTTATGAAAATAACACACATGCAATTACAGTGGTGGATCAATGTGGTTTATGAAAAGAACACACATGCAATGACTCTAGTTGTGGTTTATGAAAAGAACACACATGCAATGACACTGTTGGATCCATATGTGATTTAGGAAAAGGACACACATGCAATTACTCTAGGGGTGGTTTAGGAGAAGAACCCACATGCAATGACACTAGTGGATCCATATGCGGTTTATAAAAAGAACACACATTCAATGACATTGATGGATCCATGTGGTTTATGAAAAGAATACACATGCAATGACCCTAGTGGATCCATGTGGTTTATGAAAAGAACATATGCAATGATCTCTAGTGGATCCATGTGGTTTATGAATAGAACACACATGCCATGAACTCTAGTGTATCCATGTGGTTTATGAAAAGAACACACATGCCATGAACTCTAGTGTATCCATGTGGTTTATGAAAAGAACACACATGCAATGACTCTAGTTGTGGTTTATGAAAATAACACACATGCAATAACACTGGTGGATCAATGTGGTTTATGAAAAGAACACACATGCAATGAACACCGGTGGATCCATGTGGTTTCTGAAAAGAACACACATGCAATGACTATGGTAGATCCATATGTGATTTAGGAAAAGAACACACATGCAATGACTCTAGTGGTGGTTTAGGAGAACAACACACATGCAACGACTCTACTGGATCCATATGTGGTTTATAAAAAGAACACACATTCAATGACACTGGTGGATCCATGTGATTTATGAAAATAACACACATGCAATGACTCTAGTGGATCCATGTGGTTTATGAAAAGAACCCACATGCAATGAACTCAAGTGGATCCATGTGGTTTATGAAAAGAACACACATGTAATGAACTCTAGTGTATCCATATGGTTTATGAAAAGAACACACATGTTGTGGTGGCATCATTGCATGTGTTCTTTTCCTAAAACCACAATGATGCACACTAGTATACTCACACATATATCCAATTTGGTGTGGTTATGCAACATCTATCAAGTTAGTGGTAGAATGCATGCTGCAGTTGAATCCCAGCATGCTTCTAGGGTTCCTGGACATGGTTGGATACCACATGCTGGAGTGGCATCACTGCATATGTTCTTTTCTAAAACCACAATGATTCACTATGATACACACACATCCAATGAGGTGTGGTGATGCAGCATCTTTCAAGCTAGTGGTAGAATGCATGCTAATGTTGAATCCCAACATGCTGCCAAGGTTCCTGGACATGGTTGGACACCACATGCTGTGGTGGCATCAGTGCATGTGTTCTTTTCCTAAAACCACAATGATGCACACTGATACAAACAAACATGCAATGAGGTGTGGTGATGCAGCATCTTTCAAGCTGGTGGTAGAATGCATGTTGCAGTTGAATCCCAGCATGCTGCCAGGGTTCCTGGACATGTTTGGACACCACATGATGTGGTGGCAGTACTGCATGTGTTCTTTTCCTAAAACCACAATGATGCACACTGATACACACCCATGCAATGAGGTGTGGTGATGCAGCATCTTTCAAGCTGGTGGTAGAATGCATGCTACTGTTGAATCCCAACAGGATGCGAAGGTTCCTGGACATGGTTGAACACCACATGCTGTGGTGGCATCAGTGCACACTGATACACACACATGCAATGAACTCTACTGGATCCATGTGCTTTATGAAAAGAACACGCATGCAATTACTCGAGTGGATCCATGTGGTTTATGCAAAGAACACACATGCATTAATTCTAGTTGTGGTTTATGAAAAGAACACACATGCAATGACACTAGTGGATCGATGTGGTTTATTAAAAGAAAACACATGCAATGACTCTAGTTGTGGTTTATGAAAAGAACACACATGCAATGACACTGGTGGATACATGTGGTTTATGAAAAGAACACACATGCAATGACTCTTGTGGATCCATATGTGGTTTAGGAAAATAACACACATCCAATGACTCTAGTGGTAGTTTAGGAGAAGAACACACATGCAATGTCACGACTCGAACCTGTTAAGGTACAGATCCCTGTGTTTATAGTGCTAGTCTCTAGTTCGAATAGCTAGCACCCACAGTTTAAGATGTAATATCAAGAAACAGAGGTCATATTACATCGCATATCCAGGAATAAAAATAGTTCATTACAACTTACATAGCTCATATAACTATCTTATTACAAAGCAGGATATATAACTATAAAGCATGGAGTCCTTCATCTTCATGTGCCACGGGCAAACATGTTGGGTGCAGACTCGTAATCCCTACTCATCAAACTTCACTATCATCAAGTAATCCTGCAACATGATAAGTTACAGCCACAAGGGTCAATATGTTGAATGTATTGGCAAGTGAAACTTACACGATATATCATATACCACTATAACACTAGTATTTCCCTAGTGTACCTCCAACTTAACATAGCCACACTAGTACTTCCCCTATTGTGCCTCTAACTCAATGGTAACACTAGTACATCCCTAATGTACCGCTAACACAAAATGGTCACACTAGTACATCCCTAGTGTACCGCTAACTCAATGGTAACACTAGTACATCCCTAGTATACCGTTAACACAAAATGGCCACACTAGTATATCCCTAGTGTGCCGCTAACTCAATGGTAACACTAGTACATTCCTAGTGTACCCTACACTGACTTGGTCACACTAGTACTTCCCTAGTGTACCCTTCTAAATCATTGCTCCAAGACTACACACTCATCCATCGAGACAACCCATTTATAAAGCCGTTTTCATCATACCATGCATAATATAAAAATATCACTAACGCATAATAGAAATAATAAGAAATTTGATGAGACCAAAGTATCACTTGCCTCGATAGTAGTATAATTATGTACACTTCTTGAATTTTCAAACGCCACACTCCGCAAAATCTACAATATCAGAATCATACAATATGCACACTCTCAGTATCACATGCAACACAAAAACAATGCAAGGTATGCCAAAATGCCATATGATATTTTTCCAATGTACAAATTATTATAAAAAGGTTCTGAATATTACTAAATGTTTTCTGAATATTTTATGTATGCAATATGCCAAATGTAACAATTGGTGTAAATAGATTCTTTAATAGCATTTTTTATTACTAAAAAAGGTCAAATTTGTTAAACAATTGCTACAACATTCTACTTACACATATATATATTTTTAATTTGGTCTTACTGGACATAGGGTTCAAAATACAACTAAGTGCCAAAGGATTCACTCAAAAATAATTTATAGAACATGTTTTATAGCCAAATTACTCTACAAATGGTTCTGTATAAAAACTGATTTTAACATATGCAAAAGTACCAAATTAATGTTGCATTGTGTTCTCGTTTTTGTGAATCCATAGACATATTATTTGCTAAATTTGGATTAACAGATCATAAGATATGAATTTTCTAAGATTGGAGAAATTTCTGTCCAAATATTCGAAAATAGAAAAGGATTGACAAGTGGCAGACTGTGGTTGGAGGATACCCCTTCATTAAGTGATCTATTGGTGGTCCTTAGATTGAGATCAAACGGATCAGGTAGACTCACCGAAAAAGCTCGCCGGAAAGATCGTCGGAATGGCGGGCACAGGCTTGGCGTTGCCGTTCTCGTCGCTAGGAATGTGTTCAGAGTTGAAGAAGGCGTGGACGGTGTAGAGGACGTCGAGGCGGTGCTCGGAGACGTGATGGATAGCTCGTTCCTCTCTAGTGTTGGCGGAAATCCACGGCTGGAGTGACGTACGATGTCGGGCGGCGCCGTCAACTGCAACAAGAAGGTGAACCATGATGTCCTAGAGGTAGAAAACATCTAGAACAGTCCGCTGGTAGTAGGAATCGATGAGGGGCTTACCTAAAGTGACACAATCTAGCGATGAACTCTGGTTTTAGTCTGATCTTGGGATGGTCGGTATGTCATCTACATAGCTCCTCTGGAGAAAGTCTGAGAATGAAAATGATGGAGGAGAAAGAGGGGAAGATGATGCTCTCCTCGGTTCGTCCTTAGATAGGCTGTGGAGGGAGATCGGGAGACGTATGCCGACCGGTGGCATTCGGTTCACGACGTCGTTTTTAGAGAAATTAAGTCAGCAAAGTAGAAAGTTAATTGCCTGAACGGATTCTCCATTGGATTATAAAGATTTTTCGTGTTGATGGCGAGTCGTTTCGGAGTCTTGAATGCCCTAGAAGAGGAGGGGAAGAGGTGGAGCTTCCATGGCTATAACGTATGTTCTCCACCAGGAAGACAACCACCATGCTCGGTCAAATCTTATTTTTTCTTATTTCGAATCTTCTTTTTTTTCTGTTTTTCTATTTGTCCATGATTTGAATTACCAATTTAACTCAAACTTGCTCAGAATTTTTTTTGAGTAGAATAATAGTACAAATTTTATTAGAAATAGGACTTTTTGGTACTGTTTTATAATCCAAAATATTTACACTGAAAATATAAAGCTCATATGGGTTTTATTATATTTTCTTATTTCTTTTCCCCCTTCGCCTTATAAATTTCATAACATTTTTCTATAGCTCCAAATAGGATGAAACCAGTTTCTATGGTTTTATAATTCTGTCCTTTATCACAATATATCACTTAGGATTTATCTTTGCAAATTTTAAATATGGAATATATCCATAGTATTGTGTTGTTCTTATGTGGTAATCAATAAATAGGGTTTTAAGAGAAATGCTATTTCTCTTGAGGTTTAAAATACAAACATGCATGCTTCATGATTTGGGATTTTTAAAACATGCACATCGCTTCACAAACAAAAATAATTTTATTTGGATTGTGTTTTTGGAGATATTGCATTGAATTTCCAAAAGTTTTTGTTCCCTCTGAATTTCAACGGTTTGATTCTTTATTTTGTTTTAAGTTTTTCACATTTCAAAATTTGCAAAATTTTGGGATGTGATATGCAATGACTCTGGTGGATCCATATGTGGTTTAGGAGAAGAACACACATGTAATGACTCTAATGGATCCATATGTGTTTTAGAAACAGAACACACATTCAATGACACTGATGGATCCATGTGGTTTATCAAAAGAACACACATGCAATGACTCTAGTGGATCCATGTGTTTTATGAAAAGAACACACATGCAATGAACTCTAGTGGATCCATGTGGTTTATGAAAAGAACACACATGCAATGAACTCTAGTGGATCCATGTGGTTTATGAAAATAACACACATGCTGTGGTGGCATCACTGCTTGTGTTCTTTTCCTAAAAACACAATGATGCAGACTGATACACTCACACACACATCTGATAGCTGTGACATTCGACACATTTTTTATGGCTTTTATTGATGGTTTCCCCTGGATTTGATCGTTTTCTAGCTTTACCTAACGCTAATACTTCGGTAGCAAAGAAAACTTGGTTTTTAATGTGTGTTTCAGGTTCTAAACGTCATAAGAAGGTTTTAACTAGAGAAACACAATATTCGGGCGAAAACAAGCAAGTATCTCTTTGGAAGCACTTGAGGGGAGCATATAGAGGCTTTGACGAGCAACTATATGGCTGGAATATTTTTCCAGCCATATAGTTCTTGCCGTATAGCTACCGCGCCTCTGACTTGTCAAAAGGGACAACTTCCATGAAGAGGCCAGACGCAAAAACAGAACACAATAGCCACCATACCATCTAGAAGGGAGAAAGAAGAGATCCGGAGAAGAAGGGGAAGACGTTATTCATATCGCTCCACAATCTTCGACCTCCTAGCCAATACACCCCCATAGCCACTACTTGTACTTGAGAGAGAGAGAGAGATCTTCACCTTGCAAGACTAGGGTTTGAGATTGTTTCTTCCCATCTCGAATTATGTTGGATATTTTTCTATTCTTATTGTAGATCTCCACGGTAATATAAAGATGAATTCCCTTTATTTAATTATATCGATGATCTATTCTTCTCTCATGTGTGAGTAAGTTCCTTAGGCGTGGGAGATGTAGGGGATTGGTGAGATGTAATGTGCCTTCATATATTTTACATTAGTTTGTGATTGATTCTAATTACTATATTATGTGTGCTTGACTATATGTGGGATGCCTAATGCTTGTTGTCCAATTAAGGGCTAGACAACATGATGCTTTGTTCTACATAGATAGGATCTTGTTCGGTAGCAGACCGGCGACCCCCGGGTGACACGAGGATATCAATGGAAAACTAGTAGGCTCGAGGATAATGAGGAACCACTGTGCTTATTGCATTAGTCCGATCCAAGGAGCTTAATCGCTAAACGACCTGAAGGGTCTTAATCGTCTAGTGTTGGACCATGGTTTTGGTAACAGGCTAGTAGGATTATTGAAGTTGGGATGAAATCTACCAAGAGGAGTTCCGGCTAATTATGGGTTGCTCTCCTACACATATACTTATAAGATTATAATTGTTACATTTATCATTCGTCCACTTTGCACAGTCACTATCACCATGAACTGAATCTCCCCGTGCCTTCTTTTGCAATCTGCAGAGAACAACAAACAACCAAGTCGTTCTTTACTTTTATGCTTTATATTTCTGAAGTTTACATTTTAGTTCTATTTAAATACATTTCATTTAATCAAAACCCCATTCTTATTTCAACACTAGCAGTCAATTCACTCGAAGACCTGTGACAACTTCAGGTGTGACAGAGACTTCACCCATAAACACTTACCTTTGGGCTCCCTGTAGGATTGATATCTATACTTCGAAACTAGCTACAAACTATCTATGCACTTGCAGACATCAAGCTATTTTCTAGCACCGTTGCTGGGGAGCTAAGCGCTAAGTGTTTGTCTTTTGACATTTCAGGTGTTGCTACTACAAAATGTTCTCCCTAGGATACAAAGGGTCTACACGCTCTGGTAGGACCTATCTACCAGATTATATTGAGCGCGTGCCTTCTCAAAGGCGTGAAGAAATTATTGAAAAATTTTAAGATCAAATAAAGTTGAAGTTGAAAACCTGAGTGATATTGTGGAAATCATGTCTATTTACAGGACAACTCCCATGAAACCTGAGAAAACTCTCAGAGAATACAGTGCCCCAAGTTCTGAATTTCTTAAACAACCAATAGAATTCCCTAATCCTGGAGTTAGAGATTATCGATTTGATGGTGGAATTATTAAAATTTTGCAGGAAAAAGCTTTCAGTGGAAGGGAAGATGAAGACCTGGGAATATTAGAGAGTTCGATGATGTGATAACATTGCTTGGACCAAAAGGTTTGCCAAGAGACTTCTCTTGTCTAAAATTATTTCGTTGGTCTCTTAAAGGTAAAGCTCTAGACTTGTTATATTCTCTCCCTCACCATTACATTAAATGTTGGGAAAACTACATTGTTAAATTCATAAACAGGTTTAATCCTTTTAAAAAGGTAACTGAACTAAGAAAGAATATAGGCAACTTTAGTCAGAACGTGGGAGAAAGCTACCCACAAGCCTGGGATAGATTCTTTGGAATGATCAATAGCATTCCCAATCATGGCTATTCTGAATCGACTATTTGCCATTTATTTTACCATGGTCTTAATACTCAATGTAGAGAGTTGCTTGACTTCTCGACAGGAGGATCGATAAATACTTTAACTATTAAAGAATGTTTGGAATTAATGTTTACTAGGGATAAGAATGATTCTTTATATAATCCTGATTTTGGCACTAAGCTAGAAAAAGGGATACTTCGGATAACTCCTGATCTTATGCCTGAAGTACGCAAAACAATGAAAGAAAAGGGTATACCTTCTGAACTTGTTAAGGAAAACAAAGTAGATTTGTTACAAGTTTTAACTGAAGAAGATGAAACTAGAAATTTTTTCAAGAATTAAAACATCGACAAGCAAAATCTCATAATAACCTGCATAAGCACTTTCAAAAACACAAAAAGATTTTGGCGGAACTCACGAAAAATTATGATGAGATTGGCCAAGAGATAAAATTATTTCACAAGTATCTTAGTATGATTGAGACCTAGTGTGAACAAATAGCATCTGGTTATCAATTTTTTCTTCGAGATGATAAAGACACTCCTGTTTCTACTAATGTTGTCACAAGAAGAGGTGTAGTTGTTACAGGACCATTAGGACCACCGGAATATGAAGCTGAAAAAGAGCGAAAGGAAAAAGTCTTGCTCGAATAAAGCCAAGAAGATGATACATTGGTGGGTCCTCAAGATGAAACTGAAATACAAGATCAAACCAAGGAGGACCAAAGTGATGCACATGATGACCATTATGACTCTGATGCAGAGACAGTTGATCCAAGAGAAGAAAAAGAGATAAGCAAGGAAGATGAAGTTGTTGTAGTAGAAAAGAAGAAAAGCAATAAGCAACAACAAAAGAGCCTGACCCCCAAGGTAAAATACGAGATTATAAGTCAGGCAGGAAAAAGCTTCCTTACCTAGATCAAAAAAGAAAGCACCAGATCAGGTAATTTATAATTATTTTACAAAGGCACTTAGTGACCTTTGTTTGGAAATTCCGTTTGTGGATGCAATCAAAGTTCCTACCTATTCTAAATTCCTCCATGATATTCTTAGTAGAAAGAAAGAAATAACTGAAACTGTTGCCATGGTAACTAGTTATCCTGCTAATGGGAAGCTGTTGTCTAACTCTGGAGATCCCGGAATACCAACTATTTCATGCTCAGTAGGTAAAACTGATATTCAAAATGCCTTGTGTGACCTAGGAGCAGGAGTTAGTGTAATGCCATACTCCCTCTATAAAAGGTTAGGATTACGGGAGTATTCTCCTACTACTATCACTTTAGAGATGGTTGGTAAGTCCACTAAACAAGCCGTTGGTATGATTGAGGATGTTCTACTTAGAATAGATGAGCATGTTATTCCCACTGATTTTATTATTCTTGAGATGCCTGAAGATGAAAAATTATCCATAATACTTGGAAGACCTTTCCTTGGTACTGCAGGGGCATCAGTTGATTGTGCTGAAGGAAAGACAATCTTCAATGTTATGATGTTGAAATCATCTGGTATTTTCCAAAGAAGCTAGAAGCAGGAGAAAGATATATTCCACCGGCAAAACGAGTTCATGTGGTAAGTGCCTTTGATAAGGGGCAACCCAAGGTAAGAATTCGAGAACAGAGAAGAGGTTGAGTTACTCAACCATTTTTAATAAAATGCTTAATGGGAGTCAACCCATCTCATAAATACAATAAACTGAGAATAAAAAGTGCATCGCATTCCTACCACTTTTTCACAGACATTCTTGCGGAAGCGCACCCGTGAAGATGTAGTTGTCAAAAAGTAGTAGAAACATTGATTGAATGAGTATAGAATAAGAATGAAAATAAAAGTTTGAGCTTTTCATCTACAGAAGCTAAAATTTTGCTCTTAATACGCTAATGTTGGTCGACAGTTTCTACTATCAATTTTCTGTAAAAAATAAGGTGTTTTGCTAAGTTTTGGGATAAGAAGGTATTCTCGAAGAAATAATTTTTTTTGATGACTACTGGTGGTTTAACGACCAACTATACGGAGGGAATAAAAATTTCAGCCATATAGCTCCGGTCGTATAGATATCTTTGCCATCAACAAATTTTTCTCGAAGACACAGAGAATTTAACGACCAACTATAAGGCAGGAATAAAAATTCCGGCCATATAGCTCCGGTCGTATAGATATCGATGCCTCCGTAGAAAATCTTCTGAAAAGTACTGAGAATTTAGCGACCAACTATATGGCGGGAATAAAAATTCCGGCCATATAGCTCCGGTTGTATAGATATCAATGCCTCTCTTATATATTTATCCCGAAGGTACTAAGAGTTTAATGACCAACTATACGGCAGGAATAAAAATTCTAGTCGTATAGATATCGATGCCTCTCTTAGAAATTTATCCCAAAGGTACTGAGAGTTTAACGACCAACTATATGGCGAGAATAAAAATTCTGGCCGTATAGTTCCGGTCGTATAGATATCGATGCTTGTTTTAGAAATTTATCTCGAGGGTACAGCCGGTGATCCCACCATATAGTTGCGTCCGTATAGCTGTTTTCTGTGTAAAGAAACCCTAGTTGGCAGAGCCGCCGGAACTATACATGCGGAACAACATCACCCGCTTGTATAGTTTTGGCCGTATAGTTTGGTGCGACCACAAAATCGGACTGGGGCAGCTAGGTCTCTCAACCCTCCTCATTATTTCTCTCATATTGTCTCTCCAAACCTCTCAAAATCCACCTAGAACTCTTGATTCTTCGTGGATTTCATTCGTTTGAGTAGGGGAATCAACAGATCGGTATGTTTCTCTCACTATCCATGCTTTATTTTTTGATTTCCATGGTTGAAACTCTCACATTGATCTAGTGGATGAACTCAATCTTATTTTGTTTTTCCTATTGATTTCTCACGTTAGGATTGAATTTTTCCATGTAGGATCGTTCATATATCATGTAGAAATTCAATGCCTAAGGTTTTATGGTGATTTTTTTAGTGCATCACAATGAACAAAATCGGTAACCTCTTTCGTTCGAGCAAGCGCCAACAGGGTGAGGGCTCAGGCTAGGGGTCCCGAGCCGAGCGCAACCCCAAGTTGGCCATGGTTTCATCGAGGAGGGTGCTGCCCACACATTGGGCCGACCATAGCTTTCTCACCATGGCGGGGTTGAAGGCGGACTTCAACCTCATGTGTAACAAGATGGGGTTGATAGTACTTGGCTTCGCAAGCCACGACACCTACACCAAGCTTACCCATGAGTTCCTTGCCTCCTTCTACGATGACCATAGGGAGAAAGGTAATATGTGCACGGTAAGCTTCACCATGAACCGACAACACTATGAAATAAATTTTGAACAATTTTGCAATGCTTTCGGCTTCCCCCATGTTGGGGAGCCAACTATTACTAATATCTATAGCGTCACAAGCAGAGAAACTTGGGAGGCTATTTATGTTAATGGTGGCACCAACTTCTACCAGAAGAAGATGTCCACCATTCAAAACCCAACCATCCGCTACTATGCCTTATTCCTCGCCAACACACTACTACGGAGAAGTGATACCAGTTCCATGGCCAATGCGCACATGGCAATGATCACCAAGGCTCTCTTTCCCACTGCGTCGCAAAGCCCCAATCCCCCAGCTCTTTCACACTCCTCTCTTTCCTACTAATACACTCGCACACACATCCAATGAGGTGTGGTGATGCAGCATCTTTCAAGCTGGTTGTACAATGCATGCTGAAGCTGAATCCTAGCATGTTGCTAGGGTTCCTGGACATGGTTGGACACCACATGCTGGAGTGTCATAACTGCATATGTTCTTTTCAAAACCACAATGATGCACACTGATACACACACATCTAATGAGGTGTGGTGATGCAACATCTTTCAAGTTGGTGATAGAATGCATGCTATAGTTGAATCCCAGCATGCTGCCGGGGTTCATAGACATGGTTGCACACCACATGCTAAAGTGGCATCACTGCATGTGTTTTTCCTAAAACCACAGTGATGCACACTGATACACATAGACACACATCCCATGAACTCTAGTGGATCCATGTGGTTTATGAAAACAATACACATGCAATGAACTCTAGTGGATGCATGTGGTTTATGAAAAGAACACACATGATATGGTGGCATCACCGCATGTGTTCTTTTTCTAAAACCACAATTATGCACACTGATACACTCACACACACATCCAATGATGTGTGGTGATGCAGCATCTTTTCAAGCTGGTGGTAGAATGCATGCTGCAATTGAATCCCACCATGCTACCAGGGTTCTTGGACATGGTTGGACACCACATGCTCAAGTGGCATCACTGCATATATTCTTTTCCAAAACCACAATGATGCACACTCATACACTCACACACACATCCAATGGGGTGCGGTGATGCAGCATCTTTCAAGCTGGTGGTAGAATGCATGCTGAAATTGAATCCCAGCATGCTGCCAGGGTTCCTGGACATCGTTGGACACCACATGCTATGGTGGCATCACTCCATGTGTTCTTTTCCTAAAACCACAATGATGCACACTGATACACACTGATACATTGCAAATGTATCTATAATTTTTGATGCTCCATGCTTGGTTTTATCCACTTTCTTGTGTTTTGTCCATACTTTGGAGTACTTTTCATATGATTTCTTGGACTAACCTATTAACAAGAGCCACAGTGCCAATTGCCTGTTTTCTGCTGTTTTTGGTTCCAGGAAAGTCAGAAAATGAATATTCTCGGAATTGGACGGGACAAAAGCCAAAGTGCCTATTTTTCCAGAAGACTCCAGGAGCTAGAATACGAGACGGAGAAGAGCCTGGGGCTAGCCACACCACCCCTAGGCGCGGGCTGGGCCTAGCCGTGCCAGGGCATGGTGTGGGCCCCCCAGGCATCCCCTCGGTCTCCCTCTTCGCCTATAAGAAGCCTTCTGACCTAAAAACTCCGTGGGGTTCGACGTTTTTCCAGAAGGAGTTCCGCTCCGCCGCCACCACCAGATTCCACAGCTTGACACCGAAACTCCGTTCGGCACCTGCCGGACGGGAATTGGAGGAGATCATCGCCATCATCATCACCATCGCTTCTCCATCGACCATCCATGTTTCCCCCATCTATGAGTGAGTAATCCCCCGCTGTAGGCTATGGGGATGGTAGGGATTAGATGAGATCATTCATGTAATGGCATCAGATTGTTAGGGCATGGTGCCTAGTATCTTTTATTAGTGCTTTATGACTTTGTTGTGACTTGTTATGCTTAATGCTTGTCACTAGGGCCCGAGTGCCATGATCTCAGATCTGAACATGTTATTGATTCATTATGATAGTATTGTTTATGGTCTTATCTGCAAGTTGTATACACACGTTGTTGTCTGGAACCAATGGCCCTGAAGTGACAGAAATCAGGATAACCGGATGGAATGGCTTTGATGTGAGGATCACATGTGTTCATGGAGTGTTAATGCTTTGCTCCGGTGCTCTATTAAAAGGAACACCTTAATTGCCAGTAGTTCCCTTGAGGCCCCGCTGCAAGCAATTTGGCAGGACAAAAGATCTTTGTGCAAGTTCTCATTATGCACGTATGACTATATATGGAACACATGCCTAGGATTATCTAGTACTTGGATGCTTTATCTTATTTATCTGCAATTGCCCTATGTTCTGATTGCTTTGTGAATTGTCTTGTCCATCCCTATACCTACCGCACTCGAATCCCACTATTTACTGCTATTGTTACGGTTGTATTTACTTTACTACTGCGGCTACTTTACCATTGCTACTATAAAACTATTGCTACTGATAAACTGCTGTGAGCAAGATTGTTTCCAGGTGCAGCTGAATTGACAACTCAGTTGTTAAGGCTTATAAATATTCTTTGGCTCCCCTTGTGTCGAATCAATAAATTGGGTTTCACTTCCCTCGAAAATACTGCGATACACCCCCTATACTTGTGGGTCATCAAGACTATTTTCTAGCGCCGTTGCCGGGGAGCATAGTTTTATTTATCAAGTCCACTTGGAATCACTATTGTTCAAGCTAAGTTTATTTTCGCCTTGTTTTCTTGTTTCTTTATCAAAAATACAAAAAAAAGCAGTTCCTACTCTAGTTGTTATTTTTGTTGGTCTGTTATTGTCTTGCTTTATCATGCTTGTTGTCAATGGTTGGTTTATTTGAAACTGAATCCTATTGGCAAGGTGGGTTCATGGAAGATCAAAAATATTATTATAAGGAACACTGCTTGTCACAAAAAGGGAAACACTTATGGGAACAAATTGATAAATTGTATACCATTGCTAGAAACGTGTGCTCTACTTATAATGTTACTTATTGCTGTGATGAATCTTGTTGCAGAAAGAGGTATAAACACCTCCCTTTTCAATGTGAGTATAATGATAATGATACCATATATTCTTATGCTAAAGGAATATATGACTTTTATGATGCGGAACAAATTGAAGAATTTATTGCTTGGAAGGGTGCTTTTGAACTTGCTAGTTTGCTTGAAAATATTGATGATTCACCTTACAAATATGAGGTTTATGGTATACTTAAATTTTGCTTTGATAATTACAAGGATGAAAATAACTATATTCTTGAATATTTTAATAGATGCTTTCCACAAATGGAAGAGACTAATGCCTTGCAGGATCCTATGGAAGAAGAAATTGCTGAACCTGAATTCCCCTTAGATGAAAAATAGGAGGAGAGTGATGAACAAAAGGAGGAAGAATGGATTAGCTACCCATGTCTACCTTCTAATGAGAGTAACGCTTTATCCCTTACATTATTTAATTGTCCTCCATGCTTACTAAAGGAGGATGAATGTTATGTTCCTGAGGATTCTTTTGAAAATGTTTATAATAAAGCTCTAGTGCTTGTAGATCATGAAAAGCATGCTTTATGTGATAGTTATATTGTTGAGTTTATTCATGAGGCTACTGAAAATTACTATGAGAGAGGAAAATATGGTTGTACAAGTTTTCATGGTATTGAAACACCTCTCTATGTGCTGAAAGTTTTGAAGTTACTCTTGTTTTATCTTCCTATGCCTGTCACTTTGTTCCTTGCGAATTTATTTGCATACATGATTCCTATGCATAGGAAGTGGGTTAGACTTAAATGTGTTTTGAATTTGCTTCTTGATGCTCTCTTTTACTTCAACTCTTATTTCTTATGTGAGCATCCTCTCAAACTTTCATGCCTGAAGATGATAATATGTCTATTATTCTTGGGAGACCTTTTCTTAATACTGCAGGAGCTGTTATTAATTGTAATCAAGGAAAGGTGATTTTCAATGTGAATGACAAGAAACATACTGTCTATTTCCCCAAGAAGGTTGAAAGAACTTATAGTTTGAATTCAATTGAACATGTTGAGGGTATTCAAGTTGGAGAAATATATTGTCCCATACCAAGAGAAAAAATTGAAACTATTATGATTGGGACCATTGCTATCAAGGTTGAGGTAACATAATCATTAGTGGAATACAAAGTTTTGTCTCATATGGAATTGTTTTGGTAGCAAGACCTGATCAACCTTGTTAACAGAAGGATTTCAATGAACAAAACAATGTTTTCACTATGATTATCTCCGCTTACTTCTATTCTATCCATTTTTGTTTTTGCTTACGCCTAACTTAAAGGCGTTAAAGGAAAGTACTTATTGGGAGATAATCCAAAAGTTTTAGATGAGTCTTGGAAGCTATTACTTCAGTAATAACCTCTCCTTATCCTTTTTATTTGCTTTTTGTGCCAAGAGTAACCTCTAATGAGAGAGAAGTAATGATTGGGAAAGTTGCTGTCCCGATATAGATTTCGGTGCTTCACCGTTAAAATTAGTGCAAAATCTCTGAACGTCTTTTTGAGGCGTGAATTTTTGTGCTTCTGACCCAGGTCGTTATCTAACTTTTGTTAATTCAACACTTTTTGATTTGAGCAACAGAAGGTTTTCGAAAAAAATCGTCTTTACCTGCTGGTCTGTTTTGACAGATTTCTGCCATTTTCTGCATTTGCTTCTTGTTGGTTCCTTTTTGAGTTCTTTTTGGGAATTGAGCTTTTTGAGGGAAGTACTTCAGTAGCTAGTGTTTTAATATAAGTTTTAGTGGAGTTGGAACTGAACCTAAAGACTTATTATCTTCAGTGCACTAATGTTGCTAATAAAGATTGTGTGAAGTTTTGTATGAAGGAAAAATTTCAGGTGTATGGAAGGAATGAGTAATGAGATGAAGATGGACTAAAGCTCAAGTTTGGGGATGCCATGCGTGTCACCCCAAGAAATATCCAAGAAGTACAAGCATCAAATCTTGGAGATGCCCAAGGCATCCCCTTCTTCATCAACAAAAACTCCAGGTTTCTTCCAAACGCTTCATTTTTATTGTTTCATGCACAGTTGTTTTGTTCTTGGAGCGTCTTCTTTTTCATTTTGGTTTTCGTTTGCTTGGTTTGCTTAGTTTGCTGAATAAATTGGTTGGACCCCCCTCTTTCATGCATTGGTGTTCAAATAGTTTGGTTTGGAAAAGAATAGGAAAGCTCATGCTTAAATGGTAAAGAGAGCTTGTTTTTGACTATGGCCTATGCTTTGTCATGCCATGCTCGATATGTTTTGGATTTATGCTTAGTATTCTTTGTTGTAGCATGACTTGTTATAAACAATTGAGATTGCTTAATGTGCCTTGGATGAATCATGCGTTGTTTTAGCATATTAAAGCATAAGTATAGTGGTATTCTCCTTTGATGCTTTATTTGGGTTGACTTGGCGCATGCTCACACCATGTTATGACTATCTCAAGTCACCATAAGCCTTTATGATCCTTTCGTTTTCAACTTGTAGTATCACTTTATGCTTTGATCAATGATGTTTTGTCGCTCTGCATGATTATGGCCATTATTGCTCTCTCGTCTGTCGCTCCCTTACTATTGCTAGCCTTCACTTACACTGAGTATGTTTTACTCAAGTTTCCAACTCCCTAAACCAAATATTTCCAAAGTATCCACCATACCTACCTATTAGCATCATTTGCTACTTCCGTGCATATTCAATATGCCTTGTTTTCTTCCGAATAAAATGATTGCTTCTATGAGAAAGTTAGTTAGTAAAGCTCTCACGAACATGATGGCACACTTTATTTCCTGCACTTAATAAACCTGAACCATTGTGACTCTCCATGAAAGTCATATGCTTGCAAATTATAGGCTGGGGATTAGCAGAATCGTGCTGTCACGGGGAACGCTTTCAACACTTGTAAATATATACCCAGTTGATACCTTGCTCTTTTGTTTGCGGATGTCGCCGGTGTGAAATAAAAGGGGAGCTTGTAAGTCCATGGAGTTATGTATGTGTGTTAGAAACGCTGGGTCATTGGTCTAATCCATGCTGACATGGTGGAAACCTGCAGCGTAACCATAATGATATCTATGAAGCATTCTTCTTATAAAAAAGAGAGAGATAGCTATTGAGAAAACGAAAAAAGGAGATTTATGAAAAGAGGAAAGAGAGAAAAAAGCACCATTTTCCCATGGTAAATAAGAAGATTGCTGAGATACTCATTGTTTGCTTGCCTTGTCATTTTGATATGGGGATTCTTCCGTATCATTGGGCAAGGGGTACCTCGTTGGCGGTTCTCTATGATACGCATATACTTATGATGACAAAAACTTACCGGTAACTAAAGTTGAGTAGCATGAGGAGCGGCCCTCGTACTCAAGGGACTTGGGATTTTCAGTTTATAGTCTGTCAAGCATATAACTCAGATTGGACCTCACTTTCACCTTAACCACATTAAAGATGCTTATGATAGGGGCAATGAGAGATCAAAGCTAATGAGTACCATACTTTCAGCATTTGGAAGCCTTTCAAACTTTTCAAAACTTGTTCATTTCCTTGTTGAGTCTCCACAGATTCTATGAGCACTTTCTTGAGAGCATAGTGGCCATTCTTAGTTCTATGTGCATTGTCCCAAGACTAGTTGATTGATGCATAACTTGATATTGCTTGTTTTAAACTATTTGTATCTAGTCACTCTTATGAACTTTGAAGGTGTCCTATGCATTTATATTTGCTACTCTATTGAGGGACAAGCTGAATACTATTATGCTATTTTTTCTTTATGTGAAACAAACAAACGTCTTGCAAAGCATTGTTATTCATGAATCTTTTGTTTGTGCCTTCTCATGTTGCATCATAAGTTTCTTTGTCTTATTGCTAGAACTTTGTCTTTCATGTTATGATTGAAGTACTATGATCCCAGCTTGAATGTTTTGCAAATACTTGGATCAAGTTTATGAAGGTGGATGTCACCTTAAAAATTATTCTTTCTTTTTTATCACTTACCTACTCGAGGACGAGCAAGAGTTAAGCTTGGGGATGTTGATACATTGCAAATGTATCTATAATTTTTGATGCTCCATGCTTGGTTTTATCCACTTTCTTGTGTTTTGTCCACACTTTGGAGTACTTTTCATATGATTTATTGGACTAACCTATTAACAAGAGCCACAATTTCTGCTTTTTTGGTTCCTGTTTTTGGAAAGTCGAAATGAATATTCTCGGAATTGGATGGGACAAAATCCAAAGTGCCTATTTTTCGAGAAGACTCCAGGAGCCAGAATACGAGACGGAGAAGAGCCAGGGGCTAGCCACACCACCCCCAGGCGTGGGCTGGGCCTGGCCGCGCCAGGGCATGGTGTGGGCGCCCCAGGCATCCCCTCAGTCTCCCTCTTCGCCTATAAGAAGCCTTCTGACCTAAAAACTCCGTGGGGTTCGACGTTTTTCCAGAAGGAGTTCCGCTCTGCCGCCACCACCAGATTCCATGAAACAGCACCAGAAACTCCGTCGGCACCTCACGACGGGAATTGAGGAGATCATCGCCATCATCATCACCATCGCTTCTCCATCGACCATCCATGTTTCCCCCATCTATGAGTGAGTAATCCCCCGCTGTAGGCTATGGGGATGTTAGGGATTGGATGAGATCGTTCATGTAATGGCCTCAGATTTTTAGGGCATGGTGCCTAGTATCTTTTATTAGTGCTTTATTACTTTGTTGCGACTTGTTATGCTTAATGCTTGTCACTAGGGCCCGAGTGTCATGATCTCAGATCTGAACATGTTATTGATTCATTATGATAGTATTGAAGGAAATATTCCCTGAGAGGCAATAATAAAGTTGTTATTATGTATTCCTTATATATGATAGATGTTTATTTTGCATGATAGAATTGTATTGATCAGAAACATCAATACATGTGTGTTTAATAAACAAAAAGGGTTCCTAGTTATGCCTCTCTTATAGACTAGCTTGTTGATTAACAAGATGATCAAGGTTTCCTGATCATGGACATTGGATGTTGTTAATAACAAGGTCACACCATTGGTGGAATGATGTGATGAACATTCATCCGAAGTATAGCATTACGATCAAGTCATTATGTTTATATTGCTATAACATCATACGAAGTAATCTTTATCCTTAGACCATGAGATCATGTTAATTGCTAACACCTAAAGAGTATCTTGATAACGTCACACCATAATAGGGTGACTATAAAGATGGGTTCAGTGCTAAGAAGGTGTTATGTTGAGGCTCATGGATCAAGAGTGGAATTTGTCAATCCCGATGACGGATAGATATACTCTGGGACCTCTCGGTGATATCACATTGAGATAGCTTGCAAGCAAGTGATGTGTTCACGAGAATGTTATATCGCAGGAACGAGAAAAGAGTGCATGTCGGTAACGAGATCAAACTAGGTATTTGGATACCGATGATCGAATCTCGGACATGTATTATATCATGAGACAAAGGGATTAAATTACAAGTGTTAAAGGTTCTCACGATCACAGAAGTCATCATTGAATATGCAGGAGTCAGTATGGATCTCCAGGTCACGCTTCTGACTATTGATCTGAGAGGAGTCTCAATCATGTCTGCATTATTCACGAACTGTAGGGTGACACACTTAAGAGTTACCGGACACCATTTTGGAGCACATATGTTTTAGACGAAAGAATTGCAAAGCGTAGGAATTGTTTCGATAGAAACCGGAAATTGTTTTGGGTGAAATTGCAGAAAGTGGTTCTGCATGTGATATTGAAATATTGCAAGGGGTTATATGTGAATGTTTGTTAATTAAAGTAATTAACAAAATTCTAAATAAATTTAATAAAAGAGTTTTATTAAATGAGAGAGCATTAAACTTGGAGAATTTTAATGCATTTAAAGTGGGGACTTTAAAAGGGAATGTGAAGAGGCATTTTAATGTGGAGGGGTTACCACCACATGAATGGGCGAGGTGAGGGGTCACCGCCCCATGCGCCGGCCATGGAGAGGAGGGGCACCCCTGCCTCCTATAAAAGGCCCTCCTCCTCCTTCTTCCACACACCTCCTTGTGAAGGATCTCTCTCCCCCTCTAGAATTATTCCCCCATGGTCTCAGATTAGCGAGATACATGTTCCCGATGGCATTTAAATGCGGAAGGAGTTGCGCTCACTGGATTGCTGGAGCGAGGAGGTGGAGGTTGTCCGGTTGAGGAACGTGTGTGCTTGAGTTGCGGCGCTCGGACTTCCTCACGATCTTGAGATTGGCAAGTGTACGACTACATCAACCACGAGTTCCTACTCGTTAACAAAACTCGTTGTCTTCGAGGGTAAGTTCTTGTTGGATGTATGTCCACCCGTTGCTTTGTACCTAGTAGATAGATCTTGGCGTGTAGTTCTCATCGTAGGAAATTTTTTGTTTTCTATGCTGCGGACCCAACAAAGGGTATCGAGCCTGATCTATGCGTAGGTGCTTTGCACGGGTAGTACACATATGTTTATATGTGGGCGATGATGATCATGTTATTGCATCTTCTATGTATTTTGGATATTGGTGGCATAGTGGGATGAAGCGGCCCAGACCAACCTTACATGTCATCGTACATGAGACCGGTTCCACGACTAACATGCAACTTGTTTTGCATAAGTGGCTGGCGGGTGTCTGTCTCTCCTACTATAGTCAATATCTGATTTACAACGAGTTGCTAATAACTTGGTTATCCTCATTGTGGTTCATGTTCGTAGGTGAGAACGGTTCTATCTCTGAAAGCCCTAAGCCACGTAAAACATGCAATTGATAAATTAGAGGCATCTAGTTTAGATCGTTGCTGGGCTAGTGTATTGATATGGTATTGTTGTAAGTAGATGTATGATAGATACTCTTACAACACATTCAACGTGTAAGTTCCATAGACCTTGGCCTTACACACAAAGGAATGATAGAGATCATACCACGATGCAAATGATAGAGATCAAATCCGTGGACCATATCATCTCACTTTACACATTAGATGTTAGCATCTTATACTGCTAGTTTGGCACTTTTGGTGGCATTGTAAGATGATCCCTCATTTAGATATCAAGATAAAATGTGTTCTTCCTTGAGTATGCACCGTTCTATGGATTGTGTTTTGAGACATCACGTGATGATCGGGTGTACTCGACTCTACGCTTTCATACAACGGGTGTAAGACAGTTTTACACATGCGAGTACTAAGGTTCTTACTTGGTGAGCCTAGCATGTACAGACATGGCCTCAGAACACGGACCGAAAGGTTAAGCATGAGTCATATAGTTGATATGATGCCCATATAGATGCTCGCCTTTGAAGCTACACCAACTCACGTGATGATCGGACTTGGTGTAGTGGATTTGGTTCATGTAATCACCAAAAAGGACACGAGGGATGTCGTTTTTGAGTGGGAGTTCATTAGTAATTTGGATTAGTTGAACTCAATCTATCATAAACTTAGTCTAAATAAACTTTACAAATTCTGTTGTAGATGGCACCGCCTGCTTTTAATTTCAATGTGTTCATGGAGAAAGAGAAACTTGCTGCGAATGGTAGCAACTTCACCAACTGGGCTATGAATTTGAGGATTCTCCTCACTACTGCACAAAAGCAATATGTGCTAGATGCGCTGCTAGGCCCCCACCAGCTCCTGATGCCCCTGACAAGGAAAAGAATGTCTATGTGACTTGTCAGGAGGACCACAACTTAGTTCATTGCGGCATACTGTATGGGCTAGAGCCAGAACTTCGAAAGCGTTTCGAAAATGGCAATGCCTTTGATACCATGGGAGAATTGAAAATGATTTTCGATACCCATGCTGCCATAGAGAGTTATAATGCTACTGAAAAGTTCTTTAGCTGCATGATGGAGGAGAACAACTCCGTTAGTGAGCATGTACTCAAAATGTCTGGGTACGCCGATAAGCTTGTGTCCTTGGGAATAACGATTCCCATTGACTTGGGCATACATCATGTTCTCCAATCTCTGCCACCTAGCTACAAGAGCTTCGTGATGAACTATAATAGGGGCATGAAGAAGACTCTTCCCAGCTCACAATGCTTAAGACTACAGAAGTGGAGATTAGGAAAGAACATCAAGTGTTGATGATCAATAGGACCACCGGTTTCAAGAAGGACATGAAAGGCAAGCACAAGGGAAAGAAGGGTGGCAAATCTGTTGCGCTACCGAAAGAAACCCCGAGCTGGCCCTAAGTCCGACAATCGAAAGTGCTACTATTGCAAGGGATGGCCATTAAGCATAATCGCCCAAGTATTTGGTGGACAAGAAGTTCGGCAAGGCAAACAAAGGTATATATGATATACATGTTATTGATGTGTACTTGACTAGTACTCGCACTAGCACCTGGGTATTTGATACGGGATCGGTTGCTAATATATGTAACTCGATTTAGGGGCTGCGGAACAAGTGACAACTAGCAAGGGATGAGGTCACAATGTGGGTCGGGAATGGATCAAGAGTTGATGTGATCGCCGTCGGAACGCTGCCTCTCCATATGCAATCGGGATTAGTTATAAACCTGAATAATTGTTATTTGGTGCCTGCACTTAGCATGAACATTGTATCCGGATCGTGTTTGATGCACAGTGGTTATTTGTTTAAATCTGAAAACAATGGTTGTTCGATTTATATGGATAATATCTTTTATGGTCATGCACCTGTGTTGAATGGTTTATTTCTGATGGATCTCGATAGTAATATTATGCACATTCATAATGTTAATGCTAAAGAGATTAAACTTGATGATGATATATCTGCATATATGTGGCACTGCCGTCTAGGTCATATTGGCGTTAAACGCATGAAGAAACTCCATTCTGATGGACTTTTGGAATCACTTGATTTTGAATCATTTGATACATGTGAGCCATGCCTTATGGGCAAGATGACTAGAACGTCGTTTTCCGGTTCAATGGAACTGGCGACAGATTTATTGGAAATCATACATACTGATGTGTGTGGACCAATGAATGTGTCGGCGCGAGGTGGATATCGTTATTTTGTTACTTTCACGGATGATTTGAGTAGATACGGGTATATCTATTTGATGAAACACAAGTCTGAAACTTTTGAAAAGTTGAAGGAATTTCAGAATGAAGTGGAAAATCATCGTAATAGAAAGATCAAATTTCTACGGTCTGGCCGTGGAGGAGAGTATCTAAGTTATGATTTTAGCACACACATGAAAGAGTGTGGAATAGTTTCACAACTCACGCCTGCTGGGACACCACAACATAATGGTGTGTCAGAACATCGTAATCGTACCTTATTAGATATGGTTCGATCTAACTGACTTGCCACTGTCATTTTGGGGTTATGCACTGGAAACAGCTGCATTCACTTTAAATCGGGCACCATCTAAATCCGTTGAAACGACACCGTATGAATTATGGTTTGGAAACAAACCTAAGCTGTCATTTCTTAAAGTTTGGGGATGTGATGTTTATGTGAAGAAACTTCAGCCGGATAAACTCGAACCCAAAGCGGAAAAATGCGTCTTCATAGGATACCCTAAGGAAATGATTGGGTATACCTTCTATGATAGATCCGAGGGCAAGGTTTTTGTTGCCAAGAATGGATCCTTTGTTGAGAAGGATTTTCTCGCGAAAGGTGTGAATAGTCGGAAGGTAGAACTCGAAGAGGTTATTGAACCTTCTCTTCATGAAATGGCGAGTAGCGCAGCACCGGAAGTTGTTTCGGAGTTGACTTCACCTAATGAAGAGAGAGCTAATGATATTGATCATGAAACTCCGAAAGAGGACACTACCGAACCTCACAGGTCAAGCAGGACACGTGCAGCTCCTGAACTGTATGGCAATCCTATTGTGAATTTCATGGTTGATGAAATGGATGACCCTGCGACGTATGAAGAAGCAATGATGAGCCCGGATTCCAACAAATGGCTAGAAGCCATGAAATCCGAAATGGAATCCATGTACGAGAACCAAGTTTGGACCTTGGTGGACTTACCTCACGATCGAAAGGCCGTTGAGAATAAATGGATTTTCAAAAGAAAAACTGATGCTGATGGTAATGTGACCATCATAAGGCTCGACTTGTCGCAATGGGGTTTCGACAAATTCAAGGAGTTGACTACGATGAGACATTCTCTCCCGTAGCAATGCTTAAGTCAGCTAGGATTATGTTAGCAATTGCTGCATATTTCGATTATGAAATATGGCAGATGGATGTCAAAACTACGTTCCTCAATGGTAATATTGAAGAAGAGTTGTATATGATACAACCTAAGGGTTTTGTCGATCCTAAGGATGCTAATAAGGTATGCAAACTTCAGCAATCCATCTATGGACTGAAGCAAGCATCCCGGAGTTGGAATCTCCGCTTTGATGAGGCGATCAAAGCGTTTGGATTTGTCCAAACTTATGGAGAGGCTTGTATTTACAAGAAAGTGAGTGGGAGCAATGTGGCATTTCTGATATTATATGTGGATGACATATTATTGATTGGAAATGATATAGATCTTTTAAACAATGTTAAAAGTTATCTAAACAGCAAATTTTCGATGAAAGACCTTGGTGAAGAGTCATATATATTAGGCATTAAAATCTATAGAGATAGATCAAGGCGCCTAATTGGGCTATCGCAGAGTACATACCTTGATAAGATATTAAAGAAGTTTAATATGGACGGAAGTAAGAAGGGGTTCTTACCTATGTTGCAAGGCAAGACATTGAGTAAGACTCAAAGTCCGGCTACGGCGGAAGAAAGAGAGATGATGGATAAGATCCCCTATGCCTCGGCCATAGGCTCTATTATGTATGCCATGCTATGTACAAGACCAGATGTGGCACATGCTATTAGTTTGACTAGTAGGTACCAATCTAATCCAGGTTCAGAACACTGGATAGCGGTCAAGAACATCCTCAAGTACTTGAGAAGAACTAGGGATATGTTTCTTATATACGGAGGTGAAGAAGAGCTAGTCGCTAAGTGTTATGTCGATGCTAGCTTTGACACTGATCCGGATGACTCTAAGTCTCAATCCAGATACGTATTTCTCTTGAACGGAGCAGCAGTTAGTTGGAGGAGTTCCAAACAACCCGTGGTGGCTGGATCAACGACAGAGGCGGAATATGTTGCTGCTTCAGAAGCAGCACAGGAAGCGGTTTGTATGAAAGAGTTCATTACGGAACTAGGTGTGGTTCCTAGTGCATTGGACCCAATGGTGATCTATTGTGACAACAATGGAGCCATAGCCAACGCAAAGGAACCGAGGTCTCACAAGAATTCCAAGCATATTAAGCGTCGATTTCACTCCATCCGTGAGCATGTCAAGGATGGAGATATAAAGATTTGTAAAGTACACACGGACCTAAATGTAGCAGATCCGTCGACTAAAGCTCTCCTAGGGCAAAACATGATCAACACCAAAACTCCATGGGTGTTAGATTTATCACTATGTGAACTAGATTATTGTCTCTAGTGCAAGTGGGAGACTGAAGGAAATATGCCCTGAGAGGCAATAATAAAGTTGTTATTATGTATTCCTTATATACGATAGATGTTTATTTTGCATGCTAGAATTGTATTGATCAGAAACATCAATACATGTGTGTTTAATAAACAAAAAGGGTTCCAAGTTATGCCTCTCTTATAGACTAGCTTGTTGATTAACAAGATGATCAAGGTTTCATGATCATGGACATTGGATGTTGTTAATAACAAGGTCACACCATTGGTGGAATGATGTGATGAACATTCATCCGAAGTATAGCATTACGATCAAGTCATTATGTTTATATTGCTATAACATCATACGAAGTAATCTTTATCCTTAGACCATGAGATCATGTTAATTGCTAACACCGGAAGAGTATCTTGATAACATCAAACGTCACACTGTAATAGGGTGACTATAAAGATGGGTTCAGTGCTACGAAGGTGTTATGTTGAGGCTCATGGATCAAGAGTGGAATTTGTCAATCTCGGTGACGGATAGATATACTCCGGGCCCTCTCGGTGATATCACATTGAGATAGCTTGCAAGCAAGTGATGTGATCACTAGAATGTTATATCACGGGAACGAGAAAAGAGTGCATGTCGGTAACGAGATCAAACTAGGTATTTGGATACTGATGATCGAATCTCGGACATGTATTATATCATGAGACAAAGGGATTAAATTACAAGCATTAAAGGTTCTCACGATCACAGAAGTCATCATTGAATATGCAGGAGTCAGTATGGATCTCCAGGTCCCGCTTCTGACTATTGATCTGAGAGGAGTCTCGATCATGTCTGCATTATTCGCAAACCGTAGGGTGACACACTTAAGAGTTACCGGACACCATTTTGGAGCACATATGTTTCAGACGAAAGAATTGCAAAGTGCAGGAATTGTTTCGATAGAAACCGGAAATTGTTTCGGTGAAATTGCAGAAAGTGGTTCTGCATGTGATATTGAAATATTGCAAGGGGTTATATTGAAGGGAATATGCCCGAGAGGCAATAATAAAGTGGTTATTATCTTATTCCATGTTTATGATAAATGTTTATTATTCATGCTATAATTGTATTGATCGGAAACATCAAAACATGTGTGTTTAATAAACAAAAAGGGTTCCTAGTTATGCCTCTCTTATAGACTAGCTTGTTGATTAACAAGATGATCAAGGTTTCCTGATCATAGACATTGGGTGTTGTTAATAACAAGGTCACAACATTAGTTGAATGATGTGATGAACATTCATCCGAAGTATAGCATTACGATCAAAGTCAGTATGTTTATATTGCTATAACATCATAAGAAGTAATCTTTATCCTTAGACCATGAGATCATGTTAATTGCTAACACCGGAAGAGTATCTTGATAACATCAAACGTCACACCGTAACAGGGTGACTATAAAGATGGGTTCGATTACTGAAGGTGTTATGTTGAGGCTCATGGATCAAGAGTGGAATTTGTCAATCCCGATGACGGATAGATATACTCTGGGCCCTCTCGGTGATATCACATTAAGATAGCTTGCAAGCAAGTGATGTGATCACTAGAATGTTATATCACGGGAACAAGAAAAGAGTGCATGTCGGTAACGAGATGAAACTAGGTATGGAGATACCAATGATCAAATCTCGGACATGTAATATATCGCGAGACAAAGGGATTTAGTTACTAGCGTTAAAGGTTCTCACGATCATAGAAGTCATCGTTGAATATGCAGGAGTCAGTATGGATCTCCAGGTCTCGCTTCTGATTATTGATCTGAGAGGAGTCTCAATCATGTCTACATTATTCGCGAACCGTAGGGTGACACACTTAAGAGTTACCGGACACCATTTAGGAGCACATATGTTTCAGACGAAAGAATTGCAAAGCGCAGGAATTGTTTCAATAGAAACCGGAAATTGTTTCGGGTGAAATTGCAGAAAGTGGTTCTGCATGTGATATTGCAATATTGCAAGGGGTTATATGTGAATGTTTGTTAATTAAAGTAATTAACAAAAATCTGAATAAATTTAATAAAAGAGTTTTATTAAATGAGAGAGCATTAAACTTGGAGAAGTTTAATGCATTTAAAGTAGGGACTTTAAAGGGGAATGTGAAGAGGCATTTTAATGTGGACGGGTTACCACCACATGAATGGGGGAGGTGAGGAGTCACCCCCCCATGCGCCGGCCACGAAGGAGGGGCACCCCCCTCCTCCTATAAAAGGCCACCCTCTTCCTCCTTCTTCCTCACACCTTCTTGTGAAGGATCTCTCTCCCCCTCTAGAATTATTCCCCCATGGTCTCGGATTAGCGAGATACATGTTCCCGGTGGTGACGAGGTTTAATCTCGTCAATGCCCATTATTATGGACTTGGGTTTTGGAGAAGATGGGGATGCTGGAGATCGTGGCACGGTTAACAGACAAGCAACTAGGGGACACGAGATTTACCCAGGTTCAGGCCCCCGGAGGGAAAACCCTACTCCGCTTGCGCTCTTTGATTACGGGAACCGAAGGTTCTGAGGTCTTGATTCGATCTGGCGTGGATGCGTGTGCGAAAGTATGAGTCGAGTTAGATCTGAAGATCTATTGTGGTCTAGTCTATCGGGGGGTGGAGAGATTAGGTCGTGTGTGTAGTCGTGCCCTCCTCGTTGGACCCTCCTAGCCTTTATATATGGGGAGGCTAGGTCTCGGGTGCCAATACGAGTAGGTTACAAGTTGTATTCAAACTCTAGTCTTGAGGTATCCTTGTCTTGTGCGCTTTGGAGTCCGTGTCCATATGTGTGCTTGTGCACCAAACGTCTTGGGCGTCCTGGACCCTGGCAGGTCGTCGAGTGGGCCTTCCGTCGGGCTGGACCAAGTATGCTAACATCGGGTACCCGTAGGGCATATCCATGTCAGTAGCCCCCAAGTGTCCATCCGAAACATAGATTCGGGTGGAGACTTAGTTGTCTTGAACCTTGTATTTGGATGTCGGAGTCGAAAGTTGTGTCGAGTGCGAAGCACTTCACCCGGAAGTTCATCGGGTCAGCTGAATTTGTTCGGCTGTTGTAAAGGAATCGACATCATGGACGTAGTCAACACAATGGACTATAGGGTGCGCGACCAGCGCTCCCTATGGGAGTAGCCCCCGAGTGTCTGTTCGAGTCGTAGACTCGAGGAGAGACTTTAATTCAGCCGTTGTTTGCTTCAGGTCCGTAGGACACATTTTTTTTCCGGATGCTTGAATCAATCCTCCCTATGGGAGTAGCCCCCGAGTCCGTAGTGGAGTCGTAGACTCGGCGTAGGACTCGAAGATCTTGTGTGTGCGCGACCATCGCTCTAGTTTGGAGTAGCCTCCGAGTGTCTGGCGGAGTCGTAGACTCGGGCAGAGACTCGAGTCTTGTATCTTGTAGACGCAGTGGACAATCTCGCGGGCGTACCGCTGACCCGGAAGTACATCGGGTGAGCGACCAGCGCTTCTGATAGGAGTAGCCCCCGAGTGTCTAGTCGAGTCGCAGACTCGAGTGGAGACTCATGCGAGGACAAATCACTGACCCGGAAGTGCATCGAGTCAGCGTCTCATGCATAAGGAGCCAAGAATCGATGATGCAGTCGGAGTTGACGTGGCGGAGTCATGCGGCGTTTAGCCGGAAGGACTCGACGTTGCGGATGAAGTCAACAGCGTTGCTTCTGTCGGGTGAGCGACCAATGTCGTGTCTTCGTAGCATCAAGCGTTGCAACCATCCAAGGAGGGACTCGACTTGGGTCTTGATTGTATGGCGTAGCCAGCTCTTTTGTCGACTCCTGTTGGAGGACCTAATAGAATAGCTCGACGCGGTCGATGTCCTTGTAAGCTGCAGAAAACATAAAGAATTGTGAAGTACTTGTATCTTGTAAAGAATATTTGCCTGTCGGCTTGTATAGTAAGATTCTGGTGCCGATCGAGTCGACACTTTTGCACTGCATGCTAGGCCTTTTCGTTAGCCTGATTACCCTTAGTCTCAGTACCTTGCCGAGGCACTCGGAGTTCAAGGATTCAACGATCAGGCAGAATCAGCTACTCGGGCTGTCGCGTTCGAGGTGCTCGAGTGCGTGGAGCCGATGGCACATTAGGTTACTCGAAGAGGGCGCAGCCCCCGAGTGTTTCGAGTGCGAGTTAAAGATAAAAGAAAATCAGCTCTAAGTAGAGGGAAACTTAGCTTTATTGGTAGTTGTCGTGGATGGAGTCGATGGGTAGCGGTCACACGGGCGGACGAATGACGCGGCGGACCACGGTCATAGCAGCGACGGGTTCCTGGGGTCGATGGCGGCAGCGAATTCCGCATCCGAAGATTGTCGCGGTCGAAGACCGCACGGGGTCGCCACATCCGAAGGATGTATCGGGTCATCGCAGCCGAAGGCCATAGACTTGGGTTTCCCACGGACGGCGCCAATTGACGAGGTTTAATCTCGTCAGTTGTGCATGTTCGCCATGGGCTCCACAGATTTATTGAAGATGATTCGACTCCAGGTGCGGCGCAGCCGACGAAAATTGCGGTTGACGTAGATCTGTTTCTTCTGAAACCGGCGAGTCGTAGATCGTTGAATCGTAGATCGTTTCGGATGGGACCGTCACGATCGCACAATCAGCGTCCCCAGTTCCCACAGACAACGCCAATTGACGAGGTTTAATCTCGTCAATGCCCATTGTTATGGACTTGGGTTTTGGAGAAGATGGGGATGCTGGAGATCGTGGCACGGTTAACAGACAAGCAACCAGGGGACACGAGATTTACCCAGGTTCAGGCCCCCGGAGGGAAAACCCTACTCCTGCTTGTCTGCTCTTTGATTACGGCGGAACCGAAGGTTACAGGGTGCGCAGATTCGATCTGGCGTGGATGCGTGTGCGAAAGTATGAGTCAAGTTAGATCTGAAGATCTATTGTGGTCTAGTCTATCGGGGGGTGGAGAGATTAGGTCGTGTGTGTAGTCGTGCCCTCCTTGTTGGACCGTCCTCGCCTTTATATATGGGGAGGCTAGGTCTCGGGTGCCAATACGAGTAGGTTACAAGTTGTATTCAAACTCTAGTCTTGAGGTATCCTTGTCTTGTGCGCTTTGGAGTCCGTGTCCATATGTGCTTCGTGCAGCCGAAACGTCTTAGGCGTCCTGGACCCTGGCAGGTCGTCGAGTGGGCCTTCCGTCGGGCTGGACCAAGTATGCTAACATCGGGTACCCGTAGGGAATATCCATGTCAGGTGGCATTTAGTCTGGAAGGAGTTGTTGCTTCCGCCGGATCGCTGGAGTGAGGAGGTGGAGGTTGTTTGGTGGCTTGAACGTGTGTGCGAGTACGGATGCGCTGCTGAGTTGCGGCGCTCAGACTTCCTCACGATCTTGAGATCGGCAATGTACGACTACGTCAACCACGAGTTCCTACTCGTTAACAAAACTCGTTGTCTTCGAGGGTAAGTTCTTGTTGGATGTATGTCCACCCGTTTCTTTGTACCTAGTAGATAGATCTTGGCGTGTAGTTCTCATCGTAGGATTTTTTTTGTTTTCTATGTTGCGGACCCAACAGTGGTATCAGAGCCTGATCTATGCGTAGGTGCTTTGCACGGGTAGTACACATATGTTCATATGTGGGCGATGATGATCATGTTATTGCATCTTCTATGTATTTTGGATATTGGTGGCATAGTGGGATGAAGCGGCCCGGACCAACCTTACATGTCATCGTACATGAGACCGGTTCCACGACTGACATGCAACTTGTTTTGCATAAGTGGCTGGCGGGTGTTTGTCTCTCCTACTATAGTCAATATCTGATTTACAACGAGTTGCTAATAACTTGGTTATCCTCGTTGCGGTTCATGTTTGTAGGTAAGAACGGTTCTATCTCCGAAAGCCCTAAGCCACGTAAAACTTGCAATTGATAAATTAGAGGCGTCTAGTTTAGATCGTTGCTGGGCTAGTGTCTTGATATGGTATTGTTGTAAGTAGATGTATAGTTCATACTCTTACAACACACCTAACGTGTAAGTTCCATAGACCTTGGCCTTACACATAAAGGAATGATAGAGATCATACCATGATGCATATGATGGAGATCAAATGCATGGACCATAACATCTCACTTTACACATTAGATGTTTGCATCTTATATTGCTAGTTTGGCGTTTTAGTAGCATTTTAAGATGATCCCTCATTTAGATATCAAGATAAAAATGTGTTCTTCCTTAAGTATGCACCATTCTATGGATCGTGTTTCGAGACATCACGTGATGATCGGGTGTACTAATTTCACGCTTTCATACAATGGGTGTAAGACAGTTTTACACACGCGAGTACTAAGGTTCTTACTTGGCGAGCCTAGCATGTACAGATATGGCCTCGGAACACGGACCGAAAGGTTAAGCATGAGTCATATAGTTGATATGATGCCCATATTGATGCTCGCCTTTGAAGCTACACCGACTCACGTGATGATCGGACTTGGTGTAGTGGATTTGGTTCATGTAATCACCAAAAAGGCATGAGGGATGTCGTTTTTGAGTGGGAGTTCATTTCTAATTTGGATTAGTCGAACTCAATTTGTCATAAACTAAATCGAAGTGAATTTTCATAATTTGTTGTAGTCATTGGCATCTGTTTACTACCTTATGCTTAGTTTTAATTGAGATAATAGAACTATAGAATTCTAGATATTTACTTTACGAACTGGTATCGTATTGTTTTGAATGTTAATTTAAAGTTTAGAAGTCCTATTGCAAACTTTTAGCAAACTCTATTTACTCTGTGAAGTTTAATAAGTAGTATTAAATCAAGAGTAAGAATTCCAATGTTAGTATCTAAAATATCATGTTTGCCTCCATGATTATTGATGTTCAAAAGTTGTTTTAATATCAAGATTATATTGGATGTGAAAATTGTTTTAGAAATCATCATGTGTGGACGATATTGTGATATCTGAAATAATGTTGCATTATGATAGAGTGTAATTTAGCAAAATACATGTTCTCATATTGTATGAGAATTTGTGAAGGATGGAGATGCTAGGCATCCGAATCTCCCAAAAGGTTTTGGGAACTAAAATTATACTCGTCATTCTTCCTTATAGGCTATAGTAGCTTGATCATGAAATTTGTCATGATAAGGATGAATAGAAGATGTAAGTAAAATGTTTACTACACTAAAAGATTACTAAAGAATGGACTTTTGAAAGAATGCCAAACATTTGATGATGGTGGTCCACTTCAAAGTGCAAGTCCAAAGGTATTAGTATTTGACTATATACAAGCTTTGTACCATGTGTCATGTGAATGACACCACTATTGATGTTGATAGATTCTTTTAAAAGGAAAAGGAATTGCTGAAAGAGAATCTAGAAAATATTTGGCAGAAAAGAAAAAGTTGGAGATGTCCAACTTAGGTATATAAAAGATATACATGTTATGGCTGTATTCCTTGCTTGTTAAACAATGTGGTTATGAGGTATTGGATACCGAATTGGTTGGTATGAAGTATCATACAGGACAACGCAATTCATGAACTACAATGGCCTAAGTAACTAGCAAGAGAATAAGTGATGATGTTCATCAAAAAAAATAAGGTGTTATTATGTTTTTCGTTGTCGTCAAACCTAGCCTTCAAGATTTGTTTTAATAATTGTTATTTTGTTCCGGTATTACAAGAACAATGGTTGTTCAAATAATTACCGTATTCCATAAAGGATGGATGAACTTTTACAAGTCTAGTGGGAGAAATCACATCCATAAACATTATTGCTAAAATGTCGCAAGACAAATTATTAAAAGATCACTTATGAAGTGACATTGCTGTTTTAAATTATATTGGAAAGAAAACATGAACAAACTCCATGTTGATGGATTTTTGGAGTCTTTGATTTTGATCAATTGACGCATGTGAGACTTTCCACGAGATAATTGAAACTCCGTCCATAGGCCAGAGAGGAACGGATGACTAGCTTATTGGAAATTGTGCATGCTGATGTGCATAGTCCATTATGTGTAGCCATATGCGATGGATCTTTTTGCTTCATATGCTTTCTCCGAAAATTTGAGTGAATATATCTGTATATTTACTTAATAAGGAAGAAGTATGAAACATTTGAAAATTGTTCAAAGACCTTCAAGATGAAGTGAAAAATCATTGTAACAAGAAAATAAAGAGTTTATGATTCGATCATATAGGAGGATATTTGAGTTACATGTTTAGCAAAACACTTAAGATTTTAGGAATTGTTCCATGATTTGTGTTTCCCGATAAACCAAAGGAGTATGGCATATTCGAGAGATGAAATCAAACCATGTTTGACATGGTAAGATCAAAGGTGTCATTTATAAAACTGCCATTATGTTTTAAGGATTGAAGCTTTAGAGACTACCGCGTTTACACAGAAAAGAGCACCATCGTGATCCATTGAAATGACACCATATAAGTTATGGTTTGGGATAAAACCCGAATTGTCTTTTCATAAATTTTGGTATGCTATGCATAAGTAAAATGTTTACAACCAAAGTCGGATAAGCACGTCTTTGTAGGTTATCCCAAAGAATTTTTTGGGAATTTCTCCATAACACCGAGGACAAAAGAGTTTGTTACTTGGAACGTCAAGTTTCTTGAGAAGGAATTTTTTGTGAAAAGTTAAGTGGGAGGACAATAGAACTTTGATAAGGTTGTTGAACCTTAGCTATATGTGCTAAGTAATGGCCAGCCGGAAAGTGTCCCGGTGGCGGCCACAATGCTCATGGCTCCCGTGATTACAAAGGTTGTGATCTCGGAGATTAGAGTTCATATTGAACCGTGTGGGTCGGTAAGAATCAAATAGTGTGATTTGATAAGCAAGTCGTTATTGTTTTGACAATGATGAACCGACTACGTGCAAAGAAGCGATGATGGGCCCTGACTCCATAAAATGACTAGAAGTCATAAAATCCGTGATAGTATCCATACACGATAAATCAAGTTTCTAAACTTGGAAGACCCTCCGGAAAGGCGTGAAGCCTATCAGTCGTGTTTGGATCTATAAAGAAGTAGACATGGATGTTTAACATCTATGAAATAGTCGACATGTCGGAAAGAAGTTTACGGCAATGTTCAAGGAGTTGACTATGACAAGATTTGATCTTTCATAGCGATATTTAGTCTTGACGGATTAATGTAGCAACCACTACATATAATTTGGTATATGGTAGTTGAATAAACAAAACAAGGTTCTTCTAATAGAACGGTTACCTAGGACGTGTACATGACACGGTCCGAAGGGTTTTGTTAATTCAAAGGGTGCTAAAAGGGCATGCAAACTTCAATAGTTGAAGTAAGCATAGCGGAGTTGGAATCTTCACCATGATGAAACTGTTAAAAGAGTTTAAATTCATCAGAGACGATGAAGATGCTTGCATTTGCAAGAAATTAAGTGGGAGCGCTGAGACATATTTCTAATACATTATGTAGAGGACATATTGTTGATTGGAAATGATGTATCTTGTATTGACACAAGTTAATAATTTCATTAAAATGAGATTTCGATGAAAGACTTGGGCAAACCCAGAATATTTGGCATCAATATCTATATGGATAGATTGAGGCGCTAATATGGTTGTGCCAGACTTACATATATGAGATATTGAAAGGGTTCAATTTGGAAACAATAAGAAAGGTTCTTGCTGCATGGAAAGGATTGTATCAAAATTCAAGTGTTTCAACATGAAGATTTTGATCGATTATACCATGATATGTATATATCCAGAATGTCCTATGCTCTAAATGTTATGAGCACATACCAAAATGATTCATAAGATGATCATTGGACGATAATAAAGATATTCTTATGAGCTTTGGAAGAACTAAGAATATATCATGTATAAGTGACAAATAGTTAAAGGTAGTTCATTGTAAAGTGTTACATTGATACTAGTTTTATCACTAGATACAAATTAAATTTATCTCAATTTAGACTATGGGTGGCACAATGTAATGGAAAGGATGTTCCATGATGGATTTGGATGAGTTCCAAAGTTGAGACATTGTGACGAATACTACAACAAAAGAGCTAAGTATATAACTTCTATAGTAGCAACAAAGGAGGGCATTTGTGTTAAGTAGTTTGTTATCAAACTAGGTGTGGTTCAAAGTGGGCTAATACTATGAAGATATATTGTATGACAATAATATCAACATATTTTAACCCGATCGAACTAAAGGTCTCACCAAAGGAGCAAATTTATACAATGCCATCTCATTTGAGAATGAGTGATGCGTACAGATGCAAAGACATGCAAATACACACGAACCTGAAACTATCAGATCTGGAGATTATGTTAACCACTAGCAATCGTGTATATGCAACACCAGAAAGCCATAACTGTTCAATACGCAAAGTTTTTCAAACTAGATTATTGACTCTAGTGCAAGTGGGAGACTGAAGGGAATATGCCCGAGAGGCAATAATAAAGTGGTTATTATCTTATTCCATGTTTATGATAAATGTTTATTATTCATGCTATAATTGTATTGATCGGAAACATCAAAACACGTGTGTTTAATAAACAAAAAGGGTTCCTAGTTATGCCTCTCTTATAGACTAGCTTGTTGATTAACAATATGATCAAGGTTTCCTGATCATAGACATTGGATGTTGTTAATAACAAGGTCACAACATTAGTTGAATGATGTGATGAACATTCATCCGAAGTATAGCATTACGATCAAAGTCATTATGTTTATATTGCTATAACATCATACGAAGTAATATTTATCCTTAGACCATGAGATCATGTTAATTGCTAACACCGGAAGAGTATCTTGATAACATCAAACGTCACACCATAACAGGGTGACTATAAAGATGGGTTCGATTACGAAGGTGTTATGTTGAGGCTCATGGATCAAGAGTGGAATTTGTCAATCCCGATGACGGATAGATATACTCTAGGCCCTCTCGGTGATATCACATTAAGATAGCTTGCAAGCAAGTGATGTGATCACTAGAATGTTATATCACGAGAACGAGAAAAGAGTGCATGTCGGTAACGAGATCAAACTAGGTATGGAGATACCAATGATCGAATATCGGACATGTAATATATCGTGAGACAAAGGGATTTAGTTACTAGCGTTAAAGGTTCTCACGATCACAGAAGTCATCGTTGAATATGCAGGAGTCAGTATGGATCTCTAGGTCCCGCTTCTGATTATTGATCTGAGAGGAGTCTCAATCATGTCTGCATTATTCGCGAACCGTAGGGTGACACACTTAAGAGTTACCGGACACCATTTAGGAGCACATATGTTTCAGATGAAAGAATTGCAAAGCGCAGGAATTGTTTCAATAGAAACCGAAAATTGTTTCGGGTGAAATTGTAGAAAGTGGTTATGCATGTGATATTGAAATATTGCAAGGGGTTATATGTGAATGTTTGTTAATTAAAGTAATTATCAAAATTCTGAATAAATTTAATAAAGGAGTTTTATTAAATGAGAGAGCATTAAACTTGGAGAATTTTAATGCATTTAAAGTAGGGATTTTAAAGGGGAATGTGAAGAGGCATTTTAATGTGGAGGGGTTACCACCACATGAATGGGGGAGGTGAGTCACCCCCATGCGCCGCCATGAAGGAGGGCACCCCTCCTCCTATAAAAGGCCACCCTCTTCCTCCTTCTTCCTCACACCTCCTTGTGAAGGATCTCTCTCCCCCTCTAGAATTATTCCCCCATGGTCTCGGATTAGCGAGATACATGTTCCCGGTGGCATTTCATCTAGAAGGAGTTGCTGCTTCCGCTGGATCGCTGGAGCGAGGAGGTGGAGGTTGTCCGGTCGCTTGAATGTGTGTGCGAGTACGGATGCGCTGCTGAGTTGCGGCGCTCGGACTTCCTCACGATCTTGAGATCGGCAAGTGTACGAATACATCAACCACGAGTTCCTACTCGTTAACAAAACTCGTTGTCTTCGAGGGTAAGTTCTCGTTGGATGTATGTCCACCCGTTGCTTTGTACCTAGTAGATAGATCTTGGCGTGTAGTTCTCATCATAGGAATTTTTTTGTTTTCTATGGTGAGGACCCAACATATATGTGAATGTTTGTTAATTAAAGTAATTAACAAAATTCTGAATAAATTTAATAAAAGAGTTTTATTAAATGAGAGAGCATTAAACTTGGAGAATTTTAATGCATTTAAAGTGGGGACTTTAAAAGGGAATGTGAAGAGGCATTTTAATGTGGAGGGGTTACCACCACATGAATGGGGGAGGTGAGGGGTAACCCCCCATGCACCGGCCATGGAGAGGAGGGGCACCCCCTCCTCCTATAAAAGGCCCTCCTCCTCCTTCTTCCACACACCTCCTTGTGAAGGATCTCTCTCCCCCTCTAGAATTATTCCCCCATGGTCTCGGATTAGCGAGATACATGTTCTCGGTGGCATTTCGTCTGGAAGGAGTTGCTGCTTCCGCTGGATCGCTGGAGCGAGGAGGTGGAGGTTGTCCGGTGGCTTGAACGTGTGTGCGAGTACGGATGCGCTTCTGAGTTGCGACGCTCGGACTTCCTCATGATCTTGAGATCGGCAAGTGTACGACTACATCAACCACGAGTTCCTACTCGTTAACAAAACTCGTTGTCTTTAAGGGTAAGTTCTCGTTGGATGTATGTCCACCCGTTGCTTTGTACCTAGTAGATAGATCTTGGCGTGTAGTTCTCATCGTAGGAATTTTTTTGTTTTCTATGCTGCAGACCCAACAAGTATTGTTTATGGTCTTATCTGCAAGTTGTATACACATGTTGTTGTCCGGAACCAAGGCCCCGAAGTGACAGAAATCGGGATAACCGGAGGAAATGGCTTTGATGTGAGGATCACATGTGTTCATGGAGTGTTAATGCTTTGCGCCGGTTGATACATTGCAAATGTATCTATAATTTTTGATGTTCCATGCTTGGTTTTATCTACTTTCTTGTGTTTTGTTCCAACTTTGGAGTACTTTTCATATGATTTCTTGGACTAACCTATTAACAAGATGCCACAGTGCCAGTTGCCTATTTTCTGCTGTTTTTGGTTCTAGGAAGTGAGAAAATGAATATTCTCGGAATTGGACGGGACAAAAGCCAAAGTTACTATATTCCAGGAAGACTCACGGAGACAAAAGGGGAGTCGGAGAGGGGCCACAGGGTGGCCACACCCCTCCTTGGTGCGGGCCAGCCCAGGCCGAGCCAGGGCATGGTGTGGGCCCCCTGGCCGGCCACCGACCTTCCCTCTTTCGCCTATATATTCCTCCCGAGGCAAAAACCCTAAATAGTCAATCAGAAATCCATGAAAAGTTCCAGTCATTGCCGAAGGGGAGATTCGGGGACGAAGTCTCTGCAAGACCTGTCGGGACGGGGAAGTGCCCCCAGAGCCATCTCCATCGATCTCCACCACCATCTCCATCACCATTGCTGATTCCCACGATGAGGAGGCAGTAGTTCTCTCTCAAGGCTAAAGGTTCTACGGGTAGCTATGTGTTCATCTCTCTCTATGCATGATCTTATTGAGATCATGAGCTTGTAATCTATAGATCTACCTTGCTACTCAAGTGCTTTAATAGGTCTCTGCTCTCCCATGTGTGTGAAAGTGACAGCGTGCACACCATGGTGGCACTTAGGCTAGAGATTACAAATACTTGTTATGAGTTATATTTGGAGTTGGATGTCTTTATGAAATTGTGGTGTTTGTTGGACTCATCTAGTACTCAAGGTGACAGTGTGGGGTTTTCTAGATGGGAAAGGCTTACTTTGAGGTGTGTTGTCATAGCCCTACCATCGATTAGAGTGTCCAACCGGAGAGTAGTTAAGAGTAGTATCATGAAGATAATATATTTATGAGAGAGTGTTCACTAGTGAAAGTATGATCCCTAGGCCTTGTTTCTAAGCATTGATACATCGTTTGCAATTAGATCTGTTACATGTTTGCTTGCTGCCATCTTTATTTCAGTTTGCCTTTAGTCTCTTCCACGCCATCAAAGTATTTTCTAGCACCGTTACCACTTATAATTATCTATACCACTTGTATTCCACTATCTCTTCGCCGAACTAGTGCACCTATACACCTGACAAGTGTATTGGGTGTGTTGGGGACACAAGAGACTTCTTGTATCTTGATTGCAGGATTGCTTGAGAGGGAATACCTTTGACCACTTCCTCCCTGAGTTCGATAAACCTTGGGTGATCCACTTAAGGGAAAACTTGCTGCTGTTCTACAAACCTCTGCACTTGGAGGCCCAACAACTGTCTACAAGAATAGAATTGCGTAGACATCAAGCTATTTTCTGGCGCCGTTGCCATGGAGGTAAGGTAAAAGGTATTTACACCGGAGGATTAAAGAAGAAGAACCTCCCACGGCAAACGCCTATTTTCCAAGCGCTGTCGGGAGGTAGTAAAGGTACTCACATCCTCCGGTGTGAGTGCTCGAAGTTATTTCCTTTAGATTCTGCAATTTTGTCTTTTTGTTTCTTGTTTTCACTAGTTAGGCTTAATGGAAAACAACAACAAAATTAGAGAGCTTTATAGTATTTATCTTGAGTTAGGACATGAAGTGTTTGAAGAGAAAATTAAAAAACCTATGGAACTTTATTTGCATGCTAATAGCAATGTTGTTAGTATGAATTCTTTGGACACCATTATTGCTAATGCTATGGAAAAGTCTAACTTGGGGAAGCTAGTTTATATGAAAATGATATTTTTAGTTCCCCAGCATTGGAAGATAGCTATTCTATTGCTTATGATGATGCCAAACCTCCAATATATGATGATTACAATGATGAATATGATATTTTCAGTCCACCTACTATTGGGGAGAAAATTAATTATGATTATAATATGCCTCCTATATTTGATGATTATGGTGATGAGAATAATAATGATAGCTATTTTGTTCAATTTGCTCCCACTATGATTAATAAGAATGACTATGTTTATGTGGAGAGTATTAATTCTTATATGCATGTGGCTCATGATAAGAATGTTTTATGTGATAGTTATATTGTAATTTTATTCATGATGCTACTGAAAGTTATTATGAGAGAGGGAAATATGGTTTTATGTATCTCAACAATATTAAGTTTCCCCTCTTTATGTTGAAAATTTTGAAGTTGCACCTGTTTTGCTTTACTATGCTTGTTTCTTTGTGCTTTCATGACTTGTTTCTTTACAATATTCCTATGCATAGGAAGTGGGTTAGACTTAAATGTGCTTTGAATTTGCTTCTTGATGCTCTCTTTTACTTCAATTCATATTTCTTATGTGAGCATCCTCTCAAATTATCATGCCTAACTTAAAGGCGTTAAAGAAAAGTACTTATTGGGAGATAACCCAAAAGTTTTAGATGAGTCTTGGAAGTTATTACCTCTGTAATAACCGCTTCTTATCCTTTTTATTTGCTTTTTGAGCCAAGAGTAACCTCTAATGAGAGAGAAGTAATGATTGGGAAAGTTGTTGTCCCTAAACAGATTTCTGTGCTTCATCGTAAAAATTCGTGTAAAATCTCTGTACGTCCTTTTGGGGCATGATTTTTTTGCTTCTGCCCCAGGTTGTTATCTAACTTTCTTTAGTTCAACACTTTTTGATTTGAGCAATAGAAAGTCTTCAAAAAAAATCGTCTTTACCTGCTGGTCTGTTTTGACAGATTTCTGCCATTTTCTGCATTTGCTTCTTGTTGGTTCCTTTTTGAGTTCTTTTGGGGAATTGAGCTTTTTGAGGGAAGTGCTACAGTAGATAGTGTTTTAATGGAAGTTTATTGGTGTTATAACTGAACCTTAAGACTTATTTATCTTGAGTGTACTAATGTTTCTAATAAAGATTGTGTGAAGTTTTGTATGAAGGAAAAATTTCAGGTGTATGGAAGGAATGAGTAACGAGATGGAGGATGGACTAAACCTCAAGATTGGGGATGCCACGCATGTCACCCCAAGAAATATCCAAGAAGTACAAGCGTCAAAGCTTGGGGATGCCCAAGGCATCCCCTTCTTCATTAATAAAAATCCCAGGTTCCTTCCAAACGCTTCATTTTTATTGTTTCATGCACAGTTGTGTTGTTCTTGGAGCGTCTTCTTTTTCGTTTTTGTTTTGGTTTTTCCGTTTGCTTTGTTTGCTTAGTTTTATGAATAAATTGGTTGGACCCCCCTCTTTCATACATTGGTTTTCAAATAGTTTGGTTTGGATTGGAAAAGAGTAGGAAAGTTCATGCTTAAGTGGTAAAGAGAGCTTGTTTTTGACTGTGGCCTATGCTTTGTCATGCCATGCTTGATATTGTTTTGGCTTTATGCTTAGTATTCTTTGTTGTAGCATGAATTGTTATAAACAATTGAGATTGCTTAATGTGCCTTGGATGAATCATGCGTTGTTTTAGCATATTAAAGCATAGTATAGTGGTATTCTCGTTTGATGCTTTATTTGGGTTGACTTGGCACATGCTCACACGATGTTATGACTATCTCAAGTCACCATAGCCTTTATGATCCTTTAGTTCTCAACTTGTAGTATCACTTTATGCTTTGATCAATGATGTTTTGTCGCTCTGCATTATTATGGCCATTATTGCTCTCTTAGTTTGTCGCTCCCAATCTTTTGCTAGCCTCCACAACCAAGTATGAGTTCCACTCATGCATCCAACTCCCTAAACCAAGTTATTCCAAAGAGTCCACCATAACTACCTACTAGCTTATGCTATTCCAAGTATATTCATGCTTTTGTTTACCTTCCAAATTAAACTTGTTATGAGAAAACTAGTGATTAAAGCTCTCACGAACTTGATGGCACACTTTACTTTTCTTGCCCTTAATAAACTTGAACCATTGTGTCGTCTATGTTGTATATGCTTGCACTTATTTGTTGGGAATTAGCAGAACCATGCTTTCATGGGGAATGCTTTCAACATTCCACTTGGTACTTGTACCTAGTTGATATCATGCTCTTTTGTCTATGGATGTCGTCGGTGTGAAATGAAAGGGGAGCTTATAAGTCCATGGAGTTATGTATGTGTGTTAGAGAAACGCCTGGGCCGCTGGTCTAATCCATGCTGACATGGTGGAAACCTGCAGCGTAACCATAATGATCTGTCTATGAAGCATTCTTCTTATGAAAAAAAAGAGTCCTATATTGAGAAAAAAAAGAGAAAAAGAAAAAAAAGATTATGAAAAGAGGAAAGAGAGAAAAAAGCACCATATTCCCATGGTAAATAAGAAGATTGCTGAGATGCTCATTGTCTGCTTGCCTTGTCATTTTGATATGGGGATTCTTCCGTATCATCGGGCAAGGGGTACCCCGTTGGAGGTTCTCTATGATACACATGTACTTACGATGACAAGAACTTACCGGTGACTAAACTTGAGTAGCATGATGAGCGACCCTCGTATTCAAGGGACATGAGATTTCTAACTTATACTTTGTCAAGCATGTACACCATAGTTTGTTCACTTTAACCTTAATCACTTCAAGATGCTTATGATAGGGGCAATGATAGTTGAAAGCTAATAAGTACCATAATTTTTGTAAGCTCTTTATGAGACTTGAATCCCTACTCCCTTCTATGAAGGCCTTTCTTCCACCATTATATTGAGTCTCCACCTTCTACCTTTATGCACCTACTTTGAGAGCATAGTGGCCATTCTTAGTTCTATGTGCATTGTCCCAAGACTTGTTGATTGATGCATACCTTGCTATTGCTTGTTTTAAACTATTTGTATCTAGTCACTCTTATGAACTTTGAAGGTGTCCTATGCATTTATATTTGCTACTCTATGAGGGACAAGATGAATGCTATTATGCTATGTTTTCTTTATGTGAAACAAACAAACGTCTTGCAAAGCATTATTATTCATAAATCTTTTGTTTGTGCCTTTTCATGTTGCATCATAGTTTCTTTGTCTTATTGCTAGAACTTTGTCTTTCATGTTATGATTGAAGAACTATGATCCCAGCTTTGAATGTTTTACAAATACTTTGATCAAGTCTTTGATGGTGCATGTCACCTCAAAAATTATTCTTTCTTTTTTATCACTTACCTACTCGAGGACGAGCAGGAGTTAAGCTTGGGGATGTTGATACATTGCAAATGTATCTATAATTTTTGATGTTCCATGCTTGGTTTTATCGACTTTCTTGTGTTTTGTTCCAACTTTGGAGTACTTTTCATATGATTTCTTGGACTAACATATTAACAAGATGCCACAGTGCCAGTTGCCTGTTTTCTGCTGTTTTTGGTTCCAGGAAGTCAGAAAATGAATATTCTCGGAATTGGACGGGACAAAAGCCAAAGTTACTATATTCCCGGAAGACTCACGGCGCCAGAAGGAGAGTCGGAGAGGGGCCACAGGGTGGCCACACCCCCCCTTGGCGGGGGCCAGCCTAGGCCGCGCCAGGGCATGGTGTGGGCCCCCTGGCCAGCCATCGACCTTGCCTCTTTCGCCTATATATTCCTCCCGAGGCAAAAACCCTAAATAGTCAATCAGAAATCCACGAAAAGTTTCGCAGCGCCGCCGCCACCGAAGGAGAGATTCGGGGGATAGAAAGTCTCTGTTCCGGCACCACGGGGCACGGGAATGCTTGAGCCATCTCCATCGATATCCACCACCATCTCCATCACCATTGCTGATTCCCACGATGAGGAGGCAGTAGTTCTCTCTCGAGGCTAAAGGTTCTACCGGTAGCTATGTGTTCATCTCTCTCTCTATGCATGATCTTATTGAGATCATGAGCTTGTAATCTATAGATCTACCTTGCTACTCAAGTGTTTTAATAGGTCTCTGCTCTCCCCACGTGTGTGAAAGTGACAGCGTGCACACCATGGTGGCACTTAGGCTAGAGATTACAAATACTTGTTATGAGTTATATTTGGAGTTGGATGTCTTTATGAAATTGTGGTGTTTGTTGGACTCATCTAGTACTCAAGGTGACAGTGTGGGGTTTTCTAGATGGGAAAGGCTTACTTTGAGGTGTGTTGTTATAGCCCTATCATCGATTAGAGTGTCCAACTGGAGAGTAGTTAAGAGTAGTATCATGAAGATAATATATTTATGAGAGAGTGTTCACTAGTGAAAGTATGATACCTAGGCCTTGTTTCTAAGCACTGAAACACCGTTTGCTACTAGATCTGTTACATGTTTGCTTGCTTCCATCTTTATTTCAGTTTGCCTTTAGTCTCTTCCACGCCATCAAGCTATTTTCTATCATTGTTACCACTTATAATTATCCATACCACTTGTATTTCACTATCTCTTCGCCAAACTAGTGCACCTATACACCTGACAAGTGTATTGGGTGTGTTGGGGACACAAGAGACTTCTTGTATCTTGATTGCAGGGTTGCTTGAGAGGGAATACCTTTGACCACTTCCTCCATGAGTTTGATAAACCTTGGGTGATCTACTTAAGGGAAAACTTGCTGCTGTTCTACAAACCTCTGCACTTGGAGGCCCAACAACTATCTACAAGAATAGAAGTGCGTAGACATCACAGCGGTGCTTTACTATTGCTACTACAAAACTGTTGCTACTGATAAACTGCTGTGAGCAAGATTGTTTCCAGGTGCAGCTGAATTGATAACTCAGATGTTAAGGCTTATAAATATTCTTTGGCTCCCCTTGTGTCGAATCAATAAATTGGGTTTCACTTCCCTCGAAAATACTGCGATACACCCCCTATACTTGTGGGTCATCGCACACACACACATGCAATGAGGTGTGCTGATGCAGCATGTTTCAAGCAGGTGGTAGAATTCATGTTGTAGTTGAATCCCAGCATGCTGCTAGGGTTCCTGGACATGGTTGGACACCACATGCTGTGGTGGCATCACTGCATGTGTTCTTTTCCTAAAACCACAATGATGCACACTAATACACACACACACATGCAATGAGGTGTGGTGATCCATCATCTTTCAAGCTGGTGGTAAAATGCAACCTGTAGTTGAATCCCAGCATGCTGCTAGGGGTCCTAGACATGGTTGGACCCCACATGTTGTGGTGGCATCACTGCATCTGTTCTTTTCCTAAAACCACAATGATGCACACTGATACACACACACATGCAATGAACTCTAGTGGATCCATGTGGTTTATGAAAAGAACACACATGCAATGACTCTAGTGGATCCATGTGGTTTATGAAAAGAACACACATGTAATGACTCTAGTTGTGGTTCATGAAAAGAACACACATGCAATGACACTGGTGGATCAATGTGGTTTATGAAAAGAACACACATGCAATGACTCTAGTTGTGGTTTATGAAAAGAACACACATGCAATGAACTCTAGTGGATCCATGTGAAGGGAATATGCCCAAGAGGCAATAATAAAGTGGTTATTATCTTATTCCATGTTTATGATAAATGTTTATTTTGCATGCTATAATTATATTAATTGGAGACGTTAATACATGTGTGTTTAATAAAAAAATACAAAGTTCCTAGTACTGCCTCTCATATAAACTAGCTTGTTGATTAACAAGATGATCAAGGTTTCCTGATCATGGACATTGGATGTTGTTAATAACGAGGTCACAATATTGGTGGAATGATGTGATGAACATTCATCCGAAGTATAGCATTACGATCAGAGTCATTATGTTTATATTGCTATAACATCATACGAAGTAATCTTAGTCCTTAGACCATGAGATCATGTTAATTGCTAACACCGGAAGAGTATCTTGATAACATCAAACGTCACACCGTAACAGGGTGACTATAAAGGTGGGTTCAGTGCTACGAAGGTGTTATGTTGTGGATCATGGATCAAGAGTGGGATTTGTCCATCCCGATGACGAATAGATATACTCTGGGCCCTCTCGGTGATATCACATTGAAATAGCTTGCAAGCAAGTGATGTGATCACTAGAATGTTATATCACGGGAACGAGAAAAGAGTGCATGTCGGTAACGAGATCAAACTAGGTATTTGGATGCCAATGATTGAATCTCGGACATGTAATATATTGCGAGACAAAGGGATTTAGTTACGATGTTAAACGTTCACACAATCACAAGAGTCATCGTTGAATATGTGGGAGTCAGCACGGATCTCCAGGTCCCGCTGCTGATTATTGATCGGAGAGGGGTCTCGATCATGTCTGCATTATTCGCGAATCGTAGGCTGACACACTTAAGGTATACCGACACCATTTGGAGCAAATCAGATAAAGATTTAAGAAAGCGCTGGAATTATTTCAATAGACACCGAAATTGTTTCGGGTGAAATTGATGTAATTGGTTCTGCATGTAATATTGAAATGTTGCAGGGGGTTTTATGTGAATGTTTGTTAATTAAAGTAATTAACAAAATTCTGAATAAAATTAATAAAAGAGTTTTATTAAATGAGAGAGCATTAAATTTGGAGAAATTTAATGCATTTAAAGTGGAGACTTTAAAAGAGAATGTGAAGGGGCATTTTAATGTGGAGGGGGTTACCACCACATGAATGGGGGAGGTGAAGGGACACCCTCCCCTCCTCCTATAAAAGGCCCCCCTCTCACTCCTTCTTCCACACACCTCCTTGTGAAGGATCTCTCTCCCCCTCTAGTATTATTCCCATGGTCTCGGATTAGCGAGATACATGTTCCCGGTGGCTTTATCTAGAAAGGAGTTGCTGCTTCCGCTGCTTTGCTGGAGCGAGGGATGGAGGTTGTCGGGGTACCGGACGTGTGTGTGATCACGGATGTATCGCTGCTTTGTGGTGCTGGACTTGGTGGTGCTGGACTTGCTAGAGCTGGATCTGATGGACGTGCTGGAGTCGGACCTGCTGGACTTCATCACGATCTTGAGATCGGCAAGTGTACGACTACATCATCCACGAGTTCCAACTCGTTAACAAAGCTTTGTTATCTTCGAGGGTAAGTTCTCTATGTATGTATATCCACCCGTTGCTTATATCTAGTAGATAGATCTTGGCGTATAGTTCCCATCATAGGAATTTTTTTGTTTTCTATGCTGTGAACCCAACAGTGGTATCAGAGCCTGATCTATGCGTAGGTGCTTTGCACGGGTAGTACACATATGTTTATATGTGGGCAATGATGATCATGTTATTGCATCTTCTATGTATTTTGGATATTGGTGGCATAGTGGGATGAAGCGGCTCGGACCAACCTTACATGTCATCATACATGAGACCGGTTCCATGACTGACATGCAACTTGTTTTGCATAAGTGGCTGGCGAGTGTCTGTATCTCCTACTATAGTCAATATCTGATTTACAATGAGTTGCTAATAACTTGGTTATCCTTGTTGTGGTTCATGTTCGTAGGTAAGACCGGTTCTATCTCCGAAAGCCCTAAGCCACGTAAAACTTACAATTGATAAATTAGAGGTGTCTAGTTTAGATCGTTGTTGGGCTAGTGTCATGATATGGTAATGTTGTAAGTAGATGTATGATAGATACTCTTACAACACACTCAACATGTAAGTTCCATAGACCTTGGCCTTACACACAAAGGAATGATAGAGACCATACCACGATGCAAATGATAGAGATCAAATGCATGGACCATATCATCTCACTTTACACATTAGATGTTAGCATCTTATACTGCTAGTTTGGCATTTTTTGTAGCATTGTAAGATGATCCCTCCTTTAGATATCAAGATAAAATGTGTTCTTCCTTAAGTATGCACCGTTCTGTGGATCGTGTTTCGAGACATCACGTGATGATCGGGTGTACTCGACTCTACGCTTTCATATAACGGGTGTAAGACAGTTTTACACAGGCGAATACTAAGGTTCTTACTTGGCGAGCCTAGCATGTACAGACATGGCCTTGGAACACGGATCGAAAGGTTAAGCATGAGTCATATAGTTGATATGATGTCCATATAGATGCTCGCCTTTGAAGCTACACCGACTCACGTGATGATCGAACTTGGTCTAGTGGATTTGGTTCATGTAATCACCAAAAAGACACGAGGAATGTCGTTTTTCAGTGGGAGTTCATTTCTAATTTGGATTAGTCGAACTCAATTTGTCATAAACTAAATCAAAGTGAATTTGCATAATTTGTTGTAGTCATTGGCATCTGTTCACTACCTTATGCTTAGTTTTAATTGAGATAATAGAACTATAGAATTCTGGATATTTACTTTATGAACTGGTATCGTATTGTTTTGAATGTCAATTTAAAGATTAGAAGTCCTATTGCAAACTTTCAGCAAACTCTATTTACTCCATGAAGTTTAATAAGTAGTATTAAATGAAGAGTAAGAATTCCAATGTTAGTATCTTAATTATCATGCTTTCCTCCATGATTCTTGATATTCAAAAGTAGTTTTAATATCGAGGTTATCTAGGAGCTGAAATAATTATATCAGAAACCATCATGTGTGGAAGATATTGTGATATCTGAAACAATGTTTTTGGTTGCATTATGATAGAGTATAATTTAGCAAAATACATGTTCTCATATTGTATGAGAATTTGTGAAGGATGGAGATGCTAGGCATCCGAATCTCCCAAAAGGTTTCGGGAACTAAAATTATACTCGTCATTCTTCCTTATAGGATATAGTAGCTTGATCATGAAAGTTGTCATGATAAGGATGAATAGAAGATGTAAGTAAAATGTTTACTACACTAAAATATTACTAAAGAATGGATTTTTTTTGAAAGAATACCAAACATTTGATGATGGTGATCCACTTCAAAGTGCAAGTCCAAAGGTATTAGTATTTGACTATATACACTTTGTACTATGTGTCATGTGAATGACACCACTATTGATGTTGATAGATTCTTTTAAAAGAAACGGAATTGTTGAAAGAGAATCTATAAAATATTTGGCAGAAAAGAAAAGGTTGGAGATGTCCAACTAAGGTATATAGAAGATATACATGTTATGGTTGTATTCCTTGCTTGTTAAACAATGTGGTTCTTAGGTATTGGATACCGAATTGGTTGGTATGAAATTTCATACAGGACAACGCAATTCATGAACTGCAATGGCCTAAGTAACTAGCAAGAGAATAAGTGATGATGTTCATCGAAAACAAATAAAGTATTTTTGTGTTTTTAGTTGTCGTCAAACCTAGCCTTCAAGATTTGTTTTAATAATTGTTATCTTGTTCCGGTATTATGAGAACAATGGTTGTTCAAATAATTACCGTATTCCATAAAGGATGGATGAACTTTTACAAGTCTAGTGGGAGAAATCACATCCATAAAAATTATTGCTAAAATGTCGCAACACAAATGATTGAAAGATCACTTATGAAGTGGCATTGCTGTTTAAATTATATTGGAAAGAAAACATGAAGAAACTCCATGTTGATGGATTTTTGGAGTCTTTGATTTTGATGAATTGATGCTTGTGAGACTTTCCTCGAGATAATTGAAACTCCGTCCATAGGCCAAAGAGGAACGGATGACTAGATTATTGGATATTATAGATATTGATGTATATAGTCCATTATATGTAGCCATATGTGATGGATCCTTTTGCTTCATATGCTTTCTCTAGAAATTTGAGTGAATATATCTATATATTTACTTAATAAGGAAGAAGTATGAAACATTTGAAAATTGTTCAAAGACTTTCAAGATGAAGTGAAAAATCATTGTAACAAGAAAATAAAAGAGTTTATGATTTGATCATAAAGGAAGATATTTGAGTTACATGTTTAGCAAAACACTTAAGATTTGAGGAATTGTTCCATGATTTGTGTTTTCCGGTAAACCATAGGAGTATGGCATATTCGAGAGATGAAATCAAACCATGTTTGACATGGTAAGATCAAGGGTGTCATTTATACAACTGCCATTATGTTTTAAGGATTGAAGCTTTAGAGACTACCACTTTTACACTGAAAAGAGCACCATCGTGATCCATTGAAATGACACCATATAAGTTATGGTTTGGGATAAAACCCGAATTGTCTTTTCTTAAATTTTGGTATGCTATGCATAAGTAAAATGTTTACAACCAAAGTCGGATAATCACGTCTTTGTAGGTTATCCCAAAGAATTTGTTGGGAATTTCTCCATAACACCGAGGATAAAAGAGTTTGTTACTTGGAACGTCAAGTTTCTTGAGAAGGAATTTTTCGTGAAAAGTTAAGTGGGAGGACAATAGAACTTTGATAAGGTTGTTGAACCTTAGCTATATGTGCTAAGTATCACAGCACCAGAAAGTGTCCCGGTGGCGGCCACAATGCTCATGGCTCCCGTGATTACAAAGGTTGTGATCTCGGAGATTAGAGTTCCTATTGAACCGTGTGGGTCGGTAAGAATCAAATAGTGTGATTTGATAAACAAGTCGTTATTTTTTAGACAATGATGAACCGAGTACATGCAAAGAAGCGATGATGGGCCCTAACTCCATAAAATGACTAGAAGTCATAGAATCCGTGATAGTATCCATACACGAGAAATCAAGTTTCTGAACTTGGAAGACCCTTCGGAAAGGCGTGAAGCCTATTGGTCGTGTTTGGATCTATAAAGAAATAGACATGGATGTTTAACATCTATGAAATAATCGACATGTCGGAAATAAGTTTACAACAATGTTCAAGGAGTTGACTATGACAAGATTTGATCTTTCATAGCGATATTTAGTCTTGACGGATTAATGTAGCAACCACTACATATAATTTGGTGTATGGTAGTTGAACAATCAAAACAATGTTCTAATAGAATGGTTACCTATGACATGTACATGACACGGTCCGAAGGGTTTTGTTAATTCAACGGATGCTAAAAGGGAATGCTTCAATAGTTGAAGTGAGCATAGCGGAGTTGGAATCTTCACCATGATGAAACTGTTAAAAGAGTTTAAATTCATCGGAGATGATGAAGATCCTTGCATTTGCAAGAAATTAAGTGGGAGAGCTAAGACATATTTCTAATACATTATGTAGAGGACATATTGTTGATTGGAAATGATGTATTTTGTATTGACACAAGTTAAGAATTTCATTAAAATAAGATTTCAATGAAAGACTTGGGCAAAACCGGAATATTTGGCATCAATATCTATATGGATAGATTGAGGCGCTAATATGGTTGTGCCAGACATACATATATGAGATATTGAAAGGGTTCAATATGGAAACAACAAGAAAGTTTCTTGCTGCATGGAAAGGATTGTATCAAGATCCAAGTGTTTCAACACTTGGTGAATAAAATCACATGAAGATTTTGATCGATTATACAGTGATATGTATATATCCAGAATGTCCTATGCTCTAAATGTTATGAGCACATACCAGAATGACTTATAAGATGATCATTGGACAATAGTAAAGATATTCTTATGAGCTTTGGAAGAACTAAGAATATATCATGTATAAGTGACAAATAGTTAAAGGTAGTTCATTATAAAGTGTTACATTGATACTAGTTTTGTCACAAGATACAAATTAAATTTATCTCAATTTAGACTATGGGTGGCACAATGTAATGGAAAGGATGTTCCATGATGGATTTGGATAAGTTCCAAAGATGAAACATTGTGACGGGTACTACAACAAAAGGCTAAGTATATGACTGTTATAGTAGCAACAAAGGAGGGCATTTGTGTTAAGAAGTTTGCTATCAAACTAGGTGTGGTTCAAAGTGGGATAATACTATGAAGATATATTGTATGACAATAATATGAACATATTTTAACCCAAACGAACTAAAGGTCTCACCAAAGGACCAAATTTATACAATGCCATCTCATTTGAGAATGAGTGATGCGTAGAGACGCAAAGACATGCAAATACACACGGACCTGAAACTGTCAGATCCGAAGATTATGTTAACCAGTAGCAATCGCGTATATGCAACACTAGAAATCCATAGGTGTTCAATACGCAAAGTTTTTCAAACTAGATTATTGACTCTAGTGCAAGTGGGAGACTGAAGGGAATATGCCCGAGAGGCAATAATAAAGTGGTTATTATCTTATTCCATGTTTATGATAAATGTTTATTTTGCATGCTATAATTGTATTAATTGGAAACGGTAATGCATGTGTGTTTAATAAACAAAATACAAAGTTCCTAGTACTGCCTCTCATATAAACTAGCTTGTTGATTAACAAGATGATCAAGGTTTCCTGATCATGGACATTGGATGTTGTTAATAACGTGGTTACAACATTGGTGGAATGATGTGATGAACATTCATCCGAAGTATAGCATTACGATCAGAGTCATTATGTTTATATTGCTATAACATCATACGAAGTAATCTTAGTCCTTAGACCATGAGATCATGTTAATTGCTAACACCGGAAGAGTATCTTGATAACATCAAACGTCACACCATAATAGGGTGACTATAAAGGTGGGTTCAGTGCTACGAAGGTGTTATGTTGAGGATCATGGATCAAGAGTGGGATTTGTCCATCCCGATGACGGATAGATATACTCTGGGCCCTCTCGGTGATATCACATTGAAATAGCTTGCAAGGAAGTGATGTGATCACTAGAATGTTATATCACGGGAACAAGAAAAGAGTGCATGTCGGTAACGAGATCAAACTAGGTATTTGGATGTCAATGATCGAATCTCGGACATGTAATATATCGCGAGACAAAGGGATTTAGTTACGACGTTAAAGGTTCACATGATCACAAGAGTCATCGTTGAATATGTGGGAGTCAGTACGGATCTCCAGGTCCCGCTGCTGATTATTGATCGGAGAGGGGTCTCGATCATGTCTGCATTATTCGCGAACCGTAGGGTGACACACTTAAGGGATACCGACACCATTTGGAGCAAATATGTTTTAGATAAAGATTTAAGAAAGCGCTGGAATTATTTCAATAGACACCGAAACTGTTTCGGGTGAAATTGATGTAATTGGTTCTGCATGTAATATTGAAATATTGGAAGGGGTTTTATGTGAATGTTTGTTAATTAAAGTAATTAAAAAAATTCTGAATAAAATTAATAAAAGAGTTTTATTAAATGAGAGAGCATTAAATTTGGAGAAATTTAATGCATTTAAAGTGGAGACTTTAAAAGAGAATGTGAAGGGGCATTTTAATGTGGAGGGGGTTACCACCACATGAATGGGGGAGGTGAAGGGACACCCTCCCCTCCTCCTATAAAAGGCCCCCCTCTCACTCCTTCTTCCACACACCTCCTCGTGAAGGATCTCTCTCCCCCTCTAGTATTATTCCCATGGTCTCGGATTAGCGAGATACATGTTCCCGGTGCCTTTATCTAGATAGGAGTTGCTGCTTCTGCTGCTTTGCTGGAGCGAGGGACGGAGGTTGTCAGGGTACTGGACGTGTGTGCGATCACGAATGCACCGCTGCTTTGCGGTGCTAGACTTGGTGGTGCTGGACTTGCTGGAGCTGGATCTGATGGACGTGCTGGAGCCGGACCTGCTGGACTTCATCATGATCTTGAGATCGACAAGTGTACGACTACATCATCCACGTGTTCCAACTCGTTAACAAAGCTTTGTTGTCTTTGAGGGTAAGTTCTCTATGGATGTATATCCACCCGTTGCTTGTATCTAGTAGATAGATCTTGGCGTATAGTTCCCATCATAGGAATTTTTTTGTTTTCTATGCTGCGAACCCAACACCATGTGGTTTATGAAAAGAACACACATGCAATGACTCTAGTAGATCCATGTGGTTTACGAAAATAACACACATACAATTAACTCTAGTGGATCCATGTGGTTTATGAAAAGAACACATATGCAATGAACTCTAGTGGATCCATGTGTTAAACCTTCATGACAGAGATGAAAAACACATAGGAAAGCATCTTCCACATTGCATGTTGCACCCGTGTTGCAGAAGTTGCATCACATAATCCATGTGGTTTATGCGAAGATGTATTTGATTTATAAGACACTCACTTTCCATTTTTATGCTACTCCGTTTTGCCCTTGGTTTTTTGATACTACTTAGTTTTGCCCCCCTCTCTCTCGTAGCAGCCCAAACATGTGCTCTCTCTGGCTGCTACACCCTGATTGGTTGTCACAGTTGTCACGTGGATCGTGCGCACCAACCGTTGATCATGTGTGATCCAACGCGGATCATTGCACACGTCGTGCACTTCATAGTACAACATGAGACATCACGGACGTCTCTCTCAGCGAGACTTCTACAAGAAGGAACATGAAGTCATCCATGGAAAAAGTTGTTGAGTGCTCATGTCATGTTTAATCACGTCTGAAAATCCTACTACTACTACTACCACAACACATGCACAGGGCAACCGGGTCATCGAGTGCACGGTTGTTGATGGGACGCTGCAATTTATTGCCACTTGATTTTAATAAGACATATCCCATTTTTACGCAGTGTGCTCTCAATCTCACTTCCAACTAGGCCCTACCGCAAGTAACTTCCACGCATCAGGGGCCCCTCGAGGAGACCTAACGTTGCTACAAATTGGTTCTACGCCACTTGCATGCAGTGGAATCAAGGTCTGCCATGCACGTGTTTTCAATGTAGTTATAAAGTGGAGATCATGGTTGTTTCAAAAAATAAGTGGAGATCATGGTAGCCCCATCCCCCCGCCCACCACACGTGTCCACTCGAGGACTACCAATGGTCTAGTGTTTATAAACCCGCCAGGCCTTCTTCTTCCATGAGCTCGTGTCATTTTCCCCAATCTGTCTAGTCCCAAAACCCCAATGTGCACCTACCGCGTGTGCTGAAGCTCCTTAGCTTGCACCACCGCCTTCCCTAGGTGCGCCATGAAGCGTACGCATGGAGACGAGCCGGAGGTGAAGCCAGTTGGAGGCGCAGTAGCAGATGGCTTGGTTGTCGCCAAGCAGGCGGAGGCATCTTCTTCGGGCACGCACGCTTCTCGTCGTCGCGCCATTGAGGCTTCGAGATCATTTGTCTAGACAGTAGCCGTCACCGTCGAGCAGCGGGTGGCCTACAACATTGTGATGCCAACTGAAATCTGGATGAGGGGCAGGCCGCAGGCGGAGGCAATCTAGTGCTCTACATCAACGACCCCATCGCCATCCAAGAAATCATCGATGCAATCGCAGAGAATGAAGAGTTAAAGGAGGAGGTCTCCGATGAGGAGTCCGAGGTACTACATTGCTAGCTTCTCTAGTCGTAGCTACGGATTTCACTATTCATACATAGGATTTGCCCAATCATGTATAGATTCTTTTGCTCTTGAAGTAGGGTAGTATATATATGGTTCGAACGGTCGATTGATGCATCTGCCATCTAGTCACAAAACCCTAATCCGTCTAGTCACAAAACCCCAATCTACTCATCTGCCATCTAGTAAATTTACATTTGCTTAACTTGTTGTTGTTCATACGGTTCTTCTTGTGCTGTAAATTTTATCGATATGTAACATTTGATTTAGGGGTTTTAGGGTTTGCTAGTTGAGTGTTGATTTCGATACACAACATGCATATAACATTACATTTCTATTCCTTACTAAGCCCAATGATTCAATTTTCCCCCAAAAAGAGTGCAAGGGAGACACATCTGATGGTGTCATTTTCTTAGGGATGGTTAGTGAACCTGAGGCAGCAATGTAAATAAACAATATAGGTTATTCTGTTGGTATTTTGGTTCTCCAACTCCATCTCTGAAAAATAATGAGGCCCTTGATTTATTCTCATATGGAACCTATATATATAATCTTTGAATTATTTCTGAACTTTGAATGAGTCGTATGATGCATATGTATATCCCTGAATATTGTTTCATAGGATTACATTTCAATTTCTTATTATGGCCAATGATTCAAATTTGCCCCAAAAGAGAGGTAGACATATTGGTGTCAGATTTTTTCAGGGATGAGTTAGCGAACCTGGGGCGATGTACAAGAACAATATAGGTTGTGCAATTGTTACTTGGTTCGCTTACGCCATCCCTGGAGAAACTTATGTGGCTGTAATATTTATTCCACCTTTATAGAACTATGATATTTGAATTATGTATTGCATGCATTCATAGTGTATAAGAATTACATTTCAGTTTGTCACCGAGGACGATGATTGAAATTTGCCCCAAAAGAGTGCAAGGGGAGACACATATGATGGTGTCATTTTTTAGGGATGGGTTGGTGAACCTGAGGCAACAATGCACACAAACAATATAGGTTGTGTTGTTGGTATTTTGGTTCACCGCCTCCTCTTTGAAAAAATTATGAGGCCCTTGATTTATTCTCATATGGAACTACATATATGATCCTTGAATTGTTTCTGATCTTTGAATGATTCATATGATGCATATGTATATGCATGGTTTTGATCATAAGTATTTTTAACATGTACCTGAAGATTAATTGTTTGGTTTTTTATTTATAGTTACAATATTTAGGATTGTTTTTATACCTACATATGTATATCCCTAAATATTGTTTCATAGGATTACATTTCAATTTCTTATTGTGGACAATGATTCAAATTTGCCCCAAAAGAGAGGCAGACACATTGGTGTCGTCTTTTTTCAGGGATGAGTTAGCGAACCTGGGGCGATGTACAAGAACAATATAGGTGAAGGAGATATGCCCTAGAGGCAAATAATAAATAGGTTTTTATTGTCATATCTCAATTAGTTTATAATAGTTTCATATTGTGCTATAACTGTACCAAGTAGAAACATTGGTACATGTGTGGTATGAAACAACCAAGTCCCTAGTAGCCTCTATTCATACTAGTTCGTTGGTCATGAGGATGATCTGGGTTTCAAGATCATGGACATTTATGCCAATTGACAACAGGGTCATATCATTGGAGAATGATGTGATGGAAATTCCTCGAAGGATTGCAACACGATCAAGTCATATAAGTTCATTGTTGCAACAACTAAAACTAGACTCCTATTCCTTAGACCGTGAGGCTATATCAATCACTATCTCCCGAGAGTGCTTAGATAGCATCAAGCGTCACTTGGTAACATAGTGATTATAAAGGTGTGTTCAGGTACTCGTAGGAACCGTACAGGCAATATATATCAAGAGCGGGATTTTTTCACCCACATGATGGGTAAATATACATACGACCGGCTTGGTGAGATTACATCCATAAATGTTGCAACATGTGACTCGGTCACGGGGATGTAATATCATGGTAACAAGAAAATAGAACTTGTTGTTAACAAGATTGAACAAGTTATGGGATACCAATGATCGGATATCGGACAAGTCGTATCAAGAAACAAAAGTAAATTAGATGCTAGATTTACCGGTTCAAACGACATTGTCATCAGGAATGCATAGGGGTCACATGGACATCCCTGGTCCCTTTGTTGATCACTGACAGAGCATTCCCGAGCAGTGAGGGGATACACTTAAGGGTATGATGAGAGTGATCATTCATAAGACGGAATCACAGTAGAGAAAGAGAAAGCCGAAATTGTTCCGTGGAGAGATCCGAAGTTGTTCGGAGAAGGAATAAAGGAAAACCCTAGAAAAGTGTTTTCGGATAAATGGGGATTTAAATATACATTTATTATATGTTAATTTTGAATTAATATATTCTAAATAATATTTAAATTAAGATTTATAAAATAAACTTTTCTATTAGGCCAAATCCCTGAAGGGAAAAATCCCAAGAGAAAAGCTGCAGAAAAAGAAAAGGTAAAACAGCTGCAGGCCAATGTGGGTGGCGGACATTAATCACCGTGCACATGCAGTGAGTGCAGAGGCCTCCCAGCACTGCAGTAGTCAGCCAGCCGCCCAGCCGAGGCAGCAGACCCACCCGGGGTGGAGAGCTAGGGCGTTGCACGAGGTGGGCCAGCGCGCGCCAGACCATCCCAGCCGGGTCGCCACCTCCGTGGGCTATCTCGGGGGTGCGGGGTGGGCCGTGGCCAAAGGCCCACCCGGCTAGCTCAGCAAGCTATTGCTTACTGCTGCTGCATGTTGTTGGGCTGTGGGGGTTTTGGCCCATTCGGCTGGTATGAATTTTCCTGAGATTTTTCCTTTACTAATAGTCCCACATGGCTAACCTATTGGGGAGGGCACACCCCCTCCGGGTATATAAAGGGGTGCCCATGGTTGGGATTAAACCACACCAATATTTGGAGAAGTCCTTTGGTTGACTTCCTCCTTCCCTCTCTCTCTAGCCCTTGTGACCATGACCCCAAGTTTGGGTTGTGCGAACGAGGAACACATGCAGTACGTCGTTGCGCTGCAGGGATTCCTAGCCGGATATCAACTTCCGCACTCCCGGCAGGATCGGGGAGACGGAGGTCTCATCGTACATCGGAAGTGTACAAAGACACGAGGTGCAACACTTGGGGCACTTAAATGTCGTGAGCCAGAGCTGCTGCATGATGAAAATGGAGCAAGGGGTGACCTGCGAGGAGCTTCACGACCTTGAGGTCGGCTACGAGTACGACTACATCAACCACGTTCCTCTTGGAACCTTAACCGCGTATGGTATACAAGGGTATGTATTCTATACGCATCGATCATTACCGCATTACTACATAGATAGATCCTAGGCAGTTTTTGGGGTTCCAACGTAGGAAATTTTTGTTTTCTGCTGCGGATCCCCTTCAGTGGTATCAGAGCCAATCTATGCGTAGGAGTGTTGTACGGCCAGTACACACAAGTATTGTGCGGACATTGATCCCTCAGTTGTTACCCTCTAAGGTGTATTTGTTTACGCGGTATTGGTTGATGAAGCGGCCCGGACCGACCTTACGTGTATTCGTACGCGAGACTGGTTCCACGCTCAACACACGACTTGTACCGTATAAGTGGCTAGCGGGTGTTTGTATCTTATTCAATAGTTGATGTATCATTTACAACGGATGGCCCCGAAAGGGGTGTAGTATAGACAACTATTGGATCCATGTTGTGGTTGAAAAGTTCGTAGATTAGAAACGGTTCTATTGCGAAAGCCCTAACAACCACGTAAAACTCGCAATAGATAAAGTAGAGGCGTCTAACTTTATTTTGTAGGAGGGCATGTGATTATGATATGGCATTGGTCGTTATGAAGGTAAAGTAGTTTACTTTTTTGTTACTAAGTGGTATAGTAATAGTCATCATTCTGATGGACGACCTGGTGGAGGCGTCGTGGACTTGGCATCAAACCGATGGCAGGATGGAGATCATGCCGGAGCGCTCGATGGAGATCAAGGCGCAAGAAGGACCATATCATATCACATTATACATATGATGTTGATACCTGTTTTACATGTTATTGTGTGCTAGTATTAGATACTCAACGGTGGCAAATAAGATAATCCCTATTTAATTCCAATGATCGTGTTCCCCTTGTGTCTGCACCACCAAGAAAGTTCTTCGGTATGAGGCAGGCCGTGATGAGCGGGTGTCAGACATATCTACGTTCGCATACAGTGGGTGTAAGCCATATTGCACAGCAAATACACACAAGTTAGATTTAGCGAGCCTAGCATGTTACAGAGATGTGGCCTCGGAACCCAAGAGATTGAAAGATCGAGCATGAGTCACATGGATGATGTGATTGCCATTAGGGAGTGTCTACCTTTGAGGCTGCACCAATAGCCATGATGATCGGGGGAGGTGCAGAGAATTGGGATCATGTGATCACTAAAATCGTCCAGGGGATGACAATTTTAGTGGAGATCAATTATAAATTGAACTCTTATTATGAACTTAGTCTAGATGTCTATTTGCAAATATCTTAGTAGATCATGGCCTATCCCATTGAGGTCCTTTGCGACCATGGGAATATATTGCTTGATGTGGAACTTAGCAAAAGGGTCCAACTTCATAGATTAATACCTACGCCTAAGGGATATCCTTGAAAAAGGTGATCTTCTCTTCTTGATACAATAACCATTAGGAGATAATTCGATGACTCCGGAATGTTTGTGTTTTCTCCATAATCATCCAATAAGCGATTCTCCATTCGATGGAGAGTTGGGCTACATTTTGTATTCTACAGAATAAGGCACATAGAGTATGAGTTGTTGGATGGGTTTTCCTCCATCATGGATGAAAAGGGAATATTTGGAAAAACACTTAGCAATCTTGCATTAGAGTCAAGAACTCTTAGAAGGGCTTGATTGCAATAGGAGGTCATGGATGAAAAAGGTATATGTTAGATATACAATGTTATAAGTGTAATTATTGCAAAAACTCGTTGCAGTTTGCAAAGTATTTGATACTTGTCCTGCTTTGTGAAAACAGGATGGTCTACTTGAGAATTGCTGAATTTGAGGCAACATGACTCGATAACGGCAAGCAAAACAGTTGATGGCCGACATCACCCCTTTCCTCAAAGTTTATCACTTGGATTAGTGGACTTGAATATAATTTGTAATCCCTGTTTGTGTGTCTTGCTTTTGGCAAGACGATTATTCATATGAACAAGTTACAAGCCAGTTTGTACTATTCTTATGAACAATACCGTTATGGTCACATTACGATTATAAATAAGGTATTCTCATCACTATGTTAATGATAATGGTTTAAACATTTATACAAGGATTAGAATGCTAAAAGATATCTAAAGTTTAATAATGAAATGACACTATAGTTTAAGTCATTTTGGTTATTGCATGTTCTTAATGAAGATCGGGGGTCCTAGATGCTTAATCTAGAGACTTTGCAAAACCATGCCTCTTGGGTAGAATGACTAAAACTCCACATTCTGGTAAAACGGTGATATGCGAAGAAATGTTGGATCTTATACATAGTGGTGTATCGTATTTTCAACAAATAGTGGAAATCATTGGTTAATCATGGACTTAAGTGAATAAGCGTATTTACTTAATGAAACATAAGTTTGAAACGATTTGAATTGTTCAAATGAGTTCACAACAAAATGGGATATTAAATTAACTAAATTAACAAGTCTCTTCGATTTGATCGACATGACTAAAGTATTAAGTTAAGTTTAGCATAAAAGGGACGTGTGAAAGATGTTTCACAAATTATGATAATTGGATGAATTCAAACTGTATTGAAATGTCTGAACATCATAATCATTTTGTATTAGATACATATGATACAATATTATCTCTTATAAGGGTTATAGTTGTCATTTAGAGTTAGAGATCAAAATAAGTAAACACTCGTTTGAAATACAAAGGAACATCTAAAGATTCATGGAAACAACACCATAACTATTATGGAACATTCGAGTTTCTGGAGATTTCGATAAGTCGAAATCGTGGCGAATAAACAAGTCTTTGTAGATCATTCTTAGGAAGCTATGAATGCATCTTCCACAAAGGGGCAAACATGCTATTGTCCAAAGTTGACGTGTCTTGATGAAGATACAGGTGGAAGAAAGTAAAAGATCAAAACAAGGTATTAGACCTTACCTTCGGATTGTTGAGCGGCACAGCGGAATTTGTTTCATGAATCCAAACTCTACAAATAGAGGAGAAACCAATGATAATGATCATAAATTTTTAGGGAATACTTTTACTAAAGAAAGTAGGATTCAACTATATATTCTACAAGTTTGTGGAATTATATTGTTGATTCACTTGTCATGTTTTGAACAATACATACCTGTGAAATACAAAGAAGCGTGATGGACCTAAGAACTAGAAATGAATGGTCATTGAAATCTCGTTAGTGAAATTCTCGATTTGATGGTGATCAAGGAATTTTGGAATGTCCAAAATTGTCGAGAGGACCTAGATTTGAGTGGGAGCAAATAAGCTTGGCTAAATCATAATATGTAGCTGACATATTTTGAGTGGGAGCTAAGTGAAATCCCTGGATCTCAAATATGAATGTCATATTTGAGTGGGAGCGTGAAATCATTCTGGGATATGTGGACGACACATGTGAATGATGTGATTGGTGTTAATAACATTTGATAAGATAAATAAGGATGAAGTTAAAGTTATTAAACAAGAAAATCTATCGAGATGGATTAGTGAGTTTAATAAACACTGAATGTCGAATGCTTCCTGGAATTGATTCTGAAAGATGTTCAGAATGTCCTAAGCAAGATTCTGAAGAAGCTCAGAATGGAATAAGGTGAGAAATAAGTTCTTACTATATGAAGCATTGAGTTAGTATTGCAACTATGGTTAAAAGAAAGAAAGAGATGTGTTGCATCTCCTATGCCTCAGTCATAGGTTCTTCCATACAACCATGTTGTATACTCGACATAATGTGACCTGAGGTTCTGGTTGGTGGGACAAAGTCTTAACTGTAAGAACATGTCTTTAAGTGATTCCTAAGTTGATCACTGAACCAGAATTAAGTTTGTACTTAAATGGCAAGAAGCAAAGTAAGTGGCATAGTTGCATTTCATGCGCAAGGATCTACATAGATATAGAAGTATAAAGGCTCCATCTAATGTGATGTATAATGCTATGGCGGGGCTAGTTCGCTTTTAACGTAGAATGATGTGTCCCAGGGCATAGTGCCCATGAGAAAGCCCTCAAGGTTGATCTAAAGTAACTATAGGCTCCTGGAATCCGGCCTTGTTCTGCTGCCATGACTACAGTATGTACACAAAGGATAGGAAAGTGTGTTTCGAAGTTTAGATGACAATAGTAAAAATGACCGTCATTATAAACACTAGAAACAAAGTCTCACTTTGTCGCCAAACAAATACTTCGACCCATTTATACGATAATGGTGTGAATGTCAAGATTAGGAAGACATTAACGATTTGCAAAAGACATAATGATCTGGTAAACTAGAACATGGACACGACATTTCCCATGAGCATGCATGATCTATAAATGCATATGTTATATGGTTTATATGAGTAAAATGCAAGCTAGATTATTTGTACTCTAGAGCAAGTGGGAGATTGAAGGAGATATGCCCTAGAGGCAAATAATAAATAGGTTTTTATTGTCATATCTCAATTAGTTTATAATAGTTTCATATTGTGCTATAACTATACCAAGTAGAAACATTGGTACAAGTGTGGTATGAAACAACCAAGTCCCTAGTAGCCTCTATTCATAATAGTTCGTTGGTCATGAGGATGATCTGGGTTACAAGATCATGGGCATTTATGCCAATTGACAACAAGGTCATATCATTGGAGACTGATGTGATGGACATTCCTCGAAGGATTGCAACACGATCAAGTCATATAAGTTCATTGTTGCAACAACTAAATCTAGACTCCTATTCCTTAGACCGTGAGGCTATATTAATCACTGTCTCCCGAGAGTGCTTAGATAGCATCAAGCGTCACTTGGTAATACAATGATTATAAAGGTGTATTCAGGTACTCAAAGGAACCGTAGAGGCAATATATGTCAAGAGCGGGATTTGTTCATCCACATGATGGGTAAAGATACATACGACCGGCTTGGTGAGATTACATCCATAAATATTGCAACATGTGAGTCGGTCACGGGGATGTAATATCACGGTAACAAGAAAATAGAACTTATTGTTAACGAGATTGAACAAGGTATGGGATACCAATGATTAGATCTTGAACAATTCGTATCAAGAAACAAAAGGAAATTGGATGCTACATTTACCAGTTCAAACGACATTGTCATCAGGAATGCATAGGGGTCACATGGACATCCTTGGTCCCTCTGTTGATCATTGATATAGATCATGTCTAGAGCATTCCCGAGCCGTGAGGGGATACACTTAAGGGTACGATGAGAGCGATCATTCGTAAGACGGAATCATGGTAGAGAAAGAGAAAGCCGGAATTGTTCCACAGAGAGATCCGAAGTTGTTCGGAGAATTAATAAAGGAAAAACCCGGAAAAATATTTTCGGATAAATGGGAATTCAAATATACATTTATTATATGTTAATTATGAATTAATATATTCTAAATAATATTTAAATTAAGATTTATAAAAGCAACTTTTATATTAGGCCAAATCACTGGAGGGAAAAGCCTAAGAGAAAAGCTGCAGAAAAAGAAAAGGAAAAACAGTTGCAGGCCAACGTGGGCGGCGGATATTAACCGCCGTGTGAGTGCAGCAGGCAGACAAGGCAGGCCAGCATCAGGCTCACCCAGGGTGGAGAGCTGGGGCATTGCACGCGGTGGGCTGGCGCGCGCCAGACCGGCCCAACCGGGTCGCCGCCTCCGTGGGCTGGCTCGGGAGGGGCGGGGTGGGCCACGGCCAAAGGCCCACCTGGCCGGCTCAGCAAGATGCTGCTTACTGTTGCTGCATGCTGTTGGGCTGTGGTTTTTTGGCCCATTCGGCTGGTCCGAATTTTCTTGAGATTTTTCCTTTACTAATAGTCCCACATGGCTAACCTATTAGGGAGGACACACCCCCTCCGCCTATATAAAGGGGTGCCCATGGTTGGGATTAAACCACACCAATATTTGGAGAAGTCTTTTGGTTGACTTCCCCCTTCCCTCTCTCTAGCCCTTGTGACCATGGCCCCAAGTTTGGGCTGTGCGAACGAGGCACACCTATAGTACGTCGTTGCGCTACAGGGATTCCTAGTCGGATATCAACTTCCGCACTCCCGGCGGGATCGGGGAGACGGAGGTCTCATTGTACATCAGATGTGTACAAAGACACGAGGCGCAACACTTGGGGCGCTTAAATGTCGTGAGCCGGAGCTGCTGCACGATGAAGATGGAGCAAGGGGTGACCTGCAAGGAGCTTCACGACCTTGAGGTCGGCTACGAGTACGACTACATCAACCACGTTCCTCTTGGAACATTAACCGTGTACGGTCTACAAGGGTATGTATTCTATACGCATCGGCCGTTACCGTATTACTACATAGATAGATCCTAGACAGTTTTTGGGGTTCCAACGTAGATTTTTTTTGTTTTCTGCTATGAATCCCCTTCAATAGGTTGTGCAATTGTTACTTGGTTCGCTTACACCATCCTTGAAGAAACTTATGAGGCTGCAATCTTTATTCGACATACACTCTGATCCAATTAATTGTCATTTTGTTAAGATGAAATGATATATAAACTGATCAAAGTATTACTGAGATGCTTTCTCTTTGATATCAATTTAATATTGTCTGACATATATATGTTATCAATTCTTGAGTTGTAATATAATTCAATCATATGTATGAGTTCTAAGTTATGTTCTTAAAAATCAACGGGAGGATAATGATGACGTGGACGATAGCAAGGAATCTAGGGACAACAAGAGCTGCTACGTGCTGAGGGGTTACGGTGTGGGCAAATCCGTTTCTACCGTAGGAGGAGACTGTTTTACCCATTATGTGGCAGAGTAATCAACATGGATCTCGATAGCATGATCCAGCATGTGATGGGTGTTGGCAGAGGCGGAGGCAGAAGGCATAGGCCGATTACCTTGGTGCGGCACGCAGCCTTCGACAAATTCGTCCGGGAATATGTCAAAACTGACATGTATCCCCTCGACTAGGCTGTCTCTGCCTCCTGCTGCTGCCCCGGCCCTGCTAGGCGTCTTCGTGTCCCCGCCTCCTATTGTTGCCCCTGCTTTTATTTTTTTTTAGTTAATTATTACATGTATGTTGCATGTAAGACAATATATCTGTGGTGTCTCTGGTGAACCTTCTATATATATATATATATTAATCTACTCCTTTATATGGAGTTTCTTAAAATTTCTAGTGTTCAATTATATTACTGATCATGCTCATGCACACTACCAAATATTTCTAGTGCTCGATTATATTATAATTGGCAAGGAATACATCAGCAAGTTAAATTGGTCCAAATTTTGTATTGAAGTAACTAAATGATCTCACATCGGCGGTGGACGTTGGCAGAAGCCGAGACTGAAGGCATCAGCCAAATACCTTGGCGCGACACGCAGCCTTCGGAAAATTCCTTATAGGTTCAACTGATGGGTTCGTAGCATGGAAAAAAAAATTCTACCGCAAGAACGAACAAAACCCAGATCTAATCTAGATAAAAGCCAAGATCTAATCTATTAGACATGTGCAACGAGATAGATCTGTACTAACCCTTGTAGATCCGAAAGCCTTGTGCGAGATCGGATCTCGTGGTTGATATGAGCGATCACTTGCCGATCTCAAGATCGAGTAGACGATCCTTAGGCCGTGTTGTTCGTGGCGCTCAGTAGTCGATCCACACGTGTGGAGTCGATGCAGACCTTCCTCTCCTGTTCCAAATGAGCAGCAGAGGTAGTAGATCTCTCCACGGAATCCCAGCAAGACGACAGGCGTGGTGGTGGTGGTGAATGAGAGAATTCTGAGGCTTCGCCTAAGCCTGAGCGAAGGAAGGAGGAGGAGAGAGGACTAGGGCAAGAGTGGAGGGCAGGTGGCGCCTCCACCCCTCTATATATAGAGGGAGGGGTACGGCCTAGGGTTCCCACCCCTAGGCCCACCTCCTAGGGCCGGCGCACAAGGGGGGCTTGGGGGGAGTTTCCTTCCCCCCCAAGTTTCCCCTTTTTCTTTCTTGGTTTTCAAGTAAACTCCATAGAAATTTCTAGAACCTTCCGGAACATTCCGAAACCTTCTAGAACCCCCATACAAACAATCCGAGACATTTCCGAACCTAGAAAATGATCTCCATTACATGAATCTTATTCTCCAGACAATTCCGGATCTCCTTGTGATGTCTCAGATCCAATCCGAGACTCCGAACAACATTCGGTCTCCAACGCATATTCCATATCTACCTAAACATCATCGAACCTTAAGTGTGTCACCCTACGGTTCGTGAATATGCAGACATGATGGAGACACCTCTCTGATCAATAACCATCAGCGGGATCTGGAGATCCATAACGGCTCCCACATACTCAACGATGACTTTGTGATCGATAGAACCATTAACATACGACACCAATTCCCTTTGTCACGCAATACTCTACTTATCCGAGGTTTGATCGTCGGTATCTCCATACCTAGTTCTACCTCGTTACTGATAAGTACTCTTTACTCGTTCCATGTTATGTCATCCCTTGTGACCTAGTCACATGCTTGCAAGCTAACTAGATGACATTCCACCGAGAGGGCCCAGAGCATATCTATCCGTCATATGGATGGACAAATCCCAATCTTGGTCCATGCGCTTCAACACATACTTTCAGAATACCCAATGACACCTTTATAACCACACAGTCACGAAGTGGTGTTTGATGTCATCAAAGTACCCATCCGGTGATGGTGATTAACATAACCTCATGGTCGAAGGATTAGGTTACTATGCATTTGAAAGCTTGTAGCAATACGAACTAAATGACTTGACCTTATGCTACAATTACTATGGGTGTGTGTGTCCATCACATCATTCTCCTAATGATATGACCCTGTTATTAATGACATCCAATGTCCATGATCAGGAAACCATGATCATCTATTAATCAACAAGCTAGTTCAATAAGAGGCTTACTAGGGACTCTTTTACTTTTACAAAACACACCTGTATTAGTGTTTCCTTATAATACAATTATAGCATGGGATGTAAAAATTCATCATAAACACAAAGATATAATAATAACCACTTTTATTATTGCCTCTTGGGCATATCTCCAACAGTCTCCCACTTGCACTAGAGTCAATAATCTAGATTACATGGTAATATACCTAACACCCATGGCGTTCTGGTGTTGGTCATGCTTTGCTCAAGGGAGAGGTCTAATCAACGGATTTGCCACATTCAGATCAATGTGTACTTTGCAAATCTTTATGTCACCATCTCGGACATACTCGCAAATAACATGGAAACGTAGCTTGATGTGCTTCAGCTTGCTATGTGACCTTGGCTCATGTGCATTAGCTATGGCACTTGTGTTGTCACAGTAGATGGCCATCGGGTCCAACGCACTAGGAACCACGCCAAGTTTAGTAATGAACTCCTTCATCCATATGGCTTCTTGTGCAGCCTCCGAAGCAGCTATGTATTCTGATTCAGTTGAAGATTTCGCCACAACGCTTTGCTTGGCACTCCTCCAGCTCACTGCAGCACCATTCAAAATAAATCATTATCGGGCGTGACTTCGAGTCATCTGGATCGGTGTTCCAACGAGCATCAGTGTAACTGTTTACAACAAGCTGTTCATCACCTCCATAAGAAAGAACCATATCCTTAGTCCTATTCAGGTACTTTAGGATATTCTTGACCGCTGTCTAGTGCTCCATTCCAGGATCACTTTGATATCTGCTAGTCAAACTAACATCATGTGCTATATCTGGTCTTGTACACAGCATGGCATACATGATAGAACCTATGGCCGAGGCATAGGGAATATTATTCATCTTCTCTCTATCTTCTGCCGTAGCTAGACTTTGAGTCTTACTCAAGGTCTTACCTGACAATATGGGCACGAACCCTTTCTTGCTCTCTTCCATTCTAAACTTCTTTAGAACTTTGTCCAAGTATGTACTTTGTGAAAGCGCTATTAGGCGTCTTGATCTATCTCTATAAATCTTGATGCCTAGAATATATGCCGCTTCGCCAAGATCCTTCATTGAAAAACTATTATTCAAATAGGTTTTGACGCTATTAAGAAGTTCTATATCATTCCCAATCAACAATATGTCATCTACATATAGTACTAGGAATGCTACAGAGTCCCACTCACTTTCTTGTAAATACAAGCTTCTCCATAAGTTTGTATAAATCCAAAGTTTTTGATTACTTTATCAAAATGTTGATTCCAACTCCGGGATGCTTGCTTCAGTCCATAAATGGAGCGCTGAAGTTTGCATACCTTGTCAGCATCTTTAGGATCAACAAAACCCTTGGGTTGTACCATATACAACTCTTCCTCAATGTCGCCATTAAGGAACGCCGTTTTGACATCCATCTACCAAATCTCATAATCGAAATATGCAGCAATTTCTAACAAAATCCTCACAGACTTTAGCTTCGCTACTGGTGAGAATGTCTCATCATAGTCAACTCCTTGAATTTGTCGAAACCCTTTCGCGACAAGTCGAGCTTTATAGACGGTAACATTACCATCTGCATCTGTTTTTCTTTTGAAAATCCATTTGTTCTCGACAGCCTTATGGCCATCCGGTAAGTCCACCAAACTCCATACTTGGTTTTCGTACATGGATCCCATTTCGGATTTCATGGCTTCTAGCCATTTGTCGGAATCTGGGCTCACCATAGCTTCTTCATACGTCGCAGGGTCATCAGTGTTGTCCACCAGCATGACGTTCAAGGCAGGGTCATACCAATCAGGAGTGGTACGAACCCTCATTGACCTGCGAGGTTCAGTGGCAACTTCGTTCGAAGTTTCATGATCACCATCATTAGCTTCCTCTCCAATTGGTGCAGGCGGCACAAAAACATCTTCCGGTGTTGCGCTACTCTCAACTCCGAGGGAAGGTTCAATAACCTCGTCGAGTTCTACTTTCCTTCCAGTCACTTCCTTCGAGAGAAACTCCTTCTCAAGAAAGGATCCATTCTTGGCAACGAAAACTTTGCCTTCGGATCTATGATAGAAGGTATACCCAATTGTTTCTTTAGGGTATCCTATGAAGACGCATTTCTCCGCTTTGGGTTCAAGCTTATCAGGTTGTAACTTCTTTACATATGCTTCGCAACCCCATACTTTAAGGAACGACAACTTAGGTTTCTTTCCAAACCACAATTAAATGCAGTGTCGTTTCAACGGATTTAGATGGTTCCCTATTTAAAGTGAATGCGGCTGTCTCTAATGCATAGCCCCAAAACGATAGCGGTAAATCTGTAAGAGACATCATAGACCGAACCATATCTAAGAGAGTTCGATTACGACGTTCGGACACACCATTACGCTATGGTGTTCCCGATCGTGTCAGCTGCGAAAGTATTCCACATTTCTTTAAATGCATGCCAAACTCATAACTTAGATATTCACCTCCGCGGTCGGAACGCAGAAACTTAATCTTTTTGTTATGATGATTTTCCACTTCACTTTGAAATTCCTTAAACTTTTCGAAAGTTTCGGACTTATGCTTCATAAAGTAGACATACCCATATCTACTTAAGTCATCTGTGAAAGTGAGAACATAACGATATCCACCACGCGATTCTACACTCATTGGACCGCACACATCGGTATGTATTATTTCCAATAAGTCCGTAGCTCACTCCATTATTCCAGAGAATGGAGTCTTAGTCATTTTTCCCATTAGACATGCTTTGCATCTTTCAAGTGATTCAAAATCAAGTGATTCAAGAAGTCCATCAGAATGGAGTTTCTTCATACGCTTCACTCCAATGTGACCAAGACGACAGTGCCACATGTATGTAGAATTATCATTCAATTTTGTTCGTTTAGCATCTATGTTGTGAACATGTGTATCACTACTATCGAGATTTAGTAAGAATAAACCATTCATCTCAGGTGCATTACCATAAAATATATTACTCATATAAATCGAACAACCTTTATTCTCGGACTTAAAAGAGTAACCGTCTCGCAATAAACAAGATCCAGATATAATGTTCATGCTTAACGCAGGCACCAAATAACAATTATTCAAATTTAAAACTAATCTCGAAGGTAGATGCAGAGGGAGCGTGCCGACGACGATCACATCAACCTTGGAGCCATTTCCAACGCGCATCCTCACCTCGTCTCTTGCCAGTCTTCGCTTATTCCGCAGCTCATGTTTCGAGTTACAAATATGAACAACCGAACCGGTATCAAATACCATGCACTACTACGATTACTAGTAAGATACACATCAATAACATGTATATCGAATATACCTTTCTTCTTGATGTTGCCGTTCTTCAGATCCGCCAGGTACTTGGGGCAGTTACGCTTCCAGTGACCGGCACCCTTGCAGTAGAAGCATTTAGTTTTAGGCTTAGGACCAGCCTTGGGCTTCTTAGCAGGTGCGGCAGCTTTCTTGCCATCCTTCTTGAAGTTGCCCTTGTTCTTAGGCTTGCCCTGTTTCTTGAAATTGGTGGTCTTATTGACCATCAACACTTGGTGCTCCTTTTTTATCTCCACTTCAGCAGTTTTTAGCATGGACGATAGTTCAGGCAACATCTTGTTCATGCAGTGCATATTGTAGTTCATCACAAAGTTCTTATAACTTGGTGGCAGTGATTGGAGGACACGGTGAATCCCTAACTCATTAGGAATCGTTATCCCCAACTCTTGGAGCTTGTTTGCGTGCCCAGACATGGTGAGCACATGCTCGCTAACGGAGCTACCCTCTTCCATCTTACAGTTAAAGAACTTTTCGGAGGCCTCATAGCTCTCCACGGCCGCGTGAGTCTCAAAAATGAGCTTGAGCTCCTTAATGATCTCGAACGGGTCGTGGTGCTCAAAGCACTTCTGAAGCTCCGTTTCTAAACCGTACAGGATGGCACACTGAACTATGGAATAATGATTTTTCCGAGTGGCGTACACATTCTTTACGTCATCGGTGGCATCTTCTGCAGGTGGGTCACCTAGCGGTGCTTCGAGCACATAGGTCAACTGACCAGCCCTAAGGACAATCTTCAGTCCATGGAGCCAGTCCGTGAAGTTGCTTCCATTGTTCTTAAGCTTTTCTTTCTCTAGGAACGCATTGAAATTGATGGAGAGGTTCGCCATAATCTACAACAAATTTGCAAGTAGTTTAGACTAAGTTTATGATAAATTGAGTTCAATTTTAATTCTTAAATTAACTAGGTGAACTCCCACTCAAAACAACATCCCTCACATTGTCTTAGTGATTACACGGACCAAGTCCACTACACCAAGTCCGATCTTCACGAGAGAAGATGTAGTTTCATCGGCGAACAATCTTCATGTTCATCATATCGTTTATATGATTCATGCTCTACCTTTCGGTATTCCGTGTTCCGAGACCATGTCTGTACATGCTAGGCTCGTCAAGATTAACCTTAGTTTCCGCATGTGCAAATCTGGCTTGCACCCGTTGTATGCACACGTAGAATCTATCACATCCGATCATCACGAGATGCTTCAAAACGACGAGTCTTAGCAATGGTACCAACTAAGGATGAACACTTTATTACTTGATATTTAGTGAGAGGGATCATCTTATAATACTACTGTCGTGATCTAATCAATACAAGATGCATAAAGGATTAACATCACATGCAATTCATAATTAGTGTGATATGATATGGCCCTTTCTTCTTATGCCTTTGATCTCCATCTCGAAAGCACGGACATGATCTCCATCATCACCAGCATTGCGTCAAGGTCAGTGGCGCCGCTTCATGGTTGTCCATCATCACTAGCAACTATTACAACTACTTGGAATAAAGCTATTACAATATGAATAGACACGCAGGTCTTAACAGAATTAAAGACAACCATTAGGCTCCTGCCGGTTGCCATATTACAACAAGGATCATTGCATACATCAAATATAATCACAATCACATGATGGCCATATCACATCACAAAACCCCTGCAAAAACAAGTTAGACGCCTCTAATTTTATTTGCATGTTTTACGTGGTTTGGGGCTTTCGAATAAGAACGGATCTTACCTACAAAACTGAAACCACAACGTTGATACAAGTGCTATCAAGTGCAAAGTGTAGATTGGATCTATACTATGGTGGGAGAGACAGACACCCGCAAAGCCACTTGTGCAAAGAAAGTTACACGTCAAGCGTGGAGCAAGTCTCATGTGCGATGACATGTAAGGTTAGCCCGAGCCGCTTCATCCCACCATACCGCAAGATGCAAAGTACACAAAGCAAAAGACGGCACGAGCACCAACACCCACAAAACCATTGTGTTCTACTCGTGCAACAGATCTACGCATAGACACGGCTCTAATACCACTGATGGGTTCGTAGCATGGAAAACAAAAAATTTCTACCGCAAGAACGAACAAAACCCAGATCTAATATAGATAAAAGCCAAGATCTAATCTATTAGACATGTGCAACGAGATAGATCTGTACTAACCCTTGTAGATCCGAAAGCCTTGTGCGAGATCGGATCTCGTGGTTGATGTAGACGATCACTTGCCGATCTCAAGATCGAGTAGATCCTTCCGATCCTTCCGCACGGCGCTTCGCTTGATCGGTCACACGTGCGGAGTCGATGCAGACCTTCCTCTCCCTGTTCCAGCGAGCAGCGGAGGTAGTAGATCTCTCCATGGAATCCCAGCAGCACGACGGCGTAGTGGTGGTGGTGGAGTAGAGAATTCTGTAGGGCTTCGCCTAAGCCTGAGAAGAAGGAAGGAGGAGAGAGGCGGCTAGGGCAAGAGTGGAGGGGCAAGGGGGTGGCACCTCCACCCCTCTATATATAGAGGGAGGGGTGCGGCCTAGGGTTCCCACCCCTAGGCCCACCTCCTAGGGCCGGCGCACAAGGGGGGATTGGGGGAGTTTCCTTCCCTCCCAAGTTTCCCCTTTTTCTTTCTTGGTTTTCAAGTAAACTCCATAGAAATTTCTAGAACCTTCCGGAACATTCCGAAACCTTCTAGAACCTCCATACAAACACTCTGAGACATTTTCGAACCTAGAAAATGATCGCCATTACATGAATCTTATTCTGCGGACAATTCCGGATCTCCTCGTGATGTCTCAGATCCAATCCGAGACTCCGAACAACATTCGGTCTCCAACGCATATTCCATATCTACCTAAACAGCATCGAACCTTAAGTGTGTCACCCTACGGTTCGTGAATATGCAGACATGATGGAGACACCTCTCCGATCAATAACCATCAGCGGGATCTGGAGATCCATAACAGTCCCACATACTCAACAATGACTTTGTGATCGATAGAACCATTAACATACGACAACCAATTCCCTTTGTCACGCGATACTCTACTTATCCGAGGTTTGATCGTCGGTATCTCCATACCTAGTTCTACCTCGTTACTAATAAGTACTCTTTACTCGTTCCATGTTATGTCATCCCCTGTGACCTAGTCACATGCTTGCAAGCTAACTAGATGACATTCCACCGAGAGGGCCCAGAGCATAACTATCCGTCATATGGATGGACAAATCCCAATCTTGGTCCATGCGCTTCAACACATGCTTTCAGAATACCCAATGACACCTTTATAACCACCCAGTCATGAAGCGGTGTTTTATGTCATCAAAGTACCCATCCGGTGATGGTGATTAACATAACCTCATGGTCGAAGGATTAGGTTACTATGCATTTGAAAGCTTGTAGCAATACGAACTAAATGACTTAATCTTATGCTACAATTACTATGGGTGTGTGTGTCCATCACATCATTCTCCTAATGATATGACCCTGTTATTAATGACATCCAATGTCCATGATCAGGAAACCATGATCATCTATTAATCAACAAGCTAGTTCAATAAGAGGCTTACTAGGGACTCTTTTACTTTTACAAAACACACATGTATTAGTGTTTCCTTATAATACAATTATAGCATGGGATGTAAACATTCATCATAAACACAAAGATATAATAGTAACCACTTTTATTATTGCCTCTTGGGCATATCTCCAACATCAACAACAGGTTGCCACCGCCCAGCTCCGAATTCGCTTACAGGTTTAACATGGCAGAACTTGAGCTACTGAGGGTACAGCTCCCACAGAGACCTCGGCAGGGGTGGCAGAGTTGGTGCGGGTGCGACCACGGCGACGGCGAGTTCGGATTTTGGAGGAGGAAATTAGGATCGAGCATGGTTGACACGGTGACAGATCTCACCGCGAACCAATTCTCGTCCCCGCGCCATGCCATGGGTGTGGCCATGGTGAGGGCGAGCTCCGACTCGGAATAGGGAGGAGAGCGGGGCCGAGCAGGTTCGTCCACGTCCTAGCTCTACGCCATGGCCGCGACCACAGATTGCCGCTCTAGAGAAGAAGAAGACGCACAATGGATACAGACGCCAACACTGCAAGCCTACAGGGAGGAGAGCGGGGCCAAGCAGGTTCGTCCACGTCCCAGCTCCATGCCATGGCCGCGACCACAGATTGCGGCTCTGGAGAAAAAGAAGACGCGCAATGGATGCAGGCACAAACTGTAGCATCCTAATTGTCTAACAATTGCAATGCTACTAGCCTAGTCTATATATATATGCTACTTCCTACATATAATTGTTGCATCATAATTATATCATGGCTTGCATACATACTCACTTGTGTATGTAGTTGATCCCTTCGCCTGCCGATTACGCCGCTCGTTCTTGTCCCGATGTTCTGGAAATGATTAGGACGGCCGAAAGGTCTACCTGTGAGTGGCCCTTGGCCCCATCGTACTATTTTAACCATTTTCGCTCATCCAGGCATGTAACTAAGAGCGTAATTCACCGAGGTAGTTACAATTGGTATCAGAGCCATCCCGCCCGTCGAGTCTCATTAAATAATGGTCGTTGTCGATCTAGCAAATATTTTGGTAGCTATGTATACTAGGAAAAACAAACGTGAGAGTAGGACTACTTCCATTTTTCTTCTTACCCACCCACCCACCCTTTTCTGGTAAGGAAGTGTAACGTTTTCAATCCTCTTCTAAAATTCAAACTAGGATTCACGTGTTCTGGTTCCGTAGTACCATAGGTTGTTTGTCTGTGTGTGTGTGTGTGTGAATTCCTTGTCTATCTGTTGCATCCAACATGTTATCTCTATCTGCCTTTTGGTTATCAGCTGTTGGTACACTCCATACCGACAGGCTTTTGTAAACCGACGCGATCTATCCGACTCCTTGTTAACAGGCGCAATCTTCTTAAGGGTGTTGTTCCTTCCAGCATGCTTTCACAGAATGTGGAGTTGCTAATCTCTACCTGATAGTGATTTTGTGCATCTATTGGTATTTTAATGCCGAAAAATGCGGAAATTTTTTCTTTGATACATCTGTGTTTCCACACTCCTCTTCAGTCGTGTGTGAAACATTATCTATCTCCCTTTTATCAGCATGTCCATGCTAACCCATTCTTTTGTCACCGGCGCTTAATCCTGGAGTTTTATTTCATCTCCAATTCTTTTGGGCTAATTACATAACATGTGTCGATCCAATGCTGGTGATTGTAATTTGGCTCTCAGCATAGCTATATGACACTTATCATGAGTGGAATATGGAAAATGCTATCAACACTATCCTCCAAATTGTGGCGGTTATCTCCTGTGTTTTTGAGTTACACCGTGATCATATCCATGCATATTCAAGTATCTTTGCCAATCCGGAGTTTTTCTTAAAGGCCCTACGGTGGTCTATCATCTATTCATCATGCTGCACATCTTTTTGAACTCCATATCTGCACAATTCTCCTGGATACGAGGGAATTGCATCTTTTCGCTTCTGATAGCTTTGCTTAAGGTATGAGCTATCATCGTTTCTTATCCAAGATCTCTTGATCTTTGTAACCGGCGATCCAATCGACAATGTGAACCAGGTGACATCTCTTTTACTTCTGAAGGACCAGATAATCTATTCTGCCGGTGCATCTTCTTCAACACAAACCCGTGCTCTTAATATTGACTTTCAAAGAGCGTTGAGCTCAGGAAGTGTTCGAGCATTTGTTCGTTTCTCTCGCCTTTTGAACTTGGTATTCTGGGAATATCTTGTTAATCCATGGTGGTATATGTTGATAATATGCTTGCCTATTCTATATCAATGGAAGAACGTGGAAGATCATCTATGTCTCTTTCTCTTAAGCTGCGAGAACACCGCTTGTGTGCAAAGTTCTCAAAGTGTGAATTCTGGCTTCTTGAAGTCACCTATCTCGACCACCTCCTTCTGCTAAATACATTACTTCAATTCTGGAATCAGCAAGTCCATTGTTAATTCCATCCTCCATCTTCAACCAATCTGGAGTTATTCCTTGTTGGCAAGTTATCATTGTCGTTTCGCTAAAGATTTTCCTCAAGACTGCTAAACCTCTCTCAATCATTTCAAGAAGAACATGGAGTCCTTTTCACCTCTATCTCGTTAAGTAATCTCTTGAAACCCTCTCGCTCTATCGTCTATGCTCAATCCACCGGAGGCCATGAAGACCTTCCAGATCTTGTATTCCTTCTGTTCAAGTTGGTGCTATCTTTTCTGTAGCTGTTGAATCTTGCAGTTGTTCTCCGTAATCTTCCTTCATATCTTTCCGGTAGCTTGGTACTTCCGACATGACGACAACATCATCATCTTTATCTATCTGTGAATCCGGCGAATCGTTTGCATCTATCCTTGTTTTCTAACGAAGTTCCATGAGTTATTGTTAATACCTTCAGTCTGTTTCGGTAGTTGGGTTGCATGGTTTTCTTATTCATGTACGGAGTAATGCTTTGAGTGCGGGATGGAGTAGCTACCATACCACTACTCTTATCATTCGCTCTTGTACATTGAATTGGTGAATTAATGTGATTTCACTCATTCCATGGAAGTTAGAAGTGGCCTTTATCCCTCGATACTTTTACTTCCGTCCTTGTTTTTCCGGAGTGCTCTCTCGAAGAAAGTAATCAATAATCTCTTGTTGGTGGTCTGTCTATTCTAGATGGAGAAAAATCCCTAATTATCTGCTGGGAACAAACGCAAACTCTTTGCCGTCCTCGTCATTCTACCGGTGCTCGACATCCCCAAACAAGATGGAAGGAAACTATCTCTCTCCTTGTTTCATCAATTCTTTTTTGGTGGTAAAGCCAATTATGGTTGATGCCATTAATCGCAATCTATTCCACATTCCACTTCTTCTAAGGTTTCTACCATAAGCTAGCATTCCCCTCTTTCTCTGGAAGTTATATCCGCGCACCTCAATTGCGTGATCCTTGGTTCTTACCGGTGCAATAAGAATCTAATCCGACAATGTCTAACTAAATCTTTCCGTTGATATCAAGGAACTCTATTGTTTGAAGGCGATATTGTTTCTGAACTTCCTTTCTCAAATCTGAGGGAAGGTACAGTGCTATTTTCATAGTGGTTGATAACTTCTCCAAAGGAGCTCTTTTCTTACGGTGAGACCAGATTTATCTTCTCTTGTATGTGTAAATCTTTAATCTTAATGGTGTGTCGTTCCTTTCTTCGGGATACATCATCTTTCTATTTCTTTCACAAGTGGTTCTATTCTTTTATCATGTTTCTCGAGAAAACCGGAGCTATGTTCATCCTATCCTTCTTGTCTCACGACAATCCTTCAACTCTTCTAACCGTTGTTTCTCAAGCAAACGTAAGGCTCGCAACAAGTCTAGCAAGTTTGGCAAGGTGTAAGGGGCGCACCATTCCGTGTTTCATCAACTTGGGAATGTGAGGGTCACCTTCATTCCAAACACCCGCCTCTCCTTGTGTTGTTTTGTTTTTCCTAGAAATCTCGGGGCGAGATTCATGTTTAGTGGGGGAGAGTTGTAGCATCCCAATTGTCTAACAATTGCAATGCTACTAGACTAGTATATATATATGCTACTTCCTACATATAATTGTTGCATCATAATTATATCATGCTCATGTCATCATGCCACCTTGCATTTGAGCACCATATAAAATCCCTTTTCTTTTGGATCTTCTCTCATTTGCATTATTAATTGTATTTGGCTCTTGATATATTGTACTTGAATCTTGATAAATGCTTGATGCCCAAGATGAGTTGGGGGCATATCTTTTATTCAACTCCATCACCTTTCTCTGTCACCACCTTATAATTCCACCACCCTAGTTAACCATGAGCTATTATTTTTCTTTTGGATATTTAATCTAGATCATGTGGGTTGGGGTGGATCCAATTCTAATTTCTTTTGCTTGGCCTTTATTCCACATTTTGGCAATGCATGGGAATCATGCCATGTTATATTATTATTGTATTCACAAAATAACACATGGCAATTAATACTTTGCATGGGCCATGCAACCACCATTATCACTTCTTCTCTTTTGGTTTGTTCTTGGTTTTTGAGTGAATCTCTTCCTTATGAGTTTGTTCTTTCTTCCTCTCATCATCTCCACCTCATCACCCTCAACATCCATGTTATGCATGAGCATGTGAGCCTTCTTCCACACCCATTTTTTCCTTACACCTGATCAAGCCTTGGTCATGCCTCATCTAACCATAATCTCACCTTTCTCTCTCACCTCTCCACCATACCACCCCTTCATGCTTGATCTTGTTGCTCATGTGTAAAACCCTAAGCACCATGTCATCCCTCTCTCTATTTTCTCTTCAAACCCATCCCATGCTCTACCAACCCCCCATGCTAAGGTTCCCCTTTTACCTGCCAGCAGGCCCCACTAGCTACCTTCCTACCCCAACCCTAGCCCCAGCCCTAACCGAGCTACTACTCCCTTCTAACCTAGCTCACCCGAGCCTCCCATCTCCTCTCTCTTTCTCTCTCACAGCCGGGGATGCCCCACCCGAGCCTACCCCTCCTTGGATGCTCCCTGGCCCGCCTGTCAGCTCCACCCTACCTGCCCCTGCCCTGCTCAAACCGAGCCAGCTCGAGCACGTGAGAGGAGAAGAAGGAAAAAGTGCCGAAGCCACCTTTATCTACCCCGAGCCCCACCGGCCTCTTCCCTGTGTCTCTCCCTCGCTTTTAGCCACCTCCCCACGTCTCTGCCTCGCTAGATCCACCCCAGGGTCCTGCCCTCTCCCCCTCTTCTTCTCCAACGACGCCACCTTCTTCTCTGTTCGCCGGCGCCCACCGTCGGCCCCCACCTCCACCTACCTGTTCTAGCCGGCGGTGTGGCGTGCTGGACGTCGAGGAGGACCAAGCCGTTCCCCTACATCACCCGGAGCACGCCAGCAAGGAGGAGAAGCCCCACATCTGCCGCAGTACATCGATGCCCACTGAAACCCTAACCTCGCCGGCCGCCAGCTCCGTCGACGATCTGCTGTGCCCTGCCCCGATCCAACCCCACCGACGACCCCGCGGTAAGCCCCGCTTCCTCCTGGACACCTCCCCTCGCTCGTTGACGCGCTGACCTCGCCGGACGATGCGCCGAGCACCCTCGGTGCGGCGGCAGGCGTTGGCGTCTGCTCGTCCCTGTGCCGCGCCACGCCTCACCTAAACCCCCTACACCCTCCTAACACCAAACCCGAGCCACCGCAGCGGCTCCGCTGGATCGAGCCTCAACCGGCTCTGTCCGGTCGAGCATGTTTACCTCTTCAGTAATTGCAGAGAAGATCTACAGTGGGCCGTGGTCTCTTTGCAAATAACCCCCACCCTTTTTCTCTGCTCAACCCGCGCCCCCCTCCGCCCCCACCTGTCAGCCTCCCGTGGCCGTTTTGCTAAAAGGCCCCAAGGTTTTCGTAAACCTCAACCCGCACCCCTCGCTGTCACGTGGGCCGCTCACCTCCGACAGGCCCGCATGTCATTCTCCTGGGCTAGCTTCTGTGCCGGTGCAAAATCTTTTTCATTACGTTTCACCCAATCCGGCCCCACTTGTCACTGACTGAGGCTAAGTCTGGGTGGGTGTAAAAAAATATTTCTGGATTTCTGTTTTGATTTAAATTTTTCAGAAATAGTTTAAATTCAAATTCAAATCTGTTTTAAATATCTTTTGAATTCTAAATCCAAATTCAACATGTAATATATGCTTTGAAATCAGAAATATGTGAGGAATTCAATTATGCCATTCAAAATATTATTTGAGCACTTTAAAATTTCGAGATGATTAAAATTATAATAAAATGCCCTTTTTCTTAATTAATTAATAACTTTAGCTTTATAACTCCAAATTTGACAAATAATATGTCTAAATCGATCAGCGCGACGAGCCCGTTCTATCTAAGCATTCCTTGTTCTGAATTGCAGCATGCATCATATAAATAATAAGTATACAGCAACTTAAATGGGAATAAAAAGCGATTAAAACTTAATAAAATGTTTTAATCTTGTACCCCACACTTCACCCATGCCATGCTACATTATTGCCATGCAAATTGTGCATCATTCATCATGGCATGATTGTTTGCTTGTCGCATTTTAATTCATATGCTTGTGCACTCTATTTATGTTGGCCCTTGTTTGTTTGGTTCTTCTTCGAATAGACGCTGAGCAGGGGATATATCAGGAATCCCAGGAGCACTACCCAGATCCGACTCTCACTTCAACTGAGCTGCCGGGCAAGCACTACCACATGCTTGCATACATATAGTACCTATTGCCTCTATCTTATTCTTGCATCATTGAGTCGCGATTGCATTAAATTGAATCCCAAGTACTGCATAGCCTTTACTTTTAAACCCCACCGAAGCTTGTTCCTCCATCCCATGAGCCATTACTACAGGAGTTGTTTGAGCCATGCGAGTCGTAGAACTGCATGAGTAGGGTATGTGAGTGTCTGTTGAAGAATGAGGTACCTAAACAACTTAACCTGAGTAGTAATGGGACAACTAATAAAAGTGGCACCGGTGGGCAATATCTGCTATTTGGTTTTTCATGCTCACTTGTGTCCCGTAGGACCCCGAGTACTTGATTCTTGTTCCTTGACTATTCGCACTATCCACATCTGGGAGGCCGTGGACCCTCCTGAGCCAGAGCTTGATTCATTCTTATTTCTTGGGGCCACAATTAGTTTGGGGCTTTATTACTATCCTGTACTTATGCCATGTTTACTGTTTTATTTAAGATTGTGCGAGGAGCACCTGTACTGTTTAGGGATCGCGGCACGATTTCGCGGTATCGACAAGCCCAGTCACATTTTCGGGTTCCCAGTCGTTTACAGCCGTTCTCGCAAACCCTGGGTCCGTCTCGGAGTCGGCCAACTTCGTTGCGGGTAGCTTATTAGGGTGGCCCCCTGAAATATTTCTGAATCCTGTGATCGCTTTGTCGTGAATGCCTCGTTGGGTTTTGATTTGGTTTTTCCGAGGTTGATCGAGTGTGTGTTGCTATTTGTGCACCCCTGCAGGGTAAATCTTTCTGAAAGCCGTGTCCGCGGTTATGGACGACTTGGAGCATAGTTTCTCGATCATAGACAAGTATAACTAAAGTACCGCTTTTAATTTGACTAAGTACCTGACTAGTAAATAGTGCAACACTCATGGAATGGTTAATAAAACTGCCAACGGATGGGGGTTGTTCGTCCGCTTTCTCGTTGGTAAGCGAGAAGGAGGATGGATCTGTTAATTATACTGTTATAACTGTTGTTCTTAATTAACGGACATCCGTCTATCTTTGGTTAGGCGGATGGTTAGCGAGTATCTATAGACTTGTTAGGTATTATCTTTTGCTGCAATTGCGTCACCCCAGGTTATGTCCCCTTTAGAGGCATAAAGACTTGCTGAGTACCCCTAGGGTCTCACACGATAAATTGTTTGATTCAGATGCACAGGTATATTCGCAAGATGGATACTGGGTGGAGGAGACGGACGATGTTGGCAACGATCACTCGGTGTAGAGATTCCGGGAACGAGGATCCGTGAGATCTGTGGGCGGGATGTGTTTATTTATGTGGCATCTTATGCTGATTTACTTCTTATCCGTACTTGGATCTTGTCTTCCGCTTCCGCCTGATACTCTGATGTTTGATGTATGAGGAGCTATCCTAAATTATTATCTCTATCTAGGATATTTGGATCTTGCCGTATAGCGTTGCAATATTTCTATTTCTTTTAGATGGAATGGCTCTGAGAACTGTTGTATGTGGCTTGCATACATACTCACTTGTGTATGTAGTTGATCTCTTCGCCTGCCGATTACGCCGCTCGTTCTTGTCCCGATGTTCTAGAAATGGTTAGGATGGCCGAAAGGTCTACCTGTGAGTGGTCCTTGGCCCCATCGTACTATTTTAACCATTTTCGCCCATCCAGGCATGTAACTGAGAGCGTAATTCACCGAGGTAGTTACACAAATACTGCAAGCCTACATGGCAGTCACGACGGCAACATCATAACAACGAAAACTGACAGGAGCCCAACTTGACGGGCGTTAACCTGATATTTTATATTCAAATGTAAAATTGAATTCATGCCGAAAAAGACCCCATGAGTATTTAGCACACCGATTGTGAGCAACGTGGATGATTACAAGCAACTTGGGTACCACTTTGCCTTGGCGCCTCAACTTCCGAGCCGCAAAATTATATTCTCCTAGGGAGGGCCATTTGGTGCCCGGTGGTGGGGCACCTTTGTTTATGGAGAACCAAAACCTGAAGAGCGCCATCACATGTGGACTCTCCTCCGTCATATCAAGAATGACTCATCGAAGCCTTGGATGTTGTTGGGCGACTTTAACGAGGCCATGTGGTAGGCGGAGCATTTATCACGCACACGCCGCTCTGAACATCATATGATGGATTTCGGGAGGTGTTGTCGCACTGCGATGTTCATGATCTCGGCTTCAGTGGTATGCCATGGACTTTTGATAATAAACAAAGGTGGCAACACATCGTCAAAGTTCGTCTAGATCAAGTTGTGGCCTCACCGGTGTGGTCGCATCGCTACCCTATGGCAAGAGTGCAACACCTAGTATCATCTCGCTCTGACCACTGTTCGCTTTTACTGTCTCTATTTCAGGCCTGGGAGGAATATCGTAGGCCATCGATCCGACGCTATGAGGTGATGTGGGAACGTGAACCCCCTCTTGCCGCGACCGTTGAAGAGGCATGGTTGCAGCAAGTGGGTGTCCAAGACCTTGGCGACATTTGCTCCTCTCTGCGCTCGGTCATAGGATCCTTGTATGACTGGAAGAGGCAGCATTTCAAGCCTGTTTCGAAGGAGCTGGACAAAAGGAGGAAGAGGTTAGAGGAGCTCATGCACTCTTCAGATGGCGCAAGTGAGTCTGAAAAGAAACAACTGCTCGGAGATGGACGAATTACTCTACCGTGAGGAGCTCATGTGGATGCAACATTCATGCATTGCTTGGCTATGTGAAGGGGATCGTAACACCCGATATTTTCATCGCAAGGCCACTTGGTGTCGGAAGAAGAATAAAATATCGAAGCTGCGCACAGAGGATGGGTCATGGACTGATGCTCATGAGATTGGAAACATGACAATATTTTTTTTTTTCAGAATTTGTATACTAGGGATGACGATGTTGATCCCACGGAGCTGCTGGATCTTTTCACTCGGCGTGTTGATGATGACATGAATACGCAATTGTGTGCTCCATTTACTGACAAAGAGATCAACGATGCTCTGTTCCAAATCAGCCCTCTTAAGGCCCCTGGGCCTGACGGCTTCCCGACCCGATTCTTGCAACGCAATTGGGATCTGCTACGGGAGGATATCATCCGGGCAGTGCAGGTTTTCTTTAGCACTGGAGTTTTACCAGAGGAGGTCAATGACATAGTGATTATTCTTATTCCCAAAAAGAACAACCCTAAGGAGCTCAAAGATTTTCGGCCGATTAGTTTGTGCAACGTCGTGTTCAAAATCATTTCTAAGTGCTTGGTGAATCGACTACGACCCTTACTAGATGACATTATATCCCCAATGCAGAGCGCATTTATTCCGGGCAGGGTGATGCCCTCATGGCTTCTGAGTGTATTCATGCTATACAAAGCAATTATGTAGACTGTTCGAAGTTTTGTGCTTACAAATTGGATATGGCCAAGGCCTATGACCATGTGAACTGGCGTTATTTAGAAGGTGTAATGATGAAGCTGGGAGTTCATAGAAAATGGATACGGTGGATAATACAGTGTGTAACAACGTACGATATACAGTTCGTCTCAATGGACATGTGTTGGACACCTTCACGCCTACACGGGGGCTCCGCCAAGGCAATACTCTCTCTCCGTATTTATTCTTGCTGGTGGCTGATGGTCTCTCTCGGTTGATCCAGAAGGATGTCGAGGATGGTAGCTTGCATGAGCTGAAGATGTGTCAACGTGCCCCTGGTATGCCACACCTGTTGTTTGCGGACGATAGTCTTCTCTTCTTCCAGAGCTCGGTGCAGCAGGCCATGGTGGTGAAGACTGTGCTTGAGAAATATGAACATGGTACAAGACAACTAGTGAGTCTTGGGAAATGCTCGATCATGTATGGGAGGAGGGTTCCAGACCACGTACAAGATGAGATAAAGCAAATACTTCGGTATGATACTGAAAGTTTTGAGAAGAAGTATCTTGAACTCCTTGTTCCGGAAGGTCAAATGCGAAAGGGGAAATTCAAAACTCTCAAGGAATGTTTTTTGAAATGTCTAAGTAATTGGACAGAAAAGTATCTCTCTAGTGGGGGCAAGGAAATCTTGATTAAGGCTGTCCTGCAAGCCTTACCCGTCTATGCCATGAGTGTGTTCCAATTCCCCGCTGACCTGATTGGGGAACTAAATATTGATCCGACTTCCAACTGGGGCAATGAGCACGACCGACATCGAATGCATTGGCTATCATGGGACAAAGTGACATAGCCGAAGACATGCGGAGGAATGGGCTTTCGTGATTTCAAGATCTACAACTAAGCTCTGCTAGCTCGACAGGCTTGGCGTTCGCTGTAGTTCGCGAATAGCCTATGTGCACGTTCGTTGAAGGCCAAGTATTACCCGTCGGGGCATCTCCTAGACACTGCTTTTATCCAGGATATCTCAGCCTCTTGGCAGGGTGTTGTACATGGCCTTGATCTTTTGAAGCAAGGTGCAATTTGGCACATTGACTCGGGCTCTATGGTGCTATCCTCATGACGCCGAAGCCATACTTCAGATCAGACTACCAGCTCGCCAGACGGAGGATTTTGTTGCCTGGCATTTTGAGTGTTCAGCTATTTTTTCAGTCAAGAGCGCATACAGACTCGGCATGCAGCCTAAACAACAGTCACTCAGCTATGGGCAGAGCAGTTCTAAGCCGGATGGAGAAAGGAGTATATGGAACTTGGTCTGGAAAACACCTGTCCCTCAGAAAATACGGGTATTTGCATGGAGAGTAGCTACAAATCCGTTAGCTGTCACTGAGAGCCTGCACAAGCGTATACAGAAGGTTAGTCTGATATGCCCTATCTGCAGTAGTGAAGCTGAAAATATACACCATGCATTGCACCTTGGCCCATGCTTTACGTGATGGCATGCGGCATGTTTGGGAGTTGCCTGCCGAGGATAGCTTTCGTTTCACTGGAAAGAATTGGTTCCTCTTGCTACTGGACGGAGTCAATACAGACACACGTGTCAAACTGCTGTTCCTGCTATGGCACACATGGCATCACCCAAACAATGTGGTCCATGGTGACAGCCGAGCCTCCATCAGTGCGTCGATCCCTTTTCTGCAGAACTATGTACACTCGCTACGGCCGGAGACGCCTGAACCTGACCTCAAAGGAAAAGGCCTGATTGCGACGCCACGGCCTGTTGTGACTGCAAGACTAGAAGATACCCTCTCTCGAAACAGGCATACGCCCAGCTATATAAATATAGCAACCAGTTGAGACCGCTGCTGGGCCAGACAGCACATCGCCCAAAAAAAGACAAAAAGAAAACACAAAAGAAAAAGAAAAGAAAGCAAAGCCGATAGCAGCGGCTTGACGAAAACGAGGACGACCCGCAACCGTTGCGCCCACCAACTAAGTTCCACCGCAATCCTAGCACTACGAAGCGCCACGCACCAAGCAACACCTCCAAGAAGGAAAGCGACGATGACGACGCTGCTGCCCGGACCGGTCCTAGGGTTTCCCCCGGTGCACATCGGGAGGTGGAGAAGAGGTACACCCGACGCCCTTCAGAAGGGCGGTGGCGCCCGAAGCGCCACCGCGTCGGTGTCAAGAAGACAAGGATTTCTCCGACCCTCGGAAAAAACACACTCCCAGACGCAAACGTAATGCTCCACCAAGCTCGTCGCCCACCAGTGCATGCCACCACGGTCTTGTAGCCGCCACCGCCGTCGCACCGAGACCCGCGAAGTAAGACCGGTAGGATAGAAAAGAGCAGGCTTCGACAGGGTTACCGGAACAGCAATACGCGGGAGGGAACAACCTCCACCACCAGAAGGTGGTAGCCGACCGGATACAGCCGCAGGGCAAACCAGGCCCACCTGGCCTGGCCGAGCCCCCGAGGGCCCGTGAAGCCCAGCCGCCAAGATCGCAGCAAGGGGACCGCCGTCCACGCCAACCCCACACTAGCCCCTACGACCCGGCCCACTGTGGGAACAAGCGCCACCGTTGAACCACGCCGCCAAATGGCAGACCGTCACCATCGCGCCCACCCGGACAACCGGACCACCATCGGTGCGGAGGCGTGTCGCCCCGAGCCGCCCGACAGAGGGACACCTGCGCAGACCACCTTCCAGGGCCGCCGCCCCGGCTTCCACACTCGAATCCGCAAGGCGGTAGTCATCCGCATGGCGGGGCCACTAGCATAGGCGCGGGCATCCAGCCAGACACAAGGAACGGTGAAGTATGCCAGCCCGCCACCAGATCCAGCACTGGCGGACCTAGTGCCCCAGCCGACCGAGATCAGGCCCACATCGAGCCCAGATCTGGCCCGCGGGCCCAGCCGCCACCGTGCAGAATCAGCGACCGCCGCCACCCCCCACCGGGCTACGCCCACTGCGCCCGTCCAGCACCCCGCCGCCTCTGACCATCCGCCCCCGGTCGAGCCCACGCCACCACACTCCCCGCCGCCTCCCACTGTTGCAAGGAGGACGGCAGCCAACGCCACCTAAGGCCCGTCGCCCAGAGATCAAGACGGCACCGCCCGCCGCCCGCCGTCGCGAGGAGGCTCGCCAGCTCCGCCTCGCCATGCCCCCGAAAAGGACCCGCTGGCCCGGCGCCACCAGACCGACCCACCGAGCAAGAGGACGAGGCCCGCCGCTGGCACCTACCGAGCTTTGCGGCTGTGCTTCAAGGCGGCGAGGGAGGAGAAAGGTGGAGGAGGGCCTGGCGACGGCGAGCTAGGGTTGCCTCCCCGTCGCCTCGCGGGGGCGGCGCGGGAGGAAGCGATTCTCCTTTTTCAAGAATTTTCAACTAGAAGATACCCTGCGCGCAGGATTCTTAGCTACCATTAAATATTTTTTTTTCTTAGTTTTCTCATTGCTATGATGATCGATACAAATTGACATCTGGCCATACAATGAATTGTCGATCAAGTGTGAGATATTCAAGTTTTAGAATGTGACTCGATAAGGAATAGAATACCAATAGGATTCTTAGCAGACATTAAGAATTTTTTATAAATACAAAATAGGATGCTCTCTGCTTTCATAAGTTCTCACAATATCAATTCAACGAACAAAAACTTTTTATGTGAATCGATCAACACATGAATGATAACCTATGGAAAACTAAACAACATCTTGGAGTTGAGCATATTAGGAAACATGGCCTCTATGGAGATCAGAAGGCTAAGTAAAATGAGTGACCGTAAACTTTTGAAGACATTCGAGAAAAAGCTGTAAAGGAGATCACATCTAGTCGCTGGTAGCCTGCATGCATATGTAACCTGCAAATCTAAAGTACACTCAGTAGCTTAAATTTGAACATTAACTCGATCGATATCTCTCCAATTGAGTACTACAGAGGAAGAGCACAGGAATGCAAATGGTTGCGTGCGCTTTTATTGATAGAAAGATGAAGGGGCTGGAATGAGTGCTTCGTCCACTTCTGCTTCTAGTAACACTAATACACCTGTTATTGGCTTTTTGGAGATTTTTTTTAAAAGACACCGCTAATCCTATTGGTGATTAAAACGAAAAGTGATGATACATTCATGTGGTTGGAAGGGAAGCGATCGGTTCTGGAAGCATCCGCCCAACCTGAACAAAGCAGCCACACGCATGCATGGGCTGGGATGGTGTGGACGGAAGATGCATTGTTTGGTGGGACCGCTGAGGTGGCATAGCTGCATGTTTAGAGAAATAGGATAGTGGGGATGATCTTCTTAGTTATATAGGATTAGAGAGGGAGAAGCACACTCGTATTGGATAAATACGAGTGTGTTTCTCCCTCTCTAATCTTGCATGGTATCAGATTGAGCGATCTCTACTCCTGCTTCCGCTATGACCACTCCTCAAGTCTCTGACGGGACCGCTCCGGCCACCACTTCCACCTCAACGCCAGCCTCCTCCGCGGCGCTCCCCCTTCAAGCTGCTGCTCCGCAGCCCATGGCCACGCCCCCAGCGGTGCCCTCCGTCTTCGGCCTCTCCCTCACGCAGCAGGTAGCCGGCATCAACATCCATTCTCGTGTGAAGGTCACTCTCGATCTGCAGGGACACAACTACACCCTCTGGCGCATGTTCATGGAGCTCGTCATCGACCTCTACGGCCTCCGTGCCCACATCTCGCCGGACTTCGACAACCATGATGACGACGACGACTGGCGCATCATCAACCTCACCATCAAGTCGTGGCTGTACAACACCATGACTCTCGAGCTCGCCGGCATGCTGGCCAAGCCAGGCGCCACGGCCTACGCCGTTTGGTCGTCCATCGAGGCCCTCTTCCTCCACAACCGTCGAGCACGTCAGGTCTACCTTAGCGCCGAGCTCCTCGACCAGCGTCAGGGCGATCTCCCGATCTCCTCCTACATCGCCAAACTCAAGCGCATCTCCGACGCACTCCGCAATCACTCTCGGCGCTGAGGTAGACCTGACGTGCTCGATGGTTGTGGAGGAAGAGGGCCTCGATGGACGACCAGACGGCGTAGGCCGTGGCGCCCGGCTTGGCCAGCATGCCGGCGAGCTCGAGAGTCATGGTGCTGTACAGCCACGACTTGATGGTGAGGTTGATGATGCGCAAGTCGTCGTCGCCGTCATGGTTGTCGAAGTCCGGCGAGATGCCATGAACATGAGGACGCGGAGCAGCAGCTTGAAGGGGGAGTGCCGCGGAGGAGGCTGGCGTTGAGGTGGAAGTGGCGGCCGGAGCGGTGCCGTCAGAGACTTGAGGAGCGGTCATAGCGGAAGCGGGAGTAGAGATCGCTCAATCTGATACCAAGCAAGATTAGAGAGGGAGAAGCAGTCTCGTATTCATCCACATGGGGTACAATATATAGGACAGTACACATGAGTCAGATGATACACACGCACTCAACTAACTAACAATAGATCCTACTCTACCGGGAGGAGTGCGTGTAGTGCTGCGTGTCCTGCATGGATAGGTACAGACCTAGTCTAGATAAGCTGAACGTTAGCTGAGTATATACACGGTCTAACAGTGACAGAAGCAATGGCGACAGTTAAGTCCAAATGGCAAGCTCCGGACGAAGGCTGGATTAAGGTAAATGTTGACGCTGGCTGGCATGCATCCTCGATGGCAGGTGGCACTGGATTGGTGGCGCAGGATCCAATGGCAATGTCGTCTATTCGGAGTGGAAGATACTACCTACGTGTGCGAGTGCTGAAGAAGATGAAACTCTTGCATGTTTGGAAGGGATTCGATACCTTGCTGCACACCCTCAAAATCCTGGGATCCTAGAGTCGGACTGCACACGTGTGATTTCGGTGCTCTCCTCTACTAAGAGGGATAGGTAAAGCCATTGGAGTCTGTTCTTGGAGGGTAAGGCGATGACAACTCTTCTACCAGATTTTCGGTTGAGCAAGATTACTCGGGTGAGTAATAAAGTGACGCATGATTTGGCACAATTAGGAAAGCGTGAGTGTGGTGTGTTGCATGAGGCTGTTCCTCCCTGCGCGTTGGACTCCTTTTGCGAGATTGTAATAATACTGTTATTGTCTAAGTAATAAAGCTCGCCCAGTTAAAGAAAAAAGACAAGAAGGATAGAGTGAGGAAAAAAGAAGAAAAGTATTGGCTCTATGGTTGTTGGTTTATGGAGATGTTGCTGGTAGATGGAAGAAACGTTCACGGGACGCTCCAACGAAGATGAAAAGTCCAACCCTCCAGGAGAGCTACACCACATAGACAAACACTGAGAGCATCTTCACTCGGGGTCCTCAAAGCCCCCCAAAGGCCTATGAGGGCCCCTCGTGCCAAAAAATACGTTCGGCCGCGGCCCTCATTTCAGAATTTCCGCCGGTGCGGTGCAATTATTTAGCCGGCGGCCCCAGGCGAAACCCAATGTACAGGGAGGCAAGCGGGGGTATCGGCGCGTCGAAAAAACGTTACGGGGCAGCCTTGTCGGTGACAAACGGCCAGAAATCCTGTCCTATCCCACCCTTTCGACCCCCCGACCCCCTGGCGGCCGCCGTGACCACCCCTACCTCACCGTCGGGAACCCGCCTCCGGTAGCACTCCCCACCGCCAAATAAACCCCTCCACAGCTCCAAACACCCACGCCGCCTCTTCCTCTGCCGTCCTTACGTCCAACCGCCGACCGGTGAACCTCTGCTCCCACCTGACTTCCTCCCCGCACACAAGGTGCTTGACCATTTGCCAAGGCGATGGACTCGGACGACTAGGAGGTCATGGCCGCTCTGATGGATGAGGAGGTCGTTGCGATCAATGCAGCGGCGACCGGGGACGATGAGCACCCATCTATCCTCCTCGCCCTCGTGTCCATGATCATCAATTTGTGTTGAATTTGTGTTCCAATTTGATTGATTGCTTGTGTTGAAATAATTCAGAAAATAAAAAATGACCGGTTTGGGGTGCACGGTTGGGCGTCGGCCGGCCCCCATTTCTGATTTCGCGCCGGCGCTCCCCAATACGGGCCAAAAAATGGCCGTGCCGGAGGCCGTATGGGGATCACGAGTGGAGATGCTACGAGGGAACCTAAAATTTACTGCCACCTGCTGGTTGTATTCGCGACCCTTTTTTTTTACAATTTTTACGCATCTGTTTTAACCCGAATTCTTGCGGGCGTGCGGGCGCCAGACCGACATCTCGGGCGTACCCTCGATCGACGGGATGCGTGTCCAGAAAAAGAACGGACGTTGTTGACCCCTACCTTATCCGTGTGAGGGCCTCCCGCTCCCTCCACCCCGCACCGTCGCGAGGCCACGCCAACGCGAAAGCCGTGCGTCGCCCTGCTCCTCCCCCGTCAGAGCAAGGCCACTACCGCCCCTACTCTTCCCTACCGGCGTGAGGCAACCTCCATCCCTGCACCTCCCCAGCCGACGCGAGGCCACCGCCGCCTCTACTCTTCCCCCATCAGTGTGATGCCATCGCTGCCCTGCACCTTCCCAACCGAGGCGAGGCCGCCGCCACCCCCTGCATTCACGGCACCGCCCTGGAGGGCCCCGAGGCACGCTTCTCTCTTCCTCGCTGTCTTCCTCGCCTATGGCCTCACGGACGCCGCCACACGCCTCAAACACCCTCCTCCTGGAGTATCGCGTCCTCCTTTGTCAATGACACTATAATTGTCCTACCAGGGGAAGATGACGACATGAGGCTTGCTGTCTGAGGGAATCACCCACGGAGGGCCTGAGATGGGCCTCAGGTTTGGCTAGATGTGAGAAGGAGCGAGAGGGAGGAAAGAGAGACTCGTCTAGATTCGGCCCAACATGTTTTTTCTGTATAAAGTTGTTGTTTATTTTTTATCACATTGTTGCCTAACAACACATAGTAGTTTCTCAACTTTACCATTTTGTTGCCTAACGTAGTTGCTCATGCCAGATATGTGGCATCCCGCTAAAACCACTACTAGAAAATCGCGGTGTTTTGTGCATTGCATCATCATGACCGCATGCTCATGTCATCATGCCACATTGCATTTGAGCATCGTCATGTCATCATGCATATGTTTGTCTGAAACTATTTTCCAAAAGCCTATATTTGTTTTCTAAACCTCCCTTGTCTTTATTTCAAATTAAAATCCGGCCTCTTCCGGATATTTTGTTTTGTCTAAAAACTGTTTGCGAAAGGTTTTATAAAATAAAAACAAAACAAATATTTTTTTTATTCGGGAAGGCAGCCCAGCCGTTAGGCCAGGCCACCTACTACCCGGCCCGTTTAAAAACCTAACATATACCTAACCCTAAGCCCCAGCCTCCACACCACCCCACCCTCTTGCCGACACACCTACAAGCTAAGGCAGCACACCCTGCCACACCAACACAAACACAGCCACACACACACACACATCACACATCCAATGACCAACAGGCCCAGCCAGCTGGCCTCCGCCTGGCCCACCCACCGACCCAACCACCCCAACCCGCGCGTTTCCCTCTTCCACACGTTTCCCCACCCTGACCGAAAACCTCCTGGGCGCGCTCCCCGCTACCATCTCCCGCCCACCTGCGTCTCCCCCCACCACCTGGCCACCGACCAGCCCCACCCCACCTATTTTCCCCACCTACCGCGTCGTCAGCCTGGCCCCACCCAACGATGGACACGCACGCCTCTCGATCCCCACCTGCACCGATCCCCACTCTCGCCACCTACCACTCCCGGTCCCACCAGGGCGCGTCGCTCCTCTCTCTCTCCCCCGTCTCTCTCCTGGCGGCGACCCGCCCTGAAGCGCCTCGCCTCCGTCATTCTGGCCCCTCCACCTCGACCCCGCCCCTCTCCTTCCTCGCGAGAACAACCGTCGCCACCGCGCTCCGTCCCCGCCTCGTCCTCCGTTCACCTCCGCTCGCGATTCCGCCGCCCTGGGACGCCCTCAACTCCGGTCGCGCCCTCCTCCTCGCCTGCGCCTCGCTGGGCCTTTCTCGTCGCCTCGCAGGTTCCCGCGCCGCCCGCTGACGAGCTCGTTGCTCCGCCTCGCGTCCCCGGGCCACCGCGTGCCTCCGCCTCGGGCGTCCTCTGCTCCGGCCGAGCCCGGCCACCCTCGCCTCGAGCGCCGCTAGGGATGTCTCCGGGCCATGCATCCTCTGCTTCGCGCGTGTCATTGCCTCTGCCTCCGCGCTCACTCTCCGTCGCGGCCGCCAGTCTGCCTTCCCATGGCGCTACCGCCACCTGCGAGACCGCCCGCTGGCTGCCGCCTGCCTCCTCCCCGAGCCCGGCGTACTTCCCCAATCGGAGCCTCTTGCCGTTCTCCTCCCCGACGTCCAGCTCGGCCTCTGCCTCGCCGATATAGCGCCAGTTTGCCGCCGGCCCGCCTCGTCCTCGGCCTGGGCCTCGCTAGCCTTTTTCAGTGTGCATCTTGCAGGTTCTACACCTAGAGGCCTCAAGAACCAGCTCGGTGCCCCCTGTTGTTTTCCGTTTACAAGTTGTTCGAGCAAATGTTTGTATGGGACAAGGCCCTTGTAGCACTCTTCACGATCTATTGTCCGCGCGCATGTTGACGCCAAGACCTACTGGCATTGAAAACCCGAGTACGACATGGACCGTCAAGCTAGAACTGCAAGGCCTCCTTCCCAGATTCGAAGACCGAACCCGGTGGCACCCGATGAACCATCGACAAGACCTTCTTCATGGAGCCGAAGAACCCCGGAACCGAGAACGCCTTCATGGACCCGAAGACCGATCCGGAGCGCCAAGGCCTTCGACATGGAACCGACAAGATCTCCTTCCTGGAATATCAAGATCTTCCGGCGCCGAGACCCAAGACCGACACCGTCACCCAAGGACCACGACAAGATCGTCCCAACCCGCCAAGTTCGCCTACCCGGACACCGTGCGACAAGACCTACTTCACGGATCCGAAGACCCCCGGTACCCGATCCACTCAAGTTCGCCATCGACGGCAAGATCGACCGCTTGGACCCAAGTTCGCCGTCACGACACAACAAGTTCTCCGTCTTGAATCTGAACCTCGATCCCCGCGAACCCGGACCCGAACCGTCGAACCCCCGGAACCCAAGATCTTCCGAACCCAGATGTGTGACCCTAAGCCTCTATTTTTATAATATGACATTGTCAACTGTCGCATATTAAATTGTTCATGCATGCATACCTATCTGGGGTTTGGGGCATTATAGTCGATTCACCTAAATTAAATATGGAGTCTATATGCGGGCTATTATAGTCTTATTCCGGACTCCATTTAAATTGGTGTAGCGAACCGATGCCATGCTTTGCCTTGCTAAGACAACATTTAAATTGCGGGGTTGTTTAATAACTGGAACCTATTAATTAATTGTCGGGACCTCGGTTCCGCTTAATACTGCCTAATTGCACCGCATCTGTGTCATGCCATGCATCATATCATAAGCATGCCGGATCTTCTGCCGTAGTCTTAAATATTGCATCCGGTGTTTCTTCTAGTGTTTGCTTCTTCGTGGATTAGGCCGATGAATTGATGCGAGTGTCGACAAGTTATCCGGATATGATCCGTCGGCAGTGTTTCCCAGGCGAGCATCTCTCCCCCTTCTACCTATTTTGCATTTATAGTCTTTATTTCCTCCTGTTGATCTATTGCTATCCGTGTCGTGATGCTTTAGTTTCCGTACCCCCCGTTATATCCCGTGCAGCCTCTATATTGCCTTGGACACCTCATATTACCTGTGTTTGGTAGATAGCTGGCCTTGCGAGTCGTAGTTGCTTGCTCAGGTGCGATCTCGTGTCATTAAGTACCACCGTTGTTGGGATGCTGGCAGATGTTTATGGTGGACATGATCATGTCTTTAATTACAACTATTAAATTTCTAGATATAACTAATAGGTATTGGTGGGCAATAGATGTTATTTGGTTCTTCCACGCTCACTTGTGTCCCGTAGGACCCCGAGTACTTGATACATGTTCCTTGACTATCGCACTATCCGCATATGGGACCATGAATCTCCTTAGCCAGAGCTTGATTCATTCTTATTTCTTGGGGCCACAAAGTAGTTTGGGGCTTTATTACTATCCTGTACTTATGCCATGCTTTACTGCTTTATTTAAGATTGTGCGTGGAGCACCTGTACTGTTTTGGATCGTGGAATGTTTTCGCGGTATCGACAAGCCCAGTCACACTTTCGGGTTCCCAGTCATTTACAACCATTGACACAAACCCTGGGTCTGTTCCGGAGCCGGCCAACTTCGTTGCGGGTAGCTTAGTAGGGTGGCCCCCTGAAATATTTTATGAATCCTATGATCGCTTTGTCGTGAATGCCACGTTGGGTTTTGAGTTGGTTTTTCCGAGGTTGATTGAGTGTGTGTTGCTATTTGTGCACCCCTGCAGGGTAAAACTTTTTAAAAGCCGTGTCCGCGGTTATGGACGACTTGGAGCACAGTATCTCGATCATAGACAAGCATAACTAAAGTAGTGCTATAAATTTGACTTAATATATCTGACTAGTAATCGACTTCACTATAACGGAATGGATATTAAAAATGCCAACCACTGGTGGACCTAGGTTGTTTTGTTATATCTGCCTAGTAAGTATTGCAACTCCAATGGAATGGGATAAAAGTGCCAACAACTGCTGGGTTTTGGGATTCCTCAGGACACTTATATCTGACTAGTAAATGTTCCAACTACAACGGAATGGTAATTAAAACTGCCACTACTTATGCTTCAGGATGACTCATGCTATCTATATCTGACTAGTAAGTGCTTCAATTATAACCGAATGAATAAAACTGCCAACTGTGTGAGTTCCTTGGTTCGACTTGTTTGGTCTCGAGGGGGAAATACCAGGATGGGTTTGTTTGGTGTTAGCTTCAGGTTGGATCCGGATAGGTCTTTCTTATCCCTCTCTTATAACCGCCAGTTGTATCGAGTCTCTATAGTTTGTTTAGTGCCGCTGCGCTGCCGCTTCAGCCCACCATACCTATGTAGGTGAGAGTCGCCGAATTCTAGACTCGCCATGTACTGGCCTCAGTACCGACGCTCCTCTTTTTCCTTTGCCCTTTGTCGGCACCCCTTTTGTTTTAGCAGGTTTTGACGTCGTTAGCAGGGTTATCCTTCCGGCTTGGCCTAGGCAGGGTTATGGATGCCATTGGTTATTCTTCAGGGCTCTTAGCCCCATTTGCATCTTGTCCGTACTCGGACGTTGTATCATTTTCCAGGTGATTTGGATCTTTGTATTGTATATCTGTATTCTTGACTCGTTGAGTCGATGTTGTATATATATATATCTGTTCTGTGGGTCCCATCGAGGACTGTTGTGTAATGGTATTACTTCGATTTCCACCCGCACGAAAGTGCCTGGTGGGCGTCCTTGAATCGTTTCTATGCGGGTTTGGCGGAAAGGGCTAAAACTTGCATAGGGCCGATTCGAGGGTGTTACAAGATATTAGTGACTCAATTATGATGTGTTGGCATGAAGTTGCTTACTACTGATATGAAGTTGTTTACTACCATAGTGAAGTTGCTTGTTCCAGATACGAAGTTGCCTACCGTTGATTAATGTCATGAAATTGCTTTTCGTAGTTTTGAATCTACCTACCTATTGTCGCAAAGTAGCCTACCGCACAAGTGGAGTTGCCTACTGCCTATGTGAAGTTGCCTTCAACAACTAAGAAGTTGCCTATCGTAGTTCTAGATTTCGCCTACCTACCAAAGTTGCCTCATCGCGCACAGTAGTTGTCTCGTCGGGCACCAAAGTTGGCTTTGTCGGGCTCCAATTGCCTCGTCGGGTTCCGATGTTGCCTCGTCTAGCAGCAGATTTCCTAAAGAAGGGTCGTCCTCACCCACCGTGGGAGTGCCGTCCTAATGGCCTAGCAAAGTTGTCTCGTCGGGCACAGAAGTTGTCTCGTCGAGCACCAAAGTTGCTTAGTCGGGCACAAGTTGCCTTGTCGGGCTCCGAAATTGCCTCATCAGGCTCTTATGTTGCCTCTTCCTAATGTCCTACCTATATTTCCTCGCCGGGTTTGGAAGTTGCCTTGTCTGGCTCGGAAGTTGCCTTGTCGGCTCCGAAGTTGCCTCCCCGGGCTCCGAAGTTGCCTTATCGGGCTTCGATGTTGCCTCGTCGGGCAACGCTTTGCTCGAAGAAGGCCATCCTCATGCACCGCGGCAACACCATCCTAATGGCCTACTAAAGTTGCCTCGTCGGGCACATAAGTTGCGCCGTCGGGCACCAAAGTTGCTCACACGGGAACACGTTGCCTTGTTGGGCTCCAAAGTTACCTTGTTAGGCTCCAAAGTTGCCTCATCGGCAAGAGGCTTTCCTGAAGAAGGGCCTTCCTCACGCACCGCGGTAGCTCTATCCTAATGGTCTGCCGAAGTTGCCTCGTTAGGCACAGAAGTTGCCTCTTTGGGCACCAAAGTTGCTCAGTCTGGACAACTTCGGAGCCCGGACGAGGCAACTTTTGCCCGGCGAAGCAACTTCTGTGCCCATCAAGGCAACTTTTGCCCGGCAAGGCAACTTTGGTGCCCGGCGAGACAACTTCAGAGCACGATGAGGAAACTTCTGTGCCCAATGAGGCAACTTATGAGCCCGGAGAGGCGAATTTTGCCCGACGAGGCAAATTCAGAGCTCGGCGAGGCAAATTCAGAGCCTGGCGAGGTAACTTGTGCCCGACGAAGCAACTTTAGAGCCCGACGAGACAACTTTGGAGCCTGGCGAGGCAACTTTAGAGCTCGACGATGCAACTTCGGAGCCCGGCGAGGCAAATTTGGTAGGCAACATCGGAGCCCGACGAGGTAACTTGTGCCCGACGAGGCAACTTCTGTGCCTGACGTGGCAACTTTGGAGCCCGTCGAGGCAACTTCGGAGACCGATGAGGCAACTTGTGCTCGACAAGGCAATTTTGGTGCCCAATGAGGCAATTTTGGAGCCCGACGAGGCAACTTCGGAGTCCGATAAGGCAACTTCGGTGTACAACGAGGCAACTTCGTAGCGACAAGGCAACTTTGGTGTACGACGAGGCAACTTTGGAGCCCGGCGAGGCAACTTTGGAGCCTGACGAGGTAACTTGTGCCTGATGAGACAACTTCCGTGCCTGACGAGGCAACTTTGGAACCCGGCGAGGCAACTTTGGAGCCTGATGAGGCAACTTTGGAGCCCGGCGAGGCAACTTCGATGACCGACAAGGCAACTTCGATACCCGGCGAGCCAACTTCGGAGCCAGGCGAGGCAACTTCGGAGCCCGACGAGGCAACTTTGCCAGGAACAACAACTTTAGCATTGAGACACAAGTTTTGGATTAGAGAGAGTAAAAACCAGCATCTATTAGCAACAATTATGTCATTTTAGGCAACAAATTAGCATTATATTGTACAAAAACCAAATTTCTTGCACGTGGGACCCACTGTCAATATCTCTCCCTCTATCTTTCACCTTCCTCACGCATCTTGCTGTCCTCCCAAATTCTCTCTCTATCCTCCCGCCATCACACTCCCCGCATCGATTCCGGCCGCCGTCGGCTTCCTCTGCCGCTGCTATTTACCGGGGCAGCCCCACCGGCGTCACCTCCCTCAATTCCCAACGACATGTCTTGGTTCTGTGCCCATTTTGGTTGCTTCTACACTCCTGGGCTGCTCGCTTTGGTCACTGCGAGGTCGCCGCAGAGGAGAAATAGGAGGGCGGCGCGGGCGAGTCGGCCACCGCTGTTGCGCGCGGAGCAAGTGGACCGGCTGTGCGCCTGGAGCATCGTGCCTAGCGAGCTTGGGGATCAGCGTGCGGCGGCGCCGTGGCTGGCGAGCTTGGCGCGCAGCAGAGGAGGCGAGGAGCCCCTTGCGGTGACGGGGAGAGGCGGAGTCGAGCAAGAGGAAAGAAGTCAACCTGAAGCGCCCAGGATGTCGATTCAGTGCCCAGCCGCTCGCTAGACGCGTCCCTGTTTTAAGGAAAACGATACGGTTCTCCCGGGGGATCGAACAAAACGATCCCCCGGGTCGCTATCTCCGCGTGAGCAGTTTTCTTCAACCTCTCGTCCTTTCCTCAACTTCACCGCGAGGACTCACCATGGCCACGCACCAGCCCGCCCGCCAGACGGCACCGCCATCGCCGCCGCCGGATAACCGGATCCCGGCCACGCTCCATCCCGCGTCACGCCCATCTCGAATCGCCCTCCCACCTCGCCTCCGTGAGCTCTCACCGGAGTAGGCACCTGCCTTCTAGTCAGATCAGCCCCACCGGAGCATGCATAGGCACCGCCGGACTAGATCCTCGGCCGTGTAGCCACCACCGCGGTCGGAGTAGGCCGCCGGAGCCCGCCCACGGCCTTCACTCGCCCTGGAACCCGCGTGCTGCTGGTAGAATCCTCCACCACCAGCATGCACTGCCGATGCTGCTGCATGTACCGGCGTCAAGTATGACGTGGTCATCTTCCCGTCATGGCCTCGCTACGGCAGAGTTTCTCAGTCGCGCGCCGGCGTTGCTACCAAAGGACACCGGCTTTGCTACCCGAGAGCACCGTCGTTGCTACCGAATGTCACCAGCGCTGCTATGTACGTCATCGAGGTTTGCTACATGGGGTCGTCAGAGGTGCTACATACGAACGGAGGAGGTGCTACAAGTGGCACCATGTTTTGCTATATGCGGCCGGCGGTGGTGCTACCTTAGTAGTAAATATTTTGCTACGAGGTCTTCGATGAAGTTGGATTTGCTATAATAGGACATATTTTTGCTATAACCGTTTCGTGGTTTTGCTACAATGGCGCAAAGTTTATGCTACAAGGTCTCTGGCGAGGTCTCTTGGCGAAAGTCTTCGGCGAGTCTCCGGCAAGATCTAGTTTGCTACATTAGTCCAAATTTTTTGCTGCAACCTTTTTGTGATTTTGCTACACTAGCAGAAAGTTTTTGCTACAAAGTCTCCGGCGAAGTCTCTGGCGAAAGTCTCCGGTGAGGTCGGGTTTGCTACATTAGCACAACTTTTTTGCTACACAGTCGCCGACGAGGTCTCCGGCGAAATCTCCGGCGAGGTCCAGTCTATTTTTCTATTTTCTATACCGAACTGTTTTCTGCTACATGTAGCAAAAACGAAACTATTTTATAGCAAAAGCGGGATGAAGAATAGAAAGCAGATCCGTTGATTTAGCAGATCGGACGGCTCGGGATCCGGAGATGGAAAGTTTCCATCCCGGGGGACGCGTAGCGCTTCCCCTCTTTTAATCGTTTCCTTGTTCCGAACAGTTTCCATTCGAGAATCGAGACTACCCTGGTGACGTATTTTAAACCTCGCACAACCATCAGATCAGACATATGCGGCTCAGATAAACTCGTACCCGCTGTGTGCTCGAGTCCCGAGTCTTTGGCCCAGTGTGTCAGATCGTGGCCGTCGCGACTCGCGCCCCCCTCCTCCTCGTCCGCCCCGTCGTCTTTGCCCCGCCCCCACCTTGCCGATCCCAAACCGGAGTCCTAGAGGCCGAGACCCCGTCGCCATGGCGGTGCGCGCGACGGTATCCCGCTTTCCCGTGACGCAGGAGGCGCTGGACGCGTGCGGGATCCAGTGGGGCATCTCTGTGACGCCCTTCGCCGCCGCCGACGAGCGTGGCCAGCCGCCGGCCGCCGCCGACCACGGCGACCGCGTCCCGCGGTGTGAGCACTGCTGGGCCTACTTCAACACCTACTGCGACGTGGAGCGCTGGGGCTGGGCCTGCGCCCTCTGCGGCACCCTCAACGGCTTCGACGAAGACGCCCTACGCCGCCTCCAGCGCCCAGAGGAGTGCCCCGAGCTCAGCTCCTCCTTCGTCGACTTCGAGATCCCAGGTACTTGCGCCCGCCTCCCTGCGCGTGTTGGTGCCTTGTGATTTCGAGCTGGTTTCTCATGGCCTTGGTGGTCGAAGTGTGACCCCTGGATTGGGTTTGTGCAGTGGATGAGGTGGGTGGCGTGCCGGCGCGGCCTGTCTATGTGGCGGCGGTGGATCTCGCTTGTAAGTCAAATCGTGTTGCTTAGTGCCTCATGATCATGAAATTCCGTATTGGTGGAAGTTAATTTTGCCTGTGAGTTTGTACATTTCTCGTGGTGTTACCCAAGTAAGCCAGCTAGAAGAGAAGCATATAAAAGAGAATAGTTAGAGTGAATGCGTATAGCTCAAATTCTTGTTGCTTTATATGATCAAATTGCCATGCTTGCGTCTTGATGCTCAGTGATCAAATTTCAGTTGGATCATCAGATAGTCTCCCCGAGGTTGTGCTATGATTTCTATGATCATTGTAAGAGTTGATTGTTGCCCTGTTTCACTGTCTTCAGGTTCTGAAGAGTTCCTGGAACTCATCAAGAGTGCGCTTCTGGCAGCCCTAGAAGGTTAGCATGTTTAACTTGCTGAAGTTTTGGTTCTCAAGCAATGTTGTGACGTTGGCCTGTCAATTTTTGCCTTGTCCTCAATTGGGTTTCTCCGTGCAACAGCCCTGATTCCAGGCTCCCTTTTTGGGCTTGTGACATTCAGCCACAAGATCGGCTTGTATGATGTACAAGGTCCAATTCCTGTTGTGAAGAATGTTTTCATCCCTCCAGACTCGGAAGAAGATGGACCACCTGTTGCCCTTGAAGATGCCATGCCCCTACTTTCGTTTTTGGCCCCTGTATGTTACATAACTATGCTACAGGACCTATTTCACTGTCTTCAGGTTCTGAAGAGTTCCTGGAACTCATCAAGAGCTCTAGGAAGTGTTACAAGTTGGTTTAGTCAATCTCAGGATAACATTTAATTGTAGGTTAATCTATGGGCAGGTTGATACATGCAAGGACCGAATTGCTGCTGCCCTGGAGACACTGCGACCTACATCTTCGTGGGAGAGTGGCCCTGCTTCTGGGCAGGAAGGAGATACTGTTTTGCTTGGTGGGCGAGGTTTTGGAACAGCCATGTCTTCTCTAATTGACTACCTAAGTTCAGAGTATGGTTCTACTTTTGCTTTGGGTAAGTTAATACATCTCTTTCTACAATTTTTAAAACTCTTCTTGTCATGTAGAAAATTATGCTTGTTAAGATAATTGTATTCTGCAAAGAGTTTTCTACTTCCTGTTTTTGTGCCTAACTACCATTTGTTTCTTTTTAATTCAAGAACAGCTAGGGTATTTGCTTTTCTGTCTGGCGCTCCTGATTACGGAGATGGTCAACTAGATACAAGGAGATATGGTGAGCAATATGCTAGCAAAGGGGAAGATGCTGACGCCGCGTTGCTCCCTGAGCAGATACCTTTCTATAGAGACCTAGTAAGCTTCTGTTGATTTTGTAGAGAAAAAGAAATTACATTTGCTTGACCGTGTCAATCCTGTAGTGAGCTTAGTAAAATTTTGAAACAGGCAGCTGTTGCTGTCCAAGCAGGAGTATGTGTAGACATATTTGCCGTAACTGATGAATACACCGATTTGGCTTCGTTGAAGTTTTTAAGTATCGAAAGTGGCGGCTCGCTATTTCTCTATGCAAATGCGGATGATTCAACACTTCCTCAGGACATGTGAGCTTAATCTTATGGCTGTGTTCCGTATTTTATTTTTGAAATTCCAACTTCCTAGGCTCTTGATAAATTGTGAATGGGCTTTTCCTCAATGCTTTTCCTTTTCGTCTGAACAGATATCGCCTGTTGAGTCGACCCTATGCATTTGGATGTGTTCTAAGGCTGAGAACATCTTCAGATTTTGAACCTGGCCACTCTGTAAGCAATTAAGCTACTTGTGTTCACATTATGTAGTGTTAAATCTCGTGTATGTCACTGCAAAGCTGTATAATCCACTTTGGGTGCCACTGACTTGTTCGGTCTGGACCCACATGTCATTGATGCAATGTGTGGTATTAATGGTTACGAAAATTTACAGTGACAGACAAGGATTTAACCCTTAACTATATTGTACTATCTAGCCATTTTTTAATCCATCCATCTTTTTGCAGTATGGCCATTTCTTCCCTGATCCTCAGTATGAAAATGTGCAACATATTATCTGCTGTGATTCTTTTGCTACCTATGCCTATGACTTTGACTTTACCCATGCTGATGGCTTCTCCAGGTATATTTTTTTATCACCATTTGATGTATTAATTTCTGTTAAATAATGATATGTTGATTGTGGAATGCATGCCAAGTGTGTGGTCTGCATATATCTCATATGCCTAATGATATGGGTCCTGCTGTTCAGTGCGATATGATATGTAAAGTTTCTGCATAAATTAGATTTATTCAGCATGTGTCCTCATGTTCTGTGTGAGGGATATTCTCACAATCAAATCCTTTTTCTTGCAGTTATTTTTGTGCTCCTTCCATTCCATAATTCTTGTCCTGATTGTATGTAGAGTATCTAGGAGATCTTGTGCTATAAAGCATAATTCATTTTCACTATTTGAAGAAACCTAGGTTTTGTTGTATCCTATTAATCGAATGTGCATGTGTTATGTACCTTACCTGTCAGCAAAGGTCAAGTAATGTCAATTGTGATTTACAATATCTACAGGCACACAGAACCTGCTGTTGTACAAATTGCTTTTCAGTACAGTGTGATTGAGCCTGTGGAGGGGGCATCAGGGAATGACCCACAATCATATCCAAGGTACAAGACATCTGAATTATTTAAGTTGCCAGACATCCATCCTAGTTGTGAAGCTTTAACTAGCTTTTGAGTGCCTTACCTCTTGTAGTAGGAATTTTAATATTTTTGTTTATATCAACTAAATGCTTGTGCTTACATTAAGTAGTACACCAGAATCATGTTAGCATCTCTTCATTCCATCTTCAGTTTTTCACCCTGTTTTACTTTTGTTGTTTGTAATGTTACATTTCCACAGCTACCAGTTTTGTCTGAAGAGACGGTTGAGAATCAGGACACTGCAGTATCGCCCGGCTAAGAATATCATTGAAATGTATGACAGTGTTGATCCAGAGGCTGTCCTACATATCCTTGTTCATAAGGTAATCATATTTAGTTTGTTTTATTATACACATAGTTTTCTCTGAAGATATTCAGCAGGTTGAAATAGGATAGATAATTGTAAAATAAATGTTGGAGGTGATTAGGTGCAAGATATATCGATAAGATTAGAAATGGTTTGCATGAGTTAACTCTGTAGGGATTTCGATTGGTGATTCTTCTAGCTGATCTGTCTTTTTGTAGGAAAGATGTCCCGCCTTTTCATTAATGCACAGCCTAGGAAATTACTGTTTTTCTTATTTCATTTTAATGAGGTGCACACGGTACTATTTTTATCATCTTAATTTGATTCTCGTCTGGAACACTGCCATCAGGTTATTTTAGTTTCATTGGGAAATGGGGTTAGAGAAGGCAGACATTCGGTGCATGATTGGCTGGCGATCCTTATAACCCGGTATAATGATGTGTTGAGATCCGATGCACGAACTCCAGAATCACGCATTGATATAGACTTCTCGCAATGCCCACAGCTGCAAATGTTACCTCAGTTTGTGTTTGCAATGTTGAGAAGCCCTCTTCTTCGCTTGCATGAAGAAGGCATCCACCCAGATTACAGAATCTATCTGCAATGCCTTTTCAGGTACATAATTCTCTTTATTTTGTAATGCGTTTCACAAGGCTTAGTGCTTGCAAGTCTTGGAGAATGTCCAAAAATTTCTCTTGTGGTGATAGTTACTACAGCAGTTTTTCTTAATAAATTGTTGGTGCTGTGGTGGTATCTGGTGCTGTCTTGTGACTCAATGCGAATTAACTTTCTCACTTGCAAGTTTATAATTCTCCTTTGAACTGTTCTTGTAGTGCACTGGAGCCATCTTCTCTAGCCAAAGCTATATATCCAGTTTTAACTTCATACTCCTCGCCTAACAAGCAAGCATTCCCACGGCACACTTTGAGCCGTGCTGCTCTAACAATGAGCGAGAGCCCGATATTTCTTCTGGATGCATTTACCAACCTTGTCGTTTATTATTTATCGACCGCTGATCCTTCACTTCCTTTTCCTCCACCCCATGACTGTAAGTACACCACGTTCTCTTACAGTTTCTGGGGCTTGCATTTTTTAGTTGCCTGTTTGTCTCAGCTTCTTATTTTGTTGGCCACTGAATATATCCTGCAGGTCTGTTGAGAACAGCGATTAACGCACTGAAGCAGGACAGGTGTATAACACCAAAACTTACATTTGTTCGTGGAGGTGAAGATGATTCATCGTTGTTTGAGAACTATCTTATTGAAGAGCAAGATGTTGATGGTTCAGGGTTTGCAACTGGTCAAGGGTTCATTTCGTTTCGTGAGGGTATAAGGAATGAAGTAGCCGAAATCCTCAAGGAAGAAAGTGGCAGGTAGCTCCTGACCGCCATGGTCTTACGGTGCTGAAGGTGGTGTAAATTGTGTCAACAGCTCTTGTTTTAACCTTATGGCGTAGACTGCAACTATTAGTTAGCTGAAATTGAAAGAGATATAGCCATGGAGTAATAAAGAGGGGAGGTGTCTTCGAATCTTACTAGTAGTTGCTTGTGTCAATAGCTGAATATTCTAGGAATGATATGTCAGAGAAAAACTCTTTATTCGTGTATTCCCCATACATCTGGCACTAGTTACTTTTCAGCTTGTTCTGTTAGTAGCAAAGGTGGTGATGAACACATGAGTTTTACACTAATACAAATACTCAATATACTGCTGGGACTTGCCCAAGATTGATCTCATCTATCTGTAGTAGTGCCTCCATCTTCTGTTTTGATATGTTCAACAGCAAAAGATCCAGATAAAGCCAAAAGGCGCAGCGAAATAGGCCCTTTCCTGGCGAACATGGTGAAGCTACCGCGCCGGCTGCTGGTGATGTCTCAGCGTTTCTTGTTGGCGAGGAAAGCTGCAGTGACGGCGACGGCGACCACAACCCCTCCTGCAACCATCAGCATGGGCATGAGATCGCCCCGGAGGCTGAGCCTCCCAGTCTCCTGCGCATCCTCCACCTTAAGAAACAAACGCCATTTCAGTCTTCAGCATGCATAACTGCAAAGTCGACAAATGCAAGATTGATGCAAGCCTGAGACGGACCTTAAGTTGATGTTGCTCTTCTTGACGCCCGTTGGCGACGCCGGAGGAGGCTCCCTTTTCATGTCCATCCAGCTCGCCTAAGGTTCCTGCTGTGGTCGCTGACGGCTTGTCATCGTCGCTGCTGCTGCTGCTGCTGGCGTTACTGCTCCTGCTGGCCTCCGGGGTCGTTCTTTCTTCCTCCGGCGAACTCGCCTCCTCCGGTGAACCTGCCATTATTTTCTGCCGTGCCTGTGCGTGGATCAGCAGGCGATTCCTACGCCCGAGATGGGAGGGACATCCGAACAGGAAACGGGAGAGGGAACGTACGCTGCGGCTGCATTTCAGGAGGTCCTAGATTGGCTGGCCTTCCGGTTTGGACTCCACTTCTTTCGCTCTGCTGCAGAGAGTTACCCCTGTGTTGTGCAAAGTTGATAGGATAACATGTTACGGGGTCCATTTTCTTACTACCGGTTTCCTCTTCTCAGTGATGATTTCCATCATGCATCTGATGATCTACGTGCACGTGCTCAGCTAATTTTGACACGTACGTCGTCAGTTCGGCGTCAGTGCATCATTCACTATCACTACCCACGAGTCAGGTTGGAATTTCGTTATTTAGGGAGAGAGAGATCAGAAAGTGTTAGCTGGACACGTAAGTTTAGGTCAGGCCAAGAACAATGGTGAATTTTGTTTCTAGAACAGGCCTTCTACGCCTGTCTGATTCAAATCAAATCCAGTGCACGTAAGTTGAGAACAAAAGCTCTTCTAAACAAGACATTGACAATGGGGAACAGAGTGACAACATCATAGCTCACTCAGAACTTGGCGATGGTAAATGAATAAAAACGTGATGCATGCGACTCCGAAAGACACGAAAAACTTCAGAGAGGTGCAGTAGACACTAGACGGTGCTGGTTCCTACCACAGTGCTCCAAAGACGACAACAATGCTGAAACTAACTGAAGACGGGACAGCTTCGACGAGATCGGCTTAGAACGTTGCCACGGCGGCCACGCCGGCGGCACATACGAGCAGGGCCGGCCAGGCGAACCGCGAGGCAGCCGCGGAATTCTTGATCTCAGCCGCGGGCGACGGCGCGGGCGAGCTCGTGCTCGTGCCTGTTGCCGACGTGGCGGGCGACGGGTTCGTCACGCCACCAATAGGGGACGGCGCCGGGGCGGGCCCGGAGGAGGGTGGCGGCGCGGCAAGGACCGAAGGCGCGCGGCGGTGGTGGCCGTCGTTCGTCCAGTGCGAGTCGACCGCTCTCGCCGCCGGCACGGCGGCGAGCACCGCAACCATCAGCAGGGACAGCAAAACCATGCGGGTTCCGGACAAAGCCATTGGAGTAGTTACAAGAATGCAAGCGAAGATCGTGATGGAAAAGCTGGCGGCGTTCGAGTGAAAGCGGGTCGATGGGCAGCGCACGGATCATTGGAGCAGCTATCAGCTCTCTATATAGTACAGTAGGAGATGATTCAGGCGTAGTATGGGGAGGCGTTAACGGCTTCGTTATTACGGCCGAAATTATTTCCCTGTACGCGCTTGGCACTGCGGAAAATGTGCTCATGTCTGTTTATATGCACGGCATTAAACCGGTCATCAAATCGTTAACGCGTGCCTAATTTTCTCTCCGATGAGTTTAATGCTGGGTGCCCAATGATCCCGTGCAGGGCTACAATGTCGTGTATAGCTGGCGCTGCATTTGCAGCTAACATCTGAACTGTTTTTGGATGCTTAACATGTGTTTTTGTTGCTAACATGTGTTTTATCATTTCATAACATCGGGTTGACGATGAATGGTAGTGGCTCGCGAGATGGTTACGACTTACGACTGTAAAACTAGCGACTAGCTAAGATGCGGTATGCTCACCTGACTAGCTATAAGATGGCGGCAGTACATAAGCTGAAAGGTTAAAAGCAAAAATAAACAAAAAGGCTGACAGCTGTGGGATTTGAACCCACGCCCTTTCGGACCAGAGCCTAAATCTGGCGCCTTAGACCACTCGGCCAAACTGTCTTATTGATGTTAAGGAAGTCTCTCTGTTATATTTAATAAATAACAAGTTTGTAACACATCATCTACTAATCTGATGGTTGCTTTCCTTTGCAAGAGGCCATCATTTCATATATTAGTATGATATAATATGTTTCCTGGGAAACATTCATGCCGGTTAACTTATAATGTCGTTCCCTCGCAAAAAAAGATACCATTATCCCGCTTAACTGATCCAACTTATCCAGGTTTGGATTATCCCGCATCTTCTGGAGATGCTCTAAGAGAATCATATTGGGAAAGATTCTCGGATTCTCCACAGTTGAAACCCCAAAGTGATAGCTAGCTTGAGAACTTACTCCCTCCGTCCCGGTTTAAAGGGCCCACTTTAGGTTGTTTATTTGATCAATAAAATATAAAGTATTTTACACAAATGTTATACCATTAGAAAGTATAACATCTAAATTTTCCAGTGATATAATTTTTATGTTAAATAATTAATACTTTGTTAGTCAAATTAACGATATAGATATACGCGTAGGCCCCTTAAACCGAGACAGAGGGAGTACTGTTTTTCCTGATCATTCCTTTAACTCGTAGACAAACAATATGATTGGCCTGGGGCCGCCGTATGTGCAAATTACACCAGTCTCGATCACTTAATCCGGTAGTCCTAGTCAAAACTAGGCTGTCTTGGTGTCTTCTTGGACTAGTAGTACATGTGGATGCGGTCCAAAAGACCAAAACTGGTTGGAAGATCGTCGCAGCCACTCCCGCTCCAGAACGTGCAGCTGCCGAGACGTGCTGGGGCAGCCATTTTCTTTCCATGGTTTGTCACTCAGCAAGTAAGCATCCGGGGGTCAACCGCTTGACTAATCCTCCAAAGCGCCAGTTGTCTATGATTGCCGCGCCACGATCAGGATGCATGCCCAAAGCGACCTTCGACGGCACAGGCACAGAAGGTCAAACCATATGCAAACCAACGGACATTCAGACAATTCAATTTGGCAGTACTTAGCTTTCCAGTATATGTTGCTTAGTCATTTTCCATATCCGGCCGTGTTAGCAAATGGAAGAGTTTGTTCAATTGAGATCTCATGCACGTAGGCAGGTGCTCCGTACATTGACAGGAAAAAAGATAAAAGGCAGACCTTTGTTTTAAACATTCAAAAAATCTATTTTCGAAGTTTCAAAAAATTCCGGATCTGGAATAACGTGTGGATATAATTAGTACGCACATATCCTAAAATTATGAGAAATGCAAGAATAACATGTCTCGGAGATTATAAAATAAAATGCACCTAGAGTATTAGAGGACTGATTTGGAGCCTATACCTGTCATGCATTCATGTGGTATAAGCACTTCTGTTTTTGATCGGTCTAAGTACATATATGCCGCTAGAAACAACTCGTTGGACATGCGGTGAAACATATGTAGGCCACGCAGGGAGCTAATGTTTTTTTTTGAAACGGAGGCAAAAGACTTGCCTCTATCAATTAATTAAGGAGAGAGTTTTGACAGACTAAAAGCAAAAAGAGTGAAACAAAGGGGGCTACTCTCCCAATATTACAACACCCAAAAGTTTGCCCCCATGATGATCCAAAGTTTTGCCTCGTTCTTTATGATGTTTAGCAGAATTGTCGTGGGGGCGACCTTGTTATGGAAGACTCTTGCATTGCGGTCCGACCAAATTGTCCAAAGTATCTACACCTCTTTTAATGTGTAGGTTCAAAGTGAATATACATACTAGATATACTTTTTTCACAAAGCTAAAATGTCTTATATTATGAAACAGAGGGAGTATGACTTAAGAAAGGCAGAAGGGTATGTGGAAACAAATTTCAAAACTTTCTCAAAAAATCACGCAGATAAAAATGGGTCTTATAAATTCATAAATCATAAAGAACTTTGTTTCGAGGTGCACATTAGCACGTACAACTTACTACTCCCTCCGTCTCAAAAATCGATGTCGCAAATTTATCAAAATTAAGATTAATCTAGACACTATATAGTAATATATAAATCCGTTCAAGTTTTGACAGACCTGCAACATCTATTTCGATACGGAGGGAGTAGTAAAGAAAATGCGTGAAATGTGTTAGAGGAATGATGGAGAGATCGTACTGCACCGTGGTTTCATTTGTGTGGGATAAACACTTAGTCTGGTTTTCGCCTAACCGAGTAGTATACGTGGATATAAACAATTTCTGGTGTGGCCACTCCGATGCGGAGACTTATTATAATTGTTACGGATGCCCTGCAACCAATTGCCCCACATGTTTGGAAAACTATAGGGCGAGCACAAATTAGAAGTCAAGCACACCTCTCAATAAGCGGAATTTGCACATAACCAAGAGATGTCTGACCGATCAGGGCCCCCCCGGGCCGGCCGGGCTGTGCAATTTGTTTGGTTGGATCACTTGATCGATCCCTGTCAAAACTAAGCTATCTAGCTTGGACTAGTAACAGTACGTGCGGATGCGGTCCAAAGCTAGTCATGGGGCTTTCAGCCTCCGGCCTGGGGTCAACCGCTTGACCACCAAAGTTAAACTGCCGGTTGTCTATGATTGGGCGACGCATGCCCAAAGCGACCTTGGGCAGCACAGGCACCAGGTAATTAACTTTCCACATGTCGCTACACACTTTTTTTCCACATCGATCTGTCCGTGTTAGATCATCTCTATAGATACCGCATATCTCGGCCCGATATGCGTTATTGCGGCCAAAAACTGGATTTTTAGATACCGTAAAAGCGCCGGTAGTGGATTTTCTTTTTGCGGTTTCCCCCATCGAGGCCCATCCACCCCGCATATATTCGGTGCCGAGGGCCCTGGATGCGGGAAACAACATCCACTTCTCCCCACCGAAGCACACACAGAAATCCTCCCCCGCTCGCCGCCGCCTCAGATTCCGGCCACCTCCGGCAACGGTCGCCAAATCACCTCCGTCCCCTACCTCGCACCCACGCTCCTACCCATGGCCGGCTAATCGTGCCGGAATTTAGCCGGCCGAGGCGGCTCTTCGAGCTCCGGCGGACGGGGCTCCGGCGGTCGAGCTCCCACGCCACCACCTAGCGAGAAGGGGCTGCACTAGCGCGCACCCGCATGACCTCCCCAGCATTGGCCGGGTTCGGGTTGGGGCCCGACGCGCACGATGCGGAGGAGGGCAGCTCCCGTGTGGCCGCGGGCTCTGGCCCGCGCCTCCGGGCGCCTTCTCCGGTGGTTCGCGCGCCGCCTCCCGCTCCCGCTCGTTGGGAACACATCTCCGACATAGACAACTCGGGGGAGGAGGAGGATGACGCAGTCCGTGAGGCGAAATTTAACTCCCTCGGGACCCTCGTCTCCGATGTGTGAGAGCGAGCGAAGCGCCACCGCAACGAGCTCGTCCACGAGTAGCGCGAGCTCTGTCGCGTCTGCCGCCGCTCCGCACGCGAGCACCAGGCCCGGCTCGGCATCTTCGTCGTGGACTACTCCAACAACACCACCGACTCGGACAACGAGTAGGCGAGCATCGACACCGCCTTAGAAGCGTCGGTGAGTAGGTACCACCGGCGGTAGCTAGGGTTCTGGATGCAGGGCGTGGCATCCAGTAATTTCTGTCGATCTTCATGATCAAACAATTCCCTATGTATGAATCTGGCGCTAACGTGTGTTGATAATATGTATTTTTTTTCTTAGTGTATCTGTTCCGAGCTACGAGCTACGAAATTTCAAATCAGTTTTGCGGTACGCGGTTACGCAGGATGGGCTAGAGATGCTCTTGCTACCAAATCGGAAGAGATCTCTCTTCAATCATCAAATTATCAAATGCACGTACGTGCGCACTACGCGCTCCGTACAGGGACCGGGTCACGGGCTGGGCTCACGGCGCGTACGACATGATCATTTTTTTTTCTCCACTCGGCATTATCATATGGGAGAGAGAGAGAGAACGAAGAGGCGTGAAGCGCGACGGCACGGCCGGAGACCCCCGACGACCTGGACTGGACGGGTCCACGGCATGCAGATGATGCAGGGGACACGACGACGTCGCGGTCCGCGGTGAGCTGTTGCCTGCTAATCATATGTTCGTATCGGTGCACCGGTAGCATACGGCCGGAATGTGTGTAGGGGGGCGGGGATGCCTCTCGGTCGGACGACCATGCATGACTGGGTCGCGACGTCCGCCGCGTGGAAGGCATGGCGGGCATGGCCGGGGTATAGTCGTCGCCGTCGTCGCGCCTCCCCCTTTGTGTCCAGCCGACAGCGACGTCGGTCGAGATCCAAAATCTGCAGAATCGACCAATCGGCTGGGCTGGTCTGCTAGCGAGCGACTAGCTGCCGAGCATGTCCCCCGTCATGTCTGATGCACGGTGTACGTGGTTGTTTCGACGAGCAGCGGCCTCATGCCTCCACGTACTACCACTTTGATTTGATTTCGACAACGCCATGTCGCCTGTCTGACTTGTTAAAAACCGGGATTGGAGGTGTTCAGCTTGGAGTTCCTTTGACTGCGAGACAAGGACCGAACTCTGTCCCCGATTGCCACCTCCTCGAATCGGGTTTTTGTCCCGCTATATTAATATAGCAACCAACATAACCGGAATAAACACGATTCCACTGCTTGGGCAAACATTACAGTAAAGCTCAAAAGGAAAAACAAGAGAAATGAATGCCGACAGCGCTAGATCGACAAAAGCGATGATGTCTCGCAACTGATGTGCCCTCCGGCGTCCCACCACACTCCTATGTCCTCGAGTCGTCGTGTACCTAGCAGCAACTTCAAAAAGGGGTGCGACGACAACGATGTTGTTGCCCGGATAGCTCCTAGGATTTCTCCCGGTACACGGAGGGAGGTGGGAGGGAGTACACCCGACGCCCTGCACGGGGAAGGCGGCGCCCGTAGAAGTCACCGCGTCGGTGCCGACAACGCCAACATGGATTTCTCCCGACCCCCAGAACCCACCACCCGGACAGTCCGAAGCACTCCCCCAAGCTTGCCGCCCATCAACATGCACCACCACGGTCTTGAGGCACCATCGTCGTCTCCCCGTGGCAAAACATTGCGAGGCTGGCCGGACCGAAATGAGGGACCGTAACAAGAAGCGGCAGTACAACAGCCCCGTGGGAGGGAACAACCTCCACCGCCAAGGACGGTAGCCATCCCGACGCAACAACGAGAACAGACCTGGCCACTGGGAGCAGAAGGGTGGCAACCGTAGAGCCATCTGGAGGGCATCCTCCACCGCTAAAGTCGGGTGTCGACCGGACGCGGTAGCAAGGACACACCAGGCCAGAGGCCCGGCCGAACCCAAGAGGGGTCCGTAAAGTCCTCGCCACCACGTTGCAACACATAGGCCTACCGTCGCTACCCTCATGTTCAGCGCCCTAGGCCCGGCCGGGCAAGCCCGTGAAGCTCCCGCTGCCTTGCTGCAGCAGACGTGGCGTCAGTGCCGCCACCCTTGTCCCGATCTCTACCTCAGTCCTACCACATATGGTGCAACAGGACCCGACGCCGCCCGTCCTTGCCCAGATCGAGGTCCCCGCCCCTACCGCCTGCACCACCAACTGGCAGCACTGATACGTCCAAAACGTATCTACTTTCTCGAACACTTTTGCTATTGTTTCTCTTCTAAACTTGTGTGATTTGGATACAACTAACACGGACTGACGCTGTTTTCAGCAGAATTACCTTGGTGTCTAGTTTTTTTGCAGAAAATCAACTATCAGGAAAAATCCCGGAAAATATGCCAAAATCTTATTTCACCAGAAGACTCACGGAGCCAGAAGACGAGACGGAGGAGGGCCACGAGGGGCCCACACCCCCTATCCGCACGGACCAGCTCAGGGCGCGCCTAGGAGGGGTGTGGCCGCCTCGGGCACCCCCTCGGCCTCCCTCTTCGCCTATAAGATGCCCCTTGACCTAAAAACTCAGGGGGGTTCGATGTTTTTCCAGATAGAGTTCCGCTACGCCGCCACCACCAGAAACCGCGATTCGGATGCATGGTGTACGTGTACGTGGTTGTTGACGAGCAACGGTCTGATTCCTCCATGTAGTACCACTTTGATTTCATTTGGACAACGCCATGTCGCCTGTCTAACTTGTTAAAAACCAGGATAGGAGGTGTTCAGCTTTGCAGTTCTTTTGACTGTGAGACAAGGACCAAACTCGTCCTCGTCGCCACCCGCGGGTGACAGGGCGAGCAAACCCTAGGCCTCTCCCTCCGACCTCTCACCTCTTCCCCTCTCCTGTCGTCGCCGGGCAAAGCCCGCGCGGTGCTGGAGGTCCTCCTTTACCCGTGCTCTCGGGGCCTGCGCGGGGCAGTGGCAACCGACGGCGGTGCTTGGCAGGATCTGGCATGGCGGCAGCAGTTCTTCATGATGACGATGGCTGACGGTGGGGATGATGACGACTTGGTGCAGTGCAGCGCGGCAAGATACAGCGGCGGCCGGCGGGGTGCATGGTGGAGGCTTGGCAACGCCGACTAGATCTGGGCTAGTGCAGACCCGATCTGGGCTAGTGCAGGCCTGATCTGGGCCTGGCGGGCCGAGGCTAGCACCTATGCTCTGGCTCTCTTGATGAGGGTGGCCAAGAGCATCTCACCTGGCCGTGTGTGTGGCTGGGTGCCGGTGCCGGGCCAGGTGGGCCCAACACTAGTAGCCGCTGGGCATACCCTTGGAGGGTTCCGTAGGGCGACGTGTCGGCATCACAGAGGTGTCATGTGCTGTGTGTGTTGGCCTTCTGCTTCCATTTGCTGGATTGTGCTGGTCCTCTCCGTCTATATGTCATGGGACTCGTCAAGGTGGTGACTGACGCTCAGCGGGTGCAAGATCTTGGATGTTGGAGCAGCGGCTCCGGGAGGTGGACTGCGCGTTTGGCTCCGGCAGGCGACGCTACGGTGGTGATGGCTTTCTTATTGGTGAAGGAAATATGCCCTGAGAGGCAATAATAAAGTTGTTATTATATATTCCTTATATATGATAGATGTTTATTTTACATGCTAGAAATGTATTGATTCGGAAACATCAATACATGTGTGTTTAATAAATAAAAAGGGTTCCTAGTCATGCCTCTCTTATAGACTAGCTTGTTGATTAACAGGATGATCAAGGTTTCCTGATCATGGACACTGGATGTTGTTAATAACAAGGTCACACCATTGGTGGAATGATGTGATGAACATTCATCCGAAGTATAGCATTACGATCAAGTCATTATGTTTATATTGCTATAACATCATACGAAGTAATCTTTATCCTTAGACCATGAGATCATGTTAATTGCTAACACCGGAAGAGTATCTTGATAACATCAAACGTCACACCGTAATGTGGGTGACTATAAAGATGGGTTGATTACGAAGGTGTTATGTTGAGGCTCATGGATCAAGGGTGGAATTTGTCAATCCGGATGACGGATAGATATACTGGGCCCTCTCGGTGATATCACATTAGGATAGCTTGCAAGCAAGTGATGTGATCACTAGAATGTTATATCACGAACGAGAAAAGAGTGCATGTCGATGTGAGATCAAACTAGGTATGGAGATACCGATGATCGAATCTCGGACATGTAATATATCGAGACAAAGGGATTTAGTTACAAGCATTAAAGGTTCTCACGATCACAGAGTCATCGTTGAATGTGTAGGAGTCAAGACGGATCTCCGTGTCCCGCTGATTATTGATCGGAGAAGGGTCTCGATCATGACTGCATTATTCGCGAACCGTAGGGTGGCACACTTAAGAGTTACCGGACACCATTTTGGAGCACATATGTTTCAGACAAAAGAATTGCAAAGCGCAGGAATTGTTTCAATAGAAACCGGAAATTGTTTCGGGTGAAATTGCAGAAGGTGGTTCTGCATGTGATATTGAAATATTGCAAGGGGCTATATGTGAATGTTTGTTAATTAAAGTAATTAACAAAATTCTAAATAAATTTAATAAAAAGAGTTTTATTAAATGAGAGAGCATTAAATTTGGAGAAATTTAAAGCATTTAAAGTGGAGACTTTAAAAGGGAATGTGAAGAGGCATTTTAATGTGGAGGGGTTACCACCACATGAATGGGGGAGGTGAGGGGTCACCCCCCATGCATCGGCCATGGAGAGAGGGGGCACCCCCCCTCCTCCTATAAAAGGCCACCCATTTCCTCCTTCATCCACACACCTCCTTGTGAAGGATCTCTCTCCCCCTCTAGAATTATTCCCCCATGATCTCGGATTAGCGAGATACATGTTTTCGGTGGCATTTCGTCTGGAAGGACTTGCTGCTTCCGCTGGATCGCTGGAGCGAGGAGGTGGAGGTTGTCCGGTGGCTTGAACGAAAAGTGATGCGCTGCTGAGTTGCGGCGCTCGGACTTCCTCACGATCTTGAGATCGGCAAGTGTACGACTACATCAACCACGGGTTCCTACTCGTTAACAAAGCTCGTTGTCTATGAGGGTAAGTTCTCGTTGGATGTATGTCCACCCGTTGCTTTGTACCTAGTAGATAGATCTTGGCGTGTAGTTCACACCGTAGGAATTTTTTTGTTTTCTGTACTGCGGACCCAACAATTGGATGTGTGGATGACAAAAGGTGGTGGCGGGGGATCCTGGTGTCGACAACGCTTCGACAATGGCAGCTCCCAGACCGTGTTCTGGAGGCTCGGTTTGGTGGCAACGCGCGGTCTGAACTACCGAGTTGTAGTGTGAAGGTTTTTTGGGGTGAAAGCTCAGCGCTTCGGCGCCAGGGGAGGCAATACCTGTGGATGTTGTAACCCTCTTGGGGGCATCGCTGTGGTTACCTTCCCCATGTCAGAACTCCGGGTGAAAACCCTTGACCGTCTCAGTCTCGATGGTGGCGGCATGTTAGCATTTTCACCCTCTTGGGGGCGCCGTCGTGGAGTTCCGGTACATATCAGTCTCAGTTTGGTGTCATCAGCGGGAAAGTTTAGATCCTGTATCGAGGCACCTCTGGTGCTAGCGTCGGATGTTCGCGACAGCCTCCTATCTTATACATGTGACTCGGTCTTCACCACTCTCCATCCTCATTGACCACTGCCAGGAACGACGCTCCACGACCCGGAGCGAGAGGGAAGGCGGCCCTCTCAGGCGACTATTAGACATGTAGTATGGGTACATATACAATATGGTGTAGTGCACCAATTATATATGTACTGACTTGTACAATGCCACGATGGGGGTGTTTCCAATCTATATAACACGCAATCCACCCAACAAATCTCACATGGTATCAGTAAGCCCCTCCATTCCCTCCTAGCTATCGCCGCTGGTGCTGACTCCACCACTGCCACCAGGACTCCGATCCCTAGACTGATTCTTCTAGGACCAAGATCAGTCTATTCTCTCTCAATTCCTTGCATCGATGATACCAAACCTGACCAAAACCCTAGACAATTTCACACCCAGGACCCTCGCTACAAAACCTAGATTGAACCCTCCTCTCTTGGATAAGACCGATGCCATTGACCTCGAATTCTTCTGTTACAGCCACCTTTGGTGCGCCACCGGCCACGAAGCTTACACACGAAAAAAATCTTGTATTGGCATGACCAAGTGCTTCCCACACTTCATGGCGCACGAGTCATGGGTCTCCTCGAGTGATTCAAGCTGGCTCCGCCTGAGTTCCTGTATGCTGAAGATGAGAACAAGAAGATCTCTATCCCAAATTCTGCTTATGACACCTGGATAACAAGGGATTAGTAGGTGGTCAGCTTTCTCCTGAATTCCCTCTTCGAGGATGTTCTCCCCCATGTCTTTGCGCTCGCCCATGCTGCTGAAGTTTGGTGTCATCGGTGGACAAGTTCGGATCCCATATCGAGGCACCTCCGACGCTAGCGTGGGATGTTCGCGGCAACCTCCTATCTTATACACGTGACTCGGTCTTCGGCACTCTCCATCCTCATTGTCTGTTGGCAAGAACGGCGCTCCACGGCCCGGAGCGAGAGGGCAGGTGGCCCTCTCAGGCGACTATTAGACATTTAATATGGGTACGTATACAATATGGTGTAGTACACCAATTGTATACGCACCGACTTGTACAATGCCACGATGGGGACGTTTCCCATCTATAATACGCAATCGAACCCTCCAACGAGGGTATCATTAAAGGAGATATGCCTTAGATGTCAATAATGAAGTTATCTTTATTGATATATCTCATATGTTCATAATAGTTTTGTATCATGGTATAATTGTATTAAATCGATTAATAAACATGTGGTATATAAACAAACCAAGTCCCTAGTATCTGAAGGAGATGTGCCATAGAGACCAAAAAATAAAATTGTTTTATTGTTATATTTCTAAATATTCATAATAGTTTTATATCATGCTATATGCTATAACTATATTAAACAGAAATATTAATATATGTGTGGTATATAAACAACTAGGTCCCTAGTATCCTTTAGTACTAGTTCGTTGGGCAGATGATGATCGAGGTTTCACGGTCATGGACTTGACATAAAACGTCACCCGGCAACGAGGTCACTTAATAAAGTGATGGACGTACCCAACCGTAAAATTGCAATCTGATCAAGTCACAAAGTTCAATGTTGCGATATCTAGAAAAACGTAGTAACTTAATCCTTCGACCGTGAGATCATGTTTAATCACTGTCTCTCGCGGCTGCTTTCATCACATTAACCGTCATGACCGTAATTGAGTGACCATAAATGTGTGTTTTAGATATTCTAGAGGAATGTTGAGGAGTATGATCGAGATCGGGATATGCCTATCTGAGTGACGGATAGATACTCTGGGCCCACTCAATGAGACCACATCAATGAGCTTGCACGCATGTGACTAGGTCACAGAGACGTGATATCACGTGAACGAGTAAATGTGTTTGTTGGTAATAAGATCGAACTATATAGGATACATGAGATCAGGTCTTGTACAAACCAGGTATCATTGTGTAAAGGGAATAAGACTCGACGTTTAGAAGGTTCAACTGAACAACCGAATTCGTGGGATGTGAAGGGAGCATCATGTGTTTTCAGATACCGTTGATGATCACTTGATTGGGGAGATCTCTCCTTCATACCTGAACATTCCCGACCGTATGGGTGTCATGCTTAAGGGTAATTGACGTTGCGGGTTGATCTTCTACCGAAAGAGAAATAGGAAGAGAGAGGTCCGGAATTGTTCTGACTAGACACATTCCGCGGCCAAATTTAGACCAGGGCATCCTATGTTCGTTGGGTCGTGCCACTCGTCATGTCGTCCCGTAGACTCAGACCAAAACGGACATCATATGTCCGTTTAGGTCGCACCGCTGGAGAAGCCCTTAGGGCTTCTACACCGGATTAACCCATTCGACCATAGGTTGTCCGAATTTGTCCGTGCGGATGCCCTGGCAGAGAAAACCGCTCCAGCGGTCCGACCAAAACGACAATGCGTGTCCAGGCGACCCATTACTGGCCCAAATATGAGCTCAGAATGCGTCACCATGGACAAAGTGTGTATCCTTGTGCCCGTGCACGGCCCCACCTGGCAGTGACCGGCCGCTTCGCCCGCTGCCACAATCTACGCGCCACTGATGGCGGAGGCCAGCAAAAGGCTGTCGGGCGGTCAGCGCGGCTGAGCCGAAGCGATGACACCCTTCCCACCGCGTCGGCATTGATGGAGAAGGGCGAATGGGCCTTTTTTAGGTCGAGGGCGTACGCGGCCAGGCCGCCTAACAACCCCTCACACGTTTCCAAATCCGAGGAAGCTACCCCTCCTCCCTGTCGACGCCATGCCCAACTGGTGGAAGAAGACGATGAGGAATGACCACGAGGCCGATGGTTCCTCATCGGGCAACCGCCATCGTCATGTTGCGCCATCGTTGGCCCCTCCACCAACCACGATGGGTCCTTGCACGCCCCTGCCACCATATCCACGCGCGCGGGGTTTCGCCGTAGCGGCCATAGCGGCCCGCACTGGACGTGTTTCTACTGCGTCGGGACGTGCACGTCGTCTTCCCGAGAAGGAGAGGGACCAGTGGTACGTGCCCGTCACCGAGTGCCAGCAGCGATGGAAGGACCGACACCCCTGTGAGCACCCCGACGTGTCTCTGCCACTAGGATGGCACCTGAACTGACTGTGTGTCCCTGTGCCACTGGTGCCGACGGAGCGGCACCTGGTCAACTGGGAGATCGTGCACTGGCGGCGCTAGTTCTCGGAACACCTCCTCAATGACCCTGCCTACGCGCTCCGGGATTTTTGGGTGATATTCCTGGACTGGGAGCATGAGGCGAGGCGCCGCTCGACCTTCATGGGCGACTACACGGTCGAGGGCGACATCGACCTCCCCAACATCGACTTCTCCACCAGCGAGGCTGAGTACAAAGGCTTCGGGACGAGCTGGCAGACGTCAAGGAGGAGGAGGAGGAGATGCCACCAGTCGTGGCCGTGCCACCGGGATACAATTAGGACAAGGACACCCGCACCTCCATGGAGGCATCCAAAGCAGAGGAGGATGCCAAGTGGTGGTAGGAGGGGATGGAGGACGCCGTCCAACTCTCTGTCCACCTGGTGGACTACGACAACCAACTGCCCCCGCCGCCGCTTCTGCCGGAGGGGTGACCTGCCCGTGCCGAGGTGTGGGGGCAGGAAGTGTCGGCATTGCCACCGCAAGCCCCACCCGCGCCCATGACGCCTCTGCCACCACTGACGCACGAGCAACCGCCACCACAATCAACGTACTATCTCCCGGTGCCATGGTCGCCGCCGGTGTTCATGGACCTCTCGAAAGCCCGATGACTAGGCGGCGCCACCACCGCCCATGTCGGCCGCTAGATGTCCTGGCCGTAGCTAGGGTTTATTTTTAGTTATGTTTCCTTTTTATTTTCTAGTATGTAAATTAAGACTATTATGTAATATATGTCTAAGTTTTTTTTTTTTTAGAGTTTTGTGTTCCGTGGGGAAAAAATAAGTCGAGCGCTAGGGGCACCCGGACCCAAACATAGATATACCAAAATGGTTGTTTTCGTATCCGCAGGCTGACCCGAACGGATATATTTGGACACCTCCCATGTCCGAAACGGGTCGGCCCGATGGAGAGTACAACCAGGGGCGCTAAGGGCATGTTCAATGCGGTGACGTCAGCTTTCCCTTATGCTTGCCACGTTAGATTTTTACTTAGTTGGAGGAGAGAGAAACAAGAAAGAGAAGGTTGTCTTCCCTTAGCTAAGAGATGATCTTAAAAATAAGAAAAGACTATTTTCTCCATTGTATCATATGTCTTCCCTTAGCCAACCAATTTATTATTAAAAATAATTGATTCTTATTAATTGTTATAGATAACAATAAGAGATAATGCATTGTGCAGGTTATATATTGTGTCTTCTCTAAATAACGTGTAGAGATAAGAGAAGTCATACCTTCCCTAGCATTGTACATGGCCTAAGCGCGGACACCACGGTTTTAATTCCTGCAAATCGGTAGTTGTTTGGTTATAGGCACCGACGCAAGATGCTGCGCCGAGAGCTTGTTGGGATTTGGCTTGTGCTGTTAAAATCGGAATAGAATCAGTTGGAGAAATAAGGGCTCCAAATTAGAGGCCACCGTTGGAGCGTTGGACTCTTGGCTCGGACGCTGGGATTGGTTCCCCATTTTTTCTCAGCTCAAGCGCCTACTCAAATCGTCCACCATTGTACTTTTCTTTACCACTTGGGCTGAGTTTGTTTTGTGATTATCTATGTAAGCATTCATTATATAGATATTCTAGGGTCACTTATCGATATTCAATTAAATTTTATTTAAAATTAGCGCTTTTTCGTTGCTACCGAACAGGCTGAGCCGACGAACTCACCGCGAACCGGTTAACCAGTCACCTTACCGGTTCACTCGTCGATCCAATCTTTTAAACTATGGTGGAAGCTCGATCATGGCGGGCACGGCCAGGGTATAGTAGTCGTCGCCCGTCGTCGCGCCTCCCGTTTGTCTAGGCGACAGCGACGTCGGTCGAGATCCAAAATCTGCAGGGACCAATCGACTTGGCTGGTCTGCTAGCTAGTGACTACCTGACAAAGATGCCCCCCGTCATGTCTGATGCACGGTGTACGTGGTTGTTTCGACGAGCAGCGGCCTCATGCCTCCACATAGTAGTACTACTACTTTGATTTGGACAACGCCATGTCGCCTGTCTGACTTGTTAAAGAACGGGATATGAGGTGTTCAGCTAGCGGTTCGTTTTGACAAGTGCACGAGTGCTGCACCAAGACTGCTAGGTTGAGTATGATCGCGCGTTTTCTCGGGTAAACGTGTTGGAGGTCTGGCTTAATTAGTTAGACCCTCGGACTACCACCGCTCGGGTCAAGCTTCTTCTATGTGTTTTTGGAGGAACCTGTTAGAATATATAACCGTATTATATTTGTATGGATATACGATTATATATATGTAGTCCCGTATATACGTCCGTGTTATTGTAGGACACGAACTCTGCCTTGTAATCTCTTATATATTAATCAATACAAGACACCACGACGTGTGGTTTTTCCAAACTTACATGGTATCAGAGCGTCATCATCACCCGCTCAGTCGATGGTATAGTGCGATCAAACCACGATGATGCACCAGTTCCACACAAATGGGACTACAAGCATCTCCTGGAGAATGGGTCATGGACACCCGCACCTCCTCCTACTTCACGTCCGATCCCGGTATGCTCACCTCCATGTCTTCTCCTTTCTCGTCATCTAATGTTGTCATTATCGGTAAAACAGATCCTCTCTTCCGATCACCGCTACCGTTCATGCACGCTTCCCTATCTCCAATTCCTCTCGACCTCTTTATCTTCGCAATGTTTTGGTAGGTGCTAACATAGTCAAAAATCTGCTGTCAATTCGTCAGTTCACCATCAATAATATTGTTTCCGTCGAATTTGACCCTCTTGATTTTTCTGTGAAGGACCTTGACGAGGTTTAATCTCGTCAATGCCCATTGTTATGGACTTGGGTTTTGGAGAAGATGGGGATGCTGAAGATCGTGTACGGTTAATGGAGACAAGCAACTGAGGGACACGAGATTTACAGTGTTGAGCCCGGAGGGAAAACCCTACTCCGCTTGCGCTCTTTGATTACGGCGGAACCGAAGGTTACAAGGCGCGCAGATTCGATCTGGCGTGGATGCGTGTGCGAAAGTATGAGTCGAGGTCGTAGATCTGTAGATCTGTCTATTGTGTACGTGCCCTCCTCGTTGGACCCTCATAGCCTTTATATATGGGGAGGCTAGGTCTCGGGTGCCAATATGAGTAGGTTACAAGTTGTATTCAAACTCTAGTCTTGAGGTATCCTTGTCTTGTGCGCTTTGGAGTCCGTGTCCATATGTGCTTCGTGCAGCCGAAACGTCTTGGGCGTCCTGGACCCTGGCAGGTCGTCGAGTGGGCCTTCCGTCGGGCTGGACCAAGTATGCTAACATCGGGTACCCGTAGGGCATATCCATGTCAGTAGCCCCCAAGTGTCCATCCGAAACATAGATTCGGGTGGAGACTTAGTTGTCTTGAACCTTGTATTTGGATGTCGGAGTCGAAAGTTGTGTCGAACGAAGCACTTCACCGGAAGTTCATCGAATCACTGAATTTGTTAATTTGTTGTAAAGGAATCAACATCATGGACGTAATCAACACAATGGACTATAGGGTGCGACCAGTATCCTATAGGAGTAGCCCAGTGTCTGCTCGTAGACTCGAGGAGAGACTTTAATTCAGCCGTTGTTTGCTTCATGTCCGTAGGACACAATTTTTTTTTTCGGATGCTTGAATCAATCCTCCCTATGGGAGTAGCCCCCGAGTCCGTAGTGGAGTCGTAGACTCGGCGTAGGACTCGAAGATCTTGTGTGTGCGCGACCATCGCTCTAGTTTGGAGTAGCCTCCGAGTGTCTGGCGGAGTCGTAGACTCGGGCAGAGACTCGAGTCTTGTATCTTGTAGACGCAGTGGACAATCTCGGCGCATCGCTGACCGGAAGTACATCGGGTGCGCGACCAGCGCTTCTGATAGGAGTAGCCCCCGAGTGTCTAGTCGAGTCGCAGACTCGAGTGGAGACTCATGCGAGGACAAATCACTGACCCGGAAGTGCATCGAGTCAGCGTCTCATGCATAAGGAGCCAAGAATCGATGATGCAGTCGGAGTTGACGTGGCGGAGTCGTGCGGCATTTAGCCGGAAGGACTCGACGTTGCGGATGAAGTCAACACCGTTGCTTCTGTCGGGTGAGAGACCAATGTCGTGTCTTCGTAGCATCAAGCGATGCAACCATCCAAGGAGGGACTCGACTCGGGTCTTGATTGTATGGCGTAGCCAGCTCTTTTGTCGACTCCTGTTGGAGGACCTAATAGAATAGCTCGACGCGGTCGATGTCCTTGTAAGCTGCAGAAAACATAAAGAATTGTGAATTACTTGTATCTTGTAAAGAATATTTGCCTGTCGGCTTGTACAGTAAGATTCTGGTGCCGATCGAGTCGAACTTTTGCACTGTATGCTAGGCCTTTTCGTTAGCCTGATTACCCTTAGTCTCAGTACCTTTCCGAGGCACTCGGAGTTCAAGGATTCGACGATTAGGCAGAATCAGCTACTCGGGCTATCGCGTTCGAGGTGCTCGAGTGCGTGGAGCCGATGGCACATTAGGTTACTCGAAGAGGGCGCAGCCCCCGAGTGTTTCGAGTGCGAGTTAAAAAAGGAAATCAGCTCTGAGTAGAGGGAAACTTAGCTTTATTGGTAGTTGTTGTGGACGGAGTCGACGCGGTAGCGGGTCACACGGCGGACGTAGTCGACGCGGCGGACCACGGTCATAGCAGCGACGGGTTCCTGGGTCGATGGCGGCAGCGAGCTCCGCATCCGAAGATTGTCGCAATCGAAGACCACACTGGGTCGTCTCATCTGAAGATTGCAGCAGGCCACCGCAGCCGAATGCCACATAATTCGTCGGAGCCGAAGACCGCAGCGGGTTGCTGGAGCCGAAGGCCGCGGCTGGTCGCCGAAGTGGAGGGAGCCCCCGAGGCCTTGAGTCGTTGGATTACGCAGATCGGAGTTGCAGCTGCTGCTGCAGAACTCATCTGTTGATGGTGACGTGCGTAGCACGGGGTGTGGAGCCCATGAAGCGGGCCTGATTGATGGCACGGGCACCCGCTCAGGGAGGCGGAGGGTGCCAGTTTGTCCCACCTGGAAGCAGAAGCTCCCGAACAGAATTTCGAGTCCGTCGCCTATGGGCTCAAAATCCTTCATGGTATCCGGCGAGTGGGCGGTGAAGTCGAAAGCGCCGAAGAGGAGGTGATTCTCCATCGCCGCGGAGTTGTAGATCGATCGGGTCGGAACCGTCACGACCGCACAATCAGCAGCCCCAATTCCCACAGACGGCGCCAATTGACGAGGTTTAATCTCGTCAATGCCCATTGTTATGGACTTGGGTTTTGGAGAAGATGGGGATCTTTGGAGATCGTGGCACGGTTAACGGAGACAAGCAACCAGGGGACACGAGATTTACCTAGGTTCAGGCCCCGGAGGAAAACCCTACTCGCTTATGCGCTCTTTGATTACGGCGGAACCGAAGGTTACAAGGCGCGCAGATTCGATCTGGCGTGGATGCGTGTGCGAAAGTATGAGTCGAGGTCGTAGATCTGTAGATCTGTCTATTGTGTACGTGCCCTCCTCGTTGGACCCTCCTAGCCTTTATATATGGGGAGGCTAGGTCTCGGGTGCCAATATGAGTAGGTTACAAGTTGTATTCAAACTCTAGTCTTGAGGTATCCTTGTCTTGTGCGCTTTGGAGTCCGTGTCCATATGTAAGCGTAGAAAGCGTCTTGGGGCCCGGACCTGGCAGGTCGTCGAGTGGGCCTTCCGTCGGGCTGGACCAAGTATGCTAACATCGGGTACCCGTAGGGCATATCCATGTCAGTAACCTATTATGTAACATGATGACCCACAAGTATAGGGGTGTATCGCAGTATTTTCGATAAGTAAGAGTGTCAAACCCAACGAGGAGCAGAAGGTGTTGACGAGTGGCTTGGAGCAGGAATTTCCTATAAATACTTAGCAAACATATTTTTAGGGGTTTTTGATAATGGAGATAAATAAAGTACGAGTAGATAAAAGACAATAATAATAATTGCAGCAAGTGGCCCAATCCTTTCTTTAGCAAAGGACAAGCCGATTGTATTGTTGGAGATATGCCCAAGAGGCAATAATAAAAGTGGTTATTATTATATCTTTGTGTTTATGATGAATGTTTACATCCCATGCTATAATTGTATTATAAGAAAACACTAATACATGTGTGTTTTGTAAACGTAAAAGTGTCCCTAATAAGCCTCTTGTTGAACTAGCTTGTTGATTAATAGATGATCATGGTTTCCTGATCATGGACATTGGATGTCATTAATAACAAGGTCATATCATTAGAAGAATGATGTGATGGACATACACACCCATAGTAAGTGTAGCATAAGATCAAGTCATTTAGTTCGTATTGCTACAAGCTTTCAAATGCATAGTAACCTAATCCTTCGACCATGAGGTTATGTTAATCACCATCACCGGATGGGTGCTTTGATGACATCAAACACCGCTTCGTAACTGGGTGGTTATAAAGGTGTCATTGGGTATTCTAAAAGTATGTGTTGAAGCGCATGGACCAAGATTGAGATTTGTCCATCCATATGACGGATAGATATGCTCTGGGCCCTCTCGGTGGAATGTCATCTAGTTAGCTTGCAAGCATGTGACTGGGTCACAAGGGATGACATAACATGGAACGAGTAAAGAGTACTTATCAGTAACGAGGTAGAACTAGGTTTTTAATACCGGCGATCAAACCTCGGATAAGTAGAGTATCGCGTGACAAAGGGAATTGGTTTCGTATGTTAATGGTTCTATCGATCACGAAGTCATCGTTGAGTATGTGGGAGTCGTTATGGATCTCCAGATCCCGCTGATGGTTATTGATCGGAGAGGTGTCTCCATCATGTCTGCATATTCACGAACTGTAGGGTGACACACTTAAGGTTCGATGCTGTTTAGGTAGATATGGAATGTGCGTTGGAGACCGAATGTTGTTCGGAGTCTCGGATTGGATCTAAGACATCACGAGGAGATCCCGAATTGTCCGGAGAATAAGATTCATATAATGGAGATCATTTTCTAGGTTCGGAAATGTCCCGGAGTGTTTATATGGGGGTTCTAGAAGGTTTCGGAATGTTCCGGAAGGTTCTAGAAATTTCTATGGAGTTTACTTGAAAACCAAGAAATAAAAAGGGGAAACTTGGGGGGGGGGGAGGAAACTCCCCCCAAGCCCCCCTTGTGCGCCGGCCCTAGGAGGTGGGCCTAGGGGTGGGAACCCTAGGCCGCACCCCTCCCTCTATATATAGAGGGGTGGAGGCGCCACCCCTTGCCCCTCCACTCTTGCCCTAGCCGCCTCTCTCCTCCTTCCTTCTGCTCAGCTTAGGTGAAGCCTGCAGAATTCTCTACTCCACCACCACCACGCCATCGTCTTTGGGATTCCGTGGAGAGATCTACTACCTCACTGCTTTCGCTGGAGCAGGGAGAGGAAGGTGCAGATCGACTCCGCACGTGTGACCGACTGCGGAAGCGCTGCCGGAACACGGCGCCGGAAGGATCGTCTACTCGATCTTGAGATCGGCAAGTGATCGTCTACATCAACCACGAGATCCGATCTCGCACAAGGCTTTAGGATCTACAAGGGTTATTACAGATCTATCTCATTGCACATGTCTAATAGATTAGATCTTGGCTTTTATCTAGATTAGATCTGGGTTTTGTTCGTTCTTGCGGTAGAATTTTTTTGTTTTCCATGCTACGAACCCATCAGTGGTATCAGAGCCAGGTTTATGCGTAAATCTGTTGCACGAGTAGAACACAATGGTTTTATGGGCGTTGGTGCTCGTGCCGTCTTTTGCTTTGTGTACTTTGCATCTTGCGGTATGGTGGGATGAAGCGGCTCGGGCTAACCTTGCATGTCATCGCACATGAGACTTGCTCCACGCTTGACGTGTAACTTGCTTTGCACAAGTGGCTTTGCGGGTGTATGTCTCTCTCACCATAGTATAGATCCAATTTACACTTTGCACTTGATAGCACTTGTATCAACGTTGTGGTTTTAGTTTCGTAGGTAAAATCCGTTCTTATTCGAAAGCCCCAAACCACGTAAAACATGCAAAGAAAATTAGAGGCGTCTAACTTGTTTTTGCAGGGGTTTTGTGATGTGATATGGCCATCATGTGATTGTGATTATATTTCATGTATGCAATGATCCTTGTTGTAATATGGCAACGTGAGCCTAATGGTTGTCTTTAATTCTGTTAAGACCTGCGAGTCTATTCATCTTGTAATAGCTTTATTCCAAGTAGTTGTAATAGTTGCTAGTGATGATGGACAACCATGAAGCGGCGCCACTGACCTTGACGCAATGCTGGTGATGATGGATATCATGTTCGTGCTTTGGAGATGGAGATCAAAGGCACAAGAAGAAAGGGCCATATCATATCACACTAATTATGAATTGCCTGTGATGTTAATCCTTTATGCATTTTGTATTGCTTAGATCGCGACGGTAGCATTATAAGATGATCCCTCTCACTAAATATCAAGTCATAAAGTGTTCATCCTTAGTTGGCACCGTTGCTAAGACTCGTCGTTTCGAAGCATCTCGTGATGATCGGATGTGATAGATTCTACGTGTGCATACAACGGGTGCAAGCCAGATTTGCACATGTGGAAACTAAGGTTAATCTTGACGATCCTAGCATGTACAAACATGGTCTCGGAACACGGAATACCGAAAGGTAGAGCATGAGTCATATAAATGATATGATGAACATGAAGATTGTTCGCCGATGAAACAACATCTTCTCTCGTAAAGATCGGACTTGGTGTAGTGGACTTGGTTCGTGTAATCACTAAGACAATGCGAGGGATGTTGTTTTGAGTGGGAGTTCACCTAGTTAATTTAAGAATTAAAATTAAAGTCAATTTATCATAAACTTAGTCTAAACTACTTGCAAATTTGTTGTAGATTATGACGAACCTCTCCATCAATTTCAATGCGTTCCTAGAGAAAGAAAAGCTTAAGAACAATGGAAGCAACTTCACGGACTGGCTTCGTGGACTGAAGATTGTCCTCAGGGCTGGTCAGTTGACCTATGTGCTCGAAGCACCGCTAGGTGACCCACCTGCAGAAGATGCCACCGATGACGTAAAGAATGTTTACGCCACTCGGAAAAATCATTACTCCACAGTTCAGTGTGCCATCTTGTACGGTTTAGAAACGGAGCTTTAGAAGCGCTTTGAGCACCACGACCCGTTCGAGATCATTAAGGAGCTCAAGCTCATTTTTGAGACTCACGCGGCCGTGGAGAGCTATGAGGCCTCCGAAAAGTTCTTTAACTGTAAGATGGAAGAGGGTAGCTCCGTTAGCGAGCACGTGCTCACCATGTCTGGGCACGCAAACAAGCTCCAAGAGTTGGGGATAACGATTCCTAATGAGTTAGGGATTCACCGTGTCCTCCAATCACTGCCACCGAGTTATAAGAACTTTGTGATGAACTACAATATACACTGCATGAACAAGACGTTGCCTGAACTATCGTCCATGCTGAAAACTGCTGAAGTGGAGATCAAAAAGGAGCACCAAGTGTTGATGGTCAATAAGACCACCAATTTTAAGAAACAGGGCAAGCCTAAGAACAAGGACAACTTCAAGAAGGACGGTAAGAAAGCTGCCGCACCTGCTAAGAAGCCCAAGGCTGGTCCTAAGCCTGAAACTGAATGCTTCTACTGCAAGGGTGCAGTCCTTTGAAGCGAATCGCCCCAAGTACCTGGCGGATCTGAAGAACGGCAACATCAAGAAGAAAGGTATATTCGATATACATGTTATTGATGTGTATCTTACTAGTAATCGTAGTAGTGCCTGGGTATTTGATACTGGTTCGGTTGCTCATATTTGTAACTCGAAACAGGAGCTGCGGAATAAGCGAAGACTGGCGAGAGACGAGGTGACGATGCGCGTTGGGAATGGCTCCAAGGTTGATGTGATCGCCGTCGGCACGCTCCCTCTACATCAAACCATTGAATCTTTCTCAACACAATTCCACTACTAACAACATGACTTCTCCCATGTCCTCAAGAACTAAACGAACTACTCACGAGACATCATATGGATCAAGATCAGAGATGAAATAATGATAAGTAACAATCTGAACATACACAATAATTCAATGGTTCCACTCAATAACATCAACTACAACAAGTAATCAACACCAGGAAAGTTTCCCCTAAGAACTATGCAAGATTCAACCCAATTGTTACAGTGGTATGGACTGGTGATGATGGTGCTGGTGGAGATGATGATGATGATCCCGATGAAGTCCAGCTTGATGACGGTGTTGATGGCAACGATCTCCCCTCTCCAGGAAGGAATTTCCCCAGCAGATTTCTGCCTGCCGGAGAGCTTTTTCTCTCTCTGTAGTTTTCCGCCCCGCAGAGGCGGTGGAACCTTTCTGTCGTCGCTCCTCGAGTCTTAGGGTTTCGTGGGGAATATATACGCCAAAGAGCAGAGCCAGAGGTGGGCCAGGGTGGCCACACCACCTTGTGGCGCGGCCAAGGGTGGCCCACGCCAGGGGGTGGTGTGGGCCCCCTGTGGCCCATCTCCGCTCTCCCTTCTGGCTTTCTTCGTCTTCTGGAAAAATAGGATTTTCCATATATTTTCTGGGATTTTCTGATCTTCACGAATTTCGCCTCCAAACTGTGCCTTTTCTGTCAGAATCCTGGCTTCAGTGGTCCATCCTCCAGAAGTCATCAACCATGCAAAAATAGATGAAATAACATAAGTATCATCTCTTAATATGAAATATATCAATGAATAACAGTAAATTATGATATAGAATAGTGATGCAAAATGGACGTATCAACTCCCCCCAAGCTTAGACTTAGCTTGTCCGCAAGCAAAAACTGAGCTCAATAAACATGACCGCAGGTTTATGGAGTGAAGTATCGATAAAAGAATACGGACAAGAAGCATCACATTCATCAATACACAAATCATAATAGAAGACAACTCACTATTATATAACTTAACTTGCAATAAGTAAAGGAAACACAATAAAGATACACAAAGTAAATCATAATTGGTAATGGCAAACTTTGTTCTTGGTCAAAGAACGGTTAACAATTTGTAGGAGTTCAAACATGGTAAGGTTTTCAATGATAGATTTCAAAGTAATACTCACTAAGATAAGAGCAATGTGCAAAACAAGGAACATTAGAAACCTGATTGAATAAATCATCATATGAATGAATGAAACACAACAACTCAAAATACTTGCTGAGATATAAAGGAATATGTTTACTGACTCAACTAAAAAGTAAAATATAGGCCCTTCACAGAGGGAAGCAGGGATTTCAAGTTTCATAAAGAGCTTCCAAAAATTATGGTACTTATTAGCTTTCAGCTCTCATTGCCCCTATCATAAGCATCTTTAGGTGATTAAGGTTAAAGTGATCAAATATGAGGATATGCTTGACAAGTTATAAGCTAAAAATCTCATGCCCCTTAGTTACGAGTACCGTTCCTCATGCTACTCAACTTTAGTCACAAGTAAGTTCTTGTCATTGTAAATACATGTGTATCATAGAGAACCGCCAACGGGGTACCCCTTTCCCGATGATACGGAAGATTCCCCATATCAAAATGACAAGGCAAGCAGACAATGAGCATCTCAGCAATCCTTTTATTTCCTATTCGCATAGGGTCTCCCTTTTTTCCTATTTGCATTGGTTTTTTCTCTTCTTCTTTTTTCTTTTTTTATTGAGGATGCTTCATAGATTGCTCCCCATGGTTATGCTGCAGGTTTCCACCATGATTAAGCATGGCTTAGACCAGCCGCCCATGCATTTCTCTAACACATATACAAACTCCATGAGCCTTACAAGCTCCCCTTTCATTTCGCACCACTGGGATCCATAAGAAAAAGAACATGATATCAACTAAATAAAGTGCAATTTAGAAAGCGTTCCCCATGATAACATGGTTATGCTAATTCATAACTTACAAAACGCAAGTATATACGCAACATAGATGGGCACAATGGTTCAAGTTTATTAAGTGCAAGAAAGTAAAGTGTGCCGTCAAGTTCGTGAGAGCTTTAATCACTAATTTTCACATAACAAGTTTAATTCGGAAGGTAGATAAAAACATGAATTTACTTGGAATAGCAATAATGCTTAATAGGTAGGTATGGTGGACACAAATGGCATAGGTTTTGGTTTAAGGATTAGATGCACGAGAACCATTCCCTCTCAGTACAGGTTTTGGCTAGCAAGGCTGGGTAGCAAGCATAAGAGTTGAAGAAAACAAACAAACAAACAAACATACAATTGATAAAAACAAACATGCAATCTTCCTTGGAAACACAAAAGATCTTAACTAAAGAATACTAAGCTTATGAGCCAACCAAGAAAGAAAGATGGTGAAATTATATTTCTTAAGAGTACTTTTATATTTTTTATTCAATTCTCATATAGTGTTGCTACTGACCGAGCCAGGTTTTCCAAAACCAACTAAATTTACTCCATGATCCCAAAGTGACACCAATACTAACAACAAGATCAATCATATAACAGAAATTGAAAAATAATATAAGATATGCAAAAGAGTAAATGATAGAACTTCTCATTAATATTCCATAACGGCAACTCACACTAAGGGATACATAGATAACTAAAGAGAGGGGAGATAATTCCATAATGCAAACCATCCTATATGATAACTTCTCTATTCATGATATGACTCTACTGAAAAGGTAAAAAGATAGAAGATAGTGATGTGATACCGCGGCAGTCCCCAAGGTTTGGAACAAACCAAGGGGATGCCAAAACCTGATGATGAATTACTCCTTCGCTAGTGGTGGTGTTCTCTCAATGAGCTTTTCAATCAATTTCCTCAAATCCTCGATCTCGAAGGTAAGAGTACGAATCAACTCCGAGTTGTGCTCAATGCGGTTCATGATCATGTCGGGCTGTGAATCCCAGCTCTTGTGATTCTTTCCCCACTCTTCCTCCTTGAAGTATTCTTTTCCTTCATGGTTAGAACGAGGCATATCCCAATTGGAGGGTAATTTTTCCTTGGGCATATTTTGGAATTGTTGCTCATGAATAAGGGTATGGAAGGGATTCTTTGTGCGTGCAGGAGGTGACCGTGAAGCCAAGCAATGACGCGGAACCTTCCCTCCAGTGGACATCTGTGTAGTCCTTTTGAACCTAGCAGGATTTGCCACCACTCCAATGCTTGCAATGGTGGTGCTGGTGTGCGGATGCTGGTCTTCCTTTGCCTCCTCTTCAACTTCACTCTCGATGTCCTCCTCCTGCTCAGAGTCTTGGAGATCATCCTCCGCAAGCTCCTTGCCCTTATCGTTGGCGGAGACCATTGTGCCTCAAAACTGTAAGAATAGTTCCTGATAGAAACAGATCGAAACGAAAACACGATGAGAACACGATATACAAACCTCGGGGGATCCGGGGGATTATATATTACGAAGTTTAACAACAAAAGGAAGGTACTGGGAGAAAACGGATCAGAGACGGGCTCCAGGGTGGCCACACCCCCTGGTGACGCGGCCAGGTGGACCCGCGCCACGGGGTGGTGTGAGCCACCCAGGCTCCGTTTTCGTCCCTCTTTCAACTCATTGCTTTCCATGTTAGATAAAAACTGCAAAAATATAAATTAACAGATTTTTTGCGGACCTTTTCTTACCAGAACCTGTTACCTATTCGAACACGGACTCTGCAGGTCTCTGAATTTGGTCTTTGATAATTTTTTCTGGAGTAACCACTTGAATAACATCAATATCTTCATCTTAATAAACACATTGCTTGAGTCTTTTGACCGTTCACCATCTTATTACACCATTTTCTCCTACAACTTGGAAATTTCTTTCACATAAAAATTTACACATTCTTCATTAGCAACATTAGTGCATATAAGATAATAAACCTTTGGGTTCAATTTCAAATGAAATCCATCAAAACATAAGCTACTGTAGCAACTCCTTCCGAAAGCCCAAAAAGGAATTCAAAAAGAAAATTGATTTAAGAGGCAAATGCAAGAGTGGCAAAAATCTGTCAAAATAGACCAGCAGGTAAAGATCATTTTTTCAAAAATCTTTGTTGCTCAAATCAAAAAGTGCAAAACTAAAGAAAGTTAAATAACAACCTGGGGCAGAAGCACAAAAAATTACAGATCAGTACGATGTTCTAGGATTTTTAACGATTTTTTATAGTGAAGCACAAAAATCTGTTTTAGGATAGCCACTTCCCAAAATATTACTTCTCTCTCATTAGGGGTTGATCTTGACACAAAAACCAAACAAAAGGATAAGGAGAGGTTATTGCAGAAGCCATAACTTCCAAGACTCAAATAAACAAAAACAAACTAAAAGCACAAATATATTGGGTTGTCTCCCAAAAAGCTCTTTCTTTATAGCCATTAAGATGGGTATGATAATTTTTATGATGCTCACATAAGAATATACACATGTTTAAGTCTAACCCACTTCCTATGCAAGGGAATTTTGTAAGAAAATAAATTGTTGAAACCAGAGGCTGCTAGCATAGAAAGGAAAAACAAGTGCAACATAAAGACTTTCAGCATAAACCAAGGAAACTTAATATTATTGAGATGCATAAGAACAATTTCCCTCTCCCATAATAACTTTCAGTACTGTGCATAAATTTAAAGACATAACTATCACTTGAACTATTGTAGCAATAATTACTTATTTTAACAGAAAACACAGGGACACTAGCTCTCATAACACTGCTTTGTGAAACGATATTAGAAGTAACCCTACAGAGGATAGTGTGTCCATCTTCTACATATTTAGTGGCAAAGTCTTTCACATTTGCTATTATAGGTTCAACAGCTATTTGTTCATCGGGTTCAACAGCTTTATTTTTACTTTCATTAAACATACTAGCTATCATAGAATGTTCCTTTACCTTAACTGGGAAAGGCATTTCCTCAATGTAAGGTTCAGGTAAAATATGATTAGCAGTATAAACTTCAGTATCTCTTGCAGGAACACAATTAGCAATATCTTTATATGGCTCATGATACTTATTCCATTTCTTTTTAGGAATTTCAATATAAGAAGCAAAAGCCTTAAAATAATTTGCAATACTTTGAGAATCAAGACCATAAGCATTACTAATATTATGAAAGTCATCAGTTCCCATAAAAGTTTTAATGCATTCATAATCATAATTTATACCTAACTTTCTTTCTTTATCATTCTCCCATGCTTCAGCATTGTCTTGAATACGGTCTAGACGATCCCATTTAACTTCTTCTTCCATGCATGTAAATGATCCAGCAAAAGAAGCATCCAATAGATCCTTATCATAAAGAGAAAGTCTTGCATAAAAAATATTGATAATAATATTGTTGGGGAGCTCATGAATAGGACATTTGAGCATTAGTAACTTCAATCTCCCCCAAGCTTGAGATGTACTCTCTTCATCACGAGGCCAAAAGTTGTATATTTGATTCCGATCTTTGTGAATCTCACTAGGAGGATAAAATTTGGAATAAAAGAGAGGCACTACTTCCTCCCATTCAAGAGATTGGCCATTCTTCAGCAGCTTATACCATTCCTCAGCTCTTCCTTTCAGTGATAATGAGAATAACTTCTTCTTGACTTGAGCTGTTATAATACCTGCACACTTGAACAACCCGCAAAATTCATGTATAAAGAGCAAATGATCACCGGGATGGACAGTTCCATCTCCAAAATAGTAGTTATCCATAACACGATCAATAATTCTTGCAGGTATCCTAAAAGTATAATTTCCAGCAGGTGTAGGTTCATCTACTACCTTAGCAGTGGTAGTAGCATTACAAAATAAGAAACTAAGTAAATTATACATATTGAAATAAAGTAACTAATAATACTCATAGTAGAAGTTTCCTTTACCACTTCCACTCTCCAATCGCGTTTTACTCCCCGGCAACGGTGCCAGAAAATAGTCTTGATGACCCACAAGTATAGGGGGTATATCGCAGTATTTTCGATAAGTAAGAGTGTCGAACCCAACAAGGATCAGAAGGTGTTGACGAGTGGCTTGGAGCAGGAATTCACTGTAAATACTTAGCAAACGGATTTTTAGAGGTTTTTGATAATGCAGATAAATAAAGTACGAGTAGATAAAAGACAATAATAATAATTGCAGCAAGTGGCCCAATCCTTTCTTTAGCAAAGGACAAGCCGGTTGTATTAATTAAAATAACCAAACATTCTCAAGGACACATGGGAATATCGTCAAGTGCTTTTGCTTCATATAGTTGATTAATCTTCTTTAGTTAGATAAGTGTTGTGTGGGTGAACCCGTGCTAATGTACTGACCTTCCTAGGACTAATACATACTTGTGATTATACCCCTTGCAAGCATCCGCAAGTACAAGAAAGTAATTAAGATAGAAACCTAACCACAACTTTAAACTCTAAGATCCTACACTCCCTTGTGCAAAGGTTTCCTAACGGGGGTTCAGTTTTCTGTCCCTCTGGCAACCCCTACGATTAGTAGCCAAATACACAATGCATTCCCCTAGGCCCATAAAGTTGAAGTGTCATGTAGTCGATGTTCATATGACACCACTAGAAGAATAGCACTACAACTTAATTATCAAACCATTGAATCTTTTTAAACACAATTTCACTACTAACAACATGACTTCTCCGATGTCCTCAAGAACTAAACGAACTACTCACAAGACATCATATGGATCAAGATTATAGATGAAATAATGATAAGTAACAATCTAAACATACACAATAATTCAATGATTCCACTCAATAGCATCAACTACAACAAGTAATCAACACCGGGAAAGTTTCCCCTAAGAACTATGCAAGATTCAACCCAATTGTTACATCGGTATGGAGTGGTGATGATGGATGATGATCCCGATGAAGTCCATCTTGATGACGGTGTTGATGGCGACGATCTCCCCTCTCCGGAAAGGAATTTCCCCAGCAGATTTCTGCCTGCCGGAGAGCTCTTTCTCTCTCTGTAGTTTTCCGCCCCGCAGAGGCGGCGGAATCTTTCTGTCGTCGCTCTCCGAGTCTTAGGGTTTCGTGGGGAATATATACGCCAAAGAGCAAAGCCAGAGGTGGGTCAGGGTGGCCACACCACCTGGTGGCGCGGCCAAGGGTGACCCGCGCCAGGGGGTGGTGTGGGGCCCCTGTGGCCCATCTCCGCTCCCTCTTCTGTCTTCCTTCGTCTTCTGGAAAAATATGATTTTCTATATATTTTCTGGGATTTTCTGATCTTCACGAATTTCGACTCCAAACTGTGCCTTTTCTGTCAGAATCCTGGCTTCAGTGGTCCATCCTCCAAAAGTCATCAACCATGCAAAAATAGATGAAATAACATAAGTATCATCTCTTAATATGAAATATATCAATAAATAACAGTAAATTATGATATAGAATAGTGATGCAAAATAGACGTATCGTAACATAAAGATGGTGTGAAGGGCCTATACCCAAAAATGCGGTGACATGCTAGCTTGGACTAAGAACGTGCATGTGATGTTATTAAGAGTGTGAATAATCCGTTCAGCTTTATCATTCTATTGTGAGGTATATGTGCATGAAAAGCGGGGGCGCTATTCCATGGCGTTGGGTAAACAAATGGAGAAGATAATTATTGAACTTACGACCATTATCGCATTGAATGGCTTCCAAGCACGCGAAACTGTGTAAGAGCCAAAGCATGTAGGGACAATAAGTGAGAGAAAACTTCTGACTTAGACCGTAGAAGATAAACCTAAGCATATTGAGTAAAATCATCGAGACAAACGAGATAATATTTAAAGCCAGAGATGCTCTCAACAGGAGATGTCTACAGATCATAGTGGATTATTTGAAACGGAGTAGTGTTTACACGAATGGTAGAAGAAAAAAGAAGACGAACATGACGACCTAACTGACAAGCGTGACACAAGGTAGTCTGAATTCTTTTGTTTTCCCTAGGAATAAGCGAAGAGTCAGCTAAGGAGTCCATGACATACCGACCAGGATGTCCAAGTCGACGGTGCCATAGTGCTAAATCAACAACGATGAAGGCATGTGGTCGGCTGGCGAAGGTGGTGCAGGCAGGGTAGAGAGCTCCGAAGCTATTGCATCTGAGAATCTCGATCTTGGTGAGAAGGTCTGACATGGATATGCCCTACGGGTACCCGATGTTAGCATACTTGGTCCAGCCCGACGGAAGGCCCACTCGACGACCTGCCAGGGTCCAGGACGCCCAAGACGTTTCTACGAGATACAAGACTCGAGTCTCTGCCCGAGTATACGACTCCGCCAGACACTCGGAGGCTACTCCAAACTAGAGCGATGGTCGCGCACACACAAGATCTTCGAGGCCTACGCCGAGTCTACGACTCCACTACGGACTCGGGGGCTACTCCCATAGGGAGGATTGATTCAAGCATCCGAAAAAAAATTGTGTCCTACGGACCTGAAGCAAACAACGGCTGAATTAAAGTCTCTCCTCGAGTCTACGACTCGGACAGACACTCGGGGGCTACTCCCATAGGGAGCGCTGGTCGCGCACCCTATAGTCCATTGTGTTGACTACGTCCATGATGTCGATTCCTTTACAACAGCCGAACAAATTCAGCTGACCCGATGAACCACGGGTGAAGTGCTTTCGACTGACACACAACTCGACGACATCCAAATACAAGGTTCAAGACAACTAAGTCTCCACCCGAATCTATGTTTCGGATGGACACTTGGGGGCTATTGACATGGATATGCCCTACGGGTACCTGATGTTAGCATACTTGGTCCAGCCCGACGGAAGGCCCACTCGACGACCTGCCAGGGTCCAGGACGCCCAAGACGTTTCGGCTGCACGAAGCACATATGGACACGGACTCCAAAGCGCACAAGACAAGGATACCTCAAGACTAGAGTTTGAATACAACTTGTAACCTACTCATATTTGCACCCGAGACCTAGCCTCCCCATATATAAAGGCTAGGAGGGTCCAACAAGGAGGGCACGTATACAATAGACAGATCTACAGATCTACGACCTCGACTCATAGTTTCGCACACGCATCCACGCCAGATCGAATCTGCGCGCCTTGTAACCTTTGGTTCCGCCGTAATCAAAGAGCAGACAAGCAGGAGTAGGGTTTTCCCTCTAGGGGCCTGAACCTGGGTAAATCTCGTGTCCCCTGGTTGCTTGTCTGTTAACCGTGCCACGATCTCCAGCATCCCAATCTTCTCCAAAACCCAAGTCCATAACAATGGGCATTGACGAGATTAAACCTCGTCAGTTACCCTCTAAGGTAATCTCGGATCGCATTCCTTTCAATGCCCTACATGGCGTGGATCCTGCTTTTACTGGTCTTCGGGTCTTTGGATGTCTATGTTACCCCAACACCACCGTTGTTGCAACACACAAACTTGCGCTACGCTCCGTGCCATGTGTGTTCCTCAAGTATCCATCCCAACATCATGGCTATCAGTGCCTTGATCGTTCCACCCAAAAGGTAATCATCTCCCGTCATGTCATGTTCCATGAGTCTAGCTTTCCATTTGCCTCCACCATGTCCTCGACATATCCTACTCCTTCCCTGCATACATATGATTTCTTGCAAGAATTTGAGCAGCCGATGTCGTCGACACCATTCACCGTGCCTGTTGCGGGGACCTCAGTCGCGGCCATGTCGCCTGTCACGGCCACATGTTGTTCTAATAATCGCAAGTCATGTCCTTTTTCTCCGTATAGAATATGTATCCGTTAATATCGTACAACTGATAGGTCATCAAGTTGTGCGCGACACCCTGTTGGTAAGGCTAGTATGAGGTTTTCATTCGCGGAAGCAGAAAGCATTTGCGAGGGATTAGCCAGAAGCTTGTCCGTGAATGAACGCTTGAAATCAGAGTTGTACTCATTGATTAGTTGTTCATTTTTCCTTTGCTAGGCTCGGTCACTGTACTTATTCGCAATAAACCTTTTGTGTTCTTGTACACAAGGATCGACCACTTCTATGTGATGTATCATGACTGGTTTGCTCTTTAAAAGTCAGCGTGTTGACCATGGAAATCGACTTGCATTTCGCAGTGGCTCTCTCGGTGAACCCATCCATCAAGTCAACCAAGGATTAAAGCTAGAATCAGTGAAACAATGAAAAAATAAGGTGGGAAGGAGAGGGGACAACGAGATCTACTTTTTGAAGGAGGAAGAAGGGAAAAAGGAAGGTGGTAGGTGGCTCCATGACTTTAAATGGGTCTGCCAGGTTACCCGTGGCGCACCAAAAGGCCATGCACCACGGGTAACCTGGGCCCATTCTGTAGCCGGTACATCCCACTTACCCGGGACGCACCAGTAGGCTATGTGCCACGGGTAAGGCGGGGCACCCCTGCTAGACATATCAAAACTTATCTGTCGCGCACCACTCTACATGGTGTGCCACGAGTAAGATGCTTCCCGTGACGCACCACTATAGGGTGCGCCACGGCTATATACCCGGGGCGCATGAATTTTTTGGTGCCTCACAGTTTGCAGCCTACCTATAACTGTTTTTCTAGTAGTGTCGTCACCTCCATATGCAGAAAGTTGCCTCTGACACCGCTCTCCAGCGACCACCACACCCGGCCTCGCCAACCTCTGCCAAGCCGCACCGCGCGCTAAGGGTCTCTCTGTTCCACCGAGGAATGGAGGAAGACCGTTGCCGTCGGCACTGCATGGGCTTTGTCTGGCGGCTCATGCCCGCGACAGCAGGAGGGGAGGGGTAGGGTTCCTCAAGCCCGCTTCGTCTCCCGCGGGGAGGACGAGCCTTCTTTTGTACTACTCCCTCCATTCATTAATATAAGACCTTTTATATTTTAAAATGGACTAGATACATTTCAAAATAAGTGAATATACACTAAAACATATTTACATACATGTAGTTTTAAAAAAGTTGAATGTCTTAGGTAGCAATTAGTACTCACGTGCCCACGCGGAGTGATGTCGCATGAAAGATGTCGACAGGTGAAGGCGGCCAGGTTTAGTTAAAAGAGCCATAACCAAATTAACACTGATTAACTATGACACTTGATTAAGAAAAGGAATTCCAGCAAAGATGAGACTGACCCAGTCCTTCCCCACCCCAGCAGTCAGCACGCCTAGCAGCAGCGCCCCTTGCGACCCCCACTCTTGGTACACTTTTCCACCACAGCCTGAGAAATTTCTCCATGATCAAGGACATCATCGATCGCCATGACAGCACTAAGCCTCCATCGCGCCCTCCTATATAACAGCCGCACCGCAGACATACACCATACATGCGTTCTCACTGCATTCGAGCTCGACGATCGAGATCAGCTGCGACTGCTGCGAGACGGAGACGGGCGAGTTGATTCTGCGCCTAGCATGGGCGAGCTGCCTCCGGGGTACCGGTTCTACCCTACGGAGGAGGAGCTGGTGCGCTTCTACCTCCGCCACAAGCTCGACGGCAGCCGCTGCGGCGAGATCGAGCGCGTCATCCCCGACGCCGACGTCTGCTCCCTCGACCCCTGGCAGCTCCCAGGCACGTATAACTATAGCTTAGTAGTACATGCGAGTATACAGTATTATGTTTACAAGTGCCGTGTAATGCATTGCGGTTGACCGCGAAAGAACTGATTTGCGTGCGTACAGAGGTGTACCGGGGCGCGTGCGCCGGCGACGGGGAGCCGTGGTTCTACTTCTGCGCGCGGCAGGACCGGGAGGCGCGGGGCGGGCGGCCGAGGCGCACGACTCCGTCGGGGTTCTGGAAGGCGGCGGGCACGCCGGGGCTGGTCTACTCGGCTGACGGCCGCCCCCTCGGGACCAAGAAGACCATGGTGTTCTACCTCGGCCGAGCGCCGGCAGGGGCCAGGACCGACTGGAAGATGAACGAGTACAGGGCCTTCGACGACGACGACCCCAATGCCGATGCGCCAAATCCTTTTCTACAGGTAACGAACAGCACCCATATTGGCTGATGTTACTTTACAACACGAGAATCCAAAATTAAGCACAACTTTGCCATTTTATGCATGTACTTTCATGTCATATATGCTGATTATGAAAGCTTATTGCCAATTGGCTATGCTATACAGTACATACTCCATGAGAAAGCGAAAAGTAAATGATCTGCAAGTTACAGTATGTTTGACCATATATTTATTGTTTGTGCTTGTTTATAGGCGCGGAGCGAGTTCAGTTTATGCCGGTTGTACACAAGGTCAGACAGCATGAGGCAGTTCGACCGCCGGCCGTGCACTGCCGCCCGAGCCGGCGGCTCCGAGGACCCAGCGTCGTCTTCCGCCGCCGCGGCTGCTTTGGCCAACGAGGACGATGAAGTCGGACGGGGTCAGAAGAGGAAAAGGCGTGCAGTGACCGGCGGCAGATCGTCAAGCGACGCCGACCGCTCCATGGAGCAGGTGCAGCAGAAGCAGGGCGGCGCCGATGAGGGGCTCGGCGACGACCTGACGGACTGGGCAGAGTTCTTGGACTTGTTCTGATACATGGATTACCCAAGTTCTCACACACAAATTCCATTCATTAAAAATTCTTTCAGAAAAAATATTTAGTTGGAGACTACACAATTCGAAGCTTTAGATAAGCTAATTAATTCTTGTACTGATTTTCTGTAGTAGTATCTCTTCCCTTCGTGGAACAATGCAATTCGTTTTCATCATCAAAATAAAGCCTACAATTAAAGTCAACTTGTGTTCTCTCCATGCGTGCGTGCAATGATTCCTTTCCAGTGCCAGCGATCGCGACGTCTGCTGTTACGTACGTGGAGATGGGAGGAAGTAGGAGCAAAACGTACTACTGTAGTAGACTACTAGATGACGAGGATCACTAGACGTCAATCCTCAGATTGACTATCCGTTGAACTTTGCTTCGTGATAGAACGCAAAACCAGTTTTCCCGTCTCCACCGAATATATGGGTGGCATTTGGTGTCGTGCTTGGAGGTGTCATGTCATGTCTTGAATGCAGTTCGGGCATAGGCGCAGATTTCTGGAGCGGCAATTCAGCTCATAGCTGCAAATGCACTCATCATAAGAAAACATATTTTAAATATTAAAAAATTCAAAAAAAAAGTTTACATATACATTCGAACGTTTTATATTGGTTCACAAGTTCTCGGGATGAAAGAATATTTTATGTGTTGTGTATAAAAAAGACAAAAAATGTCATGTGAATAGCCATATTCCTGTGACACATTTTGTCTTTTCTATACACGACACATAAAACGATATTTCATCCAAAAAACTTGGAACCAACATAAAATGTTCTAATATATATGCAAATTTTTTTTTAATTTTTTAACGTTTTCTCACAATGGGTGTTAGGAGCCGAAGTGAATATCCGCATATTTTTGCAGATCCATGCATGTTCAGCCATTTATTTTGAAGGCATACCTCACCAAAACGAAAGTGGAAAAACCACTCTAAGGCTAAATGGCTCTGACTTGTTGTATGTTTTTTTTTTACTTGTATGGCTTTGACTTGTATAGGTTGATGACACAAAAGCTTGGATTGGCATTGGAAACTCTTGCAATAAGCAAGACCGGGTGGGTACGATTGTCACGGTTGGCAACGGAGAAAAGAAAAAAAATTCGTCCTCCTCTCTCGGTTAGGAGGCATTCGGCCAATGGACATTATGCCCAAGCATTTTGAAAATCTAAGCGGAAAAATTGCACTGTTTGGAAGGCTCTTGATAACAACTTTTGGGTCAACCCAATAAATCTCTGACAATGCCTTGATGTGGCCCGCATCCAAGACTTTGTCACCCTATGGGAGTTACTTGCCGATGTCCAACTCAACCAAGATGTACCCGACTCTATTGAATGAAATTCACGGACGATGGCAAATACTCCGCCTCCTCGGCCCACAAAATGCAATATGAAGGAATCAATCCAACAACTCTTGGTTTGGGAGGTGTGTCCTCCCTCCCCCTCCTCCCATAGTATTTTTTTTGGTTGCTTGGTTATGCAAAATATGATTTGGACGGCCCATAGACTACAAGGAAGAGGATGGCCAAACTATGAGAACTACCCCATATATCTAACCAAGTTCAAGAATCGGCGACGCATGCATGTTCACTTCAAGTGTAGGCTGACCATCTGATTTGGAAAGAAATTCTATCGTGGTGTGGCATCCACAATATGACACCGGAATCTTGGGCTAATGAAGGTTATGTCAAGGAGTGGTAGACAAAGATCACTCTCCAAAAAGGAAAAAGAAAGTAAGATCGCTTCCATGATCATGCTTGTCTCCATGAGGTTTGGAAGGAGCGAAACACTAGAGTCCGACACCGCGCGCCCCTCTCCCGCGGTCATTGTAATCAACAAGACGAAAGAGGAATCAAGAGCTTGGAGTTTGGTTGGTGTGCGTCTTTGAGTAACGTAATACCGGGAGAGTAGACTTCACTTAAGATTCCTAGGACTTATCCTAGGCATTAATTTGTTCTAAAACGTTAATCTCTATTAACAAAAATGGCAAAAAGAAAATCGCCTTGTTTCAGAAAACAAAAGTGGTAACGCTTACACTTTGAGTTCTTATTAATTGTGATACCATTTGTAGGGATTTGACATGAATTCTCATCACAATGCCAAAAAAAAAGGGAATACGTACGTAATAACCGTGAACATACATGTCAATATGCATGCATGTGTTGAGGTTTTGGGTTGGTGCATGTTGTAGTTGGCTGGGCCCGTTCAGCTGGACTCTTGGGCCAGAGTTGAGGTGCGCAAACGCTGGCGCAGACTGCAGACCGTACCAATCGGCCTAAAAGAAGACGACAATCTTCCACTAAAATCCCATCACGTAGGTACTGTATTTCTTTTCTCTCTTATTACCGCAGCTGTGTCTGTATGTGCACGCAACTTTGGTGTAAAACCAAGAGAAGAGAAGAGGAAAAGTGTAGTAGCAAGCCAGCTCCGTACCGTACCTTCGTCGCAGCTTCCAGGGAGGGAGAGGCAGTGGCCAGTGCGCACTGGACTCTGATCACCGGAGTCACTCAGAACGTAGTACGTCCTTGTAAGTATCAGATTCCGACCGATGATGATGGTCCTGGTTGTGGTGGTGGTGGGCCGGGACGGGACGGGAACCTCCTTGCATTTCCACACCCCGAACCTTCTTCGACCGTCCCGTGCATTGTACCTGACAGAATGTCCAGAGGCCTTCTGACCGATGAGAGAAGCCGCGCGCGCCACAGGTCTTGCTCGATTGCTCGTCAAGATTCCCAACTGACATCCAGCTCTGCACTGTGCTGGCCGGCCGGCTTGCGGGCGTCGTCCAGATACACGACGCGAGAGATGAAATTCTTTTCACATCGGAAAACGCTATGGACGAACCTGGCCTTGTCACCGGAAAGGAGATCCCCGCGCCCCGCCCGCAGTCATCCACGATCCTGTACCGCTCGCTCGTTTTCTTTGGCTGGAAAATATCTGGTCTTGGTTTGGCACGCATGTGGCCCGAATCGGGACGAAGCGTTCCGGATCGGCCGTAAAGGGGAAAAGCTGCACGCGTAGATCGATCGACGGGCCTACGGGGATCTGGTACCCCGGTTCGCCTTCACCGGGAGATCCGGCCTTCTTTTGGCGGAGCAGATCTCATCTTCGACTTTGTTTCTTTTGCACACATCTGGGGCCTGCAATCTGGCGCGGACGGGTCGTGCATGGCGGCGCGTGCAAGCATATATACTGTGTACTTGCACGCGGGTCATTCCAAACCTTTTTAGGCAAAATGCCCAGTCCTATCCCCAAGGAATTGCAGCTCCATCGGCATATAGGAAGGAGAAGGAAAGCCTCCCTCGCCGCCGGCCATTCGCAGTTGGTTTGGGGCGCCAAGCAAACGTATGTGTAGGCCCAAGCTCCCCAGAGCGGATAAGCTAAATCTAGCGCGACGCACCGCGCGTGTACACGAACGCACGATTACGTGCGGCGAATCCACCAGAGCTAAAGCTCGCTCCTTTTTTCTTTTCTTCCCTGAAACAAAAAGAGGAGAGCGAAGCAGGGAAGTGCTCTTGCTTTCTTCGGTCCTACTCGTATAGTGACGCGTTGCTCAAATTGTTTAGTGGGCTCCGATCTTATCCGCAAAGGGCGTTGGCCCGCAAGGCCCACGGCCGGGATCCGACGGGAATTGCGACGGGGTACGGTGCCCGCTCGCGTCAGCGGATTCCAGACGTGGGCGGCCCCGTGTGCGCGAGCTGCCGCCCACCCTAGCTTTTCTTTTCTTTTTATTTTCCTCCAGGCGCACGTGCTCCATTGCTGGAATCTTTCTTGTGGGAAAAGCATCAACCGCCGCATATGATTAGCTGCTCGTTCGTATCATTACGTGCAACGCCTTCAGCTCAAACAGAAATTGAGCACAAATGGGCAGTGCATTGTCTACCTTTGATACTTGGAGGTAGGATGGTTATGTCAGTACTAGAATCATGTCTTCTGCACAGGGAGGGAGAGCCGGAAGACATGATTCTAGTACCTATTATCCATTTTGTTTTTTTTGGCTAAAACATCTAAAACGCTTACATCATGAATTGCCATGATATGATTGTACTGTATTGTATCATTGCCGCTCCAAGTATTGGTATACATGGTCGATGGAGGCATATATAGACCCAAATGTTCATCCAATAGCCATCACCACCTGCATCTTGATCCACCTCGCACTATTAAGAAAAAGCCTACAAAATTAGGCTACCGCTGGCATATGGGCACGCGCATGTGATGCTCACGCCGTCGGTAACCCATTAACGCTGACGCGCTGCCCATGCGCCGGGGTATTGCCACTTAGCGCCGGTGCACCAGCCCTTACGCGCCAGGGGTAACGGAGATAGCGCCGGTGCGTCCCACTACTGCTGCGCTAGCGTTAGCATGCGTGTACCACCAGCGAGTTGGCTCGTGCGCCGGCGCTAATGCCTTTTGCATTAAAAACATATGGGCTCCTAACGTTCTCCCGCCCATACATCTTTCCTATCACATTAATTCCACCAGATTTAGCTGACATGATCCAGCTAGTAACAAGTAAACTACATAAATAGTTTCAGCAGTATACTTACATGACCTCTGTGCCAATGGATAAAACCAAAGTAGAACTAGCTTAGAAACCTGAAAATAGGATAAAATTAGCTAGATAGATAGTTCATATTTACAAACTAGTGTGATAAAACTAAAACTCAAAATTGGACAAGTCCAGTGTCGTGCTCGACACCGCATCTGACCAGAACAAGTCATCCCAACGGGGGTCGGTGGCGGCAATGGTGGTCGGCCTGGCGAGTTGCGCTTCGATGAAGGCCTGCCTCACCGCCTTCTGCGGTCCTCCTTCGCGGCCCGCCTCGTCGCCTTCTGCGTCCTCCGGCTGCGAAAGTGCTCGTTCTCGGCGGTGACGTCCTCGGGAAAGGTGGCCTCCTATTCGCACGCCACGCACTCGTCCCGCTCGACGATGCATAGACGATGCTCCGTCACGTGGCAGCAGCGCTGCTCCTCCAGCGTGACGATTTATGGCGGCGGCGCGAGATCCTCGGCCTGCTGGCGCGTCCACACATCATCGAAATTCATCGATGAGCGCGGGCTCCCGAGCTGCCACGCCATGGCTGATGTCTACGCACTTCTATTCTTATAGACAGTTGTTGGGCCTCCAAGTGCAGAGGTTTATAGAACAACAGCAAGTTTCCCTTAAGTGGATCACCCAAGGTTTATCGAACTCAGGGAGGAAGTGGTCAAAGGTATCCCTCTCAAGCAACCCTGCAATCAAGATACAAGAAGTCTCTTGTGTCCCCAACACACCCAATACACTTGTCAGGTGTATAGGTACACTAATTCTGTGAAGAGATAGTAAAATACAAGTGGTATAGATATAAGACAACGGTGCCAGAAAATAGCTTGATGGCGTGAAAGAGACTAAAGGCAAACTGAAATAAAGATGGAAGCAAGCAAACATGTAACAGATCTAGTTGCAAACGGTGTTTCATTGCTTAGAAACAAGACCTACGGATCATACTTTCGCTAGTGAACACTCTCATATAAATATCTTCTCTTCATGATACTACTCTGAACTACTCTCCGGTTGGACACTCTAATCCATGGTAGGGCTATAACACCACTCCTCAAAGTCCGCTTTTCCCCATCTATATAACCCCACACTGTCACCTTGAGCACTAGATGGTTCCAACAAACACCACAATTTCATAGAAACATCCAACTCCAAATATAACTCATAACAAGTAATTATAATCTCTAGCCTAAGTGCCACCATGGTGTGCACGCTGTCACTTTCACACACATGGGGAGAGCCAGAGATATATTAAAGCACTTGAGTAGCAAGATAGATCTACTTGATTACAAAGCTCATGATCATAATATGATCATGCATAGAGAGAGAGAGAGATGAACACATAGCTACTGGTAAAACCCTTAGCCTCGAGGAAGAACTACTCCCTCATCATCATGGGAATCAGCAATGACGATGGAGATGGTGGTGGAGATCGATGGAGATGGCTCCAGAGGCACTTCCCCGTCCCGACAGGGTGCCGGAACAGAGACTTTCTGTCCCCCGAATCTCCCCTTCGGCAGCGGCGGCGCTGTAGAACTTTTTGTGGCTGGAGGCTCGACCTTCTAGGGTTTCTGGATCAGGAGGCTTCTTATAGGCGAAGAAGCGAGGTCGGTGGCCGGCCAGGGGGCCCACACCATGCCCTGGCGCGGCCTAGGGCTACCCGCGCCAAGGGGTGGTGTGGCCGCCCTGTGCCCCCCCTTCATCTCTCCTTCTGACTCCATGTGTCTTTCGGTAAAATATCGACTTTGGTTTTTGTCCGGTCCAATTCCGAGAATATTCATTTTCTGGCTTTTTTGGAACCAAAAACAGAAGAAAACAAGCAACTGGCACTGTGGCATCTTGTTAATAGGTTAGTTCCAGAAAATGTGTAAAAGTACTCCAAAGTATGGATAAAACATAAGAAAATAGATATAAAACTAGCATGGAACATCAAAAATTATAGATACGTTGCAACGTATCAACGGCGTCGTACGAGCGCGCGGCCTTGTGTGCGGTGTCGTAGATGCCAAGGCCAATGCGCTCATTGCTAGTACGAATATCCGCGTAGTACGTGTCGTTGGGGCGTGCGCGGACGCCGCGGTACCCCGAGCTCGAGCTGCGGAACCACGATCTCGACCCGCAATGAGGCATGGTGGCGGAAGCGGTGAGCGGCGTGGCACGAAGCGAAGCTGTGGAGAAAGTTTACTGTGCCTACTGGAGATGCTCTAAAACAAAAACCAGAAACAAGTAAAGAGGTGACCAACCGACCAAGTAAAGGAACCAAACAAATGCTAAACTGTTAATAAAGAAAAATCTAAGGATGTATGCACAAGATCATAAATTTAGAATGATTAGTCATGCAGGCTAGCAAACATGTTTAGTAGCAGTGGACTAGTAGAAGGAATACTTATCAGTTGGATGTAGTTGGATGATATGTTTTTGCACATATGTTTGCTAGCACACATTTTATACAACCCCACATCTTTCTTTTTGCTTTTTTTCTTAAAATTCAAAGAACTAGTGTTTGGAAGTTCCCTAAACAAACAAACAGTTTCATTGCTACTACTCCAGGAACACTAGCATGCTACTCCTCTCTTGTCACCTCTGTGTGTGTACTTGCTATCCCAGAGATTGATCAGACTGTATCTCAATTTGTCATCTCTGTGTGTACATGTGTGTACCGGCAGCGCAGAAGAAGGAGATGGTTGGAGGGGAGGGGTTTGAGCCGCCGCCACCCCTCGTCGGTGGCGCAGAAGAAGGAGATGGTTGGAGGGGACGTGTAGCACCCCGGTAAAACCACTACTAGAAAATCGTTGTGTTTTTGTGTATCGCATCATCATGACTGCATGCTCATGTCATCATGCCACATTGCATTTGAACATCGTCATCATCATGCATGGTTTTGCCTAAAACTATTTTCGAAAAGCCTAATTTTGGTTTTCTAAATATCCCCGTCTTTTTTTCAAATTTTAAAACAAGGCTTTTCCAGATTATTTTGTTTTGTCTAAAAACAGTTTCTCAAAGGCTTGTTTATAATAAATAAAAGTTTATATTATTTTTAGGGGGCAGTCGAACCAGGCCTGATCCGGCCCAGCCGGCCACCCCCAAAACAGCCAAACCCTAGATCTAACCCATACCTAATCCTAGACCAAACCCATCCCACCTAATCCCTACCACCAGCCAAGAACCCTCACGCAAAGAAAGACACACTCAGCGGCACACGCAGTTTACATGCCTCCCCAGCTACAGACGTCCGTCATTCTCGCAACAAAACTGACCCGACCCTGCACCCCGGTCCACACCCCCACCGCCTCAGGTGCACTCCCCACCACTTCCGCTCCCGTCCCACACGTGCGGGCCACCTGACACGACCCCCACCAACCTCTCGCTCCCACATCATCCCACCCCCGCGTCGGCTCCCTTGCCCCAATCCTCACATCCGCCGCCTCCTGACCTCCCCACCTGCTTTCCTCCCTCGCCGCTCGCTACTCGCCTCGAGCTCCCCTCGCCTCCTTCTGGTCGCCCTCCGGCCTCCTCGGCTGCCCTCTCGCTGGCTCGCCGCCGCAAGCTGCCGGCGCATTCGCCTCCGCCGCCTTCACGCTCTGGAGCACCGTGAGTGCCGTGAGCCTCTCATGAGCTGCTCACGCCCTCCTCACCTCCGGCCGCCAGAGCTCGCCCCAGCCATGGTGCCTCACGCCGTCTCAGACTTCACCACGCCTCGCCCACCCACGCTCGTCACGCTCCGCCACGACATCCCTCCCATCCCCGAGTCCCTCGCCTCCTTCGATCCCACCAACCGCCGCCGCCAACCACCTCACCTGCCTCCTTCCTCTGCACCAGCGCCGCCGCCCTCTCCTCTCCGTCCGCCGGTCGCCTCAACCTTGCCTCTGGTCGCCACCCCGTCTGCCTCCTCTCCTCGTTGCGGACCCGAGCCCCGCGTCCGCTCCTCCCTGCCGCCTCTTGGATCCCCGCCACGGTCGAGCCGCCTCGCCCGAGTGCGCCGGCCACAGCAGCGACCTTCCTCCCCCTCCTCGTCGCCCTCGCATCGATCGCCCTCCGGCCGTCCACGTCTCCCTCGCCTCGAGCACCACCACCACCTTCAGCATGTTGCGCCCGTCACACCGACCGCCTCCCCCTCAGAGCACCTGGTCAGCCGCCTCCTCGTCTCCAGGTCATCGTGAGCCCCTCGCTGGCCATCCTCGTCGAGCCCCTGCGACCTTTGTCACCCGCGCGCTTACCCTGTGTTGCACCTCACCATGCCGCTGCCAGAGCCTCATGCCCGCTCTGGCCTTCCTCTGCTAGCTACCGCAGATGCTCCTGCACCTAGTAGTCTTGCCCAAAAATCCAGTACATGTGTGCCTCCTGTACACTCGTACACATGTTTGTTTGTGTGGTTTTGGCTATGTTACTGTTTCCTTGTTTGTGAGCTTGCTCCTGGCGGGTACCCAGTGTTGCTGCTAAATCATTTCGCTGCAAGTGTGCGCTTGCGGTTTCTCAAGCTGAGGCCAAGTTCGACTATACCGACCTTCCCAGAGATGTGCACACCTGTGCCAAGTTCCACCTCACCGATGAGTGGTTACCGACAATCGAAGCCGAGAATCCAAGTTCCCGTCGTGGAAGGCGTGATCCCCGACATGGAACCGAAGACCGTATTGAACCCGAGGTTCCCGACAAGCACTCCTTCATGGATCCGATGGCCGAGACCCCGAAGACCTTGTTCCTAGATCCGAACCCCGAAGACCGATGCCGGAGTTCGAAGACCGATCCCGCCAAGACCGAACCCCATCGACCCCAAGATCTTCGACCCTAGATGTGTGACCCCTACCTATCCCTATTTTATAAATGCTATATATAATTGTTGCATATTGAATTGTTCATGCTTGCATACATCTCATCATGTGGGTTTGGGGGCATTATGCCGATTCACCTAAATTAAATATGGAGACCATATGTGGGCGAATCTAGTCTTATATTAGCTCCATTTAAATTTGTGTAGCAAACCGATGCCATGTTTTGCCTTGTTAAAACAACATTTAAAATGCGGATATCTAAACAATATAAACCATCTAATTAATTATCGGGATCCCGGTTTCGCTTAATATTGCCTAATTGCATCGCATCTTTGCCATGTCTTGCATCATATCATAATCATGCCGGATCTTCAGTCGTAGTATTAAATAGTGCATCCGGTGTTTCTTTTAGTGCTTTGCTTCTTCACGGATTAGGCCGTTGAGTGGATGCGAGTATCGACAAGTTCTTCGGATAATGTATCTTCGGTAGTGTTTTCCCAGGCGAGCATCTCCCCCTTTCTACCTATTTTGCTTTTATAGTCTTTATTTCCTCCTATTGATCTATTGCTATCCGTGTTGCGATGCTTTAGTTTCCGTGCACCATTTATACTCCTTGTAGCCTCTATATTGCCATGGACACATCCTATTGCCTGTTGTTTGATAGATATTCAGCCTTGCGAGTCGTAGTTGCTTGCTTATGTGTTGCTTCGCGTCGTTGTCGTTTCACCGTTGACGGCAAGTTGACACATGATAAATGGTGGAGATGATCATGACTTCAAATGCAACTGTTAAAATGCTAGGAATAGATATAACTAATGCAGAGGCATCGTTGGGCAATAGATGTTATTTGGTTTTTCCACGCTCACTTGTGTCCCGTAGGACCCCGAGTACTTGATACCTGTTCCTTGACTATCGCACTATCCGCATATGGGACCATGAATCCCCTTAGCCAGAGCTTGATTCATTTCTTATTTCTTGGGGCCACAAACTAGTTTAGAGTTTTATTACTATCCTGTACTTATGCCATGCTTTACTGCTTTATTTATGATTGTGCGTGGAGCACCTGTACTGTTTAGGAATGTGAAATGTTTTCGTGGTATCGACAAGCCCAGTCACACTTTCGGGTTCCCAGTCGTTTACAGCAATTGGCACAAACCTTGGGTCCGTCTCGGAGCCGGCCAACTTCGTTGCGGGTAGCTTAATAGGGTGGCCCCTTGAAATATTTTATGAATCCTGTGATTGCTTTGTCGTGAAAGCCTCGTTGGGTTTTGATTTGGTTTTTCCGAGGTTGATCGTGTGTGTGTTGCTATTTGTGCACCCCTGCAGGGTAAATCTTCTCAAAAGCCGTGTCCATGTTATGGAAGACTAGGGCATGATTCTCGATCATAGACAAGCATAACTAAAGTAGTGCTATAAATTTGACTTAATATGTGACTAGTAATCAGCTTCACTATAATGGAATGGATAATAAAAGTTCCAACAACTGGTGGAACTGAGGTGTATCGGGTCATGTATACCTGCCTAGTAAGTATCGCAACTCCAATGGAATGAAATAAAAGTGCCAACAACTGCTGGGTTTGGGATGTCACATGCTAATGGTATCTGACTAGTAAGTACTGCAACTACAACTGAATGGATTACTTAAACTGTCCACTACTTATGTTATCAGGATGACTCATGCTATCTATACCTGACTAGTAAGTGCTGGAACTATAATGGAATGAATAAAACCGCCAACTGTGTGAGTTCCTCGGTTTGACTTCCTCGTTTGGTCTCGAGGGGGAATACCAGGATGGGTATGATTGGTGTTAGTATAAGGTTGGTTCCGAATAGGTCTTTCTTATCTCTCTCTAATAGCCGACAGTTAATCGAGTCTCTATAGGTTGTTTATTGCATGCTGCGCTGCCGCTTCAGTCCACCATACCTATGTAGGTGAGAGCCGCTGAATTCTAGCCTTGCCGTGTACTGGCCTCAGTACTGACGCTCCTCTTTTTCCTTTGCCCTTTGTCAGCACCCCTTTTGTTTTAGCAGGTATAAGTTCGACGTTGTTAGCAGGGTTACCCTTCCGGCTTGGCCTGGGCAGGGTTATGGACGCCATTGGTTATTCTTCAGGGCTCTAATCCCCATTTGCATCTTGTCCGTAGTCGGACGCTCTATCGTTTTGAAGGTGATTTGGATCTTTGTATATTATATCTATATTCTTGACTTATAGAGTCGTTGTTGTATATATATGTTCTGTGGGTTCCATCGTGGACTAATGTGTAATGGTATTACTTCGTTCTCTACCCGCACGCAAGTGCCTGGTGAGCGTCCTTGAATCGTTTCTATGCGGGTTTGGCGGGAAGCGCTAAAACTTGCATAGGGCCGATTCGAGGGTGTTACAGGAGGGGTTTGATCCGCCGCCACTCCTCGCTGGTGGCGCAGAGGAAGGAGAGGTTAGAGGGGAGCGGCTCAAGCAAGGCTTCGTGCGGGAGTGCGCCTAAGGGTTGGCGGCCGTTGGAGGATTCATGTGATGAGGACACGGGGTGCTAGGTTTAGCGATCGGGTGAGTCTGCTATGTTTATTATAATTCTAAGATAGTTTCCATAGATAATACATGGGAAAAAACTTCTGAGCATAAACTTTATAAAGTATGCAGAAGCTGAGAAGTGCACTAGAAGAAGCATTCAGAACACATTGTAGCGGTGAAAAAATGGCATGTGGTACAAGGTTTGGTTTGGATCACTCTTCAATTCTTTATACGTTAAGAGACTATGGCCAACAAAATGGGAATTCCCTAGCAGGATTGCCATCGTCTCTTAGTCCCTATACCTAAATAAACAAATAAAACTGACTTACTATACTGAATTTCCAACGGGGCCTTGTGTCCTGCTGCCGGGCCGTGCTCGTGCGGCAATGGTCAGATTTGGAGATCCGTTTTCACTGAAGGATGTGGCTGCCTTTTGTTGTTCTAGTCCCTTGTTGAGTGGTGCTACACTCATCCGGACCTTCTCTGGAGTTGGATTATTCGCAAGGATCTCTCAGGCCGAACCCGTATTTTCTATTGGTGTATTATACACCCGATTTTCCTTACTGTCGATCCGAGGTTGTCCCATAACTATGTTTGATTTGTTCCCCTCAAAAAGGGATTTGTGAAATTTTGGATTTTTGTTGGCAAGCACAGGGCTGTTGCGGGTCTTCTGATGCTGAAGGGAGTTGCATTGTTCTTCATCTGCAATGCGCTGCTTCTCCACGATGAGATGAGTGGATTCATCCAAGAGTACCTAGCACTGTGCTTCTAGGGCTAAGGCCCTTTCCTCCAACTCATCTGGTGTGAGATCCGAGGCAGTTGAGATCGGTGTTGTAAGTGCTTCTCTGAGGATTTCACGGGCACCTAGGGTAACCACATGTCCATCCAACAGAGCCTTTTTTGGTTCTTCGGGAATTAGAGCACCGTATGAGTCCTCCTCGTATTCTTCGGCAACTACCTCCGCAGACGGAGGAGCTTTGGCCAGAGTCTTCTTCTTCTTTGCCTTGCTAGCCTTACTGGCACCTGTGGCAAAGACGGCTTTTGGTCTGATTCCTGGAGTCAACCTTCTACTAGTACTTTTGGACATCTCGATGTCGGGATTTTCTTAGAGATCCATATCACATTGCGGTTCGAGAGAGTTTTCGTCAAATCTCTCATCCATATTGTTGTAGGGACTTTGATATAGACCTTCTCCTTCTTCCGTAGTCTTGGAGTTGATCTCCTCTTCAATTTCTGCTTCAAACGCCCGGAATTCTGCCGATGTCATGGAATCCCCAGGGTAGGCCAGTGTGTTGGTGTTTGTTCTAATTGCGTCCAGCACCGAGTCGTTGTCGTCTCCAACATCGACAGAGCCGAATCCAAAGCCAACGTATCCAACGAAGTGCGGTCCATACGCTCTGAGGTAATTGCGGTCTTGAGGAGAGCATCCATACTAGCGTTACCGCGTAGCATCATACACCTCACTGCGTGCCTGAGAAGAGATATTCCTACTCCAACATCGACAAAGCCAGATCCGGAGTTTTTGCTGCTTTGTGTTTGGCCACGTAGAGATAAACAAAAACTTTTCCCTGCGCGGTGATCCCAAGATCTAGCTGAGGTAGTAGGCCACGAGAATTACCACTAGATGTGCAGTTGCCCGATCCACGATTGTCGAAATGCTGAACATACAACACCTCCGCCAGTATCCACATGTACGAGGAGGAGCGTCGGCGATGGACTGCTAGGTCCGGTACGACGGCGGAATGATTGGACTAGGTCTAGGGTTTTCCAACGCTTGGAATGACCTAATCGCACACACCTCTAGGTTAGTGTGCCCCAGTATATATAGGGAGTAAAAGTGGGTTCCACTCACTTGTGGCCCATTCACTAAAACCCACATTAGTCATTGTGAGTCCAATTCACTAACTCAGTCCATATCTGATTTGGCTCCAACCCCAATACATTTCCGGTTCAGGTCTAACCCAAACTTGCTCCCGCTCTTAAGTGTGTGACCTGACAGGCTCATGGTAACTCGGACACGATCCGAGTCTCACACCTAATCGATCAGTCAGTAGCTGCTCCTATCAGAACATGCTGACTCCCAAGTACCAAAGAGTCATGACGACATACCTTCCAAGGCGACTTTCGTCTGAGTCCCTTTTGCCTCACGATACATCTTGTCAAGCTATAGGCGAATAATCGCATCGTTCAAATAGTTCAACTCTCTTCTCGATCCAAGATAAGTGATTCATCGGACTAACTCTTAGTCGATCGCCTCGGCTAACACTTAACCGAGTCATGCATGGCCATGCTTTCTGAATCATATCTTCCGGGCCCATAGAATATCTCTCCAGTTGGAGGGGCAAAATCCCATCTTGTCATCCACATCACGCAGCTTGATTCTCAGTAGACCCGAACTCTGCCTTATAACTGCTCCAGTGACATAACATCATTTGATAGAACCTAAGTCGCTGATCCTCAACTCGGATTGTGCAATGACTTCAGGTCTAAGGATTACATTGATTGAGACATACAAATGACGACTTGTTCGCTGCATATCAATATGGGTCAATCCGACTCGCTAAACTCTTTAGACGAATCCGTGCAAGTCGGAATAGCATATCCATGCCCATGACAAGTGGAACCGAGTCATCAGCCAATTTTCACATTAGTCTAAGTTATGTGTCCAACATAACCTCAACGACCAAGGACAACTAGTATGAACAACATGAATATATAGTTTCACAATCGAATCACATATTCAATGATACATATCAGTAGTTCATACATGGACAATCACTTTATGAATACATTGGGAATAACATCATACGTGATTGCCTCTAGGGCATATTTCCAACACTTTGATCTTCTTGAGATTCGACCTCTTGGGGGAGATTTTCTTCAGATCCGATCTTCTCCACGATCTCCGCTTCAGGTGCGGGCTCGGTGGGATTAGAATTTTTGAGATTCAAAACTCTATCGCCTCCGCGGACAAAGCATATCCATAAGTTTTTCCCGCCTCTATCATCACCGCTGGGTGGGTTGGGCAGGTTCAGCGAAACCGAGGTAAATGTCGATCTCGCCAAAGGACATGATTGTGTAGTTGGTCACGGTCTCCCTAGCTGGAATCCAAGTCTCGTCGAGGAGGACGAGAGGGATGTCGCTGGCGTAGAGAACCCGACCGATGGTGATTGTTTCACTAATTCTAATTCGCGTAGATTATGCCCGGAATGAAGATTCGAAAGTCATCGGCCCCACGGTGGGTGCCAACTATCGTCAGATTAAAGACAAATACGCCATGAGGGGGTCCTCGGGGTGTCGGAAGATGTAGGGTGTGAAACGTACGGTCGTCCGGGACGGTGAGCACACAAGCTTATCCAGGTTCGAATCCCGCTGCGGTGAACGGATCCTACTCCTGCTAGCAATCCAGTAATACGACAGAGCTAGAATTATAGATTACAAGAGAGGTTTCGCCTGTGCGAGTTGAGGTTTTGATTGTCGATGCCTTAAAGGTTGGTCCCTAGGATGGCTTATATATTTATCCGGTCCTAGGGTTACAAGAGACTCCTATCCGTTTACGATACAAAGTCGGTTACATAGTACATCTTGGACTACAAGTATTCCTACAGGTTTAAGTCGGTAAGTCTTCTGGGTCTTCCGGTAGCCAGATGGGCTTCCAACTTCTCTCTCTGACTGTTGCCCGTGAAGCATAGCTCTAACCCGAAGTGGGCCACCCTGGTCAGCGAGTGGATATATCCGAAAAATATATCCCCAACATCGGTTGGTGTTCATCGTTAATTGCAATATGGTCTATTTGAGCACTTGTGGGTGCCCAAAGGAAACCAATAGTTCAAGCATCAAATTGAATTGTTGTATGAACTATCTATTTTCTAGAACTGTTTGAATTTAATTTTCATTTTGAATCGTTGTACAAACTATACGGAAACACTCATATATCTTTCAAACGATTGTTCAGTGCAGTATGTGATTTTTTTGAATACCCATTTTTCTTAGGCTAATTGCATTTACTCCCTCCGGTCATATTAATGATCTCAACTTTATCTAGATTCTAGTTAAGTATTTAGATAGAGTATGTATTTGTACCTACATAAAGTTAAGGCCATTAATATGATCCAAAGGGAGTAGCAAACTATTATAGCTTTTTCTCAAGTTTTCTGTGTGCTCATCTGTCTCGACCTGAACGTATGTATCCGTGTCTTTTCTTCTTGATTTTAGTCCGCATTTGTTCTGGACACACCAATTAAGCTAGGCTTGAAACAATATTCGTGTCTTTTGCTGTTGATCGTACTTGGCATTTGTTCTCGATATACAAAGCCTTGGAAGAACATGGGTTTAATGGAATAATCGATCCCCAAAATGCAAAGAACATTTAGCATTATTATTTATTACTCCCTCCGTTCGGGATTATAAGTCCCGCGTGGATAACTAGGTTGTAAATTTGACTAACAAAATATAAATAATATATTATTAAAAACTTTAGATGTTATATTTTCTAATGATATAATTTTTAAAATATATAACTTATATTTTATTGATCAAATTAACAACCTAGTTATCTGCGCGGGACTTATAATAGTATATAGCTGTGTCATTGACCTGTGTCGCGCGCTTGATCAAATTCCTTTCCTCGAAGCAGCGTACCATCCAGCAGGGCATCCGGCGGATACGATGCGCTCCGTCAGCAAAGCGGTAGTACGGGTGGCGGGGTGGCCGGTCACGAACCTCATCTTTCTTCGTGGGAATCTCAAGACGGATAAAACGTAAAGCGGACTGGTGACGAATCCGAATCACCCGTTAATAAGCCAGCTCGATCACCCCGGCTTTTCGTTTTCGCACTGTTGGTTTGGCTGCCGCGGCCCGTGGCCCCTCCCTCCCCTAGTGCCGCGTCAGAGGACGGCGCCAGCCAGCCAGCGAATCCGGTGCAGCCCCAAAAAAGGTTCTCATCACCTGGCGACTGCCTACTAGACTCTGTGTTATACTCTAATCCATCTCTCCTGACCTCGAATCATCGATCGCCGACATCGCGGTGGCTGGCGGGTGCCCTTTTGCTTGGCCTGCAGCATCTGCACTGCAGAGATAGAGCATCGCTCACAGTAGTTTAGGACGTGCTGCTAAAGTACGGAATATATATGGACGACGCACGTGTCGCAAGAGCAAAAAAGTGTGCACAGCAGGGTCACAATCCTATTCCGGACTTGCAAATTGCCGTTATCCCAATGCTACAAAGATCTGCTGTTTGCCCCCTACTATGGTATGTGCGTGCTCACGTCATGTTAATCTTCAGCTCGTTGCTCCTTCAGTCAGAACCAATTCATGCTATACGTACAGGAAGGACCCATGCGCGAAGTGGCAAGTGACGCCAATGTCTCTCCAGTCCAGTGGGTGCGTTTCCCCCTTTCAAAACCCTGGCCGCGATCACGCATCGTCATCCACAACAGGCACCGCACCTACCTGTAACCGTGCCCGAACACATCGAAAATTTACATTATCCGGTGACACCAGCCTTTACAGCAGAGCGAAGCTCACATCCTCCTGGACAGCGACAAGGTGCTTGGCTCTCCGCAGCAGCAGCACAGCACTGGCCACTGGGGAAAAAGACCAATTTCATCTTCTCCTGAGGATAAGGAAGGCTTGTTTTGGTAAGTCCCGGGAGATCCAGGCAAACTGGATAAGCATGGGGGGACGGGCAACAGCGGAATGGCTCGTGCCGAAACAACTCCACTCGACTGGGAGTGGGACTGGCAGTGGCAGGACGGCTGGCTCGATCGGGCCAACGGCGCTGGGCCAGAGCGCTTCCGTGGGGCCACGCCCTCGGAGATTCGTGGCCTCGTTCCCTGCCACCCACCGTGCCCGCCGGCGAGCTGCTGAGGTGATCGATCCGATTCCGACGCGAATGCAGGACCGCCCCGTGTCAATGTCACGCTCCACAAAGGCGGTGTACCACTCAAACCTCAAAGTGGCCAGGTCCTCTGTTCTGTTGTAGTACTAGCTCTCACGGACGCACGGGGGATTCTACTGGCTCGACACTAGATTGTTTTATAGTATAATACTGGCTAAATTTAGCTTATCCAAACCTTTTGACTGTGGGTTTTGACCTTCATAATATGCCGAATTTCCGTGTGAATGATATGCATCCTCATCGACAGGCACGCCTAGTATGTTTTTTTTTTTTGGCACAAGTATGATTTGTTGGTCGTTATGAAGGAACAGAAAACAAGTCATGCTTACTAGTACTAGGTCGAATGGGTCAAACCGGCAGCCTGTACGGCATATCGAAATCAGCAGAAAAATATCATCTTACGCAAAACTTGCACAAGATCTTAATTAACTCATGCGGCAAAAAAAAAAACATACACATAATGAACGTATATGGCTCTCAATGGCACCATCACCTCCATTGGCATCATCACCATTGTCACACATGCCTCCCATGCTATCGATGCATCCATGGCCACCCACGTACCCTCTTGCCGCCAAGATTTGATCACGACAAAGTTAGGGGCGTAGCCACGTAGAGGCACCAGGTGTCACATGACACTGGGTAATATGTGTATTTCCTCACTATACTTCGTGTATTTTGTACCGTGTGACACCCCAAAATAAAACGAATAATGTGTATCACATATTTGAGGGCACCGGCTCAATTTTTTTCTATGTACGCCCATGGACAAAGCTCAAAATATGTTCTTCCCTTATCTTCTTAACAATTCAAGTCCATGAACCTGATCTTCTTCTCATTATTCAACCTCTTAAGAATTTCCTCGGATGCCACCCTCATCTTCACAAACTCAGTCATCCTATCCTCAGCCAAGACACCTTCTCCTCTACCTCCACTGTTATTGTGGGGTCACGAGGAGGACGCTTATTTGGTTTATTCGCCCCGGCCTTGGAATCACCAAAGATAGTGGATCCTAGTTGGACCTCCATAGTGGTGCGAGGGGCGCTAGCCATGGCAATGGTGGTGAGAGGTGGGGCGCCAAGTCGAGTCATTGCTCCACCTATGCTCGAGGGCGGCAGGAAGTAGGCTAGGGATGGCGGTGGGGGCAAAGGGTGGTTTGGGAAGGCCAGCGGAGCCTTCCATGGCAGTGGAGGTGTACGGAATTAGAATTAGCTCGGGAGGGCGGTTGCTCATGCGGGGAATTTCCCATTTGATCATTGGGGCTTCCCGTGCTATTTTTTGCATTTAATTTGGGTAGTAGTGGGTGTGGGAATACCACCGTCTGGGTATTCTAGAGACGAATATTTTGGTATCTGGGTGACCAATATTTGGGTCCCTGCCCAAAATTATGGGTATGGGACAATAAATAGGTATGATGTTGGAGGTGTTTTTAGGCCTTCGTATCCAGTTATGGGTATTGGACCAAAACTTGGTACTCTGTTAGAGATGCACTAGCTGAGAGATTAAGAGAAAAGTATCAATCAACGAGTTTTTTCCACATATTAATGTGAGCAATTAGAAGTTTTTGTATAGATCTAGTTTCTTTTGCATGAGTATTTTTTTTCCAACATATCACTATACTTGGGCAGATTTCAGTATCACATCCATATACATGTAAGTTCAATTTCATCTAATTAAGTTTTGCATTGTGGCTCTATCCAAATATTTTCCCACTAACTGATGTGTCCTTTATTATCTCTATATCATAGGATATATAATTGTTATCTCCTAGACCAAATATGGAAGGAAAAACTAAGTCGGTTATCGAGCTACCTCAGCTGAGCAAGTGCCTATAACTCAAGAAAGCACACAAACTGCTACAATATCTTATTGAGGGTAATTATATATAGTTTGAAGAGCTATTTTTGTATATCACTTAGGTGCATCAAGACCCATATAAATTCCATTACATCATATATAGTTGGCTATAAGAATCCCATCCCCTATTGCCTCCACCTTAATGGCATGAACTTCCATGTTGTTTGATATGTTGTGATTCCATGCTAAAGAATAATCCAAAGGTCGATTTAGATCAAATACCTTGTACCTCTTGTGGACTATTAGCATCAATACATCAACATTAACTTAAAAATGATGTTCTGAAGAAAAACCTTTTTGCGCGCCTTCTGTGCTCGTACAAAACAATGCCCGACCGACTATTTTTGTGGCCATATCAGGAATAGTTTGTATGATAATGGAACAACAATATCTAGACGCAAGCATGTCCATAATACAACACATGTGCACTTCATATTATCATAGGAAACTATTGATATATTTAAGAAGCATTTTCAAAGTCTATGGATCTTTGACTAGCCTACTAGACCTTAAAACTATGTTCACCGAAATTCCATTACATCAATATGAATCTACTAGCCTAGTGCATAACCCCATCTATTATAGCTTCTATTATTTTGATATTCCTCATGGTGACTACGTGGGAGTAGGCCCTACACACTGGGAGGCTAGTGGCACAAGTCATGTCTTGTAGATCCGGTTTGGTGCATTTACTAAACATATTTTTTAGTTTTATTGTGCTGTCTTGTTATTAGCAAAACACATTTTTCTGAATTACATAACGTGGATATGATTTTTGACTAAGTCATACCAATTAAATATCATTAGTATGAAATAGTTGATTACGTCTATTTTCAATAATTTAGTGATGTTAGGCAGTGTACCCGTACAAACTATGTGCTTGATTTCTATAAAACAAATGTAATTGATTTCTTCTTTGTGTATGCTAAATTGAGAAGATCAATGATTCATTCGCGGTTTAAAGTGTTATTGTAACAATGTTTCTAGTTTTGACACTCGTGACATGCTGGTGATGCTGATCAGTTGAAGATTGTGGAACCAACAGAACGCAAAGGGTTTTCCATAAGCTGAACAAGAACTTTTTGGTGGAGGTTTCAATCAACCATGTGTTGGTGGAATGGGAGCAGTAACCTTGGCAGGTCTCGGAGGGTGTAACACTTTTTTGAGAGAGTAGTTCGTCAGGGTGTAGGCGTGTGTGGGAGTCTTGACAAATGTTGCATGTAATATTTTTTGTTAATCTTGTAACCAAAATTCTATATTTTATAAAGCTAAGGTACACAATTGCATACTTTAAAAAAACTCTCTTTTCAGCTGCACATTGGGATGACTTAGCCCATAAAAAGTTCAAAGAAGCACGATTCATGTTTGGCCTGTAAGCTTAATTGTATTTGTTTTGTCCTAATCTAGAGGAGATATGAAACACCCTCACCTAAATGTGTCTATAAAATATCCTCTCAAGTTGCATTTATGCTGAACTTTTTTAATTTTTGTAATTCATCTCACATCTAATTTTTAGTTTTTTGATACATCCTTTGATGTACTATCCTAAATATATTTTCAGTTATATCAAACAAACCAAATTTGTAAACATGCTTTTCTTTATTATAATAGAAAATTTCCATATAGTTGTACTTTGTGCCACTACAATTTTATGGTGCTAAATAACAATGTAAGTTTACACAAACAAGTTTTAGTTTTTTTACATTTGTATGTCTAAGAGAATCTTTATTTACAACTAGTTCAGTATAAATCTTTGAAAATCAATAGTATCACATCACATTATATTACTCCATAGTTATGGTGTACCTTGTAATGTATTATTGTGTATCTATATGTGTTTTTCCATATTAATGTTGAATATGTATAAAGATTGGTAGCATTTCTAAAAATATATAATAATGGCATATAAAAATACAAAATAGTTTTAGAGTACAAGACTATCAAAAATATAATGTCATTGTATAGAGAATTCTAGAGTGTATGAAGTATCAACGAGTACTTTGTCTACCCTATGAGTGTGTGTGTGTGTGTCGGGGGGGGGGGGGGTCCCCTTTATTGATACATTTGTACATTTGTGCTATGTATGAACCAAAACCACATCGTTCATAACCTTCATGAGCATCGACCTCAAAATTATATATGTAGGTCATAATGTTGTTTGTTTGTATATTAATCATTTCTATAAAAAACTATAGCAACCTTTTTTTGCAACAAAAAACTAGTGTATGCTACTAAAATAGTGGCTTTGTCGATCACAACTCGTCCAGAACCAACCCAATCTTCTAGAGCCAATATCATTTAATAATACTTGTGTATTTATAGATAAAGAATTGTATATTCGAGTAAACGTTGTAGATTTATATCACTATTGGATCAACTGGGCATATTACCTATTTATGAAAAATAAGGACTAAGTTTCCACTACTATACTACCAAATAATGCACTATTTTATCGCTATGAGTTTCACCCCATATAAAGAGGAACTTAGGTGGATTCCTTATTTCCCTTCCTTAGGAATACTCAATGTTAAGAAGGAGAAAATCCCATAGTACAGATGGTACTCATCTTTACCTGGATTTTCTCCTTCACAAATCATGTTTGACGTGATAGGAGATTCCCCTAGCTAGTGAATACGTGTCCAAGAACCATCACACATTCAAGATGGAACTCCATCACTTCATGTTGGTGTGAATGTTGCACCCAGGATAAGATTTTATGAAGTTAGTTTACTAGCATGCACATTTATGTTATGTGGTAAATTCTGATGGAGAGAAACTACCATTTATTTGATAGTAAGGAGTTTTATTTTTCCGAGGTGGCCCTTCTTAGTAAGGCGGATGTTTCTTTACTCACCCCTTGTTTTCTTAGACTGTCCTAGTGGTACTACAAAATCAAGATCGGTAGCCACATGTCTGCATGCTTATGTAGATTGTCCCCTCAAGGAGGTCTTTGTTTCCTTTTATGTAAATTGTTTATGACGTACTATATATATATATATTCAAAACGCATACCAATTGTCTTTTGTACTTTTTATTTTTGCTCTATGTGAAGGTGAGAGAAGTTTCCCATATATTTTTCATGTAGATACATCGAATCAGATCAAAATGGTTAATGCGCCTAGGAAAGAAGGTAGAGGGAGGGACCACCATGAGGATTCTGGTGCTTATGGGAGTGGGTACATGCACGTGGGGATGCACATATGGACAAATTTTCGGTGTAGTGTTGGTATAGGCTATGTGTGTGTGGTGTCAGCGAGTTACTATAAATATTGCAAGAAAATTATATGTGCACATCATGGTAGAGAAATTATATAGTATCATCTTTAATTTAGACTAAGGTGTTGGAGATATGCCCTAGAGGCAATAATAAATGTAGTTATTATTATATCTTTATGTTTATGATAAATGTTTATATTCATGCTATAATAGTATTAACAAGGAAACATTAATACTTGTGTGAATTGTAAACTTAAATTGAAGTCCCTAGTATAGCCTCTATACTTCACTAGCTTGTTGGTTGATTGATGATTGTGGTTTCCCTATCATGAACATTGAGATGTTATCAACAACAAGATCATATCGTTAGGAGAATGATATGGTGGACATACTCCTATAGATAAGCGTAGCATAAAGATCAAGTCATTTCAATAGTTCAATTGCTATATGCTTTCTGATACATAGTAACCTTATTCCTTCGACCATGAGATCATGCATATCACCTTTACTGGATGGATGCTTTGATGTCATCAAACACCACACCGTAACAGGGTGGCTATAAAGGTGGCATTGAGTGTTCGGAAAGTATTGGTTGAAACACATGGATCAAGAGTGGGATTTGTCCATCCACATGACGGATAGATATTCTCTGGCCCTCTCGGTGAAATGTCATCCAATTAGCTTGCAAGCATGTGACTTGGTCACAAGGGATCACATATCACGGAACGAGAAAAGAGTACTTATCGAGAACGAGGTTGAACTAGGTATGCGAGATACCGATGATCATAACCTCGGATAAGTAACATATCGTGAGACAAAGGGAAATTGGTATCGTATGTAAGTGGTTCATTCGATCACAGTAATCGAGAAGTATGTGGAGCCATATGAATTTCCATTCCTCTATTGGTTATTGTTAGGAGAAGTGTCTCGATCATGTCCGCATAATTCACGAACCGTAGGGAGACACACTTAAGGATTGACGTTGTTTGAGTAGTTATGGTATTATGAGAAAGAGACGAATGTTGTTGAGTCTCGGATGGGATCCGGATATCACGAGGTGATCCGGAATGGTCCGGAGAATAAGATTCATATAAGGAAAGTCCGTTTGGAGTTGGGGAATGGTTAGGTGTTTTCATCGGGAACATTCTAGAAGGTCGGAATGTCCGGCACTCCGGAGTGGGAAGGGTACATGAATGTGTCATTTCATATTGGATTGATTTCATCATGTACTAGGTGTTTTTGCTGTCCAAAATAAAGGGTTTATTTAAATCCTAAATTGAAAAGTCAAACGGCTAGTTTGAAAGTCAAACGCAAGTTTTGGAAAGTGGAAAGAGGAGGAGAAGGAAACCGAGGGGAGGGATTCCTCCTCCCCAAGCCGCGCCCACCTCAAGGCCGAGTTGGGGAGGGACTCCACTCCTCCTTGGCCGGCCAGCCCTCCCACCTATATAAGGAGGGCAGGGCTCCTCCCAGCACACACAAGTTCCTATCCTCTAAACTAAACCCTAGATCTAAACCCGGTTTAGAGCTATTTCGATTTAGAACCTTCTAATTGATTTAGAGCCTTCTAATTGGTGTGTCTAATTACTAGACCACTAATAGCCTCTCTCATAAGCTCCACCATACCGCACTTTTGGCAAGGCGAAGCCTGTGGGATTTCCCTCTACCTCCGGTACCACGCCGTTGTCTTCGGAATCGTGAGGAGAGTGCTACAACCTCCGCTTTCTTTGGAACAAGGGAGAGGAAGGTCTTCGTCGAAAGTTAACGTGTGACCGATCAAGGAGCGCTGCTGAACGTGGCGCTGGAAGGATCGTCACGCGATCTTGAGATCGGAAAGAGTGCGACTACATCACCCACGAGAATCTGCTCTCGTTAAACACTTTGGAATCTTCGAGGTGAGTTATTCCATCGACTCGTTGCTGCAATCTAGTAGATAGATCTTGGCTTGTTTGTTTGTATGCGATAGAAATTTTTGTTTTCCATGCTCTGAACCCCTACAAAGGGTATCGAGCCAGGTTTATATGTAGATCTGTTGCGAGTAGAACACAATGGTCATTGTGGGCGTTGATGCTTTTATTGTAGATTGCTTTTGTGTACTTTGCATCTTGCGGTATGTTGGGATGAAGCGGCGGGCTAACCTTACATGACATCGTTCATGAGACTTGCTCCACGCTTGACATGCAACTTCGTTTTGCATAAGTGGCTTTGCGGTGCTGTTTCTCCTAGCATAGTAAAGATCCAATTTACAACGGGTAATCAACAATGCTAGTATCAATGTTGTGGTTCTTGTTCGTAAGTTAGAACGACACTTATGGAAAGCCCCAAACCACGTAAAATATGCAAAGAAAGTAGAAGCGTCTAACTTTGTTTTGCGGGGTGTGATGATGTGATATGGCCATGATTGTGGTTATATTTGATGTATGCAATGTTCCTTATTGTAAGTTGGCAGCAACGGCGAGAATATATGGTTGTCTTTAATTTACTGTTAAGACCTGCGTGTCTATTCAAAATAGTTGTAATAGTTGAAGCTGGTGGGCGACAACCATGAAGAAGCATCATTGACCTTGATGCTATGCGGTGATGATGGAGATCATGTTCGTGCTTGAAGATGGAGATCGGAAGCACAAAGAAGAAAGGTCATATCATATCACATATTATGAATTGCATGTGATGTTAATCCTTTATGCATCTTGTATTGCTTAGTAGACAGCGGTAGCATTATAAGATGATCCCTCATGCACATAAATTTCAAGTTCTAAAGTGTTCACCCTTAGTATGCACCGTTGCCAAAGCTTGCGCTTGAAGCACCACGTGATGATCGGGTGTCTTTGATTCCGGTGAATACAACGTAAGCAAGCCAGATTTGCTTATCACGGTAGCTAAGGTTTGATCTTGACGAGCCTAGCATGTACGGACATGGCCTCGGGAACACGGATCGCGAAAGGTAAAGCATGAATCATATAGTAGATATGATGAACATGATGATTGTTCGCCATTGAAACTATATCAACTCTCGTGATGATCGGTGTTGATGTAGTGGATTTGGTTCGTGTGATCACTAAAACAATGTGAGGGATGTTGTTTTGAGTGGGAGTTCACCTAGTTTAATTTCATTAATTAATTTGAACTCAATTTGTCATAAACTTAGTCTAAACTATTGCAAATATGTTGTAGATCAATGGCAGCCCCTACCATCAATTTTAATGCGTTCCTAGAGAAAGAAAAGTTGAAAAACAATGGAAGCAACTTCGCGGATTGGTTCCGCAATTTGAGGATTGTCCTCACAGCCGGTAATTTGACCTATGTGCTGGATGCACCGCTAGGTGACCCACCTGCAGCTGATGCTACCGATGAAGTAAAGAATGTTTACCTTGCTGGAAGAATCAAGACTCCATAGTTCAAAGGTGCTATCTTGTATGGTTTAGAATCGGAGCTTCAAAAAAGGTTTGAAGAGTCAGATCCATATGATATTGTCGAGGATCTCAAATTAATCTTTGAGACTCATGCGGCAATTGAAAGTTATGAAGCTTCTGAAAAGTTCTTTAACTGCAAGATGGAAGAGGGTAGCTCCGTGAGTGAGCATGTGCTTAAGATGTCTGGGCACGCAAATAAACTCCAAAGTTTGGGTATAGTGATTCCTAATACTTTGGGGGTTTACCGCATCCTCCAATCACTACCACCAAGTTACAAGAACTTTGTGATGAACTACAACATGCAGAACATGAACAAAGAGTTGCCAGAACTATTTGCTATGTTAAAATCTGCAGAAGTGGAGATCAAGAAAGAGCACCAAGTGTTGATGGTCAATAAGACCACCAAATTCAAGGAAGGCAAGTCTAAGCAAAAGGGACACTTCAAGAAGGGTGGTAAGAAAGCTGCCACGCCGACGAAGAGGACCAAGGCTAGACTCAAGCCTGATACTGAGTGCTTTTACTGCAAGCGAGAAGGTCACTGGAAGCGGAATTGCCCAAAGTACTTGGCGGATTTGAAGAACGGCAACATCAAGAAGAAAGGTATATCTGATATACATGTTATTGATGTGTATCTCACTAGTATTCGTAGTAGTGCACGGTATTTGATACTGGTTCGGTTGCTCATATTTGTAACTCAAAGAGGCGCAGAATAAGCGGAAGCTAGTGAAGAACGAGGTGACGATCTGGCGTAGGAAGCGGATCAAAGGTTGATGTGATCGCGGTCGACGCTACCTCTTCATCTACCATCGGATTAGTTTTATACTTAAATAATTGTTATTTGGTGCCCGCGTTGAGCATGAACATTATATCGGATCTTGTTTATTGCAGACGTTACTTGTTTAAATCCGAGAATAATGGTTGTTCGATTTATATGAGTAATATGTTTTATGCACATGCACCTTTGATAGATGGTCTATTCATATTGAATCTCGATAGTGGAAATACACATATCAATAACATTGAAGCTAAACGTTTGAAATCAAGCGATAATTCGACCTATATGTGGCAATCGCTGTCTTGGTCACATTGGAGTGAAGCGTATGAAGAAACTCCATTCGATGGACTTCTTGAATCACTTGATTTTGAATCACTTGAAAGATGCGAAGCATGTCCGATGGGTAAAATGACTAAGACTCCATTTTCGGTATAATGGAGCGAGCTCTGACTTATTGGAAATCATACATACCGATGTGTGTGGTCCAATGAGTGTAGCATCGTGATGGTTATCGTATGTTCTTACCTTCACGGATGACTTGAGTAGATATGGGTATATCTATTTCATGAAACATAAGTCCAAACTTTCGAGAAGTTTAAGGAGTTTCAAAGTGAAGTAGAGAATCAACGTAACAAGAAGATTAAATTTCTACGTTCTGATCGTGGAGGTGAATATCTAAGTTACGAGTTTGGCGAGCATTTGAAGAAATGTGGAATACTTTCGCAGTTGACACCGCCCGGAACACCACAACGTAATGGTGTGTGCGAACGTAATCGAACTCTCTTAGAAATGGTTCGTTCTATGATGTCTCTTACAGATTTACCACTATCATTTTGGGGTTATGCATTAGAAACAGCCGCATTCACTTTAAATAGGGCACCGTCTAAATCCGTTGAAACGACACCATATGAATTATGGTTTGGGAAGAAACCTAAATTGTCGTTCCTTAAAGTTTGGGGATGCGAAGCCTATGTAAAGAAGTTACAGCGGACAAGCTTGAACCCAAAGCGAAAAATGCGTCTTCATAGGATACAAGGAAACTATTGGGTATACCTTCTATCATAGATCCGAAGGCAAAATCTTCGTTAAGAATGGATCCTTTCTAGAGAAGGAATTTCTCTCGAAAGAAGTGACTGGAAGGAAAGTAGAACTCGACGAGGTTGTCGAACCTTCTCTCGAATTGCGAGTAGCGCAGCACCGAAGAAGTTCTGTGGTGCACCAATAAGAGAGGAAGCTAATGATAGTGATCATGAAACTTCGGTTGAAGTTGCTACAGAGCCTCGGAGGTCAACAAGAAATCGTACCACTCCAGATTGGTATGATTCCGTTATGAATGTCATGTTGGTGGACAACACCGATGACCCCGAGACATATGAGGAAGCGATGATGAGCCCAGATTCCAATAAATGGCAAGAAGCCATGAACCGAGATTGGATCCATGTACGAAAACCAAGTATGGACTTTGGTGGACTTACGGATGGCGGAAGGCTGTCGAGAACAAATGGATTTTCAAGAAGAAAACAGATTTGATGGTAATATTCATCTATAAAGCTCGACTTGTCGCAAAAGGGTTTCGACAAATTCAAGGAGTTGACTACGATGAGACTTTCTCACCGGTAGCGAAGCTAAAGTCTGTGAGGATTATGTTAGCAATCGCTGCATATTACGATTATGAGATATGGCAGATGGATGTCAAAACAGCATTCCTCAATGGAGACATTGATGAAGAGTTGTATATGATGCAACCCAAAGGTTTTGTCGATCCTAAAGATGCTAACAAGGTATGCAAACTTCAACGGTCCATCTATGGATTGAAGCAAGCATCCCGTTGGAATCAACGTTTTGATAAGGTAATCAAAAGTTTTGGTTTTATACAAACTTATGGAGAAGCTTGTATTTACAAGAAAGTGAGTGGAGCTCAGTAGCATTCTTAATACTGTATGTGGATGACATATTGTTGATTGGGAATGATGTAGACCTTCTTAATAGTGTCAAAGAGTATTTGAATAATAGTTTTTCAATGAAGGATCTTGGCGAAGCAGCTTACATATTAGGCATAAAGATTTATAGAGATAGATCGAACGCCAAATATCATTGTCACAAAGTACATATTTGGACAAAGTTCTAAAGAGGTTTGGAATGGAAGATAGCAAGAAAGGGTTCTTGCCCATGTTTAATACGACCTTGAGTAAAACTTCGAGTCCGACATCGGAGAAGATAGAGAAAGGATGAGTATGACTCCCTATGCCTCAGCCATAGGATCTCTAATGTATTCCATGCTATGTACTAGACCCGACATCGCATATGTTGTTAGTCTAACTAGCAGATATCAAAGTGATCCAGGAGTGGATCATTGGACATGATCAAAAACATCCTTAAGTACTTGAGAAGAACTAAGGATATGGTTCTTTCTTATGGAGGTGATGAACATCTCGTTGTTAATGGTTACACCGATGCTAGTTGGAACACCGATCCGGATGATTCTAAATCACAACTGGATCGTATTTATTTTGAATGGTGCAGCAGTTAATGGAGGAGTGCAAAGCAAAGCGTTGTGGCGAGATCTTCAACTGAATCGGAATACATGGCTGCTTGGAGGCTTCACAAGAAGCGATATGGATGAAAGAGTTCATTCTGAGCTGGGTGTGGTTCCAAGTGCGCTGGACCCAATGTCTATCTCTTGTGATAACATGGGCGCCATAGCCAATGCGCAAGAACCAAGGTCACACAAGAAGTGAAGCATATCAAGCTACGTTTTCACGCTATTCGAGAACATGTCCAGATGGGGATATAAAGATTTGCAAAGTACACACATATCTGAATGTGGCGGATCAGTTGACTAAACCTCTCCCGAGGGCAAACATGACCAACACCAAACTGCCATGGGTGTTCGGTATATTACCATGTAATCTAGATTAGATGACTCTAGTGCAAGTGGGAGATTGTTGGAGATATGCCCTAGAGGCAATAATAAATGTAGTTATTATTATATCTTTGTGTTTATGATAAATGTTTATATTCATGCTATAATAGTATTAACAAGGAAACATTAATACTTGTGTGAATTGTAAACTTAAATTGAAGTCCCTAGTATAGCCTCTATACTTCACTAGCTTGTTGGTTGATTGATGATTGTGGTTTCCTATCATGAACATTGAGATGTTATCAACAACAAGATCATATCGTTAGGAGAATGATATGGTGGACATACTCCTATAGATAAGCGTAGCATAAAGATCAAGTCATTTCAATAGTTCAATTGCTATATGCTTTCGATACATAGTAACCTTATTCCTTCGACCATGAGATCATGCATATCACCTTTCTTGGATGGATGCTTTGATGTCATCAAACACCACACCGTAATGTGGTGGCTATAAAGGTGGCATTGAGTGTTCGGAAAGTATTGGTTGAAACACATGGATCAAGAGTGGGATTTGTCCATCCACATGACGGATAGATATTCTCTGGGCCCTCTCGGTGAAATGTCATCCAATTAGCTTGCAAGCATGTGACTTGGTCACAAGGGATCACATATCACGAACGAGAAAAGAGTACTTATCAAGAACGAGGTTGAACTAGGTATGCAGATACCGATGATCATAACCTCGGATAAGTAACATATCGTGAGACAAAGGGAAATTGGTATCGTATGTAAGTGGTTCATTCGATCACAAAGTAATCGAGAAGTATGTGGAGCCATATGAATTTTATTCCTCTATTGGTTATTGTTCGGAGAAGTGTCTCGATCATGTCCGCATAATTCACGAACCGTAGGGAGACACACTTAAGGATTCGACGTTGTTTGAGTAGTTCTGGTCTTATGAGAAAGAGACCGAATGTTGTTCGAGTCTCGATGGGATCCGGATATCACGGTGATCCGGAATGGTCCGGAGAATAAGATTCATATAAGGAAAGTCCGTTTGAGTTGGGGAATGGTTCCGGTGTTTTCATCGGGAACATTCTAGAAGGTCCCGGAATGTCCGGCACTCCGGAGGGGGAAGGGTACATGAATGTGTCATTTCATATTGGAATGATTGCATCATGTACTAGGTGTTCTTGCTGTCCAAAATAAAGGGTTTATTTAAATCCTAAATTGAAAAGTCAAACGGCTAGTTTGAAAGTCAAACGGCAAGTTTTGGAAAGTGGAAAGAGGAGGAGAAGTGGAAACCGAGTTGGGGAGGGATTCCTCCTCCCCAAGCCGCGCCCACCTCAAGGCCGAGTTGGGGAGGGACTCACTCCTCCCCCGGCCAGCCCTCCCACCTATATAAGGAGGGGCAGGGCTCCCCTCCTAGCACACACAAGTTCCTATCCTCTAAACTAAACCCTAGATCTAAACCCCGGTTTAGAGCTATTTCGGTTTAGAACCTTCTAATTGATTTAGAGCCTTCTAATTGGTGTGTCTAATTACTAGACCACTAATAGCCTCTCTCATAAGCTCCACCATACTCGCACCGGCTTAAGGCGAAGCCCTGCGGGATTTCCCCTCTACCTCCGGTACCACGCCAGTCAGCCGGAATCGTGAGGAGAGTGCTACAACCTCCGCTGCTGCTGGAACAAGGGAGAGGAAGGTCTTCGTCGAGTACCGAACGTAGACCGATCAAGGAGCGCTGCTGGAACGTGGCGCTGGAAGGATCGTCTACGCGATCTTGAGATCGGAAAGAGTACGACTACATCACCCACGAGAATCTGCTCTCGTTAAACACTTTGGAATCTTCGAGGGTGAGTTATTCCATCGACTCGTTGCTGCAATCTAGTAGATAGATCTTGGCTTGTTTGTTTGTATGCGATAGAAAATTTTTGTTTTCCATGCTACGAACCCCTACATAAGGCAAGCATTGATATAAAAAGTTATAAGAATGAAATTATGTGTTTAGTCCTACATTAATTTATTAAATGAAATTATGTGTTTAGTCCTACATTAATTTATTAAATCCAAGAATAACTGATATAACTCGTTTGAATTCATCAGATAAAACAAAAAATTATTGTAGGACTAGGTATTTACTATTGTCTTCATGTGCACAAAAGTAAAGATTTCTATGCATTTAGACTCAATCCCAATTCTTCTTTCAAGCCAGTGTAAAATAGTTTATATGAAATTTTTTGATTGGTTTTTATCCTACATATAACTGGGAATCTTTTTTTACAAAATATTACACTCTAAATCTAGCAAAAGGTATTACCACATGTTGAAAATATGCCATAGAGACAATAATAAAATTGTTATTATCTTCCTTTTTCGTGATAAATGTTTATTCTTCATGCTATAATTGTATTGACCGGAAACATAATACATATGTGATTACATAAACAACACATGTTCCTAATAAGCCTCTACTAGACTAACTCGTTGATAAAATGATGGTTAAGGTTTTCTAACCATGAACATGAGTTCTCAATTAATAACGAGGTCATATCGTTAGGAGAATGATGTGATGGATAGGGCCAAAACTAAGCATAGCATTTGATTGTATCACTAAGTTTAATTGTTGTAGCTTTCTAAATGTCAAGTATCATTTTCTTAGACCGTGAGATCATGTTACTTCCTAGTACCATAAGGATAATTTGTGGGCATTAACCATTACTTCATAATTGGTTGATCATAGAAGTATTTTTCAGGTATCTTAGAAGGTGCTTCTTGGGTTGTATGGATCAAGACTGGGATTTGTTGCTCCATGTGATGGAGAGATGTCTCTAGGCCCTCTCGGTAACACAATATCCTAAGTAGCTTGCAAGCATGTGACTATTGAGTTTAGTCATGGAAATATTGTATTACGAAATGATTAAAGAGAACTTGATGGTAACGTTGTTGGACTAGGTATGGTGATACCCATAATCGAATCTTGAGCAGGTAACATATTGTGAGACAAAGGGAATTGTATACGGGATTGTTTGAATCCTCGACATCACGGTTCAACCGATAAAATATCTTTGTTGAATATGTGGGAATCATTATGGATAACCATGGTTCTGCTATTGATTATTGATCAGGAGGTGTCTCGATCATTTCCAGATGTTCTTGAACCCACAGGGTCACACAATTAACGCTCAATGTCGCTAGGGTAGAAATGACATAATAAGATGGTGTTATAGAACTTTGGTTCGGAGTCTCAGATGAGGTATTGGATCACGAGGAGCTTCGGAATGGTCTAGAGATAAAATTTTATATAAGGAAAGTTGTTTTTGTGATTCCGGAAAAGTTCAGGATTTCTGGTATCGTATCGGGAAGGTTCTAGAAGGTTCGGAGGCTCCACCAGTGGGGACCACATGTGAGGAGGGGTAAAATGGACCTATAAACGGGGCATCCTAGCCTACATGGGCCAGTGCACTATAACCCCAAAGTCCCATGTGCCAAACCCAAAAGGGAACCCCAAAGGGGGTGTAGGGAAAAGGGGGAGTCCCCCCCCTCTCTTTGGTCATCACCCCATCAACTTGGAGGGGGTGCAAGTCTTGGAAGACCCTCTCACGCCTATATAAGAGGGAGGGGATGACTGGGGCGCAACACCCCATGCTCTTGTCGCCATCTCCCCTTCTATCCCATATCTGCTAAAATTGTACCATATCCACCACCTCCTAGCCGTACATGTGTGTAACTCAGAGGTGTCATTCATGCGGTACTGGATCAGATTATGATCACGAAGAAAGTATGACTACATCAACCACGATCTTTAGATCGTTTCAGCTTGTGTTCTACAAGGGTATGTATATCTAATCCATCTTGTTGCTTGTATCTTCCTAGATTAGATCTTGGCTTTTGTTCACACTCTCATAGCATTTTTATGTTTTCTATTTGTGAATCCCATCACCATATTACTCCATACGCTAATTTTCACCCTTGTGCGTACATAGTGTTTATATTAACCGTAAATACGTGCAAACTTGGTACACAATGCATAAGAATGGCATATAACAAGACAAAATAGTTTTAGAGTACAAGACTATCAATTTTTATATTCTCACTACATAGAGAATTCTAGAGTGTATGCATTGTCAAAAAGGTAATTTGTCCATGAATCTCCCCCTCCATTATTGGTTGTCAGCGGTGCTTGTTTCTTGTTAAATTTTATTCTGGTTCTTTGCATTGCAGTGGGGTTTCCTCCCCTTCGTTGGCACATCTATCCTATGTATAATTAAAATCACGCCGTTTATAACATTCATGAGCACTTCGAATTCCATATTGTATATGTAGGTCATAATGTTGTTCATTTTTACATTGACCATTTCTAGAAAAAGAAACTATATTGTTTTTTCCAAAAAAAAACTAGTGCAAGCTACTAAATTTTGTATCCATTCTCAAGATAGTGGCTTCTCCTCTCTCCAATCGTTCAAAACCAAACCAATCTTCTAAAACCAATCCCATCCAATAAGATTTGTGCATTGACGGGTAAATAATTGTATATGCGACTAAACCTTATATGTGTACAACACTACTAGCTTGTATGAGAATATACCTATTTATGGGAAAAGACTAAGGGCTTGTTTGATTCATGGGATAGAAAATACACAGGATTAGAATGTTATGTTGAATCCTACAAGATTTGGAGCCTACAAGAATTTTTCTTAAAGAAGTGTTTAATTCAAAGGAAAGGCAAAGAAATTGTAACATGAGGTTGAGGTGGACGGAAAGTTTTCTCCAAAACATAGTGCAATGCAGTCCTATGGGAAAATTCCTAAGGGTCAAATACTATGAATCAAATGATGCACATAGAAAAAATTCCTAAGGATCAAAATCCTCCAAGATTCCTACATGATTCCTTTGAATCAAACGAGCCCTAAGATGATACTACTATACTACCAATTCATGTGCTATGTTGTAGCTATGAGTTAGACCCCGTAGATAGAGGGTCCTAGGTGAGTTCCCTTAGTGCCCTTCCATAGGACCAATTGATGTTAAGAAGGAACAAATCTCATAGTAGAGATGGTACTGATCTTTACAAGGATTTTCTCCATCGTAAAGCATGTTTGATGTGACATGAGATTCACCCCACAGTGAATAGGTTCCCATGCACGACTGCACATGTGAGACAAGTCTGTACCATTTCATGCGAGCTGTGTTGCGACCCTAGATAAGATGGAATGAAGATCTTTTTAGTAGTATGCTAATTTTTGTTATGTGGTAAGTTTGGAAGGAGAGAACCACAATGCCTTCGATACTAAGGTGTTGTCTTTTGCAAGGTGGCCCTTCTTGCTAAGGAGGATGTTGCTTAGTGCGCCCCCTGATTCCTTAGACTATCCTAGTGGTATTGCATACCGGGCTTGGTGGTCACATGTCTACACGCTTATGTAGATTGCCGCCTTATGGAGTTTTTGGTTTCCTTGTACGCAAACTTTTTATGACATACTATACATCTATTAAAAATGCATAGCACATGTCTTTTCTAACTTTTCTTTTTTTTCTCTATGTGAAGGTGAGAGAAGGTTTCGCATTTATTTTTCATGTAGATACATCGAACCAGATCGAAAAGATTAATGTGGCTTACGAAGGAAGGTAGAGGGTGGGAACACCACGAGGATTTCGGTGCTTATGGGAGCGGGTACATGCGCGTGGGGATGCACATATGGACAAGTTTGCCGTGCAGTGAGGGTATAGGCTATGTGTGTGTGTGGTGTCAGCGAGCTAGTGTGCATATCGCAAGAAAGTTATACTGTGTGCGGAACGGTTAGGGGAATTGTATAGTATCCTCTTTAATTGAGACTAAAGCAAGCATTCATATAAGAAATTATAAAAATGAGATGTCACGATGTGTTTAATCCTAGTAGAATAATTCAAAACACAAGAATAAGTGATATAATTCGTTTGAATTCATTAGAGAAAACAAAAATATTCACGTAGAACTGGATATTTACTATTGTTGTCATGTGAGCAAAAGTAAATATTTCTATGCATTTGGACTCAATTCCAATTTTTCTTTCACACCTATGTACTAAAATCGTCTATATGAATTTTTTGACTGTTTTTAAACCAAAATATTGGGCGAGTTTTATAGAAAACTGTTCGTCACGTACAACGCTAGTGTGGTGCAGTAGAACGTTACACTGTGAAAATAAGAATACTTGTACAAGGATAATAATCACCGTTGTGGGTGGCGGCACGGTAGAGGTGTACACTATGCGGTGCGGTGGCACGGCAGGGCCGCCACGCCCAAAACGTGTGCGCGCGGGAGGGCACACACAGAATCATGCCCTCCCGCCGTCCACCCTGGCTCCAAATCCTTTATAAGGCGCCCATTAGGCGACCCAATGACAAGATCCTCAGAGCGAACCAGAGGCAAATCGCAGAGCAAGCTAGTAAGTTGTTACGCCCGCGTGAGACCGAACGCGGCATGGCTTACTTCCGCGGCATGGGTGGCCCTTCGTCCTCGTGGGCGCCGGCGCAGGCTCAGCCGATGATGATGATGCCGCCGCCGCCGCCGCAGCCGCAGCCGAGGCCGTGGACCAAGGCGGAGGACAAGATGTTCGAGAGCCTGCTGGTGCAGGTCCCGGAGCACGTGCCGAACCGGTGGGTGTACGTGGCGGCGCATCTCCCGGGGCGCACGCCGCAGGAGGCCTGGGAGCACTACCAGGTGCTGGAGGCCGACATCGACCTCATCGAGCGCGGCCTGGTCGAGATCCCCGAGTCCTGGGACGAGGAGGCCGGCGGCGCGGGAGGAGCGGGAGGGCGAGGCCGCGGCCGCGGCGGAGGCGGCGACGAGCGCCGCAGAGGCGTGCCCTGGAGCGAGGAGGAGCACAGGTATACGCACCGGACAGCGGAACGCGCCGCCAGAATCGCAACTTCCCTCCTCTGCCCCCTGTTCGTTTTTTTTGTTTTGTCCTTTTTCCCCTGTTATTCTTCGGCGCGTCCTTCGAGGTCCTAGATACTTCTCCGGATCTTTCCACGTCGGATCTGTAGATCCCCATGGCCCACCCCGCCAAGTCTGGGACCTAGTACTACTACTGTACCCTGAGTCACGCGATCTAAAACAAAGCTGACCATTTCTTCTTGTTGGCATGGCAGGCTGTTCCTGGAGGGGCTGGAGAAGTACGGGCGCGGCGACTGGAGGAACATCTCGCGGTGGTCGGTGAAGACGCGGACGCCGACGCAGGTGGCCAGCCACGCGCAGAAGTACTTCATCCGCCAGGCCAGCGCCGCCAGCCGCGGCGACTCCAAGCGCAAGAGCATCCACGACATCACCACCCCGTGAGAAGCGTCGTGGACAAGATCAGGAATCCGGTCCGGCCCCGAGCTCATTAGCTGAAACCCACCCACCGCGTCCTCACTCGCCGTCTCCTCTGTCGGCGGCCGTAGTTCAGATGCAGGGGAAACGCTTAATTAGCTTGGCTGGATCCTGCGATTCGGAAAATCTAGAGTACTAGCTGTATGATGCATGCTCGAATAATCAGTGTCGTCTGTCGTGTGCGACATGTTTGTTAAGGAAGAAACAGATAACAGAGGCTGGAAAAGATTTACAGCATTAATGCGCCGCATTATTTTTTTACTCCTTTCCTTGTTTAGAGTCGATGACAGTGGCAGTGGCATGGCTTTTTTTCACATCCCGTTCTCATCCAACCAGATAGTATATCCTGTACATTGTCGCAGTGACAAGTGTCCTTTATCGTGGTTGTTGGTTCTTCTTTTGTCGTGTTGCTCGTCCTGTCACGTCGCCTGGAGATGTGTATGCCGCCTGTTACAGCATGTGCTGAAAGCGGCATGACGGCGGCAATAGATCCGAGTTTTATATGAAAAAAAATGCATACACGTTTGAACGACACATGGTGAATTACGACCTGACAAACGATCCTTTGGTTAACAAACCAGGCCGACCTCCTAATCTGGCGCACGCGCACTACCATCAGCGTCCAAATTCGCAGCATCTAGCTGAATTTGATGCTGTCACTTGTCACCTATTTAGGCAACTGTGCAAGCTTTACGTATTTGCTCTTTCTGGCAGTTCCCCGGTCGAGACCAGGTATGGCTATCGACTAGTCTCGTCTAGTTCCACTCCAGGAGTCCAATTAGATACAAACTATCTCTCCCTGCAAAATGAAATACTGGCCTAGTAAGTTACTGAACACAAGAATAGAAGCTAGGAAAATAACATGAGTTAGATAAAAAAGATCATAGAAAGTACATCATCAATGTCAAATCTAAATGTTATTTCCTACTCTATAAAAAGAAACAAACGCCTAGGCCTATGTTCCCGCGTATATTATTTCTTTTCGTGGAATCCACTACTACAAGATCGGACAAATAATCATACGATCTTTCGTGAACCTTACTGCTATAAGATCCGACAAATAATCATATGATAGTAGCAGATAGCACGTCTAACCACTTTTGTTTCATATACATGTGTGGTGCTCGTCGTCGAAACTCACTGTCGGTCCTGAGATCCGACAAATAGTTTGGTGGCAGCATCAAATGCACTTACTCGGTTCCTTGTCCCCAAGCTTGTTCGGTGCACGCCGTCAACATGTTGCCTTTCACATGAACAAACCCGTAGTAGAAGATTCGGCGAATATACTTATGACCGATAATAGTAAAAAACACTCACATGGTCATTTTTCCTTTAAATTTGAGGTACTAGCCATCACCATTGTATATACCATTGCAATACTCTAACCAAAAGGTTTAGTGAAGCAAACTTACACGCTAACACAAATTGCCTACCAGATGCATCTCTTTTGTCAAAACTACTCTACTGAATCCGCAAAATAGTATGATGATAATAGCACAAAGTGCACCTACCTAGATATTTGTTGCTTATACATGCCTTGTGCTTGTCATCAACTTACCTTCACAAGGTCAATCATACATTGCCATACCTGACAAATAGCGTGACGTTAATCGAACAAAATGCACCGGCTTGGTTCTCATACAAACAAAATCGGAGATCGTCATCAACAACTTTCCTTTCACACGCGATGCTTCTCTTTTATGAATCCTACAATATCGACAAATTATGCTGATAATACCACAAAGCGCACCTACCCTGGATGTTTGTTTGTTGTGTTTGGTGCTCGGCATCGGCAACTTCCCTCACAAGATAAATCATACACATTGACATCCGACAAATAGTGTGATGGTAATATAACAAATCCTACCTACTATATTGTTTGTCTCTCAAACTAGATCGATGATCGTCATCAACAACTTTCACATGGTCAGTCATGAACTCAGAGATCCGACATGTGGTATGACGACATATAATAGCATAAAGTGCACTCACCGTTGTTTGTTTCTAAAACATGTTTGGTGATTATCGCCAGCAACTTCCCTTCCACGTCATCGATCTTACATGTACTAGAGTCGACAAATGCAACGATGGTATTAGCACAAGTTATATAACACTTGGATCTTTGTTTCTCATAATGGTTTAATGAACATATCTAGCTACTTTATTTTCACTTTGTCAGAAATAGTCTGGTGATAGTGTGCCAAAAGGGTGCATACATTTGGATGTTTGTTTCTCATACTTCGTTGGTGCTCATGGACAAAATTTAAGATCACTTGATATTAATTGTATTGTTGCATGTTTGAAAGGTACACACTCTGTGTATAGACTCAATGTTTTAGGTATATGATGAGTTACTTTGGATATTTGAAGTGTCTTAATAGAAACATGCACAAATCTTCTTTGTCTTAATAGAGTCATACCATTATGCTAAAATAATAGTGCCAATATTTACTCCCTTATGTATTATACTTCATCATGAATTGGAAAACTTGTGGCAAAAAAATAAATATTTCTATATCAACTCTAATAAATGAATACAACTACGGAGCAAGGGTTCTTGCAATTATTTGGTAGCAAACCAAATGTTTTCCATATTAAATCTAGCGAGAAATTCAGTAAGACAAAGAAACTTGAGAGAGCTAGAGCATTAGGAAGCACAAATTTTTGAGAAGCACCTAGGTGCGTCCCTCTCTTTTGTCACAAAGTGCACCTACCTAGATATTTGTTGCTTGTACATGCCTTGTGCTTGTCGTCAACTTACCTTCACTAGGTCATTCATACATTTGCCATACCTGACAAACAACATGACCGTAATCGAACAAAATGCACCATCTTGGTTCTTATACAAACATATTCGGAGATCGTCATCAACAATTTTTCTTTCACATGTGATGCTTCTCTTTTATGAATCCTACAATATCGACAAATTCTGATGATAATACCACAAAGAGCACCTACCCTGGATGTTTGTTTGTTGTGTTTGGTGCTCAGCGTCGGCAACTTCCCTCACAAGATAAATCATACACATTGACATCCGACAAATAGTGTGGTGGTAATATAACAAATCCTACATACTATATTGTTTGCCTCTCAAACTGGATCGATGATCGTCATCAACAACTTTCACATGGCCAGTCATGAACTCAGAGATCCGACATGTGGTATGATGACATATAATAGCATAAAGTGCACTCACACTGTTGTTTGTTTCTAAAACATGTTCGGTGATTATTGCCAGCAACTTTCCTTCCACGTCATTGATCTTACATGTACCAGAGTCGACAAATGAGTCGATGGTATTAGCACAAGTTATATAACACTTTGGATATTTGAAGTGTCTTAATGGAAACATGCACATACCTACTTTGTCTTAATAGAGTCATACCATTATGCTAAAATAATAGTGCCAATATTTACTCCCTTATGTATTATACTTCATCATGAATTGGGAAACTTGTGGCAAGAAAATAAATATTTCTATATCAACTCTAATAAATGAATACAACTATAGAGCAAGGGTTCTTGCAATTATTTGGTAGCAAACCAAATGTTTTTCAGATTAAATCTAGCGAGAAATTCAGTAAGACAAAGAAACTTGAGAGAGCTAGAGCATTAGGAAGCACAAATTGTTGAGAAGCACCTAGGTGCGTTCCTTTCTTTTGTGACACCCTCAATATGCAGAAGGATAGACGTAGAACATGTATTTAGATACGTATTAGTGATCTATGAATCGACTTTTCATATTGGAGCTATATTAAATGCAAGTCGACATGTACTACATGAAACCAATCTAATAACTCACGAGTACCTAGTCTACATACATCCAAACAATTTCCCTTCTTCACACTTGAACCTAGACAAGAACTAAATTACTGTTGAAATTTGATACCGAGTAGAAGTGTATTTCATTCCTAGATGAACATAGGAATGTAAACTTTTATTTGGTGGCGTTTTCCATATTTGAAGAAAAACATGGGAATGGAAAATATAATGATTGTTGAATCACATTAGATGCAAATCATGCAATCGATCATAGCCGTCTAAGCACTCAACCAGGGTCTACTACCATGTGGATGATATTCCCATGAAAATTTGAACCTAACATAAAATAATATAATGGTTGGAGAATGGATACTAAGTAATACCATAGATTATGAGCTCCAGATTCAAAGTTTAAATGAACAACAAGAGTTGCATGACTCTAATTACATGAAAATTTTGGGACACTAAATCCAAATATTATGTCTCTCATAAGGAAAACCGAAATTTAAAGATGCTAATATTAAGAAAAAATGAGTAAAAATTAAGTGCAATTCTTTGTTTCCAAAATTCACTGTGAAATTCCAAGATGCTAAATCCATGAAATTATGTCCTTCTAGGAAAACTAAGTGTTTCGTGAAACTAATTTGATTTTTTTGAAAGGCGATTTATGATTTTTTAAACTCGGTTTAAGTGGAAAAGTGAGAATCGCAAAATGTTAATTCCAGAAAATTTGGTGATACTAAATTTGAGAATATTAATTGCATGAGAAAACTAGGATTTTAATTACGTTAGTTTTGGGAAACAAAAACATTGAATGAAATTTCTTGGTTCTCGAAGTTTACTTTCGAGTGGAATTTTAACTCTTAACTAGAGGTTGAAAATACAAATTTATATCAAAAAATACGAACTTCTAGAAAAAAATCTAGGAACTAAATTTTTTGACTAACATGTATTGAAACATGGTTTTTAGGTGCCCAATAAAATCATAATTTTTGGGGTTAATCTTTTGACAAATTCAATACCTATAATAAAAATTTACTATATTACCATGTGAAATTACTTGTTCATGTTAAATATGCAGTCTAATTTTTTTCATGTGTAAAGTATAATCTTGTTTTTACCTATTTCTTATTAATATTTTAGCTACACATCCCTAAGATCGTCGGAATAATGCAGATATAGGGCTCTCCCACCCCTAAGAGCCATTTACTCCCATCCATCTGGGTGCCCACTTTATTACATAAATAGGGCACATGTCTATGTGTCATATACTCGGATGTAGCATCATTAGTACAATGTTTATGTTATTATTAGGTGCAACCAATATCTCTGAGATGTTAAAATTATTTCTAGAATCTATATAACTTTGAAAAGTCTCCTGGTATAATAATGGTAGACCCATTATACCCTCAATAGTTGTGACATATTGGATTGGATATGAATTAATTGATGATTAACTTAGTACAAAATGTGCTACATTAGGGAGTGAGATTAACATGTGAATTTACTTGTTCATGTTAAATATGTTGTCTTATGTTGTCATGCATAAAATAGAATCTTTTAAAATGGGTGAGAGAAAACACATTTAATGGCACAACCGCTCTTGTTTGTTTACCTATATCTTATTAATAATTTAGCTACACATCCCTAAGATCGTCGGCGCGGTGCATATATATATAATATATATATGATATGTATATATCTATATCTATATCTATATATATAGGGCTCTCCCACCCCTAAGAGCCATTTATTCTGATCCATTTGGGTTCCCACTTTATTACTTAAATAGGGCATATGTCTCTGCGTCATATACTCAGATGTAACATTATTAGTACATCGTTTATATCATTATTAGGTGCAAAAGATTTCTCCAAGTTTTTAAAATTATCACTAGAATATATATGGCTTTGAAAAGTCTCCCAAGATAATAATGGTATATCTATTTATACGTTCAATAATTGTGACATAGTGGAATGGATATGAATCAATTGATGGTTAACTAAGTCCATAATGTGCTTGAAGGAGATATGCCCTATAGGCTAATAATAATGATGTTTTATTGACATATTCCATTAGTACTTAATAATTTTGTATCATGATATAACTGTATTAAGTGGAAACATCAATATATGTGTGTTATATAAATAAACCAGGTCCCTAGTATCATCTAAACTAGTTCCATTGGCAGCTGATGATCGAGGTTTTCTGATCATGGACTTTAACACAACAACTAACAACGAGGTCACTTTATTAGATGAATGAAGTGATGGACACACATGCACTAGTGGAGAACTGGGCTCTAGTCCCGTGCCATAACTATCCCTTGTCCCGGTTTCGCACCCAGGACTGCCAAATCGGCACTAGAGACCCCTATCTCTAGTCCAGGTTTGCTACGGACCGGGACTAGAGGCCACCACGTGGCAGCAACAACGCGGCGGGGCTGGAGGACCTCTAGTCCCGGGCCGTAACATGACCCGGGACTAAAGCGTTCCTGCGCAGCAGAGAATCGTTTGTTTTCTCTGCCGCGACACGATTTTATGTTTCATTATAATTTCAAAAATATTTTCGTACACATATTCTACACTACTATATACACAGGTACACGTTGATACATATATAATTAATATTCGATCTCTTGCGAGCCGTCATCGCAATCCAAAAACTCGTTGGTGCTTCGTTTTTTATTCTATATCCATTCTTTCACCAGACGCATTCAGAAACTGTGAGCCATCTTCGGCTCCGTCGTCTTCTGCTTCACCCTAATATTCTCCATCGTCTTCTGCTCCACCAAGGGGATTCCGTACTACGTATGCTTCTCATCTTCTCTGCCATTAAAGTCCATAGATTCAATAATATAGAAGATAAAATAGTACTAATGAAACAATTAGTAAAGTTATTACATCTTGAATAATCCGGTTAATGCAACAATAATATCAGATCCCTGAAGAAATAATAAGTAAATTAATACATCTCGAATAAGACATCACCAATACATACCTATCTCAATCAAACTGGACGTCGATTCCCGGGTCCTAAGCTGAAGAGAAGGAACCATCACAGGAGCATAACTCGAGTGAGATACCTGAAGAAACTGCCACGTATTAGAGACCCTGATGTCCAACGCGGTCATATAGCGACGGACGTGCTTGTCCTCCACCCTGACACGATTCTGTACCACCTCCTTGGAGGCCGTCTCCCTCTGGACCGCTAGTGGACCATGTGACCGCCACCAAAGAAGCTCCGGGTCAATGATGGGACCTGCACCGCTAGTAAAAAACCACCAGGAAATATCAAGTTTTTACTTGATTTGATCCACCCAGGAGAGGTATGCACATGAAGGAGATATGCTCTAGAGGTAAATAATAAATAAGTTTTTATTGTCATGTCTCAATTAGTTTATAATAGTTTCATATTGTGCTATAACTGTGCCAAGTACAAACATTGATACAGGTGTGGTATGAAACAGCCAAGTCCCTAGTAGCCTCTATTCATACTAGTTCGTTGGTCATGAGGATGATCTGGGTTTCAAGATCATGGGCATTTATGCCAATTGACAACGGGGTCATGTCATTGGAGAATGATGTGATGGACATTCCTCGAAGGATTGCAATACGATTAAGTCATATAGTTCATTATTGCAACAACTATACCTAGACTCATTTTCCTTAGACCGTGAGCTAATATTACTCACTATTTCCCGAGGCTGCTTAGACTGCATCAACCGCCATGTGGTAATACGATGGCCATAAAGATGTACGTTGGGTATTCCGAAGGAACAGTAGATGACATGTGACTACAAGACCGGGATTTGTTCATCTAGATAACGGGTAAAGATACATACGACCGGCTTGGTGAGATTACATCCATAAATGTTGCAACATGTGACTCGGTCACGGGGATGTAATATCACGGTAACAAAAAAACAGAACTTGTTGTGAACGAGATTGAACAAGGTATGCGATACCAATGATCGGGTCTCGGACAAGTCGTATCAAGAAACAAAAGGAATTGGATGCTACATTTAGCGGTTCAAACGACATTGTCATCAGGAATGCATAGGGGTCACATGGATATCCTTGGTCCCTCTATTAATCATTGATACAGATCATGTTTAGAGCATTCCCGAGCCGTGAGAGGATACACTTAAAGTGCGATGAGGCGATCATTACGTGTCACGGAATCACAGAGAAAGAAAGCGAAATTGTTCATGGAGAGATCCGAAGTTGTTCGGAGAAAGAATAAAGGAAAAGACCTGGAAAAGTGTTTTCGGATAAATGGGAATTTGAATATATATTTATTATATGTTAATTATAAATTAATATATTCTAAATAATATTTAATTTAAGATTTATAAAGGCAACTTTTATATTAGGCCAAATACCGGAGGGAAAAGGCCTAGAAATAAAGCTGCAAAAAAGAAACAGGAAAAAGAAAAGAAAAGGCGATTCTTTGCCGCTGTCGGCGTGGCTCAACCCCCGACCCATCTTGGTGGCTGGTGAGGAGCTGGCGGCCGCTCGGGCAGGCCTGGCTGGGCCGCAGCTGGGTCAGCCCACCCAGTGGCAGCTAGGCCATTGTCATTGGCCAAAGCGTCCAGTCCTTGGCGAGTAGCGCTGTGAATCGCCCACAGCCCTCTCGCCCGTTGTCGCTTTGTGCTTGGCTGGGTCATGAGGAGTCGCCCGGCCTTGGGCTAGTACTCCTCCAGGCTGTTGTTTGCTGCCTTTGCTTGTTGGGCTGTGCTGATTCAGCCCAACCGGCCAGGACGAAAATCCCTGGTATTTTTCCTTTACTATTAGTCCCACATGGCTTAGCCTTTGAGAAAGGCACACCCCTCCGCCTATATAAAGGGGTGCCCATGGGTGGGATGACACACAACATCTTTTGGAGAAGTCCTTTGGTTAACTTCCTCCTTCCCTCTCTCTCTAGCCCTTGTGACCATGGCCCCAAGTCTGGGCTGTGCAAACAAGGCACACCTGTAGTATGCCGTTGCGCTGTAAGGATTCCTAGCCGGATATCAACTTCCGCACTCCCGGTGGGATCAGGGAGCTGGAGGTCTTATCGTGCACCGGATGTGTACGAAGACACGAGGCACAACACTTGGGGCGCTTAAATGTTGTGAGCCGGAGCTGCTGCACGATGAAGGAGCAAGGGGTGACCTGCGAGGAGCTTCATGACCTTGAGGTTGGCTACGAGCACGACTACATCAACCACGTTCCCCTCGGAACGTTAATCGCGTACGGTCTACAGGGGTATGTATTCTATACGCGTTGGCCGTTACCGCATTACTACATAGATAGATCCTAGGCATTTTTGGGGTTCCAACGTAGGAATTTTTTTGTTTTCTGCCGCGGATCCCCTTTAGTGGTATCAGAGCCGATCTATGCGTAGGAGTGCTGTACGGCCAGTACGCATATGTATTATGCAGGCATTGATCCCTTAGTTGTTATCCTCCAACGTGTACTTGTTTATATCGCGGTATTGTTTGATGAAGTGGCCCGGACCGATCTTACGCGTATTCGTACGCGAGACTGGTTCCATGCTCAACATACGGCTTGTACCGTACAAGTGGCTAGCGGGTGTATGTCTCTAATTCGATAGTTGATATAGCATTTGCAACGGAGGGCCCCGAAAGGGGTGTAGTAGAGACAACTACTGGATCCGTGTTCTGGTTGGAAAGTTCGTAGATTAGAAATGCTTTCCATTGCGAAAGCCCTAACAACCACATAAAACTTGTAATAGATAAAGTAGAGGCATCTAACTTTATTTTGTAGGGGGCATGTGATTATGATATGGTATTGGTCGTTGTGAAGGTAAAGTAGTTTACTTTTCTGTTACTAAGTAGTATAGTAATAGTCATCGTTCCGATGGACGACCTGGTGGAGGCGTCATGGACTTGGCATCAAACCAAGGGCAAGATAGAGATCATGCCGGAGCGCTCGATGGAGATCAAGGCGCAAGAAGAAGCACCATATCATATCACATTATACATATGATGTTGATATCTGTTTTACATCTTATTGTGTGCTAGTATTAAGATACTCAACAGTAGCAAATAAGATAATCCCTATTTAATTCCAATGTTCCGTGTTCCCCTTGTGTGTGCACCACCAAGAAAGTTCTTCGTTATGAGGCGCCCTGCGGTGAGTAGGGGTCAGACATATCTACGTTCGCATATAGTGGGTGTAAGCCATGTTGCACAGCGAATACACACAAGTTAGATTTGGCGAGCCTGGCATGTGCAGACATGGCCTCAGAACACAAGATATCGAAAGATCGAGCATGAGTCACATGGATGATGTGATTGTCATTATGTCTACCTTTGATAATGCATTGATGGCCATGACGATCGGGGGAGGTGTAGAGGATAGGGATCATGCAATCACTAAAATCGTCCAGGGGATGACAATTTTAGTGGAGACCAATTATAAATTGATCTCTTATTATAAACTTAGTGTAGATGTCTGTTTGCAAATATCTTAGTAGATCATGGCCTATCCCATTGAGGTCCTTTGCGACCATGGGAATATATTGCTTAATATGGAACTTAGCAAAAAGGGTCCAACTTCATAGATTAATACCCACACCTGAGGGATATCCTCGTAAAAGGTGATCTTCTCTTATTAATACAATAACCATTAGGAGATAATTCGATGACTCCGGAATGTTCATGTTTTCTCCATAATCATCCAATAAACCATTATCCATTCGATGGAGAGTTGGGCTACAGTTTGTATTCTACAGAATCTGGCACATAAAGTATGAGTCGTTGGATGGGTTTTCCTCCATCATGGATGAAAAGAGATTGTTTGGAAAAACACTTAGCAATCTTGCATTAGAGTTGAGAACTCTTGGAAGGGCTTGATTGCAAAAGGAGGTCATGGATGAAAAGGTATATGTAAGATATACAAATTATAAATGTGGTTCTTGCAAAACTCATTACAGTTTGCAAAGTATTTGATACTTGTCCTGTTTTGTGAAAACAGGAGGATCTGCTTGAGAATTGTTGTTTTTGAGGCAACGCGACTTGATGACGGCAAGCAAAACAGTTGATGGCTGACATCACCTCTTTCCTCAAAGTTTGTCATTTGGATTAGTGGACTTGAATATAATTTGTAATCCTTGTTTATGTGTCTTGCTTTTGGCGAGACGATTATTCATATGAACAAGTTACAAGCTAGTTTCTACTATTCTTATGAACAATAAAATTATGGTCACATTACGATTACAAACAAGTTATTCTCATCACTGTGTTAATGATAATGGTTTAAGCATTTATAAAGGATTAGAATGCTAAAAGATATCCAAAGTTTAATAATGAAATGACACTATAGTTTAAGTCATTTTGGTTATTGCATGTTCTTAGTGAAGATCGGGGTCCTAGATGCTTAATCTAAAGACTTTGCAAAACCATGCCTCTTGGGCAGAATGACTAAAACTCCGCATTCTGGTAAAACGGTGATATGCAAAGAAATGTTGAATCTTATATATAGTGATGTATCGTATTTTCAACAAGTAGTGGAAATCATTTATTGTGGACTTAAGTGAATAAGCGTATTTACTTAATGAAACATGAAGTTTGAAATGATTTGAATTATTCAAATGTGTTCACAACAAAAGGAGGATATTGAAATTAACAAGAATATGAAGTCTCTTCGATTTGATCGACACGACTAAAGTATTCAAGTTAAGTTTAGCATAAAAGGGACCTGTGAAAGATGTTTCACAAATTATGATAATTGGACAAATTCAAACTATGTTGAAATGTCTAAACATCATAATCATTATGTATTAGATACATATGGTATAATATTTTCTCTTATTGGGGTTATAGTTATCGTTTAAAGTTAAAAGATCAAAATAAGCAAGCACCCATTTGAAATACAAAGGAACATCTAAAGATTCGTGGAAACAACATCATAAGTGTTATGGAAAGTTCGAGTTTCTGGAGATTTCGATAAGTCGAAATCGTGGCGAACAAACAAGTCTTTGTAGAGCATTCTTAGGAAGCTATGAATGCATCGTCCACAAGGGGCAAACCTGCTGTTGTCCTAAGTTGATGTGTCTTGATGAAGATACAGGTGGAAGAAAGTAAAAGATCAAAACAAGGCATTTAACCTTACCTCCGGATTATTGAGTGGCGTAGCAAAATTTGTCTCGTGAAACCAAACTCTAAAAATAGAGGAGAAGCTGTTGATAATGATCATAAAGTTTCAAGTGAATACTTTTACTAAAGACAGTAGGATTCAACTATATATTCTACAAGTTTGTGGAATTATATTGTTGATTCACTTATCATGTTTTGAACGAGACATACCTACGAATTACAAAGAAGCGTGATGGACCTAAGTACGAGAAATGAATGGTCACTGAAATCTAATAATTGGAATTCTCAAATTGATGATGATCAAAGAATTTTGGAATGTCCAAGATTATCGAGAGGACCTGGTTTTGAGTGGGAGCAAATCAGCTTGGCTAATTCATAATATGTAGCTGACATATTTTGAGTGGGAGCTAAGTGAAATCCCTGGATCTCAAACATGAATGTCATATTTGAGTGGGAGCTAAGTGAAATCCCTGGATCTCAAACATGAATGTCATATTTGAGTGGGAGCGTGAAGTCATTCTAGGATATGTGGACGACATATGTGAATGATGTGATTGGTGTTAATAATATTTAAGTTAGATAAATAAGGATGACATTGAAGTTATTAAACAAGAAAATCTATCAAGATAGATTGGTGAGTTTAATAAACACTGAATGTCGAATGCTTCCTGGACTTGATTCTGAAAGATGTTCAGAATGTCCTAAGACAAGATTCTGAAGTAGCTCGGAATGGAACAAGGTAAGAAATAAGTTCTTACTATATGAAGCATTGAGTTAGTATTGCAACTATGGTTGAAACAAAGAGATGCATTGCATCTCCTATGCCTCAGCCATAGGTTCTTCCATATAACCATGTTGTATACTCGACGTAATGTGACCCAAGGTTCTGGTTGGTAGGACAAAGTCTTAAATGTAAGAGCATGTCCTTAAGTGATTCCTAAGTTGATCACTGAACCAGAATTAAGTTTGTATTTAAATGGAAAAAATCAATGTAAGTGGCATAGTTGCATTTCATGCACTAGGATCTACATAGATATAGAAGTATAAAGCTTCATCTGATGTGATGTATAATGTTATGGCGGGGCTAGTTCACTTTTAACGTAGAATGATGTGTCCTAGTGCCCATGAGAAAGCCCTTGAGGTTGATCTAAAGTCACTGTAAGCTCCTGGAATCCGGCCTCGTTCTGCTGCCATGACTACAGTATATACACAAAGGATAGCAAAGTGTGTTTCGAAGTTTAGATGACAACAGTGAAAATGACCGTCATTATAAACACTAGAAACAAAGTCTCACTTTGTTGCCAAAAAAATACTTCGACCCATTATACGATAATGGTGTGAATGTCAAAATTAGGAAGACATTAACGATTTGCAAAAGACATAATGATCTGGTAAAACAGAACATGGACATGACGTTTCCCATGAGCATGCATGGTCTGTAAACGCATATGGTATATGGTTTATATGAGTAAAATGCGAGCTAGATTATTTGTACTCTAGTGCAAGTGGGATACTGAAGGAGATATGCCCTAGAGGTAAATAATAAATAGGTTTTTATGGTCATATTTCAATTAGTTTATAATAGTTTCATATTGTGCTATAACTGTGCCAGGTACACACATTGGTACAGGTGTGGTATGAAACAACCAAGTCCCTAGTAGCCTCTATTCATACTAGTTCATTTGTCATGAGGATGATCTGGATTTCAAGGTCATGGGCATTTATGCCAATTGACAACAGGGTCATGTCATTGGAGAATGATGTGATGGACATTCCTCGAAGGATTGCAACACGATCAAGTCATATAGTTCATTGTTGCAACAGCTATACCTAGACTCATTTTCCTTAGACCGTGAGCTCATATTACTCACTGTTTCCCGAGGCTGCTTAGACTACATCAACAGTCATCTGGTAATATGGTGGCCATAAAGGTGTACGTTGGGTATTCCGAAGGAACAGTAGATGACATGTGACTGCAAGACCGAGATTTATTCACCCACATGACGGGTAAAGATACATACAGCTGGCTTGGTGAGATTACATCCATAAATGTTGCAACATGTGACTCGGTCACAGGGATGTAATATCACGGTAACAAGAAAACAGAACTTGTTGTGAACGAGATTGAGCAAGGTATGTGATACCAATGATCGGGTATCGGACAAGTCGTATCAAGAAACAAAAGGAATTGGATGCTACATTTAGCAGTTCAAATGACGTTGTCATCAGGAATGCATAGGGGTCACATGGATATCCCTGGTCCCTCTATTGATCACTGATACAGATCATATCTAGAGCATTTCCGAGCCATGAGAGGATACTCTTAAGGGTACGATGAGAGCGATCATTCGTAAGACGGAATCACAGTAGAAAAATAGAAAGCCGAAATTGTTTCGCGGAGAGATCCGAAGTTGTTTGGAGAAAGAATAAAGGAAAAGACCTGGAAAAGTGTTTTCGGATAAATGGGAATTTGAATATATATTTATTATATGTTAATTATGAATTAATATATTCTAAATAATATTTAAATTAAGATTTATAAAGGCAACTTTTATATTAGGCCAAATCCCGGAGGGAAAAGGCCTAGAAATAAAGCTGCAAAAAAAGAAACAGGAAAAAGAAAAAAAGAAAAGGGCAGACTGCTGCTGCCGGCCGCCGACACGGGCCGCTGAACCCCCCGGCCCATGCGGGCGCGCGGGAGGGAGCTAGCTACCGCTCGGGCAGGCCTGGCGTGCTGCTAGGCCTTGCCACGGTCAGCCCACCGGGCAGAAGCCCAGCCGGCCGGCAGCCGAGCCGCCAGTCTTGCGTGGGCCGTGAGGCGGGAATCCGGCCCACCCGGGCCTCTCGCCGCTGCCGCCTGTTCTTGGCGTGCTGTGCCGCAGGAGTTCGCCGGCCCACCCGGCTGGTACTCCACCAGGCTATCGTTTGCTGCCTTTGCTTGTTGGGCTGTGCTGATTCAACCCAACCGGCCAGGACGAAAATACCTGGTATTTTTCCTTTACTATTAGTCCCACGTGGCTTAGCCTTTGAGAAAGGCACACCCCCTCCACCTATATAAAGGGGTGCCCATGGGTGGGATGACACACACCATCTTTTGGAGAAGTCCTTTGGTTGACTTCCTCCTTCCCTCTTTCTAGCCCTTGTGACCATGGCCCCAAGTCTGGGCTGTGCGAACAAGGCACACCTGCCGTACACGGTTGCGCTGCAGGGATTCCTAGCCGGATATCAACTTCCACACTCTCGGCAGGATCAGGGAGCCGGAGGTCTCATCATGCACCAGATGTGTACGAATACACGAGGCGCAACACTTGGGGCGCTTAAATGTCGTGAGCCGGAGCTGCTACACGATGAAGAAGGAGCAAGGGGTGACCTGCGAGGAGCTTCGTGACCTTGAGGTCGGCTACGAGCACGACTACATCAACCACGTTCCCCTCGGAACGTTAACCTCGTACGGTCTACAAGGGTATGTATTCTATATGCATTGGCCATTACCGCATTACTACATAGATAGATCCTAGGCAATTTTGTGGTTCCAACGTAGGAATTTTTTGTTTTCTGCTATGGATCCCCTTCAGCACACTAGCAGCTCAGTCAGCAGCATGCAGTGGTGTGTTGTCAACACCACAGCCAGACTAGGAAATGCACAAGAGAGCCAGCCGCATCACAGCTAATAGTACACATCTGCAGATACACACTTCAACTTCTCAACAGTAGTGCTTAGCCATAGTACCACCTTAAGAACACACTGTTCTTAGCACACCACCAAGAACTACCCTGTTTAGCACCCAAATGATCATACAGATCAAATCCACCATATATTCAGTCTCTGGTTGCTCCCTGGAGCCATCCGAGAGCTAGAACAAGGGGAAAGTAAAGGTCGGGCAGCAGCTTCAGGAAAAAAGGCAATATGTCTCAACGCTCCCACTTAATTTCTTGCAAATGCAAGCATCTTCATCATCTCCGATAAATTTAAAATCCTTTAAAATTTTCATCATGGTGAAGATTCCAACTCCGCTATGCTCACTTCAACTATTGAAGTTTGCATGCCCTTTTAGCACCCTTTGAATTAACAAAACCCTTCTGACTGTGTCATGTACACGTCCTAGGTAACCATTCTATTAAAAGAACCTTGTTTTGTTTATTCAACTACCATATACCAAATTATATGTAGTGGTTGCTACATTAATCCGTCAAGACTAAATATCGCTATGAAAGATCAAATCTTGTCATAGTCAACTCCTTGAACATTGCCATAAACTTCTTTCCGACATGTCGACTATAGATGTTAAACATCCATGTCTATTTCTTTATAGATCCAAACACGACCGATAGGCTTCACGCCTTTCCGGAGGGTCTTCCAAGTTCAGAAACTTGATTTCTCGTGTATGGATAATATCACGGATTCTATGACTTCTAGTCATTTTATGGAGTCAGGGCCCATCATCACTTCTTTGCATGCAGTCAGTTCATTATTGTCAAAAAAATAACGACTTCTGTTTCAAATCTTACTATTTGATTCTTACCGACCCACATGGTTCAATAAGAACTCTAATCTCCAAGATCACACCCTTTGTAATCATGGGAGCCATGAGCATTGTGGCCGCCACCGGGACACTTTCCGGCGCTGCGCTACTTAGCACATATAGCTAAGGTTCAACAACCTTATCAAATTTCTATTGTCCTCCCACTTAAATTTTCACGAAAAATTCCTTCTCAAGAAACTTGACGTTTCAAGCGACAAACTCTTTTGTCCTCGGTGTTATGGAGGAATTCCCAACAAATTCTTTGGGATAACCTACAAAGACGTGCTTATCCGACTTTGGTTGTAAACATTTTAATTATGCATAGCATACCAAAATTTAAGAAAAGACAATTCGGGTTTTATCCCAAACCATAACTCATATGGTGTCATTTCAATGGATCGCGATAGTGCTCTTTTCAGTGTAAAAGCGATAGTCTCTAAAGCTTTAATCCTTAAAACATAATGACAGTTTTATAAATGACACCTTTGATCTTACCATGTCAAACAAGGTTTGATTTGATCTCTCGAACATACCATACTCATGTGGTTTATCAGGAAATGCAAATTCATGGAACAATTCCTGAAATCTTAGGTGTTTTGCTAAACCTGTAACTCAAATATATGCCTTTATGATCAAATCATAAACTCTTTTATTTTCTTGTTACAATGATTTTTCACTTCATCTTGAAAGTCTTTGAACAATTTTCAAATGTTTCATACTTCTTCCTTATTAAGTAAATATATAGATATATTCACTCAAATTTCTGGAGAAAGCATATGAAGCAAAAAGATCCATCGCATATGGCTACACATAATGGACTATATACATCAACATGCATAATATCCAATAAGTTAGTCATCCGTTCCTCTTTGGCCTATGGACAGAGTTTCAATTATCTCGAGGAGAGTTTCACAAGCATCAATTGATCAAAATCAAAAGACTCCAAAAATCCATAAACATGGAGTTTTTTTCATGTTTACTTTCCAATATAATTCAAACAGCGATGTTACTTCATAAGTGATCTTCCAATCATTTGTCTTATGATATTTTAGCAATAATGTTTATGGATGTGATTTCTCCAACTAGACTTGTAAAAGTTCATCCATACATTATGGAATACGGTAATTATTTGAACAACCATTGTTCTCGTAATACCGGAACAAAATAACAATTATTAAAACAAATCTTAAAGGCTAGGTTTAACGACAACGAAAACACAATAACACTTTATTTGTTTTCGATGAACATCATCACTTATTCTCTTGCCAGTTACTTAGGCCATTGCAGTTCATGAATTGTGTTGTTCTGTATGACACTTCACACCAACCAATTCGATATCCAATACCGGTATCTAATACCTCAGTACCACATTGTTTAATAAGCAAGGAATACAACCATAACATGTATATCTTCTATATACCTAAGTTGGACATCTCCAACCTTTTCTTTTCTACCAAATATTTTATAGGTTGTCTTTCAACAATTCCTTTTCTTTTAAAAGAATCTATCAACATCAATAGTGGTGTCATTCACATGACACATAGTACAAATTGTATATAGTCAAATACTAATACCTTTGGACTTGCACTTTGAAGTGGATCACCATCATCAAATGTTTGGTGTTCTTTCAAAAATCCATTCTTTAGTAATCTATTAGTGTAGTAAACATTTTATTTACATCTTATATTCATACTTATCATGACAACTTTCATGATCAAGCTACTATAGCCTATAAGGAAGAATCACGAGTATAATGTTAGTTCCCAAAACCTTTTTGGGAGATTTGGATGCCTAGCATCTCCATCCTTCACAAATTCTCGTACAATATGAGAACATGTATTTTGCTAAATTATACTCTATCATAATGCAACCAAAAACATTGTTTCAGATATCACAATATCTTCCACACATGATGGTTCCTGAAACAATTCTTTCAGCTCCTAGATAACCTTGATATTAAAACAAATTTTGAATATCAATAATCATGGAGGCAAACATGATACTTTAGATACTAACATTGGACTCAAAACAATACGATACCAGTTCGTAAAGCAAATATCCAAAACTCTATAGTTCTATTATCTCAATTAAAACTAAGCATAAGGTAGTGAACAGATGCCAATGACTACAACAAATTATGCAAATTCACTTCGATTTAGTTTATGAAAAATTGAGTTCGACTAATCCAAATTAGTAATGAACTCCCATTCAAAAACGACATCCCTCGTGCGTTTTTGGTGATTACATGAACCAAATCCACTACACCAAGTCCGATCATCACGTGAGTCGGCGTAGCCTCAAAGGCGAGCATTGATATGGGCATCATATCAACTATATGACTCATGCTTAACCTTTCGGTCCGTGTTCCGAGGCCATGTCTGCACATGCTAGGCTCGTCAAGTAAGAACCTTAGTATTCCGCATGTGTAAAACTGTCTTACACCCATTGTATGAAAGCGCGGAGTCGAGTACACCCGATCATCACGTGATGTCTCGAAACACGATCCATAGAACGGTGCATACTGAAGGAAGAACACATTTTATCTTGATATCTAAATGAGGGATCATCTTGCAATGCTACCAAAAGCGCCAAACTAGCAGTATAAGATGCTAACATCTAATGTGTAAAGTGAGATGATATGGTCCATGCATTTGATCTTTATCATATGCATCATGGTATGATATCTATCATTCCTTTGTGTGTAAGGCCAAGGTCTATGGAACTTACACGTTAGGTGTGTTGTAAGAGTATCTATCATACATCTACTTACAACATTACCATATCAAGACAATAGCCCAGCAACAATCTAAACTAGACGCCTCTAATTTATCCATTGCAAGTTTTACGTGGCTTAGGGCTTTCGGAGATAGAACCGGTCTTACCTACGAACATGGAACCACAACGAGGATAACCAAGTTATTAGCAACTCGTTGTAAATCAGATATTGACTATAGTAGGAGAGACAGACACCCGCCAGCCACTTATGCAAAACTAGTTGCTTGTCAGTCGTGGAACCGGTCTCATGTACGATGACATGTAAGGTTGGTCCGGGCCGCTTCATCCCACTATGCCAGCAATATCCAAAATACATGAAAGAAGCAATAACATGATCATCATCGCCCATAAACATATGTGTACTACCCGTGCAAAGCACCTACACATAGATCAGGCTCTGATACCACTGTTGGGTTCGCAACATAGAAAACAAAAAAATTCCTATGATGGGAACTATCGCCAAGATCTATCTATTAGATACAAGCAACGGGTGGATATATATCCATAGAGAACTTACCCTCGAAGACAACAAAGCTTTGTTAACGAGATGGAACTCGTGGATGATGTAGTCATACACTTGCCGATCTCAAGATCGTGATGAAGTCCAGCAGGTCCGGCTCCAGCACGTCCATGAGATCCAGCTCCAGCAAGTCCAGCACCACCAAGTCTAGCACCGCAAAGCAGCAGTGCATCCGTGATCGCACACACGTCTGGTACCCCGACAACCTCCATCCCTCGCTCCAGCAAAGCAGCAGAAGCAACAACTCCTTTCCAGATAAAGCCACCGGGAACATGTATCTCTCTAATTCGAGACCATGGGGAATAACTAGAGGGGGAGAGAGATCCTTCACGAGGAGGTGTGGTTTGTGAGGAGGAGAGGGGGAAATTTTATAGGGGAGAGGGGGTACCCAAGGTCCATGGCGTGGCAGCCATGGTGGTGCCCCCACCTCTTCCACATTCATGTGGGTGGAGCTCCCACTCCCATAAAAAGCCTCCACTCAAAATTCCACTCACACATGCATTAAATTTCCACCAAATTTAATGCAAGCTCTCATTAAATAAAACTATTTTATTTATTTTATTCAGAATTTTTTCAATTACATTAATTAACAAACGTTCACATAAAACCCCCTGCAAGAGTTGCAGGGTCACATGCAGAACCAGTTTCTGCAATTTCACCCGAAACAATTCCGGTTTCCATCGAAATGATTCCAGCACTTTCTTAAATCTTTATCTGAAACATATTTGCTCCAAATAGTGTCGGTATCCTTTAAGTGTGTCACCCTATGGTTCGCGAATAATGCAGACATGATCGAGACCCATCTCCGATCAATAATCAGCAGCGGGACCTGGAGATCCGTACTGACTCCCACATATTCAACGATGACTCTTGTGATCGTGTGAACCTTTAACGTCATAACTAAAACCCTTTGTCTCGCGATATATTACATGTCCAAGATTCGATCATCAGTATCCAAATACCTAGTTTGATCTCGTTGCCGACATGCACTCTTTTCTTGTTCCCGTGATATAACATTCTAGTGATCACATCACTTGCTTGCAAGCTATTTCAATGTGATATCACCGAGAGGGCACAGAGCATATCTATCCGTCATCTGGATGGACAAATCCCACTCTTGATCCATGAGCCTCAACATAACACCTTCGTAGCACCGAACCCACCTTTATAGTCACCCTGTTACAGTGTGACGTTTGATGTTATCAAGATACTCTTCCGGTGTTAGCAATTAACATGATCTCATGGTCTAAGGAATAAGATTACTTCGTATGATGTTATAGCAATATAAACATAATGACTTTGATCGTAATGCTATACTTCAGATGAATGTTCATCACATCATTCCACCAATGTTGTGACCTCGTTATTAACAACATCTAATGTCCATGATCAGGAAACCTTTATCATCTTGTTAATCAACGAGCTAGTTTGTATGAGAGGCATTACTAGGAACTTTGTATTTTGTTTATTAAACACACATGTATTAATGTTTCCAATTAATACAATTATAGCATGCAAAATAAACATTTATCATAAACATGGAATAAGATAATAACCACTTTATTATTGCCTTTCGGGCATATTCCCTTCAAGATCTGTGAGGCTAGAGTTAGTAACAGAGAAAGGAGGAGTATAAAGAGGGGGAATAGCCAGAAGTGGTACCTACCTTTGGAGAGTCACATCTCGCCAGAGAGGAAGCAGAAGAAGTATCGACGATAGCGGCAAAATAGAGCGTTACGGCATGGCAGCACGAGAAGCATCACGATGCTAAGCTCGTGCCAAGCCACACCGCTACACCGCGACCACTATAGCATCAGAGCAGCCCAGTAAGAAGAGCAGCACACCATCGGTGGGATGGCGGCGCCGCGGGCATCAAAACCCTAGCACTAGAGAGGGATCGGTGTTGCCTGGTACAAGACCTATTTCCAAATCAAGTTAGAGGTTCAGGTTAGGCTAGAGGGGGCGAAGCTCCAATGACCATCGACGGCGACTACAATGGCCTGCCTCGCCGGAATCGGGCATGGGATGATGGCGACGTCACCAACAACCAGAAGGGGGAAAATGAGAGCATCAGATGTGAGAGAGTGGGTGGGAGGTCTAGGCCGGGGTGGGGATTGACCCTGAGCCCAGTTGGGCCAAATTGGGCCCAGATGGGCCAATCGGTGAGCCTAGCCTAGTTCCAGTTTTTTTTAGAATTTAACATAAAAAGAAATAAAAATAAATAAATGACCATATTACCCCTAAACTTATTTCAACTCTAAAAAATATAGAAAAATCTTGAAAATAGTTATAATATATCAAAATGATCACAAAAATAATTTATACCTAGGAAAAATATAACATGACTTGTTTGAGTTAAATAAAATATAAATAAATATTAATACCATTAAGACCTAAAAGAAATTTCATAAAATAAAACAAAGACTTAAAAATGAATAAAAATCATTTTTACATATAAAAATGAGTCTACTATTTTATAAAAATACTAACTTAATTTGTTTTCAAATAAATCTTGAAGCAAATATTTAAAGATATATAATCCTTTGTGGAATTTTGTAAAAATAAGGATAACACCTAAAATTAAATAAAATTCACTTCTAAGATCTTAAGTAAGTATGTTTCCCTAGAAAAATACTAATTATGTTATTCCAACACATTTTAAGGTTATTAAGAAATAAATCCTTATTTATTATTTAGTTGGTAAATTCTTTAAGAACATTCTTAAATAAGAAATAATAACAATTTTATGTAAAACCCTAAATCTTGTACATTTAAATACTACTTCCAAAACCATAACTTAAGTCTATAATAATACTTAAAAGTAAAACTATTAACATTTAGAAAACTCCTTAAAACCATAACTCCAACATAAGCCAACAATTTTAACTAAATTTTAAACATCATTCACGTATAATAAAAGTGAATTCTATCCATTTCTTAATCATGCTTAACATGGTTTTAAACCTTAACACTTTAATGAGATCATTTAAGTTTGCTTTCATTAATAAGTCAAAGCATTTCCATTATAGCAAATCACCTTTGAACTTAACATTCACTTAAATTGGAAGTGAATGAATTCACACTCTTAACCATCTTTGTATTAACCCTAGAATTCAATAATAATCTAGATACATCAGAACCTAAGTCTATTTATGTTCCTTCTAAAGTTAATTTTGCTCTACCAAAGTGATAAGCATAAGGACCAAATTATATTATGTTTTTATAGTTAACTTTTGTCTATCCAAATTAAGTCATAAGGCATCTCAAGTCCAAGCTTATCGGATAAGCCTAAACAATATCGGTCACATTCGATTAACCCCCAAGATTGTTTAAACTTTAACAAGGAAATCTTTTCTTCAAAAGTTATTCATTTTGCCACTTCAAACAACAATCTTATAACAAGTCCTTTAACTCTTAACAACTTAACATAATTATTTCCATCATAATTACCAGATAGCAATGCACCTCAATCTTAGAATATTATTAAACTTCACTTTTATACTTTGCATGTTAAAATTTAAATACCTTTACTTTGTAAAAGTAACCTTTTCCTTGAAAGTTGTTCCTTTAAGAAACATTAAAATTAATCCTTAAACACTTCTTGAAAGCTCTAAGTGATTAATAATTTTGCTTAACAAAATCTTTTAGATACCATGATCCATTTGAGTGCTTTAGTATTGCATGTTACTTGTTGTGTTTACATAGTGTTTCACACACTCTCACAAGCCTTAATAAGAAGGACAAGTGTGAAGCTGATATAAAAGTGAATAACATTCTAAAGAAACCATTCCTAATTTTCGAACCCTAGATCAAATACGATTAGTCCGGGGGTTTGCGTTTATCAAATTGCATTACATTACTTATGCATCGTTGCATCTTGCTTCTTTAAACATTAGTCCTTACCGGACCAATGATGCTGTTTACAGAATTTGGATCTTCTATTGTCTTGAAGACCGTGATTGCATAATCTTGCAATTACAAAAGGCAAGTTCACAACTTGCTCATGTCCTTTGATTATTTTCTATCAAATGCTTGTAAATCAAATATTGTCATCACCTCCATTTCAAAAAGGACAGGAAATACTATTTTCATAATAATATGATTATGGATTATTTACCAAGTGGTAATAATCTATTGATACAGTTCCAGTGGTAAAGGAACATAATATCTAGGATTTAACAACCAATGTCGCTAGTGATTCTAGCGTCGTATATGACGTGTTAACCATGAGATTTGGAATGGGACAAAGAATTAAGTTGTATCTTCTTCCTCTCGCATGCATCCGGATGGCTAGTTCGTGGCTGTTATCCTTGTAGCGTGCATTAATTGGTAATTCGTAGAGGATATGCAGCATATGGGTGGGAGACCTCAACGTCCCATGATAGTTCTGGCATCTAACGGTCTGTACTAACCATTGCCGTAATTCAAGATGTGGGCATGGCATACACCAAGGGGACATGCGAGGTCGTGAAGGGGGCAGTGATTGGCTTGGATCTTAGGTTGGGCCTCAAACCATGGAAGTTTGAACGGGGACATACTCCCGCCATGCAACAAAGCTTAAGGTCTTTCATGGGAAAAGTGACGCACCTATGCAGAGTGTAAGAACTGTGACATGTTACTCCATGTTCCGGGAAGGAGCTACGAGCGCAGCAGGAAAGGAACCCCACAAAGGTTCTGGTCAACCTATGAAGGCTGTTGGACATAGTTTTCAAAATAAAAGCAACCTTGAAGAAATGTTTACAAAAACCTGCATTGCCTATGACCTTTGGTCTATGGCTGTAGAGATAGTGCATCATACACTCCTTTTTAGTGAACTTGTTGAGTACGCTCGTACTCAACCGCACCTTCTTAACCCTTGCTAGGTTTTAAGCCGTTGAAGACGACGTCAACATCAATTTCTACTCAAGAAACCATCATTGGCAGCTCATGTTCTTCAATGAAGTCTATGAAGTCAAAATATACATCAGCTGAAGTGAAGACAAGGTCTCTGTTTAGATAGGAGTAGATACTCTAGCCATGAAACCTACTTCTGTAGGGCATTGCAATAGCAGCAATGGCAAGCCAAATAGTTTAGATACTAGTCTTAGTTACTAGATATTTCTGAGTTGTTATTTCTGGTTCTTGTTTATAAGAAGTTTTTTCTCTCTCTTTAACCTAGAGTGTTCTCTAGATCATTTGTAAAGAGTCGAGTTGTAATCTATAGTCATGTCTTGGACCTGCTGTGTTTCTCTTGTACCACTCTGAGGGATGTAATACTAGTGAACAATGTTTCATCGGTGTTATGTCAATGACTATAGTGTACTACATCATGCAGTGGTATGCTGGGTCACCACACTTCCTCACTTCATTTACTTGTTGAAATCTAAAAATTTGATATTTGAAAATTTTACATGCATCAATTTTTAATTGGACAAAACAATTAACATGAAAAATGTGGAGTTTTTAATTATTGATCTACCAGTGAAAACCTCATTCCATTATGAGCTCTGAAACTCTAAAATTACACATTTCAATTTTCAGTAACTTTTTGCCTAAAATTACACGTCTAAAATTCCCTCTTCTTCTAGAGCATGAAACCCCTCTCTACTTCTAGAGAATTGAGCTAAACTAACAATGAGAGATGAAAGGATGAAGTTGCTAACCTTTTAAAACCTTAGATTTAGGGGTTGCCACCAAATCTTGGAGAAAAAATGGGCATGAACTCAGCTTGCTTGGAGGAAAAATTTCCATGGGCTCAGGCACGGATGAAGCCGAATTATATAGAGAAACCAATAGTCCCAGTTTGTACTACAAGCCGGGACTAGTAATTGACCTCTAGTCCTGGTTTGTATTACGAACCGGGACTACAGGCTCCCGCGCGTGGAGCTAGCTAGCGCAAGCCCTCTAGTCCCGGGCATATCATGAACTAGGACTAGAGGTCCGGAACGACCCGAGACTAGAGCTACCCTGGCCTCCTATTCGTTGGAGCCAGGACGAACCGTGACTAGTAGTCCCTGCCCATAACCCACCCGGGACTAGACCCAAAATCGGGGCCGAACCGAAGCCCTTGTTTCTACTAGTGATGTAACCCTAGTATTGCAATGTGATCCAGTCACAAAGTTCAACATTGCGATATCTAGCAAAGCATGGTAACTCAGTCCTTCGATCATGAGATCATATTTAATCACTATCTCCCGCGGCTCCTTTGATCACATCAACCATCATGACCATAACTAGGTGACTATAAACATTTGTATTGAGTATTCCAAAGGAATAGGTTGAGGCGTATGCATCGAGATCATGATTTGCCCATCCGAGTGATGGATATATACCCTGAGCCCACTTGGTGAAATTACATCTAAAGTTTGCAAACAAGTGACTAGATCACGGGGATGTAATATCACAAGAACGAGTAAATATGTTTGTCAGTAACAAGATCAAACTAGGTATGGCAATACCCAAGGTCAAATCTTGGACAAACTAGGTATCATAGGCAAAGGGAATGAGACTCGGCATTCAAGGTTCAAGCGATCATGTTATTCATGGAATGCATGGGGCCGTCATGAGTTTCGAGACATAGTTGTTGGTCATTGATATGAGAGGTGTCTCGATCATGTCTGTGTATTCCCAAACCATAGGGTGTCACACTTAAGGGTGAATGACGCTTAGAGATTGACCCGAGATCATAGGAGAAAAGAGAGAGAACTCCAGAATAGTTCTAGGGTGATACTGGAACGGTTTTGGGGATATCTTATGATGATCGGAGGGGTACGAAAGGTCTTTCAGAGTGATAGGTATTAAATAATAGCTATTTAATATTAATTAAATGAATTAATATTAAAAATATATTTTAAATGGATTTATGGGGCATCCCACCTACTTGGGGCTCACTAGAGGAGGCCCAAGAGGGGGCCACACCCTAGCTAGGGAAGGGGCCAAGCTGGCCTCCGCCCACAAGTGGGCCTCCCACCACGTTGGCCTGATGTCTACGCACTTCTATTCTTGTAGACAGTTGTTGGGACTCCAAGTGCAGAGGTTTGTAGAATAGCAGCAAGTTTTCCCTTAAGTGGATCACCCAAGGTTTATCGAACTCAGGGAGGAAGTGGTTAAAGGTATCCCCTCTCAAGCAACCCTGCATTCAAGATACAAGAAGTCTCTTGTGTCCCCAACACACCCAATACACTTGTCAGGTGTATAGGTGCACTAGTTTGGCGAAGAGATAGTGAAATACAAGTGGTATGGATATAAGACAAGGGTGCTAGAAAATAGCTTGATGACGTGGAAGAGACTAAAGACAAACTGAAATAAAGATGGCAGCAAGCAAACATGTAACAGATCTAGTTGCAAACGAAGTTTCAATGCTTAGAAACAAGGCCTAGGGATCATACTTTCACTAGTGAACACTCTCATATAAATATCTTCTCTTTATGATACTACTCTAAACTACTCTCTGGTTGGACACTCTAATCCATGGTAGGGCTATAACAACACACCTCAAAGTTCATCTTTCCCATCTAGGTAACCCCACACTGTCACCTTGAGCGCTAGATGGTTCCAACAAACACCACAATTTCATAGAAACATCCAACTCCAAATATAAGTCATAACATGTATTTGAAATCTCTAGCCTAAGTGCCACCATGGTGTGCACGCTGTCACTTTCACACACATGGGGAGAGCAGAGATCTATTAAAGCACTTGAGTATCAAAGTAGATCTACTTGATTACAAAGCTGATGACCACAATATGATCATGCATAGAGAGAGAGGAACACATAGCTATCGGTAGAACCCTTAGCCTCGAGAGAGAACTACTCCCTCCTCATCATGGGAATCAGCAACGGCGATGGAGATGGTGATGGAGATCGATGGAGATGGCTCCAAGTGAAGGAAATATGCCCCGAGAGGCAATAATAAAGTTGTTATTATGTATTCCTTGTATATGATAGATGTTTATTTTTCATGCTATAATTGTATTGATAGGAAATATAAATACATGTGTGTTTAATAAACAAAAAGGGTTCCTAGTTATGCCTCTCTTATAGACTAGCTTGTTGATTAACAAGATGATCAAGGTTTCCTGATCATGGACATTGGATGTTGTTAATAACAAGGTCACAACATTTGTGAAATGATGTGATGAACATTCATCCGAAGTATAGCATTACAATCAAGTCATTATGTTTATATTGCTATAACATCATACGAAGTAATCTTTATCCTTAGACCATGAGATCATGTTAATTGCTAACACCGGAAGAGTATCTTGATAACATCAAACGTCACACCGTAACAGGGTGACTATAAAGATGGGTTCAGTACTATGAAGGTGTTATGTTGAGGCTCATGGATCAAGAGTGGAATTTGTCAATCCATATGACGGATAGATATACTCTGGGCCCTCTCGGTGATATCACATTAGGATAGCTTGCAAGCAAGTGATGTGATCACTAAAATGTTATATCACGGGAACGAGGAAGAGTGCATGTCGATGTGAGATCAAACTAGGTATGGAGATACCTATGATCGAATCTCAGACATGTAATATATCGAGAGACAAAGGGATTTAGTTACAAGCGTTAAAGGTTCTCACGATCACAGGAGTCATCGTTGAATGTGTAGGAGTCAGTACGGATCTCTGTGTCCCGCTGATTATTGATCGGAGAAGGGTCTCGATCATGTCGCATTATTCATGAACCGTAGGGTGGCACACTTAAGAGTTACGAACACCATTTTGGAGCACATATGTTTCAGACAAAAGAATTGCAAAGCGCAGGAATTGTTTCAATAGAAACCGGAAATTGTTTCGGGTGAAATTGCAGAAGGTGGTTCTGCATGTGATATTGAAATATTGCAAAGGGGCTATATGTGAATGTTTGTTAATTAAAGTAATTAACAAAATTCTGAATAAATTTAATAAAAAGAGTTTTATTAAATGAGAGAGCATTAAATTTGGAGAAATTTAATGCATTTAAAGTGGAGACTATAAATGGGAATGTGAAGAGGCATTTTAATGAGGGAGGGGGGGTTACAACCACATGAATGGGGAGGTGAGGGTCACCCCCATGCGCAAATCCATGGAGAGAGGGCACCCCCTCCTCCTATAAAAGGCCACCCATTCCTCCTTCATCCTCACACCTCCTTGTGAAGGATCTCTCTCCCCTCTAGAATTATTCCCCATGGTCTCGGATTAGCGAGATACATGTTCCCGTGGCATTTCCTGAAGGAGTTGCTTCGCTGGATCGCTGGAGCGAGGAGGTGGAGGTTGTCCGATGGCTTGAATGTGTGTGCGAGTGCGGATGCGCTGCTGAGTTGTGGCGCTCGGACTTCCTCACGATCTTGAGATCGGCAAGTGTACGACTACATCAACCACGAGTTCCTACTCGTTAACAAAGCTCATTGTCTTCGAGGGTAAGTTCTCCATGGATGTATGTCCACTCGTTGCTCTGTATCTAGTAGATAGATCTTGGCGTATAGTTCTCATCGTAGGAAATTTTTTGTTTTCTATGCTGCGGACCCAACACCAAGGGCACTTCCCCATCCCAGCAGGGTGCCGGAATAGAGACTTCCTGTCCCCTGAATCTCCCCTTCGGTGGCGGTGACGCTGTGAAACTTTTCGTGGCTGGAGGCTTGACAATTTAGGGTTTTTGCATCGGGAGGCATCTTATAGGCGAAGAGGCAAGGTCGGTGGGCGGCCAGGGGGCCCACATCATCTGGTGGTGCAGCCAGGGCTAGCCCGCGCCACCATATGGTGTGCCCACCCTGGTGCCCTACTCCGTCCCTGCTTCGTGTTTCCTTCTTGCTCCGAGAAAAATAGGCATATTAGCTTTTGTCCCGTCCAATTCCGAGAATATTGATTTTCTGCCTTTTCTGGAACCAAAAATAGAAGAAAACAGGCAACTGGCACTGTGGCATCTTGTTAATAGGTTAGTCCCAGAAAACATATAAAAATACTTCAAAGTGTTGACAAAGCAAAGCAAAGTAGATACTAAACAAGCATGGAACATCAAAAATTATAGATATGTTTGCAACGTATCAACATCCCCAAGCTTAACTCCTGCTCGTCCTCGAGTAGGTAAGTGATAAAAAGAAAGAATAATTTTTGAGGTGGCATGCACCATCATAAACTTGATCAAAGTATTTGTAAAACATTGATAGCTGGGATCATAGTACTTCAACATAGCATGAAAGACAAAGTTCTAACAATAAGACATAGCAACTATGTTGCAACATGAAAAGGCATAAACAAAAGATTCCTGAATAACAATGCCTTGCAAGATGTTTGTTTGTTTCACATAAAGAAAACATAGCATAATGGCATTCAGCTTGTCCCTCATAGAGTAGCAAACATAAATGCATAGGACACCTTCAAAGTTCATAAGAGTGACTAGATGCAAATAGTTTAAGAACAAGCAATATCAAAATTATTCATCAATCAACAAGTCTTGGGACAATGCACTTAGAACTAAGAATGGCCACTATGCTCTCAATAGGTGCATAAATATATAAGGTGGAGACTCAACATAAAAGTAAAAGAAAGGCTTTCATAGAAGGAAGCAGAGATTCAAGTTTCATAAAGAGCTTCCAAAAATTATGGTACTTATTAGCTTTTAGCTCTCATTGCCCCTATCATAAGCATCTTTAGGTGATTAAGGTTAAAGTGACACAACTAAGAGTATATGCTTGACAAGTTATAAGCTGAAATCTCATGCCCCTTACTTACGAAGACCGAACCTCATGCTACTCAACTTTAGTCACAAGTAAGCTCTTGTCATTGTAAGTACATATGTATCATAGAGAACCGCCAACGGGTACCCCTTGCACATGATACATGAGCTATCCCATAATAAAAATGACAAGGCAAGCAGACAATGAGCATCTCAGTGATATTTTTATTTGCTATTTGCATAGGTTTTTATTGAGGATGCTTCATAGAGTGCTCATTATGGTTATGCTGCAAGTTTCCACCATGATTAGGCATGGCTTAGGCTAGCGGCCCAGGCGTTTCTCTAACACACATACAAACTCCATGATCTTACAAGTTCCCCTTTTATTTCACACCGCCGGGATCCATAAGCAAAAGAACATGATATCAAGTAGGTACAATGTACAAGTGCAATGTTGAAAGCGTTCCCCATGATACATGGTTCTGCTAACTTCAACTTATAAAGCGCAAGCATATACGCAACAAAGATGGACGCAATGGTTCAAGTTTATTAAGTGCAAGAAAGTAAAGTGTGCCATCAAGTTCGTGACAGCTTTAATCACTAATTTTCACATAAGAAGTTTAATTCGGAAGGTAGATAAAAACATGAATATACTTGGAATAGCAAATGCTAATAGGTAGGTATGGTGGACTCTTTGTAATAACTTGGTTTTAGGAGTTGGATGCATGAGTAGAACTCACACTTTGTTATGGAGGCTAGCAAAAGACTGGGAGGGACCAACTAAGAGAGCAATAATGGCCATAATCATGCAGAGCGACAAAACATCATTAATCAAAGCATAAAGTGATATTACAAGTCAAAAAATAAAGGATCATAAAGGCTATGGTGACTTGGGATAGTCATAACATGGTGTGAGCATGCGCCAAGTCAACCCAAATAAAGCATCAAAGGAGAATACCACAATACTATGCTTTAATATGCTAAAACAACGCATGATTCTTTCAAGGGCACATTAAGAAATCTCAATTGTTTATAACAAGTCATGCTACAACAAAGATCATAAGAATAAAGCCAAAACAATATCAAGCATGGAATGACAAAGCATAGGCCACAGTCAAAAACAAGTTCCTTTTACCACTTAAGCATGAACTTTTCCTACTCTTTTCCAATCCAAACCAAACTATTTGAAAACCAATGCATGAAAGACAAGGTCCCACCAATTTATTCAGAAAACTAAGAAAACTAAGCAAACAAAAACCAAAACCAAAACCAAAAAACGAAGACGCTCCAAGAACAACACAACTGTGCACGAAACAATAAAAATGAAGTGTTTGGAAGAAACCTAGGATTTTTATTGATTAAGAAGGGGATGCCTTGGGCATCCCCAAGCTTTGACGCTTGTACCTCTTGATTAATTCTTGGGGTGACACGGGGTGGCATCCCCAAGCTTGAGCTTTAGTCCATTCTTCATCTCATTACATCATTCTCTCCATACACCTGAAAATTTTCCTTTATACAAAACTTCACACAATCTTTATTAGCAACATTAGTGCACTCAATATAATAAGTCTTTAGGTTCAGTTTCAACACCAATAAAACTTATGTTAAACACAAGCTACTGAAGCACGTCCCTCAAAAATCTCAATTCCCCAAAGAGAACCCCAAAAAAAATCAATAAGAAGCAAATGCAAATAATGGCAGAAATCTGTCAAAATAGACTAGCAGGTAAAAATCAATTTTTTCGAAGATCTTCTGTTGCTCAAATCGAAAAGTGTTGAACTAATGAAAGTTGGATAACAATCTAGGGCAGAAGCACAAACAATCACAGCTCAAACCGACGTACAGAGATTTTAGACGAATTTTTACAGCAAAGCACAAATATCTGTTTCGAGACAGCAACTTTCCCAAGCATTACTTCTCTCTCATTAGAGGTTACTCTTGGCACAAAAAGCAAATAAAAAGGATAAGGAGCGGTTATTACAGAGGTAATAACTTCCAAGACTCATCTAAAACTTTTGGGTTATCTCCCAATAAGTACTTTTCTTTAACGCCTTTAAGTTAGGCATGATAGTTTGAGAAGATGCTCACATAAGAAATATGAATTGAAGAAAAAGAGAGCATCAAGAAGCAAATTCAAAACACATTTAAGTCTAACCCACTTCCTATGCATAGGAATCTTGTAAAGAAACAAGTCATGAAAGCACAAAGCAACAAGCATAGGAAAGCAAAACAAGTGCAACTTCAATACTTTCAACATAAAGAGGGGAAACTTAATATTATTGAGATGCATAAAACCATGTTTCCCTCTCTCATAATAACTTTCAGTAGCATCATGAATAAAATTAACAATATAACTATCACATAAAACACTCTTATCATGAGCCACATGCATATAATCATTATTACTCTCCACATAAGCATAGTTATTCTTATTAATTGTAGTGGGAGCAAATTGAACAAAATAGCTATCATTATTATTCTCATCACCATAATCATCAAATATAGGAGGCATATTGTAATCATTAATTTTCTCCTCAATAGTAGGTGAACTAAAAATATCATATTCATCATTGTAATCATCATATATTGGAGGTTTGGTATAATCATTATCAATATAATAGCTATCTTCCAAAGCTGGGGAACTAAAAAGATCATTTTCATAAAAACTAGCTTCCCCAAGCTTAGACTTTTCCATAGCATTAGCAATAATAGTGTCCAAAGAATTCATACTAACAACATTGCTATTAGCATGCAAATAAAGTTCCAAAGGTTTTTTAATTTTCTCTTCAAACACTTCATGTCCTAACTCAAGATAAATACTATAAAGCTCTCTAATTTTTTTATTGTTTTCCATTAAGCCTAACTAGTGAAAACAAGAAACAAAAAGACAAAATTGCAGAATCTAAAGGAAATAACTTCGAGCACTCACATCGGAGGACGTGAGTACCTTTTACCTTACCTCCCCGGCAACAGCGCCAGAAAATAGCTTGATGTCTACGAACTTCTATTCTTGTAGACAGTTGTTGGGCCTCCAAGTGTAGAGGTTTGTAGAACAACATCAAGTTTTCCCTTAAGTGGATCACCCAAGGTTTATCGCACTCGGGGAGGAAGTGGTAAAAGGTATCCCCTCTCAAGCAACCCTACAATCAAGATACAAGAAGTCTCTTGTGTCCCCAACACACCCAACACACTTGTCAGGTGTATAGGTGCACTAGTTCAGCGAAGAGATAGTGAAATACAAGTGGTATGGATATAAGACAATGGTGGTAGAAAATAGCTTGATGGCGTGGAAGAGACTAAAGCCAAACTAAAATAAAGATGGCAACAAGCAAACATGTAACATATATAGTTGCAAACGAAGTTTCAATGCTTAGAAACAAGGCCTAGGGATCATACTTTCACTAGTGAACACTCTCATATAAATATATTCTCTTTATGATACTGCTCTAAACTACTCTCCGGTTGGACACTCTAATCCATGGTAGGGCTATAACATCACACCTCAAAGTTCATCTTTCCCATCTAGGTAACCCCACACTGTCACCTTGAGCGCTAGATGGTTCCAACAAACACCACAATTTCATAGAAACATCCAACTCCAAATATAACTCATAAAAAGTATTTGTAATCTCTAGCCTAAGTGCCACCATGGTGTGCACGCTGTCACTTTCACACACATGGGAAGAGCAGAGATCTATTAAAGCACTTGAGTAGCAAAGTAGATCTATGATACATTGCAAATGTATCTATAATTTTTGAAGTTCCATTCTTGGTTTTATCTACTTTCTTGTATTTTGCCCACACTTTGGAGTAATTTTCATATGATTTCTTGGACTAACCTATTAACAAGAGCCACAGTGCCAGCTGCCTGTTTTCTGCTGTTTTTGGTTCCAAGAAAGTCAGAAAATGAATATTCTCGAAATTGGACGGGACAAAAGCCGAAGTGCCTATTTTTCTGGAAGACATCTGATGCCAGAATATGAGACGGAGAAGAGCTAGGGGCCGGCCACACCACCTGGCCCGCGCCAGGGGGTGGTCTGGCCGACCCCAGCACCCCTCGGCCTCTCCTTCCGCCTATATATTACCCTCGGGACCAAAACCCTAAGTACCCGATCAAAAATTCATGAAAGAGTCTGGAGCCGCCGTCATCTCCATCCCTAGATCGGGAGGGATCTGAAGCTCTTCCCGGCACCCTGCCGGAGAGGGGAATTCATCCTAGAGGCCTTCTTCATGATCATGCAAGCCTCCGGTGTGATGCGTGAGTAGTTCATCTCTGGACTACGGGTCCATGTAGTAGCTAGATGGCTGGTTCTCCTCCTTTGTGCTTTCATGTCTAGATCTTGTGAGATCCATTCATGATCAAGATCATCTATTTGTAATTCTACATGTTGTGTTTACGGGGATCCGATGGATATTGAGATGCTATTTCAGATTGATTATTGATTCTATCATGTCTTTGTTATTTGTGATCTTGCATGCTTTCAGTTGTTAGTAGCTATCTTAGCCAAGTAGATGCTAGCAACTCCAAGAGTTAGTATTTATGCTCGATAGTGGGTTCATGCCTCTGGTAATCTGGGGAAGTGACAAAAATCTCTAAGGTACTAGATGTGTTGTTGCTACTAGGGAGAAAACAACAATCCTTTGTTCATAGAACAATCGTATTGTTTACATTACATGCAATTCGTAAAGCAATAATATGTTGCTTGCAACTTAATACTGGATGGGGTTCGGATGATAACCTGAAGGTGGACTATTAGTCATAGATGCAGTTGGATGGTGGTCTATGTATAATGTTGTAATGCCCAATCAAGTTCCAAAGGAGTCAAGATGATTAATATATGCTTGTATTGCTTTCTCGATGTTTGTCAATTGCCCCGCTGTAATTTGTTCACCCAACATGTTATCTATCTTAAGGAGAGCCACCTCTAGTGAACTATGGATCCCGGTCCTTTCTTTTACATACAATCTACAAACTGTTTACTGCTTTGTGTTTACTTTCTGCAAACTATTTCTTCCTTCCATTTGATACGTTTAATCCTTTGTTTTTAGCAAAAACGGTGAGATTGACAACCTCATCGCAAGTTGGGGGCAAAGTTCTGTGGTTGTGTTGTGCAGGTCTCCACGTTGCTACTAGCACCGGTAGTGCGCCCTGCCAAGGCTCAGCTAGCGACACCTTTGGGGTGTTTCCTTGCTCCTACTGGTTCGATTAAACCTTGGTTTCATAACTGAGGGAAACTTGCTGCTGTGCTCATCATACCTTCCTCTTGGGGTTCCCCAACGACCTCCACATTAACACCGATCCATCAAGCATTTTTTTGGCGCTGTTGCCGGGGGAGTCAAGGACATCTTCACAAGGGGAGTCCCTCATAACCAATCTCTTTACTTTGTTATTTTTGTTTTGCTTTGTTTGCTTGTTTCTTTATCAAAAACAAAACAAAAAGTTTTACTAGTTTGCTTTCTTTATTAAAAACACAAAAAAATTAGTTCCTACTATAGTTGTTGGTCTATTATTGCCTTGCTCTATCATGCTTTCTATCAATGGTTGGTTTCTTTGAAACGGAATCTTATTGGCAAGTGGGTTCACGGAAGAACAAAAATATTATTATAAGGAACACCGCTTGTCACAAGAAGGGAAACTCTTATGGGAACAAATTGATAAATTGAATACCATTGCTAGAAACGTGTGCTCTACTTATAATGTTACTTATTGCGTTGATAAATCTTGTTGCTGTAGGAGGTATAAACACCTCCCTTTTTAATGTGAGTATAATGATAATGTTACCATATCTTCTTATGTTAAAGGAAATTATGACTTTTATGATGTGGAACAAATTGAAGAATTTATTGCTTGGAAGGGTGCATTTGAACTTGCTAGTTTGCTTGAAAATACTGATGATTCACCTTATAAATATGAGGTTTATGATATACTTAAATTTTTCTTTGATAATTACAAGGTAGAAAATGGAATATTCTTGAATATCTTAATAGATGCACTCCACCAATGGAAGAGACTAATGCCTTGCAGGAGCCTATGAAAGAAGAAATTGCTGAAACTGGAAGCTTACTAGATGAAAAATAGGAGGAGAGTGATGATCAAGAGGAGGAAGAATGGATCTACCCATCCCTACCTTCTAATGAGAGTAACGCACCCCTTACATTATTTGATTGTCCCCCATGCTTACCAAAGGAGGACGAATGTCATGTTCCTGAGGATTCTTTTGAAAATGTTTATAATAAAGCTCTAGTGTTTGTAGATCATGAAAAGCATGATTTATGTGATAGTTATATTGTTGAGTTTATTCATGAGGCTACTGAAAATTATTATGAGAGAGGAAAATATGGTTGTAAAAGTTTTCATGGTACTAAAACACCTCTCTATTTGCTGAAAGTTTTGAAGTTACTCTCGTTTTATCGTCCTATGCATGTCGCTTTGTTCTTTGTGAATTTATTTGCATATAAGATTCCTATGCATAGGAAGAGGGTTAGACTTAAATGTGTTTTGGATTTGCTTCTTGATGCTCTCTTTTACTTCAATTCATATTTCCTATGTGAGCATCTTGTCAAACTATCATGCCTAACTTAAAGGCGTTAAAGAAAAGTACTTATTGGGAGATAACCCAAAAGTTTTAGATTAGTCTTGGAAGTTATTACTTCATTAATAACTGCTCCTTATCCTTTTTATTAGCTTTTTGTGCCAAGAGTAACCTCTAATGAGAGAGAAGTAATGATTGGAAAAGTTGTTGTCCCGAAACAGATTTCTGTGCTTCACCGTAAAATTTCGTGAAAAATCTCTGAACGACTTTTTGAGGCGTGAATTTTTGTGCTTCTGCCCCAGGTTGCTATCTAAATTTCGTTAGTTCAATACTTTTTGATTTGAGCAACATAAGGTCTTCGAAAAAATTCGTCTTTACCTGCTGGTCTGTTTTGACAGATTTCTGCCATTTTCTGCATTTGCTTCTTGTTGGTTCCTTTTTGAGTTCTTTTGGGGAATTGAGCTTTTTGAGGGAAGTGCTTCAGTATCTAGTGTTCTAGTGGAAGTTTATTGGTGTTCGAACTGAACCTTAAGACCTATTATCTTGAGTGCACTAATGTTGCTAATAAAGATTGTGTGAAGTTTTGTATGAAGGAAAATTTTCAGGTGTATGGAAGGAATGAGTAATGAGATGAAGGATGGACGAAAGCTCAAGCTTGGGGATGCCACACGTGTCACCCCAAGAAATATCCAAGAAGTACAAGCGTCAAAGCTTGGGGATGCCCAAGGCATCCCCCTCTTCATCAATAAAAATCCCATGTTTCTTCCAAACGCTTTATTTTTATTGTTTCATGCACAGTTGTGTTGTTCTTGGAGCGTCTTATTTTTCATTTTCATTTTGGTTTTTCATTTGTTTGGTTTGCTTAGTTTGTTGAATAAATTGGTTAGACCCCCTCTTTCATACATTGGTTTTCAAATCGTTTGGTTTGGTTTGGAAAAGAGTATGAAAGTTCATGCTTATGTGGTAAAGAGAGCTTGTTTTTGACTGTGGCCTATGCTTTGTCATGCCATGCTTGATATTGTTTTGGCTTTATGCTTAGTATTCCTTGCTGTAGCATGACTTGTTCTAAACAATTGAGATTGCTTAATGTGCCTTGGATGAATCATGTGTTGTTTTAGCATATTAAAGCATAGTATTGTGGTATTCTCCTTTGATGCTTTATTTGGGTTGACTTGGCGCATGCTCACACCATGTTATGACTATCTCAAGTCACCATATCCTTTATGATCCTTTAGTTTTCAACTTGTAGTATCACTTTATGCTTTGATCAATGATGTTTTGTCGCTCTGCATGATTATGGCCATTATTGCTCTCTTAGGTTGTCGCTCCCAGTGTTTTGCTAGCCTCCGCAACCAAGTATGATTTCCACTCATGCATCCAACTCCCTAAACCAAGTTATTCCAAAGAGTCCACCATACCTACCTACTAGCTTATGCTATTCCAAGTATATTCATGCTTTTGTTTACCTTCCGAATTAAACTTGTCATGAGAAAACTAGTGATTAAAGCTCTCACGAACTTGATGGCACACTTTACTTTTCTTGCCCTTAATAAACTTGAACCATTGTGTTGTCTATGTTGTATGTTCTTGCACTTATTTGTTGGGAATTAGCAGAACCATGCTGTCATGGGGAACACTTTCAACATTGCACGGGTACTTGTACATAGTTGATATCATGCTCTTTTGTATATGGATGTCGTCGGTGTGAAATGAAAGGGGAGCTTGTAAGTCCATGGAGTTATGTATATGTGTTAGAGAAACGCCTGGGTCACTGGTCTAATCCATGCTGACATGGTGGAAACCTGCAGCGTAACCATAATGAGCTGTCTATGAAGCATTCTTCTTATAAAAAAGAGTCCTATATTGAGAAAAAAGAGAAAAAGAGAGAAAAGAAGAGATTATGAAAAGAGGAAAGAGAGTAAAAAGCACCATATTCCCATGGTAAATAAGAAGATTGCTGAGATGCTCGTTGTCTGCTTGCCTTGTCATTTTGATATGGGGATTCTTCTGTATCATCGGGCAAGGGGTACCCCGTTGGCGGTTCTCTATGATACACATATACATACAATGACAAGAACTTACCGGTAACTAAACTTGAGTAGCATGAGGAGCAGCCCTCGTATTCAAGGGACATGAGATTTCTGACTTATACTTCGTCAAGAATGTACACCATAGTTTGTTCACTTTAACCTTAATCACATCAAAATGCTTATGATAGGGGCAATGAGAGCTGAAAGCTATAAGTACCATAATTTTTTGAAGCTCTTTATGAGACTTGAATCCCTGCTTCCTTCTATGAAGGCCTTTCTTCCACCATTATATTGAGTCTCCACCTTCTATCTTTATGCACCTACTTTGAGAGCATAGTGGCCATTCTTAGTTCTATGTGCATTGTCCCAAGACTAGTTGATTGATGCATAACTTGATATTGCTTCTTTTAAACTATTTGCATCTAGTCACTCTTATGAACTTTGAAGGTGTCCTATGCATTTATATTTGCTACTCTATGAGGGACAAGCTGAATACTATTATGCTATGTTTTCTTTATGTGAAACAAACAAACGTCTTGCAAAGCATTGTTATTCATGAATCTTTTGTTTGTGTCTTTTCATGTTGCATCATAGTTTCTTTGTCTTATTGCTAGAACTTTGTCTTTCATGTTATGATTGAAGTACTATGACCCCAGCTTTGAATGTTTTACAAATACTTTGATCAAGTCTTTGATGGTGCATGTCACCTCAAAAATTATTCTTTCTTTTTATCACTTACCTACTCGAGGACGAGCAGGAGTTAAGCTTGGGGATGTTGATACATTGCAAATGTATCTATAATTTTTGATGTCCCATGCTTGGTTTTATCTACTTTCTTGTGTTTTGCCCACACTTTGGAGTACTTTTCATATGATTTCTTGGACTAACCTATTAACAAGAGCCACGATTGCCACCGCCTGTTTTCTCTGTTTTTGGTTCCGGAAAGTCGAAAATGAATATTCTCGAATTGGACAGGACAAGAGCCAAGTGCCTATTTTTACGGAAGACATCGATGCGAATGAGGCGGAGAAGAGCTGGCTGGCCACACACAGCTCTGGCCAGGCCTGGACCGCGCCAGGGGGGTGGTCTGGCTGACCCCAGCACCCCCTCAGCCTCTTCTTCCGCCTATATATTGCCCTCGGGACCAATACCCTAAGTACCCGATCAAAAATCCACAAAAGAGTCTGGAGCCGCCGTCATCTCCATCTCTAGATCGGGAGGGATCTGAAGCTCTTCCCAGCACCCTGCCAGAGAGGGGAATTCACCCTGGAGGCCTTCTTCATCATCATGCAAGCCTCCGGTGTGATGCGTGAGTAGTTCATCTCTAGACTACGGGTCCATGTAGTATCTAGATGGCTGGTTCTCCTCCTTTGTGCTTTCATGTCTAGATCTTGTGAGCTCCATTCATGATCAAGATCATCTATTTGTAATTCTGCATGTTGTGTTTGCGGGGATCCGATGGATATTGAGATGCTATTTTAGATTGATTATTGATTCTATCATGTCTTTGTTATTTGTGATCTTGCATGCTTTCCGTTGTTAGTAGCTATCTTGGCCAAGTAGATGCTAGCAACTCCAAGAGTTAGTATTTATGCTCGATAGTGGGTTCATGCCTCTGGTAATCTGGGGAAGTGACAGAAATCTCTAAGGTACTAGATGTGCTGTTGCTACTAGGGAGAAAACAACAATCCTTTGTTCATAGAACAATTGTATTGTTTACATTACACGCAATTCGTAAATCAATAATATGTTGCTTGCAACTTAATTCTAGAGGGGGTTCGGATGATAACCTGAAGGTGGACTATTAGTCATAGATGCAGTTGGATGGTGGTCTATGTATAATGTTGTAATGCCCAATCAAGTTCCAAAGGAGTCAAGATGATTAGTATATGCTTGTATTGCTTTCTTGATGTTTGTCAATTGCCCCGCTATAATTTGTTCACCCAACATGTTATCTATCTTAAGGAGAGCCACCTCTAGTGAACTATGGATCCCAGTCCTTTCTTTTACATACAATCTACAAGCATTTCTACGCTTTGTGTTTACTTTCCGCAAACTATTTCTTCCTTCCATTTGATCGTTTAATCCTTTGTTTTCAGCAAAACCGGTGAGATTGACAACCTCATCGCAAGTTGGGGCAAAGTTACGTGGTTGTGTTGTGCAGTCTCCACATTGCTACTAGCACCGTAGTGCGCTCGCCAAGGCTTCTAGCAACACCTTTGGGGTGTTTCCTTGCTCCTACTGGTTCGATTAAACCTTGGTTTCATAACTAAGGGAAACTTGCTGCTGTGCTCATCATACCTTCCTCTTGGGGTTCCCCAACGAACTCCACATCAACACCGAGCCATTAATCTACTTGATTACAAAGCTCATGACCACAATATGATCATGCATAGAGAGAGAGATGAAGACATAGCTACCGGTAGAACCCTTAGCCTCGAGATAGAACTACTCCCTCCTCATCAAGGGAATCAGCAACGACGATGGAGATGGTGATGGAGATCGATGGAGATGGCTCCGGGGGCACTTCCCCATCTCGGCAGGGTGCCAGAATAGAGACTTTCTGTCCCCCGAATCTCCCCTTCGTTGGCGGCGGCACTGCAAAACTTTTCGTGGCTGGAGGCTTGACGATTTAGGGTTTTTGCATTGGGAGGCATCTTATAGGCGAAGAGGCAAGGTCGGTGGGCGGCCAGGGGGCCCACACCATCTGGTGGCATGGCCAGGGCTAGCCCGCGCCACCATATGGTGTGCTCACCCTGGTGCCCTACTTCGTCTCTGCTTCGTGTTTCCGTGTTGCTCCGGGAAAAATAGACATATTGGCTTTTGTCCCGTCCAATTCCGAGAATATTGATTTTCTGCCTTTTCTGGAACCAAAAACAGAAGTAAACAGGCAACTAGCACTATGGCATCTTGTTAATAGGTTAGTCCCAGAAAACATATAAAAATACCTCAAAGTGTTGATAAAGCAAAGCAAAGTAGATATTAAACAAGCATGGAACATCAAAAAGTATAGGTATGTTTGCAACGTATCAGTGACCTATGTGGGGGACTGGCCGGCCACCTTCTCGCTCTTGATTAGTCCTACCCCAGGACTTTGTGGGAGGTGGTGGCTCCCTTTCACCTATATAAAGAGGGGCACCCCTCTCCCAAAATTCATCCCATCAATTGGCTTTGCCTATTTTCTCTCCCTCTCCCTCACATGTGGTTCCCAAGATTGGAACTGCATACGGGGATAGGGGTTTCTCTACCATACGCATGTTGTCATGCTGCTGGACTTGGTCTAGATCAATATTCTTTTGCTGCTTTGCTGGACCGAAGCCCATGAGATGTTTCTACACCAGATGTATGTAAGACCATGAGACACCGCCACTTGTGGTGCTATTTGGTTGGAGCTTGGAGCAGATGGCTTCACGACCTTGAGGTCGGCGATATTGTTCGACTACATCATCCATGTTCCCTGCAGAATGTTAACAGCTTTCAGTCTTCAAAGGTATGGACATCGAGTCCCTTTCGTTACCTTACATCTGCATAGATAGACCTTGGATAGGTGTGTTCTCACCATAGAATGTTTTTTTTCTGCCACGGAACCCCTTCAAACACTATAGTATTCCAGATAATAGAACTATAGTATTCTAGATACTTTGCGGACTAGTACCGTATTGTTTGAGTGTCAAATGAAAGATAAAAGTTCTAAAGAAGACTTTCAAGTAAACCTCACTTACTCCATAAGGTTTAATAAGTGTAATAATCCTAGAGTAATTGATTCCAAAATTAGTATCTAAAAGATCATGCTTGCCTCCATGATATTTGAATTAGAAAGTAAGCTCTTTGTATCAAGATCATCTGAGAGCTGAAAGATCCATTTCATAAATCATCTTATGAAAAAGATATTTTGATATCTGAAACATTTTTTGATTGCAACATGATAAAGTATAATTTAGTTGAAAATAGATTCTCAAATTGGATGAGCATTTCTAAATGATGGTGACGCTAGGCGTACCTATCACGCAATAGGTTTGGGAATTAAAGTTATACAAATGTTCATATTTATGAACTATAGTGGTTCAATGATTAAAATTGTCATGATATGATGAATAAGAAGTATAGGTAAAATGTTTACTATACTGAAAGATCACTAATAAATGAATCCGGAAGAACACGAATCATGTGATGATTGTGATCCACTTCAAAGTGGGAGTTTAAGGGTATTAGTGTTTGACTAACACATCTGAACCAAGTACCATGTGATTGGTGCCACTATTGATAATGGGCTACTCTTCTAAAAGTGAGGAAACCATTGAAAGAGAGTTTGTAAATATAATTGGCAGAAATTAATGAATTGGAATTATCGAGCTCAGGTATATGCAAGATATACATGTTATGAATGTATTCTTTGCATGTTAAACCAATGTACTGCTTCGGTATTAGATACTGAATTGGTTGGTATGAAATGTCATACAACAACTCAATATAAGAAATACAATGGTCCAAATAACTAGTAAAAGAATATGGTAATGATGTTCATTGATAAACAAATAAAATGTTACTATATTTGTTATCTACATTAAGAACAAAGTCATTAAGTTTTATTCCGATAATTGTTATCTGGTTCTAGTATTGTGAGAATAAGTTATTGTTCAAATAAATATTGTATTCCATAAATGATGGATGAACCATTATAAATCTTGTTGGTGAAATAAACATTCATAAAACTAAGGGATTTCTATTTTCGTGCCCTCGGTTTGTTAGATGTACTTAGTTTTCCCCAGCCACTTAGCTTTTCCTCCCTTTTGCCCATATCCTTCTACGAAACTCTCACACGGTTTAAAAACTCGTTGTGTGTCAGTCTTGCCGTTACATGCTGACAAGTGGGGCCCCGTTCAGTCAGGTCCCGTAGTGGACCCTCGCCGTTACATGCTGACAAGTAGGACCGCGTTCTATCGGGTCCCGTAGTAGACCCTTGCCATTACATGTTGACAAGTGGGGACGCATTCAGTCGGTTCCCGTAGTGGACACCTCTCTCCACTTATCTAGATCAGCATCGGACCCACAACTTATCCATGTGAGCGCCGGACCCACAACTTACCCAGGTTGGTGTTGCAAGATGGGACCCTGAGCCAGCCCCACACCCGCGCCCGTGCCGTTGTGTCCCCTTTCTTCTTCTTCTTCTCCGTCAATGGTGGCCCTTTGTCTAGCTTCATTTTCATATAGTAAAATGTAATGCATAAACTTGTATATACGAAATTATACATCTTTGAACTCTTTGTCGCACTTAGGACATGATAATATTATGCTAATAAAATCCTGATCATTTATCATTTCCATGGAGTGAAATATAATGCATAAACTTGCGTATATGAAAATTATAAATCTTTGAACACTGTGAAATCGCACTTAATACGTGATAATGATGTGCTAACAAAATTTTGAGAGATTATCATTTTCTCCCCCATTTTCATAGAGTGGAATGCAATGCATAAACTTGCATATACGAAAATTATACACATTTGAACTCTTTGAAATCGCACTTAATACGTGATAATATTGTGCTAAGAGAATCTTGAGAGATTATCATTTTCATAGAGTGGAATGTAATGCACAAACTTGCATATACAAAAATTATAAACCTTTGAACACTGTGAAATCGCACTTAATACGTGATAATGATATGCTAACAAAATTTTGAGAGATTATCATTTTCTCCCCCATTTTCATAGAGTGGAATGTAATGCGTAAACTTGCATATACGAAAATTATACACATTTGAACTCTTTGAAATCGCACTTAATACGTGATAATGTTGTGCTAAGAAAATCTTGAGAGATTATCATTTTCATATAGTGGAATGTAATACATAAACTTGCATATATGAAAATTATGCACCTTTGAACTCTTTGAAATCGCACTTAGGACATGATAATGTTGTGCTAATAAAATCCTGATCATTTATCATTTCCATGGAGTGAAATATAATGCATAAACTTGTGTATTCGAAAATTTTAAACCTTTGAACACTGTGAAATCGCACTTAATACGTGATAATGATGTGCTAGCAAAATTTTGAGAGATTATCATTTTCTACCCCATTTTCATAGAGTGGAATGTAATGTATAAACTTGTATATACAAAAATTATACACATTTGAACTCTTTGAAATCACACTTAATACGTGATAATATTGTGCTAAAAAAATCTTGAGAGATTATCATTTTCATATAGTGGAATTTAATGCACAAATTATACACCTTTGAACACTTTCCCTTCAAATTATATTCAAAACCATTTGCTTATGGAGTTAAATTACCAATGGAAAACTCGTTATTTTGCATGGATAGAGGGGTGCCCCCGACAGATAGAGGGGTTATCCTATCCGCTAGATCACAGAGGATCAACAATTGGTGAGCACGATCCGCGTGACAACTGTCTCAGCCAATCAAAGCATAGCATCCAAGATAAGCACATGTGTGAGATATTTTGACTAAGAGAGAGGGGAAAACTGAGTAGAACTTAAGAACCAAAAGCAAAACTGAGTAGAACTTAAAAATCAAGGGCAAGATTTACAAAGGGATTCAAAAAGAAAATAGAAAGAGATCTAAAAATGGAAAATACGTCTTTTATACAATAAAATACATATTGGCATACATCAAACTATTTGCAATTCAAATATACACCAATTTGACAATTATTTCCTCATTGTCGTGGTGGTGTCACGGCAGATGCCATGGATAGGCTAAAGGTGGGGTCAATATGCACTAGAGGAATCCGGGGAGGGATAGTGTGGTGATTCCACACACAAATGCTTTGTATTCTCCAAGTGTTCAAGGTTTACAGATGCTCCTTGAGCTGTGTTGAGGAGAGGAGAAAGAAGAAGCTCTCTTACTCTCACCAGCACCTATCTCTCAATGAACAAACTACTCATGCGCCCGCCAGCCAGCCCCCAACTACAGAGGCCCTAGTGCCCCTTATAAAGGGGAGACTAGGCCTCCAGTTAGGGCATACGTGGAGGCATATTCCTGGGAATATGCCTCTCCCAAAATAGCAAACTGACCGGGGTCACCTTTTGCCATCGTAAGCCCTGCAGAGGCTACGTAAGCCTCTGCGGCGCCAGCGTCAGCCGACATAGGGTGCGTCACCTTTGTCGGCCATGCCTTGCTAGTCCCTCCCTCTGTTCACTTCGCTCACGCTCCTGCGCACAGAGGTCACCCTTTGACCAGCGAGATACCTTCCTTCTCTTGCAATCCTGACATAACCCGGATCATGCCTGGTTAATCCGGCCCCGTGGGTACCTGCATACAAATTACAAAAAGCCTGTCGGCATACGACATACGTTGGCCGGGACACGATTAGGTGGACATCCTCCGGTCGGGGTTACTCCGTAAGTCGGCCTGCCTTGAGGTGACTCGGCCAGCATACGCTTTGACCTTGCCGTACCTCGGCTAACTCGGCCTCTATACCCCGGCATGACCCTACCCGGGGGTATCCCCCCAACATTAGTCCCTGAAGCTGGTGCGGTCTTAGCAACTTCAGCTGCTAAGGCCCCAGCAGGTTCAATCTTTTTGCTCCTTTTTCCGAGTTACTCTGTAGCTCGGATCCCGTGGCGTAGCATTACCTTGGCACATTCCGAGTTATCACTCGCTGGCCGGGCTACCCTTCAGTTTTCTGGGTTATCCTTCCTTCTCTCATATACTTCCCCACGTCCTACGTGGAGGGTAATCATCATCTTGCCTCATTTTAAGCGCACTGCACTTAGCATCGAAGGTTCTTTGTCGGTTAGCGTCGGCAAACGCCGTCATAGCTGCCTCCTCGTTAACTGCATCACCACGTCGCGTCGTGGGATCGCCTATTTCCTGTGGCCCTTCATGTGGCTTGCCTCTGATTGGCTGATCCGGCTGATACACGTCCACTCCGTGTGTCCTCTATGCACAACACGATCCCACTACCCACTGCTAGGGCGTGGTTAAATAGGGGAGGGGCACACCCCTTGGCTATTTTCCCCTTCTCGCGCCCCTCTGCCTCTCTGCCTCTTCTTCTTCCTTGCGACAGCGCCGCCGCCGCACCGTGCTTCTTTGCATTAGCCTCGCTGCCACTCCCGCGCTGCTTCAACGCCATGGGTCTGCGCCAATCCAATCCTCTACTCCCCACCTCTGATCGGGCCGGTGAGGACAGTGACCTAGAGATGACCGAGGAGGAGCTCGCCATTGTTGAAGAAGAGATGGAGGAGGGGGGTAAAACCATGGAGTGCGGTGCCTGGGCTGGTTCTTGGGTGTGCAAAGATGACCTGGATTGGCTCTACCGCACCCGCCGCATCCCCGAGGGCGTGATTTCTCGCCTTGCCACCGAGGAGCTCGCTCCCTCACCCAATCCGGGTGAGTTCGTCGTCTTCCTGTCTCACTTCCAGCGCGGCTTTGGCCTGCCTGTGAGTGATTTCTTCCACGATTTCATCAACATCTATGAACTCCAACCTCACCATCTTCTAGCGAATGCCATTACATCCCTTTTTTCATTCGCCTCCGCCGTAGAAGGATACGTCGGCCTGTGGCCCACCAAAGAGCTCTGGATCCGGTTCTTCGGTCTGCGAAGGAACGTGGTTCCAGATAAGGAACGCGCCCTAGAGGACAAGCACCTGACCCAATGTGGCGTGGCCTCCATCTCACCCCAGAAACAATCTGTCTTCCCAGGGGGTCACGAGGCTTGATTCCTGCAAGGGCTAGCCCCGGACCTTCTTTTACGTGAGGAATGGTTCGGATGAGGATCTGATCCGGCTGCGCCCCTTTGCGATGGGTCCTCCTAATCCGGCTCTGTGGGACCGGGTTCCCAAGAAACCCACTGCCCTGGCAAATCAGGTTAATAAGCGGTTCCAGGAGCTGAAGGATCTAGGGCTACGCAACGAGGACGTGATGATCACATTCGTCCGCAGCCGGATTTCCCCCCTACAGAAGCACACACACAAGCTCTGCCACATGAGCTTGCGACTTGACCCCAACCGGACCTCCTCCTTCGAGTTGAACAACACTGAGATCTTCCGCCAGATCAAGGCCATCTTCACGACCGATAAGGACTTCTCCGCTGATTGGGAGTGGGGGTTGGAGCATTACTGTCGGGACAAGCCTCCTCCTGCGGTAAATCTCATTACCCACCCCTTTTCCGAGTTATATCCTATGTTGGAGCATGTTATTTATTTGATCCTTTTGCATTTTCCTTTTAGTTGTTTCTTCAGCAGACCCTTGAAGATGGCACCGAGCCTTCCCTCAAATGGGGGAAGGATCGGCTTGTCTCAGACGAGGAGGAACCGGATTAGGAAATGTTCCTGCCTACCCCGGACGCAACCAAGCGACCCTCTAGTAACCTCTCTTCCTTATGGAATTGGCCTGACGATGAAGATGATTCCGACATTGAGGTGTTGAAGGTATATAACCCGACGCCTATTTCTTACGCATTTCCGGCTTCAGCTAACCCAGCTAGGCAGATCCATGAAGATCCCCCTCTCGCTTCGAGTGAGCCGGCCCCAGCCGCATCTAAGAAACGGGTTGCCACTTCTGCTGCTTCTTCCGGGCCTCCCAAGACAACCAAAAGGCAGGAGAAATCCGCTGACAAGGTCGCCAGCAAACCTCCGACTAAAGCCAAAGTTTGGAGAGCTCGGAATCCCAAGGAGCCTTTGACTTCTGACGAGTAAGTCACTTTTCTCTTTGTCCAATTCTCTGCCTCATGCTTCTCTATCCATATACCTTTATTTTTGTTATAATTTGTTATTCTTTGTTTAATTTGATAGGGCTGTCGTGGAGGTTCCCCAGAGCGGCTCCAGCATCGCTTTGCCCCTCCGGCGTACCCCATCTCCCCCTCGCGATGATGACATGCGCCCGCTGAGCCCAATTCAGGAAGGCTTGGTGGCTGCACCGGACCTTAGTCCACCTCGTCCAGAGGGGGGCAACCTCGGAGCAGGGGGAAGTGGCACGGCCGAGGTAGCAGATGCCCCTAGCTCTTCATCATCTCAGCCGCACCCCGTCACCTCCGAGGTACTAGCAAAGAACAACAGACCAGCACCCAAGACAAGCATCAAAGACCAAGTACCACCAGAAGACCAAGAAGATCAGCAAGACCAAAGAAGAACACAAGAACCGGTACCAACACCAACTCCTTCTGCCTCATCTGAGTCTTCCAAGACTCTGCGAGAAAACCCAGCTAGCACCAAGGCCGCACCTAAGTCCAAATCTGCAGCTCAAGCCTTAGCCTCCCAGCAGCAGCCCAAGGCTAAGAAAGATTCTGGCGCCACCAAGGCAACATCCATCGAGGCTGGACAGCGCACGCTTGCGTCTATGCTGCCGAAGAGAGATGCTTCCTCCAGGTCAGCTGGCAGCAAACAACTCGCATTGCATACCAGCCCTGCTACCGCCCTAGTTGCGAGGAGAGAAGCCCACGCCAAAGGCTTGGTGGCGCCTCACATGCTTAGCGGAGAGAGCTATCCTCCAGCTTTGATTGAATACGTTGACAATTGGAACAAAGCGGAGTTCGTTGATCCAAACGACGATCTCCTGGAGAAGTTTGGGCCCGCCGAATTCAGCACACAAATGAACATAGCAGCCAAGGCTATCAACATTACTAGCGGATGATGGAGGTACGCTACTTTGTCTTTTACTTAATACGCACAATTTCTTAGAGACATATCCATTAGTCCCCGAGCCTCCGGGGGAGTAACTTGTTACTCGGCCGGATGCTCCTTAGAGAACTAGCGTAGCTCCTTAGTAGCTTTGAGTATGCACACACCTAGAGAGGGGTTAAGTTCCACTTGGCCTGGATCTTGCACGCTTCGAATATGCACACACCTAGAGCCGGGTTAAGTTCCACTTGGCCCGGATTCTGTACACTTCGAATATGCACACACCTAGAGCCGGGTTAAGTTCCACTTGGCCCGGATTCTGCATGCTTCGAATATGCACACACCTAGAGCCGGATTAAGTTCCACTTGGCCCGGATTTTGTACACTTCGAACATGCACACACCTAGAGCCGGGTTAAGTTCCACTTGGCCCGGATTTTGTACACTTCGAATATGCACACAGCTAGAGCCGGGTTAAGTTCCACTTGGCCCGTATTTTGTACACTTCGAATATGCATACAACTGAGCCAACCTTGCTCTTTTAAGATCACTACCAATCGCCGGACTGCTGAGTTTCAGCGCCTCTTGGACTCACACAAGGGGCTGCGCTCGAAACATGCTGCGCTTCTTGTTGAGTGCAAGAAAAAGGGTAAGTTTTTTCTTCGACTTCTCCCCCATCTTTCTTTGTCTTTTCCCGCCGAACTAATTTGTCATTCGGATTGCACAGCCGGAGTGGAGGCCGAAAACAAAATTATGAGAAAAAACTTAGCCGAGATAAAAGGTAATTCGCTTTGATTACTCAATTTCCATGCCCTCTCTCCTTTCTCCTGAGCTCGGCAGATATTCATACCTCGGCTCTGCCAGGTCAACAAACCGTTGCAGCATCCCTTGAATATAGTGTGCCCGTGCCTGATATGATGCTGCATTTTCTCGAACAAGCAGGGCAACATCAGGCTGAGCTCAAGAAGAAGGATGACGAACTTGCCAAACTCCGAGCCAAGGATGATGAAGTTGCCAAGCTCAAGGCTGAGATGAAAAAACATAAAGAGCTTCACAAGATTGAGATGGACAAGGCTGGCCAAGACTTCACCGAAGAGTGAGAACGTCTTAGCCTTCAACTTTCAAAGGATCAAGAATTGCTGAAGAAGGCCGACGTCAAGCTTAACTCGGCAAATATCGAACTTGAGAAGCTCCGGAAGAGGCGTGATGATTGCACCAACAAGCTGACTCGGATCCACAGTCATATCTCCCATAGGCTCCTTTCCTTCAGCCGATATGTATTTCTTCGGGTTAAACCCTTTTACTTATTTCACTTGTTTCGTTTTCAGGCAAATTCCCCTAGAGCGATGCCATTGCGGCTACTACCGTCGCCAAGTTCCGCCAGCAGAGGGGTACCCCAACTGGTCCTGGGTCTGAAACTATTCCCTATGACATGGAGGACTTGCTGGTCAGCCTATCCTCTCGCATTGAAATTGTGAAGAACAATGGCTCGGGTCTCCTTGATTCAGCCATCCGGATCTTCCGTGCCCTTTGGCCTGATGAGGATGTTCCGGAGGGATCTACTGTTTTGATCAATAGGCTGATGGATTGCGAGACCCAGCTCGACCTCTAGAGGGAATCTGCCGCTCGTGCTGGAGCTGATACTGTCCTCCACTTTGTGCTTACGTGGTATGAGAAATTAGATCTAAAGATCCTTGAGCGCTTGCGCATCGGGTCCAAATGGTCAAATGATCCGGATTGGGTTGCTCGGCGCAAGGCTTGTGCCCACAACCTCATCCAGTTTGCCCTTGTCCATTAGTGGAACGAAGGACCAAGCTTCCTCGGCGCCAATGATGATGAATATGTTAAAGATGGTTCGGGTGATGAGGAAGAGGACGAAGCCTCGGATCTCGAAGATAACGAAGATGATGACAAGACTGAAGCCGGAGTTCCACCTGCTGGCGCCGAGTTACCTCCTCCTGCTGCTCCTTGAGCACGAAAAACACTTTGAAATTTATCAGATCCCCGGTATGCCGGGTGCAGATGTATCACTCATACTGATTATATTTTGCTACTTAGCTATTCATGCCGGATTAACTTGGGCGTAGTCCCCGAGTTTCATTTTCTTGTTTCTCCAATTTCATGGCTCAGCTCGCGTCTACCATGATTCGGTTTTGTGACTTACGAGTCCGAGTTTCAAAAATTGACTTAACAATACTTGGAAACTTGAGGATTAGCTCAAAATAATCCAGCGCAGCAAAAATAAGATAAACATAAGGTTAGTCCGAATAACAAATGTCGGCTCGATTACGTTCTTTTCCTTAGTCGTTTTTCATGTGCTACGCAATTCCAAACTTGTTCTCTTGCTTGCCATGAAGCCAAATCTTGCTGGACAGCAGCAAGTCAAAGAGTTGAGTTTTTGATGCTTGCACACTACTAATCCGGTTTAGGCCGAAGGAACTTAAGCCAACTGACATAAAAAATAAAATAGTTAACGAATAGAATGACAATTATTACTAAGGCAGTTCCCGAGTTACTGCTCGAGGTACCAAGATTTCATTGATAAACTCATTGCCGACATACATACCGACAAATGAGAGACTCAGATACACACACTTCTTTGTTAAGTGTAGAACAGACGAAGTAGAGCTACATTCCATGGACGCTTAGATTCCTCGCCGGACCTGTCTGCCTTGTTCTTCTCATGTGGTTGTGCATCAATGAGATAATAGGAGTCATTGTGCAATGCTTTGCTCACGATGAATGGCCCTTCCCATGGGGGGATAACTTATGCATGCCAACAGTACGTTGTACCAGCCGAAGTACCAAATCACCTTCCCGAAAGACTCGAGGGTTTACTTTCCGGCTATGATAGCGTCAGGGATTTTGCTAATATATGGCGGATCTGGACAATGCCAATTCTCTCGCTTCTTCCAGCAGATCAACATCATTTTGCCGGGCTTCTCGCACTTCGGCTTCTGTGTATTTGGTGACTCTAGGTGAATCATTCTCTATGTCAGCTGGTAATATAGCTTCCGCCCCATATACCAGAAAAAATGGCGTATAGCCCGTTGATCGATTCAGAGTTGTTCTTAAACTCCACAGTACTGCTGGTAGTTCTTCTATCCAACACCCCGCTAATCTTTGCAGCGGCTCAATGAGCCGTGGTTTTATCCCTGATAAAACTAATCCGTTGGATCTTTCCACTTGTCTGTTCGATGCGGGGTGGGCTACTGAAGCAACGTCCAGCCGGATCTTCTTATCTCGGCAGAATCGCGCAAATGCTCCTTCAGCAAAATTTTAGTGCCGTTATATGTTATGATACTATGAGGATAGCCATATCTCAGGATGATATCTTTAAGGAATGCACGGCTGTAGCTCCATCACATTTTCTTATTGGCTTAACTTCAATCCATTTTGTAAACTTGTCAACCATAACCAAGATATGGGTCATATTTCCTCTCGCTGGCTTAAATGGACTAACCATATCCAAACACCATACAGCAAATGGCCAGGTAATTGTTATGGTCTTGAGCTTCGACATTGGCATGTGTGTCTTGGTAGCATACCTTTGACAACCATTGCATTTTCTTACTAGATCTTCTGCTTGTTCCAAGGCACTTGGCTAGTAGAATCCATGCCGGAAAGCTTTTGCCACTAAGGCCCTGGATGAGGCGTGATGCCCACATTCCCCTTGATGTATATCTCGAAGGATGTCAAGCCCTTCTTCCGGGTCAACACACCGTTGCAGGACATTCGTGACACTCCTCTTGTATAGCTCGGCATTGATAATCGTGTATGCCTTTGCTCTCCTCTAAATTTGCCTCGAAGGCACCTCTTCATTGGGAAAAGTTCCATCCTTCAAGAACTGGAATATGGGCAGTGCCCAAGATGGTATAGCTCGCACTGGAAACACATCCTCATCAATTTCCATTTGATCCATCGACATAACCTCTGCCGGGTCAAGCTGTGCAGTCCCCGGGTTTCCTGAACCACTTCCCACATCAATGTCCATGGGCACAGCTTCCGACTCCGGATTTGCCGGGATATAGATCGACTCGGATTCTGGGGATGGCCTGATAGACGGTTTTCTGAGATGATCTAGTGCTACACCCAGTGGAATCGCTTGTCGGGTTGATCCGAGTTTCGACAGTACATCGGCAGACTCATTTTCCAGCCGGGGTACATGGTGAAACTCGCATCCCTCGAAGTATCCTGATATCTTCTGCACATGAAATCTGTACAATACCATGTTTGCATCCAAAGCATCCCATTGCCCTGAAACTTGTTGAACTACCAGATCCAAGTCACCAAAGCACTGGATCCGACGTATTCCAATTTCTTTTGCCACTTTGAGCCCATGTACAAGTGCTTCATACTCTGCAACGTTGTTTGATGCTGTGAAGTGGATCTACATCACGTACTTCAGCTGGTCTTTCTTAGGAGAGGTAAGCACAACTCCGGCGCCTAAGACGGTTTTCGTCTTTGATCCGTCAAAATGCATTCTCTAGTAATTCGGATCTAGCAATGGTGGCTCATATTGCATCTCGGCCCAATCCACGAAAAAGTCGGCCACTGCCTGAGACTTGATCGCATCTCACCTGTCGTATTGTGGAGCATAAGGGGCTAGCTCGATTTCCCATTTCGCGATCCGGCCGCTTGCATCCTTGTTGCTCATTATTTCAGATATAGGGGCTTCACATATCACTTTTATGGGGTGCTCTTCAAAATAATGTTTTAGCTTCTTAGCTGCCATATACACACCATATGCCATCTTATGATAGTGAGGATAGTTTTGCTTGGATGCTGATAATACCTCGCTCAGGTAATAGACTGGCCTTTGCACTGACTTACCCACCTCGTCGCGTTCTACCACAATCACTGCGCTTACAACCCTGTTGGTTGCGGCTATATAGAGCAACATTGGCTCTTTTGATAGTGGAGAAGCTAACACTGGTGCAGTGGCTAACATTTTCTTTAACTGGATGAAGGCTTCATTAGCCTGTGGCGTCCATACAAACTTGTCTGACTTTTTCATTAGTTGATAGAGAGGCAATGCCTTTTCTCCCAACCGACATACAAACCGACTTAAGGATACTAGACAACCAGTGAACTTCTGGACATCGTTAAGGCACCTCGGCAATTCCATTCACTCTATGGCTCGGATTTTAGTTGGGTTAGCTTTGATACCTCAGCCGGAGACAAGGAATCCGAGTAATTTTCCAGCCGGGACACCGAAAGTACACTTTTCCGGGTTAAGCTTCATTCAGAACCTCCTTAGGTTCGAGAATGTTTGCCTGATATCATCAAGGAGCGTTTTTCTTTCCTTGGTCTTTATAACCACATCATCCACATACACTTGCACATTTCGGCCAATTTGGTCGTGTAAACATTTTTGCATACATCTTTGGTACGTTGCCCCTGCATTACGTAAACCGAAAGGCATGGTGCGATAGCAATAAGCCCCGTACGGGGTAATAAACACAGTCTTTATTTGATCATTCGGGTTCAGAGGTATCTGGTGGAAACTAGAATATGCGTCTATAAATGACAACAACTCACACCCAGCAGTAGAATCTATGACCTGGTCTATTCTTCGCAGTGGGAATGGATCTTTTGGGCATGCCTTATTCAGGTTCATGTAATCGATGCACATATGCCAAACCACTGCCACATTCGGATCATGTTTCTTCTTCTCCACAAGCACCGGATTAGATAACCAATCCGGATAAAGCACTTCCATGATGAACCTGGCCGCGAGGAGCCGAGCTATCTCATCTCCAATGACCTTTCTCCTGTCTTCGGCGAAGCGGTAGAGAGGTTGCTTCACCGGCTTTGCTCCGGGTCTCACGTTCAAAGAGTGCTCGGCTAACTACCTCAGAACACCTTGCAAGTCCTGTGTTGACCAAGCAAAGATATCCCGATTCTCACGGAGGAAGTTGACGAGCTCGCTTTCCTATTTGTCAGTTAACCCGACACCAATTGTTACAGTGCGCTCTGGGAACAGATCATCAACATGTACTTTCTTTGTATCCTTTGTTGCTTGAAATGAGACACTTCCATGCGGGTTGCTCAGTGCCGACATATACTGCTGCGCGTACTGAGCCAATGCCGCTACTTCCTTTATCTTTCGCTTTTCTCATGCAATCACGAGTGACTCGGCCAGGTTAGACCCGGCCGACGCACACTCAATGGAACGTCGGAAATCCCCAGCTATGGTAATTACTCCATTTGGCCCGGCAACTTCATCTTCAGGTAGCTGATATGAGTACTTGCCATGAATTTGTTCAGGGCTGGCCTACCGAGTAATGCGTGATATGCGCTTTCTAAGTTCATAACCTCAAACTCTAAATTCTCGGTTCGGCAGTTATCTCTTATGCTGAATAACACATCAACCCGGACTTTGCCAATGGGTTCACATGAAACACCTAGCACAATGCCATGGAAAGTTGTCCTAGTGGCTTGGAGCATGTTCTCCGAGATACCCAACTTGCGCATTGTGTCCATGTACATAATATTGATGTTGTTGTCATTGTCAATCAACACCTTAGAGAACCTCACATTGATATTTGGCCCGATGAACGTTGGGTCCAGCACTAATGCATACGAACCAGGGCTCGGCATAAGCTTGGGATGGTCCTTGATACTCCAGGTAATTTCCTGATCCGACCAAGGCATATACCTCGTCACTGCCGGCATTACCGCATTCACTTCCATATGTCGGCGTTGCAAACTTTTTCTATCCGTTTCCTCCGTGGTAAACACACAGTAACTCTGGTGATGCTCTCTGTATTCATTTCTCCCTTCATTGTTGGGATACCTGATGCTGGTTTTCCACCTGATGCACTGCATCCCTTCTTTCATGATTCTCATACCTTGGAGGAGGTGGTGGTAACATTAACTGTTGCGTATTTGCTCCGAAGAGCAACTGCTGCCGAGGTAACTCCTGTCGAGGTTGATCGTTCCGAGGTGCCTGAGCATTCCCCGAGCCACTTTGCTCTATCTTCCTCATCCACTCACATTGCCGGGTTGTATGACCCTCCGGGTTACTCAGATTTGGTGTGTGAAATTTGCACGGCTGATCCAACATTGCCTCATACGTATACCTCGGCCGGTCTTTCTTTTCTTGCCACTGTCTCTTTTGCTCGGGCGTCCAAGTTTTCTTGCCATCGTTTCTTGGAGTCCACTGTGGCCCTCCAGTTTTCTGACGCTGATTACTCCCTACTCCAGGTTGATCTTGGTTCACAGCAGTAACTTGTTGCAAACTATACCTGTAATCCGGTATATCATCTCTTCTCTTACCCTGGTAATCATTTCGTCGGGATGATCCGGCTCCATCTCGCTTGTAGTACTCCTCATTTGACTCGTTTGACACAAGCCAGGGTTGAGTCGGATCACCCAAAGCATACGAATCAACAATCCGGATTGTCTCTGCTAGTGTAGTTGGCATATCCCTTTGTAACCTTTGCCACAACATGCTTGAATATCTACACCCTTGTGCAAACCAAGCTATGGCCTGAGATTCAATCACGCCTTCACACGAGTTTCTCATGTTGCACCAGTGAGTTAGGAACTCCTGGTCTATTTCATTTGGTCTCTGTTTGCACATTGCTAAGGTCTGTGGCCTATTCGGCCTCTGATACATGCTCAAGAAGTTACTGACGAACATTTCCTCAAAGTCGATCTAGCAGTTGATACTACCGGGTGGTAAATTGTTTAACCATACCCTTCTGGCCCCTCTAGCATCTGAGGTACGTATCTCACTACCCACCTCAAATTGCCTGTCGCGATTTTTACTGCCGTTGCGTAGTTGATTAACCAATCCTCCGGCTTGGTGCTGCCGTCATATATTTTCGTGCCTCTGGGTAACTGGAAGTTAGGTACCGGAGGCTCTTTCATGATCCAGGGCCCAAAGCACGCTGGACCCGGAGGACCTTGCCCCTCAATCTGCTCTGACCTATAGAGCCGATCCAGCTTTAACCTGGCGTTGTCAGGCATCAAGTTCCTGCTTCCCAACCTTGACCCTATCACATGATAATCCGGCCTAGGGTATCCTGCGTTCACCATTTCTAAATTACCATCATTGTATCTGTCTTGCTCTTGTTGAGCGCAATTTTGCTGCATACCTTGGCTGGCATTCTGCTCTTGCCGAGGTACACTCTGCTGCTGCTATTGCCGAGGTAGGTTTTGCCCTGCACCTGCCGAGTTACGCTGTCCAGCATTGCCGTTTTCAGCGTTTCTCTGACCGGCATTGCCTTGGTCATGGTTACCTCGACCAACTTCACCTCGGCTGACACTTTGCCGATCCTCATTTTCCCGCATTGCTTTTCCTTTCCCTGCCCTTGCCGGGTCATACGGGACTATCTGTTTGTTTCTCCTCGACGAGGTTACCGCTTCCTCTCTTCTAGGGCCATCATGAGGTGATGATGCAGCCCCAGCGGATTTCTCTGGGTTTCCCACTGCCAAATAAACGACCTTGGAAGCCCCAGCTCTTGCCGGGTTAGCCCTGAAAAACTCCTCATTCTGCCTGTTAGCGATCCGAACTAACTCGTAGACCCTCTCCTGCTGTCTTTGTCGGGCTTCACCCGTCAAACCTTCTAACTCGGATGCAGCCGCATCCGCTGCTCTGAGGTTCTTTGTCGGGGTGTTGTACTTCGGCAACCCCATGGACAAAGGGTTCTCTGATTCCTCAACTCTAGTGTCACCCTCTTTGTTCATCTCACTGATGAGGTTTATGCCTTTTACTTTTATAGCATCTACCTTATTTGCCCCTGCGTACTCGCGCAGCGTCATGTTCAATGACTGCTGAGCCGCGGCTATCTTTTTTGCACCCTCTAGTATTTTCTGCCTAGTTTCCTCTAACTTGGCCTGTGCCTGAGCCGAATCTACCACAGGTGCTATGGGGCTTTCTAAGCTATCTATCGCCTGCTGCAGCAGGTTTTCTGGCCTCTCTAGCGGAGGACCTCTACTTTTCATGGGCGCCTTGGGTGTTACCTCCGGATCTGGTGCCAGATCTTTGCTTGCACCAGCGTCAGGTGCGGTCATCATCACCTCAGCGCGGTCAGGGGAGCGAGTGATACACGCACCGTGAGACGCGCTAAGGGGTGGCTCGCCTCCCTCGATGACGTGCCGCGGGTGAACGCAAGACACATCGACACCGACGTAGATCCTGTGGGCGCCAAGCTTGACGAAGAGGCCATCGCGCGGTGGAGGTCGCTTGCCGAAGCAACCAGCATTGTCGCTGACGTAGTCCAGCGCTCCAAAGTGCTGAACAAGCCCAGAGACGATGCGCTCGCCATTGCCGATGATGCTTCCCATCCAGATCTTCACTCCTGCTAGCGCCGCTAGCCCCACGGTGGGCACCAACTGTCGTGGTGGTGTCATGGCAGATGTCATGGATAGGCTAAAGGTGGGGCCAATATGCACTAGAGGAATCTAGGGAGGGATAGTGTGGTGATTCCACACACAAATGCTTTGTATTCTCCAAGTGTTCAAGGTTTACAGATGCTCCTTGAGCTGTGTTGAGGAGAGGAGGAAGAAGAAGCTCTCTTACTCTCACCAACACCTATCTCTCAATGAACAAACTACTCATGCGCCCGCCAGCCAGCCCCCAACTACAGAGGCCCTAGTGCCCCTTATAAAGGGGAGGATATGTCTCTAGTTAGGGCATACGTGGAGGCATATTCCTGGGAATATGCCTCTCCCAAAATAGCAAACTGACCGGGTCACCTTTTGCCATCGTAAGCCCTGTAGAGGCTATGTAAGCCTCTGCGGCGCCAGCGGCAGCCGACATAGGGTGTGTCACCTTTGTCAGCCACGCCTCGCTGGTCCCTCCCTCTGTTCACTTCGCTCACGCTCCTGCGCACAGAGGTCACCCTTTGACCAGCGAGATACCTTGTTTCTCTTGCAAGCCTGACATAACCCGGATCATGCCTGGTTAATCCGGCCCCGTGGGTACCTGCATACAAATTACAAAAAGCCTGCCGACATACGACATACGTCGGCCAGGACACAGTTAGGTGGACATCCTCCGGTCCGGGTTACTCCGTAAGTCGGCCTGCCTTGAGGTGACTCGGCTAGCATACACTTTGACCTTGCTGTACCTCGGCTAACTCGGCCTCTATACCCCGGCGTGACCCTACCCGGGGTATCCCCCCAACACTCATTCAGACAAACTATGTTTTGGGGAGGGATGTTTTGGGAAGAGGCTTGAGTAGAAAGACATGAACCTTCATAGATAGTAGGTGATTTGATAAGTGGTGATTTAGGTTAAAACTTTATTTATATACATTTTTTATGGTGGTAGGTCACATAATAAGAGTCCTTGGGTAGATGCCACTATATTTTTGATCTTTTTGAATTTATTGTGCATAAAATGACTCAATTAGCTAGCTAAAACCCATTCTTGACTCTTTGTTGACCAACCACCAGGGGGTAAAACTGAGTATATTGCACTATTGGGTTCGCAGCATAGAAAACAAAAAAATTCCTACAATGAGAACTATACGCCAAGATCTATCTACTAGATACAAGCAACGGGTGGATATACATCCATAGAGAACTTACCCTCGAAGACAACATAGTTTTGTTAACGAGTTGGAACTCGTGGATGATGTAGTTGTACGCTTGCCGATCTCAAGATCGTGTGGAAGTCCTAGCGCCGTGATGGCCCAAAATATATCAAGCTCGTTGGGGAACCCCAAGAGGAAGGTATGATGAGCACAACAGCAAGTTTTCCCTCAGTTATGAAACCAAGGTTATCAATCCAGTAGGAGCAAGGAAACACCCCAAAGGTGTAGCTAGCTGAACTTTGGCAGGGCGCACTACCGGTGCTAGTAGCAACGTGGAGACCTGCAGAACACAACCACATAACTCTGCCGCCAACTTACGATGAGGTTGTCAATCTCACCAGTTTTGCTAAAAACAAAGGATTAAACATATCGAGTGGAAGAAAGTAATAGTTTGCAGAAAGTAAACACAAAGCAGTAAATAGTTGATTGTAGATTGATGGTAAAAGAAAGGACCGGGGTCCATAGTTCACTAGTGGTGGCTCTCATTAAGATAGATGACATGTTTGGTGAACAAATTATAGCGGGGCAATTGACAAACATCGAGAAAGCAATCATGCATATACTACTCATCTTGACTCCTTTGAGATTCGATTGGGCATTACAACATTATACATAGACCGCCATCCAACTGCATCTATGACTAATAATCCACCTTCAGGTTATCATCCGAACCCCCTCCAGTATTAAGTTGCAAGCAACGGATAATTGCATTACGAATTGCGTGTAAAGTAAACAATACGATTGTTCTATGAACAAAGGATTGTTGTTTTCTCCCTAGTAGCAACAACACATCTAGTACCTTAGAGATTTCTGTCACTTCCCCAGATTACTAGAGGCATGAACCCACTATCGAGCATAAATACTAACTCTTGGAGTTGCTAGCATCTACTTGGCCAAGATAGATACTAACAACGGAAAGCATGCAAGATCACAAATAACAAAGACATGATAGAATCAATAATCAATCTGAAATAGCATCTCAATATCCATCGGATCCCCGCAAACACAACATGTATGGATTACAAATAGATGATCTTGATCATGAACGGAGCTCACAAGATCTAAACATGATAGCACAAAGGAGGAGAACCAGCCATCTAGCTACTACATGGACCCGTAGTCCAGAGATGAACTACTCACGCATCACACCGGAGGCTTGCATGATGATGAAGAAGGCCTCCAGGGTGAATTCCCCTCTCCAGCAGGGTGCCGGGAAGAGCTTCAGATCCCTCCCGATCTAGGGATGGAGATGACGGTGGCTACAGACTCTTTTGTGGAATTTTGATCGAGTACTTAGGGTTTCTGTATCGAAGGCAATATATAGGCGAAAGGAGAGGCCGAGGGGATGCCTGGGGTGGCCAGACCACCCCTGGCGCAGGCCAGGTGGTGTGGCCAGGCCCCAGCCCCTCTCCGTCTCGTATTCTGGCTCCTGGTGTCCCTCGGTGAAAAACTGACTTTGTCTTTTGTCCCGTCCAATTCCAAGAATATTCATTTTCTGACTTTCCTGGAACCAAAAACAGCAAAAAACAGGCAGCTGACACCGTGGCTCTTGTTAATAGGTTAGTCCAAGAAATCATATGAAAAGTACTCCCAAGTGTGGACAAAACATTAGAAAGTAGATAAAACCAAGCATGGAACATCAAAAATTATGGATACATTAGCAATGTATCACGCCGCAAATCAGCAGCACATCCATCCCCGCACACACGTTCAGGCCACCGAATAACCTCCGCCTCCTCGCTCTAGTAATGCAGCGGAAGCAGCAACTCCTTCCAGACGAAATGCCCCCGGGAACATGTATCTCGCTAATCCGAGACCATGTGGAATAATTCTAGAGGGGGAGAGAGATCCTTCACGAGGATGTGTGAGGAAGATGGATGAGAGGGGTGGCCTTTTATAGCAGTAGGGGGTACCCCCTCCATGGCTGGCGCCCCATGGAGGTGACCCCTCACCTCCCCCATTCATGTGGTGGTAACTCCCTCCACATTAAAATGCCCCTTCACATTCTCTTTTAAAGTCTCCACTTTAAATGCATTAAATTTCTCCAAATTTAATGCTCTCACATTTAATAAAACTCTTTTATTAAATTTATTCAGAATTTTGTTAATTACTTTAATTAACAAACATTCACATAAAACCCCTTGCAACATTTCAATATAACATGCAGAACCAATTTCTGCAATTTCACCCGAAACAGTTTTGGTGTCTATTGAAATAATTCTAGCGCTTTGCAATTCATTCGTCTGAAACACATTTGCTCCAAATGGTGTTGGTGTCCCTTAAGTGTGTCATCCTACGGTTCGTGAATAATGCAGACATGATCGAGACCCCTCTCAGATCAATAATCAGAAGCAGGACCTGGAGATCCATACTGACTCCTACACGTTCTACGATGACTTCTGTGATCGTGAGAACCTTTAACATTAGTAACTAAATCCCTTTGTCTCGCAATATATTACATGTCCGAGATTCGATCATCGGTATCTCCATACCTAGTTTGATCTTGTTACCGACATGTACTCTTTTCTCGTTCCCGTACTATAACATTCTAGTGATCACATAACTTGCTTGCAAGCTATCTTAATGTGATATCACCGAGAGGGCCCAGAGTATATCTATCCGTCATCGGGATTGACAAATTCCACTCTTGATTCATGAGCCTCAACATGACATCTTCGGAGTATCTGAGCCCACCTTTATAGTCACCCTTTTACGGTGTGACATTTGATGTTATCAAGTTACTCTTCAGATGTCAGCAATTAACATGATCTCATGGTCTAAGGATAAAGATTACTTCGTATGATGTTATAGCAATATAAACATAATTAATTTGATCGTAATTCTATACTTAGGATGAATGTTCATCACATCATTTCACAAATGTTGTGACATCGTTATTAACAACCTCAAATGTCCATGATCCGGAAACTTTGATCATCTTGTTAATCAACAAGCTAGTCTATAAGAGAGGCATAACTAGGAACCTTCTATTTGTTTATTAAACACACATGTATTGACGTTTCCTATCAATACAATTATATCATGCACAATAAACATCTATCATATACAAGGAATACATAATAACAACTTTATTATTGCCTCTCAGGGCATATTTCCTTCAGTCTCCCACTTGCACTAGAGACAATAATCTAGTTCACATATTGATAAATCTAACACCCATGGAGTTCTGGTGTTGATCATGTTTTGCCCTAGGGAGAACTTTAGTCAACGGATCTTCTACATTTAGGTCCGTGTGTACTTTACAAATCTTTATATCTCCATCCTTGACATGCTCGCGGATGGAGTGAAACCGGCGCTTAATATGCTTGTAATTCTTGTGAGACCTTGGTTCCTTGGCGTTGTCTATGGCTCCATTGTTGTCACAACAGATCACCATTGGGTCCAAGGCACTAGGAACCACACCTAGTTCCGTTATGAACTCCTTCATCCAAACCGCTTCCTGCGCCGCTTCTGAAGCAGCAACATATTCTGCCTCCGTCGTTGATCTAGCCACCACAGGTTGTTTGGAACTCCTCCAACTAACTGCTGCTCCGTTCAAGAGAAATACATATCTGGATTGAGACTTAGAGTCATCCGGATCGGTGTCAAAGCTAGCATCAACATAACACTTAGCGACTAGCTCTTCTTCACCTCTATATACAAGAAACATATCCTTAGTTCTTCTTAAGTACTTAAGGATATTCTTGACCGCTATCCAGTGTTCCGAACCTAGATCAGATTGGTACCTACTAGTCAAACTAATAGCATGTGCCACATCCGGTCTTGTACATAGCATGGCGTACATTATAGAGCCTATGGTTGAGGCATAGGGATCTTATCCATTATCTCTCTTTCTTCTGCTGTAGCCAGACTTTGAGTCTTACTCAATGTCTTGCCTTGCAACACAGTAACAACCCCTTCTTACTTTCTTATCAAGGTATGTACTTTGCGATAGCCCTATTAGGCGTCTCGATCTATCTCTATAGATCTTTATGCCTAATATATATGATGCTTCACCAAGGTCTTTCATAGAAAATTTGTTGTTCAGATAACTTTTAACACTGTTTAATAGATCTATATCATTTCCAATCAATAATATGCCATCCACATATAATATCAGAAATGCCACATTGCTCCCACTCACTTTCTTGTAAATACAAGCCTCTCCATAAGTTTGGACAAAGCCAAACTCTTTGATCACCTCATCAAAGCGGAGATTCCAACTCCGGGATGCTTGTTTCAGTCCATAGAAGGATCACTGAAGCTTGCATACCTTATCAGCATCTTAGGATCGACAAAACCCTTAGGTTGTATCATATACAACTCTTCTTCAATATTAACATTGAGGAACGCGGTTTTGACATCCATCTGCCATATTTCATAATTGAAATATGCAGCAATTGCTAACATAATCCTAACCGACTTTAGCATCGCCACGGGAGAGAATGTCTCATCGTAGTCAACTCCTTGAATTTGTCGAAACCCCTTTGGGAGAAGTCGAGCTTTATAGATGGTCACATTACCATCAACATCAGTTTTTCTTTTGAATATCCATTTATTCTCAACAGCCTTTCGATTGTGAGGTAAGTCCACCAAGGTCCAAACCTGGTTTTCATACATGGATTCCATCTCGGATTTCATGGCTTCTAGCCATTTGTTGGAATCCGGGCTCATCATTGCTTCTTCATACGTCACAGGGTCATCTATTTCATCAATCATAAAATTAATAACAGGATTGTCGTATACTTCAGGAGCTACACGTGTCCTGCTTGACCTGCGAGGTTCGATAGTGTCCTCTTTCAGAGTTTCATGATCATTATCATTAGCTCTCTCTTCATTAGGTGAAGTCAACTCCGAAACAATTTCTGGTGCTGCGCCACTCGCCATTTCATGAAGAGAAGGTTCAATAACCTCTTCGAGTTCTACCTTCCGACTACTCACACCTTTCACGAGAAACTCCTTCTCAAAAAAGGATCCATTCTTGGCAACAAAAACCTTGCCCTCGGATCTGTGATAGAAGGTATACCCAATCGTTTCTTTAGGGTATCCTATGAAGACGCATTTTTCCGCTTTGGGTTCGAGTTTATCCGGCTGAAGTTTCTTCACATAAACATCGCATCCCCAAACTTTAAGAAATGACACCTTAGGTTTGTTTCCAAACCATAATTCATACGGTGTCGTTTCAACGGATTTAGACAGTGCCCGATTTAAAGTGAATGCAGCGGTTTCCAGTGCACAACCCCAAAATGACAGTGGCAAGTCTGTCAGAGACATCATAGATCAAACCATATCCAATAGAGTACGATTACGACGTTTCGACACACCATTACGTTGTGGTGTTCCGGTAGGCATGAGTTGTGAAACTATTCCACACTCTTTCATGTGTGTGCTAAACTCGTAACTTATATACTCACCTCCACGGTCAGACCGTGGAAATTTGATCTTTCTATTACGATGATTTTTCACCTCTTTCTGAAATTCTTTGAACTTTTCAAAGGTTTTAGATTTGTGTTTCATCAAATAGATATACCCATATCTACTCAAATCATCCATGAAAGTAACAAAATAATGATATCCACCTTGCGCCGACACACTCATTGGACCGCATACATCAGTATGTATGATTTCCAATAAATCTGTCGCCCATTCCATTGAACCGGAAAACGACGTTCTAGTCATCTTGCCCATGAGGCATGGCTCACATGTATCAAATGATTCAAAATCAAGTGATTCCAAAAGTCCATCAGAATGGAGTTTCTTCATGCGTTTAACACTAATATGACCTAGACGATAGTGCCACATATATGTAGATATATCATTATCAAGTTTAATCCTTTTAGCATCAACATTATGAATATGCGTAATACTACTATCGAGATCCAACAGAAATAAAGCATTCATCACAGGTGCATGACCATAAAAGATATCATTCATATAAATCGAACAACCATTGTTTTCATATTTAAAGGAATAACCACTTCGCATCAAACATGATCCGGATACAATGTTCATGCTTAGTGCAGGCACCAAATAACAATTATTTAGATTTATCACTAATCCCGACGGCATATGGAGAGGCAGCGTTCCGACGGCGATCACATCAACTCTTGATCCATTGCCGACCCGCATCGTGACCTCATCCCTTGCTAGCTGTCGCTTGTTCCGCATCCCCTGAATCGAGTTACATATTTTAGCAACCAATCCCGTATCAAATACCCAAGTGCTACTGCGAGTACTAGTCAAGTACACATCAATAACATGTATATCACATATACCTTTGTTTGCCTTGCCGGCCTTCTTGTCCACCAAATACTTGGGGCAGTTGCGCTTCCAATGGCCAGTCCCCTTGCAATAGTAGCACTCGGTATCAGACTTAGGGCCAGCTCGGGATTTCTTCTCAGGTGTGGCAATAGATTTGCCGCCCTTCTTTCCCTTCTGCTTGCCTTTCTTGTCTTTCTTGAAACCGATGGTCTTATTGATCATCAACACTTGATGTTCTTTCCTAATCTCCACTTCTGCAGTCTTAAGAATTGACAGAAGCTCGGGAAGAGACTTCTTCATGCCCTGCATGTTATAGTTCATCATGAAGCTCTTGTAGCTAGGTGGCAGAGATTGGAGAACACGATGTATGCCTAGGTCAATGGGAATCATTATTCCCAAGGACACAAGCTTATCGATGTACCCAGACATTTTGAGTACGTGCTCACTAACGGAGCTGTTCTCCTCCATCATGCAGCTAAAGAACTTTTTAGAAGCATTATAACTCTCTACGGCAGCATGGGTATCGAAAATCATTTTCAATTCTCCCATGGTATCAAAAGCATTGTCATTTTTGAAACGCTTTCGAAGTTCTGGCTCTAGCCCATATATTAATGCCGCAATGAACTAAGTTGTGGTCCTCCTGACGAGTTATATAGACATTCTTTTCCTCGTCAGGGGCATCAGGAGCTGGTGGGGGGCCTAGCGGTGCCTCTAGCACATATTGCTTTTGTGCAGCAGTGAGGATAATCCTCAAATTCAAAGCCCAGTTGGTGAATTTGCTACCATTTGCAGCAAGTTTCTCTTTCTCCATGAACACATTGAAATTAAAAGCAGGTGGTGCCATCTACAACAGAATTTGTAAAGTTTATTTAGACTAAGTTTATGATAGATTGAGTTCAACTAATCCAAATTACTAATGAACTCCCACTCAAAAACTACATCCCTCGTGTCCTTTTGGTGATTACATGAACCAAATCCACTACACCAAGTCCGATCATCACGAGAGTCAGTGTAGCTTCAAAGGCGAGCATCTATATGGGCATCATATCAACTATATGACTCATGCTTAACCTTTCGGTCCGTGTTCCGAGGCCATGTCTGTACATGCTAGGTTCGCCAAGTAAGAACCTTAGTATTCGCGTGTGTAAAACAATCTTACACCCGTTGTATGAAAGCGTAGAGTCGAGTACACCCGATCATCACGTGATGTCTCGAAACAAGATCCATAGAACGGTGCATACTTAAGGAAGAACACATTTTATCTTGATATTTAAATAAGGGATCATCTTACAATGCTACTAAAAACGCCAAACTAGCAATATAAGATGCGAACATCTAATATGTAAAGTGGGATGATATGGTCCATGCATTTGATCTCTATCATATGCATCATGGTATGATCTTTATCATTCCTTTGTGTGTAAGGCCAAGGTCTATGGAACTTACACGTTAAGTGTGTTGTAAGAGTATCTACCATACATCTACTTACAACATTACCATATCAAGACACTAGCCCAGCAATGATCTAAACTAGACGCCTCTAATTTATCCATTGCAAGTTTTATGTGGCTTAGGGCTTTCGGAGATAGAACCGGTCTTACCTAACACGTGGAACCACAACGAGGATAACCAAGTTATTAGCAACTCGTTGTAAATCAGATATTGACTATAGTAGGAGAGACAGACACCCGCCAGCCACTTATGCAAAACTAGTTGCATGTCAGTCGTGGAACCGGTCTCATGTGCGATGACATGTAAGGTTGGTCCGGGCTGCTTCATCCCACTATGCCACCAATATCCAAAATACATGAAAGATGCAATAACATGATCATCATCGCCCACATATAAACATATGTGTATTACCCATGCAAAGCACCTACGCATAGATCAGGCTCCGATACCACTGTTGGGTTCACAGCATAGAAAACAAAAAAATTCCTACGATGAGAACTATATGCCAAGATCTTTCTACTAGATACAAGCAACGGGTGGATATACATCTATAGAGAACTTACCCTCGAAGACAACAGAGTTGTTAACGAGTTGGAACTCGTGGATGATGTAGTCGTACGCTTGTCGATCTCAAGATCGTGTGGAAGTCCTAGCGTCGCAAATCAGCAGCGCATCCATCCTCGCACACACGTTCAGGCCACCGAACAACCTCCGCCTCCTCGCTCCAGCGATGTGATACATTGCAAATGTATCTATAATTTTTGATGTTCCATGCTTGGTTTTATCCACTTTCTTGTGTTTTGTCCACACTTTGGAGTACTTTTCATATGATTTCTTGGACTAACCTATTAACAAGAGCCACAGTGCCAGCTGCCTGTTTTCTGCTGTTTGGTTCCAGGAAAGTCAGAAAATGAATATTCTCGGAATTGGACGGGACAAAAGCCAAAGTGCCTATTTTTCCGGAAGTCATAGATGCAGTTGGATGGTGGTCTATGTATAATGTTGTAATGCCCAATCAAGTTCCAAAGGAGTCAAGATGATTAGTATATGCATGTATTGCTTTCTCGATGTTTGTCAATTGCCCTGCTGTAATTTGTTCACCCAGCATGTTATCTATCTTAAGGAGAGACACCTCTAGTGAACTATGGATCCCGGTCCTTTTCTTTTACATATAATCTATAAACTGTTTACTGCTTTGTGTTTACTTTCCGCAAACTTTTACTTCCTTCCATTCGATACATTTAATCCTTTGTTTTCAGCCAAACCGGTGAGATTGACAACCTCATCGCAAGTTGGGGACAGAGTTCTGTGGTTGTGTTGTGCAGGTCTCCACGTTCTTTGCGGCACCGGTAGTCGCCACCGCCATCGTTCAGCTAGCTACACCTTTGGGGTGTTTCCTTGCTCCTACTGGATTGATAACCTTGGTTTCGTACTGACGGAAAACTTGCTGCTGTGCTCATCATACCTTCCTCTTGGGGTTCCCCAACGAGCTCGATATATTTTGGGACATCAAGCATATTTTCTAGCACCGTTGCCGGGGAGTCAAGGACATCTTCACAAGGGGAGTCCCTCATAACCAATCTCTTTACTTTCTTATTTTTGTTTTGCTTAGTTTCTTTTTGCTTTGTTTGCTTGTTCTTTATCAAAAACACAAAAAAAATAGTTTTACTAGTTTGCTTTCTTATTTGAAAACACAAAAAAATGACTACTCTTGAAAACACTAAGTTATGTGACTTCACTAGCACCAACAACAATGATTTTATTAGCACACCTATTGCTCCACCTGTGCCTGAAGATACTTTCTTTGAGATAAAACCTGCTTTGCTCAATCTTGTTATGAGAGAACAATTTTCTGGTATTGGTAATGTGAGATCCAGGCACATGGCTTAATAGGATTGATAGGATACCCATATCAACAAGTTGCAACTTCTTTTCCAGAAGCTCATTCAAAAAGAACTCTAAGGTTAAGCGTGCTTGGCCTAGATAAATTCTAGGATGGGTGACCGACCGGGAAGTGGGTAACCGGATGCGCATTTGCAGTGAGGACAAAGTCTTGTGAAAAAGACTAGTGTTGGTTTGTGGGGCCAGTCTAGATATCCTATTAAGCTGCCAGGAGTGACACCCCCCGGGCCCAGGAGTGGACGGGGTGTTATAAGTGGTATCAGAGCCAGGCTCTTGCGATTACACGGGTGTGTGCGGGTCAGTGGCGGGACATGTGGAGCATGGCGCGTGTGGCCCGGAGTGGACACGGCATGGCACATGTGCCGGCACTGGACACACAGACGCGTGCCAAGGGGGAACGTTCCTGGGGTGTGCTTGATCGATGAGGGCATCGATCTTCTAAAGGGTGGGTGTATGTGAGATCCAGGCACATGGCTTAATAGGATTGATAGGATACCCATATCAACAAGTTGCAACTTCTTTTCCAGAAGCTCATTCAAAAAGAACTCTAAGGTTAAGCGTGCTTGGCCTAGAGAAATTCTAGGATGGGTGACTGACCGGCAAGTGGGTAGCAAGCATGCAGTGAGGACAAAGTGCGCAGAAAAGACTAGTGTTGGTCTGTGGGGCTAGTCTAGATATCCTATTAAGCTGCCAGGAGTGACACCCCCCGGGCCCAGGAGTGGACGGGGTGTTACAGGTAATGAAGATGTCGCTGCCCATCTAAATAACTTTGTTGAACTTTGTGAGATGCAAAAGCATAGGGATGTAGATGGTGATATTATTAAGCTGAAATTGTTTCATTTCTCTTTGAGAGGAAAAGCTAAAGAATGGTTGAATTCCTTAACTAAGAATAGTATTGATTCTTGGACTAAGTGCAAAGATGCTTTCATTGGAAAATACTATCCTCCTGCTAAGATTATATCTATGAGAAGTGAAATAATGAAGTTTAAACAATCTGATAATGAGCATGTTGCTCAAGCTTGGGAAATAATGAAATCTTTAGTAAAGAATTGTCCCACTCATGGGTATTGCTTGGATGATCATCCAAACTTTTTATGCAGGATTGAACTATTCTTCAAGGAACCTATTGGACTCTGCTGCTGGAGGTACCTTTATGACCATTACTTTGGGTGCTGCAACGAAACTTCTGGACAATAGGATGGTTAATTACTCTGAATGGCATACTGAGAGAGCTCCACAAGGTAGGAAGGTAAATTCTGTTGAGGAAACTTCCTCCTTGAGTGATAAGATTGATATTATTATGTCTATGCTTGTGAATGGGAAAGCCCATATTGATCCAAATAATGTTCCTTTAGCCTCTTTGGTTTCTCAAGAAGAGCAAGTTGATGTGAACTTCATAAGAAATAACAATTTTGGCAACAATGCTTATGGTAATAACAATTATAGGCCCTACCCTCCTAATAATACTTATGGCTATAATGGTAAACCTGGATTACCTAGTGAAGGAAGAATTTTAGAAGTTGAAAGAGCCATTAAAAACTTCATGCAAATGCAATATGAGCAAAATAAACTATTCACTAAAACTATGGAGGAACAATCTACCATTTTGAAGAACATTAGCCATCAACTTGAGAGTCTAAATACGGAAATTCCTAGTTTACAATTGAAACTCTCTATTGCTTAAAGAAATATATCATCTTTGTCTGAAGCTCAATCCTCTTTGATCAATAAAATGGCTGCTAAACCTGAAACTAATGATAATCCCTTTGCAGCTACTAATGCTATACAAGTAAGAATTGATGAAAATGTTAGACTATTAGCTGAATTACATGCTAAGTGGGAAAGAGAAGATGAAATTGCTAGAAACATTAGTGTTTCTACTATCACTACCACTAGTGTTGAGGCTAGTAATAGTTCTACCACTTTAGATGATAATTTTGATTTTGATCTTGATGGTTGCAATATCTCTGAAGTTATTAAGTTCCTACAAAATCTTGCTAAAAGTCCTAATGCTAGTGCTATGAACATGGCTTTTACAAAACACATTACTGATGCTCTCATAAAGATTAAAGAAGAAAAGATGAAACATAAAGCTTCTATTCCTATAAAACAAGAAGATGGTTGGGAACCCATCATTAATATGAAAGTGAATGACTTTGATTTCAAAGCTTTATGTGATCTTGATAGTAGTGTTTCTATTATGCCTAGAAGGATTTATGATATGCTTGATTTGCCTCCACTTGAAGATTGCTATTTGAATGTCCCACTTGATGATAATGCTAAAAAGAAACTCATGGGGAGTCTTAATGATGTTCTTATTATGGTTAACAATGCTTATGTCCCCGTTGATTTCTATATTTTGGATGTTGAATGCGATGCTTCTTGTCCTATTACTTTGGGAAGACCTTTTCTTAGAACTGTTGGTGCCGTTATTGATATGAAAGAAGGCACCATTAAATATCAACTCCCACTCAAGAAAGGTATAGAACACTTCCCTAAGAAGAGAGAGAAGATTTCTTTTTCTTCTCCTATGAAAACAAAATTTGGTTTTAATACTTCTTCATTTGAGAACACTTGATCCTTTTTCTTGCTTCTTATGCCTAACTTAAAGGCATTAGAAAAGTACTTATTGGGAGATAACCCAAAATTTTTGATGAGTCTTGGAAGTTATTACTTCAGTAATAACCGCTCCTTATTCTTTTTATTTGCTCTTTGTGCCAAGAGTAAACTCTAATGAGAGAGAAGTAATGATTGGGAAAGTCGCTGTCCCGAAAGAGATTTCTGTGCTTCACTGTAAAAATTCATGTAAAATCTCTGAATGTCTTTTTGAGGCGTGAATTTTTGTGGTTCTGCCCCAAGTTGTTATCTAACTTTAGTTAGTTCAACACTTTTTGATTTGAGCAACAGAAGGTCTTCAAAAAAATTCGTATTTGTCTACTCACTACTAGGAAACGGCCTATAGATAGACAAGATGTTCAGTGGCGCATATGCGAAAGCATGCACCACAGGAAAACATCAGTGGCGCACCAGAAAGCATGCACCACAGAAGATTGGAAGTTCTGTGGCACATTCTCCAGAACATGCGCCATAGAAGATTGGTGGGACCCGCCAGCCGGGGTGGGTTGATCCAAGTTTTGTGGCGCATTCTGAGATATGCGCCACAGAAGTTGCCTCTTCTGTGGCGCATATTTCCTCATGCGCCACAGAATATGGAGGGGGGCCCTACCACGGAATCTAATCCACCCAAGTTCTGTGGCGCATGTTCTGATATGCCCCACAGATGTGTTTCACTTCTGTGGCGCATATCCCAACATGCGCCACAGAACTTGGAGGTGGGCCCCACACAGGGAATATAATTCACCCACTTCATTGGTGTATATGGACTTATGCGCCATAGAAGTTTCAGCATCTGTGGCGCATTTCCTCCATATGCGCCACAGATGAGGGCGTCCAGATCCATGTTAAAAAGGTGACAAGAGGTAGCTTTCTTATCTATCTATCCACCACCACCCATTTCATATCTCTACCTCCTCCCAACTCGTCTTCCTCCTCCCTCACACCCCATCTTGCCCATAGTTTCTCCATTTTCTTGTAACTAAACCTACTTTAATCCATAGATTGGTAAGTGGAAGCTTCGCTCCAACTTCTAGATCTAAAAGTTCCTTACTTTTCTCTCTCACGTCTCTATTTGTTTACTAATTTCCTCTCCACCAACTTGCATTGTTGATCTATTTGTCCACACTCTCTCATCGCGCGGTCTCGTCTCGCTATTATTGTGTCTACTATAGGTGAGTACTTGACCATCATGAACATGTAGGTGAAGCTTGTCGCGCGGGCGGTGTGTGTGTGTGCGATCCATGGCGAGACGATGCTTGTGTGGTGCATGAATGTTTGCAATGGGAGGAAGTTTTTTTGGTTGCTTGTTGTTGTCGGGCCCGGCCGGTGTGGTTGCATGGATGTTTGCCGAAATGTTGATCATTTCCATTTCAGCAAATTTTTGCACTACCCATATGTCCTAAATTTTAGGAAAGGTCATGCCGAATTTTTTCCAGCTAGCATTCATGCATGTGTGTGTTCATATGGTGTGGTTCTCACCTATACTGCTTTTGACCTTCGAGCAACCATGGTCCTCACGATGAGCGAAGGTCGAAATGCTAGGTACAAGAAAGGCACGAAGGAGGACATGATTCTGAACAACAAGACCATGATAAGGTGTCCATGTCGAACATGCAAACTACAGTGCTGGATCGACCCTGAATCTGGACAATTGGAGGGTCACCTTCTTAGGCGCGGTTTTATGCCCGACCTCAATGAGGCACCGGCAGGACATGGTGGTGGTCACGAAGACATGGGCGGGCGAGAAAATGAAGAGTCTACCGGGCATGATCATCATGACGAAGGAGAGGCCAGCGGGCATGATCATCATGAAGAAGGAGATGCTGGCGGGCATGATCAGCATGGAGAAGGAGATGGCGACGGTCATGATCATGATCATGAAGAAGGAGAAGACGCGAACACACAGACGCTGCTAACTTCGGTCTTGTAGGACCCTCATGTTCAAGAACTGCTCCTCAAGGAGACGAGCAATGACAAAGCTGCAGCCAGAGAGAAAGCCAAGCTGGCCCAAATGGAGGTAGACGGGATGACTCCATTGTATCATGGGTGTCGCCCCGAGGATACACGTTTGAGTGTAACGCTCAAGGCTCTAGAGATGAAGGCCGAACACAAATGGACCGATGTGAGCTTCAACGCGAACATGGAATACTGGCACGACCGACTTCCTAAGGGGAACACATTGGCAACAAGTATCGAGGAGGCCAAGAAAATCGTGTGCCCTCTCGACCTACCACACATTAAATACCACGCATGCATCAATGATTGCGCACTTTATCGGAACGAGTACGCGGATAGAACCACATGTCCGGTGTGTGGCCAAGGACAGTACAAGAGAGGGAACAAGAAAGTTCCTCAAAAAGTGGTATGGTACTTTCCTATCACCCCTCGTCTGCAGCAATATTTCGTAGATCCTAAGGAAGCAAAGCTCATGCAATGGCACGCGGAAAGAGAGAACCCCGAAGATGATCCAGAGAAGGCAAGATCCTGACACACCCTTCAGACGCTAGCCAGTGGGATGCATTAGACATCGAGTTCGAAGAGTTCGGGGGCGATGCAAGGAACATTAGGCTGGGTATGAGCACCGATGGACTCAATCCTTTTGGAAACCAGAGTAGCACGCATAGCACCTGGCCCGTGTTTGTATGGCCATACAACCTCCCCCCGTGGCTATGCACGAAGCAAAGGTATGTACACATGAGCATTCTTATTCAGGGGCCGAAACAACCAGGTATTGATATGCATCTGTATCTCGGGCTATTGAGAGAGGAGTTAGCCAGCTTGTGGGAGACACCGGCCCATACGTGGGACGCCTACACTAAAGAATATTTCCATCTGAGAGCCGCGTTGCTCATGACCGTGCAGGACTATCCTGGTTACGCATATGTATCGGCCCAGGTGAACCACGGACACAATGCATGCGTCAAGTGCATGGATTAGACACCGCATCTCCAGCTACCAAGGGATCCCGGGTCTTTGAAAACCATGTTCCAAGGTACTCGAAAGTGGCTCCACATGGATCACCCGTGGAGAAAACGCGGTGACCTGTTCAATGGTAAGGACGAGCTCGAAAGAGCCCCGCGTCCGAGGAGCCGCGAAGAAATCGAGGAGCTTTTGAATAATTGGGTAGATTGCCCTGCGCCTGGAAAAAAACGACCGAGGACAAAGCCGCTGCTGGGTGTATGGAAAGCAAGGTCTGTTTTCTGGGACCTGCCGTATTGGAAGGTCCTTCACACTCCCCATAGCCTCGATGTAATGCACATCACGAAGAACGTTACCGAGTGCCGCTGGCACTCTACTGAACATGCCGGAGAGGACCAAGGATGGGCCGAAAGCAAGAAAGGACCTTAAATTGCTTGGCATAAAGAAAGATCTTCAGTACCCTGATAGTGATGATAGTGATGATGATGATGATCATCAGGAAGGGACTCAAGGTCGCCACAAAAGAGTTAAGAAGAATGAGGTGGTGCTTCATGCTGCCTGCTTCACTCTGAGTCTGGAGGAGCTCGAGCAGTTTTTCAGGTGCCTCTTAGGAGTGAAAGTTCCTCACGGTTACTCGGGGAAGATAAGCAGATATCTGGACATGACGAAGAAGAGGTTCAGCGGTATGAAGTCTCATGACTGTCACGTGCTGATGACGTAGATACTCCCCATTGCGATCCGTGGGATAATGGACGAGCATGTCCGTGAGACGTTGTCGGCAGGCTCGGTGGATATGGTCACCGCGAGGGCTGCCGCTCACTACATGTCGGCATTGATGGTCGACGCACTGATTTTGAAAGGGCACACTGAGTCGCACTACAACACATTGAAGTGGTCGGCCCTTGGGTCGAAGAGCACAGAAGCTTAATCGAGCAGGAGTACGTCGACCAGGGCCGGCCGAGGAAGAAGGGAGACGTAACCAGAGAGCACAACTCCAGCTTCACGGGTTGGTTCAAGAAAAGGCAACTGGACAATCCCCCATAGACGCCTTCTACGGAAGATCAAAAACTCATATTCTCCTTGTCGCAGGGCCTAGGGCACAATCTAAGGACCTATCAGTCATACGACATAAACGGTTACAGATTCTACACCGAGGAAAAGGACAAGAATAGTGAATATCAAAACTCAAGAGTAACTATGTTATCCTTTGCTAATGACGAGACTACTGTGATGGAAATATTCTACGAAAGGATCGAGGAGATATCGACTACTGTGGAGAGATCGTACCGATGTTCCGTGTTAGATGGGCCAAGAACATGGAAAAAGAAGGCCGCTATTTCACCACAATGGTTATACCAGATGCCAAATCAACAAAGAACGCTTCCGCAAAAAATGAGCCTTGGGTACTCGCTAGCCAAGTTGATCAATGCTTTTTTATTACCGACCCGTCAAAGCCCAACCGTGTTGTAGTTAGGAGGGGAAAGAGGAGCATCATCAGAATGGAAGGAGCCGCCAACGAGCAAAACTTCGACAAAAACGGCGACCCAAAGATTGAAGAGGAATTCGACAAGTACTTCGACATGCCTACTACTACTAAAGTAAGAAGGAAGACCACACTGCCTACTAAAGATTGTCCATTCACAAGAAGAAATCTCAAAGTTCACGGGCTAAAGTATTTAACCACGGCGAAAAAGGGCAAGAAGATTGTGAAGAGACACTACCTCAACACATCACATGATTGTATATGTTTGGAGAGAGAGTTTTTTGAATAAATATGAATGTTTGTATATGTTCTTGCTTCATTTTAGACATATATATAATTAAAAACACATTACATGAATATATATGTTCGGGGAGAGAGTTTTTTAAATAAATATGAATGTTTGTATATGTTCTTGCTTTATTTTAAACAGATCTATAATTAAAAATATATTTTAAAAAAATAAAAAAGTGTGAGACAACCAGGATTCGAACCTGGCTGCCTCAGGTTTAGAATGGCACAAACAAGCAGCAGAGACCACTAAGGCAAGTGTGTGATCTTGTCATACTACCACGCGCGTCGCGTTTTGTACTAAGTCCACAGGTTCTGTGGCGCATTTTGGCAGTATGCCCCACCCCCCACGGTTCGTCCCCGCCCCCCCACCCCACCCCCACCCCCGCTGATGCTCTTCCCCTTTCTCTGTCAGTTAAATACAGAGAACAAGCAGTTAAATACATAGTAGCTGCTACCATTTTTGGTTTTGCTGGTTATTGTGATTTTCTTGAATCTCTGTCAGTTTTATAATGCAAGTATAGTTAAAGAAAAGAAAAATCTAACTTGCACTTTCATGGTAGAAAATATTCAATGTATATGAGTGTACTCAAGTTAATTGAGATTTTCTTGAGTGTATATGAGTGTAACGCAAGTATATTCAGTGTATATGAGTTAATTAAGATTTTCTTGAGTGTATATGAGTGTACTCAAGTATATTCAGTGTATATGAGTTAATTGAGATTTTCTATATTAAACTATACACAAGGAGGTACTAATTCTTCCTGATAATCATATTTTCATTTTCAAAACTAAGATACATATAGTATAGATATGAATATATATCTAGAACAACATACATGCATATGAAGAGAATGTTTTGGAAGCTAAGATACATATAGTAATATAGTGTCATGTTCAGATGTTCTCCCTTAAGATACTAATTAGATCAAACATACATGGAAATGACTTGGACTGAAATGAGAAAGGCGAGACTTCTCTTTAAATGCTACTGATTGCTTCAAGGTTACTATTTTTATGCTAGTTTCTGTTTATAAGCTAGATGGCCAAGAACCTAGAAGTCCAGGTTTGTTCTGAATTTATTCATGCTGCAACTTCATCATGTTAAGCAAATCATGTAGAAACTCCATGTTAAGCAGATCATGTAGCAACTCCATCTGAAGAATTCGTTGCTTGCATTGGACATGGCACTGTGACATTTCTATTTGCATACAAAATATTTTCCATGGAGTAGCTACTGGACATATTACTCATGCATGTCATGTCTATATTTCTGGACAGATTCTGGACATATCAAATAGCTTACTGCTATGTTTCTGAAAAGATAGTTATTGGAGTACCATGCTTGAGTTCATAATATTTGAGTAGTGTTTGTACTTTGTCATGGATTAGAGATACCGCACTTCCTTTTATTCAGAGATACCTGTTTATTTAAGCTCTGTCCATTTAGTGATCCCTGAACCTTTGTCACTGTATGTTAGTGTTCCCTTGTAACTTCTATCTGCAATGTTTGTTTATTGTTTAGAAGCCTGATACTTGGATATGTTCTAGTCGTTCTTTGGATTGGAAAGATTGCCTCTCTCTCGTGCATTATCACTTCTGGCTTGAATAGGAGCACAAAACAAATTTTCGAGTGGTGGTTTATCCCTTAAACATACCTTGAATCTAGCAATACAACCAACCACTATCAGCTACTCCTGTAAAGGTCAAGGAGAAATCTTGTCCATTCTTTCATGTTGCCGTCTACTTAACATTCTGTCCTTGGGGTCCCCTGTCCTTGTTATGAATTGAGACTAGAATCACTTTAGACCTTCTGTACTTCTATATTAAACTATGCACTGCTGAAGGACATGTACTGCTGCTGTATATACTGATTATTTCTGCAGATTTGCAGATTTCTGAGCACTATAGAATTCTGTTTATGATCATACTATTCTGTCTTGTATGAGAAATACTAGGCATTCTAGTTAATATCTGTTATACATGCTGTATGGGGATGATGGTACCTGCTATTGAAATATACTGTGGATGATGGATGATGGATGATGGATACTGGGGTCAATGCATGGGGGGATGGGGTCTTTTGTCTTGCAGGGATATATTTCTTCATTTGAGTTGCCCATTTCTCCCGAAGTGTCGATTCACTTCCGTTTCGGTTGAGAAATGGGCACTCCTAGGTCAAAAAATTAGCAAAGGTCATGCCGAATTTTTCGGACGAGATTTGTGCTAACTTTTTGCCTCTTTTAAATAGAGTAGTGCAAACATGTTAGGCAACAAGGAGTCTGGCCCTTCTAAGCACATGATTAGTGTCTAAGAACAAGCTAGACAGGCCAACCAGTCATTCTGGCAGGGGTCCCAACAGGAGGAGGAGGAGGAGGAGATGAGGATGACACCACCACCGGAGGAGGAGGCGCAAATCGCTAGAGCTGGGGCCAATGAGGCGGAGATCCTAATTACGAGGGGATGGAGACTACGATGGAACTAGTGAAGGCGGTGGCGAAGGATGACACCACCGATGGCGGCGTCACACCGATGGCGCGGCGCACGGATGGCGGTAGCGGCAACCCGGCCGCTTCTCAGAAGAAGAAGAAGAAGAAGGAATAGAAGGAGCGGAAGGTGCCAGTGCTCGCCACCGTCTGCGATGAGTTCACTGAGGTCACAGAAAGTGGCCTACCCATTGTGCCAGAGGCGATTGCTAAAGGGTACGACCTGCAACTCGGGTGCATCGTCCAGGAAAGCATGTCGATCAACACGAAGTACATCAGACATGCTGACCATGCAGCTTTGGTCGATAACCTCCTTAAGAAGCTTCACAAGTGATACAGATTCCCAGAGCAGTTTAGAAACCTCGAGAGAAAGAACCCGGTGAACAAACTAGCCCTCATGAAGATGAGCAACGCCTTGAGCAGCTGGAAAACCCGGGTGAAGAATAACATTGACAAAGGTGAAAGCTAGGAGGTTATTAGTAAGAAAAATCCGATGCTCGACGAAGAGGAGTTTAGGATATTCAAGGCGGATATAGCTACTGCTGATGCTATAAAATGGACTCAATGGGGAAGGAGTATGCGGGAACAGAACATAGGTAACCACCGCCTTGGAAGCGGCGGTTATAGGGGGAAACATGCCATTTGGGACAAGGAGGACGCCGAGCTTAAACGCCTTGGTAAAGACAACCCTTGGCTTAAAATCACGGACTTGCAGCTTAGGCAATTTGTTCGAGCCCGCTACTACCTGGACAAGGAAACAGGGGAGTTCATCACCGACGATCCGGAGGTGAAGGCATTCGAGAAGAAGCTGGTAAGGAATTTATCACCGATCTCAAGTCTATTGCATTCTAATTAAGATAATGAAGTCAAGAATCTAAATGGGTTCACCTTTCCTTGTCTCTACAGGAGGATGAACTGAACGCTACTGCCACAGAGTCGTCCCAGGATTCGATGGAGCCGTGGGACACGGTTTTCAACAGGGCGACCAATGCTTACAAGAAGAGGGACAAGGGGTTACCGCCGTCCTCAGCTGGCCGTGTGTCTGGCTTCGGTACGAGCATGAAGTTCAAGGAGTACTACAAAGAGGACGCCAAGAAAAGAAGGGAGAGGAAGAACCAGGATAAAGCCGCTGTTGCAGAGCTGAAGATGAAGGTGCAGACACTGGAGGAGAAGGCGGTGGACGAGAAAACGGTGGACAAGTTACTGGAAGAGAAGCTCCGCTCGATGATCCCCCTTGAGTTTTTCGAGGGGCTTATTGCTTGGAATGCGGGAGGTCGACAGGGGCCGATACATCTGCCCAGCTTAAGCGGCAGCAACTCAGGCATCAATGTTACTATGTCGCCGAACCTGGTGACCCTGCTGACCGTCAACGTCGGGACGCAGCCGCTCGTTTTGGTCACACCAACGCCCCCTCCCACCAAAGATACCAATAAGGCGTAGCCGACGGTGGTGGTGCTTCGTGAGGCACCCGAACGGGAGATTGCAGATGATGATAGGCTGGCCACCGGCATCGACCATGTCTCTACATTAGCCGAGATCCACGCCATCACCAAGGTAACTAATTAGTTAGTGCACGTCATCTCCTTTATGCCTTTGATGCATGACTGTTGCCATCTCATGACGCCCAACAACATGTTTTTGCCTCAGGACACTTCTTGCGTACTCCTGCTTAAAGATGTCGGCGGTGAGTTGAAGGATGTTGCCAAGGGCACTCTTATACAACCGGCGAGCTGCACGATGCACAACAATCCAATGGATGATGACGTGATGAGGGTCAGGTTGGCTCGGGTGTTGCCAGGGTGAAACGACATGGATCCCCCTTTCAACCTCAGGGAGCCGACGAACACAAGACCCTTGGGGAATGCTACAACTGGCCCTTGACATGGCCGAAGACCCAGATTCGTCTTGCGGGGGGAGCACCGGCGCCACCTCTCGACCGATCATCGCCCGGCCACCACCTCGGAAGCCAGTAGCCGCCGTTGTCGCCACCACCATTCGTCACCATCAACTCTTGGCAGCGTGTGCACCGCCACATGGCAAATACATTGTGCCGCAACCGCCGTTGCCCCCGCTACCACCACCACATGATGGCACCCATGAAGATGATGATGAATTGGTCATCGTTGACGACTTCATCAACACCGGCGCCGCCAAAGGATTGTATATGCCTTCTGTGGATGAAGAACCCTTCGTGACTCGCGACGACCATCAAGCTGGTCGGACCAATACATGCACGCAACGCCTGGTCTTCCATGGTCTTTCTCAAGAGACGCCTCCAGCCGCCGATCCACCACAAGAGAAACCGGGATTGGTTTTCAGCCCCAACACACTCCGAAAGGCGACTGATGAGCAAATGGCAGTGGCTGACACTGTTGTGAAGAAGAAGCACTACAGGAAGAGAGGTAATAATAATAATAAGAAGGGTGCGAGCCAGCCTCTTCCGAAGAGGATCCGGGGTTAGGACGCCGTCGTCGTACCATCCACACAATTTGTCTTGCCCCGAGTGCATGTAGCTGGTGATCCGATATTGACTCTAGATATGATCCACATTGCGGTTAGAGCCATGTTAACTTTGCACGAGGGTGTCAAGACACTAGAGACCCTCCTTCTTAAAGACGAAGATCCAAATTACCCGGTTTTCACGGCCAAGGTGCCATTGGACGTGGGCTTCGTCGATGAACCCCCCCGCGGATATATTCTTCATAGCGTTCGAGGACATATTCAAGCTGTTTCTCACGAAACTGCTAGACTATAACTTGGTCCGCCTATACGCGCTCAATCTGGCGCTCACGATCAAGAGAGAAAGTACCCCGGAAATCGTGATAGTGGATCCCTACTACATGCGGGACAGCCAGTTGGTCGAAGGATCAGAGACATGGACCAAGGTGACGGCATACCTCGAGAAGTTCATGGTGGACAACAAGAGGAAGGGCACACTTCTTTTGCCTTTCTTTCCCGAGTAAGTACACACACTCGCTCATCGCCACCGTAACTTATGCATTTCTTATAGATTTCTTCCTTTGCTCTTTTTCCAACATTCCGTTCCAATTGTGTTGCGCAGAGACAAATACTGCACACTCATCGTCCTTGCCCCGAGGTATTCGCTAGCCACATATTTTGACTCAGGGAGTTTGACGAAGAACAAAGACTACACCAGAATAAGGGGTGTTCTCAATGAGGCTCTCGAGGGCTACACCAAGAAGGGATGCACCTTCGTAGGTAATGGGGAATGTATCAAGGATGGCAAACACGTGTTCAAGCACGTGCTCGACTTCCCCTACGTCAAGCAGTCGACTATTGGTGCCAAGGAGGCCTTCTATGTCCTCCATCACCTTAAAGGCTATGTTCGGGATTGCCATAACCTAACGCTGCCATCTAGTCTCCGAGGATGGGCTGAAACTTTGGCGAAAATTGACGATGCTGATCTTAGAGAAGACTTCCATCGCATTCAGATGAATTTGTTGCAAATCATCATTGAAGATGTCAGCACAAGGGGCGGTGCCCTACAACAAGCTAGAGGGTTGAGTAAGAGGGAGATCGAAGAACACCTCCATAAGCAGGGTGACACAAGGACGTGGATGACGAAAGAGGGCTATCTACCGTTCCCGAAGTCGAGCGAGAAGAGGAAGTATTCATCATGATCGATGTGTGCCTCTAGCATGATCCAGTGTGTGTATATTCTTGATGGACGCCTGCTGTATTAGTGTGTGTGTGTCTTAAACTTTACTATCTCGTGGTCGAAATGGTCATTGTTGTTAGACTTAAACTACCTTGTGGTCGTGTTATCGTTGAACTTATTGCTTCTATGATGATCTCACTTTTAGGTTTATGGATCCTTTGTTTTATATTCTATGAACATATATATATGGATGTGAACCCTTTATTCATTCTTTTCGTTGTATTTTACTAATATGCCTTGTCGTCTATAGAGATGGCGACGAGGTGGTATGTGGTGTACATGGGTAGGGTTCTAGGAGTCTACGAGGAGTGGGACGATTGCCACAAACAAGTGAACAAGTTTAGCGGGAACATCTACAAAGGATACACGACTAGAGAGGAGGCGATAGCCAAGTGGAGGAACCACTTGTGGAAGAAGAACCGGATGAAGATATTGGTCGGGCTAATGCTCTTGCTCACCATTATCACAGCTGTATTCTATTTGATCCTAGTGTAGGCGGAGGTGGCCACTTCATATTTGTAATGTGAGATGATATGAACTTTGTATTCGGCGCTTGTGTAAAAATTTGGCACTTGACACTATATATGTATCTCGATCGGGCTGTAAGTGTTTGTATTATATATATGTCGGTTTTCATGCATCTACTACTTGTGCAATATATTTTATACTCATCTTGATAAATAATGTATAATTCTGTATAAATACCTGATTATACACCAGGAAAGTATTTTACTTTGAATATGTGTTACGCAATCAGTGGCGCATAGAATTATATAGTTAGTGGCGCATGGCATTTCTATGGCGCATACACGTAAATGCGCCACAGAAGTTCTTCCTGTGGCGCATATGAAGAAATGCGCCACAGGAAGAAGATATCAGTGGCGAGATAACAGTGGCGACTATGATATGCGCCACAGAAGATGTATTTTCATGCGCCACAGAAGAGCTGTTTCCTAGTAGTGGCTGGTCTGTTTTGACAGATTTCTGCCATTTTCTGCATTTGCTTCTTGTTGGTTCCTCTTTGAGTTCTTTTGGGGAATTGAGCTTTTTGAGGGAAGTGCTACAGTAGCTAGTGTTCTAATGGAAGTTTATTTGGTGTTATAACTGAACCTTAAGACCTATTATCTTGAGTGCACTAATGTTGCTAATAAAGATTGTGTGAAGTTTTGTATGAAGGAAAAATTTCAGGTGTATGGAAGGAATGAGTAATGAGATGAAAGATGGACTAAAGCTCAAGCTTGGGGATGACACGCGTGTCACCCCAAGAAATATCCAAGACGTACAAGCGTCAAAGCTTGGGGATGCCCAAGGCATCCCCCTCTTCATCAATAAAAATTCCAGGTTTCTTCCAAACGCTTCATTTTTATTGTTTCATGCACAGTTGTGTTGTTCTTGGAGCGTCTTTTTTTTCGTTTTCGTTTTGGTTTTTCATTTGCTTGGTTTCCTTAGTTTGCTGAATAAATTGGTTGGTCCCCGTCTTTCATACATTGGTTTGCAAATAGTTTGGTTTGGATTGGAAAAGAGTAGGAAAGTTCATACTTATGTGGTAAAAAGAGCTTGTTTTTTACCGTGGCCTATGCTTTGTTATGCCATGCTTGATATTGTTTTGGCTTTATGCTTAGTATTCTTTGTTGTAGCATTACTTGTTATAAACAATTGAGATTGCTTAATGTGCCTTGGATGAATCATGCATTGTTTTAGCATATTAAAGCATAGTATAGTGGTATTCTCCTTTGATGCTTTATTGTGGTTGACTTGGCGCATGCTCAGACCATGTTATGACTATCTCAAGTCACCATAGCCTTTATGATCCTTTAGTTTCCAACTTGTAGTATCACTTGATGCTTTGATCAATGATGTTTTGTCGCTCTGCATGATTATGGCCATTATTGATGTCTTAGTTTGTCGCTCCCAGTATTTTGCTAGCCTCCACAACCAAGTATGATTTCCACTCATGCATCCAATTCCCTAAACCAAGTTATTCCAAAGAGTCCACCATACCTACCTACTAGCTTATGCTATTCCAAGTATATTCATGCTTTTGTTTACCTTCCAAATTAAACTTGTTATGAGAAAACTAGTGATTAAAGCTCTCACGAACTTGATGGCACACTTTAGTTTTCTTGCCCTTAATAAACTTGAACCATTGGGTCCTTCTTTGTTGCGTATATGCTTGCGCTTTATAAGTTGAAATTAGCAGAACCATGTATCATGGGGAATGCTTTCAACATTGCACTTGTACTTTGTACCCCGTTGATATCATGTTCTTTTTCTTACGGATCCCGGCGGTGTGAAATAAAAGTGGAACTTGTAAGATCATGGAGTTTGTATATGTGTTAGAGAAACGCCTGGGCTGCTAGCCTAAGCCATGCCTTATCATGGTGGAAACTTGCAGCATCACCATAATGAGCACTCTATGAAGCATCCTCAATAAAAACCTATGCAAATAGCAAATAAAAAGATCACTGAGATGCTCATTGTCTGCTTGCCTTGTCATTTTGATTATGGGATAGCTCCTGTATCATGTGCAAGGGGTACCCCGTTAGCGGTTCTTTATGATACATATGTACTTACAATGACAAGAGCTTACTCGTGACTAAAGTTGAGTAGCATGAGGTTCGGTCTTCGTAAGTAAGGGGCATGAGATTTCGGTTTATAACTTGTCAAGCATATCCTCTTAGTTGTGTCACTTTAACCTTAATCACCATCAAGATGCTTATGATGGGGGAAATGAGAGCCGAAAGCTTAAGTACCATAATTTTTGGAAGCTCTTTATGGGACTTGAATCCCTACTTCCTTCTATGAAGGCCTTTTCTTCCACCATTATATTGAGTCTCCACCTTCTACCTTTATGCACCTAATTTGAGAGCATAGTGGCCATTCTTAGTTCTATGTGCATTGTCCCAAGACTAGTTGATTGATGCATAACTTGATATTGCTTGTTTTAAACTATTTGTATCTAGTCACTCTTATGAAATTTTAAGGTGTCCTATGCATTTATATTTGCTACTCTATGAGGGACAAGCTGAATACTATTATGCTATGTTTTCTTTATGTGAAACAAACAAACGTCTTGCAAAGCATTGTTATTCATGAATCTTTTGTTTGTGCCTTTTCATGTTGCATCATAGTTTCTTTGTCTTATTGCTAGAACTTTGTCTTTCATGTTATGATTGAAGTACTATGATCCTAGCTTTGAATGTTTTACAAATAATTTGATCAAGTCTTTGATGGTGCATGTCACCTCAAAAATTATTCTTTCTTTTTATCACTTACCTACTCGAGGACGAGCAGGAGTTAAGCTTGGGGATGTTGATACATTGCAAATGTATCTATAATTTTTGATGTTCCATGCTTGGTTTTATCCACTTTCTTGTGTTTTGTCCACACTTTGGAGTACTTTTCATATGATTTCTTGGACTAACCTATTAACAAGAGCCACAGTGCCAGCTGCCTGTTTTCTGCTGTTTTTGCTTCCAGGAAAGTCAGAAAATGAATATTCTCGGAATTGGACGAGACAAAAGCCAAAGTGCCTATTTTTTCGGAAGTCATAGATGCAGTTGGATGGCGGTCTATGTATAATGTTGTAATGCCCAATCAAGTTCCAAAGGAGTCAAGATGATTAGTATATGCATGTATTGCTTTCTCGATGTTTGTCAATTGTCCCGCTGTAATTTGTTCACCCAGCATGTTATCTATCTTAAGGAGAGCCACCTCTAGTGAACTATGGATCCCGGTCCTTTTCTTTTACATACAATCTATAAACTGTTTACTGCTTTGTGTTTACTTTCTGCAAACTTTTACTTCCTTCCATCGCAAGTTGGGGACAGAGTTCTGTGGTTGTGTTGTGCAGGTCTCCACGTTGCTGCTGGCACCGGTAGTGCGCCCTGCCATCGTTCAGCTAGCTACACCTTTGGGGTGTTTCCTTGATCCTACTGGATTGATAACCTTGGTTTCGTACTGAGGGAAAACTTGCTGTCGTGCTCATCATACCTTCCTCTTGGGGTTCCCCAACGAGCTCGATATATTTTGGGCCATCACGATGCAGCGGAAGTAGCAACTTCTTCCAGACGAAATGCCACCGGGAACATGTATCTTGCTAATCCGAGACCATGGGGGAATAATTCTAGAGATGGAGAGAGATCCTTCACGAGGAGGTGTGAGGAAGAAGGGTGAGAGGGGTGGCCTTTATAGGAGGAGGGGGGTACCCCCTCCATGGCCGGCGCCCCATGGAGGTGACCCCTCACCTCCCCCATTCATGTGGTGGTAACTCCCTCCACATTAAAATGCCCCTTCACATTCTGTTTTAAAGTCTCCACTTTAAATGTATTAAATTTCTCCAAATTTAATGCTCTCTCATTTAATAAAACTATTTTATTAAATTTAGTCAGAATTTTTTTAAGTACTTTAATTAACAAACATTCACATAAAACCCCCTGCAACATTTCAATATAACATGCAGAACCAATTTCTGCAATTTCACCCGAAATAGTTTCGGTGTCTATTGAAATAATTCCAACGCTTTGCAATTCATTCGTCTGAAACACATTTGCTCCAAATGTTGTTGGTGTCCCTTAAGTGTGTCACCCTATGGTTCATGAATAGTGCAGACATGATCGAGACCCCTCTCAGATCAATAATCAGAAGCGGGACCTGGAGATCCATACTGACTCCTACACATTCTACGATGACTTCTGTGATCGTGAGAACCTTTAACATTAGTAACTAAATCCCTTTGTATCGCGTTATATTACATGTCCGAGATTCGATCATCGGTATATCCATACCTAGTTTGATCTCGTTACCGACATGTACTCTTTTCTCGTTCCCATAATATAACATTCTAGTGATCACGTCACTTGCTTGCAAGCTATCTTAATGTGATATCACCGAGAGGGACCAGAGTATATCTATCCATCATCGGTATTGACAAATTCCACTCTTGATCCATGAGCCTCAACATGACATCTTCGGAGTATCTAAACCCACCTTTATAGTCACCCTTTTACGGTGTGACGTTTGATGTTATCAAGTTACTCTTCGGATGTTAGCAATTAACATGATCTCATGGTCTAAGGATCAAGATTACTTCGTATGATGTTATAGCAATATAAACATAATGACTTTGATCGTAATGCTATACTTTGGATGAATATTCATCACATCATTTCACAAATGTTGTGACCTCGTTATTAACAACATCCAATGTCCATGATCACGAAACTTTGATCATCTTGTTAATCAACGAGCTAGTCTATAAGAGATGCATAACTAGGAACCTTTTATTTGTTTATTAAACACACATGTATTGACGTTTCCTATAAATACAATTATAGCATGCAAAATAAACATCTATCATATACAAGGAATACATAATAACAACTTTATTATTGCCTCTCAGGGCATATTTCCTCCATGCACACCACAGTGTTAGTACTAGAGGGGAAAACTGAGTAAAACGAAACTTCTAGTGTTACACTCGAGGGTATAACTGAGCACAACTAAGTCACCAGGGTTAGACACGAGGGGAAAACTTGACTCACGGTACACGTGTCGCGGTGCACGGGGCAGTAGCGGACACGTGTGGCCGTACGGTGCAGTAGCGTACGCGGTTACATGGTGCATGGTGATGAAACGAAATGTCGCTTCCCTTCGCCTTTATAGAGGCCTCCTCACTCTCACTCATCACTCACTCGCTCACTCAACCGTCTCCACTGTCCCATCATCTTCTGCAAACTCCCAAGAAAACCCCAACCACGTCGGCGATAGAGAAGAATGGTGCGGTGCCCATAGTCGCCTCCAAGGCCGCCGGCAAGGAGGCCCCCATCCTCGTGCATGCCCCCATCGAGGCATCGAAGGAAGTCACCGTACCCATCCAGATCCCCATCCCCGCTTCCGTCGTAGCCGCCGGCGAGGAGTCCCCCGCAGGTCTCAGGCGAATCCTTCTCGGCTGGGTCCCCTACGAGGAGGATGATTACATCAGGACAAAGAACCCCTATGACACCAGCATCGCTGACCCATGGCTGGAGGTAACTAGGGTTTTCTCTTCTTCCCTTGTTCTTCCTCCATTCCCATCGTTGGATGCTAGATCATATGTTATTAGGGTTCGGCTGTTCGTATTTTTGCAGTAGCTAATCCTCTTGTGTTAGATCTTGTATTTCGATGAACCACCCTATTCGTATTTCGATGAATTCCCATGTTCGTATTTGAATCTCCCTATTCATAGTTGGGATCAGCATTCGATTTGGTTTAAGATTTGGGGAATAATTCGAGGATCTCAATTGGTTAATTTATGAAAATAATCAATCCCGATAATCAAGGTATCTCAATCATGTACTTATTACACTCTACTATTTTTTCCGACGGGAGGATAGCAGCGACGTCTGCAGCGACAACGAGTCCAAGGACACCAAGACTCGTAAGGTGCCGAGGAGGCTGAAGTCCGGCCAGTACGACAACTCCTTCATAGGCGATATCTACAGGTTCCCCTTCTGCACCACCAAGAGGCTCTGCGCCATCGACTTCAACTCCCTCGTGAAGCATGCCGAGGACGTGAGGACCTACAGCGAGTCTATGAACGTCCACGGCTTCAGAGCCAAGACCAGGCGCTCGGTATTCACCTTCGCAACCTCTAGAAGGTGGCCACCGAGGAGGGTTGCATGCCCCCAATCAAGCCCAAGGCGCCCAAGGTCAAGGGACTGGACAACAAGGAGTGGAGGAGGCGCCAGAGGGAGGAGGCGGAGGCCCTCCTGGTGGAGGCCATGAGGGGCCACTAATCTTGTGATGTTGCTGCTGTAAAGCAGCTTCTTTTGTATTGTCTGTGTTGAACTTGTCCGCTGCTGCTGAGCAGCCTAATTGTCAAACCTTGTTAAGTACCGTACTATATATATATATCCTATATTAGCTGCTTTATCTACGTCTGCTATATATATCCTATATTAGATACTTTATATACATCTTCTCTATTTACTAAATGTATTTATGGTTCTAGTTAGATTTACTGCTCTAGATTTGCTACCAGATTGGGAAAATGAGGGCCAAAAGGAACAATAAATGAATAGAGAAGCTTCTCTAGATTCTCTAACTTTTGGGGCAAAAAACAACTGTTAGCGAGAGATGGGGAAAAGGCGCTCTTAAAAAGGTCAATCATAAAAATAACAAAAAAGAAAACTTCTAATTTAGACGATAGGGCGCACGTAACCACCAAAGGCGCCCCACATGGTTCACACCACGTCCCCTATAACGCGTTCCCAACAAACCGGTCCCACGCAGTCCCACATAGCGTGGCCCCACACATCAACATAACGTGTTCCTAACCAAATGACCCCACGTGGTCCCACACCGCGCATCCCCACATGTCAGCCAACGGTCCATCTGACGGTAGCTACCATTCGAGATATTTGATGGGTTTCCGAGAAGGAGAGGGGCAAAAGTGAGAAAAAGTTAAGCGGCTGGGCAAAACCGAGTACAACTAACAAACCAGGAGCATGAAAATAGAAATCCCTAAAACTAAATGCTAAAGTGTCGCAAGACGAAATGATTGGAATTTCACTTAAGTGTGACACCACCATTTAAGTTATATTGGAATGAAAGATATGAAGAAACTCCACCTTGATGGAATTTTGGAGTCAAGTTGTTTTAGAATGAATTGACGCTTGTACGACTTTCCTATAGATAACCGAAACTCTGTTCACGGGCAAAAGTTGAACGGACGGCTAACTTAGTGGAAGTAATGCATATTGATGTATGTGGTCCATTATGTAAATCCGTGTGTGGTGGATTATTCTACTTCATATACTTCCACAGAGGACTAGAATAGATATATGAGTATATCTGTTTAATGAGGAAAAATATAAGACATTTGAAACATATTTAAAGGTTTTAGTGTGAAGTAGAAATCATCATAACAAGGAAATCAAGAGTTTATGAATGGAAATCAAGAGTTTATGATTGGAAATCAAGATTTTGAGTTACAAGTTTAGCAAACATTTGAAAGTTGAGAAATTGTTTCATAAACTTGAAGTTTCCCGAAACACCATAGTAGTATGGAATGTTTTGAGAATGTAATTGAACCTAGTTTGACTTGGTAAGATCAAATATAAAACTGCAATTATAATTTAAAATATTATGCTATAGTGACATACCGCTTTTACACTGAAAAGAGCAACATCATGATCCGTTGAAATGGAAAGGGGTGAAACCTAATTTGTCTTTACTTAAAATTTGGTATGCAAGGCATATGTAAAATGTTTATAAAATCAAAGTCGGATATGCACGTCTTTGTTGGTTATCCCAAAGAAATCATTGGGAATTCTTCCACTATAACACTAGAGAAAAGTGTCTGTCACCAAAACGTGAGTTCTTTGAGAAAGATTTTTCATGAAAAGTTAAGTGGGAGGATAATAGAAACTTTAATGTTGTTATTTGAACCTAAGTGACATGATCAGAGTAGCACAACATTGTAATGTATTCTGGAGGCTGCTATAATTCCCGTGTCTGCCATTTCTGCAAATGTTGTAGTTCCGGAAATCTAAGTTCCTATTGGACCATATGAATCGGTTAATAATCAAATAACAATATTTGAGAAAGTGTCATTGTTATACAATGATATACCAACTGCATACAAGGAAGAGACGATGAACCCTGACTTTGTTAGATGGCTAGAGGCCATAAGAATTCGTGATAGTGTCCATATACGAAAATCAAGTTATGAACTTGGTAGACCCTCATGAAGGCGTAAAGTTTTTCAAATCATAAATGGATCTATAAACAAGCAGACATAGATGTTTACATCTGTGAAATGGTTGATATTTCGGAATGTAGTTTACGAGAAAGTTCAAAAGTTGACTATGACAAGATTGGATCTTCCACATCAATATTTAGTTTGTGCGGATTAGCAACCACTACATATTGAGATATGGTAGTTGAATAAACAAAACAATATTCTTCTAAAATAATGATTACCTTGGATATGTACATGACACTATCCAAAGTGTTTTGTTAATTCGAAAGGTGCTAAAATATATACAATTTTCAATGGTTGTGGAGTTGGAATCTTCACCATGGTCAAACTATTAATGAGTTTAAGATCATCAGAAATTCTGAAGATTCTTGTGTTTACAAGAAAGTAAATGGGAGCATTAAGACATATTTCCAATACTTTATGTGAAATACATTATGTTGATTGGAAATTGATGCATCTTTAAATTTACGCGAATTGAGAATTTCATTAAATTAGATTTTTAGAAAGACTTAGAAAAAATAGAATATTAGACATCTAAGTCTATACATATTGATTGAAATGCTAATATAGTTATATTGAAGTACAAAATGAAATATTGAATTAGTTCAATATGGTGGCACATTTGAGTGGGAGATGTGTGAGCTTCCTAACCAATATCTAACAAGAAAAGTTCTTGCCACATGATAGCAAGACCAATTTTATTGACAATTGATAAGTAAAATCTCATCATGAATGCCATGATATGTACATATCTAGATGAGCCTTATGCTCTAAGTGTTAGAAGCATATATAAGAGTGATTAATAAGATGATCATTGGACAATAGTAATGATATTCTTGTGTACTTTGGAAGAACCAAGAATATGCGATGTATGCATAAGTGATAAAATAGTTCATTGTAATGAGTTGCATTGATGCAAGTTTTTATCAAACATATAAAAATAAATTTTATCTCAAAAGGCTATGTGTTAAAAAATAAGGTGGCACAGTGAAATGGAAGAAAGTTCTATGATGAATTTAGACTAGTTCCAAAGTTATAACATTGTGACAGATACTACAATGATGGCTGAGTATATGACTGCTTTAGAAGCAACATATGGAGGGTTTTTTGTGTAAAATAGTTTTGTCGTCCTCAAAACTAGGTGCAGTTCCAAGAGGGCTATACTATGAACATCTATTGCACCCCAATAGTTTCAACATAGTTTTGGCTCAAGGAATTAAAGTCTCACTAGAATAATTAATTTATACAAAGCCATTTCATTCGATAATGAGTGATGTGTAGTGACGCATAGACATGCAAATACACATAGAGCTGAAAGTGTCAATTCTGAAGATTAGCTTTACCACAAGAAACACATGTGGATAACACCATAATGACATAAGTGTTAAAATGGGTGAAGTAATAACTAGATTATTGACTCTATTGTAAGTGGGAGACTGAAAGAGATATGCCTAGAGGCCAATAATAAAGATGTTTTTATTGACATATCTTATTAGTTCGTAATAGTTTTGTATCATGCTATAACTGTATTAAGTGGAAACATTAATATATGTCTGGTATATAAACAAACCAGGTCCCTAATATCCTCTAGAATAGTTCATTAGGCGGCTGATGATCGAGGTTTACCGATCATGGACTTTACCACAGCAACTGACAATGAGGTCACTTCATTAGATGAATGAAGTGATGGACACACACCTAACCCTAGTATTGCAATGTGATCTAGTCACAAAGGTCAATATTGCGATATCTAGAAAAGCATAGTAACTTAGTCCTTCAAGCATGCGATCATATTTAATCACTATCTCCCGCGGCTTCTTTGATCACATAAACCGTCATGACCATAACTGAGTGACTATAAATGTGTGTATTGGGTATTCCAAAGGAATAGGTTAAGGCGTATACATCAAGATCGGGATTTTTCCATCCAAGTGACAGATAGATACCCTAAGACCACTCAGTGAGATTACATCTACAAGTTTGCAAACATGTGACTAGGTCACGGGGACGTAATATCACGGGAACGAGTAAATATGTTTGTCAGTAACAAGATCAAACTAGGTATGGCAATACTGAAGATCAGATCTTGAACAAACTAGGTATCATAGAGTAAAGGGAATGAGACTCGACATTCAAGGTTCAAGCAATCAAGTTATTTGTGGAATGCATGGGGGCCATCATGAGTTTCTAGACACCGATGTTGGTCATTGATCTGAGAAATGTCTCGATCATGTCTATGTATTCCCGAACCGTAGGGTGTCATACTAAGGGTAGATGACGCTTAGGGATAGATCCAAGACCGTAGGAGAAAAGTGAGAGAACTCCGGAATAGTTTTGGGATGATACCATAATGGTTCCGGGGATATCCGATGATGACCGGAGGGGTCCAAAAGGTGTTTCAGAGTGAGAGATATTAAATAATATATATTTAATATTAGTTAAATGAACTAATGTTAAAAAATAGATTTATGGGGCAGCCCACCTAATTGGGTCTCCACATGTGGGCCTCCCACTACGTGGGGCCCATGTGTGTGTGGGGGGAAGGTAGTAGGCCGCCTCCTCCACCTCCTCTCTCTTGATTAGTCCCACCTCGGGACTTTGAGGGAGGTGGTGCCTCCCTTCCACCTATATAAAGAGAGGCACCCCTCTCTCCAAATCCATCACATAATAATTGGCTTTGCCTATTCTCTCTCCATATCTCCCTCTCCCTCACATATGGTTTCTAAGATTGGAACTACATACGGGGATAGGGGTTACTCCACCATACGCACGTCGTCGTGCTGCTAGACTCGGTCTGGATCAATCTGCTTCCGCTGGTTTACTGGACTATAGCCAGGGAGACGTCTCTGCACCGGATATGTGTAAGGTCACAAGACATCACCACTTGTGGTGCTATTGCTATTTTCTTGGAGTTTGGACGTCTTCACGACCTTAAGACCAGATATGACGTTCGACTACATCATCCACGTTCCTCGCGGAACGTTAACCGCTTTCGGTCTTTAAAGGTACGAACACTGAATCCCTCTCGTTACCTTATATCTGCATAGATAGATCTTGCCTAGGTATGTTCTCACCGTTGGAATTTTTTATTTTTCTGCCACAGAACCCCTTCAGTGCTACATTTTTTTTTGAACAAGTCAGTGCTACATTAGGGAGTGAGTATTTACTTCACAAGCAGTCTAAGTGCAATGCACTGTTTGTGCTACTTTTGATGAAGAAATTGTGTCTAAATGTATGAAATATTTAAAACTCTTCAAAGTAATCTTTGTTGCATGACATTTAAAATATATAATATCTTTTAGAGTTTGAAACAAAAACTACAAAAATCTCTACTAGAATCTAAATCAAAATTTTCATATAATTAAAATAATCTCATATTCTCGATGGTTTAAACTTATGAAATTTGTGCATTCAACACTTTCTAGAAAAAAACCATCGAGATATACTAACAGTGAAGCAAATATTCAGTTCAATGCTAGTTTGATGCACTATATGGTTAAAATAAATTATGTAAGGTGGCCAGCAATGCTACACATACATGCATGTAGTTGGATTAAGTAGTACCGGACACTTCTCGTGAATGTAATTAATAAGTTTTGTATTGAAAATTTAATAAAAATATGCAAGTATTTGCATTTTGAGAAATCGTGAGACCAACATTACAGATCTATGGACATAAATATTTGAATATGAATATACCAGTAAAAAATATTTATTATGTATAATCTAGCCATGTATGTATGCAATAATGCAAATATTCAAAACCATAAGTAGAATGTAATAGCAAACACGAACAATTCAAGAATCAAAGTATATGTACATTTATTTATTTAATATTTATAATCGGAGCACTTGTTTAAGTACCATTAGTGTCATGCCAAATTGTGCTTGGTAGATAAACCTGTGAGAAAGACACACATTCAGCGCAATAAATAAAAGAAATATTAGTAGGCTCTTTGTGGACCAACAACACTAATGACTAATGACTGCCTTTAATGGTGCACATATAATCAAAGAAACATTGAGGAAAAAAGAAACTATAGTCTATCTAATACTTCTTCATCCGGGAAAGGATGCCACAGATTTGTCTAGATTCACATGTATTTATACCCTAAAACTTTCATCCGGGAGTATGTAGTATTTCCTCCATCTTAAGATGTAATACCTCCTTGATTATAGATGGTTAACAACTTATAACTTTGATTACGATTATTATATGTTCATGAAATAAGTAGACATATAAAATAAAAGAGTTTTTGCAAGATAAATGCAACTATACCATTTACACATTTCTTATTCATCTAACTTAATATATATTTAGTAATGATCAAGGTCGTGCATAAATAGTGCCAAATAAAGTGCACCTTAAATTTTAAGACAAATGAAGTACATCCTGAATCATGAAGTATCCAATCGGAGAAGAATTCATCCTGGTTGGAAACCATGTTTGGCGGAGCTATGTGTAAGGGGGCCACCGCCTCCCATCCCGACTTGGAACAATCACTGAAGATTTTTTTTTGAGGCACCTTGATCTGGATGTAAAAAAGTAGAGTAGTTTGCCCCCTCCCCCCAAAAAACATTCACATATTCACTTTTGCCCCCTACATTCTGGGCTAGCTCCGCCACTGGTCATGGTCCTCTTAAACCTCTTCTATTTAAATAAAATGATAAGTCTTTTGCCTTGTTTTAAAAACAAAATGTTTGTCATGGTCTTTTCGATGAGGTTAGTTCTAGCTGGACCAAATACCCAGCCTTGCCCGTGCTCGGCTGCAGTTCAAGAGTGTTAGATGTTTTGGGCTTTTGGCCTATTTAAACCTTTAATTTCTGAAAATACGATGGGCCCATCAGTGGCCATCGTTGTACTGCTTCTTCTAATCTCAACCTTGCGCCTCTTAAACTCCGTCTTCTGTAAATTTTTGATGTGCTAGTTTATTGCAACATATCTAATATGTCGCGTATGATTATTTCTGCTAGCGCCCTGCATGTGATGATTTTCATCTTGATTAAATTATTCAAACGAAGAACATCCTTTTCCTTTATCTTCTTTACGGGACGACAAAAGCCTGGCATGAACGGCCACAGATCCAACCGCACATACATCAATCCATAACTCTAGCCCACTCACTAATAGAAGCAGAGGCCCTCTTCATTTTGTAAGAAGGCTCTGCCGCCTACAAAACGGTGAAGACACTGGCCCAGCCCATTCCCTTTACAGCTCTAAAGAAAACGCAAATCCGAGCTAAATATAGACAGCAGTTTCAGCGCTGAGCACCGAACCGGGGGCTGCGGGTAAGGGGGTTTATCGTGCGAAATTCCAATGGTGAATCTGCGTGTAGGTGCTGAGCATATAGCCCCAAGCCCCCTCAAAGCTTGAATATGATGTGTCGATGACTGAAGCCATCGCCCGCCTGGTCTTCGTTGGGCGCTCTCTTTGGGCACGACGAATGTTCACGTGGAGACAGACTCCCAAAAGCTTCATCTCCGCAGGCTACCAACCGTCGATCGCCAGACTTGGCTGTTAATGGCTAGCTTCTCAGAGAGATCAAGTGCACTATACCTACACACTAAAAGGAGTTTAGATATATTCATTTCATAAAAGGTAAAACATCTTATATTTTAAAACGAAGGGAATAGTTTGAAGTTTGGTTAGTTTTCAGTCAGCTGTTGCCCCAAGGGATTGTAATAATGTTGGCCGACGTGTGCCTAAGTGCCACGATCTTGCTGTGCACAACCGGTACCATCTTCTAGAAAAGAAGCAAACGGTGGATTGCTGAAGCTCTTTGCTTTCAAGAAATCGCCGCCATGCCACTTGAGTCTGTCACTGAGCGTGGTTCGAATTCGAATTCTCGACTCTGAAACGACAGGAACCTTGATAACAGAGCACTTCAGAGCTCACTGCCCGTCCAGAGTTCCACTTGCTGCCGGCGGGATAAACACGAATAGGCAGCATGCGTGCACTCTTCTGATGAGAGAGCGCCTCATGGACTGGCTGTCACTTTGTACGGGCCGCATAACACAACGAGCCACTGTACACTACCGCACACCTCCTACGGACCGGGCAGGATCCCACACGACGTGACACAGCATCAGTCAGAACACACAAACGATGAATTATCTTTTGTTTTTTTGATTTTGTTCTGAATACAGTCTGAAAACCGAACCACGATTCCGATCTTGTCGTGCCATCCCATGAATACTTCCCACAGCTCGTGCTACACTATCCTAACGACTAGGTGAAACCATCTCCAAATAAACAAATAAACGACTAGGTGAAACGGTAAACGAGCCTAACAAATTTTGCAAAATCTACAGGCATCGTTCACGGACAAATGTGCTTATTCTGAACCAAATGGTGTTCTCTGAACTTCTACTTCTGCTGAACTTTGGAAAAGAAGAACTACTAGAACTCATGGATGCTGGTGAGAACTGGACACCCCTGGTGGTTGGTGTGTTTGTAAGGTGGCAATGTATCTAAGGCCTTGTTTGGTACTAGAGTTTTTGTGGGGATTAGTGGGGATAATCCCCACCAAATCCCAAATTCCCACTTACTTCTAAAAATACATTTGGTACTAGAGTATTAGGCGAGTTTAATCCCGCTTATCCCTACTTTTCCCCAAATTTTAGTGTATTTTTCTTAATCCCCAATACTCTACCTCTACCTAGTGGATTGTGGGTGGGGTTTTATGAGAATTAGGTAAAGGTAGAGGTTTCACCCAATACTCTAGGGGATTATCCCTACTAATCCCCACAAAAACTCTAGTACCAAACAAGGCCTAAAAGATTCTTTTTTTTTAACAAAGAGCATATACTAATATCTTGAAGATAACAATTACACACAGACTTTGCAACAATGCACTGCCCTAGCGGCTTTATGGATACACACAACCTAGAAAAATGGAAGAAGAATTATAAAAAGAAAGCCCCGGTACATCGATCAATTTCTTATAACAACGGCACTAACATCACTAAAACAACACCAGAATTCCAACCTCTCCAATAGCGACGTCTTCAAGAAGGAAATAGTGCACAAGCAACATCGTCACGCGATTAAAGATCACAAGTTTTCACTCCGGAGAAAATCCTCGCTCACAAAATAATGCCTTCAACAAGGTCATTGCCAGCCAAAACCAATTAAGGTCAGACCTTGAATTTTCACCCTGCAAGGTAAGACTGTGAACTCCTTCTTTAGTGTCATCCCCACAAACAGTCGCTGTTGCGAGTCACAGATCACCAAGTCAGTTTCTCATCACCACAAAGACTCAAATTACCATCGCTAGCCCACATGTTCTTGCTTTCGTGACATTCTGCGCATCCGACTTCACCATGGATCGTTAAAAACATGACACATGATGGTAACAGATAGAAGAGATTCACAATGCTCCCTCTATAGACAAACGGCCAGGAAAAACACGGGTGCGCATTGTTGAATTTCTTCCGATCCAGCAATCTCCAGGCATGATGCACCCATGGGAGTTCGTCAGCGGAAGCTTCTAGAACACGATGCTCCATGCCAGAACAACGAGGACATGCAGCCAGCAGATCTTCATCTTGACATGGAAGGAACCCTAGACCACATCCATTATTCAGCAGAGCCAGCAGTCCCCACACCGCTAGCCGTCGGCCGACCCCCTCCAGTGGAAGAGGGGAAAGCCAACAAAAGAACCGTGTGCCCACGTCATCCTGCTGGACGCCGTCCCGTGCAAGATGCCTATCACGACGCCACAGGATGACCACATGCACCGCGCTGCCTCCCCATGCACCATCCGCTCGACCAACGGCCGCACCGATAACGGGAGCCTAGACCAACAGCCGCCGTCTCCACCTCCCGTGGGCAGAAGCCACCCAGTGCAGGCGCCACGCGCGAAGAGAACCGCCGCCGCCGCAAGGCCATGGTCGCCGCCGCATGTAGAAGATCACCGCCACCGTCCCTATCCCCCACCAGATCTCCTTTGTTGTGTTGCATCCTCCGGCCCCTTCGACATTGGGCCCGCCGTCACCGCGATCTACGCCGGTGGCAGGGGAAGCCACCGGGGCCTAGTCTGTGTGGAGGCTAGGGTTTCACCCTGGTTCTGCCCAGGGGGAGCGACACGGGAGCTGCTGTCCTTGGAAATAATTTGGGTTTTCTAAAAGATATATGATGTTCTTTGAACTTGACAGCTACGGGTTCAGAGGCACGCCTGACAGACATAAAATGAGATTAGGAAATATCCAACAAATCACCCCCCCTCCCCCTCCCCCTTTGCCCTTCTAAATACAGAGTGAAAATTATCAAGAAAAGAGGAGAATCTAACATTCATTTCCATAATAATGTTATCATGGAAGAGACAGAACATGTACATGGGTAAAAAATATTATAATTCACTTTGTAAAATCAGATTTGTTCCACCCAGAGAGAACACGTGCTTCAAAGTGCAACTTTGTACACATCCCTTGTAAATATATACAGCCATTTCCTCTAGAAAGCGCGCTTAAGTCCTAGATTCAAAAGTAATATTAGTAATTAGTTTAGGAACTTCATCCTATATTCTTCTCAAATCAGGCTTTCGTCCCGCTTTATAAATAAAACAATATGTGGGACCGCTGCTGGGCCAGACAGCACAATGCTCAAAGGACAAACCGGGACAACCACGAGACCACTGCTGGGGCAGACAGCACAACAAAAGCCCAAAAAGAAAAACAAGAGAAAGAGAAAAGAAAGAAATGCCAACATCACCGGATCGATTGAAGCGATGGTGCCTCGCAACGCTGTGCCTTCCGGAGAATTCCATCACACACCTATGCCTTCGAGCCGCCGTGTACCAAGCAGCACCTTCAAGAAGGGGTGCGGTGACGACGCTGCTGCTGCCCGGAATGGCCCTAGGATTTCTCCCGGTATACGGGGGGAGTGGAAGGGAGTACACCCGATGCCTTGCACTAGGAAGGTGGCGCCCGCAGGCATCACCGCGACGGTGCCAGCAACGCCGACAGGGATTTCTCCCGACCCCCAGAACCCACGACCCCGACAGACCGAAGCGCTCCACCAAGCTTGCCGTCCACCAACATGCACCAGCACAGTCTTGAGGACACCAACGATGTCTTTCCGTGGCAAACTAAGCGAGGCCGACTGTACCGACAGCAAACAACCGTAGGCGAGGAGTGGCAGGGCCGCATCCCCGTGGGAGGGAACAACCTCCACCGCCATAGGCGGTAGCCGGCCGGACGCAACGGCGAGAACCGACTAGGCCACTAGGAGCCAGAGGGTGGCAACGGCAAAACCATCTGGAGGGCATCCTCCACCGCTGAAACATAAAACTTTGGCAATCCTTAACTGTTAAGATCATCATACCAATTTTGCCGCCACATAATAAAAATTATTTTGGATTATGTAAGGGTAGTTAGGCAAACATGGAAACCCATTCGATTACCTTAAAGAAATCGAGAAATTTATGTTGAAGGTGCTCACCCTGTACCACGGTCTATGGATGTGAATATTTAAAAGAATGTAACTCTGTTCCCTAAAAACAAAAGGAATATTCCCGCCAGTGTGTCATTAGTGTATCTGGCTCAAAATAAGTCAAACTCTCAAGTAAACCGCAAAATAAAAAACCTCTCTATGTTACTCCATAAAAAGAACATGGTTTGAATAGTTGTAACATGTATTAAAGATTTCTTCCATCTAAAATATACTCCTCGTAGTGATCCTCATATATGTATACTTCTTGGAAGTTGACTTCTAGCTCTTTTGATTTGTACACGCATGTAACCACAATAGAAATCCATGGCATGAACATGTCCTCTTTTTCATGTATTGTCCGTACAAATACTTGTTATAATTTTATATGGATAAGAGGTATCGGAATGTCCTTTTGGCACGTGAGCACCGGTGAAACCATAGTTATATTTCATTTTCAGGAAATATAAGAGACATAATCATGTGTAAGTACTTTGAAGATCAGTATAGTAGTAGAGTTTTCATGTGACAAATCTACAAACTTCATAAAATATGTGATCATGCACATGCATTTTAAACCTTCTATAATCAAAATGGGAATCTACACGGTTGACTTAATGGTGTGTATATTTTAAATGTACATGTATGTGTTAACTCATAATATAATACATATATTTTTAATAGTCATTTTGGACTTGAGCATGATATTTACAACTCTTTACCTCCTACTATCATAATGCGTTTTTCTTCCAAAATTACAGCCCCGCACCCACCATGTGTGCGCGCACGCGCACACACACATTGCACCCTACCGTTCAGCATGTAAGGCGTTGTCCATTAACTAGATGGGGTTTGCCTCTTACGTCTCCTTGAATTTAAATGGCTCCAGAGTGGTAGACCTCCTGAATTATTAATGGACCTTGCCATTTGAAACTAGTTTACTTGTAGAAAATTTGAAATGGGAAATGAACAATAACACCTGATCCCCTATTTTAAACTCTATTTTTTTGAATTTTCCTCTCATGCCAATTTTTGAATTTTGCTTTAAAAAACCTAACACTCTCATAAGATTCGTTCCTCCACTCATATAACATGTTTAAATCTATAATCCTCTTCTCACAAGCAATTTTAATTATAAAATCAAAGTTTAGTGTTTTAACTGTCAAACGAGCTTTATGATCTACCTTTACTAGAAGATGACAAGTTTTAGCATAAATCTTTTTATGAGGAGGCATACCCATATGATTTTTTAAAGAAGTTCTTTAGGCCCACAAAGCATCATTTATTTTCTTAGGACAATCAGACCTAGATTTATTAACTGTATTTTTCAGAATAAGCTTAATCTCCATGTTACTCAATTCAACTTGACCACTTGTTGGCAGATGATATGGAGAAGCAACTCTATGTGTGATGTGTATTTTGCTAAAGTCTTTCAAAGAACATGAGATAAGAAATGAGAACCCCCATCTGTAATAAGAAATCTTGGTAATTCAAACCTAGGAAGTATGATGTCTTGAAGCAATCTTCATTGTTGTAAGTGAAGGAGATATGCCCTAGAGGCAAATAATAAATATATTTTTATTGTCATATCTAAATTAGTTTATAATAGTTTTATATTGTGCTATAACTGTGCCAAGTAGAAACATTGGTGCAGGTGTGGGTATGAAACAACAAAGTCCCTAGTAGCCTCTATTCATACTAGTTCGTTGGTCACGAAGATGATCTGGGTTTCAAGATCATGGGCATTTATGCCGACTGACAACGGGATCATATCATTGGAGAATGATGTGATTGGACATTCCTCGAAGGATTGCAACACGATCAAGTCATATAGTTCATTGTTGCAACAGATATACCTAGACGCCTTCTCCTTAGACCGTGAGCTCATATTACTCACTGTTTCCCGAGGCTGCTTTGACTACATCAACCATCATCTGGTAATACGGTGGCCATAAAGGTGTATGTTGGGTATTCCAAAGGAACAGTTGATGACATGTGACTGCAAGACCGGGATTTGTTCACCCACATGACGGGTAAAGATACATACGGCCGGCTTGGTGAGATTTTATCCATAAATGTTGCAACATGTGACTAGGTCATGGGGATGTAATATCGTGGTAACAAGAAAACAGAAATTGTTGTGAACAAGATTGAACAAGGTATGGGATACCAATGATCGGATCTTGGACAAGTCATATCGAGAAACAAAAGGAGGAGGATGCTACATTTAGCGGTTCAAACGACATTGTCATTAGGAATGCATATGGGTCACATGGACATCCCTGGTCCCTCTGTTGATCATTGATACAGATCATGTCTAGAGCATTCTCGAGCCGTGAGAGCATACACTTAAGGGTATGATGAGAGCGATCATTCATAAGACGGAATCACAGTAGAGAAAGAGAGAAATCCGGAATCATTCCGCAGAGAGATCCGAAGTTGTTCAGAGAAAGAATAAAGGAAAAGACCCCAAAAAGTGTTTTCGGATAAATGGGAATTTAAATATACATTTAGTATATGTTAATTATGAATTAATATAATCTAAATAATATTTAGATTAAGATTTATAAAGACGACTTTTATATTAGGCCAAATCCCCGGAGGGAAATAGCCTAAAAGAAAAGCTGCAGAAAAAGGAAATAAAAATACAGCCAAAAGCCCATGTGGGCGGCAGATACTAGCCGTCGCACGGGGGTGGGTGGCAACCAACCAGCCGCCGGGGGCCCGCCAGCTCAACCCCGGCCCACGTGGGCTCGCGGGGGAGCCAGCAGGCCGCCGGGGTGGCCAGCCCACCCGGGCTGAGCCACGTCGACGGCGGAGCCTACCCGTGGCCAAGCCAGCCCAGGCCATGGGCGTGGTCGGCCCGCTGGCCGCTGCGCCTCCAGGCCGCCGTCGCGCGACAGCTCCTGGGCGCAAGGTGGGTCGCGCGAAGGCCCACCCGACCGCCCCTCTCGCCTGGCTGCTGCTGGCCACTTTGGGCTGCTGGCTGGGTCCGGCAAGGTGTCCCATTCGACCACCTATTGGCCTAGCCGGCTGCCCCCTTTCTTTTTGCCCTTTTTTCTTTAGTTTTAGTCCCACATGGGGCACCTAATGGAGAGGGCACACCCCCTCCGCCTATATAAGGGGGTGCCCATGGGAGGAATAAAAACACACAACTTGAGAAGTCCTTTGGTTGACTTTCTCCCTCCCTCTCTCTATACCTTGTGACCAGGCCCCAAGTCTGGGTTGTGTAATCGAGGCACACCTGCAGTATGTCGTTGCGCTGCAGGGATTCCTAGCCGGATATCAACTTCCACACTCTCGGCGGGATCGAGGAGCCTGAGGTCTCATCGTGCACCGGATGTGTACGAAGACACGAGGCGCAATACTTGGGGCGCTTAAATGTCCTGAGCCGGATCTGTTGCACGATGAAGATGAAGAAGGAGCAAGGGGTGACCTGCGAGGAGCTTCGCGACCTTGAGGTCGGCTACGAGTACGACTACTTCAACCATGTTCCCTGTGGAATGTTAACCGCGTACGGTCTACAAGCGTATGTATTCTCTATGCATCATCCGTTACTGCATTACTACATAGATAGATCCTAGGCAGTTTTTGGGGTTACATCGTTGGAATTTTTTTATTTTCTGCTGCGATCCCCAATAGTGGTATCAGAGCCGATCTATGCGTAGGAGTGTTGTACGGACAGTATGCACAAATTTTGTGCGGGCATTGATCCCTTAGTTGTTATCCTCTAACGTGTACTTGTTTATATCGCGGTATTGTTTGATGAAGCGGCCCAGACCGACCTTACGCGTATTCATACGCGAGATTGGTTCCACGCTCAACATACGGCTTGTACCGTATAAGTGGCTAGCGGGTGTCTATCTCTCATTCAATAATTGATATAGCATTTACAACAGAGGGCCCCAAAAGGAGTGTAGTAGAGACAACTGTCGGATCCATGTTGTGGTTGGAAAGTTCGTAGTTTAGAAACGGTTCTATTGCGAAAGCCCTAACAACCACGTAAAACTTGCAATAGATAAAGTAGAGGCGTCTAACTTTATTTTGCAGGGGCATGTGATTATGATATGGCATTGGTCGTTACGAAGGTAAAGTAGTTTACTTTTCTGTTACTAAGTAGTATAGTAATAGTCATTATTCTGATGGACGACCTGGTGGCGGCGTCGTGGACTTGGCGTCAAACCAAGGGCAAGATGGAGATCATGCCGGAGCGCTCGATGGAGATCAAGGCGCAAAAAAGACCATATCATATCACATTATTCATATGATGTTGATACCAGTTTTTTTACATCTTATTGTGTGCTAGTATTTAGATACTCAACGGTAGCAAATAAGATAATCCCTATTGAATTCCAATGTTCCGTGTTCCCCTTGTGTATGCACCACCAAGAAAGTTCTTCGTTATGAGGCCGATTGTGATGATCGGGGGTTAGACATATCTACGTTCACATACAATGGGTGTAAGCCATGTTGCACAGTGAATACACACAAGTTAGATTTGGCGATCCTAGCATGTACAGACATGGCCTCGGAACACAAGAGATCGAAAGATCGAGCATGAGTCACATGGATGATGTGATTGGCATTAGGGAATGTCTACCTTTGAGGTTGCACTGATGGCCGTGATGATCGGGGGAGGTGCAGAGGATAGGGATCATGCGATCACTAAAATCGTCCAGGGGATGGCAATTTTATTGGAGACCACTTATAAATTGATCTCTTATTATAAACTTAGTCTAGATGTCTGTTTACAAACATCTTAGTAGACCTTAGTCATTGAGGTCCTTTGCGACCATGGGAATATATTGCTTAATATGGAACTTAGCAAAAGGGTCCAACTTCTTAGATTAATACCCACGCCTGAGGGATATCCTCGTAAAAGGTGATCTTCTCTTTTTGATACAATAACCATTAGGAGATAATTCGATGACTCTAGAATGTTTGGAAAAACACTTAGCGATCTTGCGTTAGAGTTGAGAACTCTTAGAAGGGCTTGATTGCAATGGAGGTTATTGATGAAAAGGTATATGTTAGATATACAAAATTATAAATATGGTTTTTGCAAAACTCACTGCAGTTTGCAAAGTATTTGATACTTGTCCCGTTTTGTGAAAACAGGAGGATCTGCTTGAAAATTGCTGGTTTTGAGGCAACGTGACTTGATGATGGCAAGCAAAACAGTTGGTGGCCGACATCACCTCTTTCCTCAAAGTTTGTCATTCGGATTAATGGACTTGAATATAAATTTGTAATCCCTGTTTGTGTGTCTTGATTTTGGCAAGACGATTATTCATATGAACAAGTTACAAGCCAGTTTGTACTATTCTTATGAACAATACCATTATGGTCACATTATGATTACAAACAAGTTATTCTCATCACTATATTAATGATAATAGTTTAAACATTTATAAAGGATTAGAATGCTAAAAGATATCCAAAGTTTAATAATGAAATGACACTACAGTTTAAGTCATTTTGGTTATTGCAGGTTCTTTATGAAAGATCGGGGTCCTAGATGCTTAATCTAGAGACTTTGCAAAACCATGCCTCTTGGGCAGAATGACTAAAACTCCGCATTCTGGTAAAATGGTGATATGCGAAGAAATGTTGAATCTTATACATAATGATGTATCGTATTTTCAACAAGTAGTGGAAATCATTTATTGTGGACTTAAGTGAATAAGTGTATTTACTTAATGAAACATGAAGTTTGAAATGATTTGAATTGTTCAAATGAATTCATAATTAAATGGGATATTGAAATTATCGAGAATACGAAGTCTCTTCGATTTGATCGACATGACTGAAGTATTCAAGTTAAATTTAGCATAAAAGGTACTTGTGAAAGATGTTTCACAAATTATGATAATTGGACGAATTCAAACTGTGTTGAAATGTCTAAACATCATAATCATTATGTATTAGATACATATTATCTCTTATCGGGGTTATAGTTGTCGTTTAGAGTTAAAGATCGAAATAAGCAAACACTCACTTGAAATACAAAGGAACATCCAAAAGATTCGTGGAAACAACACCATAAGTGTTATGGCACGTTCGAGTTTCTGGAGATTTCGATAAGTCGAAATCGTGGCGAATAAACAAGTCTTTGTAGAGCATTCTTAGGAAGCTATGAATGCATCTTCCAAAAAAGAGGCAAACCAGTTGTTGTCCTAAATTGATGTTTCTTGATGAAGATATAGGTGGAAGAAAGTAAAAGATCAAAACAAGGTATTTGTCCTTACCTCTGGATTGTTGAGTGGCGCAGCGGAACTTGTTTCGTGAAACCAAACTCTACATATTGAGGAGAAACCAATGATAATAATCATAGAGTTTTAGGGAATACTTTTACTAAAGAAAGTAGGATTCGAATATATATTCTACAAGTTCGTGGAATTATATTGTTGATCCACTTGTCATGTTTTGAACAAGACATACCTATGAATTATAAATAAGCATGATGGACCTAAGTACGAGAAATGAATGGTCATTGAAATCTCGTTAGTGGAATTCTCGATTTGATGGTGATCAAGGAATTTTGGAATGTCCAAGATTATCGAGAGGACCTGGATTTGAGTGGGAGCAAAACAGCTTGGCTAATTCATAATATGTAGCTGACATATTTTGAGTGGGAGCTAAGTGAAATCCCTGGATCTCAAACATGAATGTCATATTTGAGTGGGAGCGTGAAATCATTCTGGGATATGTGGACGACATATGTGAATGATGTGATTGGTGTTAATAATATTTAAGTTAGATAAATAAGGATGAAGTTGAGGTTATTAAACAAGAAAATCTATCGAGATAGATTGGTAGGTTTAATAAGCACTGAATGCTTCCTGGACTTGATTCTGAAAGATGTTCAGAATGTCCTAAGACAAGATTCTGAAGTAGCTCAGAATGGAACTAGGTAAGAAAGAAGTTCTTACTATATGAGGCATTGAGTTAGTATTGCAACTATGGTTGAAAGAAAGAGGTGCGTTGCATCTCCTATGCCTCGGTCTTAGGTTCTTCCATGTACCATATTGTATACTCGACATAAAGTGACCCGAGGTTCTGGTTGGTAGGACAAAGTCTTAACTATAAGAACATGTCTTTAAGTGATTCCTGAGTTGATCACTGAACTAGAATTAAGTTTGTACTTAAATGACAAGAATCAAAGTAAGTGGCATAGTTGCATTTCATGCACTATGATCTACATAGATATAGAAGTATAAGAGCTCCATCTCATGTGATGTATAATGTTATGGTGGGGCTAGTTTGCTTTTAACGTAGAATGATGTGTCCTAGGACCCAGTGCCCGTGAGAAAGCCCTCGAGGTTGATCTAAAGTCGTTGTAAGCTCCTGGAATCTGGCCTCGTTCTGCTGCCCTGACTATAGTATATACACAAAGGATAGCAAAGTGTGTTTCGAAGTTTAGATGACAATGGTGAAAACGACAGTCATCATAAACACTAGAAACAAAAGTCTCACTTTGTTGCCAAACAAATACTTCGACCCATTATAAGATAATGGTGTGAATGTCAAAGTTAGGAAGACATTAACGATTTGCAAAAGACATAATGATCTGGTAAAACAGAACATGGACATGATGTTTCCCATGAGCATGCATGATCTGTAAACGCATATAGTATATGGTTTATATGAGTAAAATGCAAGCTAGGTTATTTATACTCTAGTGCAAGTGGGAGACTGAAGGAGATATGCCCTAGAGACAAATAATAAATAGGTTTTTATTGTCATATCTCAATTAGTTTATAATAGTTTCATATTATGCTACAATTGTGCCAGTTAGAAACATTGGTGCAGGTGTGGTATGAAACAACAAAGTTCCTAGTAGCCTCTATTCATACTAGTTCGTTGGTCACGAAGATGATCTGGGTTTCAAGATCATGGGCATTTATGCCGACTGACAATGGGATCATATCATTGGAGAATGATGTGATTGGACATTCCTCGAAGGATTGCAACACGATCAAGTCATATAGTTCATTGTTGCAACAGATATACCTAGACGCCTTCTCCTTAGACCGTGAGCTCATATTACTCACTGTTTCCCGAGGCTGCTTTGACTACATCAACCATCATCTGGTAATACGGTGGCCATAAAGGTGTATGTTGGGTATTCCAAAGGAACAGTTGATGACATGTGACTGCAAGACCGGGATTTGTTCACCCACATGACGGGTAAAGATACATACGGCCGGCTTGGTGAGATTACATCCATAAATGTTACAACATGTGACTAGGTCACGGGGATGTAATATCACGGTAACAAGAAAACAGAACTTGTAGTGAACGAGATTGAACAAGGTATGGGATACCAATGATCGGATCTCGGACAAGTCGTATCGAGAAACAAAAGGAATATGATGCTACATTTAGCGGTTCAAATGACATTGTCATCAGGAATGCATAGGGGTCACATGGACATCCCTAGTCCCTCTGTTGATCATTGATACAGATCATGTCTAGAGCATTCCTGAGCCGTGAGAGGATACACTTAAGGGTACGATGAGAGTGATCATTCGTAAGACGGAATCACAGTAGAGAAAGAGAGAAATCCGGAATCGTTCCGCAGAGAGATCCGAAGTTGTTCGGAGAAAGAATAAAGGAAAAGACCCTGAAAAGTGTTTTCGGATAAATGAGAATTTAAATATACATTTAGTATATGTTAATTATGAATTAATATATTCTAAATAATATTTAGATTAAGATTTATAAAGGCGACTTTTATATTAGGCCAAATCCCAGAGGGAAATAGCCTAAAAGAAAAGTTGCAGAAAAAGGTTATAAAAATATAAAATAGCCAAAGCCCGTGGGCGGATACTAGCCGCCCGCCTGGGTGGCAACAAACAAACCGCCAGGCTCACCAGCTCAACCCCGGCCCACGCGGGCTCACGGGGGAGCCAGCAGGCCGCCGGGATGGCCAGCCCATCCGGGCTACTTGATTGGCCACGGGCGAACGGCGGGAGCCCACCTGGGCGAAGGCCAACTGGGCCGCAGGGGCGTGGCCGGCCCGCTGGCCGCTGCGCCTCCAGGCCACCGCCGCACGGGAGCTCCTGGGCACGAGGTGGGCCACGCCAAGGCCCACCCGGCCGCCCCTCTCGCCTGGCTGCTGCTGGCCACTTTGGGCTGCTGGCTGGGTCCGGCGAGGTGGCCCATTCGGCCACCTATTGGCCCAGCCGGCTGCCCCTTTCTTTTTGCCCTTTTTTCTTTAGTTTTAGTCCCACATGGGGAACCTAATGGAGAGGGCACACCCCCCTCCGCCTATATAAGAGGGGGCCCATGGGAGGACTAAAAACACACAACTTGAGAAGTCCTTTGGTTTACTTTCTCCCTCCCTCTCTCTATACCTTGTGACCATGGCCCCAAGTCTGGGTTGTGTGATCGAGGCACACCTGCAGTATGCTGTTGTGCTGCAGGGATTCCTAGCCGGATATAAATTTCCGCAGTCCCGGCGGGATCAGGGAGCCGGAGGTCTCATCGTGCACCGGATGTGTATAAAGACACGAGGCGCAACACTTGGGGCGCTTAAATATCGTGAGCCGGAGCTGTTGCACAATGAAGATGAAGAAGGAGCAAAGGGTGACCTGCGAGGAGCTTCGTGACCTTGAGGTCGGCTACGAGTACGACTACTTCAACCACGTTCCCCGTGGAACATTAAGCGCGTACGGTCTACAAGGGTATGTATTCTCTATGCATCGGCCGTTACTGCATTACTACATAGATAGATCCTAGGCAGTTTTTCGGGTTACATCGTAGGAAATTTTTTGTTTTCTGCTGCGATCCCCAACAGTAAGATGGTCAACACTTTTTGTAGGAATTGTCTCCACCCATTTGGTGACATAATCAACTGCAACACAAATGTGAGTATATTCGTTTGATGGTGGGAAGGGACCCATACAGTCAAATCCCAATACATCAAATGGTTCAAGAGGTTAAGAATAGTTCATAGACATTTCCTGTCTCCTACAAATATTTTCTACTCTTTGATATTGATCACAAGATTTAACAAATTTTGTATCACCTTTAAATAGAGTATGCCAATAGAAACCATATGGTAATACCTTTGAGGCTATGCATTGAATTACATGATGACATACTTAAGCACTAGCATGTCAGCCTCTTATAATATCTTGTTGTGCACGCTTAGGTACACAACATCTGATGAGACTATCTACACTTTTTTATACAAGAATGTATCATCCCAAATGTAATGTATAAGATCATAAGTTTTTAGGCCTGGAAGTTGTTCCCATGAGGATGTACCTGGCTGTGAGGATATTTTCACATTTTGTCTATTTCGATTTGGTTGCTAGCCCTAGCCGGTGATGTAGCTATGAGGAAATTACTAATAGGAACGGATTCTAACATTTTGGCCCTTCTTTAAATACTTAGTGATGAGATTAGCATTGCAACACATTGCAAGTCTGAGAGTAAACTAGGCAAAACTAACCCCTTTTTATTTGCTATTTCTTTTGAGTTATTTTGTGGTGTTTTGCAGGAACAGAAGATACATAAGAAGAACGGAATAGCAGGAATACAAAACTAGAAAGTAGAATTAGTATAGGCTTTTACTTCATTCTTTTTATAATTTCATTTTCTATTTTGGAATCATGTAAATACAATGTATTCTTGTATATTACTTAATAAAGTTAAAGTTTATTTCTATAGAATACTATAACAAACAATGTAATATTGTTTAGTAATAATAAAGATATTCTTTTCCTTAATTATTTATTTGTGAATATTATATCTTATTAAGAAATAAGAATTTAGTTAATTATTTATTACTGTAATTCCATTTATATTTCAAATTCAAATTCTTTATAATTTCAAATATTTTTTGAATATTCAAATCTAAAATGTTTTCCCCTCAAACACAAAGATACAATAGAGGTCGTGTTGAAATCTATCAGACTTGCTCTGACGTTTCCATTGGAACATGAGAGACATTGATCCCTTTACGCCTCTTTTATTTTTGCACGAAAATTCTTCGGATTTTCTATGCATGAATGCAATGCACACTTGTCTTTTCTAGCCTCAAATCCTGGGATGTTACACAATACTTTCCCAACAATTGAATTAGCATAATAAGCAAACCATGCAGATGCAACTCTAACACTTGCTAAATGTTCAATATGAAAACTATCATCAACAGAAATAGGATCTACTTGAATATTTTCCATTCTAGATAAATGATCATCTACAAGATTATCTTCACTTTTCATATCAACGATATGCAAATCAAATTTATGTCGTAAATAACCCATCTAATAAGCCTAGGCTTAGCATATTTCTTATTCATATTCATAAGATATTTAATATCCGAATTAACAATATGCATAGTGAGTTTAGAATCCACAATGTAACATCTAAATTTATTATAGGCAAATATAACATGTATAATTCTTTTCTAGTAGTCGCATATTTTTTTGAGCATCATCTAGTGTTTTTATAGCATAATAAATAAATTTTAACTTCTTATCAACATGTTGGATTAGAACAACACCAATTGTATAATCACTAGAATAACACATATCTCGAATGGTCTAAACTAGAGTTAGGAGGTTGAATAATAGGAGAAGTTAATGAAGATATTTTTGAAATTTCAAAAGACTTTGTGCAATCATCATTAAAAGAAAAGGGAACATCCTTTCACATAATATTAGTAAGATGCTTAGATATTTTGGAGAAGTCTTTAGCAAACCTTGTACTAAAACCAGCGTGAACAAGAAAACTTTTATACCTCTTATGTCCTTTGGATATGGTAGTTCCTCTATTGCTTCAGTTTTAGCTCTATCTACTTCAATCCTTTTCCCAAATACTCCGTGTCTAAGGAAAACTCCTCCTTTAACCATGAAGTGATAGTTATCGATTCAAGACCAAGTGTTGTTCTCATAACTCTGCAAACCTTTTTTAAGATTGAAAAGAAAATTACTGGAAGAAGTACCATACGCAGAAAAATCATCCATGCCATAATCTTCTCAATGTAATCAGTAAATATAGCATTCATGCATCTTTGACAAGTAACATGGGAAAAGGCAAGTGAAAGTTGTCTTTTCCTGATCATCTTTATGCACAAGAATTTGACAAAAAACTCAATAACTATCCAGATAACATAAATGCGATTTTTTAGATAGTACTTCTAACATTTAATCAATAAATGTAAAAAATAATGATCATTACAAGTATATTTATTCAACTTTACGAAATCAATGAAGATCCTATAGCCATTAATAGTATGATGTTAATTCATCATGCTCATTTGCAACAATAGTAATACCTCCTTTCTTAGGAACACGATGCAGGTGACTAACTCTATCACTATCAACTATAAGATAGATGATACATGGCTCAATCAATATAATTACCTCATTCTTTACCACTTCTTTCATCTTATGATTAATTAAGGCGACATTGATGATCTACAACATGCTTTGCATCTTTCTCAATATATATTTTATGTAGACATAAATCAGGGCTTATACATTTCAAATCATCAAGAGAATATCCAATGGCCATCATATGCCCGTGCAACATCAAGTAACACTGTTTCTTCTTCAACTGAAAGGTTAGCACTAATAATAATATGATATATATATATATATATATTCTTTTCATCAAGATATGCATATTTTAACTCATTAGGCAAATGATTTAATTCAAAACTAGGACCCTCCTTAGGTGGAGGTGGCTCTCCCAAATCACCAGGTGGAATATTTAATTGCGAAAAAGGAGGTTAATGTGCCAACTTTTGTTCTAAAGCTTCTCTTTCCTCATTATTAAATGGTTCTTCTTGATTAAGTATATCTCTCTCCACTACGATTTGATGAAGAGAGAACTAGATAAGTAAGAGTGTTCACTTGATCTTTTACAAATGGATCTCTAATCATATTCTTATCAGTAAACTTAGAGAAATAAAATTCCAACTTGTCACCCATGCATTAAATAAACACATGTTTTCCTTAGGTAAATTAATTTGAGAACCTATTGTATGTAATAAACCAAATATGATAGGACAAAAGGAATCTTACGGACAAGCAACTATCATCAAGTCAGTAGGATACTTAATATTTCCAAAAAGTACTTCAACATTTCTAACCATACTAAGAGGATAAATATGCGCTTTATTAGATAGTTGAATAGTTATACCCATTTCTTCCATACATATTGCATCAATATCATTCTCAATTTCAAAATATAAAAAATATGATATATCACTGTTACTAGCTCTAAGATCACAAAGACCATGATAACAAGAAGTCCCAATAGGAACAAAAATAATTGGTTTGCCATATCTAGTAGTTCCCCTTGACAATATATTGGAATCTTCACATAGACATACATCACATGGTTCTTATTCGTTTAATTATTTAATAGAAACCACTTGATGGTAAACATAAATCTATTCATAAGGAGTGTAGTCTCTTTGTGCACTTCAATTTGTAACCGCAACAACAATATTATCCTTCACCCTATAAGGGGAAAAAAGGAGGAACTTCAACATAATCTTTGATTATATTGGTTGAAACTGCATTAACCTGCTTAATAGATTTAGAAATAATAAGAGGATGTTTAACAACTTCAACATATTCAGCAAATACTTCGTTAGGAAGATAAACATGAAAAACAAAGACCTTAGCAACTTAAATTATAACATGAGAATAAAGACCGAACATGTTACTCAATTACTAAATAAAGGAGAACTTGAGAAATTATCCACACATGCATATTTATATTCCAAACAGGGTTCATTACTTTATCAAGATCCCAATTATTGTTATTTTTAGAAATCTTATCCAATAAATCCAAAAGCTTCATTCACACCATTATGAGTAAAACTCCCTCGAGAAGAATTATCCAAAAATCCTTATGAGATTGGGGGAACCTCACATATATATTAATTGATACAATGCTTTTGGATAAACCATGGGAAGGTTTTTTACGAAGGAGTTACTTTAACCTCCCCCAAGTTTGAGAAATACTCTCTCCAGGATGAGGCCAAAAACTATATATATATATATATATATGAGAACAATCACCATAAGCTTTTAAAAGTGTATAATATTTAAGATAGAAAGTCTTCTTCACAAATTCCTAATCAAAAGGATCTATATGCTTCCAAGAATAAAACCAATTGCGAGCATTGCTAGTGAGAGATAAATAAAGCAATTTCCTCTTGAATTTTCCTTGGGAAATGCCTGCAAGTTTAAATAATGAATATCTATCTTCAATCATTAACAAATGACTTGATGGAGTTTTACTTCCATCACTGAAAAAAGGATCACTCATAATATCTCTTATAGCATCAGCTAGAATTCGAAATTATTTCTATGGCTCTGGAGGTTTAGCAAAATATTTTTTAATAGAATGAGCATAACTTAAAAGATAAGGTCTAATAACTCCATAATAGCTAAAAAATTAAAGTAAGACATAAAACATTGAAGACACCTTTTAAGTTCCCTTATCAAACTAGCTCACCAATAGCGATATGCTCCATGGGAACAACACCAACAAAGTATCTTGATAATACACGAGTGTAGGGGATCAATCGTAGTTATTTTGAATAGAATTAGTGTCAAATCCACGAGGAGATGACAATATTGGTTAGTAAATTCAACTATAAAAATAATAAAATATGTAGTAGTTTGTATTTTCAGGTTTATAATTTGTGGGAAAGTAAACAAAAAGTGCGGGTAAATTAAATTGCAAAGTAAAGTAAATGCTATTTATAGAGAAAGCGTAATCCTCTATGCAACAAAAGGATAAGCTGAATGTGTGTACTTAGCATATAGATTTCTAAAATAGCATGGTAAGCATCTTGTCAACTTTTATTATCATTGGACGAATCCTAAGATAGGTTCAGCTGTGCACACACGCAATTACACCCCTAATGATTGGTCCTAAGGCCACTTTCGTGTGCAATCAAAGAATTCATTAAGACATACATCTCCAACCATTGCTTAATATTTTGGGGTCCGCGATCAAGAACCGCCCTAAATGCAACTCCATGGCCCGGGACACGATTTCTATCATGTCATTAAGGTGCAGCCTTATGATCCCACATAGGTGAAGTAACATAAAACATAAAATTTGACCAAATACTCATAGTATATTATATAGAAATCATTGCAAATTTATCCTATGCCCTTGGGAACATGAGGAACTACTCACAACGATGGAAAATGATTATTATTAGTGGCATATGGATTATAATACAACCTAAAAATATAATTACACCATAAAATAATATCAAATAACCAAGCACGGTCATAAAAAAGACACTATAAAACTATTCTAGGTTCCCATCTACCACAAACTATGAGCGGGATAACATCGATCTTGTGATGGAAATGGTGAAGATAGTGTTATATAAACTCCCCTTGTGCGAAGGAGGAGTTGGTTACGACATGGCGGTGATTTCCCCTTAGTGGAGGCCGTGAGATAGTAGGATCCGCTCTCTCTCAGGGAAGGAGAAGACTTTCACCTTCGCCACCGCCTATGAAAATTCTCTAAAAAATACGGCATAGGTTTTTTTGGTACGGAGGAGTACGTCAAAAGGGAGGGGAAAGGCGATACTCGAGGCATCAGTGAGCCCCTATGACATGACAACCAATTATGCCTATGCCATGGGTCCTACCTAGGGGAATCGTGGCTTGCCACATGAGCTCTAGTTCCATGGTATTTTCACTTAATTCTTTGAGCTTCTAAAGATTCTTGAAACAATAAAATATGAAGCAGGGGGTTTTGCGCCTCCTAGGAATTAAATACCAAACAAGGGACTTTATAGGAAAGTCTAATAAAGGATCTAAATATGTGAAAATAATTCAAGAACAATGCATAAAACTAAAAAACTTAATCTGTATGATGCAATTATGATGATACAAATACATGTATCAACTCCCCTAAGATTAAACCTTTGCTCATCCTCGAGCAAATAAGTTGATGAAACATATCATGTGCAATGTGTTGGAGATATTCCCTAAAGGAAAATAATAAAGATGTTTTTATTGTCATATCTCAAATGTTCATAATAAGTTTTTTGCCATGCCATATATGTATTAAGTGGAAAAAATAGTACATGTGTGGTATGTAAACAAACAAAATCCCTAGTAACCTCTAGTCAACTAGCCTATTGGTCAATTTATAATCAAGGTTTCCTAGTCATGGACATTTATGTCAATTGATAATAATGGAGTCATGTCATTTAGTGAATGATGTGATGGACACACACCCAACATAAGTATTGTAATGAGATCTAGTCACAAAGTTCAATATTATGATAACTGGGAAAACATAGTATCCCAATCTGTTAACCGTGAGATCATATCCATTCACTATTTTTAGAGGGTGCTTTGACTGCATCAACCGTCACACCGTAACAAGGTGATCATAAAGGCGCCTCTCAGGAATTATGAAGGAATAGGTTGAGGCATATGCATTAATCAGATTTGACAATCTGCGTGACGGATAGATACTCTGGTCCCACTTGATGAGATTACATCTACGAAGCTTTCAAGCATGTGACTAGATCATATAATACCATAGGAACGAGTAAATATGTTTGTCAGTAACATGACCGTTCTAGGTATAGAGATACCAAAGACCGGATCTTGGACAAACTAAGTATCATATGGCAAAGGGATTAGGACTCGATTTTTGGGGTTCAAACGATAAAGTTAATTTGTGGAATGCATGGGGACCATCATGGGTTTCTAGATCCCGCTGTTGGTCCTCGATCGGAGAGGTGTATCGATCATGTCTGGGCGTTGCCAAACCATAGGGTGGCACGCTTAAGGGTACACGATGCTTAGGGTTTGATCCAGAACCGTAGGAGAAAAGAGAGAACCCCAGAATTATTCTGGAGAGATGTCAAAAAGGTTCCGGAGTCGATGAATTGTTCGGAGACTTGAAATATTTATTTTAGTATTTAATTAAATGAATTAAATACTAAATATATATAGCCTACCCCTAATGGGCCATCATGTCGCAGCATATTACGCCCCCCTGTCAACACCCGGGTTTTTAATTCCAGATGCCTGTTATGTCCTACATCGCAATCCTAGGATTACCATTTTTGCGAGACATAACAGATTGGATATCACAGTACATCACCCATTACAAACCATAAATAAGGTCTTACACAAATAAGGATCTCATGATCCAGTCTTAATATAACAAGCAGCAGAATAAATAATAAGCGTAGCGGTGGGGTCCATCTTCAGGGGCACATGCAATGCTGACGATGGAAGATAGTCCTAGTTATCATAGCCGTCCTGCTGACCGTCATCTTGGTAGTCTCCTTCATAGTCTGGCCATAGGAATAGCTAGGGACAAAAGCCATCTGTACTCTTTAAGTACTCGCAAACTACCACTAACAAGTAAGATAGTACTAGTGTAAATGCTAACTCTAAGTTTGACTATAAAGTTAAGTTTGAAACCTAAGATGAGTTCAGAAACAAAGAAAGATAAAATAAAGTTCTAGAATCACTTAAGTTGGGAAGCTAGTGTCATAGTCACAACCCTGTTGTGGTCAAGTCAAGATTCATCATTTATTTCATAAGTCATTTTGAAAACATTTGACAATGAAACAGTATGGCCACTCCAACTGTCCATAACCGCGGACGCGGCTATTCGAATAGTTTGACACTCTGCAGAGGTGGTACACTTTCACCACAAGATTCGATACACCTATCAGGGATAACCCTGAATCATCATACTTAGTATGCAGATAATCAAACATAACCTTTCCTTTACACACTCTAGTATAAGCACCTCTCCTATGAGTATGGCCTCCCAACCATGACCATCTGTCATCTTGGGCACTTCATAGGTGCACAACATTGAGAGGTAGCCTCAGCTCAAACCTCTCCCGTGAGGGAACTAATACTAATGCATATAAACTTCCGGCTAAGCCTTACCCAATTCAGGTATTGTGGTTGTACGGTAAAATTGGAATGGTATCGCATCCAAATCCAACCATCAGTTTTTGTAAAGGGGTTAAGGCGCATGCCTCAACATTTTCATCATCATAAACCAATTGTGTTTCTCAACACATGTCAAAACATCTCAATAGAATGACTCATCATTCCAAGGTTTTCACAATTCATTTTCACCAAGTATTCCCATCTAAAGTGACTCAAGTTTTGACTTACCTCTTGGCTACTAAGTTAAGAGTGTTCACTAAGGTGGGATGCTAAGATCAATCTCATGCCATAGAATGACATCTAAAGTTATCTAGATAGGTCAAGTTTTATACTTTTTATGCTACCTTCAAAACAAGTAAAGGACTTTGGTAAAGTAAAGAAAGTAAAGCTTGAAATTAAATCTTGGACTGGGTATAAATCCAAATGGTATCACCAATGCATGCCTAATGCCTTTGCTTAGGTTATCTAGCTTGCAAGGGTTAGCTTGCATTGTTAATGATGGCTTGCCTTGTGCAGTGCAGTGGTTGAAGTTTTCTTCCTCCTCCTCTTGGTAGAACTCCTCCTCCTCGAAAGCTTGGTCGGTACTATCGTCTATAAATACATACGGAGTACACAATCACCAAACAATACTTAACTAGTCTACTTAGCACTCTAAGGCACACATTTGATGATCTAATATCATCACAAGCATCACATAGTTTTATTAACTAGTTTCATTCTTTTGATTTAAGAAAAGTAATTTCTACTCATTGAAAATAACTAAGATTTAATATTCACCACTTAAAATATGGGATCATGTGGACACATGTCCTCACCACATATTCTAACATGTGGGAATGTGATTTAAGGGTTGGATCACATTTTAATAAGTTTAAGTTTAGAATTTAATGATTTAAAGTGACTAGAAATGCCTATATAGCATTATTTTGGTACTAGTCCAAAGTCACTGCATGCAAACCTTCATATTATTACATATTTATATAGGTATGGTTAAATGTGATTTTTGAGAGTTAGAATCAACTCAAAAGCTATTATGGTTGCTTTATAAAAATATTTGAATGTGCAAATACTTCTGTGTTGTTATTTTTACTAGGAGAGATATCTAACTCTAAATGAATTAAATCCAACGGGCTTGGATAGATATTTTCAGTAGCTTTCGAACAAAATTTGAATCACTCAATTTGGTTCAGTGGATCTCCTTCAATTGATTTTTGAACTAAGGGACAGAAGTGAGTTCAAACTAAAATAAAAAACCTATATTTGAATTCATGGGCTAGCGCGGGAAAACTAACGGGCCAGCCTAGTGGCGCTCCGTGGTGCGAATGACAACTGACAGGGGGGTCCTACAGGTCAGCGGCACATCAAACGCGAAGCGGTACGGGGCAACATGGACCGTGCGATTAAAAAGAAGATCTACGGCTGAGGATCGTCGTCCCCGGCGAACAGGTCGCTGGCGAGAGCTAACCCTAGCAGCTCGGTGGGGGTGTAATGGGGGCATACCAGGACTCCAGCTATCGTGGCGATAGGGGCGATCGAACGTGCTGTCGACGGCGGACTCAGGCGTGGTCGCGGTGGCTCCTGGGGTGGACGAAATATATGGCGCCTCTCCTCCTCTGCTGCGGCAAGCTCCGGCTAAATTTCGGCGAACGACGGCCTGCCTTGCTCCAAGGATGGGGTGGAAGGATCAGTGGAGAGAGGGGAGTGAGATGGTGTGAGTAGTTTGTGCTGGGGTGGCCTCCTTTTATAGGGCGATGAAGCAACCGAACGGGATGGGCTGGTGACTCCGGCGAGGGCTGCACAACATGCTAACGTCGTGGCTGGAGGTAGGGGAAGGTGGTCTGCCTCCTGGCGGTGCTCTACGGCTTAAATGCGCGGCTAGGGGTGGTGGCGTTTGGTCAGGAGCGTCCCGCGCTCTGGAAGACAGAGGCTGTGCTCGACGCGCACGATGTGTGGTCGCCGGCGTGCGCGAACGTGTCTGGCAGTCCGGGTCGGAGGCGGCGGCGTGCACGGTATTGGTTCGAGGGGTGGTCTGGCGTCTTTGGCGGTGAGGGCGCTCTGCACGCCTCGCTCGCAGAGAATGGGCGGCGAGGCTGGGGAGTGGTCCAGTGGCTGGCAGTGGCCGTGGGGTGGACCGTGGGCGGCGGTAGAGTGGCGCCTAGCTTCCTGGAGCGGCGGAGAGGGGCTGGCGGTCTACTGCTGCGTTGGCAACGTTGGCCGGCGAGCATGGCGTCGGGGCGGCGTTGCACTGGCGCCAGGGGCTAGAATTAGGGTGGGTTTTGGTCTGGTTGTGCTCAAGGGAGACAAGAATGATCAATGCAAATAAAATGGTTCGACAAGAATTGATCAAAACGGTAATAGTTAGGCCAAATGGATTCTGTCTTCAAGATGTTCGACACAATGGCCGCAAGAGAAAAACATTTGAATTTTGGGCTGAAATTTGGTGGAGTGGTTGATCACATATTTGAGCTTGTAGGTGTGATTGGGTTTTGAAAATGGAAGTTATTTGAGTGAGTTTTGAATAAGTGTGATCTTGATACCTACACTAGATTCAATTTTCAAATGTCATTTAAAATTAGTGTTTGCAAGTTTTTGGTAGATCACAAAGTGGGCCTTGGTACATCACTACATGTACTAGCAAGGGGTGCAAAGATCCACATTTGTTTCTGTTAAGAATTGAGTTCTAGGAATAGCCAAAGTAGGCATGGTAGTTAAAATGGCACAAATGACCATTTGGTTATTTTATTCATTTTGATTTGTTTTTCTTTGGTATTTGTTTGGGAATGATCTAGATGATGTTTATTTCACCTAAGAATCATTTTACAATCAATGGATCACTTAATCATGGCAATTAAAAACAACTCCTTATTAAATGCACACACATATGAATGCTTTAATAATTTTAATTGGAAAAGTTTTTGTTAACTCTAAATTTGATGATTTGGATCTTGATCACTTGGATTAGAGTTTTGGGATGTTACAAACCTTCCCCCCTTAAACAAAATATTGTCCCGAGATTTACGAAAGAAAACTAGGAACTAAAGAGATCTGGGAACTCTATCCTAATGTAATCTTCTCGCTCCCAAGTGGCTTCCTCTTCGGTATGGTTGCTCCATTGAATCTTGAGAAATTTGATACTCCTAGTTCTGGTGGTTCTGTAGGCTTCCTCCAAGATACGGATGGGCACTTCACGATATGTCAGGTCATTGTTGATCTCAACGGCTCGATGATCGATGTTCTTGAAAACTTCAGTCTTCTCCGGCACTTCCAGGCATTTGCGAAGTAACGAGATATGGAACACATTGTGGATGGCTGACATCTCTTCTAGCAGTTCCAGTTGATACGATACTTCTCCTCGACGGTTCAGAATCTTGAAGGGCCAAATATATCTGGGGCCTAACTTTCCTTTTAGACTAAAGCGTTGGGTTCCCTTCAATGGCGAAACCTTGAGATATACAAAATCTCCGACATTGAAAGTCAGGTCTCTCCTTCTCTTGTCAGCATAATACTCTTCTGTCTGGACTGGGCGTCTTGAGGTGCTCACAGACTTTGTGCACCTTTTCTTCGGCTTCTCGGAGAATGTCGGGTCCAAAGATCTGACTCTCTCCTACTTGCGACCAATTCAAAGGGGTGCAACACTTTCTTCCATATAGGAACTCAAATGGTGCCATTTGCAAGCTAGCTTGATAACTGTTGTTATATGAGAATTCTGCGAAAGGCAGGCAGTCTTCCCATTTTGATCCATACTCTAACACACAAGCTCTCAATATATCCTCTAGGATCTGGTTGACTCTTTCAGTCTGTCCATCAGTTTGCGGGTGATAAGCGGTGCTGAAGTTCAACTTGGTGCCTAATCCTTCCTGGACTTTCTGCCAAAATCTCGAGGTAAATTGGGTTCCTCGATCTGATACTATGGTCTTGGGGGTTCCATGCAGACTAACAATTCTAGCAATATACAACTCTACTAGTTTCGAACTTTGGTAGGTGGTCTTGACAGGTATAAAGTGGGCTACCTTGGACAGTCTATCAATGATGACCTAGATTGAGTCATTTCCCCTACTAGAAGTAGGCAAACCGGTGATAAAGCCCATTCCAACGGAATCCCATTTCCATTCCGGAATCTGCAATGGTTGCAACAGTCCTGCGGGTCTCTGATGCTCTGCTTTGACTCTTTGACAGATGGCCACTTGGCGATGTAGCTTCCGATTTCCCTCTTCATCTTGTGCCACCAAAATTGCTCTTTCAAATCTTGATACATCTTCGTTCCTCCGGGGTGGATAGAATAAAGAGTATCATGAGCATCTTGCATGATAACCTATTTCAATTCCGAATCTACTGGCACACAGATACGTCCTTTGTACCACATAACTCCTTCTTCGCCTTCAATGAATCCAGGTACCTTTCCTATACCAATATGACGTTTGATTTCGTCGATACTTTCATTTCCCTTCTGGGCTTCCTTGATTTGGCTGATTAATGTGGGTTGAAGTTCAATGCTAGATAAGAATCCTTTGCTAACAAGCTCAGTCCTAAACTGCTCCAACTCCTCATACAACCTTGGTTGCTTCTCCTTGATCATGGTGTTTAGCCTACATGGCAATCTGCTAAGAGCATCCGCTACCACATTGGCTTTGTCGGGGTGATAGTTGTTGGGTCCGCAGCATAGAAAACAAAAAATTTCCTACGGTGTGAACTATACGCCAAGATCTATCTACTAGGTACAAAGCAACGGGTGGACATACATCCAACGAGAACTTACCCTCGAAGACAACGAGTTTTGTTAATGAGTAGGAACTCGTGGTTGATGTAGTCGTACACTTGCCGATCTCAAGATCGTGAGGAAGTCCGAGCGCCGCAACTCAGCAGCGCATCCGTACTCGCACACATGTTCAAGCCACCGGAAAACCTCCACCTCCTCGCTCCAGCGATCCAGCGGAAGCAGCAACTCCTTCCAAACGAAATACCACCGAGAACATGTATCTCGCTAATCCGAGACCATGGGGGAATAATTCTAGAGATGGAGAGAGATCCTTCACGAGGAGGTGTGAGGAAGAAGGGTGAGAGGGGTGGCCTTTTATAGGAGGAGGGGGGTACCCCCTCCATGGCCGGCGCCCCATGGAGGTGCCCCTCCTCTCCATGGCTGGCGCATGGGGGGGTGACCCCTCACCTCCCCCATTCATGTGGTGGTAACCCCTCCACATTAAAATGCCTCTTCACATTCCCTTTTAAAGTCTCCACTTTAAATGCATTAAAATTCTCCAAGTTTAATGCTCTCTCATTTAATAAAACTCTTTTATTAAATTTATTCAGAATTTTGTTAATTACTTTAATTAACAAACATTCACATATAGCCCCTTGCAATATTTCAATATCACATGCAGAACCACTTTCTGCAATTTGACCCAAAACAATTTCCGGTTTCTATTGAAACAATTCCTGCGCTTTGCAATTCTTTCGTCTGAAACATATGTGCTCCTAAATGGTGTCCGGTAACTCTTAAGTGTGTCACCCTACGGTTCGTGAATAATGTAGACATGAACGAGACCCTTCTCCGATCAATAATCGGCAGCGGGACCTGGAGATCCGTACTAACTCCTACACATTCAACGATGACTTCTGTGATCGTGAGAACCTTTAACGCTTGTAACTAAATCCCTTTGTCTCGCGATATATTACATGTCCGATATTCGATCATCGGTATCTCCATACCTAGTTTGATCTCGTTACCGACATGCACTCTTTTCTTGTTCCCGTGATGTAACATTCTAGTGATTACATCACTTGCTTGTTAGCTATCTCAATGTGATATCACCGAGAGGGCCCATAGTATATCTATCCGTCATTGGGATTGACAAATTCCACTCTTGATCCATGAGCCTCAACATAACACCTTCGTAGTACTGAACCCATCTTTATAGTCACCCTGTTACGGTGTGACGTTTGATGTTATCAAGATACTCTTCTGGTGTTAGCAATTAACATGATCTCATGGTCTAAGGATAAAGATTACTTCGTATGATGTTATAGCAATATAAACATAATGACTTGATCGTAATGCTATACTTCGGATGAATGTTCATCACATCATTCCACCAATGGTGTGACCTTGTTATTAACAACATCCAATGTCCATGATCAGGAAACCTTGATCATCTTGTTAATCAACAAGCTAGTCTATAAGAGAGCATAACTAGGAACCCTTTTTGTTTATTAAACACACATGTATTGATGTTTCCGATCAATACAATTATAGCATGTAAAATAAACATCTATCATATATAAGGAATACATAATAACAACTTTATTATTGCCTCTCAGGGCATATTTCCTTCAGTCTCCCACTTGCACTAGAGACAATAATCTAGTTCACATAGTGATAAATCTAACACCCATGGAGTTCTGGTGTTGATCATGTTTTTCCCTAGGGAGAACTTTAGTCAACGGATCTGCTACATTTAGGTCCGTGTGTACTTTACAAATCTTTATATCTCCATCCTTGACATGCTCACGGATGGAGTGAAACCGGCGCTTAATATGCTTGGAATTCTTGTGAGACCTCGGTTCCTTTGCGTTGGCTATGGCTCCATTGTTGTCACAATAGATCACCATTGGGTCCAATGCACTAGGAACCACACCTAGTTCTGTAATGAACTCTTTCATCCAAACCGCTTCTTGCGCTGCTTCTGAAGCAGCAACATATTCTGCCTCCGTCGTTGATCCAGCCACCACAGGTTGTTTGGAACTCCTTCAACTAACTGCTGCTCTGTTCAAGAGAAATACGTGTCCGGATTGAGACTTAGAGTCATCCGGATCGGTGTCAAATCTAGCATCGACATAACACTTAGCGACTAGCTCTTCTTCACCTCCGTATATAAGAAACATATCCCTAGTTCTTCTCAAGTACTTGAGGATGTTCTTTACCTCTATCCAAAGGTTCGAACACGGATGATTAGTACCTACTAGTCAAACTAATATCATGTGCCACATCCGGTCTTGTACATAGCATGGCATACATAATAGAGCCTATGGCGAGGCATAGGGATCTTATCCATCATCTCTCTTTCTTCCGCCGTAATGGACTTTGAGTCTTACTCAATGTCTTGCCTTGCAACATAGGTAAGAACCCCTTCTTACTTTTGTCCATATTAAACTTCTTTAATATCTTATCAAGGTATGTACTCTGTGATAGCCCAATTAGGCGCCGTGATCTATCTCTATAGATTTTAATGCCTAATATATATGACGCTTCACCAAGGTCTTTCATCGAAAATTTGCTGTTTAGATAACTTTTAACACTGTTTAAAAGATCTATATCATTTCCAATCAATAATATGTCATCCACATATAATATTAGAAATGCCACATTGCTCCCACTCACTTTCTTGTAAATACAAGCCTCTCCATAAGTTTGGACAAATCCAAACTCTTTGATCACCTCATCAAAGTGGAGATTCCAACTCCGGGATGCTTGCTTCAGTCCATAGATGGATCGCTGAAGTTTGCATACCTTATTAGCATCCTTAGGATCAACAAAACCCTTAGGTTGTATCATATACAACTCTACTTCAATATTACCATTGAGGAACGCAGTTTTGACATCCATCTGCCATATTTCATAATCGAAATATACAACAATTGCTAACACAATCCTAACTGACTTAAGCATCGCTACGGGAGAGAATGTCTCATCGTAGTCAACTCCTTGAATTTGTCGAAACCCCTTTGCGACAAGTCGAGCCTTATAGATGGTCACATTACCATCAGCATTAGTTTTTCTTTTGAAAATCCATTTATTCTCAACGGCCTTTCGATCGTGAGGTAAGTCCACCAAGGTCCAAACTTGGTTCTCGTACATGGATTCCATCTCGGATTTCATGGATTCTAGCCATTTGTTGGAATCCGGGCTCATCATCGCTTCTTCATATGTCGCAGGGTCATCCATTTCATCAACCATGAAATTCACAATAGGATTGCCATACAGTTCAGGAGCTACACGTGTCCTGCTTGACCTGCGAGGTTCGGTAGTGTCCTCTTTCGGAGTTTCATGATCAATATCATTAGCTCTCTCTTCATTAGGTGAAGTCAACTCCGAAACAACTTCCGGTGCTGTGCTACTCGCCATTTCATGAAGAGAAGGTTCAATAACCTCTTCAAGTTCTACCTTCCGACTACTCACACCTTTCGCGAGAAACTCCTTCTCAAGAAAGGATCCATTCTTGGCAACAAAGACCTTGCCCTCGGATCTGTGATAGAAGGTATACCCAATTGTTTCCTTAGGGTATCCTATGAAGACGCATTTTTCTGCTTTGGGTTCGAGTTTATCTGGTTGAAGTTTCTTCACATAAACATCGCATCCCCAAACTTTAAGAAATGACAGCTTAGGTTTGTTTCCAAACCATAATTCATACGGTGTCGTTTCAATGGATTTAGATGGTGCCTGATTTAAAGTTAATGCAGTTGTTTCCAGTGCATAACCCCAAAATGACAGTGGCAAGTCAGTCAGAGACATCATAGATCGAACCATACCCAATAAGGTATGATTACAACGTTCCGACACACCATTACGTTGTGGTGTTCCGGCAGGCGTGATTTGTGAAACTATTCCACACTCTTTCATGTGTGTGCTAAACTCGTAACTTAGATACTCTCCTCCATGGTTAGACCGTAGAAATTTGATCTTTCTATTACGATGATTTTCCACTTCATTCTGAAATTCCTTGAACTTTTCAAAAGTTTCAGACTTGTGTTTCATCAAATAGATATACCCGTATCTACTCAAATCATCCGTGAAAGTAACAAAATAATGATATCCACCTCGCGCTGACACACTCATTGGCCCACACACATCAGTATGTATGATTTCCAATAGATCTGTCGCCCGTTCCATTGAATCGGAAAACAGCGTTCTAGTCATCTTGCCCATAAGGCATGGCTCACATGTATCAAATGATTCAAAATCAAGTGATTCCAAAAGTCCATCAGAATGGAGTTTCTTCATGCGTTTAACGCCAATATGACCTAAACGGCAGTGCCACATATATGCAGATATATCATCATCAAGTTTAATCTTTTTAGCATTAACATTATGAATGTGCGTAAATCAGATATTGACTATAGTAGGAGAGACAGACACCCGCCAGCCACTTATGCAAAACAAGTTGCATGTAAGTCGTGGAACTGGTCTCATGTACGATGACATGTAAGGTTGGTCCGGGCCACTTCATCCCACTATGCCACCAATATCCAAAATACATAGAAGATGCAATAACATGATCATCATCGCCCACATATAAACATATGTGTACTACCCGTGCAAAGCACCTACGCATAGATCAGGCTCTGATGCCACTGTTGGGTCCGCAACATAGAAAACAAAAAATTTCCTACGGTGTGAACTATACGCCAAGATCTATCTACTAGGTACAAAGCAACGGGTGGACATACATCCAACGAGAACTTACCCTCGAAGACAACGAGTTTTATTAACGAGTAGGAACTCGTGGTTGATGTAGTCGTACACTTGCCGATCTCAAGATCGTGAGGAAGTCCGGCCAGTAACTTCGATGGCGCATCCGTACTCGCACACACGTTCAAGCCACCGGACAACCTCCACCTCCTCGCTCCAGCGATCCAGCGGAAGCAGCAACTCCTTCTAGACGAAATGCCACCGGGAACATGTATCTCGCTAATCCGATACCATGGGGGAATAATTCTAGATGGGGAGAGAGATCCTTCACAAGGAGGTGTGTGGATGAAGGAGGGAATGGGTGGCCTTTTATAGGAGGAGGGGGTGCCCCTCCTCTCCATGGCCGGCACATGGGGGGGACCCCTCACCTCCCCCATTCATGTGGTGGTAACCCCTCCACATTAAAATGCCTCTTCACATTCCCTTTTAAAGTCTCCACTTTAAATGCATTAAAATTCTCCAAGTTTAATGCTCTCTCATTTAATAAAACTCTTTTATTAAATTTATTCAGAATTTTGTTAATTACTTTAATTAACAAACATTCACATATATCCCCTTGCAATATTTCAATATCACATGCAGAACCACTTTCTGCAATTTCACTCGAAACAATTTCCAGTTTCTATTGAAACAATTCCCACGCTTTGCAATTCTTTTGTCTGAAACATATGTGCTTCTAAATGGTGTCCGGTAACTCTTAAGTGTGTCACCCTACGGTTCACGAATAATGCAGACATGATCGATACCATTCTCCGATCAATAATCAACAGCGGCACCTGGAGATCCGTACTGACTCCTACACATTCAACGATGACTTCTGTGATCGTGAGAACCTTTAACGCTTGTAACTAAATCCCTTTGTCTCGCGATATATTACATGTCCGAGATTCGATCATCGGTATCTCCATACCTAGTTTGATCTCGTTACCGACATGCACTCTTTTCTCGTTCCCGTGATATAACATTCTAGTGATCACATCACTTGCTTGCAAGCTATCTCAATGTGATATCACCGAGAGGGCCCAGAGTATATCTATCCGTCATCGGGATTGACAAATTCCACTCTTGATCCATGAGCCTCAACATAACACCTTCGTAGTACTGAACCCATCTTTATAGTCACCCTGTTACGGTGTGACGTTTGATGTTATCAAGATACTCTTCCGGTGTAAGCAATTAACATGATCTCATGGTCTAAGGATAAAGATTACTTCGTATGATGTTATAGCAATATAAACATAATGACTTGATCGTAATGCTATACTTCGAATGAATGTTCATCACATCATTCCACCAATGGTGTGACCTTATTATTAACAACATCCAATGTCCATGATCAGGAAACCTTGATCATCTTGTTAATCAACAAGCTAGTCTATAAGAGAGGCATAACTAGGAACCCTTTTGTTTATTAAACACACATGTATTGATGTTTCCGATCAATACAATTCTAGCATGTAAAATAAACATCTATCATATATAAGGAATACATAATAACAACTTTATTATTGCCTCTCAGGGCATATTTCCTTCAATAGTGAATGTCAAGGTCATAATCCTTGATTAACTCTATCCATCTCCTTTGCCTCATATTCATCTCCTTCTGAGTGAAAATATACTTCAAGCTCTTGTGATCTGAGTAAATCTCACAGCAATTACCCATTAGATAATGACGCCATGTCTTCAATGCCAACACTACGGCTGCTAATTCAAGATCATGGGTCGGATAGTTCTGCTCATGCTACTTCAGTTTTCGAGACAGATAAGCGATGACTTTGCCTTCCTGCATCAATACACATCCGAGACCAATCTTGGATGAATCACAATATACATCAAACGACTTCTTTATATCTAGCATGATCAATATTGGGGCTGAAATCAATCTTTTCTTCAGTTCCTAGAAACTAGTTCACACTTGTCGGTCCATTCAAACTTCTTGTCCTTCTTCAACAATTGGGTCATGGGTCTGGCGATGCTAGAGAATCCTTCTACGAACTTGCGGTAGTATCCTGCTAATCCGAGAAATGCACGGACTTGGGTTTGAGTGGTTGGGGCTTCCCATGCTTCGACATCTTTGATCTTGGCGGGATCAACAGAGACTCCTCTGGCAGACACAATATGTCCTAGGAATCCTACTTCTTTCAGCCAAAACTCACACTTGCTGAACTTGGCATATAACCGATGCTCTCTCAGGGTTTCTAGGATAATTCTTAGATGTTGCTCATGCTCTTCTTCTGACTTGGAGTAGATAAGGATATCATCGATAAACACAACAACAAATTTATCTAGGAAATTCATAAAGATCTTATTCATGAGATTCATGAAATAAGCAGGGGCATTGGTTAATCCAAAAGACATGACCGTATACTCATATAAACCATAGCGAGTAGTAAAGGCGGTCTTCGGAATATCCATTGCACGAATCTTAAGTTGGTGATAACCAATCCTAAGATCAATCTTTGAGAATACCTAGGCTCCAGTCAACTGATCAAATAGATCCTCTATCTTTGGCAAGGGGTACTTGTTCTTGATGGTGACGTCATTCAGTTTTCTGTAATCTGTGCACAAATGGTTTCCTCCATCTTTCTTGTCGACGAATAACACTGGTGATCTCCATGGCGATGCGCTTGGTTGAATCAAGCCTGTTGCTAACATGGCATCCAACTGCTTCTTCAATTCCACTAACTCTGAGGGGTTCATGCTATAGCGTCTCTGGGCTATGGGTCCGGTTCCGGGTATTAGTTCGATAATGAACTCAATATCCCTATCCGGGGGCATACCTGGCAATTCATCTGGGAATACGTCGGGGTATTCATAGACTACTCGGACTTGGTCTATGGTGGGTAGGGCTAGACTCTTGTTGCACTTGAATTGACGAGGTAAGGTTTCAGAGATATGCTCTACTGTTACTCCAGAGCTACTGGTCATGGTGATGGCTTTCTTAGCACAATATATCAGTCCTTTATGCCTTGAAATCCAGTCCATACCTAGTATTACTTCCAATCCTTTGGTTCCAAGTATGATTAAGTTGGCATAAAAATCTATCCCATGTATTCTGATAGGCACAACTTTGCAAATTTTTCTAGCTTTTGTAGTTGAACCGAGGATTTGAACTATCATGACATGCTTCAAGTTGGTTGGGTGAATCTTACTAGTGCATGCAAATTCTTTGGTGACAAATGAATGCGATGCTCCCGAATCAAACAATACCCTTGCTAAAACTAAGTTGACAGAAAACATACCCAGCACTACGTCTGGCGCTTCTTGGGCTTCCTCTGCGTTCATGTGGAAGAGACGGCCGTTGCGGTTGTGAGGGTTCCCTGGGGCAAATCTTCTCCCTGGTTGAACACGACGCTGCTGTTGAGCTGGGGCATTCACATTGGCAGTGGCGGCAGTCTTCTTGGGACACTCATTGAAATAGTGGCCCTTCACTCCAAACTCGAAACAAGTTATCTAGGACTTGTCTTTTGCTGCGACTAGCACAGCATTGCTTCCAGTTCTAGGTGCAGTGTTGTTGTTGTTGTTGCCCTTGGGAGGGGCACGGTTGAAATTGTTGGTGTTGCCGGAGTGGTTGTTGTTTCCTCCGGACTTCACATTGCCTCCGCTACGGTTGGGGTAGCTTGGGCGAGACATTGGGGATCGGTTGTTCCTTGGTGCATATCCTGGTGAGGGGTTGGGATGGTACTTCTGGTGACTATTGGATCCAGATTGCTGCATCATATGACGTTTGCGATTGTCGTTTGCCTAATTAATCTTCCCTTCCATCTGAATGACAGAGTCGACTAGCTCTTCGAGATCCTCGAAGCAGATGTTGACGAGGATAGTCTGCATCTCGTCATGCAGTCCGTTCAGGAATCTGTCCTTCTTCTTGGCCTCCGTGTTGATCTCATCAGGGGCGTACCTTGCAAGCGACAGGAATCTGTCATGGTACTCCACCACAGTCATTCTGCCCTGCTTCAACTCTCTGAATTCATCCCTCATTTGGGTGACTAGACCCTACGGCACGTCGGTGCGGCTGGACTTGATCTTGAAGGCTTCCCATGTCATCACTTGACCATGGTTCATCAGGCGGATGCTATTCCACCAGGCTCTTGTGTCTCCTGCCAAGTAGTGGGTGGCAAAGAGAACTTTCTCGTTGTCATCAACTATGGCTACTTCCAGATTGTTCTCCATCGTCTGCAACCAGTCATCAGCATCTAATGGGTTCTCTGAGGTGCTAAAGATTGGGGGATTGGTATTCTGGAAGTTCTTTAGCTTGGATCCTTGATGATCCTGATCTCCATGCCCTTGGTTGTTGAGAGCCATCTGAGCAATCTTTTTCAGTGTTGCTAGATTAGCTTGGTGCTCTGCCTTGCTTGCTTCTCTGTCTGCGATGAGATTCTGCAAGATCTGCAGCATTGGGTCTTGCGACGAGCTGCTCCCTCCTTGGTTTCCACGAGTCATCTGAAGATTGAGGTAGATAAAGGGGTAAGAGGGAAAGTTCTAAGGTTCATGGTTTTGGTTTCAAAGCTAAAACTTTGAGTTTAACTCAGGTTTTGCAACTAACTTCATTTCATTCATTCAAGCAAAGCACACGATACAAACACACACATACCACAACAATAAAGGAAAACAAATGGTTTGAAGAACCATTCTGCAAGCTATGATACAGTGGGACCGATACATCTCATGCTATGACAGTGCTCTAGTGCATCTACTCATCGTCGATGAAGTCGGAGTCCTCATCGTCGGTGTAGAAGTCCACGGCATCCTCCTCTAGAAAGTCATCATCATTGCTGAGGTAAGAATCCATGTCTCTCTGGATGTCTTCACCCTCCTCTTCTTCCTCCTTTGCTGCAAGCTGAGCTTCTTGCTCCTTGACGGTCTTCTCGAGGTCGGCCACCTTCTTGCGAAGACAGGCGATGGTGCGATCCTTCTTTTCACGCTGGAGGTGAAGAGACTGACGGTCCTTGACAAGCAGTGAGAAAGTATGTGCCTTCTGGTCGGCAATGGCACGGTTGTGGTTGGCAAACTCCCTAGCATTGTCCAATTCCTTCTGGCGATTGTACAGCAGGAAGTCAAGGTTCTCCACTTGACGCTTCAATTCTAGGTGACTTTGCATCTCCATTGGCATTCCCATGAAGTCACGTCTTGCATAGTGAGCAAAACGGGTTCCTTGGATTTGGTTGACACTGAGGGCACATATACGTGCGAGAGCTTCATGCATTGCCCTGGCTAATCCATCTAGCCAGTTGTTCTCTCTTACGGAGAACTGGATTCTCCCGGACGTTGGTGCTTCTATGCTTCCTCGAAGATCAGCGGTGACTAGCCACTGTAAATCTCCTCCTGGGGGTCCTAGAAGTTGAGCTCCAAGAAACTCCGGATGTGGGCGTCCCAATAACTCAGGCAGTTAATCTAGATCCCTCGCGAAGATCAGCTGGCCTCCGTTGCCCAACTGGTAGAACTTGCTGAACTGAGTCTCCATCTACAAGAATTAAGGATGAGGAAGTTAGTGAAGTGATCAAGTGTGTCAAATTTTAGGCAGTAATGTAAGAATTGGAGGGACATGAATTTTTGAGAAAGAATGAATTCCCAAGGGTAAGAGAGGAAATAGTTTCATAAATACTCATTTTGGTTTTGAAATTAAGTTTTTGTTCAGACGTCCATTCTAACTAGGGTCTCCTATGGTCAAGGATGGCTTTGATACCAAGTTGTCAACACCCGGGTTTTTAATCCCAGATGCCTGTTATGTCATACATCGCAATCCCAGGATTACCATTTTTGTGAGACATAACAGATTGGATATCACAGTACATCACCCATTACAAACCATAAATAAGGTCTTACACAAATAAGGATCTCATGATCCAGTCTTAGTACAACAAGCAGCGGAATAAATAATAAGCGTAGCGGTGGGGTCCATCTTCAGGGGCACAGGCAATGCTGACGATGGAAGATAGTCCTAGTTATCATAGCCGTCCTACTGACCGCCATCTTGGTAGTCTCCTTCATAGTCTGGCCATAGGAATAGCCAGGGACAAAAGCCATGAGTACTCTTTAAGTAATCACAAACTACCACTAACAAGTAAGATAGTACTAGTGTAAATGCTAACTCTAAGTTTGACTATAAAGTTAAGTTTGAAACCTAAGCTGAGTCCAGGAACAAAGAAAGATAAAATAAAGTTCTAGAATCACTTAAGTTGGGAAGCTAGTGTCATAGTCACAACCCTGTTGTGGTCAAGTCAAGATTCATCATTTATTTCATAAGTCATTTTGAAAACATCTGACAATGAAACAGTATGGCCACTCCAACTGTCCATAACCGCGGACGTGGCTATTCAAATAGTTTGACACTCTGCAGAGGTGGTACACTTTCACCACAAGATTCGATACATCTGTCAGGGATAACCCTGAATCATCATACTTAGTATAATCAAACATAACCTTTCCTTTACACACTCTAGTATAAGCACATCTCCTATGAGTATGGCCTCCCAACCATGACCATCTGTCATCCTGGGCACTCATAGGTGGACAACATTGAGAGGTAGCCTCAGCTCAAACCTCTCCCGCGAGGGAACTAATACTAATGCATATAAACTTCCGGCTAAGCCTTACCCAATTAAGGTATTGTGGTTGTATGGTAAAATTGGAATGGTATCGCATCCGAATCCAACCATCAGTTTTTGTAAAGGGGTTAAGGCTCATGCCTCAACATTTTCATCATCATAAACCAATTGTGTTTCTCAACACATGTCAAAACATCTCAATAGAATGACTCATCATTCCAAGGTTTTCACAATTCATTTTCACCAAGTATTCCCATCTAAAGTGACTCAAGTTTTAACTTAGCTCTAGGATACTAAGTTAAGAGATCAATCTCATGCCATAGAATGACATCTAAAGTTATCTAGATAGGTCAAGTTTTATACTTTTTTTGATACCTTCAAAACAAGTAAAGGACTTTGGTAAAGTAAAGAAAGTAAAGCTTGAAATTAAATCTTGGACTAGGTATAAATCCAAATGGTATCACCAAACATGCCTAATGCCTTTGCTTAGGTTATCTAGATTGCAAGGGTTAGCTTGCATTGTTAATGATGGCTTGCCTTGTGCAGTGCAGTGGTTGAAGTTTTCTTCCTCCTCCTCTTGGTAGAACTCCTCCTCCTCGAAAGCTTGGTCGGTACTATTGTCCATAAATACATACGGAGTACAAAATCACCAAACAATACTTAACTAGTCTACTTAGCACTCTAAGGCACACATTTGATGATCTACTATCATCACAAGCATCACAAAGTTTTATTAACTAGTTTCATTCTTTTGATTTAAGAAAAGTAATTTCTACTCATTGAAAATAACTAAGATTTAATATTCACCACTTAAAATATGGGATCATGTGGACACATGTCCTCACCACATATTCTAACATGTGGGAATGTGATTTAAGGGTGGGATCACATTTTAATAAGTTTAAGTTTAGAATTTAATGATTTAAAGTGACTAGAAATGCCTATATAGCATTATTTTGGTACTAGTCCAAAGTCACTACATGCAAACCTTCATATTATTACATATTTAGATAGGTATGGTTAAATGTGATTTTTGAGAGTTGGAATCAACTCAAAAGCTATTATGGTTGATTTTATAAAAATGTTTGAATGTGCAAATGCTTGTGTCTTGTTATTTTCACTAGGATAGATCTCTAACTCTAAATGAATTAAATCCAACGGTCTTGGATAGATCTTTTCAGTAGCTTTCTAAAAAAATTTGAATCACTCAATTTGGTTTAGTAGATCTCCTTCAATTGATTTTTGAACTAAGGGACAGAAGTGAGTTCAAACTAAAATAAAAAAACCTATATTTGAATTCATGGGCTAGCGCGGGAAAACTAACGGGCCAGCCCAGTGGCGCTCCGTGGTGCGAATGACAACTGATAGGGGGGTCCCGCAGGTCAGCGGCACATCAAACGCAAAGCGGTACGGGGCAACGTGGACCGTGCGATTAAAAATAAGATCTACGACTGAGGATCGTCGTCCCCAGCGAGAGCTAACCCTAGCGGCTCAGTGGGGGTGCAATGGGGACATACCAGGACTCCAGCTAGCATGGCGATGGGGGCGGTCGAACATGCTGTCGACGGCAGACTCAGGCGTGGTCGCAGTGGCTCTTGGGGTGGACGAAATCGACGGCGCCTCTCCTCCTCTGCTGCGGCAAGCTCTGGCTAAATTCCAGCGAACGGTGGCCCGCCTTGCTCCGGGGATGGGGTGGAAGGATCAGTGGAGAGAGGGGAGTGAGATGGTGTGAGTAGTTTGTGCTGGGGTGGCCTCCTTTTATAGGGCGACGAAGCGGCCGAACGGGATGGGCTGGTGACTCCGGTGAGGGCTGCACAGCATGCTAGCATCGTGGCTGGAGGTAGGGGACGGTGGCCTGCCTCCTGGCGGTACTCTACGGCTTAAATGCGTGGCTAGGGGCGGTGGCGTTTGGTCGGGAGTGTCCCGCGCTCTGGGAGACATAGGTGGTGCTCGACGCGGCACACGGCGACCGTGGGTCGCGCGGCGGCGCACGACCATGTCTGGCGGGGTGCTAGGGTCGAGGCGGAGCGGCTTGCACGGTATTGGGTGGAGGGGCGGTATGTGGCGTGCTGGCGGTGAGGGCGCTCTGGCGCGCTCTGGCTGCACGCAGAGAGAATGGGAGGCGAGGCTGGGGACTGGTCCAGTGACTGGCAGTGGCCATGGGGTGGACCGTGGGCGGCGATAGAGTGGCGCCTAGCTTCCTAGAGCGGCGGAGAGGGGCTGTCGGTCTGCTGCTGTGTTGGCAACGTTGGCCGGCGAGCATGGCGTCGGGGCGGCGTTGCACTGGCGCTAGGGTCTAGAATTAGGGTGGGTTTTGGTCTGGTTGTGCTCAGGGGAGACAAGAATGATCAATGCAAAAAAATGGCTCGACGAGAATTGATCAAAATAGTAATAGTTAGGCCAAATGGATTCTGTCTGCAAGGTGTTCGACACAATGGCCGCAAGAGAAAAACATTTGAAATTTGGGCTGAAATTTGGTGGAGTGGTTGACCACATGCTTGAGCTTCTAGGTGTGATTGGGTTTTGAAAATGGAAGTCATTTGAGTGAGCTTTGAATAAGTGTGATCTTGATACCTACACTAGATTCAATTTTCAAATACCATTTAAAATTAGTGTTTGCAAGTTTTTGGTAGATCACAAAGTGGGCCTTGGTACATCACTACATGTACTAGCAAGGGGTGCAAAGATCCACATTTGTTTCTGTTAAGAATTGAGTTCTAGAAATAGCCAAAGTAGGCATGGTAGTTAAAATAACACAAATGACCATTTGGTTATTTTATTCATTTTGATTTATTTTTCTTTGGGATTTGTTTGGGAATGATCTAGATGATGTTTATTTCACCTAAGAATCATTTTACAATCAATGGATCACTTAATCATGACAATTCAAAACAACTCCTATTTAAATGCACACACATATGAATGCTTTAATAATTTTAATTGGAAAAGTTTTTGTTAACTCTAAATTTGATGATTTGGATCTTGATCACTTGGATTAGAGTTTTGGGATGTTACACCCCCCCAAAGTGGTCAGCGCCCAAGAGGCCTGGGGGAGGTGTGTGGCATGAGGAGGAGGGGCAGCGCCCTAGGGTGGGCCCCACCATAGGTGGAAGCTTCCCTAGGAGGCAACTTCCCTTCCCCCTTGGTCTATATAAAGGAGGGGAAACCCCCTCTCCTCATTCACCCCATTGTATTTTGCCTCTCTCCCTCACGTGTGGTTCCGTAATATTGGAATGAACATACTGGGTTTGAGTTCTCCACCATACGTACGCCATCGTGCTGCTGGATCTTTGGTCCGGATCAATCTTCTTACGTTGCTTCGCTGGACTGGTCAATAGGGGACGTCGTCTACATCGTACACGTGTAGAACTACGGATATGCTATCAGTTATGGAACTTGTCGCTTGTACGTCTATACGACCTTGAGGTCGGCATCACTGAACGACTACATTATCAACGTTCGTGATAACGTCAATGCTTTTCAGCTTTCAATGGTATGATTCTGAATCCCTCCATTAACTTACATCTTCATAGAATAGATCTTGGCTATATCATTCTCGTTGTTAGGATTTTTTTGCTTTCTACTAAGGAACTCTTCAGTGATATCATAGTCGATCTATGCATAGATATGTTGGTACATTTAGAACACATAGTGATATATGGGCACTGATTTTCTAGTTTTTACCCTCCCATGTGTACTTGTGCATATCGCGGTATTGTTTGATGAAGCGGCCTGGACCGACCTTACACGTACTCTTACGCGAGACTAGTTCCACATGTAACATATAACTTGTACCATATATGTGGTTGGCGAGTGTCTTTATCTCTTACATTATTAGATATGGAATTTACAACGGACGTCCCTGAACAAGGGATTTAAAGAGATAACTAGTCAATCCATGTTGTGGTTGAAGTTCGTATGTAAAAATTGTTCTTTTCGGAAGCTCTAATAACCACATAAAACTTTCAAAACATAAAGTAGATGCATCTAACTTTATTTTTCAGTGCATGTGATATGGTCATAGTATATTTATGATATGTCCAGCCACCGACATGGAGCACCGTGAACCTTGTGTCGTGTCGGAGAGCTCGATGGAGATCAAGGCGCAAGGTCCATATAGTGTCACACATTTAATTGCATATGATGTTAAATTCTTTATGCATCTTATTCTGATTTGCATTAGACATATAATGGTAGCATTATAAGATGGTCTCTCAATTTAATTCCAATAACAGTGTTCTTCCTTAGTGTGCACCTGATGCGTGCATTCTACATCATCAATAGTGACTTATATGATCTGTTCTGAATAATATTTGCCATGATCCATCATTATTTATTTCTTTTTCGTTCATTTATGTGACTTTCCTACAAATTCCCGTTCATTGGTATTTAATCTCTAGGAGGCAGAAAACCTTATTTTTCGTATTTTGTTGTTTCAGGGACCTTCTGGACATCTAAAAATCAAAGGAAAAAATACCTGGTCAATTTTCCACCTAGAGAAGGACCATGAGCGAAAAAACCAAGCGAGAGGAGCTGTTGGGCCCAAAACAGCCGAGGTGGCGCGCCCTCCCTTGTTGGACGCATCACCCAGACCTGTTTCGGCCTCGAGCGTCGTCTCGGCTCCTCCTTTTGACAGATGCCTCCATCTTGCTAGGGAACCTACGCCATATTTTTCCCACGACTTCAGAGGCGGCGGTGGGTACAAAAGTCCTCTCCTACTTCAGGAGAGGGTAGATCCTACAGCACCGGAGCCTCCTATGAGGGGGAAATCGACGCCATCTTCATCACCACTCCTCCTTAGTGTAGGGGAGGCCTCTCCATCAACATCTCCATCAGCACCATCATCATCACCATCTCCATATCCAAGATCCACCTTGTTCCCCTCATAGTTTGTGATTGATTGAACCCCCGGATATTGTTTGAGTGTTATTTGCATGTTTGTGATTGGCAACTTATCTTTATTTGGTGGAGAGATTAAATTTTAATATTGTGTTGTAATCCATATGCCACTAATCCATATCATGTTTGTCACTTGTGAGTAGATCCCCATGTTCCTGAGGGCATAGGATGAATTGGCTATAATTTCTATATAGTATGCAATGAGTATTTGGTCAAGTTTTTATCTTCTATGTGGTTCTATGATGGTTTTATGCGAACGTCGACTGCATATTACTTCACCTATATGGTCTCATAGGGATACACTTTAATGCAATGATGAGGGTTTGAAAGGACGGAACGATAGAAGCCGTTTTCCAATACTTTGACTTGCATTAGAGGGATTTGTGTCGGGGGCCAATGAACAAACTGCTATGGTGGAACTTTTATGTCTTAATGATTCCTATACTTTCTCATGAAAATGGCTCTAGGACTCATAAGGGGTGTATTTGCTCATATCTATGTCTACAACTAATTTAGACTCTACCCTAAAGGAATGAAATTTTACTAGATGTTCACCATGTTATGTAGAAATCTGAATGCTAAGTAAATCCATGCCGCCCTCGGGAATGCTTGACACATGTAAGTTCACACACACTTGAGCTTGTCCTCTTGCTGAATAGAGGATTGGACATTCTCTCATTGAGAGCATTTACTTGTTGCTATTTACTTTAAGTACTTTATTTCACTACAAACTACAAACCCAAAACACCAAAACCACTGCACCCTTTTATTGTTTTACTTGTCAAACTTACTAACCAATACCTTCAGCTCCTCGCGGGTTTGAAAACCTTTCTTATTGAAAAGGACTACAATTGATCTCCTGCACTTGGGAGCCATCAAGACACTTTTCTAGCGTCGTTGCCGAGGAGCGTCGCGCTATTGGTAAGCTGTTTGGTAAGGAAACTTGAAAGCTGTTTTTATTATTTACTATTTTTTATCATGCTTTCTTAGGCCATGAAGAGATGAAACTAACTCTATATGAATATGTTCATTCTGTTAAGAACAAGGTTTAAATACCTCCTAAACCAAAAGTTGCATATCAAATCCCTATTAGTAGTGCCTAAAAGGCCATGGAACTAACTTTTGTAGGGGATGGAACCCAAACTTCTATGGGGCATTTACAAGCCATTGAAGATCTATGTTCTCTATTTAAACTTGATGGTATTCCTCATGATGAAGTGAAAAGGAAGTTGTTATGTTTATCTCTTTCTAGTAATACTCGCATATGTTTCAGATCTCTCAATGATAAATACCGTCTTGATTGGGAATATTTGAGGAAGGCTTTCTATCTCAAGTATTACACTCCTAAGCTCAGATGATCATTGTCATATTTATAACTTTTGGCCTCATGTTGGAGAAAGTATTACTCAAGCTTGGGGGAGATTGAATGAACTTATTTACAAATCCTTGTCATGGTATTCCTAAAAGCATTATATTAATCAACTTCTATGTGAGATTACCCCAGCATCTTAGGAACTTTCTAGATAATTCTTCTGAAGGAAGTTTCACTAATAGAACTCAAAAGAGGCATGCGACTTATTAGATACTATTTCTAGGAATATTGATGCTTGGGATCTTGATAAAGGTAACAAACCATGCTTTGAATATGAATATTCATGTGTAGAGAATTTCTCTACTACCATATTGTTTAAACAACTAAGTAACAGGTTTGGTATTGATCCTCATGTTATAGTGGAAGTTACTAAATCTTTTGCTAACCATTTTAATGTTCCTAAGAAAGGATTTGATGTTTATGTTGAGCCTTTTGAATACTCCACAGTTGTTCCTAAAGTTGTGAAACAGGTTAATCAAGTATCATTTGCAAAAATTGAAGAATATGTTGAAACTCCTCCATATCCAAATAGAGTGGGGAAAAATTTACTCACCACTATTGCAAACAAGAGTGCTAGAAGATGTAGTGAACCATATGAACAAAATAAATTTTAGCATCACATTTTGGCCATTAAAGAAATGAATGAAGAAACTCCTTATGATGTTTATTTATGTGAAGATTCCACCAAGGTAATTCAAGGTAACACCACCAAAGTGGGTAAACCTATTATATCATATGCTATTGGAACTTCATGCTATCATGGTCTATGTGATATTGGAGAAAGTATAAGTGAAGATTAAAGGTATTTAGTGAAGATTAAAGGTATATTATTTAGTGAAGATTAAAGGTATATTATCAAAAGATCTATGAGTAAGTAATGATATTTAGTGAAGATTAAAGATATATTATTCCTAAACAAAGTGATCTTTGCATCTCTAATTGAATTTCCTTTTTGTGTTTTGATTGGAAGAGGTTTGAAACCGTTCTTATGAACACTCTTTTTGTGAAGTGTTCACTATGTTGGTTGCAAACTAAATACATCAGGTAATGAGGTTTCTTTCTAATCCCTCAATGTTTGAACACTTAGCATATAAAGCGTAAAGACTATGTTTACTAACACAATCAGCTCACAACAAGATAGAAGGGAATAGGAATTTTTGCTTAAAAGCTTTTATTCGAGCGCTAAGAGAATTGTGCACATGTTTTCCTTGGAATGGATAATGTTTCCCAATGAAGTTTTCATTTCCCATGCATAGAAAATCCATTTTCCATTTTCCATATGCCTAAAAGTCAATTTTTGTGAAGCAGCTACCAAGAGTATGTTGGGAAAATGCACCGACCCATTTTATATTAATTGCATACCACATTCAATGGACAATTTGCCCTCAACGTTTTTCATGCACTTTTCACAATTTAGACAAGTTTTCGCTCGTTTAAGAGGAGGTAGCTAAAAACTAGAAATATTGGTCCTTCATAGATTACCCATGATTTTTTACAAACAATCAGTTTTATGTACAAAACATGTCATTACTTGGGAGATCTACTAAGAGTTCTGCAATATTCAATCCCTAGCTATGACCCGTAATGCTCGCCTTTTTGTCCACATTTTGAATCTAGCCAAAGAAATTCAAAAAAAAATGTAAAACCTTCGCATTGTATCATTATGTTACCTATTTTCAAGGAAAATAACAAGATTGTAATATTTTTCTTAAGCTAAAAAAGTCTTTATAGAAATGAGCTATCTTGTACAAAGAGTCATGGCTTTCTAGCCAAATGAGCTACTTCATGACCACAACCATGGCATAGTTTGCGATAATATGCTCATATTGTCCACATGTGTGCATCTTGGAATTGAAAACAATGTTTACCAAGGAAATTTCCATCTCTCGTGTATGGAAAATCCATTTTCCATTTTCCAAGTGTCGGAAAGCCATTTTTTGTGCAGCAGCTACCAAGAATATGTTAAGTTGGGAAAATGAACAATCCATTTTATAGTAATAGCATACCACATTCAATGGACAATTAACCATTTGGTTGCACCTCAAGGCTTTCCAGGCACTTGTCACAATTTATAAAAATTTCTGCTGGTTTAGCAAGAGGCGACTAAAATTAGAACTGCATGTACTTCACAGTTTCCCCATGATTTTTCCAAAAAATCATTTTTAGATACAAACCACGTAATTCCTCGGGGGATCCACTACGAGTTATGCAATATTCAACCCCTATCTAAGAACCATAATTCCTTCCTTTCTGACCACATTTCGAATATATATCTAAATTTGAATTATCTAAAATATTGTTACCTCTTTATTATACCAATATTCAGTCGCAAATCGGAATATAAAGTAATATTGAAGTTGCATTACTTTGGATGCTTCATCATATGTCTTATGATCAGACTAAAAATTACTCAGAGTGGACTGTTTTTTATATGATGATTACTATATAGCAATCAACACCATAGGTTATGTTTTGTTTAATTGCCTATTTAATTGCATCATATATGTTTATCCTTCTTATGTTTAATTATCCTGCCCTACTTATTATTGTAACCAATTGGTGAATCGTCTAGTTTGTACACTATTCAGCTTCTGATCAGTTTCCATGTGATATATGTTGCATTATCTTGTGTATTGAATTAGTTTGGATGCCTCATCATAAGTCTTATGATATGAGATTCAGAGAATAAGTTGCTCATAGTGGACTTGTTGTACATGATCATAGTAGGTTATATTTTTTGTAGCTTACTTGTTATTGTTTCTTCATGATAGAACTATAAATACACCCCATGAAGAAATCTGGGTAAAAACATCACGAGAAACAATGCATAGATGCAACAAATGGGTATTAGGCCCCTTAAAGGTGTGTTTTGCATCACCAACTGAACTCTCCCCTAAAAAGAGCAAGGATAAAGGATCTAGATCTAAGTATTATCCTGAAGGAGAGGAAGATGTGTTGTAGGTTTTATCCTTACTTGCCTACTCATGTTGTGTGTAATTGTTTGCTGACTAATTTTCCGTTATATCTTGTGCTTATTATTATCCCCAATTGACTACCTATGAAGTGTGTAGCCTGAGAAGAGGAAATACAAGAAGACACATGCCATCAACATAAGCATGGTTATTGTTGGTGGTGTAGCAACTGCTCGGAAGCATGTCTTGGCAGGCCTAGTTGCCTGCATAAGATCTTCAAACATACGAGGTCCAAGGGGAATCCATCAGAAGTACTTCCACCTCCAAGTTATGCACGACGCCCACCAAGATCGCCAAGTGATGTGACCCCTTCGCAAGAAACTCGGAGTCCTGTAGATCTTGATGCCCAAGGAGAGAAGGTAGCAACCCAAGGCGAGCGGGCTGCAGTCCAAGGCAGGAAGAGAGCAGTCCAAGACAAATGGGTGGCTTCCCTAGGCAAGCAACCAGCTTCACAAGGCGAGCGGACAACTACCCAAGCCAAGCACACACCTTCCCAATGCCAACAACCAACTCCCTACCATCGGTGGCTACCACCCCAATGCTAGAAGCCCTGCCCACTCTATCCATGGGAACTTCACCTAAGTGACTATGCACCTCCCTAAGCTTAGGAGTAAGTTACCCAAGGCGAGGGGTCAGCTACGCGAGGCAATGTGTCTGCTACCCAAGGAGGGGAGTCAAATGCTTTTGGTGATGGGGGTTTTGGTGACTGATTTGACCAGGATCATCAAGGCAACGTGTTAAAAAATGCTTTCTCTACATTAAGCCACACATTATATCTTGTGAATGGTACTTATTTCATGTACTATGGTAGAACACTAACTCTACACATTATATATTTGTAGATGATTTGGGCCATAATCCTTATGAAGACAGTATTATGCATGATGATCACCAAATTATGGGGAAAAACATGAGTAAGTAGTTTGATAAGATGTCTAGAGGAGGAAAGCTTCCATTTGTTATTCCTATAGGAAGAACTAAACCAAGTTGGCAAAGATCTCTTCCAAGTTTGCCACCGAGTATGCAATAACAGTCAGGACTCTCATGGATATCTTCCCTCGCTGGAAAGTGTACAAGGAGAGGCTATGATTGGATAGACTTCTACGAAGGAGTTTCCATATGTTCAGTAACTCAACTATACATTTTATTTACATCATTGTTTGTGCAAAGGTTGATGCACCATGTTTTAGTTTAGCAAAAGTTTTCATGGACGCATCACAACCAGAGGTGTAGGTTTCTTGCAACAAGCAGTTAATGAGGCACACAAGAAATTGACTGCGGTATCTGAAGAAGCATTTTTTTACACCTTCCCACTAAATGAAGTAACAAGGATATCTCCTATAAACACATGAACAATGAGGAGTGGTAAAATCTTGTTGATATTTAGACTGGCCATAAGAACCAGCTCACGTCTTGTTTACTCAACTTCTGCACCTATTTGAATTTTTTAACCAAGACTCCCTCTTATATTGTATGTTCTCTATTTGTGTAGGACCATTGTCTAAAAAACAAGATGAGTAGAAGGTGTGTTAAGTACATTGCTGTCAGAAGTTCTCGCAACTACGAGGTTTTCTGCGAAAACTGGGGATTTCCTCATCACAGTGTAAAAAAAGAAGTAAGTTCCCCAGAATACTTTTTGTCTTCGTAAATTTCAATGACCTCTTCATCTCTGAAATGATTACGATCCACTTGTAATTTGCTAGCTAGTTTTTTTAATGTTCGCTTCTATTCCTGAAACCCGTAGGAAACCATGGAAAGCAACATGGTGCCTTCTAATGTAGAAGATGGCACTGAGGCTGAACAACTTCCTTCCACGAACATTGTGCATTGTGCGCTTTTGCAGGATATCAACATCCATCCTTCAAGACCAACCAAGACTCTCCTTGATGCGTAACTCGGGGCTGAGAGAACAACAAATGAGATACTGTGTGACCCATTATTGGGATGTAAAAGGAGAACCTATCTAGCTAGGAAGATATGCTAAAGTATGTTAAAGGCCAGTAGGAAGTGCGAAGTAAAAATAAGAGGTCCATCTTTGTCATGTTCATAAAATTCAATCCCCTCTTTGTCTCCGAAAGGTATACGATGTGCTTGTAATTTGCTTGCTAGTTTTCTAGTGTTTTCCTCTAAAACTAATCATGTAAATCACGATGGTGCCATCCGCTATAGAAGATGGATCTAAGTATGAACCACTTCCTTCCACCGATAATACACTATTGCATGACATCAACACCCATCCTTCAAAACCAACCAATACTCTCCTTGAAGCACAACTTGGGGCCGAGAGAGCAGAGAATGAGGCACTATAGTACCATTGTGGGGTTGCTGAAGGAGAAAGAAGCAGAGAGAATGAAGTATGTTAGACTTGTAAGAAGTGCGGAAAACACAATACCATGGAAATACATTACTTCAGTAATTGTTGGCCCAGTTGTCCCACCAGCAGCCTTTAGCAATTTGATGATGTCAGGAAGCAGCGGTAAGTGAACTGGTGGTCAATCTATGAAAACTTGTGATTGAAAACTAGTTAGACTTTGGCCAAGAAACTATTGTAAAACTTATGGAAACTTTTGTGAGCCTGTTACTGATTTTATGTGATATTTTTGTGGTGTGAACATTTGTCTAGATTTTTTTGTCAAATTCTTTCATTTGATGCATGTGGTGTTAAATGGGCCAAAAATGAGTAGGGCTAGTAGACATTTACACGCATGAGGACCGTGCACAAATGTGCCCATGTAATGATTAATCGAACGATAACGTCAGCACACATCCGTGACCAAAACAAAAACATCATGGTTGTTTCTTGATGAAATATTTCCGTCCACATAGACATCAACGTGGCACGCTTTCATTGATCAACAACCATGAAAAATGTCACGGAAAAATGACGACATCATCAAGTGAAAGGGCATGTATGCCCCCATGTGTGGTTTTGGTAATTAATGACAATCCCTATGAACTAATGTGCAAATTGAGTCTCACTTGTAGGTTTGTCCATTGGCATCGCTTGGACCATGTGTTGGTTTCAAGGATGAAAAATAAGAAGCTTTGTCCAAGGGCTTTGTGCCTATTAGAATCAAGTAGAAGAAGAAGATCAAGTATGTCTTGAAGAAGAAGAAGAAGAAGAAGATGGAGTTCCTCATGGCTATCTTCAAGACATCGTCAAGAATTGATGTGCAAGCTCAAGATGCGTCCTCTCTAGAAGATCTCATGCTTGAAGCTTGCCATCCTCGGCAATCATGGAATGATGAAGACAAGTTCGAAGAAGAGGCTTCCCCATGGAGTATGGGGGAGCATGTCTCAAGACTTCATCAAGCAAGTGCAATCAAGAAAGGTGTTCCATCTCGAAGGTGACAAGATCGTCTACATCAAGCTCAAGTGGGATGCTCAAGGCAAAGGTATGATCTTCATAGGGTTTCTACTTTACCAGTCTCTTGTAGTGTTGGGAGACCGGGTTTAGGATAGATAGCCGTACTATCAAGATGGTCTCTCGAGTGGGTGACTCGTTCGTATCTTTCGGAGAGAGCTCAAACCTTTGCATACATAGCATCATCTTTCTTGGTTGTTGTTTGGTTCTTGTCCATGTGAGGATCTAAAGCTTGTGGTTATCTTCATAAAAAGCTCTAGTTCATCAAAAACAGGTTTCCCTTGCATATCTTATTGCGTTTTTGATCTTGCGGGTTTTCCGGCTCCACACCTTGGGAGGTATCTCACATATATATTCATGGTATTTTCTCCCTTGGTGATATCCAATATTTTGAACAAAATTGGTTTCATCTCGTTTGGAGTTCAGATGCAAAAGTTGTGGCAGTTTTGGTTATGAAGTTTTTGCCTGACCGGTAGTTCCGGCGGGCCACCGATAGTACCGCCAGGGAAGTTTGCCGCTGGTAGTACCGGTGTTAATTCTGGCCCAACTTCCGGTAAACCCATTTTTGGTTCAGTACTCTCTCTGCCTGGTTAGCGCTATTTGATGGAACTTGGATCGGATTTTTAGGCGGTAGTACCGCTAGGACATTCTTGCCACCAGTAGTTCCGGCGAAGCGGCGGCTGCCAGGATCGCGTTTTTGTTCTTTCTCTCGCTGTTTTCTGACTATTGGCTGGGTGCCACCGGTAGTACCAGCCACCCACCGGTACTACCGGTTGTGCGTGAATCTGTGAGTAATGGGCAGATCGGGGAGCCCTTTAAAAGGAGCTCCACTTTTCCCTTCGGCCAGAGCTCTTGCTTTTTCTTGGTTTTTGGCTTTCTAGTGGATATAGGTTTTGGCTTGATAAATTAAACGTTAAGTTTTATTCCGTATTTATTAAAGCCTAAACCGTAATAATTTTAAAACGCCTATTCACCCCTCCCCCTCTAGGCAACGTCCATTTCCCTTTCATCAAGTCTACCTTCACGAACTAAATTCATCATGGATAGGAGATAAAAGTCCATGTTTGATTAGTCCACCTGTACCATTCCTAATGGCCCACATGTCATATTGTTAATGGCCCACGTGTTAGCATGTCGGCCGTAGGCTACAACAAACATAAATTCGTTATGGAGAGGATGACTTCGAAAACAGGGTGGATGACATCAGAAACGGGCATGATGAATGTCATGAAATAGCGGTAACGGTATCTAGCCATGACAAAAAATGTTATGATTGTGATGACGTCATGGACGGCCGTGACGTCTTCTGATGACACTAACGACTGTTCATAGTTCCGTCTGCCACGTAGCGCCGTCCATGAGGAAAAAAAAATCACAGCTGATTGGGCATGGGCTGGGCCGGTCCCATTGGCAGGGAAGAAATTGCAGGAACATCACGAATGATCATGACGTGTTCGGGCAGCCAGAACGGATTTGTTTGTGATGCAATATGCATGACTTTTTTCATCATAGAATCTGTCACGAATGGTCATCCATAACGTTCTTCCTCTGATCTACGTCATTTTTAAGGATGACAATTTTATCCACGGGTACGGATACCCGCAGATACCGTACACGCATGGGCAGAGTATGGGTGTACTTTTATACCCATGGGTAATACACATACCCTACCCGCTAAGTCACGGGTATGGGCACGGGTATAGGTTTGTACCCATAGGTATACCCATACCCTACCCATTTAAACTAACGTGCAAAAACTTACATGTAGAGTTTCAACCTATGCGTCCGAGTAGCCTAGAGACGAGTATGATACTGCGACTTCTAAACTTTGATAATTTCATGTACTCATCTACCTATTTTTGAGTAGAGATACCTTTTTTGTCAAATATTCTATTGATGAAAGTAAAATTGTGATTAACTTGTGCACTATTGGATCTACCCGCCGGGTATGCAATGGGTATGGGTACCCGTTGATACGTTAAAAACGTATCCATAATTTTTAATGTTCCATGCTTGGTTTTATCTACTTTCTTATGTTTTGTCCACACTTTGGAGTACTTTTCATATGATTTCTTGGGCTAACCTATTAACAAGAGACATAGTGCCAGTTGCCTGTTTTCTGTTGCTTTTGGTTCCAGGAAAGTCAGAAAATGAATATTCTCGAAATTGGACGGGACAAAAGCCAAAGTCAGTTTTTCACCGAGGGACACCTAGAGCTAGAATACGAGACGCGGAGGGTCTAGGGCCCGGCCACACCACCTGACCGCGTGGCCAGGCCTGGCCCGCGCCAGGGGGTGATCTGGCCGCCCCAGACACCCCCTCGGCCTCTCCTTCCGCCTATATATTGCCTCTGATACGGAAACCCTAAGTACCCGATCAAAATTCCACGAAAGAGTCTATAGCCGCCGTCATCTCCATCCCTAAATCGGGAGGGATCTGAAGCTCTTCCGGGCACCCTGCCGGAGAGGGGAATTCACCCTAGAGGCCTTCTTCATCATCATGCAAGCCTCCGGTGTGATGCGTGAGTAGTTCATCTCTGGACTACGGGTCCATGTAGTAGCTAGATGGCTGGTTCTCTTCCTTTGTGCTATGATGTTTAGATCTTGTGAGCTTCGTTCATGATCAAGATCATCTCTTTGTAATTCTGCATGTTGTGTTTGTGGGGATTCGATGGATATTGAGATGCTATTTCAGATTGATTATTGATTCTATCATGTCTTTGTTATTTGTGATCTTGCATGCTTTCCGTTGTTAGTAGCTATCTTGGCCAAATAGATACTAGCAACTCCAAGAGTTAGTATTTATGCTCGATAGTGGGTTCATGCCTCCGTAACTGGGAAGTGATGTAAATCTCTAAGGTATTAGATGTGTTGTTGCTACTAGGGAGAAAACAACAATCCTTTGTTCATAGAACAATCGTATTGTTTACTTTACACGCAATTCGTAATGCAATTATCCATTGCTTGCAACTTAATACTGTAGGGGGTTTAGATGATAACCTGAAGGTGGATTATTAGTCATAGATGCAGTTGGATGGTGGTTTATGTATAATGTTGTAATGCCCAATCGAATCTCAAAGGAGTCAAGATGAGTAGTATATGTTTGTATGCTTTCTCGATGTTTGTCAATTGGCCCGCTGTAATTTGTTCACCCAACATGTCATCTATCTTAAGGAGAGCCACCTCTAGTGAACTATGGACCCCGGTCCTTTCTTTTACTATCAATCTACAATTAATTGTTTACTACTTTGTGTTTACTTTCTGCAAATTATTACTTTCTTCCACTTGATACGTTTAATCCTTTGTTTTCAGCAAAACCGGCGAGATTGACAACCTCATCGTAAGTTGGGGACAGGGTTCTATGGTTGTGTTGTGCAGGTCTCCACGTTGCTGCTGGCACCGGTAGTGCGCCCTGCCAAAGTTCAGCTAGCTACACCTTTGGGGTGTTTTCTTGCTCCTACTAGATTGATAATCTTGGTTTTATAACTGAGGAAAAACTTACTGTTGTGCTCATCATACCTTCCTCTTGGGGTTCCCCAACTAGCTCGTTAATACACGAGTCAGCACCCGTCGGGTATGGGTACGGGTAAAGTTTTATACCCGCGGGTACGGGTATGGGTAGAACTATGTATCCATTGACTACGCGGGTATGGGTATAGTACTCTACCCTTCCCATTGTCATCCTTAGTCATTTTCAAAACATCATGTATGAGAGAGAAATGGTTCTACTATCTCCCTAAGAGTTCAATATTAAATCCCGGAGCTACCCTTGTGGGAAAACACCCTTGCTATATCACTTTGTGCTTGGAGTCCTAGCGAATTGGTGTCCATATGATCTGGTGCCATCACAAAGCCATTTTGATCCGGATGAATGAAATATTAGGATACATATATGACTTAGAGATAATAGACTAGGATTCTAGGTCTTCTTGTATTCCAAGTCTCTAGCCTTCTTGCCCTCCGAGTCATGTACCTCTATATGACCCTCACAAGGGCCAGATCAACACACAATGACAAATTTCGGGTTCGACATTTTCCACATGGAACCAAGGGTTGAATTTGGTTAATAAGGCATTTAGAACCCAAGTTAACACCAGAGTAGATCTCCCCTTGACAAAGCTAATTTCTTTTCTGATTTTAGACGATTTCCTTCCTCCTCTAGAGTTAATTGGTTTTTGTACAAATATTCGCTTCTTTTCTCCTAGCAGTTGCACTTTAATCTACACAAAATGTAAATTTTAAAATATGCAACCATTGTATTTGTAATGTGCAATTTTTCCTTTTTGTTTTAAAAGGTTGGTTCGTTGCACTTAAAATATACACCGGTTGCACTTTTTTTAATGTGCAACTTGTGATTTTTTGTAACGAGTAAGCATTTTTTGTTACGGTTATGTTATTATTTTTTTCTTTAATTTTTTGGGTAGTCTGAGACTATGTTTTTATATGCTAATGATTTTTTGTGTCACTGATTGTTTGTGGGCTACTAGAATATAAAATCTGTCACCTCGAATCTACAATTTTTTTACCAGACTCGGGAGCAGCTAGTCCCGTATGTAAACACTTCACTCGCATGATTCTCCATCTAATTCTCTAGAATTCAACTAGCGCCAACCATTGGAAAGAGAAGTGGGCTTACTAGCTACTTGCAAAACCAAAATGGAGGTAGTAGTATGAAGCGCGCATCGGAAACGTAGGTAGGGATCGGGGGACGGAGGGGCCGAGGGAGGGAGGGAAGCAACAGGAAGGAATTTAAATGCTTGTGTTCCCGGCAATAAAGAAGAGCGTCACCTCTCCTCCACCTCGACGCTGCTCCTCATTATATATCGCGAACTGGAGCTGCACCAGCACCCCTCAAATACCCAGGCACAGGGGGGCTCTCACTTGGTCCGTGACCTTCATCCCGGCCGGCCGCCCGGCACGTGCGTGCGTGCAAGTGCCCACCCACACTCTCTACTACTCCATTATCTTCGCAGTGCATTCGCCCGGCAAGCTCCAGCATCACGGCACTAGCTTCACCTCCCAAGGTAATGTACTGCCGTTCAACATTTATTTAGATGGTAAATGTTGTGCTGTGTTTGAGATCAAGTACATCATTGTGCAGCGCGTCGGCGGCGAGCAGGGTTTATCTTGATCGAAGATGAGCAGGAACCATGGAAAGGGGCCGAAGCTGGACCTGCGTCTGAGCTTCTCCCGGTCGCGCGGCGGAGGCGGTAGCGGCGGAGGCGGGGGACCGTCCGCGGCGCCGCCGGGAGGCAGCAACTCGCCGAGGAGGATGTCGTCTTCTTCTTCGTCCTCGGCGTCGCCGGCGAGCTCGTGCGTGTCGTCGGAGGGGAGCCCCGAGCCCGAGGCAGGCGGCGGCGGCGGCGCGTCGATGATCCTGGCGGGGTGCCCCCGGTGCATGATGTACGTGATGCTGTCCCGGGAGGACCCCAAGTGCCCCAAGTGCCACAGCACCGTGCTCCTCGACTTCAACGACCACCAGAGCCACGCGGGGTTCGGCAAGGGCAAGCGCGGCTGATGAACCGGCGCTGCCCACCTCACGCCTCACGCCGGCCGTCCTTGTTCGATCTAGATGCTGAGTCGTCGTCGTCCATGATCGCCTATAGCTTCTAGCTACCGCTGTTTCTTTCGTTGTTGCTCAATCGTACGTGTGCGTGTGTTCTTGTTGGGTGTTGGTATTTGTCCGAGTTTGATCAAGAAGGAATTATTCCGTAGACCCGTCCTTCCATGGGCTAGCAAGCTAGCTGGTAGGCGGAGAGACATCGGTGCCCATGGAACGGGTCTAGGTAATAATTTCGTTTCATCTTCTGTACTAGTACGTGTGAGTTGAGTTGAGTTGAGGTGTGTGGTGTGGACTCAGGCCCGTCCAGGGGCCGTGCGAGCTGGGCGACCGCACAGGGCCCCCATATTCTTAGGGCCCCCGGTTCCAGACGCAGCCCAAGTCTGTAGCATGCCATCTTCAATTTTTCAGTAAACTCCCGCTTAAAAGGCTAGGCCTTGTCCAAATTCTTCGACTCCCCTAGCCCGATAGCTAGTCCAGAGCGCTTCAGTTAACGGACATGCATAGTACTATATTATACATATCCCGAATTTCTCTGCTGGTTGTTCTGATATAAGACGAAAACAGATCTGGTCCGATCAAGATGATAAGTTCATCGATCTAATTCCCCTACTCACGTCGCCTAGACCACAGACGGCAGTGTTGCCAGCCCACTCGCCCTAGCGCCTTCCCCTCTCTTACGTCGTACCGCCATTAAAATTGATCTATTGATTGAAGTTTTTCCTTGAGGTCCCAGCCCCCAACTACCGATCCCGAGGCAGGTTTTGCCAATTGGTCTTCTTGAATTCTTTTATTATTTGACCTACTAGATATATTGATAATTCTAAAAGCCAAGAAATGTTTGAATTAAATCTTAGTACTCGTATTATCTTAGCATCATGTATTCTACATGTACTTCAAAGCGTAATAAGATATTGCATTATTGTTTAATATATTTCTAACTATTATAAAGAAAATAGGAGATATTGAAATTTCTATAAGTGAAATGTGCTTTAGTTTTACAAAATTTAGGGCCCTCTTTTAAGTTTTGCACAGGGGCCTCCAATTTCTGGAGACGGCCCTGTGTGGACTGCGTGCGTTGCGTTTGTACGGGGCAGGGCAGTACTGGCGAGGATTAAGATTTTGTCTTGCGGTTTTATGGGAGGCAGTAATGCTCTTGTCTCGCGCCCGTCCTTGCACACCTTCACCGCGCCGGCATAAATACGCTGCAGTGACGCATTTCATTTCATACGGACCGACGTCGGCCTAGCTAGCCCTAGCTAGAAGCTCACATCGATCGCTCTGCGCATGTGTGAACGCTAGTTGCACTGGCCGGCCAAGAACACGTACGTACTCTTTCTCTTTGTGCTGGCGGTACATGGTCTCCATGTCAAGTTGTAGTACGCAGGACGACACACAAATCTCATGAGATCAATTGGAATGGAAACCTAATTGAAGGCAGCTGGCAGGCAGTCCAAGCTTGCATATCTGTAAGATCAAGAGTTGAAAGAGATCGACAGGCTCTTAATTTTGACCTGCAAAAGAAGTTTGCATGTTGTTTGGTTCAGTCGTCGTTCAGAGAGAGAGAGAAACAGAGGGGCAGGCATGGGGAGATGCTGGGTGGTTAGGGTCATTCAAAGGGGAGACTATTGCGGATTAACTCGCTTTTAAACCCAGAATGAATGCGCGAGTAATTGGAGACAGTTGCGCGCGCGCGCAATAAGAAGAGAGGGATCGATCGTGTCTGTCAGGGCGACGCATCGATGAGAAACCACACTTGATGCCAACCCTTGTCGCTTCAATGCAGTGTATCAATGGAAGGAAGGCGAATTGATGCGCCTTCCATCGTCGAGCCCGCCAGTAATAAGCCACCACTAACTTCTGCAGCCTGTCCCGTACCGCCATTGCTATACGCTGTACCTGTACGTACGGCCGGGGTAGTGCATCCTTCTGCCCACAGAATCAAGGCACGCTGGCTGCGCCAGTAGTACGTACGTACCCTCGACGACCGCCCTTGTATGTAATGAAAAGAGCGGGCTAGCTGTCGGTACAGTCGTATGCTTAATGCCTAGGAGTAGGAGAGAAACAGTGCTGCTGCAGCAGCGGCAGCAGCATGCAGGATAGATTATGAAAATTACTAGCGGGAGAACAGTGTACTGTGTACACCATGCATCATGCATAAAATTAAGGCACTACGTACTACGTTGATCGGACGTACGCCCTCTCTTTATCTGAAAAGGGCGTCTCCAACAGTGACCTCTGGAGAAGACACTGCCACTGGTCCGTCGATATCAAGTTAGCTGCCCACTTCTACGCAGAGGTGTTTATGGTTTGCATTCAGCTGCTGACGTCATCGTCCATGCGTGGCCATGTAGCAATCGATCCCTGTCAAGCAAATTACGCGGATCGACCAATCAAAGTCGACCAACCACTCGATCGATCGGATTTAAAAAACCCCACTCCCACTCCGGCCTAAAAGATCAGCTCCATCGTAATTGACCTCATCGGAATTGAAGGCCATATAGTGCCCGGAGAGAAGAGATACGTACAGACTACACTAATAACTCATAAGTGCTCATGAATAAGAGTTGTTGCTTCTTGGCCAGGCTCACAGCTCCGACTGAGCTGTGCTTCTTTCCATACAAGGATACCAATGCACCCATCAGCCCCATACATGCATGTAAAACCATTCATCATCCAGATCATGCTCATAACGCTAATTTATTGTCCAGATGCTCAGCTCAGTGCTCCGTTTGATGCTCAAGCTCAATGCATGTGTGGCTATCTACAAGCGCAAAACTCCTTCAACCATGCAACTTCTGTACTCGAGAGTTTCACAGCCTACATACCGTATGCGTCATGGCATGGCAAACTAAGTAAGGATCGTGCAGAGATTAATAAGCACTGCGTGGGGGTAGTACGTGCTACCATGCACAACTCACGGGAACTGTCGTCGTAGTTGGTACGCTAGTGTAAACAGCTTTTGCTCATTTGTTGGGGCTGTGCAAATCGTATACCCAGCTATTACGAGGTCAGCAATGGTCCATACGTGTGTCACTTATTTGGCATGCATTTGCTATAGCCAGCTAGCTGTACTACAAGTACCAACGTGGATCACTCCAGGCTGATCGATATAGCTGCCCGCGTGCAATACTTATAGTTTCGTCAAGCAAAGGTAGAATTCAGTGTACTGGAAGATAAAATTATGCAAGCTACCTATCTGAGACGTTGTTGTCATAGTTTCTCCCTGATGAGCTTATAGCTCAGCTGGCTGCTTTTCCTTCATGGTCTTGCTAGGTCACGATCGATTGAGATTCTCTTAGTCTTAATCGATTCAAAAAGTATAATTTCATTTTCTTTTTACTTTTCTAAAATGTCCATCTATGCACACCTGTACGCTAAGATTTTATCAAGTCGATCTCAACTAACTTAGGAAAGTGCAACTGCAGTTCAATGAGAAGTCCAACTTTTCTAGAGGCGCAAGTCACTATAGTGTGGTTGCAGTTATCTCAATCGATTTAGACTTCAGAAATATCGACCTAGACTTATTAAAACCCTCTCTAGATTGATTGTAAATTAATAAATCTTCAATCGAGCTAGTATATACATAAATTGGTTGGCTATGACCCACGACTATCACCCCTAGCTACCACTGGAAAAAATCTTAATATTCCTAAAGGATAGACCCACCTCATGCATATAGCGAAAAAAAAAATAATTAACAGATGAAAAAGACTAAAAAAATGAAAATACGGACATGTGTCTGGTAGGATTTATTTGCAGCTGCCGCCTTGCTTGACGGGTCCGGCAGCTCTCGCCTTGACCCAGTCACAGCGGTCATGTCATCACCTCTAGGCATCCTTATAATCCCAAGAAGGCGTACTTTTCTTTTTCGATGCTACTCTCCACTCATAACTCTGACCCCACAAGTTAAACCTCCTTCCTCACGTAGAAGAAATAAACATTTTAAGGAGACTCATGTCTCCCACGACGCTCCCGCGGGCGTCGGGGGAGAAACCCTAGGCGCTGCCGCCAGGTCCCCTACCCCTCCTCCGCCCTCTCTCCTCGCCGCCGCCGGAGGGTGCTGTCGGGCAATGCCCGTGCTGCGTGGGTGGCGGCGGGGCTCCTCCTTCCTTCTCTCGATGTGGCACAGCGGGCGGCGCGGGGCGGCCCGGCCATGGCGGGGAGTCGGCCTTCGGGCTTCCGGCGGAGCGAGCTCTTCGGGAGGTGATGGTGCTCCTTGGCGGCGGGCGCTGGCCTTTGCCTGCAGGCGGCGGGATCCTGCGGTGGCTTGGGCTGTTGTGTCCGACGGCAGCGGCGGTGCGTGGCGGGGGTTCTGCTCGGCTCCACGAGTGCCGTGGTGGCGGCACGGGGACGTCGGCAAGGGTCGGCAGGGTGGAGGCTGGCGGGCTTGCTCCCTCGGGCAGCTCCGGCTAGCCCAGATCTGGGCCCTCTTGAGCTCGATCTGGGTCTAAGGCGGGCCCCGTGCGGTGCTCACACCCTCGGGAGGCGGGATGGGGCGTGTAGGAGGGAGGCGGCGGTTGCAGCTGTGCTGCAGCAGCATGGCGGCGGGGACTTTACGAGCCTTTTTTGGGCCCGGCCAGGCCCGAGACCTGGTGTGCCCCTGCTGACGCGCCTCGATCGGAAACCACTATCGGCGATGGAGGTCGGTCTCCTCCACGCGGCTTTGCTGCTGCCACCATCCTGTTCCAACCAGTCCTCCCCCCGCCTTGCCGGTCACATAATGAACCTGGCCCTATGGGTGCGAGTCCACGGATGTCGGGGCGGCGGCCCCGGAAGGTGATCTATAAGGGCACCCCTCCAGCGAAGGCGGCTCCGGTAGGTAGTTTGGGATGTCGTGCTCGTCTTGCGGCGGTGTTCTTCGGCAGGCGGCATTCCAGCGGCGACCTGGATGGCAGCGGGGCGAGGACGCTGCTGATTAGCGGCAGTGGCGGCAGAGACGAGCTTGGTCGGTGGCTCCAAACCCTGGCTCTAGGCCCCTTGGGTCCGACTTGGGTCTAGGCGGGCTAGCTCGCCCTTAGGCCACTGCCATGGTTGGTGAGGGTAATGCTTCAGGACAGGGGGAGCGACAATGCCAATGCGTCTGCTGCAGCACGGTGGCGGGGGCTTCACGGGCCCATTCTCGGCTCGGTCGGGCCTTTTTGGCCTGGTATGCTCCTGCTGCTACGTCCGATCAGCTACCGCTTTGGCGGTGGAGGTCGATCTCTCCCCCGCGGCAGCGATGCCGCTGTCCCCTGTCTTCGGTGGGTTCCTTGAGCCGGCCAACCTCGTAGTGTTTGCCATGGTGAGACGCCGATGAAGACAGCAAGACCGTTTGGGCACATGTTGGCGAACAGCAAGTTGGTGGAGTGTAAGGATTGGTTGGGGTTTAGGTCATTGGGGGGTCGGGAGAAATCCTTGCCAGCAAGGCTAGCACCGGCGCGGCGACATCTATGGGTGCCGCCTTCCTTCTTGAAGGGCGTCGGATGTACCCTCTTCTCTCTCCCCTGCGTGGACCGGGATAAATCCTTGGAGAAATCTGGGCAGCATCATTGTCATCGTCGCCCCCTTCTTGAAAGTGTTGCTTGGTACACGGCAATCTTGAGGCATAGGATCGTGGTGGGACTATTTCGGAGGGCGCATCGATTGCGTGTCCTTGTCGGTGATCGAGCCGATGTTGTCGTGCATTTCTTCTTTCTCTTTCTTTTGTATTTTCTTTTGGGATTTTGCTTGTGCTGTTCAGCCCCAGCAGTGTTCGGATCTTCCTTTGGGCGATGTGCTGTTTGGCCCAACAGCGGTCTCACCTGTGTGCTTTATTTATAAAGCGGGGCGAAAGCCTGATTCGAGAGATAATCATTGAATAATGTAGTGTATATACGGTTGTGATCATGTACAAGTCACACCGTATTAGAGTTGTATTGTACCCCCATGTAACTACCCTATATATACTAATTACTGGCGAACTCAGAGAGGTACGAGCCTTTACCCTACCTACCGATATGTTCACATGGTATTAGAGCGCCAGGGATCCTAACCCTGGCCGCCACTTCCTCCTACCGCTGCCGACGATCGTCGCTCTCCGATCTGCGGCCGTCTACCCTACCGCCGCCGTCATGATGTCTTACTTCAGCAAGTCCACCACGTCCTTGTCCTCTCCAACCTCCACCGGATCATCGCTGAGCAAGGGCCGCGCCCACTCCATTGTGTCGTGGATCCCCGATTCGCCCATGAACATCCACCAATCCATCACCATCCGGATGACTGCGGACAACTACCTCTAATGGAGGATGCAAGTGGATCCCATCCTGTAAAGCAATCTGCTCTATGGTTTTGTCGATGGATCCTTACCCTTCCCATCAGAGGAGATCGTGGTTCCTAGCACTGAAGGATCCGTCGTGTCGTCCAAGCCGAACCCGCAGGTTGTGGCATGGCACCAGCATGATCAGGCAATACTGTCTGCCATCGTCTCCTCGCTCACCGAGGGGTGTCTTGGCCTACTGATGAACATCCCCACATCGCAGGAGGCACGGGAAGCCCTGGAGGCCAGCTTCGCGTCACAATCCATGGCGCGCGTCATGCAGATTCGCATGGCGTTGTCCAAGGTGAAGAAACATGACTACCCCAACACCACGGCCTTCTTCAACCGGGTGAAATCCCTCGCTGATGTCCTCTCTACGATCGGCCAGATGCTACATCCCGAGGAGTTCAATGGCTTCCTCCTTGTTGGACTAGATGGTGAATACGACGCCCTCGCTGAACGTGTCTCCGCTTGCTCGGTGACTGGCCCCATGCCCATCCGTGATGTGTATGCCTCCCTGCTCAATACTGAGCAGCGCGTCGAGGCATGCCGCGTGAACTCGGCACCGAGATACACGCCGCCAACTACACATCTCGCCCCTCTTGAGGTCGTGCGACTCCATGATGACCCACAAGTATAGGGGGTGTATCGCAGTATTTTTGAGGGAAGTGAAACCCAATTTATTGATTCGACCCAAGGGGAGCCAAAGAATATTTATAAGCCTTAACAACTGAGTTGTCAATTCAGCTACACCTGGAAACAATATTGCTCACAGCAGTTTATCAGTAGCAACAGTTTTATAGTAGCAATAGTAAAGTAACGGCAGTAAAGTAAAGACAGCAGTAACAATTGCAGCAAACAGTAGGATTTGAGTGCGGTAGGCATAGGGATGGATGGACGGGCGTTGCATGGACAAGACAATTCACATAGCAATCAGAACATAGGGCAATTGCAGATAAATAAGATAAAGCATCCAAGTACTAAATAATCCTAGGCATGTGTCCCATATATAGTCATACGTGCTCGCAATGAGAACTTGCACAACATCTTTTGTCCTGCCAGCCCGTTTGCAGCGGGGCCTCAAGGGAACTACTGGCAACTAAGGTGCTCCTTTTAATAGAGCACCGGAGCAAAGCATTAACACTCCGTGAACACATGTGATCCTCACATCAAAGCCATTCTCTCCGGTTATCCCGATTTCTGTCACTTCGGGGCCACTGGTCCCGGACAACAACGTATGTATACAACTTGCAGATAAAATCATAAACAATACTATCATAATGAATCAATAACATGTTTAGATCTGAAATCATGGCACTCGAGCCCTACTGACAAGCATTAAGCATAACAAGTCGCAAGAAAGTCATAAAGCACTAATAAAAGATACTAGGCACCATGCCCTAACAATCTGATGCCATTACATAAACGATCTCATCCAATCCCTACCATCCCCATAGCCTACAGCGGGGGATTACTCACTCATAGATGGGGAAAACATGGATGGTCGATGGAGAAGCGATGGTGATGATGATGGTGATGATCTCCTCCAATTCCCCGTCCCGGCAGGGTGCCAGAACAGAGTTTCTGGTGCTATTTCGTGGAATCTGGTAGTGGCGGCGGAGCGGAACTCCTTCTGGAAAAACGTCGAACCCCTCTGAGTTTTTAGGTCAGAACACAACTTATAGGCGAAGAGAGAGACCGAGGGGGAGTCTGGGGCGGCCAGACCACCCCCTGGCGCGGCCTGGGCTTGCCCGCGTGGCCAGGTGGTGTGGCCTGGGCCCAGCCCCCCTCCGTCTCGTATTCTGGATCCGGGAGTCTTCTAGTAAAATAGGTTTTTTGGCATACTTTCCGGGATTTTTCCTGACAGTTGATTTTCTGCACAAAAAGTAAACACCCGGGCAATTCTGCTAAAAACAGCGTCAGTCCGCGTTAGTTGCATCCAAATCGCACAAGTTTAGAGGAGAAACAATAGCAAAAGTGTTCGGGAAAGTAGATACGTTTTGGACGTATCAACTCCCCCCAAGCTTAGTTTATTGCTTGTCCTCAAGCAATTCAGTTGAAAACTGAGTGCGATAAAAGAACTTTTACGAACACATTTGCTTCATATGATGTATATATTCTCAGCATGTGATCAACTACTTAGACAATTCATAATAAGGAGTATGCAACTAAGTTTACTTAATAGGCATTGCAAGCTATGAAGAGATTCCAACTCAAAAATAATAAGTAGCATGAAGCATAAACATAAGCAACATTACAATGCTCATAAAAAGGTATGACAGAGTGGTATCTCGCTTGCCTTTGATTTAAGGCACCTCTGAAGTTCAGGTGAAGACTAGAAATAAAGATATCGAAGATTCAAGCATCAAAGTTATAACACAAATAATCAAGTTTTGAGACAAGCACAAAGAATGACAACTATGCTCTCAAGAAGGTGCTCAAAGAATATGTGGAGACTCAACAAGTAAAAGAAAAGGTTTTGAATAGTTTGAAAGGCTTCCAAATGCTGAAAGTATGGTACTCTTTAGCTTTGAGCTCTCATTGCCCCTATCATAAGCATCTTTAAATGGTTAAGGTTAAAGTGACACAACTAAGAGGATATGCTTGACAAGTTATAAATCAAAGTCTCATGCCCCTTACTTACGAAGACCGATCCTCATGCTACTCAACTTCAGTCACGAGTAAGCTCTTATCATTGTAAGTATATACGTATCATAGAGAACCGCCAACAGGGTACCCCTTGCACATGATACAGGAGCTATCCCATAATCAAAATAACAAGGCAAGCAGACAATGAGCATCTCAGCGATCTTTTTATTTACTATGTGCATAGATTTTTATTGAGGATGCTTCATAGAATGCTCATTATGGTTATGCTGCAAGTTTCCACCATGATTAGGCACGGCTTAGGCTAGCGGCCCAAGCGTTTCTCTAACATACATAAAAACTCCATGATCTTACAAGTTCCACTTTTATTTCACACCGCCGGGATCCATAAGCAAAAGAACATGATATCAACGAGGTACTAAGTACCAATGTAATGTTGAAAACGTTCCCCATGATACATGGTTCTGCTAACTTCAACTTATAAAGCGCAAGCATATACGCAATAAAGAAGGATGCGATGGTTCAGGTTTATTAAATGCAAGAAAATAAAGTGTGCCATCAAGTTCGTGAGAGCTTTACTAACTAACTTTCTCATAACATGCAAACATTTTATTTGGAAGAAAACAAGGAATATTGAATATGCACGGAAGTAGCAAATGATGCTAATAGGTAGGTATGGTGGACACTTTGGCAATATTTGGTTTTAGGGAGTTAGAAACATGAGTAAAATACTCAGTGAAAGTGAAGGGTAGCAATAGTAAGGGAGCGACAAACGAGAGAGCAATAGCTGTCATAATCATGCTTGCAACAAAACAGGACTAATCATGGCATGAAAGTGATTCAAGATCCTCAAGGCAAAATAATTCATCGAGGCTTAACTGATTATTTCAGTCATGTGCATGCGTGAGCATGTGCCAAGTCGATTCAAATGAAACATTCAGAGGAGGATACCATGGTGTCATACCAAGTTATGAATAGGGTAATGCAAGCAAACATTCATAAAACATGCTACAAACTATTAGCAAGCTGGAACTAATCATACGAAAGCAAGAACTAATAAGCATCCAAAGATAACATACACCTTACACGAACAGACTAAGCATGCCCACAGTGATGAGTATATGTACAAAAATGAAAACAAATAGAGTTCGTTACTAGCCTCTTACCACGCCTCAAGTTGTCATTAATCCTCATTATTGCTCTTCACTTGTATGGCTTGAATAATAATATGAAACCAATATCCACTGAGGACTGCCGAACCCTGTAGCAAACTCATAAAACCAAAGAAGAACGACAAATATTTTTTTTGTTTTCGATTTTTAAAACAAGAACCAAAAAGGAAAAACAAGCAAAGCAAAATCTTTTTGGGTTTTTCGAATAATTCAAACAAAGCAAAAAGGGAAAAATGAACCAAGGCAAAAAGAAGAAGAAGCAAACCAAAGAGAAACAATAGAAATATTTTTGGTCTTTTTGTGTTTTAGAAAGCAAAAGCAAAGAAAGAATGAAAACCAAAAAGAAAACGGAACATGAATATACAAAGTACCGACGCAACATGATAAGGATATGAGTGCGATGTCGGCGTACCTCCCCCCAAGCTTAGGCTTTTGGCCTAAGTGGGTATCAATCCCAAGCCGGCCAGGATGACGTGTCACCGTAGTATGACGAGGAGGTACCCTCGTCCTGGTGCAAGCTCGATTACGTCCCTCCGTAGTGTGCGGAGTAATCGTAGGAGGGTACATCCTTCTGGTGCTGCTCGTGGAAACCTAGCAAGCGAAGCTGCTCATCCACCTCCTCCTTGGAGCGTGACCACGGTCTCCTGTGAACACTAAACAAAGAAGACTGCGGCAAAGGGATCTCCCTCTCATCCCCATCAGTAAACAGCATCCTATATACTAGACTGTCCAAATCAGAAGCAGCAGTGACAAAGTGATGAGTTTTCATAACAACAAGATCAAGCCTTTGTGGTGCCAATACAGTATCATTGGGGTCCACTAAAAGACCTAATGCATTGACCATACGCGAGGCAATGATACCCCCATAGATAGGCCCCCTAGCAGCTAGGCAACGAGCAATAAGCGAGCCAAGGTTGTACCGAGTATCATTGTTAAGCGCAGCAGCAAGGAAGGTTAAATGATAGTTGGAGATATTACTTGTGTTCTCCCTGCCAAGTATGTTAGTAGCAAGATAATATGCAAAGTATCTGAGAGCAGTGAGTTGGATGTTTCTTATATTTCCGCATTGTGCCACACGGTCATCATCATTGGTCACCCCTCGGTAAAGCTCCAGCAAATCAGCGGGTCTCCCTTGAATTTTCTTCACGGTCCCTATCATGCTTACACCTACAATACTGCAAAATCTTTCCAATGGCATGGTAAAGGGCAGATTATAAATTTTGAAAGAGACAGTTGACTGATAGGGCGTGTTAGTAAACGTGAAGCTCTCAACAAAGGATTTGGTGAGCATAGCGTATTGCTCACTCTCATCTTGCATATATGAGGTCAAACCAACCCTCTCAATCAATAGCAATAAATCATCAAGAATCCCTGCAGCTTGTAAGAAAGTAAAACAAGGAAAAGTAGATGGGTGAGCATCCCCATCATCCCTTTCATTACCAATACGAGTTGCAATGAGATCTTCGTTGTATGATGGCCTAAACTGAGAGGCTGATCTTGAGGGCCTCGACCTCGTAGGTGCATCCCTCTCAAATATCTCTCCAAAGGTATGGTTGTTCATGCTTGGTATTCTGAAATTTAAACACCTATTAAACAAGTGATTGCAAAGTGAATACAATGAAGGATTCTACTCATAGGTACTTATAAGAGGCCTAAACATGCATCAAAATATATCTCTAAGCATCAAACAAGCTTACAAGCTCTCATAACCTGTCACCTAGAGCAGCAAAATACTCAAGATATAATCCACTAAACACAAATCAACTTGGACAAGAGGAGGAGTCACATACCAGAGAATAAAGATGGGCTGAGCAAGGAGATCGAAAAAATCGAGAGCAAGCACAGCAAGAACACAATTTTGAGCAATGACTGGAGCTTACTCGGGAGAGAGAAGAAAGTGGCAGGTGAGAGAGTTAGTGGAGGGCTAGGGGTGGCCCACACCATGGAATGGCGCCACCTAGGGCAGGCCGCGCCACCAGGTGGTGAGCCTGCCTGGTGGGTCCCCCTGGCACCCTCCAGGCACTCCTCTGCCCCTTTTTCACGTAAAAATTTAATATGAATTTTCTGGAATTTTTCGAGACACTTTATTTTTGGGCATTTTTCAGGTATAGATGAATGAATTTCTGACAGACAGATTTTTTTTTTGAAATGATGCAAGGACAAAACAAATCTAGAACTACAAAAGTTCTAAGACACTCTAACAAGCAGGCAACTAACAACAAAAAGAAAACTAAACAAAAGCAAAAACTAAAATGGATAGAATAAAAGTACTCGGAAATAATCATAGTGAAAACATTGTTTTGTTCAATGAAATCCTTTTCTTAACAAGGTTGATCAGGTCTTGTTACCAAAACAATTCCATATGAGACAAAACTTTATATTCCATTAATGATTATGTTACCTTAACCTTGATAGCAATAGTCCCAATCATAATAGTTTCAAATTTTTCTCTTGGTATGGGACAATATATTTCTCCAACTTGAATGCCCTCAACATGTTCAATTGAGTTCAAACCATAAGTCCTTTCAATCTTCTTGGGGAAATAGACAGTATGTTCCTTGTCATTAACATTGAAAGTCACCTTTCCTTGATTACAATTAATAACAGCTCCTGCAGTATTAAGAAAAGGTCCCCCAAGAATAATGGACATATTATCATCTTCAGGCATTTCAAGCACAACAAAATCAGTTAATATCAAGTAATTATGAGCCACTTGAACAGGTACATCCTCACATATACCAACAGGAATAGTGGTAGATTTATCAGCCATTTGCAAAGATATATCAGTTGGTATTAATTTTTCTAGTTGAAGCCTCTTATAGAGAGAGAGAGACATAACACTAACTCCAGCTCCCAAATCACACAAAGCAGTTCTAACATAACAATTCTTAATAGAGAAAGGGATAGTTGGAATCCCTGGGTCTCCAAGTTTCTTTGGAACCTTACCATTAAAGGAATAATTAGCAAGCAAAGTGGAAATTTCTTCATTAGGGATCTTCCTTTTATTCGAGACACTATCCTTCATATACTTTGAGTAAGGAGGCAATTTAATAGCATTAGTCAAAGGAATTTGCAGGAATAAAGGTTTCATCCACTCACAAAACTTATTATAGTGTTATCTTCCTTTGACTTGTGTTTCTTATCAGGGAAAGGCATAGGTTTTTGGACCCAAGATTCTCTTTCACTACCATGTTTCTTAGCAACAAAATCTTCTTTAGTGTATTTAGTATTCTTAGTGTGGTTTTCAGGTTCTTCTTCAACTTTTTCTTCATTAGGAACTTCATTTTCTTCATTAGGGATCTTCCTTTTCTGATGAGTAGAACCACTATTTTTAGCTTGCTGAGAATCCTTCTCAATTCTTTTGGGATGCCCCTCAGGATAAAGAGGATCCTGGGTAGCAGCACCACTTCTAGTTCTAATTTCATAAGCATGCTTTTCTTTAGCAGCATTAACTAGCAAGTATTTTTGCACTTTAACTATTTGATCTATTTGAGTTTGAACCATTTGAAAGTGTTTAACAATCATTTTAACATCATTAGAGGTTCTTTCCACAATATCTTTCAACTCAACAATATCTCTAGTGTTTTCCATTAGATGATTTTGCACCCTTTTATTAAAATTATCTTGCTTAACAATAAAGATATCGAATTCTTCTAAGCATTGATCAGGAGGCTTAGAATAAGGGATATCACCTTCATCAAAGTGTTGGAGAGAGTGTACCTCGAATTCTTGACATTTGCAACTTTAATTCCCTTCTCCTTAAGACATTTCTTAGCTTCCTTCATCACTTCATCATTTAATTCAATAACTCCCCTCTTCTTTGATGTTGGAATAGGCACTGGTATAGTAGGTTTAGGTACAATTACTTCAGGTATAGCTTGTTCAGGAGGATTCCAATCTTCATAGTTCTTACTTATTTTAGCCATTAATTCCTCAGCTTCCTTAGGAGTCATATTCCTGAAAACACAATCAGCACAACTATCTAGGTATGTCCTAGATTCCTCGGTTAGTCCATTATAAAATATATCAAGAAGCTCATTCTTAGGTAATGGACTTCTAGCCTGTGCATGAACCAAAGCACAAAACCTTGCCCAAGATTCGGGCAATATCTCTTTTTCTCCCTCTTTAAAATCAAAAAGTTCCTGCAAAATAGCATGTCTAGCACTAGGAGGAAAATATTTCTGCATGAAGGTACTAATCAAGCAATCAGGGCTATCAATAGATCCAGGAGGTAAATTACTAAACCAAGTTTTAGCTTCTCCTTTCAGTGAGAAAGGGAAAATCTTAGCAACAAAGTAAGTACGCATCTTAATATCATCAGAAAACAAGCCACTCATGGTAGAAAGCTCATTCATATGTGTTACCGCACTTTCATTCTTAGTCCCACAAAAAGGTTCTTTCTCAATAATAGCTATGTAAGATAGATCGAGAGAGAAATCATAATCTTTATCTATAATGTTTATGGGAGAAGCAGCAAACTTAGCAATAGGAGACAATTTGGGTCTAATAGTACGCCTCTCAAGGAGACTCTTAGCAGCGCTCCTATCATTGGTGTTTTTACATTCTTTAATAAATTCATCGGTCATCTCAACATAACCATCTTAAATATCATAACTTTCACTAGACTCAAGAGAACTAAGAGGTGTGGTAATTTCTTCATTAGGAGTTTCAGTATTTCCAGCTATAGTTCTAGCAATCATAGCATCTAGGAAAGGACCTAATGAACCACTCTTATCAAGCACAGTAGAAGCAGCATCATAAGCATCAGAAGTTTTAGATTCAGCAGTAGTAGCAGTGTGTGTAGCATGTGTATGTGGTGGTGTAGCGAGCTTACTCATAACAGATGGTGAATCAAGAGCAATAGAGGTGTTCAGAACAGTACCTCTTCTTGTAGTGGATGGTAAAATAGGAACCTTGCCATCACGAGACTTACCCATGATGGATGGATAGCAGCGAACAAAAGAGAATCCAAGTGAACTTGATAAATAAAGCTATGCTCCCTGGCAACGGCGCCAGAAAATAGTCTTGATGACCCACAAGTATAGGGGGTGTATCGCAGTATTTTCGAGGGAAGTGAAACCCAATTTATTGATTCGACACAAGGGGAGCCAAAGAATATTTATAAGCCTTAACAACTGAGTTGTCAATTAAGCTGCACCTGGAAACAATCTTGCTCACAGCAGTTTATCAGTAGCAATAGTTTTATAGTAGGAATAGCAAAGTAGCAGCAGTAGTAAAGTAAAGACAGCAGTAACAATAGCGATGAAACAGAGGATTCGAAAAGTGAGGCATAGGGATGGATGGACGGGCGTTGCATGGACAAGACAATTCACATAGCAATCAGAACATAGGGCAATTGCAGATAAATAAGATAAAGCATCCAAGTACTAGATAGTCCTAGGCATGTGTTCCATATATAGTCATACGTGCTCGCAATGAGAACTTGCACAACATCTTTTGTCCTGCCAGCCCGTTTGCAGCGGGGCCTCAAGGGAACTACTGGCAATTAAGGTGCTCCTTTTAATAGAGCACCGGAGCAAAGCATTAACACTCCGTGAACACATGTGATCCTCACATCAAAGCCATTCCCTCCGGTTATCCCGATTTCTGTCACTTCGGGGCCATTGGTTCCATACAACAACGTGTGTATACAACTTGCAGATAAGACCATAAACAATACTATCATAATGAATCAATAACATGTTCAGATCTGAAATCATGGCACTCGGGCCCTAGTGGCAAGCATTAAGCATAACATGTCGCAACAAAGTCATAAGGCACTAATAAAAGATACTAGGCACCATGCCCTAACAATCTGATGCCATTACATGAATGATCTCATCCAATCCCTAACATCCCCATAGCCTACATCAGGGGATTACTCACTCATAGATGGGGGAAACATGGATGGTCGATGGAGAAGCGATGGTGATGATGATGGCGATGATTTCCTCCAATTCCCCGTCCCGGCAGGGTGCCAGAACGGAGTTTCTGGTGCTGTTTCGTGGAATCTGGTGGTGGTGGTGGAGCGGAACTCCTTCTGGAAAAATGTCGACCCCTTGAGTTTTTAGGTCAGAAGGCAACTTATAGGAAAAGAGGGAGACCGAGGGGGAGTCTGGGGCAGCCAGACCACCCCCTGGCGCGGCCTAGGCTTGCCCGCGTGGCTAGGTGGTGTGGCCTGGGCCCAGCCCCCCTCCGTCTCGTATTCTGGCTCTGGGAGTCTTCAAGTAAAATAGGTTTTTTGGCATATTTTCCGGGATTTTTCCTGATAGTTGATTTTCTGCAAAAAAAAGTAAACACCAGGGCAATTCTGCTGAAAACAGCGTCAGTCCGCGTTAGTTGCATCCAAATCACACAAGTTTAGAGGAGAAACAATACCAAAAGTGTTCGGAAAAGTAGATATGTTTTGGACGTATCAGACCTTGGCCTGTTGGTCTCCCTGTCGAAGCAAACCGGTGCAGGATGGTTTCAAACAGGCACGCACCAAACTGCGTGTTAGTATGCCAAACCAGCACCCGCAAGCGTAGACTGGCCGCTAGATCACATGTCGGCTCTAAAGTAATATGCCCGAGAGGCAATAATAAAATGTTAATTTTCTTAATCCATGTTTATGATAGATGTTTATTTCTCATGCTAGAATTATATTAAACGAAAACATAAATACATGTGTGTCTAATAAACAAACAAGAGTTCCTTGTAATGCCTCTCATTTAACTAGCTCGTTCATTAACCAATGATCAAGGTTTCCTCATCATGAACATTAGATGAAGATTTCGGGATCTACTTACGGTACTACCGTCATGAAGAAGGTCATTGGCGCCACCGGGAAAAGGAAAACCAACGATGATTTGCAGCGGTTGACGGGCACCACCAAGGATCTCTGCCCTTTGAAGCTGGCCGGGTAGTTGTCCGCCGACGACATGATTCACCTCCCCCAAAGAAGACACCAATTGACGTGGGGTCTCAACGATGATGACTATACTTTATGGACTTGGGTTTTCGGGAAGCAGATGTGCACTAGTGAGTTTGTCAGCTAATAGAAAAACAAGTGGACACGATCCACCTAGGTTCAGGCCCCGGAGGGAAAATCCTGCTCATGCTTGTTCATTCTTGACTAATGATGATGAAGTTTACAAAGTCACCGAGATGGCTATGGATGCACATATTGGATCTAGCGTAAGCTATGGGTGTTGAGATTACGGATTGCATGGTATCATCCTTGACGCCCCCTCCTAGCTTTTATATGCAGAAGCTAGGTCTCAGGTACCGTCTGAGTCAGTTACAGATCGAGGATGAAACCCAAGAACTTTCTTGTCTCAAATCTTGTTCTTGCCTTGTACGACAGGAGTCGGTGTCCTTATGGGCATCGTATCCACCAAGTTGTAGTGGGCTTCGTGGATCCTTAGCAGATCACCATGTGGGCCTTCTGTTGGGCCGAGCCAGGTAGGCTAGTGTCGGGTGCCCGTTGGACATACCTATGTCAGGAAGACATCTCACATATACTCCTCTAAAAATGGAAAACACCATGCAATCTAGAATTACAAATAAACAAAGTACAGTCTTAGGTACTTTAACATGATGTTTGAGTAACAAATGTGCTACATTAAGCAAACAAGATCATCTTTGTTACTACTAGATGATTATAACATATGCAGTCACGTTATCCCTAGTGAGGTAACAAAATAATGGTAAAAACCATAGTAGATACCGAATTTTTTGTCACCATCCAATCACTACCACCATGTTACTACATCTAATGCACACGTTCACCCATACATGCCCTCACATACAAGTTTGATCCGAACAAGCACTTAAGAACAAGGTACATAATTGATGCATGTAAAATGAATACACCAATTTTGTACTTTATTGATATATATTCTCACATATTAGCAACTTATATAATGTTATGTCCATGTTTTATATCAATTTTTTGAATTTACGAACAATCCCCTTTATTTTGGTTATTACTTTGCAGAATAGCAATTCCTTGTTTTGTATATTTTTATCTTTAAGGAACCTAACCGGACACGAACGGAGCTAGGATTTTTTGAGGGTTATTTTTCACAAAGAGAAGGACCTTGAGCACTTGGACCTCAGGATGGGAGCCCTGAGGCCCAAAAGAACCCAGGTGGTGCGGGCCCCACTGTAACTACCTCAGACCCTATGCTCTAAGTTCAAGCCTGGATGAACAGAAGTGGTTAAATAGTACAGCGGGGGCCCAGGGGCCACCCACGTGTAGACCCGTCGGCCGTCCTAACCATTTCCAGAACATCGGGACAAGAGCGAGCGGCGTAGGCAACAGGCGAAGAGATCAAATACATACACAAGTGAGTATGTATGCAAGCTACCTTACAACAGTTCTCAGAGCGATACCATCTAAAAGAAATAGAAATATTGCAACGCCATACGGCAAGATCCAAATATCCTAGATAGTGATAATAGTGTAGGATAGCTCCTCATACATCAAACATCAGAGTATCAAGCGAAAGCGGGAAACAAGATCCGAGTACGGATAAGAAGCAAATCGGCATAAGATGCGACATAAGTAAGCACATCCCGCCCACAGATCTCGCGGATCCCCATCCCCGGAATCTCTACACTGAGTGATCGTTGTCAACATCATCTGTCTCCTCCACCCAGTATCCATCTTGCGAATACACCTGTTCATCTGAATCAAACAATTTATCGTGTGAGACCGTAGGGGTACTTAACAAATCTTTATGCCTCTAAAGGGGAAATATACCTGGGGTGATGCAATTGCAGCAAAAGATAATAACTAACAAGTCTATAGATACTCGCTAACCATCCGCCTAACCAATGATAGACGGATGTCCGTTAATTAGAAACAACAGTTATAACAGTATAAAGTAACAGATCCATCCTCCTTCTCGCTTACCAACGAGAAAGCGGACAAACAACCCATCCGTTGGCAGTTTTATTAACTATTCCATGAGTATTGCACTATTTACTAGTCAGGTATTAGTCAAATTAAAAGCGGTACTTTAGTTATACTTGTCTATGATCGAGAAACTATGATCCAAGTCGTCCATAACCGCGGACACGGCTTTCAGAAAGATTTACCCTGCAGGGGTGCACAAATAGCAACACACACTCGATCAACCTCTAAAAAACCAACTCAAAACCCAACAAGGCATTCATGACAAAGCGATCATAGGATTCAGAAATATTTCAGGGGGCCACCCCAATAAGCTATCCGCAACGAAGTTGGCCGGCTCCGAGACGGACCCAGAGTTTGCGACAATGGCTGTAAACAACTGGGAACCCAAAAATGTGACTGGGCTTGTCGATACCGCGAAAACATTCCGCATTCTTAAACAGTACAGGTGCTCCACGCACAATCTTAAATAAAGCAGTAAAGCATGGCATAAGTACAGGATAGTAATAAAGCCCCAATCTACTTTGTGGCCCCAAGAAATAGAAATGAATCAAGCTCTGGCTCAGGAGGGTCCATAAGGCCTCCCGGATGTGGATAGTGCGAATAGTCAAGGAACAGGAATCAAGTACTCGGGGTCCTACGGGACACAAGTGGACATAAAAAACCAAATGACAGATATTGCCCACCGGTGCCTCTTTCATTAGTTATCCCATTACTACTCAGGTTAAGTTGTTTAGGTACCTCGTTATCCCTCAGACACTCACATACCCTACACATGATGTTCTACGACTCACATGGCTCAAACAAATCCTGCGGTAATGGCTCATAGGATGGAGGAACAAGCTTCAGTGGGGTTTAAAAGTAAAGGCAATGCAGTACTTGGGATTCAATTTAATGCAAACGCGACTCAATGATGCAAGAATAAGATAGAGGCATTAGGTACAATATGTATGCAAGCATGTGGTAGTGTTTGCCTGGCAGCTCAGTTGAAGCGAGAGGTGGATCTGGGTAGTACTCCTGGGATTCCTGATATTTCCCCTGCTCGGCGTCTATTCGAAAGAAGAACCAAAAAACAAGGGCCAACATAAATAAAGTGCACAAGCATATAAATAAAATGCGACAAGCCAACAAGCATACCATGATGAATGATGCACAATTTATATGGCAATAATGTAGCACGGCATGGGTGAGGTGTGGGGTACAAGAATAAAGCATTTTATTAAGTTTTAGTCATGTTTTGCTCCCATATAACTTGCTGTCCACTTAATATTTATATGATGCATGCTGCAATTCAGAACATGGAATGCACAAAGAGAACGGGCTCGTCGCGCTGATCGATTTAGACATATTATTTGCCAAATTTGGAGTTATAGAATTAAAGTTATTAATTAATTAAGAAAAGGGTATTTTTATTGCAATTAAACAATTTCGAAAATTTAAATTAGCCAAACATTAAATTGGATGGCAGATTTGAAATCCTCACATTTTTCTGATTCAAAAACATATATCATTTGTATTATTTGGATTTATTAATAAAAAGTTATTAATTTCTGGATTATAAAACATATTAAACATTTCTGAATTTGTTTTTATTAAACAGAAAATGACAGACATTTTGCACATAGAGGAATCTAGTCGCTGACGCTGACAGGTGGGCCAGGTTGCTGACTCAGCACAAGTGGGGCACAACAGCTGCGCGGGGCTTTTCTCACCGCGAGATCAGCCAGCCGCGTGGGATGACAAGTGGGTCCGGGGAACGGCGGGTCCATCGCGCTTGTGCGCCAGCCGGGGCTGGACACGTGGCGGATCCGGGGGACTGCGGGTTGAGGAAAAACAAACCCGAGTACCTTTCTGTAAAACGGACACAGTGCATGACACGTGGGCCCGGGCTGGACCGCGGGTTGGGGAAAACAAAAAGGACAGGGGGTATTCGCAAAAAGGCCCCAGCTACTGTTTTTCTTCCTCCGTTTTTGTCTGACAAAACTGACAGACAGCACGCGGCGCGGCGGGGGATTGAACTCGCGACGCGGCTCGCGCGTGCGGCGGCAGCTACCGCTGGGCTAGCGGGGGATTGATGTTGGGTACTAGCTGCGCGGCTAGGAGAGATTGCGGCGGGCGACGACGAGTAGACGGACACGAGAGCGGTGCACCGAGAGCGCTCGACAGACCGATCCGCACGTACAGGAAGTGCAGAGCGAGGAGAGGGTGTCAGGGAGGTGCGTTGGCTCACCATGGGGAGGTTGGTGGTGGCGGATCAAGCCGGGAAGCAGGGGATCGCCAGAGAAGCTGGTGACCGGCGATTAGGGTTTTGCGTCGGTGTTGATGACGTGCAGCGTGTACCGGCCGCCTCCTCCTCGCTGCTGTGTACGGGGACAGTCCAGAGGAACTCCACGGTCTTCCCCAACGCCTCAACGCCACGCCCGCCTCCTCGCTGCTGCGGTGGAGAAACGATGCCAACGGTGGGGTGGAGAGGGTCGAGGAGAAAACAGCGGCAGGTGGGGGAAGGAGGAGTGGTTGGGCAGGGCCCTGGGTGGATCTAGGGAACGCCAGGCAAGGGAGAGGGGAAGATAAGGCCGGGAGGGTCGCACATGGGTTCGGGGGTGAAAAAGGTGGCGTGCACCTCTGCTCTCCTTCTGCTCACGTGGGAGACCGGCTCGGGAGGGCTGGGGTGTGCAGCTGGGGCCTGAGAGGCACATCACAAGGTGGCTCGGGTGGGGCTTCCTGGCAGCGAGAGCGAAAACAGAGAGGGGAGGGGCTCGGTTAGATGGTGTCGAGCAAGGGCTCGGCCTAGGTTTAGGTTAGAGGGGTGGTTTGTCTAGGTAGAAGGGGGATGGGGTTGGACCGAACCAAGGAAAAGAAAAGAGGGGATGGTGAGGGTGGTAGGTGATTAGGTCTAGCTTAGGGTTTTGTGTTAGATAGAGAGGGAGAGAGAGTAAGAGAGAGAGAGAAGGCTCGGTTTAGCTAGAAAAGAGAGAGGGAAAAACACTTGATGGATGAGCTAGGTTTTAGAGTAGCTAAGAAACACCAAAGGTTTAACCTATGACAAGGAAGAAAACAATAGGACCAAAAGAGAGAGAGGTGAAAGAAAGAAAATATCTTGCATGCCTCATGCACATGATCATATTTTGTGAAAAAAAATATATCCCATGTATACTTGGCAAGGAGGAAAACACTAAAAGAGGGCAAGGTGGAAGACAAGTGGAAAAGAAGTATTTAAATGGGTTCATTTGTTCAACTGAGTTCAAACAAACACCACCCAAAAATATTCCAAAGGAACCCAAAATGGAAGAACAAGTGAGGCCTTGCATGGGCCATGCACAAGTATTAAATGCCACTAATTCTAGTTGTGAAAACAACTATCTTCAATCATGGTCATATATTCTTGCATGCATGCCAAAGTGTTTGACTAAAAACATTCAAAGAAGAAGCTTGCTTGACATATGGAAATAATTAGTATATGCACATGTATGAGGATAACTGACCATGGTAGTGTGTATTTTTCCACTAGAGCACTTGTAGCCAAATATAGCTCCATACATGAGCATATAGTTAATAAAATCCATATATAAACTTAGATGCAACATTTCTACTCACATGTCATGCAAAAGTGGCCATAAGGCTTCCCATAATCAATATTGTGAGAACAACATGTATCGTGTATGGAAGCATGTAGAAAGAAGTGGATCCACCCCAACACATATGAGCTAGATTTAAATGCCAAAGGGAAATGTAAAAGCTCATGTATAATTAGGATGGTGGAATTATAAGGTGGTTACAAGTTAAGGTGGTGGAGTTAATAAAAGATATGCCCCCAACTCAACTTGGGCATCAAGCATTTATCAAGAACCAAATACAATGTATCAAGAGGCATCTACAATTAATAATGCATATGAGATAAGAACCAAATGAAAAGGTTTTATATGATGCTCAAATGCAAGGTGGCATGATGACATGAGCATGATATAATTATGATGCAACAATTATATGTAGGAAGTAGCATTTTATTATTAGACCATGTAGCATTACAGATGTTAGACAGATGGGATGCTACAACTCTCCCCCACTAAACAGGAATCTCGCCCCGAGATTCTAGGAAGAAGAAGAAGACACGAAGAGGGTAGGATACTTGGCACGGATCTCATCCTCGTGTTCCCAAGTGGCTTCATCAATGGAATGGTGCGACCACTGCACCTTGCAGAACTTGATGGACTTGTTGCGAGTCCTTTCCGTGACTTCTAGGATTTTTGTGCGGTGTTCTTGATAAGACAGGTCTTCTTGGAGATTGATGAGCTCATGGTCCACGGTCCTGCTGGGATCCTTGAAGCACTTCTTGAGTTGAGAGATATGGAAAACATCATGAACCTTGAGTTTTTTAGGAAGCTCAAGAGCATAAGCAACTTCTCCTCTTCTTCCACGAACTTTGAAAGGACCGATGTATCTAGGAGCCATCTTTCCTTTGATACCAAACCGGTGCGTGCCCCTCATGGGAGTGACACGAAGGTAAACGAGATCACCAAGGACATACTCCATGTCCGTGTGCTTTCTGTCATAGTTGCTCTTCTGGCGACTTTGAGCAACCTTCAGGTTTTCAAGAATGATGTAAACCTTCTCCTCCACTTGAGTTACAATGTCGAGGCCAAACAATGTTCTTTCACCAGCACCCGACCAACCAATCGGAGTTCTGCATTTGCGTCCATAGAGAACCTCAAATGGTGCCATATTTAGACTCTTCTAGAAGCTGTTGTTGTAAGAGAATTCAGCATAAGGAAGGCATTCTTCCCACTTCATGCTGAAAGAGATGACGCAAGCACGGAGCATATCCTCCAGAATCTGATTGATCCTTTCAACTTGTCCTTGTGACTGAGGGTGGTAAGCTATGCTGAAGTTCAACTTTGTTCCCAAAGCATTTTGGAAACTTCCCCAAAACTTGGAAGTGAAGATGCTTCCACGGTCTGAGCTGATCTCAAGAGGAACCCCATACAAAGAGACAATTCTGTTGATATAGAGCTCAGCCAACTGAATTGCAGAAATTGTTTCCTTGATGGGAAAGAAGTGAGCCACTTTAGAAAGCCTGTCGATGACAACAAAGATTGCATTGTTGCCCTTCTGCGACCTTGGAAACCCAGTTATGAAGTCCATCTCTACTTTCTCCCATTTCCATTCCGGGGGCTTCAATGGCTGTAGAAGACCGGAAGGTTTCTGATGAACAGCTTTAACTCTACGGCAGACATCACACTCCGAGACATACTTGGCACAATATCGTTTCAACCCAGGCCACCAATATTGTGTTTTCAAGTCCATGTACATCTTAGTGCTGCCTGGATGGATAGAAAGAACAGAATCATGAACCTCCTTAAGAACTTGCTCTCTCAAACCCAGGTAGTTCGGAACAAACATCCGGTGTTCAAAGAATAGAGCGCCTTGGTCGTCGACGTGGAAGGACTCATACTTCGGGAGCTGAATGTTGGAGATGATCTTTTTAGTGTAAGGATCACCAAGTTGAATGGAGCGAACTTTTTCTTCCAAGAGAGGTGTTGCCAGAAGGTTCAGAAGATACCCTTGATCCATAATTTCAAGGTTGAGCTGGCGGAATTCCTCGCACAAGAGAGGCTGTTGTTCTTCCACCATGAGGTTGTTGACATAAGCTTTTCAGCTGAGAGCATCGGCAATCACATTAGCTTTGCCCGGAGTGTAGTTGATTGTCAGATCAAAATCATTAATTGCTTCAATCCACCTCCTCTGACGAAGGTTGAGATCAGGTTGTGTGAAGATATACTTCAGACTCTTGTGATTAGAAAAGATCTCACAACGGTTGCCAAGCAAGTAGTGCCTCCATACTTTCAAAGCAAAGACAACTGCCGCGAGTTCGAGGTCATGGGTAGGATAGTTGATCTCATGCGTCTTCAACTGTCGAGAGGCATAAGCAACAACTTGTTTTTCTTGCATAAGGACCGCACCCAATCCTTGCAATGAGGCGTCACAGAATATCTGGAAAGGCTTTGATGTATCTAGAGGAATCAAGACTGGTGTAGAAGTGAGCTTCTCTTTGAGGGTTTCAAAGCTTGCTTGACATGCAGGAGACCAAAGATATTTCTTGCCTTTCTTGAGGAGAACGGTAAGAGGATTCGCAATCTTCGAGAAGTTTTGAACGAAGCAACGGCAGTAACTAGCCAAACCAAGGAAACTCCGGACTTCTTTGACATTTTTGGGTGGAAGCCAGTCAACAATTGTCCGAATAGTTTCTGGGTTAACGGCAATGCCCTTGGCAGAGATGACGTGACCAAGGTAGGTGACTTCAGGCAGCCAGAACTCACACTTGGAGAACTTTGCATACAGGCGGTTCTCACGCAGCTTGTTTAGGACACACCGAAGGTGTTCTTCATGTTCTTCCTTCGACTTAGAATAGACTAGAATGTCATCCAGATAGACCACAACGAACTTATCAAGATACTCCATGAAAACCGAGTTCATAAGCCTCGAGAAGGTGGCAGGTGCATTGGTGAGACCGAAGGACATGACCGTGTACTCATACAGGCCATAGCGGGTGGTGAAAGCTGTTTTGGGAACATCTTCCTTGCAAATCTTGATTTGATGATATCCACTTCTCAAGTCAAGCTTAGAGAATACCATAGCTCCAGCTAGTTGATCGAAGAGATCATTAATCCATGGAAGGGGATATTTATTCTTGATGGTTTTAGCATTGAGAGCCCGATAGTCAACACAAAGTCTATCAGTCTTGTCTCGCTTCTTCACAAAGATGGTTGGGCTACCCCAAGAACAAGTACTGTGCTGAATGAAACCCAACTTCTCTTGTTCATCAAGCTGACGTTTGAGTTCAGCCAATTCAGCAGGACCCATTTTATAAGGCCGCTTGGAGATAGGAGCGGTTCCAGGTTCAAGCTCAATCACAAACTCGACCTCACGATCAGGAGGCATACCTGGCAACTCTTCAGGAAAAACATCTGGGAACTCATAGACTACAGGGAACAATCTGAATAGCCTCCATAGCATCATCATTCAGATCCGCCAAAGAGAAAAGTTGAATTGCAGGAGTCAGACTTGGCGAATAGACTATATGGCCTTCAGGAATTTTCAGAGAAACCGAATGTTCAGCACAATCAATCACAACTTTATTTGCAACTAGCCAATCCATGCCTAAAATGACAGCAATATCTGAGTTGCCCAGAATAATCAAAGAGGCCAGAAAGAAAGAATCCCCAATTTGAACCTGATTGTCATAACTGATCTTGGAAGTTAACATCCTTGCCCCAGGAGAAAGGACCATCAACTTTTTAGGTAACGAATCAGATGATAACCCATTCTCTTGAGAAAACTTGAAGGATACAAATGAATGCGATGCTCTAGAATCAGATAAAACTCGTGCAGGGACTGAGTTGACAGGAAGCGTACCCAGCACAACTTCAGGTGCATGCTCGGCTTGAGCGACGTTGACACAGTTGACACGAGCAACAGTGGACCCGGGCTTGGTGTTGATGTTGAGAGCCCGCGGTGGAGGTGCACGAACCATAGAAGAACTTGCTGCAGGTCTTGGAGGTGGTGGAGGAAGAGCTTTGTTGTTCATGGGACAACTCCAGTGTTGATGCCCAGTGTTCCCACAAGTGTAGCAAGCACCAGGTGGACGTGGAGCAGCGTAGCCAGGGACTCCACCAGGCGCTCCAGGGTAGTTGTGGTTGTAGCCCCTAGGAGCCTCGGTGAAGGAGTTTGGTGGCCTTGCCGCGTAGCTTGAAGGTCTTGGTGGAGCCGGGAGCGACGGTGGGTTGTTAGGAACCCACACGCGGCGCTTAGAAGGAGCTGTCATAGCTGAAGAGCTTGCTGCATCATGGCTGTGTTTCTTGGACTCCTCAAACACTTGCCTACTTGCTTCCTCCTGCAGAGCTGTATGTTGGAGTTCTAGAAAAGACCCTGGCCTTGCATGAGTGATTGCATATTTGATAGATGCATTGAGCCCTTGCCTGAACCTCTTTTGCTTCTTCTTGTCATCAGAGATCTCATCGCCACCATACCGAGAAAGATTCATGAAGTTTCTGATATAGGTATTGACATTGTCATTGCCCTGCTTGAGGTTGAGAAACACTTCCTTCATCCTTTCCATGACAATTTCTGACATATATTGCTCTTTGAAAGCCCCAGTGAGCTGCTCCCAAGTAGGCTGAAAACCAGAATGGTTTGCCTTCAGGTAATTCTCCCACCATAGAGTTGCGTCTCCCTTCACAAGGTGAGTGGCACATTTTACCCATTCTTGCTCAGGAACATCAGCAGTCATCAGCAACCTTGACATCTCACGCAACCAATCATCAGCATCTAGCGGCTGATCAGACACCTCAAAGTGGCGTGGGTTAAACTTCAAAAAGCTCTTGATGTCTCCTCGCTTAGGAGGTGGAGGTAGCGGAACAAACTCATTCCTCCTGACACTTTCTTCAAAGCGCTGCTGGTTCTGCTGCATTGCTCCCAAGGCATTAGCAATACTTGCCAACGCAGCCCCCAGTTCAGGTGGTATGTCCTCTTCAGAACGGCGTGGTGGTGCCATCCTGTGATTGATATAAAACTCAAGTCAGTACCATAATGGAGAACAATAATAATCCAAAAATAGCACCAAAATGGAATTAATCAAGATTAAAGGATACAAATTACTAAGATGATATTAAAATATCAACAAAGTTCAAAGCACCTAGAAGATATTAAGCATATCGCACACGACTGAACAAGGAGTGTGGTACACAAAACTATCAAAGAAAATTTTTCCGCAAATTTCGGCATTAAAACACCACTATATGCGCAAAACCACTTAACGAATTAAGATTAGTGACTCTACCAATTCAATATACAAGAGCGAATGATAAAAGTAGTGGTATGGTCGCGACTCCATCCTGCACTCAAATCATTACTCCGCACATGAATAAGTAAAACACATATCCCAACTTCCTTCTTTCTTAAGATGAACCTAAATATTAGCAACTACGGAAACAAACATCCCAAACAAGATAGCGTCGGATAACAAAGAGTAAGACAGATCGCGTCGGTTTACAACGAATCAGATAGATCGCGTCGGTTTATAGAAGCCTGTCAGTATGGAATGTACCAACAGTTGATAACCAAAAGGCAGATAGCGACAACAAGTTGGATGCAACAGATAGACAAGGAATTACACACACACACACACACTCACACAACCTATGGTACTACGAAACCCAGAACACGTGAATCCTAGTTTGATTTTTTAGAAGAGGATTGAAAATGTTACACTTCCTTACCAGAAAAGGGTAGGTGGATAAGAAGAAAAATGGAAGCAGTCCTACTCTCACGTTTTTGTTTTTTCCTAGTATACATAGCTACCAAAATATTTGCTAGCCTGACAACGACCATTTGGCTGAGACCCTGAAGGGCGGGATGGCTCTGATACCAATTATAACTACCTCGGACCCTACGCTCTAAGTTCAAGCCTGGATGAACAGAAGTGGTTAAAATAGTATAGCGGGGGCCCAGGGGCCACCCACGTGTAGACCCGTCGGCCGTCCTAACCACTTCCAGAACATCGGGACAAGAGCGGCGAGGCAAACAAAGCGAAGAGATCAAATACATACACAAGTGAGTATGTATGCAAGCTACCTTACAACAGTTCTCAGAGCCATACCATCTAAAAGAAATAGAAATATTGCAACGCCATACGGCAAGATCCAAATATCCTAGATAGTGATAATAGTGTAGGATAGCTCCTCATACATCAAACATCAGAGTATCAAGCGGAAGCGGGAAACAAGATCCGAGTACGAATAAGAAGCAAATCGGCATAAGATGCCACATAAGTAAGCACATCCCGCCCATAGATCTCGCGGATCCCCATCCCCGGAATCTCTACACCGAGTGATCGTTGCCAACATCATCTGTCTCCTCCATCCAGTATCCATCTTGCGAATACACCTGTTCATCTGAATCAAACAATTTATCGTGTGAGACCCTAGGGGTACTCAGCAAGTCTTTATGCCTCTAAAGGGGACATACACCTTGGGTGACGCAATTGCAGCAAAAGATAATAACTAACAAGTCTATAGATACTCGTTAACCATCCGCCTAACCAATGATAAACGGATGTCCGTTAATTAGAAACAACAGTTATAACAGTATAAAGTAACAGATCCATCCTCCTTCTCGCTTACCAACGAGAAAGTGGACGAACAACCCATCCGTTGGCATTTTTATTAACCATTCCATGAGTATTGCACTATTTACTAGTCAGGTATTAGTCAAATTAAAAGCGGTACTTTAGTTATACTTGTCTATGATCGAGAAACTGTGCTCCAAGTCGTCCATAACCATGACACGGCTTTGAAGATTTACCTAGGGTGCATAAATAGCAACACACACTCGATCAACCTCGGAAAAACCAACTCAAAACCCAATGAGACATTCACGACAAAGCGATCACAGGATTCAGAAATATTTCAGGGGGCCACCCAATAAGCTACCCGCAACGAAGTTGGCCGGCTCCGAGACGGACCCAGGGTTTGCGACAATGGCTGTAAACGACTGGGAACCCGAAAATGTGACTAGGCTTGTCGATACCGCGAAAACATTCCGCATTCTTAAACAGTACAGGTGCTCCACGCACAATCTTAAATAAAGCAGTAAAGCATGGCATAAGTACAGGATAGTAATAAAGCCCCAAACTACTTTCTGGCCCCAAGAAATAGAAATGAATCAAGCTCTGACTCAGGAGTGTCCATAAGGCCTCCCGGATGTGGATAGTGCGAATAGTCAAGGAACAGGAATCAAGTACTCGGGGTCCTACGGGACACAAGTGGACATAAAAAAAACCAAATGACAAATATTGCCCACCGGTGCCTCTTTCATTAGTTATCCTATTACTACTCAGGTTAAGTTGTTTAGGTACCTCGTTATCCCTCAGACACTCACATACCCTACACATGCTGTTCTACGACTCGCATGGCTCAAACAACTCCTATGGTAATGGCTCATAGGATGGAGGAACAAGCTTCGGTGGGGTTTAAAAGTAAAGGCGATGCAGTACTTGGGATTCAATTTAATGCAAACGCGACTCAATGATGCAAGAATAAGATAGAGGCATTAGGTACAATATGTATGCAAGCATGTGGTAGTGCTTGCCTGGCAGCTTAGTTGAAGCGAGAGGTGGATCTGGGTAGTACTCCTGGGATTCCTGATATTTCCCCTGCTCGGCATCTATTCGAAAGAAGAACCAAACAAACAAGGGCCAACATAAATAAAGTGCACAAGGATATAAATAAAATGCGACAAGCCAACAAGCATGCCATGATGAATGATGCACAATTTACATGGCAATAATGTAGCATGGCATGGGTGAGGTGTGGGTACAAGAATAAAGCATTTTATTAAGTTTTAGTCATATTTTGCTCCCGTATAACTTGCTGTCCACTTAATATTTATATGATGCATGCTGCAATTCAGAACATGGAATGCATAAACAGAACGGGCTCGTCGCGCTGATCGATTTAGACATATTATTTGCCAAATTTGGAGTTATAGAATTAAAGTTATTAATTAATTAAGAAAAGGGCATTTTTATTGCAATTAAACAATTTCGAAAGTTTAAATTAGCCAAACATTAAATTGGATGGCAGATTTGAAATCCTCACATTTTTCTGATTCAAAAACATATATCATTTGTATTATTTGGATTTATTAATAAAAAGTTGTTAATTTCTGGATTATAAAACATATTAAACATTTCTGAATTTGTTTTTATTAAACAGAAAAGGACAGACATTTTGCACACAGAGGAATCTAGTCGCTGACGCTGACAGGTGGGCCAGCCTACTGACTCAGCACAGGTGGGCATAGCACTGTGGGCTTTTCTCATCGAGATCACCGATCGGGGATGACATGTGGGTCCGGGGAACGGCGGGTCCACCGCGCATGTGCGCCAGCCGAGGCTAGACACGTGGCGGATCCGGGGGACTGCGGGTTGAGGAAAAACAAACCCGGGTAACCTTTCTATAAAACGGACACAGTGCATGACACGTGGGCCCGGGCTGGACCGCGGGTTGGGGAAAACAAAAAGGACAGGGGGTATTCGCAAAAAGGCTGCAGCTACTGTTTTTCTTCCTCCGTTTTGTCATGGAAATCGAACAGCGTCTTGCGCTTGAGATCGAACTTCGCGACGCGGCTCAGCATGGCAAGCCAGCGCTGGGCTAGCGGGGGATTGATGTTGGGTACTAGCTGCGCGGCTAGGAGAGAGTGCGGCGGGCGGCGAGTAAACGGAGAACGGTGCGAGAGCGCCGAGACCACCGATCCGCACGCATGTGAAGCACAGAGCGAGGAGAGGGTGTCAGGGAGGTGCGTTGGCTCACCGTGGGGAGGTTGGTGGTGGCGGATCAAGCCGGGAAGCAGGGGATCGCCGGAGAAGCTGGTGACCGGCGATTAGGGTTTTGCGTCGGCGTCGATGACGTGCAGCGTGTACCGGCCGCCTCCTCCTTGCTGCTGTGTACGGGGACGGTCCGGAGGAACTCCATGGTCTTCCACAACGCCTCAACGCCACGCCCGCCTCCTCGCTGCTGCGGTGGAGAAACGATGCCGGCGGTGGGGTGGAGAGGGTCGAGGAGAAAACAGCGGCAGGTGGGGGAAGGAGGAGTGGTTGGGCAGGGCCCTGGGTGGATCTGGGGAACGCCAGGCAAGGGAGAGGGGATGATAAGGCCGGGAGGGTCGCACATGGGGTCGGGGGTGAAAAAGGTGGCATGCACCTCTGCTCTCCTTCTGCTCACGTGGGAGACCGGCTCGGGAGGGCTGGGGTGTGCAGCTGGGGCCTGAGAGGCACGACACAAGGTGGCTCGGGTTGGGCTTCCTGGCAGCGAGAGCGAAAACAGAGAGGGGAGGGGCTCGGTTAGATGGTGTCGAGCAAGGGCTCGGCCTAGGTTTAGGTTAGAGGGGTGGTTCGGCTAGGTAGAAGGGGATGGGGTCGGACCGAACCAAGGAAAAGAAAAGAGGGGATGGTGAGGGTGGTAGGTGATTAGGTCTAGCTTAGGGTTTTGTGTTAGATAGAGAGGGAGAGAGAGTAAGAGAGAGAGAGAAGGCTCGGTTTAGCTAGAAAAGAGAGAGAGAGGGAAAAACACTTGATGGATGAGCTAGGTTTTAGAGTAGCTAAGAAACACCAAAGGTTTAACCTATGACAAGGAAGAAAACAATAGGACCAAAAGAGAGAGAGGTGAAAGAAAGAAAAGATCTTGCATGCCTCATGCACATGATCATATTTTGTGAAAACAAAATATATCCCATGTATACTTGGCAAGGAGGAAAACACTAAAAGAGGGCAAGGTGGAAGACAAGTGGAAAAGAAGTATTTAAATGGGTTCATTTGTTCAACTGAGTTCAAACAAACACCACCCAAAAATATTCCAAAGGAACCCAAAATGGAAGAACAAGTGAGGCCTTGCATGGGCCATGCACAAGTATTAAATGCCACTAATTCTAGTTGTGAAAACAACTATCTTCAATCATGGTCATACATTCTTGCATGCATGCCAAAGTGTTTGACTAAAAACATTCAAAGAAGAAGCTTGCTTGACATATGGAAATAATTAGTATATGCACATGTATGAGGATAACTGACCATGGTAGTGTGTATTTTTCCACTAGAGCACTTGTAGCCAAATATAGCTCCATACATGAGCATATAGTAAATAAAATCCATATAGAAACTTAGATGCAACATTTCTACTCACATGTCATGCAAAACTGGCCATAAGGCTTCCCATAATCAATATTGTGAGAACAACATGTATCGTGTATGGAAGCATGTAGAAAGAAGTGGATCCACCCCAACACATATGAGCTAGATTTAAATGCCAAAGGGAAATGTAAAAGCTCATGTATAATTAGGATGATGGAATTATAAGGTGGTGACAAGTTAAGGTGGTGGAGTTAATAAAAGATATGCCCCCAACTCAACTTGGGCATCAAGCATTTATCAAGAACCAAATACAATGTATCAAGAGGCATCTACAATTAATAATGCATATGAGATAAGAACCAAATGAAAAGGTTTTATATGATGCTCAAATGCAAGGTGGCATGATGACATGAGCATGATATAATTATGATGCAACAATTATATATAGGAAGTAGCATTTTATTATTAGACCATGTAGCATTACAGATGTTAGACAGATGGGATGCTACACCCACCCTAGGCTACGCCACCCATGCTCGGTTGGCCCTCGAGCGTCACCAACTGTCCTTCTTCATCTCCAACTCATCGCCTTAACCTAAAAACGCCTATATAAAGGTACCCCTACACACCTATTGAAGAGACGCCACAGAAATATCGAAACACCGAAATACCAAAACAGAGACAGAACCAACGAAGATTGGAGGGGGAAACACCGTCGAAGCCGCCACCGACGGGATCTCTACTTTCTCCAACATCTCCGTCATCATCACATGACGAAGAGGGAGTGTTCCACTTTTGGACTATGGGTTTGTGGCAGTAGCTTGATCTATTTCTATCTTATGCTATCATAGATCTAGTATTATATGAGCTGCCCAACATGATTATGGCCATATATGTAATTCCTATGTGGTGGATCTTTATTTTATAAGTTGATATATGAGATTGGAACCTATTTATATGTAAGATGTATTAGTAGATGCATATTATGTACCCCGTTCTTGAGTACTTGTTTTGATCCAACATGTATGAGAGGGCATGTGTAGGGAACATGTGTATTACATGGAGTAATATGGTGGTATTGATTGGATAGTGCTAGAAAATTTGAGATACTATGATTTTTACCTTTCTTTTGTTACCTCACTAGGGATTAAGTGAATTCATGTTCTATAACTATCTAGTGACAACCAATATATCTTGTTAGTTCAAGATAGCATATTTGTAATTCAAACATCGTGTAAAACTATCTAAGGCTATGCTCTGTTAATTCTTAATTCTAGATTGCTTGGAATTTTTTCTTTCTAGAGGAGTATAAGAGAGATGTGTGGCATCATATCTACGATAGGATGTGATGCCCATATAAATTCTTATCAAATACATAATGAAATTTTATCAATATTATATTGCTTTTGAATTGTTCTACGTCCACTTGCCTCAACGAAAAATCCTAGAAACATAAAAGGACCGCTTGTGGACTGAGACATACAGTGGTAAAGGTGTGTTGATACACACCCCTGCCTGCCCAGGTTCGAGCCCTGTACTTACATTCCTGATACATACGTAGGAATACATCTTTCAAAACTTCTAGTAGTTCTCCCGCAATCATTTTTTTAGAGACCGACAGGTGCTCAGTCGCTCAGTCGATCCCTGTAGCTATCAGTCCTTTACCGCCGATGCTTTACATGGAGTGCAATGTCCGACCGATTGACTTTGAGGTGCACGTGCTCTTTCCTATGGCCAATGGGCCTTTGTTTTTGGCTAACTAGTTGCTGCTCCTTCTTTTAGTTTTAATTTGTGCTAACTCACTGGATAATCACTCAGTAATCACATAAAGGAGTTTCATGTGCTTCTTGGCAAAAGAGATTTTTTTAAAGAGGTGGTAAAGAAAAATTAAATACTCCCTCCAGTCCATATTAGTGATCAACTTTTCCTAGATACGGATGCATCTAGTCTAAATACTTAACTAGATATAAAAGAATCTAGATAAAGTTGAGGCCCCACAATTTTGATGATATGTCTATAATTCTTAGGGAAAAACTAATTCCCAGTACAGCGAGAATTAGCAAAACCGATTAGTAAAACCAAGGGCCCGATTAATTCTCGTCTGACTGAAAACTAGCTTAATTTTCGGTTAGATGTCGTTATCGAATCGCAGTTGCAATATGCATGCAACTATAATCAATCATGAATAATAACACAAATTTTACAGTCAAAACTTCGGTTGCAACCTATTTAGAACTTCCATCTATCATGAATAACAAGGCAAATCCCATGGACAATACTTGTTCTCAGTCACACTCTACTTGGAACCCCAAAAATTGAGTTGCAACACTGTTGCAACAGAAAAATCTCAGTTGCAACCTACTTGTAACTCTCATCTAGCAGTTGCAACCTACTTGTAACTCTCATCTAGCAGAAAGCACGATACAAATTCAACAACCATGAACAAATTTTCTCGTTTGCAACCTACTTGTAACTCCCATCTTTTCTCACTTGCAACCAACTTGCAACTGGAAAAGTCAGTTGCAACTTGCAACGTAGGAGCAACTAAATAATCTCAGGAAAAGTCAGTTGCAACCTAGGAGCAACTGAACAATCTCAGTTGCAACACAATTGCAACTGAAAAGTCCCACTTGCAACTTACTAATAACTCACATAGCATGAGTTACGACACAAATTCCAACAACCAGCAACACTCTTTTCTAAGTTACAGCATACTTGCAACGGAAAAGACTCTTTTTTAAGGCACTCGCCAATGAAAATATCTTGTAGAACAATAGGGAAAATCATTTTTTAGGGGAAAATTTTAATCATAAAATGTAATATGAATCATAAAAAGCAGGAAAAAGGAAGAAAATAAAATGAAAGTAAAACATTAAAGGTATCCGCAAGAAAAGGAAAACATGGAAGGGATTGAGAAAAATGACAAAACTAAATAGAAATGAAAACACGAAGAAAAAGACAGCAGACATACAAATAGAAGATATGAAAAATAAAAAAATAATTATCATGCATGCTTTCATTTTTAACTCATGGAACAATCTACTCTCTCTGTTCGGAAATATAAGACGTTTTAGCTTTGTGAAGCGAATGTATCTAGACATGTTTTAGTATATAGGTTCGTAGAGGTCCAGAGTGAACCTATACACTAAAAGGTGTCTACATACATTCGTTTCACAAAACTAGAATGTTTTATATTTTCGAACGGAGGGAGTACAAAAGAGTACAATGCTAACAAACCAACGCAACAGAAAAAACAACAAAGAAAGGGCTGAATGAACCACCCCACGTAAGCATAGTGGCATTCTATATTCCGAGCGGCATGGAACAAAAATCTACACAAGGGACCACTATTCTTTCCGAAAAAAACATAAGAACGGTTGACATCTGGCCAGTAGCCCACATTGCGCGAGGAAGCAGGCTGCCAGCAGCCCACGTACGCGCGGCAACAGAAGCAGCGCAGCCTCCGTCTGGAAAATCCCGCATGGCTTCACAGGACCAAATTTTTAAAAAAAGTTCGACCTCGGCAAAGATCTGTCCCATGTCATCGTGCAAAGTGGCATATTCTTATTAGCTCGGTCGTTCTAGTGGGCTTTGCATGCTTATCACGTGTCAGAATCAAACTGGGATTAGGATGAGAGAGAAAGATACAGCGGTGAGAGTACAGATTTTTCTGTTTATTTTTCGAATCCGATGATTTAAAATGAAATATCTTGAAAACTTTTATTTAAATTACGAATCGTTTTCATTTTTATCTCTTTATACCGAGATCTTTAAAACTAAGTTTATGTTGATAGGTTTTGAATATTTTTTTTGTACTTTCCAAACCGCCACGCTCATATTGTAGATTAACTTCGATTCTGTATTTGTTGTACTTCGGGTCTTAGCGTACTTTGTACTTGGGTTACTATAAACTTGTACTTTCACATACTTTGACAGTGAGTACACATGTATTTTTCTGTACTTTGGCTCTTTGTATTTGGCTGTGAGTAAGTTTTTATCTTCGTGTACTTCGACCGTGAGTACACTTGTACTTGTACTTTGGGTCTTACATGTGTACTCACGTAGAGTTGTTGTTCCGCGTACTTCGACTTTTAGTACATTTGTACTTTCGTGTACTTCGGCTCTGAGAAGAGTTGTATTTTCGTGTATTTCGATTTTGAGTACAGTTGTACTTCAGTTGTATTTTGTTTGTGAGTATAATTGTAGTTTTGCGTACTTTGAATCTCTATATACTTGTATTTATGTATACTTTGCCTCTTAATACAATTATTGTCCCGCGTATGTTTGTACTTTCGCATACTTCGACTCTTAGAGTTGTATTTTCGTGTATTTCGACTTTGAGTACGGTTGTACTTCCGCTGTATTTTGTCTGAGCATAATTGAACTATCACGTACTTTGGATCTTCACGTACCTGTATTTCCGTGTACTTTCTCTTAATACAGTTGTTGTTTCGCGTACTTCAAATTCTTAGTATGTTTGTATTTTCGTATACTTCGGTTTTGAGTAGAGTTGTACTCTCATGTATTTCGACTTTGAGTACAGTTATACTTCCGTTATACTTTGTTTGTGAGCATAATTATAGTTTCGCGTACTTTGAATTTTTATATACTTGTACTTTTGTGTATATTGCCTTTAGTACACTTATACTTCTATACTTTGATACGTCATAGACGCCTTGATTCGAGACGAAGCTGAGCCGTAAAACGTGCTACGACAAACTAGGAGAACGACAAATGAGTGCTACGACCAATACACCCTTTTAAGATGATTATATATAAAAATTTGGTGCACTATAGACTCCTTGATTGAGGCGAATTCGAGACGTAGAACGTGCGGCACGAAAAGGTAAAAAGGGAGAAAAGGTGGAACGCGACTTGATTGTTCGAGCTAGCCACATCCGCGTGACGGACTTGCGCACTTCTCTGGCGGAGGCCTTGTCGGCCTGACATGTGGGTGACGCGGAGCGGGCTGGTTCCACGGCCTCGCGCGGGTGATACCCGGTAATCCTAGACGTACGAACTATTTTGGCTACCGAAACAATTACGGACTAACATGAAATGCACCGGTTGGTTCCGTTTTGATTCCTCCCTTGAAAATCGGAATCTCCTTCCCTGGATACTGTGCACGTGGCGTCCGTATCACTTTTCCGTAAGTGATTTCCGTAGGTGTAGCGTTACTCGGTGATACCCTTTCACAAACAACACAAAACCCGCAAGCAAGCTGCACGAATGCTTGCACACAGATCTTCGGCAATCGAGATGACTAAGATTTATCTTTTCTTTTTTTTCTTAGATGACTGAGATTTATCTAATTCTCAGACGAGCTAGAACTAGCAAAACCGAAACATAAATGGGCCGATCGCAGATCAGGGCCCAACGGGCGATCCTTGAGTGTCACTTCGCGCCACGTCCTCTCGAAGGAAGCCGCACGGGCTGATGATATGGACTCGTGTGTGGCCAGATCTAGGTGGACCATCGAGAACAATAGGTAGAACGGGGCTATGGCACAAGATGAACATCAAGGCCGTCACCTTAGGGCGTGTACAATGGTGTACACTCAGCCGTCTGTTTAATTTGCCACGTAAGAAACTAGACGACGTGGATGAAAGAGAATACGGAAAGATGGTGTGCCCGTCTGTAGAAATACCGACACGATCTATTCCCGTGCTAATCGCTGCCTACAGACGGCCGTTTTCCCATTGTATTGATCGCGTCGCTTGGCCTGGGATTATGGCTAGCAGGGTCGTCGCATGGCTTGGACTCCTGGAGCTCCACGTGTCTACCAATCAGTTGGTTAACAACGGAATTTCCCGTTTTTGTGGCGCTTACGGATTGCCTAATAGACAGATTACTGTACAGGGTGTCTTTAATTTTCTTTGCTAGCGACGTGGAAGCATTATACAGACAACAATCGACTGAACCAATGCGCATGCCCACGCCGAAACCGAACCGCGCCCCGGTGCATTATCCTCAACCGCGCGGGGTTGCCCGTACATGATGATGATTACGGCTCTGCCAAACCGGCGCTATGCGATGCATTTGCATCGATTTCCTGAACCCCGCACGCACCCAGACCCAGCACCGGAAGCAGGTCAAGCAGCACGGATGCACAAACCAGACGCTACCGCGGCGTGCAGGTGCAGTGCAGTGCAGCACGGTACGATGCCCAAAAGGCCAAAAACTCGATGCAAATTTTTAAATCTCTCATCTCGCTCAGTCGCTCTGGTCTTCTGAATCGGGAGCGAGGCATGACCACGCACGAACATCCCTCGTGAATATTGCTAGTACGAGAGAAACCCAAAAGTTCTGCAAGGCGCAAAGGACACTCCACTGCGTGAGACGTACTAGTAGCATGGCACCTGCAGCAGTCAAACGCGAGGTAGAGAGGGAAGAACATATGCATGATGATGATCCACACAGCAGTACTACATCGTAGGCTACACCGCACACAACCCTAGCTTAGCCATCATGAGATTCAGACGAGGTAGCAACGCTTCAGGCCACAGGGACAGGGGGCACTGCTCCTGTGTAAACAACCATTTCTTTGGGCCGCTCGCTCTCACGCGACCCAGATGATGCAGATGCAGAGCTCGCCCTCCCCCTCTCTGCAGAGCACGCTGCTCACAGCAGTGGCGCTGGCGCTGCAAGCAACACATATGTAATGTACCCCTGCAACCCGCGCAGCTCCTGCTTCGCAGGCCAATGGCGACAGTAGCAAAGCCATGAGCTTGTCTGAACCCCGATGAATAAATTTTTCTCTTGTAGTAGTAGGTGTACTGCCGTGCTGCTGAAGAGAGACAAGGTAATCATGGCTTCGAGGACGGGTACACTGAGGATGTTGGAGATATATAGCGTGGGAATGGGACGGTACTATGAGGAAAAAGCCTGGCCCGTTGCTGTTCCTCTGATGGCAATTTGCCACGCAAGACAAGGCTGCTATCCATGTGGACTGTGACGGTATGTGGCTGTAGATGGTAGAAAGGGAGGACCTTTTTCTACTGCATCATACCGCCACAGATTCTGTTTACATGAAATAATACAGCGAAGAAATAGTCACATGTCATGATTGTTCTTCCCTCATCCCTGCTCCTGCTACCACTACTGTACATCAGCCGATTCCAACACCACATATACGTACCTCGATACATGTATTGCTGCACTATGATACACGAAAACTCTAAGAGAGAGGGAAAGAATCCGCACACTCCAGCTCGTACCTAGGGTCATGCCAAACTCAGAAAGCAGCAATGAATAGTACTAACTGTCACACGTACGCGCCAAACTTCTCAAGTTCTTGTAAAAAGCTGAAGGCCTTTACACTGCTCTACTAGCAGGTAACTCATGAGATGAGGTCAGGCCTTGCAATGGCCGAGGCCCGGCGAGCTCTGCGGCGTGCAGGCAAACGCACTGCGATGCCACAGACGCGTTCGTACAACTGTCTTGCAGCCTTGGTCATCATGGTAAATAGTCCCCCGAGCCACAGGACAACGGCGCCATTAGACACGTCCAAACTCCAGGGATGGCAGATTACGACGCCCACAGTGAAGGGGAGCTGTCGTCCATCTTTTGTTTTACCTGGGGCATCCATCGGCCAAGTTTACTTGGACTCTGAATTTGTAGAGTACAGTTCACATGATCTGATTCAGTGGGGCCAATGCCCCCCAGGTCTAAGAATTTTCTTCCAATAGTAGTTGATAACTAGCATAATTGTACATCATACATGACATGGAACTTTGTATTAGCCTCAACCATGTTTGCTCCACCACTCACCACGTCTTGATCCTGGTGCAAGTTGCGCATTTTCCACCTTAGCTACTGTCCTGGATCGTGATCAAAGGAATAGTTGCTTGTGATGTATATTTGCCGCATATATAAGTGGGCCTCGAGAGCTCTAAGCCCTGCATTGTTGCAGGAAGCAAGAAAGATTGTTTTACTTGCTCTGTTTCAAATTATAAGAGGTTTCAGTCTTTTTTCCTTGAAGGATATATATCATGATGTCAAAGTTTAGCGTAGATTCAAAGCAAAATGACTGAAAGTACACACCAAAATAGGTCTTGGCACATGTTTTAGAAAAATGATTCCGGTTTCGTGGCAGCCTTGCGGACAGGAAACACCAACACATTTTGGTTACAGAGAAAATTCAGCTAATGCTTGTTGTGCTGAACATGAAAGCTAATGCTAGGGTTGGGCCGATTCAGTTAATATCGAGGTGAAACCCCCCCGTCTCTCATCACCCCCAGCGGGCGATGGAGACGCTCCCTACCTCTGGCAGCCCCCTTTCCCTCATCCTCCCCTCCCTCTGCCGCCGCCAGCGAAATCCGTCAGGGCAAAGCCCGCGTGTGGTGCTGGCAGTGGCGGTCGGTCTCTACCCGGTGTGTGAAGGTCCTATAAGGGAGGTTCCTTCAAGCGACGGTGCGCATAGCAGGCGGAGCTCGAGGCGGGTGGCAGGAATGGCACCTTGGCAGCGGTGGCTTGCTATGGTCGGAGATTCATGTAGCGGCAGTAGTCTTAGGGGACGCAGCGGCCAGATCTGGGCCGACTGGTCCTAGGTCTGGGCCACTTAAGGCTGGCTCCTGCAAGGTGGCTAGGAGCGATGCAGAGTGTCCGCCATCCTCGCCGTTGCCGCTCCTCTCCAGTCGCGAGTGGGATGGATCCAGGCCAGGCGGGCTTCGATCTAGAACGGCTGTTCCTAACCATGGTGGCGGGATATGGTGGCCTGGTCGGCACGGTAGTGATGGGTGCAGGGGCTACACGGAGTTGCAACTAAATGGTGGTGGCAACCTAGCCACAGCAGCGCGGCGGTGGAGCCGATAGGGCCTGATCTGGGCCTGGCCGGGCCTAATCTGGGCCTAATTGGCACTGCTGCTGCATTGGACAGCGATCATCTAGGATGATGGAGGGAAGAACCCCTCCCCTGGGTTGTTGTGGCCTGATGTCTGCCGGCTCTGGTGTAGACATATCCTGATCTACCAGTCGGCTCGGCGGTGTGATGTTGGTCGAGGCTTTCACTCGAGCTCGTGGATGTCGGGGCAACGACCCCGGAAGGTGGACTGCGCGGGCGACTCTACGACGAGGAGTGGACGATGAGGAACCTTGGTGTTGGAGGCGCCGATCTCGACAAGTCCTAGATCTTGTGTCGAAGGCCTAACTCAGGGACAACGTGCACCTTGAGTTCGGGGGGTGGTGATAGTTTTTCCAGGCGAAAGCTCAGTGCTTCAACGCTCGGTGATGCCTGCAAGTGTCGTTACCATCTTGGGGGCATCGTTGTGGTTACCTTCTACGCGCTAAGTCTCCGAGTGAAAACCCTTGACCGTCGGTCTCGACGACAGTGACGCATCACGTCTTTACCCTCTTGGGGGGCATCGTCGTTGAGCACCGGTTCTCGGTGGTTCGGTGTTTTCGGTGGCAAGTTTTGGTCTTTGTTGTTTTTCTTGTTTTATCTTGATCTGCTTTGTAAGTGGGTTTCCCCATCATCCTGTATCGGTTCGGCAGTTGTGGCTTTATTTAAAAAGCGGGAGCGAAAGCATGATTCGAGGAGTTATATCGAGGTGGCTTCTTCAACATTTAGTTCCATAGCAGTTGGGAGTTTCAACCTAACCATGGCACGCATCAGTCATCGTGCAATAAGGATGGATACAGATGGGTAGGGTAGAAACTAGATGGGAAATCAAATATAAGATTGTCTTATTAACAAATGATAATCTAGATATTACATGAAGACAGAAATGATATAGCAATGTACATATAAAAAACAAATAAAATGTATCCAAAATGCAAATATATTGGTGCGGTTGTGCATATTGGTCAACAACACAGAAACTCCACTTTTTTGTTGCATATTAAACATGATTGCAATATCTTATCTCGTGGTCTATAAAAACCATGCAAAACTATTGACACATTGCACAAACACCAATGTAGATAATTCACGGTATGCAACAAATATCCATTCAGAAAAAAGTTATTGAAATGGATCGTATGGGCACCTAGAGGGGGGTGAATAGCTGCTACTCCAAATTTTAATAGTTTTTCAATTTTAGGCTCGACACAAAGGTAAAATATCTAGATATGCAACTACGGAGAATTTTCCTATATGTAAACATAACTACTAAGCGAGTAAAGGCAAGTAAGAGTGAGGAGCGAGGGAACCATAGTAGAGCACGCGGAGACACATGATTTAGTTTACCGCAGTTCCTTCCTTGTTAAGGGAAGTACGTCTGTTTTGGAGGGATGGGTGGTACTAAGACCATCACACCACAATAGGCCTCACCCTGTTCTCCAATGGATCTCACCACCAAAGGTCTGATCCACCTTTCCACAATTGGTACCCTTCGAGCTGGGAACCGGTGTGACGAGGGTTTAACTCATCAATGCCCATTGTTATGGACTTGGGTTTTGGAGAAGGAGGGAACGCTGGAGACATCTATCGGCTAGCAAACAAGCACACAGGGGGACAAAGATTTACCCAGGTTCAGGCCTCGTAGAGGTCCCTACTCCTGCTTGTCTGCTCATGGAATTATCGAAGGAACCGAAGGTTACAATGGTGCGCAGATGTAATCTAGCGAGGGTTGTGGAAACTAGGGTTGCGTGTGTCCTCCTCGCCGCCCCCTCCTAGCCCTTATATAGATAGGCTAGGTCTCGGGTAGCAGGTCGAGTCGGTTACAAAGTAGGGTTTTCCCCTTCAAAATTTCTATCTTTAGCTTCTTCTTGTTCTTCAAGCAATCGAGAGTCCGTAGGTTACTCGAGTCCTTCATTTGGGCCTTGGCCACACCGTGGGCCTGTACGTACTTAGGCCATATATACCAAGCTCGAGTACCTGTAGGGTATACCCATGTCACGGTGCCTTTACACAACTAGCGGGGCACTCATCCATAACCGAATTAGAGGCTCCCGTAATGACAACAAACTGCCACAAGAACAAATATTATCAAAACCAAAACACAAGATCTAGATATTAGCAAGTAATATTAGATCAAGAATTCTCCAAGTGAATGGAGGGATGATACGTCCATTTTGCATCAATATTCTATATCATAATTCACTGTTATTCATTGATATATTTCATATTAAAAGGTGATACTTATGTTATTTCATCTGCTTTTGCATGGTTGATGACTTTTGGAGCATGGACATTGCGGTCGTGGATTCGATGGAAAATGTGCTGTTTGGAGGCAAAATTCACGAAGATCAGAAAATCCGAGAAAATATACGGAAAATCCTATTTTTTCAGAAGACGAAGGCTGCCAGAAGGAGTGGATATGGGCCATAGGGGGCCACACCACCCCCTGGCGCGGGCCAGCCTAGGCCGCGCCACCAGGTGGTGTGGTCGCCCTGGCCCACCTCTGGCTCTCCCCTCTAGCATATATAATCCTCCTGAAACCGTAATACTCGAGGAGTGACCACAGAAAGATTCCGCCGCCTCTGCGGGGCAGAAAACACCGAGAGAGAAAGATCTCTCCGGCAGACAGATTTCTGCCCGGGGAATTCCTTCCCGGAGAGGGGAGATCGTCGCCATCAACACCACCATCAAGATGGACTTCATCGGGATCATCATCATCACCACCATCATCACCCTCATCACCATCTCCATATTGTTGTAACAATTGGGTTGAATCTTGCATAGTTCTTAGGGGAAACTTTTCTAGTGTTGATTACTCTTTGTAGTTGATGCTATTGAGTGAACCATTGAATTATTGTTTATGTTCAGATTGTTATACATCATTATTCCATCTCTGATCATGATCCATATGATGTCTTGTGAGTAGTTCGTTTTGTTCTTGAGGACATGGGAGAAATCATGTTGTTAGTAGTGGAGTTGTGTTGAGAAAGATTCAATAGTTTGATATTTAAGTTGTGGTGTACATCTTCTAGTGATGTCATGTGAACATCGACTACATGACACTTCACCTATATGGGCCTAGGGGAATGCATTGTGTATTTGGCTACTAATCGTAGGGGTTGTTGGAGTGACAGAAACCTGAACCCCCGTTAAGAAACCATTACACAAGGGATGTAAGGGTCTTAGAGTTTAAAGCCGTGGTTAGGTTTCTACCTTAATTACTTTCTTGTACTTACAGATGTTTGCAAGGGGTATAATCACAAGTATGTATTAGTCCTAGGAAGGTCGGTACATTAGCACAGGTTCACCCACACAATACTTAGCAAGCTAAAGAAGATTAATCAACTATATGAAGCGAAAGCACTTGATAGTCTTCCCATGTGTCCTCGAGAATGTTTGGTCATTTTTAGTAATACAACCGACTTGTCCTTTGCTGCATAAAGGATTGGGCCACTTGCTGCATTTATTCCTACTGTCTTTTATTTACTCGTACTTTATTTACTTGCTTTATCGAAAACCCCTAAAAATCCGTTTACTAAGTATTTGCAGAGAATTCGTGATCCATACCACTATCCAGCATCTTCTGCTCCTCGTTGGGTTTGACACTCTTACTTATCGAAAATACTGCGATACACCCCCTATACTTGTGGGTCACCAAGACTATTTTCTGGTGTCGTTGCCGGGGAGTGAAGAGCTATTGGAGAGTGGAACTGGTAAAGGAAACCTCTAGTGCGAGTATTGCTTATTTCTGTTAGTTGCTTTATTTTCGTTATGGATAATTCGCTGAGTTTCTTATTTCGTAATGCTACTACCACTGCTAAGGTAGTAGATGAACCACCACCTGCTGAGAATGATGCTTTTGAAATACCTACAAGAATTATTGATCGTGTTATGGATAACTATTATGTTGGGGATGGAACTGTCCATCCCGGTGATCATTTGCTCTTTATACACGAATTATGCGGGTTGTTCAAGTGTGCAGGTATTACTACATATCAAGTTAAGAAGAAGTTATTCTCATTATCACTGAAAGGAAGAGCTAAAGAATGGTATAAGCTGCTGAAGAATGGTCAAGCTCTTGAATGGGAGGAAATATTACCTCTCTTTTATTCAAAGTTTTATCCTCCTAGTAAGATTCATAAAGATCAGAATCAAATATACAACTTTTGGTCTCTTGATGGAGAGAGTATAGCTCAATCTTGGGGGAGATTGAAGTTACTAATGCTCAAATGTCCCATTCATGAGCTCCCCAACAATATTATAATCAATAACTTTTATGCAAGGCTTTCTCTTCATGATAAGGATTTATTGGATGCTTCTTGTGCTGGATCATTCACTCGCATGGAAGAAGAAGCTAAATGGGATCTTCTGGACCGTATTCAAGACAATGCTGAAGCTTGGGAGAATGGCAAAGGTAGAAAGTCAATTATAAATTATGATTATGAATGCATTGAATCTTTTATGGGAACTGATGACTTTCAAAATATTAAAAATGCTTATGGTCTAGACTCTCAAGCTATTGCTTCTTATTTTAAGGCTTTTGCTTCCTACATTGAAGTCCCTAAAAAAGAAGTGGAATAAGTATGATGAACCTTATAAAGATGTTGCTAAGAGTGTTCCTGCAAGAAATACTGAAGTTTATACTGCTAATCATGTTTTACCTGAACCTTACATTGAGAAAATGCCTTTCCGAGTTAAAATAAAGGAACATTCTATGATAACTAGTATGGTTAATGAAAGTACACATAAAGCTGTTGAACCTGATAAACAAATGGATGATGAACCTATAATAGCAAATGCGAAAGACTTTGTCACTAAATATGTACAAGAGGGACACACTATCCTTTGTAAGGATACCTCTAATATTGTCTCACAAAGTAGTGTTATGAGAGCTAGTATTCTTGTGTTTTCTATTAGAATAAGTGATCATTGTTACGATGGTCCTTGTGATAGTTATATTGTTAAGTTTATGCATGATACTGAAAGTTATTATGAGAGAGGGAAAAGTGTTCTTATGCATCTCAATAATATCAAGTTTCCTCGTTTTATGCTGAAAGTTTTCATATTGCACTTGTTTTGCCTTTCTATGGTTGTAGCCTCTGGTTTTAACAACTTGTTTGTTTACAAAATCCCCTTGCATAGGAAGTGGGTTAGACTTAAACGTGTGTATTTTTGCTTCTTAATGCTCTCTTTCACTTCAATTCATATTCCTATGTGAGCATCTTTGAAATTATCATGCCCATCTTAATGGCTATAAAGAAAGAGCTTTTTGGGAGACAACCCAATTTATTTTTGCTTCTAGTTTGTGTTTGTTTCTTTGAGTCTCAGAAGTTATTACTTCGGTAATAACCTCTTCTTATCCTTTTTGTTTGGTTTTTGTGTCAAGATCAACCTCTAATGAGAGAGAAGTAAGATTTGGGTAAGTTGCTGTCCCAAAACAGATTTTTGTGCTTCACCGTAAAAATTCGTGAGAGATCTCTGTATGTCGGATTGAGCTGTAATTTTTTGTGCTTCTGCCCCAGGTTGTTATTTAACTTTCGTTAGTTTTGCACTTTTGATTTGAGCAACAAAAGATTTTCGAAAAAATTGATCTTTACCTGCTGGTCTGTTTTGACAGATTTTGCCACTCTTGCATTTGCTTCTTTATTCGATTTCCTTTTTGAATTCTTTTTTGGGTCTTCGGAAGGAGTTGCTACAGTAGCTTATGTTTTAATGGTTTTCAGTTGACGTTGAACTCAAAAGGTTTTATCACTTCACTTATACTAATGTTGCTAATGAGAACTGTGTGAAGTTTTGTGTGAAAGAAATTTCCAGGTAGTCGAGATAATGGTGTAATAAGGAAGTGAAAGGTTTGATGACTCAAGTAATAAGTGTATGAAGATGAAGATATTGATGTTATTCAAGTGGTGACTTCGGAAGAATCTAATAAAGACCAAATTCAGAGACATGCAGAGTCCATTTTCAAATAGGTAACAGTTCTGGTAAGAAAAGTTCCGCCAAAATACTATCCAATTATATTTTTGCAGTTTTTATCCAACAAGGAAAGCTACTGTTTAAAGAGGGCGGAAGCGAGCCGGGTGGCTCACACCACCCTGTGGCGCGGGCCCACCCCTGGCCGTGCCACCAGGTGGTGAGTCCACTCCAGACTCCGTCTCCGACCCGTTTTCTCCTAGTACCTTCCTTTTGTTGTGAAACTTCGTAATAGATAATCCCCCAGATCCCCCGAGGTTCGTATATCGTGTTTTCATCGTGTTTTTTGTTTCGATCTGTTTCTGCTAGGAACTATTATTGAAAGTTTAGAAGCACAATGGTATCCGCCAAGGATAAAGTGAAGGAGCCTATGGAGGAGGATCTCCAAGACCCCGGGCAGGAGAAGGAGATCAAGAGTGAAGGTGAAGAGGAGATAAAGCAAGGCCAACATCCGCACACTGGCACTACCATTGCAAGCATTGGAGTGTTGGAAAAATCTATCAGGGTCAGGAGGACTGCACGGATGTCAACTGGAGGGAAAACTCCGCATCACTGTTTAGCTCCATGGTCACTTCCTCCATGCACCAAGAATCTTTTCCATAAGCATCAACACCAGAATATGCCCAAGGAGAAATTACCCTTGAATTGGGATTTGCCTCGTTCTAGCCATGCAGGAAAAGAAGACTTCAAGGGGGAAGAGTGGGGAAAGAATCACAAGAGCTGGAATTCGCAACCCGACATGATTATGAGCCGCATTGAGCAAAACTCGCAGCTTATTTGCAATCTCACCTTCGAGATTGAGGACTTGGGGAAACTGATCAGAGAGCTCTTCAATAGGATACCACCACCACCGAAGGAGTAATTCGTCATCAGGTTTGGCATCCCCTTGGTTTGTTCCAAGCTTGGGGGAGCGCCGCGGTATCACATCACTATCTTCTATCTTTTTACCTTTTTAGTAGAGTCATATCATGAATAGAGAAGTTATCATGTAGGATGGTTTGCATTTTGGAAGTGTCCCCTCTCTCGTTACATATGTATCCCTTGGTGTGAGTTGCCGTTATGGAATATTAAAGAGAAGTTCTATCATTTACTCTTTTGCATATCTTATATTAGTTTTCAATTCGTGGTTATATGATTGATCTTGTCGTTAGTATTGGTATCACTTTGGGATCATGGAGTTAATTTAGTTGGTTTTGGCAAACCTGGCTCGGTCAGTAGCAACACTATTTTTGAGGGTTGAATGAAAAGATAAAAGTACTCTAAAGAAATACAATTTCATCATCTTTCTTTCTTGATTTTCTCATAAGTTTAGTATTCTCTGGTTAAGATCTTTTGTGCTTCCAAGGAAGATTGCATGTTTGTTTTTATCACTTGTATGTTTGTTTGTTTCCTTCAACTCTTATACTTGCTACCTAGCCTTGCTAGCCAAAAACCTCTACTGAGAGGAATACTTCTCGTGCATCCAATCCTTAAAAAAAACCTCTGCCATTTGTGTCCACCATACCTACCTATTAGCATTATTGCTATTCCAAGTAAATTCTTGTTTTTATCTACCTTCACAATTAAACTTGTTATGTGAAAATTAGTGATTAAAGCTCTCATGAACTTGATGGCACACTTCATTTTATTGCACTTAATAAACTTGAACCATTGGGTCCTTCTTTGTTGCGTATATGCTTGCGCTTTATAAGTTGAAGTTAGCAGAACCATGTTTCATGGGGAACGCTTTCAACATTGCACTGGTACTTTGTACCTAGTTGATATCATGATTCTTTTGCATATGGATCCCGGCGGTGTGAAATAAAAGGGGAGTTTGTAAGATCATGGAGTTTATATGTGTGTTAGAGAAACGCCTAGGCCGCTAGCCTAAGCCATGCCTAATCATGGTGGAAACTTGCATCATAACCATAATGAGCACTCTATGAAGCATCTTCAATAAAAACCTATGCAAATAGCAAATAAAAGGATCGCTGAGATGCTCATTGTCTACTTGCCTTGTCATTTTGATTATGGGATAGCTCCTGTGTCATGTGCAAGGGGTACCCCGTTGGCGGTTCTTTCTAATACATATGTATTTATAATGACAAGAGCTTACTTGTGACTGAAGTTGAGTAGCATGAGGTTCGGTACTCGTAAGTAAGGGGCGTGAGATTTCAACTTATAACTTGTCAAGCATATCCTCTTAGTTGTGTCACTTTAACCTTAATCACCTAAAGATGCCTATGATAGGGGCAATGAGAGCTGAAAGCTAATAAGTACCATAATGTTTGGAAGCTCTTTATGAAACTTGAAATCCCTGCTTCCCTCTGTGAAGGGCCTATCTTTTACTTTTTAGTTGAGTTGGTAAACCTATTCCCTTCTACCTCAGCAAGTATTTTGAGTTATTGTGTTTCATTCATTCATATGATGATTTATTCAATCATGTTTCTTATGTTCCTTGTTTTGCACATTGCTCTTATCTGGGTGTTTACTACTTTGAAAGCTATCATTGAAAATCAGTTATTTGTGAACTCCAGCAATTTATCAACTATTCTTCGACCAAGAGCTAAGTTTGCCATTACCAATTATGATTTACTTTATGTATCTTTATTGTGTTTCCTTTACTTATTGCAAGTTAAGTTATATAATAGTGAGTTGTCTTCTATTATGATGTATGTATTGATGAATGTGATGCTTCTTATCTGTATTCTTTTATCGACTCTTCACTCCATAAACCTGAGGTCATGTTTATTGAGCTCAGTTTAAACAGGGACAAGCGAAGTCTAAGCTTGGGGGGAGTTGATACGTCCATTTTGCATCACTATTCTATATCATAATTCACTGTTATTCATTGATATATTTCATATTAAGAGGTGATACTTATGTTATTTCATCTGTTTTTGCATGGTTGATGACTTTTGGAGCATGGACCGCTGCAGTCAGGATACTGATGGAAAATGTGCTGTTTGGAGGAAAAATTCGCGAACATCAGAAAAACCGGGAAAATATACGGAAAATCCTATTTTTCCAGAAGACGAAGGCTGCCAAAAGGACGAGTGGAGATGGGCCACAGGGGGCCCACACCACCCCCTGGCGCGGGCCAGCCTAGGCGGCGCCACCAGGTGGTGTGGCCGCCCTGGCCCAGCTCTGGTTCTCCCCTCTAGCGTATATAATCCTCCCAAAACCCTAATACTCGAGGAGCGACCATAGAAAGATTACACCGCCTCTGCGGGGAGGAAAACACCGAGAGAGAAAGATCTCTCTGGTAGACAGATTTCTGCTGGGGGAATTCCTTCCCAGAGAGGGGAGATCATCGCCATAAACACCACCATCAAGCTGGACTTCATCGGGATCATCATCATCACCATAAGCACCCTCATCACCATCTCCATATTGCTGTAACAATTGGGTTGAATCTTGCATAGTTCTTAGGGGAAACTTTCCCGGTGTTGATTACTCTTTGTAGTTGATGCTATTGAGTGAACCATTGAATTATTGTTTATGTTTATATTGTTATACATCATTATTCCATCTCTGATCATGATCCATATGATGTCTTGTGAGTAGTTCGTTTTGTTCTTGAGGACATGGGAGAAGTCATGTTGTTAGTAGTGGAGTTGTGTTGAGAAAGATTCAATAGTTTGATATTTAAGTTGTGGTGTACTTCTTCTAGTGGTGTCATGTGAACGTCGACTACATGACACTTCACCTATATGGGCCTAGGGGAATGCATTGTGTATTTGGCTACTAATCGTAGGGGTTGCCGAAGTGACAGAATCCTGAACCCCCGTTAGGAAACCATTGCACAAGGGACGTAAGGGTCTTAGAGTTTAAAGTTGTGGTTAGGTTTCTACCTTAATAACTTTCTTGTACTTACGGATGTTTGCAAGGGGTATAATCACAAGTGTGTATTAGTCCTAGGAAGGTCGGTACATTAGCACGGGTTCACCCACACACACTTAGCAAGCTAAAGAAGTTTAATCAACTATATGAAGCGAAAGCACTTGACAGTCTTCCCATGTGTCCTCGAGAACGTTTAGTCATTTTTAGTAATACAACCAGCTTGTCCTTTGCTGCATAAAGGATTGGGCCACTTGCTGCATTTATTCCTACTGTGTTTTATTTACTCGTACTTTATTTACTTGCTTTATCGAAAACCCCTAAAAATCTATTTGCTAAGTATTTGCAGAGAATTCCTGATCCATACCACTAGCCAACACCTTCTGCTCCTCGTTGGGTTCGACACTCTTACTTATCGAAAATACTGCGATACACCCCCTATACTTGTGGGTCATCAAGGGAAAGTGACGCGCTTGATTTGTGATGTTGATGATTGAAGTCTCCTCCTTCGATTCCCCAAAGATCGGAGCCTTCAGGTGGTTTAAGTGAGAGATCTTGATTAGGAGCGTGAAGAACAGGCCAGTACTTTTTGAATGAATCAAGAGATCTGACAGTAGGAGTGATTGGGGGCATATATACCCCTAGTCCAAACTTGGTCGTTGAAAAACTTGGGGGCCGGATTATCCGGCCCAAGTGGGGGCCGAATTATCCGGCTGGGGCAATCCTCCGCCCTAGAGTCGGATTTTTGGGGCGAAATCCTCCCCCATACTACACTCCGTGCCTTGGCTCCGTTTGCAAACATTCCTAGGGGCGGATTATCCAGCCCAGGAAAAACTTCCGGCCCTGGTCGGACGATCCGAGAGATACTCCGCCCCCCATACTGCATGATGCGCCTGGCCAGCCTTTGCAAACCTTCTCGGGGGCGGATTATCCGGCCCAGGCAAAAAGTCCAGCACTGGCCGGACAATCTGAGAGATAGTCTGCTCCCTTACTTCATGACGTGCCTTGCCCGCATTTGTAGATTGGGCTAGGCCGGATTATCCGGCCCTTGGCAGGGGCAAATAATCCCCCCCCCCAACAACAGATTTTGGCTTCTTTTCATATGAACAATCTGTAGCACTTAGCACACAGGAGATGATCCACGGTATTGTTATCTAACACAAAAAACACTAGAGATCATGAAATGTTCTTTCAATCTCTCCCTTTTTGGTGTTAGATGACAACACTAGGATTTGCAATAGAGATCTCCTAATAGAAATATTTCAAGGATGAAAGAGACTCCCCCTAAAAATGTGCATAATTAGAATATTTGCATTTGAAAAATGCACACAAGTAGGTACGAGGCTATTTCATGGGAATAGAATGTACCAACAAATGACAAATTGGAACATGAACATCATACAACCGTGAAAGAGAAGTCCTCAATATAATATAAGGATATTAACATGATAATCATTATTGAGGCCTTCCACAATAGATAGCCAGTATGAGAAAGATATATCCAATATGATAGATGGATCCATAATCACAAGATAAATCTGTAAGATAATTCCACTAATAAATCCACAATTGAACCATAGTGCCACACAAACCATAGTCTCATACAAACTCATGAATAAAAGTTCAACGCTAAATGGGCACAAGCGAGAATAAAAACAAAACGATAAAGTGCAAATGCTTGCGCCTGACCCATGCAAATCCATGATAACCTAATAGAACTACTTCTCCCCCTTTGGCATCGAAACGCCAAAAAAGGAAGAAGAGCGATGCTAGCGCCCCAAGATATCACTCGTAGTCCTCATCATCCTCCTCTTCCTCTTCTTCATCATCATACTCCTCCTAATCTCCCTCTTCCTCATCAGCTGGTGGATTGGGCTCCCTCACTAGGGCAGGAAACAAGTGGCACTTGAGCTCTCCATAGTTGAGACCAGAGGTGTTCCACTGAGCATACGGAGTGGGAGCAGCAGGGGTTGGGGGGTTGCCTGACGCCCCAGACACATGGTGAAGAATGAGCTGCTGGGTGTGAGCCATCTCGTGGCACTGCTTGTACGCCTCGTACATCCCCTTGTGAGTATCCACCCCATGCACAATATGTTCCGCTAAAACCAATTCAGCTGCTTCACCTCACGAGCAGCAGGAGGCACTGGGGGCCTACGAGCACTAGTACGAGCATACCTCATAAGACCCTCTAGAGCAGAAGATGGATGAGCAGTCTTCCTAGACTTTTTGTAGATCTTCTTCACCTTATGCTCAACATCATAGTGAAATTCTCCAGTGGGAAGCAAGTACTTGATGAGCATCATGATGTAAGGGGCATACAAAATGGAGAGCCTGTTAAACATGGCATCAGTCAACTCATGATAGATGAATTCCATCATATCCAGCTTGTAGTCCAAAGTCTCATCCTCACAAGTGGCCACATCATAAGAAAAAGCGAGCAGCTGAACCAACTGGCCACGAATACTGTCATTGTTGCCCCCACTAGGCGTGATGGAGTCACAGAAAACACCAACCAACCGAGCATAAAGAGTGGAGAGGCATGCACGCGTACCCACAATACCATCGGAAGCCGTGCAAGGAGAGAGAGAGAGCAGCATCCTTGTTGGGCTTGAGTTGAGTGATGATATGATGGCCACAAGGATGATCCCAGCCATTGAACAGATATCCAAGCACCCCAGCAAAGGTCCAAAAGTCAGATTGCATCATAGTGTCATGTGTCATCCACTTCATAGTGCGGTTCTCATCGCCACAAATCACCAAAGTGGAGAAAAATTGCTTCAGCACCTCGGAGTCATAGGAACACTATAGGGCCATAAGAGTATGCATCCCCATCCGCTCAGTTACAACCATAGCATCAGCAAGTTGAGGCTTCTCCATAGCCTCACCAATAACCATGGGACGCATAGGACGAATCTTCAGAGATGAATTGACGTCCTCATAAATGAACTTCTGGTTAGCACACCAAAAGCGAGAATGCCCAAGTTGTCCATCTCTCTCACTTTACTCATACAGATCATGATGATGAATAGAGGAATAAGTGACAGGATCCATTGCCTTATAGTTGACCCTTGATGTCTTACCCTTCCTCTTTGCGATACCCCTCCTAGCCTTTTCCTTCCTTGCTTGTTCAGCCATTCGGTTAGCCTCTTTTTGCCGTCTCTATAATTCAACCTCATCCAAGAGACCACCTTCTCCGTCAGGCCTGAAATAACGACCACGGGGATGAAGCTTGTATGTCTTAGGAGCACTGGAACCACCTTTTGGTCCACATCTTTACCGCTGGGATTGAGTTCAAGATGGCATTTAGTTTGCATCAGTGTGGCGACGCCATTAAGATCCATCATCTTGAACCTCTTGAGCATGTCTTGGATGTACTTTGCTTGATTTATGAAGGTTCCTTCTCTAAGTTGTTTGATCTCAAATCCAAGAAAGAATTGTAATTCCACCATCATAGACATCTCAAACCTGTTACTCATAAGCTTTGAAAATTCGTCATTAAAAGCTTTATTAGTAGAGCCAAAGATAATGTCGTCTACATATAGTTGGCATACTAAGAGCTCCCCCTTAACCTTCTTAGTAAAAAGAATGGGATCGATTTGCCCAACCTCGAAGCCACGGTCTAGCAAAAGCTCTTTAAGGTGCTCATACCATGCATGTGGGGCTTGTTTAAGGCCATAGAGCACCTTATCAAGTTTGTAAACATGGTTTGGGAAGTTGGGATCCTCAAAACCTGGGGATTGCTTTACATATACCAACTCATGTAGAGGACCATTAAGAAAAGCACTCTTAATGTCCATTTGCTGTAATTTAAAATTATTATGAGCTGCATAGGCAATGAGGATACAGATGGACTCAAGACGAGCCACTGGAGCATAAGTCTCGCCGAAGTCGATGCCTTCAACTTAGGAAAAGCCTTATGCCACGAGTCTTGCCTTGTTCCTTACAACAATTCCATTCTCATCTTGCTTATTCTTGAAGATCCACTTTGTGCCGATAACATTGCGGCAATCTTTGGGCTTATCTACTAATTTCCAGACCTTGTTCAATCAACTTGTTGTTTCTAGGAGGAATTTCTTCACATTTGAGTCTTTGTCGGGGCCACTAGCTTGACCTTGATCAACAGGTTGTTCAGTGAGAACAGGAGATGAAGAGCCTTGCCCTTGATTTTGATCAGCAACCATAACAGGAGGCTGCTGCAGTTCTGAGTCTTCAGGGCTAGATAATCCGGCCGAGGGAGTGGCCGAATAATCCGACCTGGGAGTTCTTGGTCCTTCTTGCTCATCCTGGATGCTTCTGGCATGAGTTGGAGAAGGGCCGGATAATCCGGTGTCACCCGGAAAATACATCCTGGGAGATGCGTCTTTTTCTTGGTCGTTCTGTTCGGTCCTTGCATTCGATGTAGTATGACCAGATAATACAGCGTCACCCAGATAATCTGGCCTGGATCTTCTAGAAACTTCAGATGATGGATGGCCTTCAGCAGGTGGAGGTGTTGGTGTAGTGGTTTCTCAAGCGAGTGGAGCTTGTTTAGCTTGTGTCGATGATGGCTCTACTTGAGTAGAGCATTGTCCTTCCCAATCCGCCACAAGGGGTTCCTCAATGGGGCAGAAAAATGTCACGCCCATTCTTCTTATGGCATCTTGGGGTATTTCAACATCTGCATCACAAACATCAACTTGCCCTACACGGGAGCCATCATTTTCCTCGAACACCACACTACAAGATTCTACAATAGTCCAGGGGAGCTTATTGTAGACTCTATAAGTGTGGGATTCAGCACCATAACCAACAAAAATTCCTTCCAAATCCTTAGACTCAAATTTAGATAAACGAACTCCTTTGATAGGAAAGAAACACTTACAACCAAATACCCAGAAGTATGAAATGTTGGGCTTGTTACCGATAAGTATTTCATAAGGTGTCTTGTCCAAGATTTTGCGGAGGTAAAGCCAGTTGGATGAATGACATGCAGTGAAGATGGCTTCAGCCCAGAAGTTATATGGTGACTTGAATTCAGCCAACATAGACCTTGCCATATCCATTAAAGTCTGGTTCTTCCTCTCGGCTACACCATTTTGTTGAGGGGTGTACGCAGCGGAATATTGGTGTCTTATCCCCTGTTCACTTAGGAATTCATTTAGAGTGTAGTTCTTGAACTCGGAGCCGTTATCGCTTCTAATTGCCAATATAGGGACATTGTGTTGATGCTGGACCTCGTTGGCAAAATCGATGACTGTTTGTTCAGTCTCACTCTTCAGCTTGAAGAAGTAGACCCATGTATATCTTGAATAATCATCGACAATTACGAGGCAATATTTCTTCCCACCGAGGCTCGCATGAGACGGAGGACCAAAGAGGTCCACATGAAGCAGATCCAAAATCCTCTTTGATGAAATAATTGTTTTCCTTCGATGGGGGAGTCATGCATATTCCCTTCAACACAAGCCCTTCAAACACGATCTTTGGCAAAGAAAACATTTTCTTTTAGTACAAGAATGTGGCCACCCTTGTGAAGGCTTTGCAAAGTTCTCATATTGACATGGGCTAGACGACAATGCCATAACCAACATGCGTCGGCCTTTCTAAAAAGACACATCGGGACCTGCAGTGGTTTTTCCCGAAAAGTCCACCACATACAGGTCATTTTCGACATATCCCACGAAAGCGACCTTTAGAGACTTGCTCCGCAAGAGTACCACTAAATCACCATCAATAAAAACTACAAAGCCCATCTTACCAAGGGCCCGAACATAAAGTAAGTTGTAACTGAGGGTCTCAACAAGCATGACGTCCACGAGGGAAATATCCTGGGCAACCACAACCTTGCCAAGACCCAATACCCCAGATTTAGACTTATCACCATAGGAGACGATTATTTGATCATGATTTGGCCTCATATCCGTGATGATTTCCTTGCTTCCGGTCATATGACTTGTGCACCCGCTATCGAGCACCCATTTAGAACCACCGGAAGCATAGCCCTGCAAGAGAATTACTTCTTTGTTTTAGGTACCCATTTTTCAATGGGTCCTCTCATGTTAGTATCAAGGGTCTTTGGAACCCAAATAGACCAAGAAATGCAATTATCAAAAGGACCAACATAAGTAGCAGAGACATTACCATAGTAATCACGAAATAATTCATAATGAGAATTGTTAGACCCTGGAAAACCATAATAATTAGTTTTGTCTTTCATGGCATTCTTTTTAGAGGTGCTTGTATTTGTTTGAACGCCCTTGGCCTTCTTCTTCTTGTTCTTTCTCTTCTTGGACTTGGGAACATAGCTAAGTCCCTCTTTTCCATTGCTTGCCCTTTGCTTACCAAGGATCTCATCTAGGACTTCCTTACCTTTGGGTTGGGATCCCTTGATAAGCTCATATTTCAACCTAGCATTTTCTTCAATGACATCTTCATGTCCACATGATGGTGTAGAGGTGCTAGGCATATCACACTTGTCCAATCGAGTTTGGAGCTGATCACGAAACTCATTTAGAGTAGAGTGTTCACTCTCTAATGCCTTGTAGGCAATGTCAAGTTTCTCTAATTTCTCAGAGAGTAAATCTTTTCCTTGGCAAGAGCACTATCACGTTCCTTTATGAGCTGAGCACTATCATCATGTGACTCCTCAATTGACTCAAGCCTCTCCTCTGGAGAGACTCGAGTCTCTTCTTCCTCTTCTAGAGCATTATTCAAAGAAGCAATCTCCATGGCATCCTCCCTTTCAATTATGCCCTTTTCTTCGAGGAGCTCTTCGGAGTGAGCAAGTTGGCTCATGAGAGCCTCAAAATGTAGTTTGTGCTCACCTTGCAAGTTAGTGATAAAATGGTCCAAAGCAATAATTTCTTCCTTTACTCTAAGACTTGTATGATCATCCATATCAACATTCATAGTAGTCTTAGGAAAATAAGAGATAGAAGATGATACCTCAGAACCTCTTGCCATAAGGCAAGTGACGTTCTTGTTGATGCCGTTTTCATTAGGAGAGTCGAAGAGCGATGTGGGGGTAGATGTGGTGGCTATTGCAGCCACCTCTCGAGTGTTATCTTCATCCCTTTCATCCTCACTTCCAGATGAATACTCCTCTTGTGCCACCAAAACAATCTTGGGTTGCTTCTTGTTGGGAGCATTTTCCTTGACGAATGGCTTCTTCTGAGGTGCCTTGGACTTTTCCTTGAGGATGAGCCTTCCCCCATTATCTTCTCTATTTTGATAGGGACACTCAGCCACAAAGTGCAAATGGTCTCCACAATTGTAGCACGTTCTCAGTTTTGGGTCGTTTTCCTTTCGCCCACTTGACCCATTCTTGCGCTCAAGTTTAGATTTAGCCTTAGCTGGGTCCTTTCAAAATTTTCTTGCATAGAAGGCCATGTACTCATCATGAGCACGCTTGACCTCCTCGGGCCAACTCATGGATACGCAAACCCTCTACCATCTTCATATTGTTCAACTACATTTGCCTTTAATGCTACATTAACGCCTTTTTGCATCCCAAGTGCCCGAGCATGAGCATCTTCGGCGTTCTTAGCTGCCATTTTAAAAGCCGCCATTTCTTGCATGACTTTGTTGGAAGTCATTTGGTGGTAGTTGTGTCTACCTTGCAAACTATTCAAGTCCGTGGGATCAAATGGCATGAGGGCACTCACATATTTTCTTTTGATCCAAGCATCATCAATATGAGTGGCACCATGCTTTCTAAATGTTGTTGCAATGCTCTTGAGCCTTCTATACATGTCTTCATGGTCTTCGCCATCCAACATGTAGAATCCTTCAGCTTCATTTCTTAGAGCATCATACCTATTTATTTTCATGCTTTTATTGCCGATGAACAAGTCGGTGAGAGCATCCCAAGCTTCCTTGGCGGTGTTGAGGTGTTAAATATGTGGCATGTCCTTGGGACCCACACCAAACTGAATCATGTGAAGAGCCGTTGCATTGAATTGGCTGTCCATAACTTATCTTCTTGTAAAGTTGGTGGAGTCTCCAATGTGGAGGCCATCTTCAATGATCCTCCAAAGCTCAATGGAGGAACTGCACACATGTGATTTCATTAAGAATTTCCATTGATTAAATGAGGATGTAGTAAGCTTGGGTGGATCACCCCTATTGTTTATATGAGGGTGAGGGATTGGTGGATCGGGAGAATACAAGTGAGGTACCTCACTATAATCCTCCTTACCACTTCCCTTTTTGGATGAGGATCCATTATTTTTATCACTTACCACCTCATCATTCTTGGATTTAGCATTAGCTTTGTCCTTAGAGATTGGGGCCGTAACTAAGGAGAGACGAGAAATCATTTGATGAATCTCTTCCATTTTGGTTTCAAAGGATTTCAACAAGGTTGTTTCCAACATATGGAGATCATCCATTGTGACCTTGTCCATAGCCTCACTCCCATCTCCCTTAGTACCCATACTTCTCTTAAGCGGTTAGGCCCGAATAAAGAGCCGAGGCTCTAATACCAATTGAAATGGATCGTATGGGCACCTAGAGGGGGGGGGGGTGAATAGGTGCTACTCCAAATTTTAATACTTTTTCAATTTTAGGCTCGACACAAAGGTAAATTCTCTAGATATGCAACTACGGATAATTTCCCTATATGTAAACCTAACTACTAAGCGAGTAAAGGCAAGTACGAGTGAGGAGCGAGGGAACCGTAGTGGAGCATGTGGAGACACAGGATTTGTTTTACCACAGTTCCTTCCTTGTTAAGGGAAGTACGTCTGCATTGGAGGGGTGGGTGGTACTAAGATCACCATGCCACAATAGGGCTCACCCTGTTCTCGATGGATCTCGCCACCAAAGGTCTGATCCACCTTTCCACTACTGGTACCCTTCGAGGCAGGAACCGGTGCCTTTACACAACTAGCGGGGAACTCATCCACAACCAAATTGGAGGCTCCCATAATGACAACAAGCTTTCACAAGAACAAATATTATCAAAACCAAAACACAAGATCTAGATATTAGCAAGTAATACTAGATCAAGAATCGTCCAAGTGAATGGAGGGAAATTGATGTGCTTGATTCGTGATGTTGATGATTGAAGTCTCTCCTCCTTCGATTCCCCAAAGATCAGAGCCTTCGGGTGGTTGAAGTGAGAGATCTCGATTAGGAGCTTGAAGAACAGGCCAGTACTTTTTCGAATGAATCAAGAGATTTGACAGGAGGAGTGATTGGGGCATTTATACCCCCTGTCCAAACTTGGCCGTTGAAGAAGTTGGGGGCGGATTATCCGGCTAGGGTAATCCTCCGCCCCCCCATACTGCACGCCGCGCCTTGGCTCCCTTTGCAAACATTCTTGGGAGGCGGATTATCCGGCCCCCTTTTGGGGGCGGATTATCCAGCCTAGGCAAAACCTTCGTCCCTGGCCGGACAATCCGAGAGATACTCCGCCCCCCATACTGCATGATGCGGCTGGCCAGCCTTTGCAAACCTTCTCTTGGGCGGATTATCCGGCCCCTTGTGGGAGCAGATTATCCGGCTCGGGCAAAAAATCCGGCCCTGGCCAGACAATTCGAGAGATAGTCCGCCCCCTTATTGCATGACGCGCCTTGCCCGTGTTTGCCGATTGGGCTAGGCCGGATTATCCGGCCCTTGGGAGGGGAGGATAATCCGCCCCCAACAACAGATTTTGGCTGATTTTCATATGAACAATATGCAGCAGTTAGCACACATGAGATGATCTATGGTATTGTTATCTAACACATAAAACACTAGAGATCATGAAATGTTCTTTCAGTTATGATGTATGCAATAAAAAAATTAAGTGTAAAGAACATTCAATAACGGTCACAACAATGCAAAACAGGTTAACAAGAAAGCAACCACTCGCAGGCCGTAGCACACCTAGAATAATTGCAACATAATTGCTATGTGCACACAATAGACAACATACGAGCTTGCATCACATCAAAACAGCCTGTGCAATTTTGAAAATCGCAAATTTATTGATTTCTCGCTAAAAACATTTGATGCATCGATGTCTTTGATGAGCCAGGCTTGTAACCGACAACTATGGCTCAATGGACCCTTGTTGGATAAGTATCTGGTGACTCAAGACCAATCCACCTCCATGCACCATGTCCCCCGAGGTCGATGGTAAGCAACGAACTATTTATTAGACTTCAACTCGACTCTGCCATGAAATCATCCATGGAAATTAGCTAGTCAATCTTCAAGTGGGTAGTCGAGAATACGCATAGAGGGTGAGAATAATGAGATGGAAGGAGTAGGGGATGCTACTTGGAGAGGGTGGGTGCAGCCATGGAGGAACATCATCTTGGGTGGAGAAACTGGGCTAAGTGGGATAACGAGCGGTGGGAGGGAGGTAGTAAAGAGAAGCGGAGATGCAGGAGAAGAGGGGTGCTCGAGGATAAGACATATTGAAGTAGGAAGACAAATTTGGAAGGTTTAGGCGCTTAGACGGAGACAAGGTATGAAGGAGATGACCACCGACCATCCACCAGATATACTAATATGCACAATTACACTCAATCATTTATAATCCCTCTATCCTAAAAAAGGATGTGGCAAATTTCTCTAAATTTATATGTATCTATACACTAAGCTGGTGTATAGATATATGCATATCTAGATAAATCTGTAGCACCCTTTTCGGGACGGAGGGAGTAGTATTTTTTATAAGAAGAAGTGTCGAACCCAATGAGCAAGAAGAAATTTTCATATGAAAATAGCAGGATAAAACTACAATTCTTGGAGAAAGTAGTATCATAGTATTTATACGTTAGAAACAATGAATAAAGGAAACACTTTTGCTCCGGTGTCCTCCCCACAGGTTGGAAGCACTGTGGGGATGGACGACTATACGATCAACACTCGGACGGTTGGGATCAGTTGGAACTGGAGCAGGTTGAAGGGTTCTGACGTTATTGGATTCCCCCGGGAAACTCGTTACGACACGTACGGTGTGGTGTGCGGTCTGGGAGTACACATATGCACGTAGACGTACATGAATGTATGATGTATGCATAATACGTAGTGATGTCACCTGAACTGTATCAGTATGTCATATAAAATTCCCCTCGGTCGTGTCTCCTTCTTCCCCCACCCACTTCCCCTGTCTCATCAGATTGGGGAAGAGAAAACCCTCGTCTCGCCTACATCGCCTCCCACTCCAATCTTCTCCTCTCCTCTCTCTTTCATCGATTCAGTAGGGGATGGAGGTGGTAGTAGAGTAGCGGCGACAACCGCTGCTAGTCGGTGCGGCGTCACCGTCCTAGATGCAGTGAAGGATGCTCAAGGTGCGGCAGCGTCGGGAGAGGTTCGTCGCCGCGGCGGCGGATCTAGAGGAGCAGGTTGTGCTAGATCTAGGTGCAGCGGTTGCGCATGCCACTGACGAGCTTGTGGTGGTGAACACCCTCCCCCGCATCTTCTTGTGGTTGAGGTAGGTGTCATCTGCCTATAGGGTTTTCTTCATAGGGTGTTATTCGTAGGGATTTCCTTTAGGCAGGTGCCATCTCCAGATTCGTTGTTTCCACAATGTTAGGGTTTCATAGCTATGGCACCACGTTCTCCTCCACCCCTTAGTCCATGTACAACACGGACTCTAGTGGAGGACGCTGGGAATATTTTCCCAACCGATTAGTAGTTAGAACACAAAAACCCGAAGCCAGGACTAGCGTCGACGTAAAAGAATGCTCCAGTGACGCGGGAACATGTCACAGTCGCACCAGTGACGCCACTTCTTATCGATGTTGTTCTAGAAGTCGCTCTCGATCCATCGCGACACCCATCCGTCCTGAGACCGTAATACCCTAACATGACCGAGAGAGCAGAAATTCAAATTTGAGAATGAAAAATGAACCTTCCATGAATATAATGTACTATGCCGCCACCGCGCTCATGTTCTCTATCAATCGGATCCATGCTGGTGTGTCACCTATGCCTTCGGTCGCCCAAGACTTGATTGCCGGGCACGCGAGATATGATTGACATGGCATGTTGGAGAGGACGACTGGTGGGTGGATCTCTGGGATAAGTACAAACTATTAGTAGTGTATAAACAGTAGCCATTCAAACAACTCACCGGTGGTGGGACACGCCTGTTAGTGCGATGTGCGTGAAAAGGCAGAGGGACATGTTTGACTGTTCTATAGTGTGGACCCACTTTTCACGTCGATTAAAATGCACGACGGAATACAGAATGCCTCCTTCGCCGAAGCACGGCACTAAAAATGTTGATCTTGCGTGCCACCTACCATGGCACGAAACTCCGCCAGTATCATGTCTGACACGGCGTATAAGTGGGTATTGTGGAAAAATGGTACAGAGTTTTCTCATCCGTCGGGTAACCAACTTTTGCAGGTACTTTTTGCTTGTGTCGGTATTTTTGTAGTATATGTAAACCAACACAATAGATAGACAACTACAAGTATTAACACACAAGTGAAAATTTTGGTGTAAATTATTAAATCCATCTATGCTAAATTTGTAAGCAGATTAGTAACCGGGCTTATTTTCTAATCCATCTTTGCCAAAAATCATCCGAACCCTAACATGCCAAATCTTACTTATCTACTAACCCTAACCCTAAGGAACTTGTATTTTTTACTAACCCTAACTAAGCAAACAAGCCCTCCCATTTACTTACTAACCATAAGAAACAATCATCCTACCAAATAAAGCCAGGAGTTCAACCAATGAAGCCACTAGTATTCGATTTTTTGGATAAACTAGGGTTAACAAAATAAGGGCAGCGTGATGATTTCAACCAATAAAGCCAAGAGAATCGAAAGAGACTACCTCAGGGATTCAAAGGAGAAGAAAATCCATCCAAAACAGCCTCAGATCTGCTAGGTTTAGTGTAGGGATTTAGGGGGGTTGGGAGGGGCATTGCCAGCGCCATGGCTTTGTCTTCCGCGAGGCTCGAACATGCATGAGGGTAGATAAGAGGAAGGGTGGGTGCGTGCGGGGAGATTATCACTTTGCGGCCCGGAAGTTGGGGTGTACAGGCAACGCGGTACCCAAGTTTCCTGAAATCAGCCGGGATGACTACAGTTGGTGTGCTAAATACTCAGAGGGTCTTTTTCGGCACGAATTCAACTTTACGTTTCAATACAAAAAATCAGGCTAACGGGCGTCAAGTTGGGCCCCCCTGTCAGTTCGCCGTTATGTCGCTCCCGTCGCTTAGGCGGGGTGGCTGTCACATAGGCTTGCAGCGTTGGCACAGTGGATATGACAACGCCCCCTACCCAGTGTATTGACGTGATAAAACAGGGCCCATGTATCGGCGTTATAATTATTTTTTGTTTACTCAGAAGCTAGAATGGCCACCACCACGCATCTCTCCTTGGACTTCCGTCCCAATCGTTAACCCCTACCATAAAAGCGCATTGACGTTCTCCACCTGCCTCATGAAAACCACTCTTCTTCTTCCTGTCATCTACTATCTTCTTCCTGTCTTCTCCTTGCTGCCATGGAAGGTCTACGCACTCTATAAATATGAGGCCACAGGGCTCGCTTTCGCTATCGCCTCGGCCTCTCTGCAGTCCATCTCCACCCCACCCCTTTAGCCATCACCTCTCCACTGCATCGTCGTCTCGCCTCCCCTCCCTCTCCAATCTCCACCGCGCCGCCATGGAGGTGCCCACGCTCAACCACTACGAGGCGGCGATGTTTGCGTACTACGGCATCCTCGCACCGCCGTGCGCGACCGTTCCCGCCGGATTTCGCATCAGCGAGGCGGGTGTGCCGGTGGCTCCGCTCCTCAACCCCCACGAATACGAGATGGAGTGCGTCATCGCGGAGCGTCGCCGCCAGCTGCTCGCGTGGATGAGGGCGTTGCCCCGGTACGCGGCGGCCATCGAGTACTGTCCCCGGCTGTTCAAGAAGGAGCGGAAGGCCAAGCTTGCCAACCGTATCATGGACGGGCGCCTGGTGCACCCGGATCGCCGCAACCAAGAAGGGCGGGAGATGTTCTGGTCCATCCCTGGACGGACCATCTACACCGCCATCGACGCCGCTAGCCGCGCAGAGGAGCTCCATCTCCCAAACAACACCGAAATCGTGGAGATTTCGTCCAACGACGATGAGGAAGCCGACGGCTCGGAGGATAGCGGCAGCGGAAGTGTTGTCGACTAGGAAAATTTGTAAAGTCGCATCTTTGTATGGAAAAATTTGTGGTCGAATAATAAAATGTCTCAATTTAGATCTTTGTCTCGATTAATTTGTGAAAGATTTTTTCAAAAATACTGATCAATTCAATTTCTACCTCGAATTAATTTCTGCCTCGAATTAATTTCTGCCCCGAATTAATTTACATTAATTGTCCTGGACTGCTGACCGTCGCAGGGTTTTTGGTCCCGGTTCGTGGCATGGTCCCGATTATGGAAACGAACCGGAACCAATGGAATTTGGGCGCTGGACCAAAGAACCTCTTTCTACCAGTGCTAGAGACAAGCTTCACTACCCATGACAACAAGAAGATAGACGTTGTCTACACCAAGGAGGAGACAGTGGTGCGTGTCCTGAGGATGTACGAGGGTTGGCTTGGGATAGACAAGGACAAGTTTGTGGTATTGGACCTCGAGTACACCCCGGAGCACCCATATGAAGGGAGTGAAATCACCGTTGTTCAACTAGCCATGCGGAAACACGTCCTCGTCTACCACCTCTCTCGGTTTGTAGATCTGCTCTCTGTAGCTAACCGCTTTTAGGGTTTTCTCCTCTTGTTCTTTATCCACTTGCTCATCTTGCAACTACTGGATTTTATTTAGGACCAAATAAATTAGGGTTTGCCTATGTCTCAATCGACTGAGAGTTTCTTTAGTCTCAATCACCTAAGAAAAGTGCAACCGTAGTTAAAAGAAATGTGCAACTTGTTCAGTCGACTGAGAAATAGCAAAACCGAATAAATTATGACAATACAATATTGAGAGTCTTGATCTTGCATTTACTAAACTTTTCAAAATTATATTGAGATGATGATCTTGCATTGACAAAATATTTGTAGTTACAAATTTTGCTGATGACAAACTACATACTTTCAGATCGACAGAAATGTCCCAAGCGCCAGTTCCTTGAAAAAAAAGGGAATTGTTTTGTGCACTGTCGACACAACAACTGATTTTTCGAAATTGTATCAAGAGGAAATTATAATTCCTGCGCACAACTGGATCGATATTCAGCATCTTGTCAAGATCCTAGGGGGCAGGAAGAAGGATGGAATGACATCACTCGCAACTAGAATCCTCGATGAGTCGTACGTCACAATGAAGGAAGATTTCTCTACGAATAGGCACGATTTCTGAAACAAGTGGCTGTCGTCTGATATAAACCTGAAGTATGTAGCCATAGATGCTTACGTGACCTACCAGCTGTACAAGAAGATCCATTTTTTTCAACGTTACCTCGTGTTTTGCCCTATTTGCAAGAGGGAAGACGAGCTTAGGGGAGCCCTTTGTAGAAAATGCTGAATAGCTGAGTTTGAAGTTGAATATACAAAGAAATTGGCTGCATCTGAAGCAGCTGACAGAGAGGCTGCAGAAGCAGATGAAAGAGAGCTTGCAGCTGAAGAAGCAGCTGACAGAGAGGCTGCAGCTGAAGCGGCAAACAGAGAGGCGGCATCTTCTAGCGGCAATAATCAGGCATGTGATGCACCACTAATTGTTCCGCAGGACGCTGAAGATAGGAAAGCCAAGTCAGATGCCATTTGGGACAAAGCAGTTCGTCGGATGTGGAGTACCTGTAATGATGGCAAGCGCGTCAAGTGGTCTGATGAGGAGTGAATTAAATTTTACTTGTCAGTGTTATGTTTCTGTTTTGTGGAACTCAGTTAGCTTGCCAAGATGTCTAGCGCATCAAGTGATACTAGTAAAATAAATTTAACCATCATTGTGTTATGTTTATGTATGTGTCTTGTAGCTTGTCAAGATGGTAGCTTCTTAACTGACAGTTTGAAACAGTGCCCTTTTCCTCTCTCGCTAAACATATATGTTTCATTTTTCCCAAATTGGTAGAAAATCTAGAGAAGATTCTCACTTCGATATTTCGTTCCCTTTTGCACCTCTTTTTGCCTCCGAACAGGTAGCAAATCTAGAGCAACAAATCACACCAGGCAGAATACATTCATTCAGAAAACAAAACAAATGTAGATATAGCTGTACACGGCTAATTAAATAGGATATAGAGATAGAAAGTAGGTTGCTTAACGAGGTTCGATGCATTTAGCCAGAAATACGATATAGCTAGAAAGAAGCTGCTAGGTAGCAGGGGCAGCCGCCGCAGCTGCAGGCACATCCTGCAAGCGCCCGCGCCTCCGCCATCTCTCTCTGGTGCTTCCGCCACTTCTTGCTGCCCAGTTTCTTGGACTTGGGGGCCTTGGGCCTGATTGGAGGCATGCGGCCCTCTTTGATGGCCACCTGCTGGAGGTTTCGGAGGTGAATGCGGAGAGCACGGTGTTCAGCGGTGTAGGCGTTGATGTTCGCGGGCTCGGGCTTGCCGCTTTTGTGGATGCCGGAGCCCGCGGCCTCTGCATGCTTCAGTAAGGTGTTCAAGACGGTGCTTGGCGGCGCGACGTCAGCAAGAGCGCCTTGCGGAAGGGGCAGCTGTAGGGGTCCCTGAGGAAGCCGTCGTACTTGCCGGCCCGCAGCCTCCTCAGCACCTGACGAGCCTTGGTGTGAATGGACTCGTCATCGCAGACGTCTTGCCGGAAACCTATTGGAAGAAAGGGAAAATGGGGGAGTAGATGGTGTAAGAAGATCGAGCAATCGAAATGCAAACAAGCGAATTCTAATAAACCAAGATCTAGCATCCAACGATGGGAACGATGTTGGATAATTAGGCACAATTTCCATGATTAATTCCAGAATATTAAACATGACAATAGCAGCTAAATTTTAAATAGATTAGCCCATTATTTCTAACAAACAGTAGAAAACCAGGGGAAGGGAGCAAACCCAAGTTACCTCCGACCATAGGTCGTCGATGCCGGTGTCCTAGGGGTTCAGCGGAGCGATGTACTTATCTGGATCGTAGGTGCCCAAGAAGTGCGTGATCTGCTTGTGACCGGCGGGAGCCTACTCGCCGACGGGGGGCTCCTCTTCGGCGTCTCCGTCGGTAGCTGGGACGGGGGCCTAGACGGGAACGGCGGCTGCCATCGATGCCTCCACTAGGGCCTGGACAGGGATAGCGGTTGCTTTCAACGCGTAGAGGGGGACCGGCGATGAGACGGGGGCCTCCTCGCCGGTGTCCACAGAGGCGACGATGGCCACCTTATCCTCCTCGGCCATCGCCGGCGTGGACGGGGTATTCTCGGGAGTTTGCAGATGTTGGTGGGACAGTGGAGAGGGTTGCGTGAGGACAGTGAGCGAGAGTGGGAGTGGGTGTGCGGAGAGGGGCTCTATAGCTAAGGTGGATAGAAGCAAGGCATGTTTCGTTGCACCACCGTGCAACGCGCCGCGCAGTCGACTGCACCGTGCACCGCGACACGCGCACGGTACGTCACGTTTTTTCCCGGGCCATGCATGGCAGTTCTGTATTGAGCCGCATGCAAAGGGCGCACACGCAATTTCTATGTACGAAGTTTGACACGGCCCTAAAATTGGCGATAGTTGAAAGTGGAAATGTAGAGGGGAAGGTAGGTGGCTGTACGCCGAGATTTGTGGGGTTGTGATAGATTCGGTAAAGGGATGTGTTGATGGCTGCAAGTGACTCGACGAACCGGAGACGTTAGGTCTCGTCGAGCTTAGTTGTTCGGCCTCCGGCTTGCGCGTCCAAGCTTCTTACGGTGGGCCCTAGTTGGAAGTGAGATTGAGAGCCGCTGCGTAAAAATGGGATGTGTCTTATTAAAATCAAGAGGCAATAAACTGCAGCTGTCTATCCATGACCGTGCACTCGATGACGCATGTGTTGTGGCGTAGTAGTAGCAGTAGTAGGCTTTTCAGACTTGATTAAACTTGACATGACCGCTCGATGACTTTTTCCATGGACAGCATCCTGTTCCTTCTTGTAGAGGGAGACGTCAAGATGGGGCCTCGTCAAGATGGTAGCTCGTTAACTGGCAGTTTGAAAGAGTACCCTTTTCCTCTCTCCCTAAACAGATATGTTTCATTTTTCCCAAATTGGTAGCAAATCTAGAGAAGATTCTCTCTTCGATAATTCGTTCCCTTTTGGACCTCTTTTTGCCTCCGATCAGGTAGCAAATCTAAAGCAGCAAATCACACCAGTGTAATACATTCATTCAGAAAACAAAACAAATGTAGATATAGGCATGCAGCTAAATAGGATATAGCGATAGAAAGTAGTAGGTTGCTTAACGAGATTCGATGCATTCAGCCAGAAATAGGATGCAAGCAAAATATAGAAAATCAAAAGAAGCTGCTTAGCAGCAGCAGCCGTGGCAGATGCAGATACATTCAAGGAGACAGCCAACCCGTTCATTCGCTAGCGCCTCCATCTCCCTCTGGCGCCTCTTCCACTTCTTGCTGCCTAGTTTCTTGGACTTGGGGGCCTTGGACCTGATTGGAGGCATGTGACCCTCTTTGATGGCCACCCGCTGGAGGTTTCGGAGGTGAATGCCGAGAGCACGGTGTTCAGTGATGTAGGCGTTGATGTTCGCGGGCTTGGGCTTGCCGCTTTTGTGGATGCCGGAGCCCGTGGCCTCTGCATGCTTCAGTAAGGTGTTCAAGACGGTGCAGGCCAGTGCGACTCGTCAGCGAGGCGCCCCTTGCGGAAGGGGCAGCTGTAGTAGGGGCCCGTGAGGAAGCCGTCGTACTTGCCGGCCCGCAGCCTCATCAGCACCTGACGAGCCTTGGTGTGAATGGACTCGTCATCGCTGTAGACGTCGCTGCCGGAAACCTATTGAAAGAAAGGGAAAATGGAGGAGTAGATGGTGTAAGAAGGTCGAGCAATCGAAATGCGAACAAGCGAATCCTAATAAACCAAGATCTAGCATCCAACGATGGGAACAGTGTTGGATAATTAGGCGCAATTTCCATGATTAATTCCAGAATATTAAACATGACAATACCAGCTAAATTTTAAATAGATTAGCCCATTATTTCTAACAAACAGTAGAAGAACCAGGGGAGGGGAGCAAACCCTAGTTACCTCCAACCATAGGTCGTCGATGCCGGTGTCGTACGGGTTCAGTGGAGCGATGTACTTATCTAGATCGTAGGTGCCCAAGAAGTGCGTGATCTTCTTGTGACCGGCGGGGGCCTCCTCGCCGGTGGGGGGCTCCTCTTCGGCGGCTCCATCGGTAGCTAGGACGGGGGCCTGGACAGGAACGGCGGCTGCCATCGATGCCTCCACTGGGGCCTGGACAGGGACAACGGCTGCTTTCAACGCGTCGAGGGGGACCGGCGAGGAGATGGGGGCCTTCTCGCCGGCGGCCATGGAGGCGACGATGGCCACCTTATCCTCCTCGGCCATCGCCGGTGCGGACGGGGTATTCTCGGGAGTTTGCGGATGCTGGTGGGACAGTGGAGAGGGTTGCGTGGGGACAGTGAGCGAGAGTGGGAGTGGGTGTGCGGAGAGGGGCTCTATAGCTAAGGTGGATAGAAGCAAGGCACGCGTTGCTGCACCACTGCACCGCGACACGCGCACGGTACGTCACGTTTTTTCCCGGGCCATGCATGGCAGTTCTATATTGAGCCGCATGCAAAGGGCACACACACAATTTCTATGTACGAAGTTTGACACGGCCCTAAAATTGGCGATTGAGAGCCGCTGCGTAAAAACTGGGATATGTCTTATTAAAATCAAGTGGCAATAAATTGCAGCTGTCCATCGACGACCGTGCACTTGATGACGCATGCGTTGTGGCGTAGTAGTAGCAGTAGTAGGCTTTTCAGACTTGATTAAACATGACATGACCGCTCGACGACTTTTTCCATGGACGGCATCGTGTTCCTTCTTGTAGAAGTCTCGGTGAGGGAGACGTCCGTGCTATCTCGCGCTGTACTGTGAAGGGCACGACGTGTGCAACGATCATCATTGGATCGCACAGAATCAACGATCTTGTACGGGTAGGCCTGTGGTGAGAGTAAGAGAGTCCCTTCTTCCTCCTCTCGCCAATACAGCTCCAGGAGCACTTGTAACCTTGGAAGTGAATCGAATATAAAACTTCTGTGTGTGGAATCACCACACTATCCCTCCCTGGATTCCCCTAGTGCATTTAGTCCCCACCTTTAGCCTATCCATGGCATCTGCCGTGACACCACCACGACAGTTGGCGCCCACCATGGGGCTAGCGACGCTAGCAGGGGTCAAGATCCGGACGGGAAACCTCATCGGCACCAGCGAACGCATCATCTCCGGGCTCGTTCAACGCTTTGGAGCGCTGGACTTTGTCGTGACAATAGCGCTGCACGCCGCTTCCGCGCAACAGCCTCTTCGTCAAGCTTGGTGTGCACAAGGTCTACGTTGATGTGGACATATCATGCGTTCATCCGCGGCATGTCGTCGAGGCAGGGGAGCCACCCCTTAGCGTGGTTCACGGGGCACGTATCACTCGCTCCCCGGACCATGCTGAGGTGATGATGACTGCGCTAGGTGCAGGTGCAAGCAAGGATTCGGCACCAGATCTAGAGGTAACACCTAAGGCACCGAGGAAAAGTAGAGGTCCTCCACTAGAGAGGCCTGAGAATGTACTGAGAGAAGCTATGGATAGCTTGGCAAACCCGATGCTTGACAGTGGTAGATCCGGCTTAGCACGAGCCGAGAGCTAGAGAAACTAGGCAGAAAATTCTAGAGGAGCAAAAAGATTGCTGCGGCTCAGCGATCGTTGAACATGACGCTGCATGAGTGCATAAGGCAAATAAAGTAGATCTGTAAAGTGAAGGGAGAAATCTCATGAGTGAAATGAACAAAGAGGGTGATACTAGGATTGAGGAGTCGAGAGAACTGTTTTGTCAGGTGGGCCCGAAATCAGTACGGCAAAAACCTCAGAGCAGCGGATGCAGCTGCGTCCGAGTTAGAGGGTCTAACGGGTGAAGCATGTCAGAGACAGCAAGATAGGGTCAATGAGTTGGTTCGGATCGCGAACCGGCAAAATGAGGAGTTGCTTAGGGCTAACCCAGAGAGAGCTGGGGCCTCCAAGATCATTCATTCGGCAGTGGGTAACCTGGAGAAATCCGCTGGAGCCGCATAGTCTCCTCATGGTGGTCCTAGGAGAGAAGAGGTAGTAACCTCGGCCAGGAGAAACAAGCAGATTGTTCCGTATGACCCGACAAGGGCAGGAAAGGCAAAAGAGGTACAAAGAAATGATGATTGACGGAGTGTAAGCCGAGGTGAAGCTGGCCAAGGTAACCGTGACCAAGTGAATGCCGGTCAAGGAAACGTTGTTAATGGCAATGCCGGACAGCGCAACTCGGCAGGACAACCGCAGTAGCGGAATATACCAAGGCAAGAGCAAAGTGCCGGCCGAGGTATGCATGAAGAGATCATACGAGAGCGAGACCGGTATAACGATGGAGATTCAGAAATGGTGAATGCAGGATACCCGAGGCCAGACTATCATGTGATAGGGTCGAGATTGGGAAGTAGGGATCTGATGCCGGATGACGCGAGGTTGAAGCTAGATCCGCTGTATAGGTCGGAGCAGATTGAAAGTCAAGGTCCTCCGGGTCCTGCGTGTTTTGGACCTCGGATCATGAAAGAGCCACCGGTACCTAACTTCCAGTTACCCAGAGGCACGAAGACGTCTGGCGGCAGAACTAAGCCGGAGGATTGGTTGATAAACTATGCTACGGCTGTGAAAATTGCTACAGGTAACTTGCGATGGGCTGTGAGATATGTACCCCAGATGTTGGAGGGGCCAACAAGGGTATGGTTGAACAATTTGCCGCCTGGAAGTATTAACTGCTGGATCGATTTTGAGGAAATATTTATCAGCAATTTCTCAAGTACGTATCAGAGGCCAAATAGGCCACAGACCCTAGCTATGTGTAGCGAGACCGGCGAGACGGACCGGGAGTTCTTAACCCAGTGGTGTACCGTGCGAAACTCGTGTGAGGGTGTGATAGAGTCACATGCCATAGCATGGTTTGCACAGGGGTGCAGGTATGCAAGCGAACTGTGGCAGAAGTTGCAAAGGAAAATGCAAACCACTTTGGTAGAAATGATCCGGATTGCTGATTCGTATGCTTTGGGTGATCTGACTCAACCTACGCTCATGTCGAACGAGTCGAATGAGGAGTACTACCAGAGAGATGGAGCCGGATCATCCCGGAGGAATGATTACAGAGGTAAAAGGAGAGATGACAGACCGGATCACCGGTATGGTTTGCAACAAGTTGCAGCTGTGAATCAAGATCAGCCCGGAACAGGGAGCAACCAACGTCAGAAAACTGGAGGGCAACAATGGACACCGAGAAAACTTGGACGCCAGAGTAGAAGAAACAGTGGCAAGAAAAGAAGGACCGTCCGAGGTATACTTATGAGTCGATGTTGGATCAGCCGTGTAAATTTCACACGCCAAATCCGAGTAACCCAGCGGGTCATACAACGAGGCAATGTGAGTGGATGCGTAAGATAGAACAAGGTGGTTCAGGGAATGCTCAGGCACCCCGGAATGATCAACCTCGGCAGGAGTTACCCCGACAGCAATTGCTCTCCGGAGCGAACATGCAACAACTAATGTTGCCTCCCCCTCCGCCGAGGTATGATAACCATGAGAGAAGGGATGCAGTGCATCAAGTAGAAAACCAGCATCAGCCGGATCAGAGGTACCCGGAAATGAGGGGAGGAATGAGTACAGGGAGCACCATCAGAGTTACTGTGTGTTTACCACTGAGGAAATATATAGGAAGATCTTGCAGCACCGACGTATGGAGGTCAATGCGGTAATGCCCGCAGTGACGAGGTATATGCCTTGGTCGGACCAGGAAATCACCTGGAACATCAAAGATCATCCCAAGCTTATGCCGAGTCCTGGTTCGTATGCGTTAGTGCTGGATCCGACATTCATTGGGCCAAATATCAATGTGAGGTTCTCCAAGGTACTAATTAACAATGGCAGTAGCATTAACATCATGTATGCGGATACAATGCACAAGTTGGGTATCTCGGAGAACATGCTCCAGGCTACAAGGACAACTTTCCATGGTATTGTACCAGGCATTTCTTGTGGGCCCATAGGCAAAGTCCGGGTTGACATGTTGTTCGGCACAAGAGATAATTGCCGAACTGAGAATCTGGAGTTTGAGGTGGTGAACTTGGAAAGTGCGTACCACGCGTTACTCGGAAGACCAGCATTGAACAAGTTCATGGCAAGCTGCCACATCAGTTATTTGAAGATGAAGTTTCCCGGGCCAAACAGAGTGATTACCATCGCTGGAGATTTCCGGCGTTCCATTGAGTGTGCCTCAGCCAAGTCTAACTTAGCCGAGTCACTTGTGATTGCGCAAGAGAAAAGAAAAATCCAAGAGGTGGCGGCATTAGCTCAGTCCGTGCAACAGTATATGCCGGCGTTGAGTAACCCGCATGGTAGCGTTTCGTTCCAAGCCGCAAAGGATACTAAGAAAGTGCCTGTTGATGACATGTTCCCAGAGCGCACCGTAACAATTGGTGTTGGGTTGAGTGATAAATAGGAAAGCGAGCTCGTCAACTTCCTCCGTGAGAATCAGGATATTTTTGCTTGGTCCACACAGGACTTGCAAGGTGTTTCGAGGGAGTTGGCCGAGCACTCTTTGAACATGAGACCCGGAGCAAGGCCGGTGAAGCAACCTCTCCGCCGCTTCGCCGAGGATAGGAGAAAAGTCACTGGAGATGAAATAGCTCGGTTACTAGCAGCAGGATTTATCATGGAAGTACTTTACCCGGATTGGCTATCTAATCCGGTGCTGGTGGAGAAGAAGAAAGATGATCCGAATGTGGCTGTGGTTTGGCGTATGTGTATCGATTACACGAACCTGAACAAGGCGTGTCCAAAAGATCCATTTCCTTTGCGAGGATAGATCAGGTCATAGACTCAAGCTATTTGGATGTGAACTATTGTCATTCATTGATGCATATTCTGGTTTCCACCAGATACCTCTGAATCCGGATGATCAAATAAAGACTGCATTTATCACCCCGTATGGGGCTTATTGCTATCGCACCATGCCTTTTGGTTTACGTAATGCAGGGGCAACGTACCAAAGATGTATGCAGAAATGTTTGCACGACCAAATAGGTCAAAATGTACAAGTGTATGTGGATGATGTGGTTATCAAGACCAAGGAAAGCAAAACACTCCTTGACGACATCAGGCAGACATTCGCAAACTTAAGAAGGTTCTTGGAGCTTAACCTGGAAAAATGTACCTTCGGTGTCCTGGCTGGAAAATTACTCGGATTTCTCGTCTCCAGCCGAGGTATCAAAGTTAATCCAACTAAGATCCGGGCCATTGAACGAATGGATTTTCCGAAGTGTCTTAACGATGTACAGAAGTTCACTGGTTGCCTGGCATCATTAAGTCGGTTTGTATGTCGGTTGGGAGAAAAGACATTGCCTCTCTACCAACTCATGAAAAAGTCTGATAAGTTCGTTTGGACGCCACAGGCTGATGAAGCCTTTGCCCACTTAAAGAAGATGTTAGCCACTGCACCAGTGTTAGCCTCTCCGCTATCAAAGGAGCCAATGTTGCTCTACATAGCCGCAACCAACCGAGTTGTAAGTGCAATGATTGTGGTAGAGCACGACGAAGAGGGTAAGTCGGTGCAAAGGCCAGTGTATTACTTCAGCGAGGTGTTATCTGCCTGAAAGTAGAACTACCCACACTATCAAAAGGTGGCATATGGTGTCTATATGGCAGCTAAGAAGTTAAAGCATTACTTTGAGGAGCATCCCATCAAAGTAATATGTGAAGCTCCCATATCCGAGATAATGAGTAACAAAGATGCGAGTGGCAGAATTGCAAAATGGGCAATCGAACTAGCTCGTTATGCGCCACAATATGACAGAAGAGAAGCAATCAAGTCTCAAGTTGTGGCTGACTTTTTTGTGGACTAGGCCGAGGTACAATATGAACCACCGCCACCAGATCCGAACTACTGGAGGATGCATTTTGACGGGTCAAAAACAAAAACCAGGCTAGGCGCCGGAGTTGTGCTTACCTTGCCAAAGAAGGACCAGCTGAAATATGTGCTACCGATCCATTTCACGGCATCAAACAATGTCGCTGAGTATGAAGCACTTGTGCATGGGCTCAAAGTGGCAAAAGAGATTGGGATGCGTCGGATACTATGCTTTGGCGACTCGGATTTGGTAATACAACAAGTGTCGGGATTGTGGGACGCCCTTGATCCAAACATGGCTCTGTACAGATTTCATGTGTAGAAGATATCTGGTTACTTTGAGGGATGTGAATTTCACCATGTACCCCGGGTGGAAAATGAGGCTGCCGACATGCTGCCAAAGCTCGGATCAAACCGACAAGCAATTCCACCGGGTGTAGCATTGGAACACCTCAGAAAACCGTCCATCAAGCCGTCCCCAGGAACCGACTCAATCTATGTCCTGGAAGATACATAATCCGGAGTTGTGCCCATGGACATTGACATGGGAGGTAGTGCGCGAAACCCGGGGACTGCATCAGCAGACTCGGGGACTGCCTCAGCGAACCCGAGGACTACCTCGCAGGACCCGGGGACTGCTCAGCGTGATCCGGTTGAAGTTATGCCGGTGGATCAGATGGAAATTGATGAGGATGTGTTCCCTGTGCGAGCAATACCAGCTTTGGCACTACCTATATTTCAATTCCTGAAAGATGGAACGTTACCCACTGAGGAGGTGTTATCCAGGCAAACTCAGAGGAGAGCAAAGACATACACAATCATCAATTCCGAGCTATACAAACGGAGTGTGACCAATGTCCTCGGTGATCGTTGACCGAAGAAGGATTGACATCCTCAGAGATATACATTAAGGGAGTCGGGCATCATGCCTCGTCGAGCCTTGGTGGCAAAAGCTTTCCGGCATGGATTCTCGCCAAGTGCCTTAGAACAAGCAGAAGATCTGGTGAGAAAATGCAATGGTTGTCAGAGGTATGCTACCAAGACACATATGCCTATGTCGGAACTCAAAACCATACCAATCACGTGGCCATTTGCCGTATGGTGTTTGGATATGGTTGGCCCATCCAAACCAGCAAGGGGGAATATATGACTCACATTTTGGTCATGGTGGATAAGTTTACAAAATGGATTGAAGTGAAGCCTATAAGAAAATGTGATGGAGCTACGGCCATAACATTTCTCAAACACATTATCTTGAGATACAGTTATCCTCACAATATCATAACTGATAATAGCACAAATTTTGCTGAAGGAGCATTCGCGTGATTCTGCCGGGATAAGAAGATCTGGCTGGATGTTGCCTCGGTAGCCCACCCCGCATCGAACGGACAAGTGGAAAGATCCAACGGATTGGTATTATCGGGGATAAATACCTGGCTCATTGAGCCGCTGCAAAGATCAGCGGGGTGCTGGATAGAAGAACTACCAGTGGTACTATGGAGTTTAAGAACAACTCCGAATCGATCAACAGGCTATACGCCATTTTTTCTGGTATATGGGGCAGAAGCTGTATTACCAACCGACATAGAGCATGATTCGCCTAGGGTCACCCAATACATAGAAGCCGAAGTGCAAGAAGCCTGGCAAAATGATGTTGATCTGCTGAAAGAAGCGATAGAATTGGCATTGTCCAGATCTGCCATATATCAGCAAAATCTCCGACGCTATCATAGCCGGAAAGTGAGCCCCCGAGTTTTCTAGGAAGGCGATCTGGTGCTCCAGTTGGTACAACGTACCGCTGGCATGCATAAGCTATCCCCCCCATGGGAAGGGCCGTTCATTGTGAGCAAAGCATTGCACAATGATTCTTATTATCTTATCGATGCAAAGCCACAGGAAAAGAACAAGGCGGACATGTCCGGCGAGGAATCTAAGCGTCCATGGAATGTAGCTCTACTTCATCCTTTCTACACTTAGCAGAGAAGTGTATGTATCCGAATCTTCTCATATGTCGGTATGTATGCCGACAATGAGCCTATCAATGAAATGTTGGCACCTCGGCGATAATCGGGACTGCCTTAATAATATTTGTTGTCTTTTATTATTTATACGTCAGCTGGAGTAAGTTGTTCTACTTAACTCGGATTAGTAGTGTGTGAGCACCAAAAACCCAACTCTTCGACTTGCTGCTGTCCAACAAGAATTGGCTTCATGGCAAGCAAGAGAACAAGTTTGGAATTGCGTAGCACATGAAAAACGACTAAGGAAAAGAACTTAATCAAGCCAATGTTTGTTTTTTAGACTAACCCTGTATTTACTTTCAAATCATTATGCTGAATTATTTTGAGCTAAGCCTAAAGTTTCTAAGTATTGTTAAAACAATTTTTGAAGCTCAGGTTCATAAGTCGTAAAACCGAATCAAGATAGACACGAACCGAGCCAGAAGATTGGACGAACAAGAAAATGAAACTCAAGGGCTACGCCCAAGTTGATCCGACATAAAAACTTAGTAGCAAAATATCACATGTGTACTGGATACAATTCCACCCGGCATACCGGGGATCTGATAAATTTTAAAGTGTTTTCACTCAAGGAACAGCAGGAGGAGGAAGTTCGGTGTCATCTTCGCCTTCTTTGATATCCGAGGCATCGTCCTCTTCACCCTCGTCTGAACCATCTTCTACGTTCTCAGCATTTTCGTCACCAGCGGCTTCCAAGAAGCTCGGACCCTTAGTCCATTCATGAATGGGAGCATATTCAATGAGGCTATGGGCGCAAACCTGACGCCGAGCTACCCACTCCGGATCATTGGTCCATTTGGATCCGGTGCGCAAGCGCGTCAGGAGGTTGAGGTCGATCTTCTCGTACCACGTGAGTATGTGGTGAAGAACGGTCTCAGCTGCGGCACGTCCAGCAGACTCCCTCCAAAGGTCGAGTTGGGTCTCGATTTCCATCAGCTCTTCAGCGAGAATTGCGATTCTCTCCGGAGTGTCTTCGCCAGGCCAGAACATGTTGAAGATTCGGACTACAACGTCAAGGAGATCCTTGCCATAGTTCTTGATGATTTCCACGCGAGATGAGAGGTTGACCAACAGGTCCTCCATGTCATAGGGAATGTCTTCACCGTCAGGAGCAACGGGAGTACCCTATCTCAGCGGAAATTGGCAACGGCGGCGCTCGCAATGGGAGTACCCTCTGGAAATTTTCCTAAAAACGGGACAAGAGAAGCAAGTAATGAAAAGACATGTGAGGTAACCGGGAGAAATATGCCGGATAAGGAAAAGGAACTTACGTAAAATGTGGCTGTGGATCTGGGTCAATTCCTTGGTACAATCATCACGTCTTTTGCGGAGTTGCACCAGTTCAGCGTTCGCCGACTCAATCTTGACGTGGGCCTCCTGGAGAAGTTTTCGGTCCTTGGCAATTTGGATATTGAGGCGCTCGCGCTCTTCGGTGTAGTCCTGGCCAGCCTTTTCAAGCTTGGTTTGGTGCTGCGCTTTCATCTTCTTCATTTCTGCCTTTAACTTGGCAATCTTGTCATCCTTGGTTCGGAGGAGGGCAAACTCATCGTCTTTCTTCTTGAGCTCGGCCTGATGCTGCCTTGCTTGTTCGAGAAAATGCAGCATCATATCAGGCACGAGCACACTATCTTCCAGTGATACTGAAATAGTTTGTTAACCCGGCAAAGACGAGGTATGAATATTCGCCGAGCCAAGGAGAAAAGGAGATAGAAAGCAAAGCAAGGTCGGACAAAAGTAGCTTACCCTTAATCTGATCCAGATTCTTCCTCATAAGCTTGTTCTCAGCCTCCACCCCAGCTGCGAAAACCGAATGATGGATTAGTTCGGCAGAAAAAGATGAAGGAAAACAAAAAAATGTGAATCAGAGAACTTACCCCTTTTCTCGTGCTCAGCGAGATGTGCATTGTGCTTTACGAGCAGCATTTTCTGAGTGTCCAGGAGACGCTGGAACTCAGCGCTCCAGCAGTTGGTGGTCACCTGACAAGAGTACAAAAATTTAGCTTAAGCCTTGTGCATATTCGAAGTGTACAAGATCCGGGCCAAGCAGAACTTAACTCGGCTCTAGGTGTGTGCATATTCGAAGTGTACAAGATCCGGGCCAAGTGGAACTTAACCTGGCTCTAGGTGTGTGCATATTCGAAGTGTACAAGATCTGGGCCAAGTGGAACTTAACCCGGCTCTAGGTGTGTACATATTCGAAGTGTACAAGATCCGGGCCAAGTGGAACTTAACCCGGCTCTAGGTGTGTGCATATTCGAAGTGTGCAAGATCCGAGCCAAGTGGAACTTAACCCGGCTCTAGGTGTGTGCATATTTGAAGTTTTCAAGGAGCTACGTTAGTTTTCTAAAGAGCATCCGGCCGAGTAACAAGTTACTCCCCCGGAGGCTCGGGGACTAATGGTTATATCACTAATATCTACAGCATGCTAAGGAAAAGGTGAAGTCACGTACCTCCATCATCCGACCCATGAGGTTAATCGCCTTAGCGGCTGTATTCATCTGAGCAGAGAACTCGGCCGGACCGAACTTCTCCGGGAGATCGTCGTTGTAGACGAACTCCGCCTTGTTCCAGTTTTTCATAAACTCGATCAAGGTCGGAGGATATCACTCATTGCTGAGCATGTGGGGTGCCACCAAGCCCTTGGCATGCGCTTCCCTCCTCTCAACTTTGCAAGGGCAAAGCTGTGTGCGAGAACAAGTTGCTGCGCATTAGCTGGCTCGGCAGGGGCGTCCTTTGGTGCTAGAGGTTTCTTGGCAAGCATGGACGCGAGGGTGCGCTGTCCAGACTCGACGGACACTACCCTGGTGGCATCAGGGGATTTCTTGCCTTTGAGCTACTGAGAGGAGGAAGTGGTTGCAGCAGATTTACCCTTGGGAGCTACCTAGGTGCTTTCTTGCCGAGACTGAGAAGACTCGGACGAGGCGGAGGGGCTCGGTGTTGCTGCTTTGGCTGCTGGCGCTGGAGTTGGTGCTGGTGCTGGTGGTGGTGCTTTTTTCTTCTTCGGAGGAGGTACTGAAGTAGACTCGGTAGTGACTGGTTGCGGCGGACCCGAAGTGGTGGATGTCGCTGCCTCGGCTGGGTCCATCTCTCCTGCTCCGAGGTTGCCCACCTCTTGACTAGGTGGGATGGAACCCGGAGCAGCCGCTGAACCCTCCGAAATAGGGCTCAACAGGCGTGATTCGTCGCCACGCGGGGGAGAAGGGCCGAGTCGGAGCGGCGAAGCGATGCTAGATCCACTCTGGGGACCTCCACCGCAGCTCTGCCGAATTAGATAATGTCAGATGAGAAACTATAACGATGCAAGAACAAGTGAATGGCGGAGGGAAAAGAAACTACATCCGAGGTCGGCTCCTTGGGCTTCTGAGCCCTTTGTCTTTGGGGCCTTGATTCTGAGCTTAGGCGATCTTATCCCAGTTTCTTCGCCTTTTGGTTGGCTGAGAAGGTCAGAGGATGAAGTGGATGCGGCTTCCCTTTCTTTTTTAGTGAAGAGCAGGTCACCCATGGCAAGGGGAGGGTCCTCGTGGATCTGCCCATCAGGGTTAGCTGATGCCGGAAAAGCATAAGAAAGGGGGACAACGTCAAATGCTTCCATCACCTCAATATCTGAGTCACCTTCATCGTCGGGCCAATCTCTTATAGAAGAGAGTTTACCGGTGGGTCGCTTGGTCACGTCGGACATTGGGAGGAACATCTCCTGGTCCGATTCTTCCTCGTCCGAGCTCTCCCGGCTAGGCGCACATTTGAGGGTGGGGTCGGTACCATCCTCGATAGTCTGCTGAAGGAATTGCTAAAGGAGAAAAAAGACAACGGAGTTAAAATACAACAGCAACCGATATAAGATCTGATTCGGAGAGAGTATGTGGCACAAAGCTTGCCATGGGAGGAAGCCTATCCCGGCAATAGTGCTCAATTCCCCACGTCCACTCAGAGGAGAAGTCCTTGTGGGTGGTGATAAGGGCCTTGACCCGATGATAGATTTCTGTGTTGCTCAGCTCGATAGACGAAGTCCGGTTGGGGTTGCGGCCCCAGCTCATGTGGCACACCTTGTGAGTGCGTTTCTAGAGAGGGGAGATCCGGTTGCGGACAAATGTGATCATGGCGTCCTCGTTGCGCAACCCGAGATCCTTCAGCTCTGTGAACCTTTTATTGACCTGGTTGGCCAAGACTGTGGGCTTCTTGGGGACAACATCCCATAACTCCGGGTTAGGAGGACCGGAGCATAGGGGTGAAGCCGGATCAAATCCTCAGTGCCTTCATTCCGAACATAGAAGAAGGTCCGGGCCCATCCTTTGTAGGAATCCAGACCGGTAACCCAGGGAAAGACGGAGAACCTCCAGGGTGAAATGGACGCAGCGCCAAACTGCGTAAGTTGTTTATCCTTCGGCTCTAGATCTACATTCAGAATTACATTACGACAAAGGCCAAAAAACCGGATCCATAGCTCCTTCGTGGGCCATAATCTGGCGTAGCCTTCGATCGTGGAGGCAAAAGCAGAGAGAGAAGTGATGGCATTGGCAGGAAGGTGATGCGGCTGGAGTTCATAGGTATACAACCAATCGTGGAAAAAGTCGCTAACTGGTAAACCGAACCCCCGCTAGAAGTGTGACAAGAACACCACAAACTCACCCGGATTGGGTGAGGGGGCGAGTTCGGTAGAGGCAAAGCGGCGATGACTCGCGGGGATGCGCCTGTGCGGTAGAGCTACCAGGTCGTCTGGTAGACCGAGCCAGCCCACACGCGGATCCGCCGTTGCGGTGTCCTCCTCCATCTCCTGCTCAGCAACGACGAGCTCCTCTTCTGTCATCTCAAGTTCGTTGCCCTCACTGTCGCTAGCGGCGGTGGGGGGCAGCGGCCTAGATTGACAGCGACCCGTGGCGGAGGAGGTGCGCAGCAGTGATGGTGACACAGATGCGTGTGGAAACAGTGTGGCGGTGGCACTGCTACTCAGATGCACAGGCGGCGGCGCTATCGCGGGAGAAGATGAAGAAGGAGAACTAGAGGCAGAGGGGCGCAGAAGTGGGAAAAATCCCAAGGGGCGCACCCCTCCCCTATTTAACCGCTCCATCGAGGAGAAAGTGGGATCGTGCTGTGCATGTATACCACACAGTGTGGCCGTGTATAAACCAGAAGGGCCAATCAGCGAAGAGCCACACGGAAGACCACAAGGTGTAGCAAATCCCATGACGTGACGCATTGATGCAGTTAACGAGGAGGCAGGCCAGACGTGACGTGCGCCACAGTGATAACTGACAATTACTACAGCGGTTACTGTGGCTGGCCCTTAAAATGAGGCAACCTAATGATTAGCCTCCACGTGGGGAAGCATACGAGAGAAGGAAAAACAACCCGGATGAGAACGTGGTGACCCGGCCAGCAAGTGAAAACTTGGAATGTGCCAAGGGAAAGTAAACCCATGGGATCCGAGATAAGGTGGTAACCTGGCCAGCGAGAGAAAACTTGGAATGTGCCAAGGGAAAGTAAATCCAAAGAATCCGAGATAAGGAGGAAACTCAGAGAAGGAGCACAAAGCTCGGTGGAATTGAACCTGCTGTGGCCTTAGCGACTAAGGCAACTAAGACTGCACTAGCTTCGAGGACTAATGTTGGGGGGATACCCCCGGGTAGGGTCACGCCGGGGTATAAAGGCCGAGTTAGCCGAGGTACGGCAAGGTCAAAGCGAATGCTGGCCGAGTTACCTCAAGGCAGGCCGAATCTCGGGGCAACCCGGACCAGGGGTGTCCACCTAACTAAGTCTCATCCGACTTAAGCAGTGAGCCGGATAGATGAATCTAACTTGTATGCAGGAATAGGTGTGACCGGATCCTCCATGATCCGGGTCATAGCAAGCTTCTAGCAGAAGGAAGGAATCTCGCAGGTCAAAAGTAACTTGACGCCCTTTGCATGAGCAAAGCGGACAGGGCGGCCCACCGAGGCATGGCCCGGCAGAGGTGACGACGCCTGTGTCGGCCGCCTTGGCGCCGCAGAGGCTCACGTAGCCTCTGCATGGATGACGCGGGGGAAAAGCACCCCGGTCGGTTTGCTATTTTGGGAGGAGGCATATTCCCTGGAATATGCCTCCACGTATGCCCTAAGGGGAGACCTAGCCACCCCTATATAAGGAGGGCTAGGGCCTCTGTAGAAGGGGTTAGGTTCTACTGGTTGATCTCTAGTTGGTCTTGTACAGGTAGGCCGGTGGTGAGGGTAAGAGAGTCCCTTCTTCCTCCTCTCGCCAATACAGCGCCAGGAGCACTTGTAACCTTGGAAGTGAATCGAATACAAAACTTCTATGTGTGGAATCACCACACTATCCCTCCCTGGATTCCCCTAGTGCATTTAGTCCCCACCTTTAGCCTATCCATGGCATCTGTCGTGACACCACCACGACAGAGTGTCTTGCACAATGAAATACATCATGGCATACATCAAATTATGCCAAGATAGATCCACAAGAGTTCATTGGATGTGTGTTCTTCTCATAAACAACTCATAAACCACGTAAGGATCCACTAGAGTCATTGGATGTGTGTTCTTCTCACAAACCACATATCACCAGTGTCATTGCATGTGTGTTCTTCCCACAGACCACACATGGATCCACTGGTGTCATTCCATGTGTGTTCTTCTCACAAACCACACATGGATCCACCAGTGTCATCGCATGTCTGCTCTTTTCATGAACCACGGCTAGAGTCATTGCATGTGTGTTCTTCCCACAGACCACACATGGATCCACCAGTGTCATTGCATGTGTGTTCTTCCCATGGACCACACATGGATCCACCAGTGTCATTGCATGTCTGCTCTTTTCATGAACCACAGCTAGAGTCATTGGATGTGTGTTCTTCTCACAGACCACATATCACCAGTGTCATTGCATGTGTGTTCTTCCCAAAGACCACACATGGATCCACCAGTGTCATTGCATGTGTGTTATTCTCACAAACCATATCATGAACCACACCCAGTGCCATTGCATGTGTGTTCTTCTCACAGACCACACATGGATCCACCAGTGTCATTGCATGTGTGTTCTTCTCATAGACCATATCATGAACCACACCCAGTGGCATTGCATGTGTGTTCTTCCCATGAACCACACATGGATCCACCGGTGTCATTGCATGTCTGCTCTTTTCATTAACCACAGCTAGAGTCATTGCATGTGTGTTCTTCTCACAAACCACATATCACCGGAGTCATTGCATGTGTGTTCTTCCCAAAGACCACACATGGATCCACCAGTGTCAGTGCATGTGTGTTCTTCCCACAGACCACACATGGATCCACCAGTGTCATTGCATGTGTGTTCTTCCCATGAACCACACATGGATCCACCAGTGTCATTATATGTCTCCTCTTCCCATGAACCACAGCTAGAGTCATCGCATGCGTGCTCTTTTCACAAACCATAGCTAGAGTCATTGCATGTGTGTTCTTCTTACAAACCATATCATGAACCACACCCAGTGTCATTGCATGTGTGTTCTTCTCACAAACCACACATGGATCCACCGGTGTCATTGCATGTCTGCTCTTCTCATTAACCACAGTTAGAGTCATTGCATGTCTGTTCTTTTAAAAAACCACATAGCACCAGAGTCATTGCATGTGTGTTCTTCCCATGAACCACACATGGATCCACTGGTGTCATTGCATGTGTGTTCTTCTCACAAACCACACATGGATCCACCTAGTGTCATCGCATGTGTGTTCTTCCCATGAACCACACATGGATCCACCAGTGTCATTGCATGTCTGCTCTTTTCATGAACCACAGCTAGAGTCATTGGATGTGTGTTCTTCTCACATACCACATATCACCAGTGTCATTGCATGTGTGTTCTTCCCAAAGACCACACATGGATCCACCAGTGTCATTGCATGTGTGTTCTTCTCACAAACCATATCATGAACCACACCCAGTGTCATTGCATGTGTGTTCTTCCCATGAACCACACATGGATCCACCAGTGTCATTATATGTCTCCTCTTCCCATGAACCACAGCTAGAGTCATCGCATGCGTGCTCTTTTCACAAACCATAGCTAGAGTCATTGCATGTGTGTTCTTCTTACAAACCATATCATGAACCACACCCAGTGTCATTGCATGTGTGTTCTTCTCACAAACCACACATGGATCCACCGGTGTCATTGCATGTCTGCTCTTCTCATTAACCACAGCTAGAGTCATTGCATGTCTGTTCTTTTCAAAAACCACATAGCACCAGAGTCATTGCATGTGTGTTCTTCCCATGAACCACACATGGATCCACTGGTGTCATTGCATGTGTGTTCTTCTCACAAACCACACATGGATCCACCCAGTGTCATCGCATGTGTGTTCTTCCCATGAACCACACATGGATCCACCAGTGTCATTGCATGTCTGCTCTTTTCATGAACCACAGCTAGAGTCATTGGATGTGTGTTCTTCTCACATACCACATATCACCAGTGTCCTTGCATGTGTGTTCTTCCCAAAGACCACACATGGATCCTGATGTCATTGCATGTGTGTTCTTCTCACAAACCATATCATGAACCACACCCAGTGTCATTGCATGTGTGTTCTTCCCATGAACCACACATGGATCCACCAGTGTCATTATATGTCTCCTCTTCCCATGAACCACAGCTAGAGTCATCGCATGCGTGCTCTTTTCACAAACCATAGCTAGAGTCATTGCATGTGTTCTTCTTACAAACCATATCATGAACCACACCAGTGTCACTGCATGTGTGTTCTTCTCACAAACCACACATGGATCCACGGTGTCATTGCATGTACGCTCTTCTCATTAACCTGACTAGAGTCATTGCATATGCATTCTTTTCACAAACCACATAGCACCAGAGTCATTGCATGTGTGTTCTTCCCATGAACCACACATGGATCCACCGGTGTCATTGCATGTGTGTTCTTCTCACAAACCACACATGGATCCACCCAGTGTCATCGCATGTGTGTTCTTCCCATGAACCACACATGGATCCACCAGTGTCATTGCATGTCTGCTCTTTTCATGAACCACAGCTAGAGTCATTGGATGTGTGTCCTTCTCACATACCACATATCACCAGTGTCATTGCATGTGTGTTCTTCCCAAAGACCACACATGGATCCACCAGTGTCATTGCATGTGTGTTCTTCTCACAAACCATATCATGAACCACACCCAGTGTCATTGCATGTGTGTTCTTTTCACAGACCACACATGGATCCACCAGTGTCATTGCATGTGTATTCTTCTCACAAACCATATCATGAACCACACCCAGTGTCATTGCATGTGTGTTCTTCCCATGAACCACACATGGATCCACCAGTGTCATTGCATGTGTGTTCTTCCCACAGACCACACATAGATCCACCAGTGTCATTGCATGTGTGTTCTTCCCATGAACCACACATGGATCCACTAGTGTCATTGCATGTCTGCTCTTTTCATGAACCACGGCTAGAGTCATTGGATGTGTGTTCTTCTCACAGACCACACATGGATCCACCAGTGTCATTGCATGTCTGCTCTTCTCGTTAACCACAGCTAGAGTCATTGCATGTCTGTTCTTTTCACAAACCACATATCACCAGAGTCATTGCATGTGTGTTCTTCCCATGAACCACACATGGATCCACCGGTGTCATTGCATGTGTGTTGTTCTCACAAACCACACATGGATCCACCCAGTGTCATCGCATGTGTGTTCTTCCCATGAACCACACATGGATCCACCAGTTTCATTGCATGTCTGCTCTTTTCATGAACCACAGCTAGAGTCATTGGATGTGTGTTCTTCTCACATACCACATATCTCCAGTGTCATTGTATGTGTGTTCTTCCCAAATACCACACATGGATCCACCAGTGTCATTGCATGTGTGTTCTTCTCACAACCCATATGATGAACCACACCTAGTGTCATTACATGTGTGTTCTTCTCACAGACCACACATGGATCCACCAATGTCATTGCATGTGTGTTCTTCTCACAAACCATATCATGAACCATACCCAGTGTCATTGCATGTGTGTTCTTCCCGTGAACCACACATGGATCCACTAGTGTCATTTCATGTGTGTCATTGCATGTCTGCTCTTCTCATTAACCACGGCTAGAGTCATTGCATGTCTGTTCTTTTCACAAACCACATATCACCAGAGTCATTGCATGTGTGTTCTTCCCATGAACCACACCCAGTGTCATTGCATGTGTGTTCTTCTCATTAACCCCACATGGATCCACCGGTGTCATTGCATGTCTGCTCTTTTCATTAACCACAACTAGAGTCATTGCATGTGTGCTCTTTTCACAAACCACATATGTCGTGGTGGTGTCACGGCAGATGCCATGGATAGGCTAAAGGTGGGGACTAATACACGCTAGGGGAATCCAGGGAGGGATAGTGGAGTGATTCTCCACACAGAAGTTTGTATTGCTATGTCTCCAAGATTACAAGTGCTCCTTGAGCTGTATTGGCGAGAGGAGGAAGAAGGTGCTCTCTCACTCTTGCCTACTATCTTTCCCAAGAACCCTAGATCAACTAGTGCTATGGAACTACCAAACCAACTAGTGCTCAACCCACCCCCTCTACCAGAACCCTAACCCCCTTATATAGAGGAGGTTCGGTCCTGGCCTAGGGCATACGTGGAGGCATATTCTTAGGAATATGCCCCCTCCCAAAGTGGTAACCCGACCGGGGTGCTTTCCCTCGCGTCACACATGCTTTAGCGACGTAAGCCTTTGCGGCGCCCGCGTCAGCCAACGTGAGCGTCGTCACCCTTGTCGGCCATGACCCGGTGGTCCTGCCCTCGCTTTATTCGCTCATGCAGTGCGTACCGGACCTTCTTTTTTGACCAGAGAGATTCCTTCCTTATCCTAGAATCTAAGAGAGGATCCGGATTATAGTAGATCCGGCCACACCTGTTTCTTCATATAAGTTAGACAAGCATTTCCGACTTACTCCTTAAGTCGGATGAGACAACGTTAGGCGACCCCCCTGGTCCGGGTTACTCCGTGATCCGTCCTGCCTTGAGGTGACTCGGCCAGCATCCGCTTTGACCTTGCCGAACCTCGGCTAACTCGGCCGTTATACCCCGGAGTGACCCTACCCGGGGGTATCCCCCCAACATTAGTCCCCGAAGCTGGTGTGGTCTTAGCTGCCTCGGCCGCTAAGGCCATATCAGGTTCATTTATGTTCGAGCCTCGGACGTTTAATTCCGAGTTAGCTCCTTATCTCGGATTATATGGATTTACGTTCCCTTTGCACGTTCCAAGTTTTCACTTGCGGTAGGTCACCACTTTGGCTCGGATCCCATGGTTATCATGGTTTGATCCGGGCCCGTTTCTCTTCTCTCATCGCCAACCCACGTGGAGGCTAATCATTACCTTGTCTTATTTTAAGGGCACACACGAATCGCCGTAGTAATTGTCGGTTTCACTATGGCGTGGGTCATGTCACGCCTGCCTTCGTTTACCGCATAAAACGCCGCGGCGTCATGGGATCACATCTACTCTGTGTCCCCATGTGGCTTTTCTGATTGGTCGATGCGGTGATACACGGCCACACCGTGTGGCTCGTCGACTGGCGTGATCCCACTCGCCGATCGAGGGGTGGTTAAATAGGAGAGGGCGCCCTTAGGCTTTTCCTCTCACCCCTCCCGAACTTGCGTTTCTTCTTCGCCTTCTTCCTCGCGACCGCTGCCGCCACTTTCAAGTAGCAGCGCCGCCAGATCGCTTCCCGTGCCTCGCGACCTCCTCCACCACGGGTTGTTACCAATCTAGGCGCTTCCCCACCGCCGCTAGCTCAGTGAGGGAAACGAATAGAGATGACAGAGGAGGAGCCATCGCCAAGCAAGAGATGGAGGAAGACACCGCACGGCGATCACGGTGTGGGCCGAGTCCCGGGTATGCCAGACGAATTGGACCGGCTCTATCAAGACCAGACGATTCCCGCCGGAGTCATCGCTGCCTTGCCTCCGCCAATCCCGCCTCACCCAATCCGGGTGAGTACGTTGTGTTCTTGTCGACTTCCAACTGGGTTTGGCTTGGCCACGATTTCTTCCATGATTGGTTACACATATAACTCCAGCCGCACCACCTTCCTACCAACGCAATCACTTCTTTTCGCTTGCTCTTTCATAATCGAGGGCTACGCCGGATTATGGCCCACGAAGGAGCTATGGATCCGGTTTTTCGGCCTTCATCGTAATGTCATTCTGAATATTCAACTCGATCTGGAGGACAAGCAGCTCACTCAATTCGGAGTTGCATCCATCTCACCCCGGAGGCTATCCGTTTTCCCCTGAGTCACCGGGCTAGACTCCTGCAAAGGATGGGCCCGGACATTCTTTTATGTCCGGAACGAGGGCACTGAAGACTTGATCCGACTGCTTCCCTATGCTCCAGGTCCACCTAACCCGGAGTTGTGGGACGTTGTCCCCAAGAAGCCCACAGTATTGGCCAACCAGTTCAATAAAAGGTTCAAGGAGCTGAAGCATCTCGGGTTGCGCAACGAGGATGCCATGATCACATTTGTCTGCAACCGGATCTCCCCTCTCTAGAAGCGCACTCACAAGGTGTGCCACATGAGCTAGGGTCGCGACCCCAACCGGACCTCGTCCGTCGAGCTTAGCAACACAGAAATCTACCGCTGGGTCAAGGCGCTCTTCACCACCCACAAGGACTTCTCTGAGTGGACGTGGAGAATTGAGCATTATTGCCGGGATAGGCTTCCTCCCGTGGTAAGCTTCATGCCACCAACTCTCTCCGGATTAGATCTTATGTCGGTTGCCATCTTATTTTTAACTCCGTTGTCTTTTTTCTCCTTTAGCAATTCCTTCAGCAGACCATTGAGGATGGCACCGACCCTACCCTCAAATGCGCGCCTAACCGGGAGAGCTCGGACGAGGAAGAACCGGACCAGGAGATGTTCCTCCCAATGTCCGACGCGACCAAGCGACCCACCGGTAAACTCTTCTATTAGAGATTGGCCCGATGATGAGGATGACTCGGATATTGAGGTGATGGAAGTCGCTGACGCTGTCCCACTTTCTTATGCTTTTCCAAGATCAGCTAACCCCTGGGGATCCACGAGGACCTCCCTTGCCACGGGTGAACCTGTTCGCAGCCAAGAAGAGGCGTGAGCTGCATCAGTTCCTCCTCCGACCTTCTCAGCCTCCAAAAGGCAAAGAAGTCCGGAGACAAACTGCTTCCAAGCCTGCAGGCAAGGCCCAACACGAAGGGCTCGAAACCCAAGGAGCCCCGACCTCGGATGCGTAGTTTCTTTTCCTCTACAACTTATTCTTCCTTGCATTGTTTTAGTCTCTTCCGACATTGTTTGATTTGGCGGCCTGGAGGATGTTCCCAGAGTGGATCTAGCATCTCTTCACCGTCCGACCTAGCCCTTCTCCCCCTCATGACGACGAGTCACGCCTCACGAGCCCTATTCCAGAGGGTTCTGCTGTTCCGGTTCCAGCCCACCTCAAAGAGGGGGCAACCCCGGAGCGGGAGATTGACCCACTGAGGCATCCACCACTTCGGCCTCGCAACCAGCAACTACCGAGACTACCTCCGCACCAAAGACTAACACCAATTCCAGCACCAAGACCAGACCAACTCCGCAGCAAGAACATCAAGCAACAATACCAGCTCCAGCAACAAGGGCACCAACGCTAAGCTCCTCCGCCTAGTCCGAGTCTTCGGCCTTGGCGAGGAAGTACCCAGTAGCTCCTAAGGAAATATGCATAACCACTTCCTCCTCTCAGCAAGACAAAGGCAAGAAAGCCCCGACGTCACTGTGGCAACGCCCACTGGTCTCGACAGCACACCTGCGTCCATGCTTGCCTGTAAGGCCCAAAGATCAAGGACGCCTGCCGAGCCAACTAGTGCAACAAATTGTTCTCGCACACCAGCCCGCCCTTGCTCAAGTTGAGAGGAGAGAGGCACATGCGAAGGGCTTGGTGGCGCCCTACATGCTCAAGAAGGAGCGATATCCTCCGACCTTGATCGAGTTTATGAAAAACGAACAAGGCGAAGTTTGTCTATAACGACGATCTCCTAGAAGTTCGTCCCGCAATTCGCCTCGATGAACCACCTCTAAGGCGATTAACCTCGTAATGGATGATGGAGGTATGCATTTCACCTTTTCCTTAGCATGCACTAGCGATATAACCATTAGTCCCGAGCCTCCGGGAGTAACTTGTTACTCGGCCGGATGCTCCTTAGAAAACTAACATAGCTCCCGACAACTTCAAATATGCACACACCTAGAGCCGGGTTAAGTTCCACTTGGCCTGGATCTTGTACACTTTAATATGCACACACCTAGAGCGGGTTAAGTTCCACTTGGCCCGGATCTTGTACACTTTAATATGCACACACCTAGAGCCAGGTTAAGTTCCACTTGGCCCGGATCTTGTACACTTTAATATGCACACACCTAGAGCGGGTTAAGTTCCACTTGGCCCGGATCTTGTACACTTCAATATGCACACACCTAGAGCCGGGTTAAGTTCCACTTGGCCCGGATCTTGTACACTCGAATATGCACACACCTAGAGTCAAGTTAAGTTCCACTTGGCCTGGATCTTGTACACTTTGAATATGCACACCTAGAGTCGGGTTAAGTTCCACTTGGCCCGATCTTGTACACTTGAATATGCACAAGGCTTAAGCCAAATTTTTGTACTCTTTTCAGTGACCACCAACCGCCGGAGTGCCGAGTTTCAGCCTCCTAGATACCCACAAGATGTCGTCAGAAAGCACAATGCACATCTCACCGAGCATGAGAAAAGGGTAAGTTCTCTTCTTCACATTTTTCTGCTTTTCCTTCATCTTTTTCTGCAGAACTAATCCGTCATTCGGTTTTCGCTCGGGGTGGAGGCTAAGAACAAGCTCATGAGGAAGAATCGATCAGATTAAGGGTAAGTACTTTGTCCGACCGCTTTGCTTTCCATCTTCTTTTCTTCTTGCCTCGCAAACATTCATACCTCGCTCGCCAGTCAACACGCTATTTTAGCATCTCTTGAAGATAGTGTGTCTGTTCACATGATGCTGCATTTTCTCGAACAAGGGGCAAGCATCGGCCGAAGCTCAAAAGAAAGACGATGAGCTTGCCCTCCTCCGAACCAAGAACGACGAGATTGCCAAGCTAAAGGCAGAAATGAAGAGGATGAAGGCGCAACACCAAACCGAGCTTGAAAAGGTTGGCCAGGACTACACCAAAGAGCGCGAGCGCCTCAATCTCCAAATTGCTAAGGACCGCAAACTTCTCCAGGAGGACGATGTCAAACTCGAGTCGGCGAACGCTGAACTGGTGCAGCTCCGCCAAAGACGCGATAATTGCATCAATGAATTGACCCGGATCCACATCCACATTTTACGTAAGTTCCTTTTCCTTATCCGTCATATTTCTTCGGGTTATCTCACATGTCTTTTCATTACTTGCTTCTCTTGTCCCGTTTTTAGGCAAATTTCCAGAGGGTAGTCCCATTGCGAGCGCTGCTGTTGCCAATTTCTGCCGAGAGACGGGTACTCTCGTCGCTCCTGACGGTGAGGACATTCTGTTTGACATGGAGGACCTATTGGTCAGCCTGTCATCTCGCGTGGAAATCATCAAGAACTACGGCAAGGATCTCCTCGACGTTTCAGTCCGAGTCTTCAACACGTTCTGGCCCGGCGAGGACACTCTAGAGAGAATCGCAATCCCCTTGCTGAAAAGCTTATGGAGATTGAGACCCAGCTCGACCTTTGGAGGGAGTCCGCTGGACGTGCTGCAGCTGAGACCGTTCTTCACCACATACTCACGTGGTATGAGAAGATCGATCTCAGCCTCCTGACGTGCCTGCGCACCGGATCCAAGTGGACCAATGACCCAGAATGGGTAGCTCGGCGCCAGGATTGCGCCCATAGCCTCATTGAATATGCTCCCATTCACGAATGGACTGAGGGTACGAGCTTCTGGAAATACGGCCACGAAGAGGTCGAGAATGTTGAAGATGGTTCGACGAGGATGGAGAGGATGATGCCGGATATCGAAGAAGGCTAAGATGATGCCAACTTCCTCCTCCCGCTGCTCCTTAAGTAAAACACTTGAAAACTTATCGATCCCCAAGATGCTGTGGAATTGTATCCCGTACTTATGTGATATTTTGCTACTAAGTTTGTATGCCGGATTAACTTGGGCGTAGTCCCCGAGTTTCATTTTCTTGTTCGTCCAATCTTCTGGCTCGGTTCGTGTCTACCTTGATTCGGTTTTACGACTTATGAATCCGAGCTTCAAAAATTGTTTTAACAATACTTAGAAACTTTTAGGCTTAGCTCAAAATAATTTAGCATAATAGTTTGAAAGTAAATACAAGTTTAGTCCGAAAAACAAACGTCGGCTCGATTAAGTTCTTTTCCTTAGTCGTTTTTCATGTGCTACGCAATTCCAAACTTGTTCTCTTGCTTGCCATGAAGCCAATTCTTGTTGGACAGCAGCAAGTCGAAGAGTTGGGTTTTTGGTGTTCACACATTACTAATCCGAGTTAAGTAGAACAACTTATTTGAGCTGACGTATAAATAATAAAAGACAACAAATATTATTAAGGAAGTCCTCGAGTTACTGCCCGAGGTGCCAACATTTCATTGATAAGCTCATTGCCGGCATACATACCGACATATGAGAATACTCGGATACATACACTTCTCTGCTAAGTGTAGAAAGGACGAAGTAGAGGTACATTCCATGGACGCTTGGATTCCTCGCCGGACCTGTCCACCTTGTTCTTTTCCTGTGGCTTTGCATGGATAAGATAATAAGAATCATTGTGCAATGCTTTGCTCACAATTAATGGCCCTTCCCATGGGGGGATAATTTATGCATGCCAGCAGTATGTTGTACCAACCGGAGCACCAGATCGCCTTCCCGAAAGACTCGGGGGCTTACTTTCCGGCTATGATAGCGTCGGAGATTTTGCTGATATATGGCGGATCTAGACAATGCCAATTCTCTCGCTTCTTCCAGCAGATCAACATCATTTTGCCGGGCTTCTTGCACTTCGGCTTCTGTGTATTGGGTGACCCTAGGCAAATCATGCTCTATGTCGGCTGGTAATACAGCTTCTGCCCCATATACCAGAAAAAATGGCGTATAGCCTATTGATCGATTCGGAGTTGTTCTTAAACTCCACGGTACCGCTGGTAGTTCTTCTATCCAGCACCCCGCTGATCTTTGTAGTGGCTCAATGAGCCGGGGCTTTATCCCGGATAACACTAATCCGTTGGATCTTTCCACCTGTCTGTTCGATGCGGGGTGGGCTACTAAGGCAACGTCCAGCCGGATCTTCTTATCCCGGCAGAATCGCGTGAATGCTCCTTCAGCAAAATTTGTTCCATTATCAGTTATGATACTGTGAGGATAACCGTATCTCAAGATAATGTCTTTGAGAAATGTTACAGTCATAGCTCCATCACATTTTCTTATAGGCTTCACTTCAATCCATTTTGTAAATTTATCCACCATGACCAAAATGTGAGTCATATTTCCCCTTGCTGGTTTAAACGGGCCAACCATATCTAAGCACCATACGGCAAATGGCCATGTAATTGGTATGGTATTGAGTTCCGACATTGGCATATGCTTCTTGGTAGCATACCTCTGACAACCATTGCATTTTCTCACTAGATCTTCTGCTTGTTCTAAGGCACTTGGCCAGTAGAATCCATGCCGGAACGCTTTTGCCACCAAGGCTCGGGATGAGGCATGATGCCCGCACTCACCTTGATATATATCTCGGAGGATGTCAAGCCCTTCTTCCGGGTCAACGCATCACTAGAGGACATTGGTCACACTCCGTTTGTACAGCTCGGAATTGATAATTGTGTATGCCTTTCCTCTCCTCCGAGTTTGCTCGATAACACCTCCTCGGGTAACGCTCCATCTTTCGAATTGAAGTATAGGTAGTGCCCAAGCTGGTATTGCTCAGACAGGAACACATCCTCATCAATTTCCATCCGATCCACCGCATAACTTCAACCGGATCAAAGTGGCCCCGGTCCCGCGAGGCAGTCCTCGGTTCGCTGAGGCAGCCCCTGGTTTGCTGATGCAGCCCCGGTTTCGCAGACCACCTCCCATGTCAATGTCCATGGGCTCAGCTGGATTTTGTATCTTCCGGGACATAGATTGAGTCGGTTCTGGGACGGCCCGATAGATGGTTTTCGAGGTGTTCCAATGCTACACCCGTGGAATTGCTTGTAGGGTTGATCCGAGCTTCGACAAAGATGTCGGCAAATTTCATTTTCCACCCGGGTACATGGTGAAATTCACACCCTCAAAGTAACCAGATATCTTCAGACATGAAATCAGACAGAGCCATGTTTGGATCTAGGGCGCCCCACAACCTCGACACTTGTCAGATTTCCAAACCGAGTCGCCAAAGCATAGTATCCAATATCCCAATCTCTTTTGCCACTTTGAGCCCATGTACAAGTGCTTCATACTCAGCGACATTGTTTGATGTCGAAATGGATTTGCAGACATATTTCAGCTGGTCCTTCTTTGAGGTAAGCACAACTCCGCCTTAGCCTGATTTTTGTTTTTGACCCATCAAAGTGCATCCTCCAAGAGTTCGGATCTAGTGGCGGTGGTTCAGATTGTACCTCTACCAATCGACAAAAAGTCCGCCACAACCTGAGACTTGATTGCTTCTCTCATATTGTGGCGCATAAGGAGCTAGTTCGATTGCCCATTTTGCGATTCACCACTTACATCCTTGTTACTCATTATCTCGGATATGGAGTTTCATATTACTTTGATGGGGTGCTCCTCAAAGTAATGCTTTAACTTTAGCTGCCATATAGACACCATATGCCACCTTTTGATAGTGTGGGTAGTTCTGCTTTGAGGCGATAATACCTCGCCAAGTAATACATCGCCTCGCACCGATTTCATTCTTCGTCAAGGCTTCTACCACAATCACTGCACTTACAACTCGGTTGGTTGCGGCTATGTAGAGCAACATTGGCTCCTTTGATAGTGGAGAGGCTAACACTGGTTCAGTGGCGAACATCTTCTTTAAGTGGGCAAAGGCTTCATCGGGCTGTGGCGTCCAAACGAACTTATCTGACTTTTTCATGAGTTGGTAGAGAGGCAATGCCTTTTCTCCCAACTGACATACAAACTGACTTAACGATGCTAGGCACCCAATGAACTTCTGGACATCATTAAGACACTTCGGCAGCTCCATTCGTTCAATGGCCCGGATCTTAGCTGGATTAACTTCGATACCTCGGCTGGAGACGAGAAATCCGAGTAATTTTCTAGCCAGGACACCGAAGGTACATTTTTCCGGGTTAAGCTTCAGTCGGAACCTTCTTAAGTTCGTGAATGTCTGCCTGATGTTGTCAAGGAGCGTTTTGCTTTCCTTGGTCTTGATAACAACATCATCCACATACACTTGTACATTTTACCTATTTGGTCGTGCAAACATTTTTGCATACATCTTTGGTACGTTGCACCTGCATTACGTAAACCAAACGTGGTGCGATAGCAATAAGCCCCATACGGGGTGATAAATGCAGTCTTTATTTGATCATCCGGATTCGGAGGTATCTGGTGGAAACCAGAATATGCATCAATGAATGGCAACAGTTCACATCCCGCGGTTGAGTCTATGACCTGATCTATCCTCGGCAGTGGAAATGGATCTTTTGGACACGCCTTGTTCAGGTTCGTGTAATCGATACACATACGCCAAACCACTGCCACGTTTGGGCATCCTTCTTCTTCTCCACCAGCACCGGATTAGAGAGCCAATCCGGATAGAGTACTTCCATGATAAATCCTGCTGCTAGCAACCGAGCTATATCGTCTCCAATGACTTTTCTCCTATCCTCGGCGAAGAGGTTGCTTCACCGGCCTTGCTCCGGGTCTCACGTTCAAAGAGTGCTCGGCCAACTCCCTCAGAACACCTTGCAAGTCCTGTGTAGACCAAGCAAAAATATCCCGATTCTCACGGAGGAAGTTGACGAGCTCGCTTTCCTATTTATCATTCAACCCCGCACCAATTGTTACGGTGCGCCCGGGAACATATCATCAATAAGCACTTTTTAGTATCCTTTGCGCTTGGAACGAAACGCTACCATGCGGGTTACTCAACACCGCATATATCACAGCGGACTGAGCTAATGCCGCCACCTCTTGGATTTTTCTTTTCTCTTGCGCAATCACGAGTGACTCGGCTAGGTTAGACCCGACTGAGGCACACTCAATGGAACGTCAGAAATCTCCAGCAATTGTAATCACTCCATTTGGCCTGGGCAACTTCATCTTCAGATAACCGATGTGGCAGCTTCCCATGAACTTGTTCAATGCTAGTCTTCCGAGTAACGCATGATACGCACTTTCCAAGTTCACCACCTCAAACTCCAGATTCTCAGTTCGGCAATTATCTCTCGTGCCGAATAACACGTCAACCCGGACTTTGCCTATGGGCTCACAAGAAATGCCTGGTACAATACCATGGAAAGTTGTCCTTGTAGCTTGGAGCATGTTCTCCGAGATACCCAACTTGCACATTGTATCCGCATACATGATGTTAATGTTACTGCCATTGTTAATCAGTACCTTGGAGAACCTCACATTGATGTTAGGCCCAATGAATGTCGGGTCCAAAGACTAACGATATGAACCAGGACTTGCATAAGCTTGGGATGATCTTTGATGTTCCGTGTGATTTCTGGTCCGACCAAGGCATGTACCTCGTCATCACTGGCATTATCGCATTGACCTCCATATGTCGGCGCCGCAAGCTCTTCCTATCTGCTTCGGTGGTAAATACACGTAACTCCGATGATGCTCCTCAGACTCATTCCTCCCTCATTTCGGGTACCTTTGATCCGTTGATGCTGATTTTCTACTTGATGCAATCAATCCCTTCTCTCATGGTTATCATACCTCGGAGGGGAGGCAACATTAGTTGTTGCGGTTTGCTCCGGAGAGCAATTGCCGGGTAACTCGCCGAGGTTGATCATTCCGGTGCCCGAGCATTCCCGAACCACCTTGTTCTATCTTACGCATCCACTCACATTGCTCGCTAGGCGACCCGCTGGGTTACTCGGATTTGGTGTGAAATTTACATGGCTGATCCAACATCGACTCATAAGTGTACCCGGACGGTCCTTCTTTTCTTGCCACTGCTTTCTTCCGCTCAAGGCCCAAGTTTTCTTGCCATCATTCCTTGGTGTCCATTGTTGCCCTCTAGTTTTTTGACGTTGATTGCTCCCTGTTCCGGGCTGATCTTGATTCACAGCTGCAACTTGTTACGAACTATACCGGTGATCCGGTCTATCATCTCTCCTTTTACCTCTGTAATCATTCCTCCGGGATGATCCGGCTCCATCACTCTGGTAGTACTCCTCATTCGACTCGTTGGACACAAGCCTAGGTTGAGTTGGATCGCCCAAGGCATACGAATCAGCAATCTGGATCATCTCTACCAACGTAGTTGGCATTTTCCTTTGCAACTTTTGCCACAGTTCGCTTGCATATCTGCATCCTTGCGCAAACCACGCTATGGCCTGTGGCTCTATCACGCCCTCACACGAGTTTCTCACGGTACACCACCGGGTCAAAAACTCCCAGTCTGTCTCATTCGGTCTTTGCTTACACATAGCTAGGGTTTGTGGCCTATTTGGCCTCTAATACATACTCGGGAAATTGCTGATGAACATTTCCTCAAAATTGATCCAACAGTTAATACTTCTGGGCAGCAAATTGTTCAACCATACCCTTGCTGGCCCCTCCAACATCTGGGGTACGTATCTCACAGCCCATAGCACGTTACCTATAGCAATTTTCACAGCCGTAGCATAATTTATCAACCAATCCTCCGGCTTAGTGCTGCCGTCATACGCTCGTGCCTCGGGTAATCGGAAGTTAGGTACCGTGGTTTCTTTCATGATCCGGGTCCAAAACACGCAGGACCCGGAGGACCTTGACTTTCAATCTGCTCCAACCTATATAGTCGATCCAGCTTAACTGGCATCATCCGCATCAAATCCTCGCTTCCTAATCTCGACCTATCACATGATAGTCCGCCTTGGGTATCCTGCATTACCATTTCAATCTCCATCATTGTACCGGTCTCTCGTGGCGCATGATTCTCTCTCGTGTATACCGGCCGCACTTTGCTCTTGCCTTGGTATATTCCGCCACTGTGGTTGTCTCAGAGTTGCGCTTGTCCGCATTGCTAATCAGCTTTCTTGACCGACATTGCCTTGGTCATTTACCTCGCCAGCTTCACTGGCTTACACTCGCCGATCGTCGCTTCTTTGTACCTCTTTTGCCTTTTCCTGCCCTTTGTCGGGTCATATAGAACAATCGCTTGTTTCTCTTGGCCGAGGTTACTACCTCCTCCTTGGACCACCATGAGGAGACAATGCGGCTCTAGCGGATTTCTCCGGTTACCCACCGAATGAACGATCTTGAGGCCCCAGCTCTCCGGTTTGCTCATTTTGCCGCGATCCGAACTAACCTATTGACCCGATCTTGTTGCTCTCGACGGCTTCACCTGACCCTTCTAGCTTTGATGCAGCAGATCCGCTGCTCGAGGTATTTCGCCGGGTATTATACTTCAGCCCTACCTGACAAACAGCTCAACCTCAATCCGAGTATCACCTTCTTTGTTCATTTCACTCATGAGATTTCTCCCTTCACTTTTACAAGATCTACTTTATTTTCCTTTATGACTAATGCAGCGCCATGTTCAACGATCGCTGAGCCGCAGCAATCTTTTTCGGCCTCTAGAATTTTCTTAGTTTCTCTAGCTCGCTGTGGCTCGAGCCGGATCTACCATCGCTGCTACTGGGTTTGCCAAGCTATCCATAGCTTCTCTCAATACATTCTCAGGCCTCTAGTGGAGGTCCTCTACCTTTCCTCGGTGCCTTAGGTGTTACCCGGATCTGGTCCGGATCCTTTCTTGGCCTGCAGACCAAGAGCTATCATTACTTCAAAGACGGTCCGGGAGCGAGTGATACGCGCCCCGTGAACCACGCTAAAGGGTGGCTCCCCTGCCTCGACGACATGCCGCGGATGAACGCATGATACGTCCACAGCAACGTAGACCTTGGGCGCACCCAACTTGACAAAGAGGCCGTTGCACGGAAGTGGGCGCGTGCCGAAGCAGCCAGCATTGTCGCTGACAAAGTCCAGCGCTCCAAAGCATTGAACGAGCCCGGAGACGATGCGTTCGCCGGTGCCGATGTGGTTTCCCGTCCGGATCTTCACCCCTGCTGGCACCACTAGCCCCACGGTGGGCGCCAACTATCGTGGTGGTGTCACGGCAGATGCCATGGATAGGCTAAAGGTGGGGACTAATAGCACTAGGCGAATCCAGGGAGGGATAGTGAGGTGATTCCCCATGTAAGCTTTGTATTCATTTACTTCCAAGATTACAAGTGCTCCTAGAGTCTGTATTGGCAGAGGAGGAAGAAGGATCTCTCCTCACCTCACAAAGTTAACCTGCACCCTCGTAACCTAGCACCTTTCGTAATAGAGCCACCTCTCACAGAGGCCCTATCCTCCTTATATAGGGGCTAGGTCTCTACTTAGGAGCATGGAGGCATATTCAGGAATATGCCTCCTCCCAAAATAGAAAACCGAGGTGCTTTCACCACCCATGCAGGCTACGTGAGCCTCTCAAGGTTACCGACAAGGGCGCTGCCACCTCTATCGGCCACTCCTCGATGGTCTTGCCCTCTTTTCCTTCGCTCATGCAGTGCGTACCGGGGCTTCTTTTGACCAGCGAGATTCCTTTCTTCTCCTAGAAGCTAGATATGACCCGGATCTTAGTTGATACGGCCACACCCGTTCCTGCATACAAGTTAAATACACCATTCCGACTTACGGCTTAAGTCGGTTGAGACCTAGTTAGGTGGACGCCCCCTGGTCCGGGTTACCCCGTGTTTCGGCCTGCCTTGAGGTGACCCGGCTAGCATCCACTTTAGCCTTGCCGACCCTCGGCTAACTCGGCCTTTATACCCCGGCGTGACCCTACCCTGGGGTATCCCCCCAACAGTTCTCTTCAGAGACCACACATGGATCCACCAGTGTCATTGCATGTGTGTTCTCTTCAGAGACCACACATGGATCCACTAGTGTCATTGCATGTGTGTTCTTTTTACTAACAACAACTAAGGTCATTGCATGTGTGTTCTTTTCACATACCACATATGGATCCACCAGTGTCATTGCATGTGTGCTCTTTTCACAATCCACCTATGGATCCACCAGTGTCATTGCATGTGTGCTCTTTTTACTAACAACAACCAGATTCATTGTATGTGTGTTCTCTTCAAAGACCACACATGGATCCACCAGTGTCATTGCATGTGTGTTCTTTTTACTAACAACAACCAGAGTCATTGAAATGTCTATTCTCTTCAGAGACCACACATGGATCCACCAGTTTCATTGCATGTGTGTTCTTTTTACTAACAACAACTGGAGTGATTGCATGTGTGTTCTTTTCACATACCACATATGGATCCACCAGTTTCATTGCGTGTGTGCGCTTTTCACAATCCACCTATGGATCCACCAGTGTCATTGCATGTGTGCTCTTTTTACTAACAACAACAAGAGTCATTGCATGTGTGTTCTCTTCAGACACCACACATGGATCCACCAGGGTCATTGCATGTGTGTTCTTTTTACAACCATCTATGGATCCACCAGAGTCATTGAATGTGTGTTCTTTCACTAACCACATCCACCAGTGTCATTGCATGTGTGTTCTCTTTACTAACAACAACCAGAGTCATTGAAATGTGTGTTCTCGTCAGAGACCACACATGGATGCACCAGTGTCATTGCATGTGTGTTCTTTTTACAAACAACAGCTAGAGTCATTGCATGTGTCTTATTTTCACATACCACATATGGATCGACCATTGTCATGGCATGTGTGTTCTTTTCACAATCCACCTATGGATCCACCAGTTTCATTGCATTTGTGCTCTTTTTACAAACAACAACTAGAGTCATTGCATGTGTGTTCTCTTCAGATACCACACATGGATCCACCAGTGACATTGCATGTGTGTTCTCTTCAGAGACCACACATGGATCCACCAGTGTCATTGCATGTGTGTTCTTTTTACTAACAACAACTGGAGTCATTGCATGTGTGTTCTTTTCACATACCACATATGGATCCACTAGTGTCATTGCATATGTGATCTTTTCACAATCCACCTATGGATCCACCAGTGTCATTGCATGTGTGCTCTTTTTACTAACAACAACCAGAGTCATTGCATGTGTGTTCTCTTTAGAGACCACACATGGATCCACCAGTGTCATTGCACGTGTGTTGTTTTTACTAACAACAACTAGAGTCATTGAAATGTGTGTTCTCTTCAGAGACCACACATGGATCCACCAGTGTCATTGCATGTGTGTTCTTTTTACTAAGAACAACTGGAGTCATTGCATGTGTGTTCTTTTCACATACCACATATGGATCCACCAGTGTCATTGCATGTGTGCTCTTTTCACAATCCACCTATGGATCCACTAGTGTCATTGCATGTGTGCTCTTTTTACTAACAACAGTCATTGCATGTGTGTTCTCTTTAGAGACCACACATGGATCCACCAGTGTCATTGCATGTGTGTTCTTTTTACTAACAACAACCAGAGTCATTGAAATGTGTGTTCTCTTCAGATACCACACATGGATCCACCAGTGGCATTGCATGTGTGTTCTTTTTACTAATAACAACTTGAGTCACTACATGTGTGTTCTTTTCCCATACCACATACGGATCCACCAGTGTCATTGCATGTGTGCGGTTTTCACAATACACCTATGGATCCACCAGTGTCATTGCATGTGTGCTCTTTTTACTAACAACAACCAGAGTCATTGAAATGTGTGTTCTCTTCAGACACCACACATGGATCCACCTGGGTCATCGCATGTGTGATCTTTTTACTAACAACAATTGCAGTCATTGCATGTGTGTTCTTTTCACATGCCACATATGGATCCACCAAAGGTCATTGCATGTGTGTTACTTTCTACTAACAACAACCATTGTCATTGCATGTGTGTTCTCTTCAGAGACCACACAAGGATCCACCAGGGTCATTGCATGTGTGTTCTTTCACTAACATCAACTAGAGCCATTGAAATGTGTGTTCTTTTCACTAACAACAACCAGAGTCATTGCATGTGTGTTCTTTTCAGAGACCACACATGGATCCACCAGTGTCATTGCATGTGTGTTCTTTTTACTAACAACAACCAGAGTCATTGCATTTGTGTTCTTTTCACATACCACATATGGATCCACCAGTGTCATTGCATGTGTGTTATTTTTACTAACAATAACCAGTCATTGCATGTGTGTTCTTTTCACATACCACATATGTATCCACCAGTGTCATTGAATTTTTGTTAATTTCACAATCCACCTATGGATCCACCAGTGTCATTGCATGTGTGCTCTTTTTACTAACAACAACAAGAGTCATTGCGTGTGTGTTCTCTTCAGACACCACACATGGATCCACCTGGGTCATTGCATGTGTGTTCTTTTCACATACCACATATGGATCCACTAGTGTCATAGCATGTGTGTTCTTTTACTAACAACAACCGTAGTCATTGCATGTGTGTTCTTTTAGTACCACATGGATCCACCAGTGTCATTGCATGTGTGTTCTTTTTACTAACAACAACTAGAGTCATTGCATGTGTGTTCTTTTCAGAGACCACACATGGATCCACCAATGTCATTGCATGTGTGTTCTTTTTACTAACAACAACCAGAGTCATTGTAATGTGTGTTCTTTTCAGAGACCACACATGGATCCACCAGTGTCATTGCATGTGTGTTCTTTTTACTAACAACAACTGGAGTCATTGCATGTGTGTTCTTTTCACATACCACATATGGATCCACCAGGTCATTGAAATGTGTGTTCTTCAGAATCCACACATGGATCCACCAGTGTCATTGCATGTGTTTTTTACTAACAACAACTGAGTCATTGCATGTGTGTTCTTTCACATACCACATATGGATCCACCAGTGTCATTGCATGTGTGTTCTTTTTACAATCAACAGTCATTGAATGTGTGCTTTTCACAATCCACCTATGGATCCACCAGTGTCATTGCATGTGTGTACTTTTTACTAACAACAACCAGAGTCATTGCATGTGTTCTTTCACATACCACATATGGATCCACCAGTGTCATTGCATGTGTGTTCTTTTTACTAACAACAACCAGAGTCATTGCATGTGTGTTCTATTCAGAGACCACACATGGATCCACCAGTGTCATTCCATGTGTGTTCTTTTTACTAACAACAACCAGAGTCATTGAAATGTGTGTTCTCTTCAGAGACCACACATGGATCCACCAGTGTCATTGCATGTGTGTTCTTTTTACTAACAAGAACCAGAGTCATTGCATGTGTGTTCTTTTCACATACCACATATGGATCCACCAGTGTCATTGCATGTGTGCTCTTTCACAACACCTATGGATCCACTAGTCATTGCATGTGTGCTTTTTACTAACAACAACCAGTAGTCATTGCATGTGTTCTCTTTAGAGACCACACATGGATCCACCTGTCATTGCATGTGTGTTCTTTTACTAACAACAACTAGAGTCATTGAAATGTGTGTTCTTCTTCAGACCACACATGGATCCACCAGTGTCATTGCATGTGTGTTCTTTTTACTAACAACAACCAGAGTCATTGCATGTGTGTTCTTTTCACATACCACATATGGATCCACCAGTGTCATTATATGTGTGTTCTTTTCACAATCAACCTATGGATCCACCAGTGTCATTGCATATTTTTTATTTTTACTAACAACAACCAGAGTAATTGCATGTGCGTTCTTTTCACATACCACATATGGATCCACCAGTGTCATTGCATGTGTGTTCTTTTTACTAACAATAACCAGAGTCATTGCATGTGTGTTCTCTTTAGAGACCACACATGTATCCACCAGTGTCATTACATGCGTGTTCTTTTTACTAACAACAACTAGAGTTATTGCATGTGTGTTCTTTTCACATACCACACATGGATCCACCAAAGGTCATTGCATGTGTGTTCTTTTCTAAGACATGGATCCACCAGGTCATTGCATGTGTGTTCTTTTTACTAACAACAACTAGAGTCATTGCATGTGTGTTCTTTTCACATACCATATGGATCCACTAGTGTCATTGCATGTGTGTCTTTGTCATTGCATGTGCTCTTTTTACTAACAACAACCAGTGTCATTGCATGTGTGTTATCTTCAGAGACCACACTTGGATCCACCAGTGTCATTGCATGTGTGTTCTTTTTACTAACAACTAGAGTCATTGAAATGTGTGTTCTCTTCAGAGACCAGCTATGGATCCACCAGTGTCATTGCATGTGTGTTCTTTTTACTAACAACAACCAGAGTCATTGCATGTGTGTTCTTTTCACATACCACATATGGATCCACCAGTGTCATTGCATGTGTGCTCTTTTCACAATCCACCTATGGATCCACTAGTGTCATTGCATGTGTGTTATTTTTACTAACAACAACCAGAGTCATTGCATGTGTGTTATCTTCAGAGACCACACATGGATCCACCAGTGTCATTGCATGTGTGTTCTTTTTACTAACAACAACCAGAGTCATTGAAATGTGTGTTCTCTTCGGAGACCACACATGGATCCACCAGTGTCATTGCATGTGTGTTCTTTTTACTAACAACAACCAGAGTCATTGAAATGTGTGTTCTCTTCAGAGACCACACATGGATCCACCAGTGTCATTGCATGTCTGTTCTGTTCACAATCCACCTATGGATCCACCAAAGGTCATTGCATGTGTGTTCTTTTTACTAACAACAACCAGAGTCATTGCATGTGTGTTCTTTTCACATACCACATATGGATCCACCAGTGTCATTGCATGTGTGTTCTTTTCACAATCCACCTATGGATCCACCAGTGTCATTGCATGTGTGTTCTTTACACTAACAAAAACCAGGGTCATTTCATGTGTGTTCTTTCGCAGACCACATATGGATCCACCAGTGTCATTGCATGTGTGTTCTTTTTACTAACAACATGGATCCACCAGAGTCATTGCATGTGTGTTCTTTCAGAGACCACATGGATCCACCAGTGTCATTGCATGTGTGTTCTTTTTACTAACAACAACCAGAGTCATTGAAATGTGTGTTCTTTTCAGATACCACATATGGATCCACCAGTGTCATTGCATGTGTGTTCTTTTTACTAACAACAACCAGAGTCATTGCATGTGTGTTCTTTTCACATACCACATATGGATCCACCAGTGTCATTGCATGTGTGTTCTTTACACAATCCACACATGGATCCACCGTTGTCATTGCATGTGTGTTCTTTTTACTAACAACAACTAGAGTCATTGAAATGTGTGTTCTTCAGAGACCACACATGGATCCACCAAAGTGTCATTGCATGTGTGTTCTTTTACTAACAACAACTGGAGTCATTGCATGTGTGTTCTTTCAGATACCACATATGGATCCACTAGTGTCATTGCATGTGTGTTCTTTTTACTAACAACAACTAGTCATTGCATGTGTGTTCTTTAGAGACCACACATGGATCCACCAGTGTCATTGCATGTGTGTTCTTTTTACTAACAACAACCAGAGTCATTGAAATGTGTGTTCTTTTCAGATACCACACATGGATCCACCAGTGTCATTGCATGTGTGTTCTTTTTACTAACAACAACTGGAGTCATTGCATGTGTGTTCTTTTCACATACCACATATGGATCCACCAAAGGTCATTGCATGTGTGTTCTTTTCACAATCAACCTATGGATCCACCAGTGTCATTGCATGTGTGTTCTTTTTACATACCACATATGGATCCACCAGAGGTCATTGCATGTGTGTTCTTTTCACAATCCACCTATGGATCCACTAGTGTCATTGCATGTGTTCTTTTTTACTAACAACAAGAGTCATTGCATGTGTTCTTTTCACATACCACATATGGATCCACCAAAGGTCATTGCATGTGTGTTCTTTTTACTAACAATAACCAGAGTCATTGCATGTGTGTTATTTTCAGAGACCACACATGGATCCACCAAAGACATTGCAAGTTTGTTCTTTGTACTAACAAAAACCAGAGTCATAGGAAGTGTGATCTTTTCACATACCACATATTGATCCACAAGTGTCATTGCATGTGTGTTCTTTTCACAATCCACCTATGGATCCACCAGGTCATTGCATGTGTGTTCTTTTACTAACAACAACCAGAGTCATTGCATGTGTGTTCTTTTCACATACCACATATGGATCCACCAGTGTCATTGCATGTGTGTTCTTTTCACAATCAACCAGAGTCCACACATGGATGCACCATTGTCATTGCATGTGTGTTCTTTTTACTAACAACAACCAGAGTCATTGCATGTGTGTTCTTTTCACATACCACATATGGATCCACCAGTGTCATTGCATGTGTGTTCTTTTTACTAACAACAACCAGAGTCATTGAAATGTGTGTTCTCTTCAGAGACCACACATGGATCCACCAGTGTCATTGCATGTGTGTTCTTTTTACTAACAACAATCAGAGTCATTGCATGTGTGTTCTTTTCACATACCACATATGGATCCACCAGTGTCATTTCATGTGTGCTTTTTTACTAACAACAAAGAGTCATTGCATGTGTGTTCTTTTCACATACCACATATGGATCCACCAAAGGTCATTGCATGTGTGTTCTTTTACTAACAACAACTAGAGTCATTGCATGTGTGTTCTTTTCAGAGACCACACATGGATCCACCAGTCATTGCATGTGTGTTCTTTTTTACTAACAACAACCAGAGTCATTGAATGTGTGTTCTTTCAGAGACCACACATGGATCCACCAGGTCATTGCATGTGTGTTCTTTTACTAACAATAACCAGAGTCATTGCATGTGTGTTCTTTCACATACCACATTGGATCCACCAGTGTCATTGCATGTGTGTTCTTTTACTAACAACAACCAGAGTCATTGCAATGTGTTTTTCAGAGACCACACATGGATCCACCAAGTGTCATTGCATGTGTGTTCTTTTTACTAACAACAACCAGAGTCATTGCATGTGTTCTTTTCACATACCACATATGGATCCACCAGTGTCATTGAAATGTGTGTTCTCTTCAGAGACCACACATGGATCCACCAGTGTCATTGCATGTGTGTTCTTTTTACTAACGACAACCAGACTCATTGCATGTGTGTTCTTTTCACATACCACATATGGATCCACCAGTGTCATTATATGTGTGTTCTTTTCACAATCCACCTATGGATCCACCAGTGTCATTGCATGTGTGTTCTTTTTACTAACAACAACCAGAGTCATTGCATGTGTGTTCTTTTCACATACCACATATGGATCCACCAGTGCCATTGCATGTGTGTTCTTTTTACTAACAACATCTAGAGTCATTGAAATGTGTGTTCTCTTCAGAGACCACACATGGATCCACCAGTGATATTGCATGTGTGCTCTTTTTACTAACAACAACTAGAGTCATTGAAATGTGTGTTCTCTTCAGAGACCACACATGGATCCACCAGTGTCATTGCATGTGTGGTCTTTTACTAACAACAACTGAGTCATTGCATGTGTGTTCTTTTCACATACCACATATGGATCCACCAGTGTCATTGCATGTGTGTTCTTTCACAATCCACCCATGGATCCACCAGTGTCATTGCATGTGTGTCTTTTACTAACAACAACTAGTCATTTAATGTGTGTTCTTTTCAGATACCACATATGGATCCACCAGTGTCATTGCATGTGTGCTCTTTTACTAACAAAGTCATTGAAATGTGTGTTCTTTCAGACCACACATGGATCCACCAGTGTCATTGCATGTGTGTTCTTTTTACTAACAACAACTTGAGTCATTGCATGTTTGTTCTCTTCAGAGACCAGAGATGTATCCACTAGTGTCATTGCATGTGTGTTCTTTTCACATTCCACCTATGGATCCACCAGTGTCATTGCATGTGTGTTCTTTTCACTAACAACAACCAGAGTCATTGCATGTGTGTTCTTTTCACATACCACATATGGATCCACCAGTGTCATTGCATGTGTGTTCTTTTCAGAGACCACACATGGATCCACCACTGTCATTGCAGTCATTCCATGTGTGTTCTTTACTAACAACAACCTGCGTCATTGAATGTGTGTTCTCTTCAAAGACCACACATGGATCCACCAGTGTCATTGCATGTGTGTTCTTTTTACTAACAAGAACCAGAGTCATTTCATGTGTCTTCTTTTCACATACCACATATGGATCCACCAGTGTCATTGAAATGTGTGTTCTTTCAGACCACACATGGATCCACCAAAGGTCATTGCATGTGTGTTCTTTTTACTAACAACAACCGGAGTCATTGCATGTGTGTTCTTTTCACATACCACATATGGATCCACCAAAGTGTCATTGCATGTGTGTTCTTTTCACAATCCACCTATGGATCCACCAAAGGTCATTGCATGTGTTCTTTTACTAACAACAACCAGAGTCATTGAATGTGTGTTCTTTCACATACCACATATGGATCCACCAGTGTCATTGCATGTGTGTTCTTTTACTAACAACAACCAGAGTCATTGAATGTGTTCTTTCAGAGACCACACATGGATCCACCAAAGGTCATTGCATGTGTGTTCTTTTACTAACAACAACCAGTCATTGCATGTGTGTTCTTTTCACAGACCACATATGGATCCACCAGTGTCATTGCATGTGTGTTCTTTCACATACCACATGGATCCACCAAAGGTCATTGCATGTGTGTTCTTTTACTAACAACAGCCAGAGTCATTGCATGTGTGTTCTCTTTAGAGACCATATATGGATCCACCAGTGTCATTGCATGTGTGTTCTTTTTACTAACAACAACCAGTGTCATTGAAACGTGTGTTCTCTTTAGAGACCACACATGGATCCACCAGTGTCATTGCATGTGTGTTCTTTTACTAACAGCAACTAGAGTCATTGCATGTGTGTTCTTTTCATACCACATATGGATCCACTAGTGTCATTGCATGTGTGTTCTTTCACAATCCACCTATGGATCCACCTGTCATTGCATGTGTTTCTTTTTACTAACAACAACCCGAGTCATTGCATGTGTGTTCTTTTCACATACCACATATGGATCCACCAGTGTCATTGAAATGTGTGTTCTCTTCAGAGACCACACATGGATCCACCAGTGTCATTGCATGTGTGTTCTTTTAACTAACAACAACTAGAGTCATTGCATGTGTGTTCTTTTCACATACCACATATGGATCCACCAGTCATTGCATGTGTTCTTTTCAGAATCCACACATGGATCCACCAGTGTCATTGCATGTCTGGTCTTTTACTACCAAAAACCAGAGAAATTTAATGTGTGTTCTTTTCACATACCACACATGGATCCACCAGTGTCATTGCATGTGTTCTTTTACATCCACCTATGGATCCACCTGTCATTGCATGTGTTCTTTTTACTAACAACAACCAGAGTCATTTCATGTGTGTTCTTTTTCACATACCACATATGGATCCACCAGTGTCATTGCATGTGTGTTCTTTTCACAATAACCACACATGGATCCACCATGTCATTGCATGTGTTCTTTTACTAACAACAACCAGAGTCATTGCATGTGTGTTCTTTTCACATACCACATATGGATCCACCAGTGTCATTGAAATGTGTGTTCTTTTCAGAGACCACCCATGGATCCACCAAGTCATTGCATGTGTGTTCTTTTACTAACAACAACCAGAGTCTGTGCTTGTGTTCTTTTCACATACCACATATGGATCCACCAGTGTCATTGCATGTGTGTTCTTTTTACTAACAACAACCATAGTCATTGAAATGTGTGTTCTTTTCACATACCACCTATGGATCCACCCGTGTCATTGCATGTGTGTTCTTTTCACTAACAACAACTAGAGTCATTGCATGTGTGTTCTTTTCAGAGACCAAACATGGATCCACCAGTGTCATTGCATGTGTGTTGTTTTTACTAACAACAACCGGTCATTCATGTGTTCTTTTCACATACCACATATGGATCCACCAGTGTCATTGAATGTGTGTGTTCTTCACAATCCACATGGATCCACCAAAGGTCATTGCATGTGTGTTCTTTTTACTAACAACAACCAGAGTCATTGCATGTGTTCTTTCACATACCACATATGGATCCACCAAAGGTCATTGAATGTGTGTTCTCTTCAGAGACCACACATGCATCCACCAGTGTCATTGCATGTGTGTTCTTTTACTAACAACAACCAGAGTCATTATGTGTGTTCTTTTCACATACCACATGGATCCACCAAAGGTCATTGCATGTGTGTTCTTTTCATGTGTGTTCTTTTACTAACAACAACCAGAGTCATTGAATGTGTGTTCTTTCAGAGACCACACATGGATCCACCAGGTCATTGCATGTGTGTTCTTTTTACTAACAACAACCAGTCATTGCATGTGTGTTTTCACATACCACATATGGATCCACCAGTCATTGCATGTGTGTTCTTTTCACAATCCACCTATGGATCCACCAGTGTCATTGCATGTGTGGTCTTTACTAACAACAACCAGAGTCATTGCATGTGTGTTCTTTTCACATACCACATATGGATCCACCTGTCATTGCATGTGTGTTCTTTCACAATCCACATGGATCCACCAGTGTCATTGCATGTGTGTTCTTTTACTAACAACAACCAGAGTCATTGCATGTGTGTTCTTTCACATACCACAATGGATCCACCAGTGACATTGCATGTGTGTTCTATTTACTCTCACCAACCGGAGTCATTGAATTTGTGTTCTTCTTTAGAGACCACACATGGATCCACCAGTGTCATTGCATGTGTGTTCTTTTTACTAACAACAACCAGAGTCATTGCATGTGTGTTCTTTTCACATACCACATATGGATCCACCAGTGTCATTGCATGTGTGTTCTTTTCACACTCCACCTATGGATCCACCAAAGGTCATTGCATGTGTTCTTTTACTAACAATAACTAGAGTCATTGCATGTGTGTTCTTTTCAGATACCACATATGGATCCACCAGTGTCATTGCATGTGTGTTCTTTTACTACCAACAACCAGAGTCATTGAAATGTGTGTTCTTTTCAGAGACCACACATGGATCCACCAGGTCATTGCATGTGTGTTCTTTTACTAACAACAACTGAGTCATTGCATGTGTGTTCTTTCACATACCACATGGATCCACCAGTCATTGCATGTGTGTTCTTTTACTAACAACAACTGGAGTCATTGTATGTGTGTTTTCACATACCACATATGGATCCACCAGTGTCATTGTATGTGTGTTCTTCTTCAGAGACCACACATGGATCCACCAGTGTCATTGCATGTGTTCTTTTTACTAACAACAACCAGAGTCATTGCATGTGTGTTCTTTCACATACCACATATGGATCCACCAGTGTCATTGCATGTGTGTTCTTTTCAGAATCCACACATGGATCCACCAGTGGTCATTGCATGTGTGTTCTTTTACTAACAACAACCAGAGTCATTGAATGTGTGTTCTTTTCACATACAACACATGGATCCACCAGTGTAATTGCATGTTAGTTCTTTTACTAACAACAACCAGAGTCATTGCATGTGTGTTCTCTCCAGAGACCACACATGGATCCACCAGTGTCATTGCATGTGTGTTCTATTTACTAACAACAACCAGAGTCATTGAATGTGTGTTCTTCAGAGACCACACATGGATCCACCAGTGTCATTGCATGTGTGTTCTTTTAACTAACAACAACTAGAGTCATTGCATGCGCGTTCTTTTCACATACCACATATGGATCCACCAGTGTCATTGCATGTGTGTTCTTTTCACAATCCACCCATGGATCCACTGTCATTGCATGTGTGTTCTTTTTACTAACAACAACGAGTCATTGCATGTGTGTTCTTTCACATACCACATGGATCCACCAAAGGTCATTGAAATGTGTGTTCTTTTCACAATCCACCTATGGATCCACCAGTGTCATTGCATGTGTGTTCTTTTACTAACAACAACCGAGTCATTGCATGTGTGTTCTTTCACATACCACATATGGATCCACCGTGTCATTGCATGTGTGTTCTTCACAATCCACCCATGGATCCACCAGTGTCATTGCATGTGTGTTCTTTTTACTAACAACAACCAGAGTCATTGCATGTGTGTTCTTTTTCACATACCACATATGGATCCACCAGGTCATTGTATGTGTGTTCTTTCACAATCCACCTATGGATCCACCAGTGTCATTGCATGTGTGTTCTTTTACTAACAACAACCAGAGTCATTGCATGTGTGTCTTTTCACATACCACATATGGATCCACCAAAGGTCATTGCATGTGTGTTCTTTTACTAACAACAACTGAGTCATTGAAATGTGTTTTCTTTTCACAGACCACACATGGATCCACCAGTGTCATTGCATGTGTTCTTTTTACTAACAACAACCAGAGTCATTCAAATGTATGTTCTTTTCAGAGACCACATATGGATCCACCAGTGTCATTGCATGTGTGTTCTTTTTACTAACAACAACTAGAGTCATTTCATGAGAGATCTTTTCACATACCACATATGGATCCACCAAAGTCATTGCATGTGTGTTCTTTTCAGAATCCACCTATGGATCCACCATTGGTCATGTGTGTTCTTTTACTAACAACAACCGGAGTCATTGCATGTGTGTTCTTTCACATACCACATATGGATCCACCAAAGGTCATTGAATGTGTGTTCTTTCAGAGACCACACATGGATCCACTAGTGTCATTGCATGTGTGTTCTTTTTACTAACAACAACTGAGTCATTGCATGTGTGTTCTTTTCACATACCACATATGGATCAACCAGTGTCATTGCATGTGTGTTCTTTTAACTATCCACCTATGGATCCTCCAGTGTCATTGCATGTGTGTTCTTTTTAGAAACAACCAAAGTCTTTGCATGTGTGTTCTTTTCACAGACCACACATGGATCCACCAGTGTCATTGCATGTGTGTTCTTTTACTAACAACAACCAGAGTCATTGCATGTGTGTTCTTTTCACATACCACATATGGATCCACCAAAGGTCATTGCATGTGTGTTCTTTTCACAATCCACCTATGGATCCACCAGTGTCATTGCATGTGTGTTCTTTTACTAACAACAACCAGAGTCATTGCATGTGTGTTCTTTTCACATACCACATATGGATCCACCAAAGGTCATTGCATGTGTGTTCTTTTCACAGACCACATGGATCCACCAGTGTCATTGCATGTGTTTTCTTTTTACTAACAACAACCAGAGTCATTGCATGTGTGTTTCTTCACACACCACATATGGATCGACCAGTGTCATTGCATGTGTGTTCTCTTTACAAACAACAACGTCATTGAAATGTGTTCTTAGACCACACATGGATCCACCGGTGTCATTGCATGTGTGTTCTTTACTAAGAACAACCAGAGTCATTGCATGTGTGTTCTTTTCACATACCACATATGGATCCACCAGTGTCATTGCATGTGTGTTCTTTTCACAATCCACCATGGATCCACCAGTGTCATTGCATGTGTTCTTTTACTAACAACAACTAGAGTCATTGCATGTGTGTTCTTTCACATACCACATATGGATCCACCAGTTGTCATTGCATGTGTGTTCTTTTACTAACAACAACCAGAGTCATTGCATGTGTGTTCTTTTCAGAGACCACCTATGGATCCACCAGTGTCATTGCATGTGTGTTCTTTTTACTAACAACAACAGAGTCATTGCATGTGTGTTCTTTCACATACCACATGGATCCACCAAGTCATTGCATGTGTGTTCTTTTACTAACAACAACAGAGTCATTGCATGTGTTCTTTTCACAATCCACCTATGGATCCACCAGTGTCATTGCATGTGTTCTTTTACTAACAACAACTGGAGTCATTTCATGTGTGTTCTTTTCACATACCACATATGGATCCACCAGTGTCATTGAAATGTGTGTTCTTTTCAGAGACCACATATGGATCCACCAGTGTCATTGCATGTGTGTTCTTTTTACTAACAACAACCAGAGTCATTGCATGTGTGTTGTTTTCACATACCACATATGGATCCACCAGTGTCATTGCATGTGTTCTTTTCACAATCCACCTATGGATCCACCAGTCATTGCATGTGTTCTTTTTACTAACAACAATCAGAGTCATTGCATGTGTGTTCTTTTCACATACCACATATGGATCCACCAGTGTCATTGCATGTGTGTTCTTTTCACAAACCACCAAAGAATCCACAACTGTAATTGCATGTTTGATTTTTTACGAACAACAACCAGAGTCATTGCATGTGTGTTCTTTTCAGAGACCACATATGGATCCACCAGTGTCATTGCATGTGTGTTCTTTTACTAACAACAACCAGTCATTGCATGTGTGTTCTGTTCACCGACTACATATGGATCCACCAGTGTCATTGCATGTGTGTTCTTTTACTAACAAAGTCATTGAAATGTGTTCTTTTCAGAGACCACACATGGATCCACCAGTGTCATTGCATGTGTGTTTTTTTACTAACAACAACCGGAGTCATTGCATGTGTGTTCTTTTCACATACCACATATGGATCCACCAGTGTCATTGCATGTGTGTTCTTTTCACAATCCACCAATGGAGCCACCAGGTCATTGCATGTGTGTTCTTTTACTAACAACAATCAGAGTCATTGCATGTGTGTTCTTTTCACATACCACATATGGATCCACCAGTGTCATTGAAATGTGTGTTCTTTTCAGAGACCACACATGGATCCACCTGTGTCATTGCATGTGTGTTCTTTTTACTAACAACAACCAGAGTCATGGCGTGTGTGTTCTTTTCACATACCACATATGGATCCACCAGTGTCATTGCATGTGTGTTCTTTTCACAATCCACCTATGGATCCACCAAAGTCATTGCATGTGTTCTTTTTACTAACAACAACCAGAGTCATTGCATGTGTGTTCTTTCACAGACCACATGGATCCACCAAAGGTCATTGCATGTGTGTTCTTTTTACTAACAACAACCGAGTCATTGCATGTGTGTTCTTTTCACATACCACATATGGATCCACCAGTGTCATTGCATGTGTGTTCTTTTCACAATCCACCTATGGATCCACCAGGTCATTGCATGTGTGTTCTTTTTACTAACAACAACTAGAGTCATTGCATGTGTGTTCTTTCACATACCACATATGGATCCACCAGTGTCATTGCATGTGTGTTCTTTCACAATCCACCTATGGATCCACCAGTGTCATTGCATGTGTGTTCTTTTACTAACAACAACTAGAGTCATTTCATGTGTGTTCTTTCACATACCACACATGGATCCACCAGGTCATTGCATGTGTGTTCTTTTACTAACAACAACCAGAGTCATTGCATGTGTGTTCTTTCAGAGACCACACATGGATCCACCAGTGTCATTGCATGTGTGTTCTTTTTACTAACAACAACTGAGTCATTGCATGTGTGTTCTTTTCACATACCACATATGGATCCACCGTGTCATTGCATGTGTGCTCTTTTCACAATCCACCTATGGATCCACCAATGTCATTGCATGTGTGTTCTTTTACTAACAACAACCAGAGTCATTGCATGTGTGTTCTTTCACAGACCACATATGGATCCACCAAAGTGTCATTGCATGTGTGTTCTTTTACTAACAACAACCAGAGTCATTGCATGTGTGTTCTTTCACATACCACACATGGATCCACCAAAGGTCATTGCATGTGTGTTCTTTTACTAACAACAACCAGAGTCATTGAAATGTGTGTTCTTCACATACCACATATGGATCCACCAGTGTCATTGCATGTGTGTTCTTTTACTAACAACAACCGGAGTCATCAGATGTGTGTTCTTTTCACATACCACATATGGATCCACCAGTGTCATTGCATGTGTGTTCTTTTCACAATCCACCTATGGATCCACCATGTCATTGCATGTGTGTTCTTTTACTAACAACAACCAGAGTCATTGCATGTGTTCTTTTCACATACCACATATGGATCCACCAGTGTCATTGCATGTGTGTTCTTTCAGAATCCAGCTATGGATCCACCAGTGTCATTGCATGTGTGTTCTTTTTACTAACAACAACTAGAGTCATTGCATGTGTGTTCTTTCACATACCACATATGGATCCACCAGTGTCATTGCATGTGTGTTTTTCACAATCCACCTATGGATCCACCAGTGTCATTGCATGTGTGTTCTTTACTAACAACAACCAGAGTCATTGCATGTGTGTTCTTTTCACATACCACATATGGATCCACCAGTGTCATTGCATGTGTGTTCTTTCACAATCCACCTATGGATCCACCAGTGTCATTGCATGTGTGTTCTTTTTACTAACAACAACCAGAGTCATTGCATGTGTGTTCTTTCACATACCACACATGGATCCACCAAAGGTCATTGCATGTGTGTTCTTTTTACTAACAACAACCAGAGTCATTGAAATGTGTGTTCTTTTCAGAGACCACACATGGATCCACCAGTGTCATTGCATGTGTGTTCTTTTTACTAACAACAACTGGAGTCATTGCATGTGTGTTCTCTTCAGAGACAATACATGGATCCACCAGTGTCATTGCATGTGTGTTCTTTTTACTAACAACAACCAGAGTCATTGAAATGTGTGTTCTTTCACATACCACATATGGATCCACCAGTCATTGCATGTGTGTTCTCTTCACAATCCACATGGATCCACCGGTCATTGCATGTGTGCTTTTTTACTAACAACAACCAGATTCATTGAAATGTGTGTTCTCTTCAGAGACCACACATGGATCCACCAGTGTCATTGCATGTGTGTTCTTTGTACTAACAACAACCAGAGTCATTGCATGTGTGTTCTTTTCACATACCACATGGATCCACCAGTGTCATTGCATGTGTGTTCTTTTCACAATCCACCTATGGATCCACCAGTGTCATTGCATGTGTGTTCTTTTTACTAACAACAACCAGAGTCATTGCGTGTGTGTTCTCTTCAGAGACCACACATGGATCCACCAGTGTCATTGCATGTGTGTTCTTTTTACTAACAACAACCAGAGTCATTGCATGTGTGTTCTTTTCACATACCACAGATGGATCCACCAGTGTCATTGCATGTGTGTTCTTTTCACAATCCACCTATGGATCCACCAGTGTCATTGCATGTGTGGTCTTTTTACTAACAACAACCAGAGTCATTGCATGTGTGTTCTTTTCACATACCACATATGGATCCACCAGTGTCATTGCATGTGTGTTCTTTTTACTAACAACAACTGGAGTCATTGCATGTGTGTTCGTTTCACATACCACATATGGATCCACCGGTGTCATTGAAATGTGTGTGCTCTTCAGAGACCACACATGGATCCACCAGTGTCATTGCATGTGTGTTCTTTTTACTAACAACAACCAGAGTCATTGCATGTGTGTTCTTTTTTACATACCACATATGGATGCAGCAGTGTCATTGCATGTGTATTCTTTTCACAATCCACCTATGGATCCACCAGTGTCATTGCATGTGTGTTCTTTTTACTAACAACAACCGGAGTCATTGCATGTGTGTTCTGTTCAGAGACCACACATGGATCCACCAGTGTCATTGCATGTGTGTTCTTTTTACTAACAACAACTGGAGTCATTGCATGTGTGTTCTTTTCACATACCACATATGGATCCACCAGTGTCATTGCATGTGTGTTCTTTTCACAATCCACCTATGGATCCACCAGGTCATTGCATGTGTGTTCTTTTACTAACAACAACTGAGTCATTGCATGTGTGTTCTTTCAGCATACCACATATGTATCCACGCGGGGCATTTCATGTGTGGTCTTTTCACACTCCACCTATGGATCCACCAGTGTCATTGCATGTGTGTTCTTTTACTAACAACAACCAGAGTCATTGCATGTGTGTTCTTTTCACATACCACATATGGATCCACCAGTGTCATTGCATGTGTGATCTTTTAACTAACAACAAAGGGAGTCATTGAAATGTGTGTTCTTCAGAGACCACATGGATCCACCAAAGGTCATTGCATGTGTGTTCTTTTACTAACAACAACTAGAGTCATTGCATGTGTGTTCTTTCACATACCACATATGGATCCACCAGTCATTGCATGTGTTCTTTTCACAATCCACCTATGGATCCACCAGGTCATTGCATGTGTTCTTTTACTATCAACAACCAGAGTCATTGCATGTGTGTTCTTTTCACAGACCACACATGGATCCACCAGTGTCATTGCATGTGTGTTCTTTTTTACTAACAACAACTAGAGTCATTGCATGTGTTCTTCTTCAGAGACCACACATGGATCCACCAGTTGTCATTGCATGTGTGTTCTTTTTACTAACAACAACCAGTCATTGCATGTGTGTTCTTTCACATACCACATATGGATCCACCAAAGGTGTCATTGATGTGTGTTCTTTTCACAATCCACCTATGGATCCACCAGTGTCATTGCATGTGTGTTCTTTTTACTAACAACAACCAGAGTCATTTCAAGTGTTTTTTTAACAAACCACATATGGAACCACGAGAGTCATAACATGTGTGTTCTTTCAAAATCCACATGGATCCACCAGTGTCATTGCATGTGTGTTCTTTTACTAACAACAACCAGAGTCATTGCATGTGTGTTCTTTCACATACCACATATGGATCCACCAGTGTCATTGCATGTGTGTTCTTTACTAACAACAACCAGAGTCATTGCATGTGTGTTCTATTCTCAGACCACATATGGATCCAGCAGTGTCCTTGCATGTGTGCTCTTTTAACTAACAACAAATAGTGTCATTTAATTTGTGTTCTTTTCAGAGACCACACATGGATCCACCAGTGTCATTGCATGTGTGTTCTTTTTACTAACAACAACCAGAGTCATTTATATGTGTGTTCTTTTCACATACCACATATGGATCCACCAGTGTCATTGCATGTGTGTTCTTTTCACAATCCACCTATGGATCCACCAGTGTCATTGCATGTGTGTTTTTACTAACAACAACCAGAGTCATTGCATGTGTGTTCTTTTCAGTTCTTTCAGAGACCACACATGGATCCACCAGTGTCATTGCATGTGTGTTCTTTTACTAACAACAACCGGAGTCATTGCATGTGTGTTCTTTCACATACCACATATGGATCCACCAGTGTCATTGAATGTGTGTTCTTTTCACAATCCACCTAGGGATCCACCAGTGTCATTGCATGTGTGTTCTTTTACTAACAACAACCAGAGTCTTTGCAGGTGTGTTATTTCACATACCACATATGGATCCACCAGTGTCATTGCATGTGTGATCTTTTCAGAATCCACAAATGGATCCACCAGTGTGATTGCATGTGTGGTCTTTTACTAACAACAACTGAGTCATTGCATGTGTGTTCTTTTCACATACCACATATGGATCCACTAGTGTCATTGCATGTGTGTTCTTTCACAATCCACCTATGGATCCACCAGGTCATTGCATGTGTGTTCTTTTACTAACAACAACCAGAGTCATTGCATGTGTGTTCTTTCACATACCACATATGGATCCACCAAAGGTCATTGCATGTGTGTTCTTTTACTAACAACAACCAGAGTCATTGAATGTGTGTTCTTTTCACAGACCACACATGGATCCACCAGTGTCATTGCATGTGTGCTCTTTTACTAACAACAACTAGAGTCATTGCATGTGTTCTTTTCAGAGACCACACATGGATCCACCAAAGGTCATTGCATGTGTGTTCTTTACTAACAACAACCAGAGTCATTGCATGTGTGTTCTTTCACATACCACATATGGATCCACCAGTTGTCATTGAAATGTGTGTTCTTTTAGAGACCACCTATGGATCCACCAGGTCATTGCATGTGTTCTTTTTACTAACAACAACCAGAGTCATTGAAATGTGTGTTCTTTCAGAGACCACACATGGATCCACCAAAGGTCATTGCATGTGTGTTCTTTTTACTAACAACAACCAGAGTCATTGCATGTGTGTTCTTTTCACATACCACATATGGATCCACTAGTGTCATTGCATGTGTGTTCTTTCACAATCCACACATGGATCCACCTGTCATTGCATGTGTGTTCTTTTACTAACAACAACCAGAGTCATTGCATGTGTGTGTTCTTTCACATACCACATATGGATCCACCAGTGTCATTGCATGTGTTCTTTTCACAATCCACATGGATCCACCAGTGTCATTGCATGTGTGTTCTTTTTCTAACAACAACCAGAGTCATTGAATGTGTGTTCTTTCATACCACATATGGATCCACCAGTGTCATTGCATGTGTGTTCTTTTACTAACAACAACCAGAGTCATTGCATGTGTGTTCTTTTCACATACCACATATGGATCCACCAGTGTCATTGCAAGTGTGTTCTTTCACAATCCACCTATGGATCCACCAGTGTCATTGCATGTGTTCTTTTACTAACAACAACCAGAGTCATTGCATGTGTGTTCTTTTCACATACCACATGGATCCACCAGTGTCATTGCATGTGTGTTCTTTTTACTAACATGGATCCACCGAGTCATTGCATGTGTGTTCTTTCAGAATCCACATGGATCCACCAGTGTCATTGCATGTGTGTTCTTTTACTAACAACAACCAGAGTCATTGAATGTGTGTTCTTTCACAGACCACACATGGATCCACCAAAGTGTCATTGCATGTGTGTTCTTTTACTAACAACAACCAGAGTCATTGCATGTGTGTTCTTTCACATACCACATATGGATCCACCAGTGTCATTGCATGTGTGTTCTTTCACAATCCACCTATGGATCCACCATGTCATTGCATGTGTGTCCTTTTTACTAACATAAACCAGAGTCATTGCATGTGTGTTCTTTTCAGAGACCACACATGGATCCACCAGTGTCATTGCATGTGTGTTCTTTTTACTAACAACAACCAGAGTCATTGCATGTGTGCTCTTTTCACATACCACATATGGATCCACCAGGATCATTGCATGTGCGTTCTTTTCACAATCCACATGGATCCACCGTTGTCATTGCATGTGTTCTTTACTAACAACAACTAGAGTCATTGAAATGTGTGTTCTTTTCAGAGACCACATGGATCCACCAGTGTCATTGCATGTGTGTTCTTTTACTAACAACAATCGGAGTCATTGCATGTGTGTTCTTTTCACATACCACATATGGATCCACCAAAGGTCATTGAAATGTGTGTTCTTTCACAATCCACATGGATCCACCAGTGTCATTGCATGTGTGTTCTTTTACTAACAACAACCAGCGTCATTGCATGTGTGTTCTTTCACATACCACATATGGATCCACCAAAGGTCATTGCATGTGTGTTCTTTCACAATCCACATATGGATCCACCAAAGTGTCATTGCATGTGTGTTCTTTTACTAACAACAACCAGAGTCATTGCATGTGTGTTCTTTCAGAGACCACACATGGATCCACCAAAGGTCATTGCATGTGTGTTCTTTTACTAACAACAACCAGAGTCATTGCATGTGTGTTCTTTTCACATACCACTTATTGATCCACTAGTGTCATTGCAGGTTTGTTCTATACACAATCCAACTATGGATCCACCAAGGTCATTGCATGTGTGTTCTTTTTACAACAACATGGAGTCATTGCATGTGTGTTCTTTTCACAGACCACACATGGATCCACCAGTGTCATTGCATGTGTGTTCTTTTACTAACAACAACCAGAGTCATTGCATGTGTGTTCTTTTCACACATGGACCACAGTGTCATATGGATCCACCAAAGTCATTGAATGTGTGTTCTTCAGAGACCACACATGGATCCACCAGTGTCATTGCATGTGTGTTCTTTTTACTAACAACAACTAGAGTCATTGCATGTGTGTTCTTTTCAAATACCACATATGGATCCACCAAAGGTCATTGCATGTGTGTTCTTTCACAATCCACCTATGGATCCACCAGTGTCATTGCATGTGTTCTTTTTACTAACAACAACCAGAGTCATTGTATGTGTTCTTTTCACAATCCACATGGATCCACCAAAGGTCATTGCATGTGTGTTCTTTACTAACAACAACTGGAGTCATTGCATGTGTGTTCTTTTCACATACCACATATGGATCCACCAGAGTCATTGCATGTGTGTTCTGTTCAGAGACCACACATGGATCCACCAGTGTCATTGCATGTGTGTTCTTTTTACTAACAACAACTGGAGTCATTGCATGTGTGTTCTTTTCATATACCACATATGGATCCACCAATGTCATTGCATGTGTGTTCTTTTTCCTAACAACAACTAGAGTCATTGCATGTGTGTTCTTTTCACATACCACATATGGATCCACCAGTGTCATTGCATGAGTGTTCTTTTCAGAGTCCACAAATGGATCCACCAGTGTCATTGCATGTGTTCTTTTTACTAACAACAACTAGAGTCATTGCATGTGTGTTCTTTTCATAATCCACCTATGGATCCACCAGTGTCATTGCATGTGTGTTCTTTTACTGACAACAACCAGAGTCATTGCATGTGTTCTTTTCACATACCACATATGGATCCACCAGTGTCATTGCATGTGTGTTCTTTACTAACAACAACCAGAGTCATTGCATGTGTGTTCTTTCACATACCACATATGGATCCACCAGTGTCATTGCATGTGTGTTCTTTTCATTAATCCACATGGATCCACCAGTGTCATTGCATGTGTTCTTTTACTAACAACAACCAGAGTCATTGCATGTGTGTTCTTTCACATAACATATGGATCCACCAGTCATCATGTGTGTTCTTTCACATACCACACATGGATCCACCGTTGTCATTGCATGTGTGTTCTTTTACTAACAACAACTGAGTCATTTCATGTGTTCTTTTCACATACCACAAATGTATCCACCAGAGTCATTGAATGTGTGTTCTTTTCACAATCCACATGGATCCACTAGTGTCATTGCATGTGTTCTTTTTACTAACAACAACCTGAGTCATTGCATGTGTGTTCTTTCACATACCACATATGGATCCACCAAAGGTCATTGTATGTGTGTTCTTTTCACAATCCACCTATGGATCCACCTGTCATTGCATGTGTGTTCTTTACTAACAACAACCAGAGTCATTGCATGTGTTCTTTTCACATACCACATGGATCCACCATAGTCATTGCATGTGTGTTCTTTTCAGAATCCACATATGGATCCAGGAGTTTCATTGTATGTGTTTTATTTTTCCTAACATCAACCAGTGTCATTGCATGTGTGTTAATTTCACATTCCACATATGGATCCACTAGTGTCATTGCATGTGTGTTCTTTTACTAACAACAACCAGAGTCATTGCATGTGTGTTCTTCACAGACCACACATGGATCCACCAAAGGTCATTGCATGTGTGTTCTTTTACTAACAACAACTGAGTCATTGCATGTGTGTTCTTTCACATACCACATATGGATCCACTAGTGTCATTGAATGTGTGTTCTTTTTCAGAATCCACACATGGATCCACCAGTGTCATTGCATGTGTGTTCTTTTACTAACAACAACTAGAGTCATTGCATGTGTGTTCTTTCACATACCACATATGGATCCACCAGAGTCATTGAATGTGTTCTTTTCACAGACCACACATGGATCCACCAAAGTCATTGCATGTGTGTTCTTTTACTAACAACAACTGTAGTCATTGCATGTGTGTTCTTTTCACATACCACATATGGATCCACCAGTGTCATTGCATGTGTGTTCTTTTACTAACAACAAAGAGTCATTGAAATGTGTGTTCTTTCAGAATCCACATGGATCCACCAGTGTCATTGCATGTGTGTTCTTTTACTAACAACAATCAGAGTCATTGCATGTGTGTTCTTTTCACATACCACATATGGATCCACCAGTGTCATTGAAAGTGTGTTCTTCAGAATCCACATGGATCCACTAGTGTCATTGTATGTGTGTTCTTTTACTAACAACAACCAGAGTCATTGCATGTGTGTTCTTTCACATACCATATATGGATCCACCAGTGTCATTGAATGTGTGTTCTTTTCACAATCCACCTATGGATCCACCAGTGTCATTGCATGTGTTCTTTTACAATACAACAAGTCATTGCATGTGTGTTCTTCAGAGACCACACATGATCCACCAGGTCATTGCATGTGTGTTCTTTTTACTTACAACAACCAACATCATTGTAATGTGTGTTCTTTTCACATACCACACATGGATCCACCAGTGTCATTGCATGTGTGTTCTTTTACTAACAACAACTGAGTCATTGTATGTGTGTTCTTTTCATACCACATATGGATCCAGCTGTCATTGAATGTGTGTTCTTTTCAGAGACCACACATGGATCCACCAGTGTCATTACGTGTGTTCTTTTACTAACAACAACCAGAGTCATTGCATGTGTGTTCTTTTCATAGACCACATATGGATCCACCAGTGTCATTGCATGTGTTCTTCTTCAGATAGAGATCAGACCACATATGGATCCACCAAAGTCATTGCATGTGTTCTTTTTACTAACAACAACTAGAGTCATTGACATGTGTGTTCTTTCACATACCACATATGGATCCACAGGAAACATTGAAATGTGTTCTTTTCAGAGACCACATGGATCCACCAGGTCATTGCATGTGTGTTCTTTTTACTAACAACAACTAGAGTCATTGAATGTGTGTTCTTTTCACATACCACATATGGATCCACCAAAGTTGTCATTGCATGTGTGTTCTTTTTACTAACAACAAAGTCATTGCACATGGATCCACCAGGTCATTGCATGTGTGTTCTTTTTACTAACAACAACTAGAGTCATTTCATGTGTGTTCTTTTCTACATACCACATATGGATCCACCAGTGTCATTGAAATGTGTGTTCTTCAGAGAATCCATGGATCCACCAGTGTCATTGCATGTGTGTTCTTTTACTAACAACAACCTGAGTCATTGCATGTGTTCTTTTTCATACCATATGGATCCACCAGTGTCATTGCATGTGTGTTCTTTTCACAATCCACCTATGGATCCACCAGTGTCATTGCATGTGTGTTCTTTTTACTAACAACAACTGAGAGTCATTGCATGTGTGTTTCTTTCACATACCACACATGGATCCACCAGCATTGCTGTATGTGTTCTTTTTTACTAACAACACTTAGTCATTCCTTTTACGTGTGTTATTTTCAGAGACCACATGGATCCACCAGTGTCATTGCATGTGTGTTCTTTTTACTAACAACAACCGTAGTCATTGCATGTGTGTTCTTTTCACACCACATATGGATCCACCAAGTTGGTCATTGCATGTGTGTGTTCTCTTCAGAATCCACATATGGATCCACCAAAGGTCATTGTACGTGTGTGTTCTTTACTAACAACAACTAGAGTCATTGCATGTGTGTTCTTTCACATACCACATATGGATCCATTTCAGTGTCATTGCATGTGTGTTCTTTCATAATCCACAATGGATCCAGTCATTGCATGTGTGTTCTTTTTACTAACAACAACTAGAGTCATTGAATTGTTTTTCACATACCACATATGGATCCACCAGTGTCATTGAATGTGTGTTCTTTTAAGACCACACATGGATCCACCAGTGTCATTGTGTGTTCTTTTTACTAACAACAACGAGTCATTGCATGTGTGTTCTTTTCACATACCACATATGGATCCACCAAAGGTCATTGCATGTGTGTTCTTTTTCACAATCCACCTATGGATCCACCAAAGTCATTGCATGTGTGTTCTTTTACTAACAACAACTAGAGTCATTTCATGTGTGTTCTTTCACATACCACATATGGATCCACCAGCTTACTGCATGTGTGTTCTTTTACTAACAAAAACTGGAGTCATCAAATGTGTAGTTCTTTCAGAGACCGTACACCGATGGATCCATCTATAGTGTCATCAAGATGTGTGTTCTTTTTACTAACAACAACACAGTCATCAATCATCCATGTGTGGTGAGAACACACATGCAATGACTCGTGTTACACACATCCATAGGATTGTGAAAAACACACATGCAATGCCATCAGGGATCCATGTGTGGTCTCTCAAGAGAACAATCATGAAATGACTCCAGCTGTTGTTAGTAAAAAGAACACACATGTAATGACAATGGTGGATCCATAGGTGGCTTGTGAAAACAAACACACATTCAATGACACTGGTGGATCCATATGTGGTATGTGAAAAGAACATAAATGCAATGACTCTGGTTGTAATTAGTAAAAAGTCACAAATGCGATGACACTAGTGAATCCAGAGGTGGATTGTGAAGAGAGCACATGCAATGACATCAGGATCCATGTGTACTCAAGAGAACACACATTTCAATGACTGGTTGTTGTTAGTGAAAAGAGCACACATGGAATGACATACTGGGTGGATCCATAGGTGAATCGTGAAAAGAGCACACATGCAATGACACTGGTGGATCCATATGTGGTATGTGAAAAGAACACACAAGCAATGACTGTAGTTGTTGTTAGTCAAAAGAACACACATGCAATGACACTGTCGATCCATGTGAGGTCTCCAAGAGAACACATTTCAATGACTCTGTTTTGTTTGTAAAAAGAACACACATGCAATGACCCTGTGGATCCATTTGTGGTCTCTCAAGAGAACACACATGCAATGACTACAGTTGTTGTTAGTAAAAGAGCACACATGCAATGACACCGGTGGATCCATAGGTGGATTGTGAAAGAAGACACATGCAATGACACTTGAGTGGATCCATATGTGGTATGTGAAAAAGAACACACATTTCAATGACTCGGGTTGTTGTTAGTAAAAGAACACACATGCAATGACCTTTGGTGGATTCATGAGTGGTCTCAAGAGAACACACATTTCAATGACACTGTGGATACATATGTGGTATGTGAAAAGAAATGTATATGAAATGACTCCTAGTTGTTGTTAGTAAAAAGAACACATGTCTGATGACAGCACTGGTGGATCCATAGGTGGATTGTGAAGAGAGCATACATGCAATGGTACCCAGGATTCAACCTTTGGTGACACACCGTGAATCCATATGTGCAGTATGTGAAAATAACAGATGCAATCTGTTGACTCAAGTTGTTGTTAGTAAAAAGAACACACATGCAATGACACTTTGGTGGATCCATGTGGTCTCCTAAGAGAACACACATTTCAATGACTCTGGTTTGTTAGTAAAGAACACACATGCAATGACATCTGGTGGATCCATGTGTGGTCTCTCAAGAGAACACACATTTCAATGACTCAAGTTGTTGTTAGTAAAAAAGCACACATGCAATGACATCAGGATCCATGTGTGGTCTCTGAAAGAGAACACACATGCAATGAATCTAATGTTGTTAGTGAAAAAAGAGAGCACACATGGAGGTGGATCCATAGCGGACTGTGAAAAGAACACACATGCAATGACACCGGTGGATCCATATGTGGTATGTGAAAAGAACACACAAGCAATGACTACGGTTGTTGTTAGTCAAAAGAACACACATGCAATGACACTGGTGGATCCATAGGTGGATTGTGAAGGACAGTGTACATGCAATGACATCGGTGGATCCATGTGTGGGTTCTGAAGTGAACACACATTTCAATGACTCTAGTTGTTGTTAAGGTTAAAATAACAACATGCAATGACACTAATTGGATCCATGTGTGGTCTCTGAAGAGAACACATTTCAATGACTTCTTGGTGGAACCATATGTGGTATGTGAAAAGAACACATGAAATGACTCTAGTTGTTGTTAGTAAAAGAACACATGCAATGACAGTGGGTGGATCCGGGGGGATTGTGAAGAGAGCATACATGCAATGACAATCGTGGATTCAATGACACTGGTGGATCCATATGTGGTATGAGAAAATAACACACATGCAATTACCTGGGTTGTTGTGAGTAAAAGAACACACACATGCAATGACCTTTGGTGGATTCATGTGTGGTCTCACGAAAGAAGAACACACATTTCAATGACTCTGGTGGATCCATATGTGGTATGTGAAAAGAACACACATTTCAATGACTCTGGTATGTGTTAGTAAAAAAGAACACACATGCAATGACAGCTGGGTAGATCCATGTGTGGTATGTGAAAAGAACACACATGCAATGGCTCGTTTTTGTTAGTAAAAAAGAACACACATGCAATGACATCCTGTGGATCCATAGGTGGATTGTGAAGAGAGCACACATGCAATGACCTTGTGGACTTGTGATTCAATCAATGGTGGATCCATGTGTGTATGTGAAAATAACACACATGCAATGAATCTGGTTGTTGTTAGTAAAAAGAACACACATGCAATGACATCCTTTGGGTGGATCCATGTGTGGTCTCTAAGGAGAACACATTTCAATGACTACAGTTGTTGTTAGTAAAAAGAACACACATGCAATGACACGAGTGGATCCATGTGTGGTCTCTAAGAGAACACACATGCAATGACTCTGGTTGTTAGTGAAAAGAACACATGCAATGACACTGTGGATCCATATGTGGATTTGAAAGAGCACACATGCAATGACTACGGTTGTTGTTAGTTAAAAAGCACGCAATGACAAGCGGATCCATAGGTGGATTGTGAAGAAAAGAACACATGCAATGACACTGTGGATCCATATGTGGTATGTGAAAAGAATACACATGCAATAACTCTGCTTATTGTTAGTAAAAAGAACACATGCAATGACACCGTGGATCCATATAGGTGGATTTTGAAGAGAGCACAAATGCAATGATGAGTGGATTCAATGACACTGGTGGATCCATAATGTGGTCTCTAAAGAGAACACACATTTCAATCACTCTGGTTGTTGTTAGTAAAAGAACACACATGCAATGACATCAGGTGTATCCATGTGTGGTCTCAAGAAGAAATACACATGCAATGACTCTCAAGTTGTTGTTAGTGAAAAGAACACATGCAATGGCGAGAGGGATCCATATGTGGATTTTGAAAAGAACACACATGCAATGACTGGTGGATCCATAGGTGGATTGTGAAGAGAGCACATGCAATGACACTGTGGATCCATGGTGCTCTCAAGAGAACACACATTTCAATGACTACAGTTTTGTTAGTAAAAATAACATACATGCAATGACACAAGAGGATCCATAGGTGGAAAGTGAAGAGAGCAAACATGCAATGACACTGGGGATCCATGTGGTCTCTAAAGATTACACACATTTCAATGACTGGTTGTTGTTAGTAAAAAGAACACACATGCAATGACACTGGATCCATGTGTGGTCTCTAGAGAGAACAAACATTTCAATGACTCTGGTTGTTGTTAGTAAAGAACACACATGCAATGACATCAGTGGATCCATGTGGTCTCTCAAGAACACACATGCAATGACTCTAGTTGTTGTTAGTGAAAATAGCAAACATGCAATGACACTGGTGGATCCATAGGTAGATTGTGAAAAGAACACACATGCAATGACACTGTGGATCCATATGTGGTATGTGAAAAGAACACACATGCAATGACTCGTTGTTCTTAGTAAAAAGAACACACATGCAATGACACCAGTGAATCCATAGGTGGATTGTGAAGAGAGCATACATGCAATGACACTGTGGATCCATATGTGGTATGTGAAAAGAACACACATGCAATAACTCTGGTTATTGTTAGTAAAAAGAACACACATGCAATGACACCGGTGGATCCATAGGTGGATTTTGAAGAGAGCACAAATGCAATGACACTGTGGGTCTAATGACATCAGGATCCATGTGGTCTCTCAAGAGAACACACATGCAATGACTCGTTGTTGTTAGTGAAAAGAACACACATGCAATGACGTAGTTGATCCATATGTGGATTTTAAAAGAACACATATGCAATGACTGTGGATCCATAGTTGGATTGTGAAGAGAGCACACGTGCAATGACATCAGTGGATCCATGTGTCTCTGAAGAGAACACACATTTCAATGACTGGTTTTGTTAGTAAAATAACACACATGCAATGACACCATGGATCCATAGGTGGATAGTGAAGAGAGCACACATGCAATGACACCGTGGATTCAATGACATCAGGATCCATGTGTGGTCTCTAAAGAGAACACACATGGTTGTTGTTAGTAAAGAACACACATGCAATGACATCAGGATCCATGTGTGGTCTCTAAAGAGAACACATTTCAATGACTCGGGTTGTTGTTAGTAAAAACAACACACATGCAATGCTTATCAGGATCCATGTGGTCTCTCAAGAGAACACACATGCAATGACTCTAGTTGTTGTTAGTGAAAATAGCAAACATGCGATGACACTGGTGGATCCATAGGTGGATTGTGAAAGAACACACATGCAATGACACCGGTGGATCCATATGTGGTATGTGAAAAGAACACACATGCAATGACTGGTTGTTCTTAGTAAAAAAGAACACACATGCAATGACACTAGTGAATCCATAGGTGGATTGTGAAGAGAGCACACATGCAATGACACTGGTGGATCCATGTGTGCTCTCTGAAGAGAACACACATTTCAATGACACTAGGTTTTGTTTGTAAAAAGAACACACATGCAATGACCCTGGTGGATCCATTTGTGGTCTCTCAAGAGAACACACATGCAATGACTCTGTTGTCATAGTAAAAAGAGCACATGCAATGACACTGGTGGATCCATAGGTGGATTGTGAAACAAACACACATGCAATGACTGGTGGATCCATTTGTGGTCTCAAGAGAACACACATGCAATGACTCGTTGTTGTTAGTAAAAAGAGCACACATGCAATGACACTGGTGGATCCATAGGTGGATTGTGAAACGAACACACATGCAATGACACTGGTTTATGCATATGTGGTATGTGAAAAGAACACACATTTCAATGACTCTGGTTGTTGTTAGTAAAAATAACACACATGCAATGACACTGGTGGATCCATGAGTGGTCTCAAGAGAACACACATTTCAATGACACTGTGGATCCATATGTGGTATATGAAAAGAACAGACATGAAATGACTCTAGTTGTTGTTAGAAGAACACAAATGCAATGATACCGTGGATCCACAGTGTGGATTGTGAAGAGAGCATACATGCAATATCACCGTGGATCCATATGGTATGAAAATAACATATGCAATGACTCGTTGTTGTTAGTAAAAGAACACACATGCAATGACATCAGGGATCCATGTGTGGTCTTCAAGAGAACACACATTTCAATGACTGGTTTTTGTTAGTAAAAGAACACACATGCAATGACTCTGGTTGTTATGAAAAGAGCACACATGGAATGACACTGTGGATCCATAGGTGGACTGTGAAAAGAACACACATGCAAAGACACTGGTGGATCCATATGTGGTATGTGAAAAGAACACACAAGCAATGACTCGTTGTTGTTAGTCAAAAGAACACACATGCAATGACACTGTGGATCCATAGGTGGGATGTGAAGATGCAGACATGCAATGACACCGGTGGATCCATGTGGTCTCAAGTGAACATACATTTCAATGACTCAAAGTTGTTGTTAGTAAGAATAACACACATGCAATGACATCAGGATCCATGTGTGGTCCTAAATAGAACACACATTCCAATAACTCTGGTTGTTGTTAGTAAAAGAGCACACATGCAATGACATTAGTGGATCCATGTGTGGTCTTTTAACAGTAACACACATGCAATGACTGGTTGTTGTTAGTGAAAAGAGCACACATGCAATGACACTGGTGGATCCATAGGTGGATTGTGAAAAGAACACACATGCAATGACACTGTGGATCCTCGTGTGGTCTTTGAAGACAACATACATTTCAATGACTCGTTGTTGTTAGTAAAACGAACACATGTAATGACATCAGGATCCATGTGGTCTCTAAAGAGAACACACATGCAATGACTCGTTGTTGTTAGTAAAAAAGCACACATGCAATGACACTGGTGGATCCATAGGTGGATTGTGAAAAGAACATGTATGCAATGACTCTGCTGTTGTTAGTAAAAATAACACACATGCAATGACACCAGTGGATCCATAGGTGGATAGTGAAGAGAGCACACATGCAATGACACTGTGGATTCAATGACATCAGGATCCATGTGTGGTCTCTAAAGAGAACACACATTTCAATGACTGGTTGTTGTTAGTAAAAAAGAACACACATGCAATGACATCAGGATCCATGTGGTCTCTCAAGAGAACACACATTTCAATGACTCGTTGTTGTTAGTAAAAATATAAAACATGCAATGACACTAGTGGATCCATAGGTGGATTGTGAAAGAACACACATGCAATGACACTGGTGGATCCCATATGTGGTATGTGAAAAGAACACACATGCAATGACTCCTGGTTGTTCTTAGTAAAAAGAACACACATTCAATGACTCGTGGATCCATAGGTGGATTGTGAAGAGCACACATGCAATGACACTGTGGATCCATGTGCTCTCCAAGAGAACACACATTTCAATGACTCTGGTTTTGTTTGTAAAAAGAACACACATGCAATGACTGGTGGATCCATTTGTGGTCTCAAGAGACACACATGCAATGACTGGTTGTTGTTAGTAAAAGAGCACACATGCAATGACACTAGTGGATCCAAAGGTGGATTGTGAAAGATCACACATGCAATGACACTGGTGGATCCATATGTGGTATGTGAAAAGAACACACATTTCAATGACTGGTTGTTGTTAGTAAAAAGAACACATGCAATCACACTGTGGATTCATGAGTGGTCTCCAAAGTGAACACACATTTCTATGACACTGTGGATCCATATGTGGTATGTGAAAAGAGCAGACATGAAATGACTCTAGTTGTTTTAGTAAAAGAACACACATGCAATGACACTGGTGGATCCATAGGTGGAGTGTGAAGAGATCATACATGCAATGACACTGTGGATTCAATGACACTGTGGATCCATATGTGGTATATGAAAATAACACATGCAATGACTCTAGTTGTTGTTAGTAAAAGAACACACATGCAATGACATCAGGTGGATCCATGTGTGGTCTCTCAAGAAGAACACACATTTCAATGACTCGGTTTTGTTAGTAAAAAGAACACACATGCAATGACATCAGGATCCTTGTGTGGTCTCTGAAGAGAACACACATTTCAATGACTCTGGTTGTTGTTAGTAAAAGAACACACATAATGACACTGTGGCTCCATGTGAGAACACACATGCAATGACTTTATATGTGGTATGTGAAAAGAACACATTTAAATGCCTCTGGTTATTTTTAGTAAAAGAACACACATGCAATGACATCAGGATCCATGTGTGGTCTCTGAAGAGAACACACATGCAATGACTCTGGTTGTTGTTAGTGAAAGAGCACACATGGAATGACACTGGTGGATCCATAGGTGGACTATGAAAAGAACACACATGCAATGACACTGGTGGATCCATATGTGGTATGTGAAAAGAACACACAAGCAATGACTCTAAGTTGTTGTTAGTCAAAAGAACACACATGCAATGACACTTTGGTGGATCCATAGGTGGATTGTGAAGACAGCAGACATGCAATGACCTGGTGGATCCATGTGTAGTCTGGCGTGAACACACATTTCAATGACTCTGGTTGTTGTTAGTAAAATAACACACATGCAATGACACTAGTGGATCCATGTGGTCTAAAGAGAACACACATTTCAATGACACCGGTGGATCCATATGTGGTATGTGAAAAGAACACGCATGAAATGACTCTAGTTGTTGTTAGTAAAAAGAACACACATGCAATGACACCGTGGATCCATAGGTGGATTGTGAAGAGAGCATACATGCAATGACACTGGTGGATTCAATGACACTTTGGTGGATCCATATGTGGTATGAGAAAATAACACACATGCAATTACTCTTGTTATTGAGTAAAAAGAACACACATGCAATGACATCGGTGGATTCATGTGTGGTCTCTAAAGAGAACACACATTTCAATGACTGCTTGTGTTAGTAAAGAACACACATGCAATGACACTGGTAGATCCATGTGTGGTATGTGAAAAGAACACACATGCAATGGCTCTGTTGTTAGTAAAAAGAACATGCAATGACACTGGTGGATCCATAGGTGGATTGTGAAGAGAGCACACATACAATGACATTTGGTGGATCCATGTGTATGTGAAATAACACACATGCAATGACTCGTTGTTGTTAGTAAAAAGAACACACATGCAATGACATGGTGGATCCATGTGTGGTCTCTGAGGAGAACACACATTTCAATGACTCGTTGTTGTTAGTAAAAAGAACACACATGCAATGACAATGGGATCCATGTGTGGTCTCTCAAGAGAACACACATGCAATGACTACGGTTGTTGTTAGTGAAAAGAACACACATGCAATGACACCTGGTGGATCCATATGTGGATTTTGAAAAGAGCACACATGCAATGACTACGGTTGTTGTTAGTTAAAAGCACACATGCAATGACCCTAGCGGATCCATAGGTGGATTGTGAAAAGAACACACATGCAATGACACCGGTGGATCCATATGTGGTATGTGAAAAGAACACACATGCAATAACTCCGGTATTGTTAGTAAAAAAGAACACACATGCAATGACACCGGTGGATCCATAGGTGGATTTTGAAGAGAGCACAAATGCAAATGACCTTTAGTGGGTTCAATGACACTTTGGTGGATCCATGTGGTCTCTGAAGAGAACACACATTTCATTGACTCGTTGTTGTTAGTAAAAAGGAACACACATGCAATGACATCAGGTATCCATGTGTGGTCTCAAGAGAACACACATGCAATGACCTTGTTGTTAGTGAAAAGAACACACATGCAATGAGTAGTGGATCCATATGTGGATTTTGAAAAGAACACACATGCAATGACTCTGGTGGATCCATAGGTGGATTGTGAAGAGAGCACACATGCAATGACACTGTGGATCCATGGGTGCTCTACGAAGAGAACACACATTGATGACTTCTGGTTTTGTTTGTAAAAAAGAACACACATGCAATGACCGGTGGATCCATTTGTGGTCTCAAGAGAACACACATGCAATGACTCAAGTTATTGTTAGTAAAAAGAGCACACATGCAATGACACTGTGGATCCATAGGTGGATTGTGAAAAGAACACACATGCAATGACAGGTGGATCCATATGTGGTATGTGAAAAGAACACACATTTCAATGACTTTGGTTGTTGTTAGTAAAAGAACACACATGCAATCACACTGGTGGATTCATGAGTGGTCTCTGAAGAGAACACATTTCAATGACACTGTGGATTCATATGTGGTATGTGAACAGAGCACACATGCAATGACTCTAGTTGTTGTTAGTAAAAAGACCACACACACAATGACACTGGTGGATCCATAGGTGGATTGTGAAGAGAGCATACATGCAATGACACCGGTGGATTCAATGGCACTAGTGGATCCATATGTGGTATGTGAAAATAACTACAGATCAATGACTTGGTTGTTGTTAGTAAAAAAGAACACACATGCAATGACATCAGGTGGATCCATGTGTGGTCTCCAAGAGAACACACATTTCAATGACTCTGGTTTTGTTAGTAAAAGAACACACATGCAATGACATCTGTGGATCCATGTGGTCTCTGAAGAGAACACACATTTCAATGACTCGTTGTTGTTAGTAAAAAGAACACACATGCAATGACACTGGTGGCTCCATGTGAGAACACACATGCAATGACTTTATATGTGGTATGTGAAAAGAACACACATTTAAATGCCTCTGGTTATTTTAGTAAAAGAACACACATGCAATGACATCAGGTGGATCCATGTGTGGTCTCTGAAGAGAACACACATGCAATGACTCTGGTTGTTGTTAGTGAAAAGAGCACACATGGAATGACCTGGTGGATCCATAGGTGGACTATGAAAAGAACACACATGCAATGACATCGTGGATCCATATGTGGTATGTGAAAAGAACACACAAGCAATGACTCGGTTGTTGTTAGTCAAAAGAACACACATGCAATGAACCTTTGGTGGATCCATAGGTGGATTGTGAAGACAGCAGACATGCAATGACATGGTGGATCCATGTGTGGTCTCTGAAGAACACACATTTCAATGACTCGGTTGTTGTTAGTAAAATAACACACATGCAATGACACTAGTGGATCCATGTGTGGTCTCCGAAGAACACACATTCAATGACACCGGTGGATCCATATGTGGTATGTGAAAAGAACACACATGAAATGACTCTAGTTGTTGTTAGGAAAAGAACTCACATGCAATGACACTGGTGGATCCATAGGTGGATTGTGAAGAGAGCATACATGCAATGACACTGTGGATTCAATGACACAGGTGGATCCGTATGTGGTATGTGAAAATAACACACATGCAATTACTCTGTTGTTATGAGTAAAAGAACACACATGCAATGACATCTGGTGGATTCATGTGTGGTCTCTAAAAGAACACACATTTCAATGACTACGGTTTGTGTTAGTAAAAAGAACACACATGGAATGACACTGGTAGATCCATGTGTGGTATGTGAAAAGAACACACATGCAATGGCTCTGTTGTTGTTAGTAAAAGAACACACATGCAATGACACTGTGGATCCATAGGTGGATTGTGAAGAGAGCACACATACAATGACATTGGTGGATCCATGTGTGGTATGTGAAAATAACACACATGCAATGACTGGTTGTTGTTAGTAAAAAGAACACACATGCAATGACATTTGGATCCATGTGTGGTCTCTTCGAGGAGAACACACATTTCAATGACTCTGTTGTTGTTAGTAAAAAGAACACACATGCAATGACAATGGTGGATCCATGTGTGGTCTCTGAAGAGAACACACATGCAATGACTCGTTGTTGTTAGTGAAAAGAACACACATGCAATGACAACTGGTGGATCCATATGTGGATTTGAAAAGAGCACACATGCAATGACTCTGGTTGTTGTTAGTTAAAAGCACACATGCAATGACCCTAGCGGATCCATAGGTGGATTGTGAAAGAACACACATGCAATGACACTTTGGTGGATCCATATGTGGTATGTGAAAAGAACACACATGCAATAACTCTGGTTATTGTTAGTAAAAAGAACACACATGCAATGACACGGGTGGATCCATAGGTGGATTTTGAAGAGAGCACAAATGCAATGACATCAGGGTGGTTCAATGACCTTTGGTGGATCCATGTGTGGTCTCTGAAGAGAACACACATTTCATTGACTACGGTTGTTGTTAGTAAAAGGAACACACATGCAATGACATTTGGTGTATCCATGTGGTCTCAAGAGAACACACATGCAATGACTCCAGTTGTTGTTAGTGAAAAGAACACACATGCAATGAGAGTAGTGGATCCATATGTGGATTTTGGAAAAGAACACACATGCAATGACTGGTGGATCCATAGGTGGATTGTGAAGAGAGCACACATGCAATGACACTGTGGATCCATGGGTGCTCTGAAGAGAACACACATTCGATGACTGGTTTTGTTTGTAAAAGAACACACATGCAATGACCTGGTGGATCCATTTGTGGTCTCTGAAGAGAACACACATGCAATGACTACAGTTATTGTTAGTAAAAGAACACACATGCAATGACACTGGTGCATCCATAGGTGGATTGTGAAAAGAACACACATGCAATGACACCGGTGGATCCAAATGTGGTATGTGAAAAGAACACACATTTCAATGACTTTGGTTGTTGTTAGTAAAAGAACACACATGCAATCACACTGTGGATTCATGAGTGGTCTCTGAAGAGAACACATTTCAATGACACTGTGGATTCATATGTGGTATGTGAAAAGAACAGACATGAAATGACTCTAGTTGTTGTTAGCGAAAAGACCACACATGCAATGACACTGGTGGATCCATAGGTGGATTGTGAAGAGAGCATACATGGAATGACACTGGTGGATTCAATGGCACTAGTGGATCCATATGTGGTATGTGAAAATAACATGATGCAATGACTCGTTGTTGTTAGTAAAAAGAACACACATGCAATGACATGGTGGATCCATGTGTGGTCTCAAGAGAACACACATTTCAATGACTCTGGTTTTGTTAGTAAAAAGAACACACATGCAATGACATCAGGATCCATGTGTGGTCTGAAGAGAACACACATTTCAATGACTGTTGTTGTTAGTAAAAGAACACACATGCAATGACACTGGTGGCTCCATGAGAACACACATGCAATGACTTTATATGTGGTATGTGAAAAGAACACACATTTAAATGCCTCACAGTTATTTTTAGTAAAAGAACACACATGCAATGACATCAGGATCCATGTGTGGTCTCTGAAGAGAACACACATGCAATGACTCTGGTTGTTGTTAGTGAAAAGAGCACACATGGAATGACACTGGTGGATCCATAGGTGGACTGAAAAGAACACACATGCAATGACACTGTGGATCCATATGTGGTATGTGAAAAGAACACACAAGCAATGACCGTTGTTGTTAGTCAAAAGAACACACATGCAATGACACTGTGGATCCATAGGTGGATTGTGAAGACAAAAGAACATGCAATGACCCGGTGGATCCATGTGTGGTCTAAGTGAACACACATTTCAATGACTCTGGTTGTTGTTAGTAAAATAACACACATGCAATGACACTAGTGGATCCATGTGTGGTCTCAAGAGAACACACATTTCAATGACACTGTGGATCCATATGTGGTATGTGAAAAGAACACATGAAATGACTCTAGTTGTTAGTAAAAAGAACACACATGCAATGACACTGGTGGATCCATAGGTGGATTGTGAAGAGAGCATACATGCAATGACACTGGTGGATTCAATGACACTTTGGTGGATCCATATGTGGTATGAAAATAACACACATGCAATTACTCAAGTTGTTATGAGTAAAAGAACACACATGCAATGACATCAGGGATTCATGTGTGGTCTCTAAAGAGAACACACATTTCAATGACTCTGTTTGTGTTAGTAAAAGAACACACATGCAATGACACTGGTAGATCCATGTGTGGTATGAAAAAGAACACACATGCAATGGCTCGTTGTTGTTAGTAAAAAGAACACACATGCAATGACCTTTGGTGGATCCATAGGTGGATTGTGAAGAGAGCACACATACAATGACATGTGGATCCATGTGGTATGTGAAAATAACACACATGCAATGACTCGGTTGTTGTTAGTAAAAAGAACACACATGCAATGACATCGGTGGATCCATGTGTGGTCTCTGAGAGAACACACATTTCAATGACTGGTTGTTGTTAGTAAAAAGAACACACATGCAATGACAATGGTGGATCCATGTGTGGTCTCCAAGAGAACACATGCAATGACTCTGGTTGTTGTTAGTGAAAAGAACACACATGCAATGACACTGGTGGATCCATATGTGGATTTTGAAAAGAGCACACATGCAATGACTCTGGTTGTTGGTAGTTAAAAATCACACATGCAATGACACTGGTGGATCCATAGGTGGATTGTGAAAAGAACACACATGCAATGACACTGGTGGATCCATATGTGGTATGTGAAAAGAACACACATGCAATAAATCCGGTTATTGTTAGTAAAAAGAACAAACATGCAATGACACTGGTGGATCCATAGGTGGATTTTGAAGAGAGCACAAATGCAATGACACTGGTGGGTTCAATGACACTGGTGGATCCATGTGTGGTCTCTGAAGAGAACACACATTTCATTGACTCTGGTTGTTGTTAGTAAAAAGGAACACACATGCAATGACACTGGTGTATCCATGTGTGGTCTCTGAAGAGAACACACATGCAATGACTCTGGTTGTTGTTAGTGAAAAGAACACACATGCAATGAGAGTAGTGGATCCATATGTGGATTTTGAAAAGAACACACATGCAATGACTCTGGTGGATCCATAGGTGGATTGTGAAGAGAGCACACATGCAATGACACTGGTGGATCCATGGGTGCTCTCTGAAGAGAACACACATTTCGATGACTCTGGTTTTTGTTTGTAAAAAGAACACACATGCAATGACCCTGGTGGATCCATTTGTGGTCTCTGAAGAGAACACACATGCAATGACTCAGTTATTGTTAGTAAAAAGAGCACACATGCAATGACACCGTGGATCCATAGGTGGATTGTGAAAAGAACACATGCAATGACACTGGTGGATCCATATGTGGTATGTGAAAAGAACACACATTTCAATGACTTTGGTTGTTGTTAGTAAAAAGAACACACATGCAATCACACTGGTGGATTCATGAGTGGTCTCTGAAGAGAACACACATTTCAATGACACTGGTGGATTCATATGTGGTATGTGAAAAGAACAGACATGAAATGACTCTAGTTGTTGTTAGTAAAAAGACCACACATGCAATGACACTGGTGGATCCATAGGTGGATTGTGAAGGGAGCATACATGGATTCAATGACACTAGTGGATCCATATGTGGTATGTGAAAATAACACGTCTGCAATGACTCAGGTTGTTGTTAGTAAAAGAACACACATGCAATGACAACTGTGGATCCATGTGTGGTCTCGGAAGAGAACACACATTTCAATGACTCTGGTTTTGTTAGTAAAAGAACACACATGCAATGACATCGGTGGATCCATGTGTGGTCTCAAGAGAACACACATTTCAATGACTCGGTTGTTGTTAGTAAAAAGAACACACATGCAATGACACTGGTGGCTCCATGTGAGAACACACATGCAATGACTTTATATGTGGTATGTGAAAAGAACACACATTTAAATGCCTCTGGGTTATTTTTAGTAAAAGAACACACATGCAATGACCTTTGGATCCATGTGGTATCAAGAGAACACACATGCATTGCCTCGGGTTGTTGTTAGTGAACAGACCACACATGCAATGACACTGGTGGATCCATAGGTGGTTTGTGAAAAGAACACACATGCAATGACACTGGTGGATCCATATGTGGTATGTGAAAAAACACACAAGCAATGACTGGTTGTTGTTAGTCAAAAGAACACACATGCAATGACACTGGTGGATCCATAGGTGGATTGTGAAGACAGCAGACATGCAATGACACTTTGGTGGATCCATGTGTGGTCTCTGAAGTGAACACACATTTCAATGACTCTGGTTGTTGTTAGTAAAATAACACACATGCAATGACAGGTGGATCCATGTGTGGTCTCAAGAGAACACACATTTCAATGACACTTGGTGGATCCATATGTGGTATGTGAAAAGAACACACATGCAATTACTCTGGTTATTGTTAGTAAAAAGAACACACATGCAATGACTCTGGTGGATCCATAGGTGGATTGTGAAGAGAGCACACATGCAATGACACTGGTGGATCCATGTGTGCTCTCTGAAGAGAACACACATTTCAATGACTCTGGTTTTTGTTAGTAAAAATAACATACATGCAATGACACCGGTGGATCCATAGGTGGATAGTGAAGAGAGCACATGCAATGACACTGGGGGATCCATGTGTGGTCTCTAAAGATTACACACATTTCAATGACTGGTTGTTGTTAGTGAAAAGAACACACATGCAATGACACTGGTGGATCCATGTGTGGTCTCTAGAGAGAACAAACATTTCAATGACTCTGGTTGTTGCTAGTAAAAAGAACACACATGCAATGACAGGTGGATCCATGTGGTCTCTCAAGAGAACACACATGCAATGACGGTTGTTGTTAGTGAAAATAGCAAACATGCAATGACCTGCTGGATCCATAGGTAGATTGTGAAAAGAACACACATGCAATGACCTTTGGTGGATCCATACGTGGTATGTGAAAAGAACACACATGCAATGACTACGGTTGTTCATAGTAAATAGAACACACATGCAATGACACTAGTGAATCCATAGGTGGATTGTGAAGAGAGCATACATGCAATGACACTGGTGATCCATATGTGGTATGTGAAAATGGACAGAGTCACATCTGGTGTGGATTTTTAAAAGAACACATATGCAATGACTACAGGTGGATCCATAGTTGGATTGTGAAGAGAGCACACATGCAATGACCTTTGGTGGATCCATGTGTGCTCTGAAGAGAACACACATTTCAATGACTCTGGTTTTGTTAGTAAAATAACACACATGCAATGACACCGGTGGATCCATAGGTGGATAGTGAAGAGAGCACACATGCAATGACCTGGTGGATTCAATGATCTTGGTGGATCCATGTGGTCTCTAAAGAGAACACACATTTTAATGACTGGTTGTTGTTAGTAAAAAGAACACACATGCAATGACACTGGTGGATCCATGTGTGGTCTCTAAAGAGAACACACATTTCAATGACTCTGGTTGTTGTTAGTAAAAACAACACACATGCAATGCCACTGGTGGATCCATGTGTGGTCTCTCAAGAGAACACACATGCAATGACTCTAGTTGTTGTTAGTGAAAATAGCAAACATGCGATGACACTGGTGGATCCATAGGTGGATTGTGAAAAGAACACACATGCAATGACACTGGTGGATCCATATGTGGTATGTGAAAAGAACACACATGCAATGACTCTGGTTGTTCTTAGTAAAAAGAACACACATGCAATGACACTAGTGAATCCATAGGTGGATTGTGAAGAGAGCACACATGCAATGACACTGGTGGATCCATGTGTGCTCTCTGAAGAGAACACACATTTCAATGACTCTAGTTTTTGTTTGTAAAAAGAACACACATGCAATGACCCTGGTGGATCCATTTGTGGTCTCTGAAGAGAACACACATGCAATGACTCTGGTTGTTGTTAGTAAAAAGAGCACACATGCAATGACACTGGTGGATCCATAGGTGGATTGTGAAACGAACACACATGCAATGACACTGGTGGATCCATATGTGGTATGTGAAAAGAACACACATTTCAATGACTCTGGTTGTTGTTAGTAAAAAGAACACACATGCAATGACACTGGTGGATCCATGAGTGGTCTCTGAAGAGAACACACATTTCAATGACACTGGTGGATCCATATGTGGTATATGAAAAGAACAGACATGAAATGACTCTAGTTGTTGTTAGTAAGAAGAACACAAATGCAATGATCACTGGTGGATCCATATGTGGTATGTGAAGATAACATACATGCAATGACTACGGTTGTTGTTAGTAAAAGAACACACATGCAATGACACTGGTGGATCCATGTGTGGTTTCTGAAGAGAACACACATTTCAATGACTGTTTTGTTAGTAAAAAGAACACACATGCAATGACCTTTGGTGGATCCATTTGTGGTCTCAAGAGAACACATGCAATGACTCTGGTTGTTGTTAGTGAAAAGAGCACACATGGAATGACACTGGTGGATCCATAGGTGGACTGTGAAAAGAACACACATGCAAAGACACTGGTGGATCCATATGTGGTATGTGAAAAGAACACACAAGCAATGACTCTGGTTGTTGTTAGTCAAAAGAACACACATGCAATAACACTGGTGGATCCATAGGTGGGATGTGAAGACAGCAGACATGCAATGACACTGGTGGATCCATGTGTGGTCTCTGAAGTGAACATACATTTCAATGACTCAGGTTGTTGTTAGTAAGAATAACACACATGCAATGACACTGGTGGATCCATGTGTGGTCTCTAAATAGAACACACATTCCAATAACTCTGGTTGTTGTTAGTAAAAAGAGCACACATGCAATGACACTAGTGGATCCATGTGTGGTCTTTTAACAGAACACACATGCAATGACTCTGGTTGTTGTTAGTGAAAAGAGCACACATGCAATGACACTGGTGGATCCATAGGTGGATTGTGAAAAGAACACACATGCAATGACACTGGTGGATCCCTGTGTGGTCTTTGAAGACAACATACATTTCAATGACTCTGGTTGTTGTTAGTAAAACAAACACACATGTAATGACACTGGTGGATCCATGTGTGGTCTCTAAAGAGAACACACATGCAATGACTCTGGTTGTTGTTAGTAAAAAAGCACACATGCAATGACACTGGTGGATCCATAGGTGGATTGTGAAAAGAACACAGATGCAATGACTCTGGTTGTTGTTAGTAAAAATAACACACATGCAATGACACCAGTGGATCCATAGGTGGATAGTGAAGAGAGCACACATGCAATGACACTGGTGGATTCAATGACACTGGTGGATCCATGTGTGGTCTCTAAAGAGAACACACATTTCAATGACTGGTTGTTGTTAGTAAAAAGAACACACATGCAATGACACTGGTGGATCCATGTGTGGTCTCTCAAGAGAACACACATTTCAATGACTCTGGTTGTTGTTAGTGAAAATATAAAACATGCAATGACACTAGTGGATCCATAGGTGGATTGTGAAAAGAACACACATGCAATGACACTGGTGGATCCATATGTGGTATGTGAAAAGAACACACATGCAATGACTCTGGTTGTTCTTAGTAAAAAGAACACACATTCAATGACTCTGGTGGATCCATAGGTGGATTGTGAAGAGAGCACACATGCAATGACACTGGTGGATCCATGTGTGCTCTCTGAAGAGAACACACATTTCAATGACTCTGGTTTTTGTTTGTAAAAAGAACACACATGCAATGACCACAGGATCCATTGGTGGTCTCTGAAGATAACACACATGCAATGACTCTGGTTGTTGTTATTAAAAAGAGCACACATGCAATGACACTAGTGGATCCATAGGTGGATTGTGAAAAGATCACACATGCAATGACACTGGTGGATCCATATGTGGTATGTGAAAAGAACACACATTTCAATGACTCTGGTTGTTGTTAGTAAAAAGAACACACATGCAATCACACTGGTGGATTCATGAGTGGTCTCTGAAGTGAACACACATTTCTATGACACTGGTGGATCCATATGTGGTATGTGAAAAGAACAGACATGAAATGACTCTAGTTGTTTTTAGTAAAAAGAACACACATGCAATGACACTGGTGGATCCATAGGTGGATTGTGAAGAGATCATACATGCAATGACACTGGTGGATTCAATGACACTGGTGGATCCATATGTGGTATATGAAAATAACACAGATGCAATGACTCTAGTTGTTGTTAGTAAAAGAACACACATGCAATGACAACTGGTGGATCCATGTGTGGTCTCAAGAAGAACACATTTCAATGACTCTGGTTTTGTTAGTAAAAAGAACACACATGCAATGACCTTTGGTGGATCCATGTGTGGTCTCTGAAGAGAACACACATTTAAATGACTGGTTGTTGTTAGTAAAAAGAACACACATACAATGACACTGGTGGCTCCATGTGAGAACACACATGCAATGACTTTATATTTTGTATGTGAAAACAACACACAATTAAATGGCTCTGGTTTTTTTTAGTAAACAGAACACACATGCAATGACACTGGTGGATCCATGTGTGGTCTCTGAAGAGAACACACATGCAATGACTCTGGTTGTTGTTAGTGAAAATAGCACACATTTAATGACACTGGTGGATCCATAGGTGGACTATGAAAAGAACACACATGCAATGACCTTTGGTGGATCCATATGTGGTATGTGAAAAGAACACACAAGCAATGACTCTGGTTGTTGTTAGTCAAAAGAACACACATGCAATGACACTGTGGATCCATAGGTGGATTGTGAAGACAGCAGACATGCAATGACACTGGTGGATCCATGTGTGGGTCTCTGAAGTGAACACACATTTCAATGACTCTGGTTGTTGTTAGTTAAAAGAACACACATGCAATGACACTAGTGGATCCATGTGTGGTCTCTGAAGAGAACACACATTTCAATGACACGGGTGGATCCATATGTGGTATGTGAAAAGAACACGCATGAAATGACTCTAGTTGTTAGTAAAAAGAACACACATGCAATGACACTGGTGGATCCATAGGTGGATTGTGAAGAGAGCATACATGCAATGACACTGGTGGATTCAATGACACTGGTGGATCCATATGTGGTATGAGAAAATAACACACATGCAATTACTCTGGTTGTTGTGAGTAAAAGAACACACATGCAATGACACTGGATTCATGTGTGGTCTCTAAAGAGAACACATTTCAATGACTCTGGTTTGTGTTAGTAAAAAGAACACACATGCAATGACACTGGTAGATCCATGTGTGGTATGTGAAAAGAACACACATGCAATGGCTCAGTTGTTGTTAGTAAAAGAACACACATGCAATGACACTGTGGATCCATAGGTGGATTGTGAAGAGAGCACACATACAATGACCTTTGGTGGATCCATGTGTGGTATGTGAAAATAACACACATGCAATGACTGTTGTTGTTAGTAAAAAGAACACACATGCAATGACACTGGATCCATGTGTGGTCTCTGAGAGAACACACATTTCAATGACTCTGTTGTTGTTAGTAAAAGAACACACATGCAATGACAATGGTGGATCCATGTGTGGTCTCAAGAGAACACACATGCAATGACTCTTGTTGTTAGTAAAAAGAACACACATGCAATGACACTGGTGGATCCATATGTGGATTTTGAAAAGAGCACACATGCAATGACTCTGGTTGTTGTTAGTTAAAAAGCACACATGCAATGACCCTAGCGGATCCATAGGTGGATTGTGAAAAGAACACACATGCAATGACACTGGTGGATCCATATGTGGTATGTGATAAGAACACACATGCAATAACTACGGTTATTGTTAGTAAAAAGAACACATGCAATGACAATGGTGGATCCATAGGTGGATTTTGAAGAGAGCACAAATGCAATGACACTGGTGGGTTCAATGACACTGGTGGATCCATGTGGTCTCTGAAGAGAACACACATTTCTTTGACTCTGGTTGTTGTTAGTAAAAAGGAACACACATGCAATGACACTGGTGTATCCATGTGTGGTCTCTGAAGAGAACACACATGCAATGACTCTGGTTGTTGTTAGTGAAAAGAACACACATGCAATGAGAGTAGTGGATCCATATGTGGATTTTGAAAAGAACACACATGCAATGACTCTGGTGGATCCATAGGTGGATTGTGAAGAGAGCACACATGCAATGACACTGGTGGATCCATGGGTGCTATATGAAGAGAACACAAATTTCGATGTCTCTGGTTTTGTTTGTAAAAAGAACACACATGCAATGACCCTGGTGGATCCATTTGTGGTCTCAAGAGAACACATGCAATGACTCTGGTTATTGTTAGTAAAAGAGCACATGCAATGACACTGGTGGATCCATAGGTGGATTGTGAAAAGAACACACATGCAATGACACTGGTGGATCCATATGTGGTATGTGAAAAGAACACACATTTCAATGACTTTGGTTGTTGTTAGTAAAAAGAACACACATGCAATCACACTGGTGGATTCATGAGTGGTCTCTGAAGAGAACACACATTTCAATGACACTGGTGGATGCATATGTGGTATGTGAAAAGAACAGACATGAAATGACTCTAGTTGTTGTTAGTAAAAAGACCACACATGCAATGACACTGGTGGATCCATAGGTGGATTGTGAAGAGAGCATACATGCAATGACACTGGTGGATTCAATGGCACTAGTGGATCCATATGTGGTATGTGAAAATAACAGATGCAATGACTGTTGTTGTTAGTAAAAGAACACACATGCAATGACACTGGTGGATCCATGTGTGGTCTCTGAAGAGAACACACATTTCAATGACTCTGGTTTTTGTTAGTAAAAAGAACACACATGCAATGACACTGGTGGATCCATGTGTGGTCTCTGAAGAGAACACACATTTCAATGACTCTGGTTGTTGTTAGTAAAAAGAACACACATGCAATGACACTGGTGGCACCATGTGAGAACACACATGCAATGACTTTATATGTGGTATGTGAAAAGAACACACATTTAAATGCCTCTGGTTATTTTTAGTAAAAAGAACACACATGCAATGACACTGGTGGATCCATGTGTGGTCTCTGAAGAGTACACACATGCAATGACTCTGGTTGTTGTTAGTGAAAAGAACACACATGCAATGACACTGGTGGATCCATAGGTGGACTGTGAAAAGAACACACATGCAATGACACTGGTGGATCCATATGTGGTATGTGAAAACAACACACAAGCAATGACTCTGGTTGTTGTTAGTCAAAAGAACACACATGCAATGACACTGGTGGATCCATAGGTGGATTGTGAAGACAGCAGACATGCAATGACACTGGTGGATCCATGTGTGGTCTCTGAAGTGAACACACATTTCAATGACTCTGGTTGTTGTTAGTAAAAATAACACACATGCAATGACACTGGTGGATCCATGTGTGGTCTCTGAAGAGAACACACATTTCAATGACACTGGTGGATCCATATGTGGTATGTGAAAAGAACACACATGCAATAACTCTGGTTATTGTTAGTAAAAAGAACACACATGCAATGACACTGGTGGATCCATAGGTGGATTTTGAAGAGAGCACAAATGCAATGACACTGGTGGGTTCAATGACCTTTGGTGGATCCATGTGGTCTCTGAAGAGAACACACATTTCAATGACTCTGGTTATTGTTAGTAAAAGGAACACACATGCAATGACATTTGGTATCCATGTGTGGTCTCTGAAGAGAACACACACATGCAATGACTCGGTTGTTAGTGAAATGAACACACATGCAATGAGAGTAGTGGATCCATATGTGGATTTTGAAAAGAACACACATGCAATGACTCTGGTGGATCCAAAGGTGGATTGTGAAGAGAGCACACATGCAATGACACTGGTGGATCCATGTGTGCTCTCTGAAGAGAACACACATTTCAATGACTCTGGTTTTTGTTTGTAAAAAGAACACACATGCAATGACCCTGGTGGATCCATTTGTGGTCTCTGAAGAGAACACACATGCAATGACTCTGGTTATTGTTAGTAAAAAGAGCACACATGCAATGACACTGGTGGATCCATAGGTGGATTGTGAAAAGAACACACATGCAATGACACTGGTGGATCCATATGTGGTATGTGAAAAGAACACACATTTCAATGACTTTGGTTGTTGTTAGTAAAAAGAACACACATGCAATCACACTGGTGGATTCATGAGTGGTCTCTGAAGAGAACACACATTTCAATGACACTGGTGGATGCATATGTGGTATGTGAAAAGAACAGACATGAAATGACTCTAGTTGTTGTTAGTAAAAAGACCACACATGCAATGACACTAGTGGATCCATAGGTGGATTGTGAAGAGAGCATACATGCAATGACACTCGTGGATTCAATGGAACTGGTGGATCCATATGTGGTATGTGAAAATAACACAGATGAAATGACTCTGGTTGTTGTTAGTAAAAAGAACACACATGCAATGACACTGGTGGATCCATGTGTGGTCTCTGAAGAGAACACACATTTCAATGACTCTGGTTTTTGTTAGTAAAAAGAACACACATGCAATGACACTGGTGGATCCATGTGTGGTCTCTGAAGAGAACACACATTTCAATGACTCTGGTTGTTGCTAGTAAAAAGAACACACATGCAATGACACTGGTGGCTCCATGTGAGAACACACATGCAATGACTTTATATGTGGTATGTGAAAAGAACACACATTTAAATGCCTCTGGTTATTTTTAGTAAAAAGAACACACATGCAATGACACTGGTGGATCCATGTGTGGTCTCTGAAGAGAACACACATGCTTTGACTCTGGTTGTTGTTAGTGAAAAGAGCACACATGCAATGACACTAGTGGATCCATATGTGGTATGTGAAAAGAACACACAAGAATGACTCTGGTTGTTGTTAGTCAAAAGAACACACATGCAATGACACTGGTGGATCCATAGGTGGATTGTGAAGACGGCAGACATGCAATGACACTGGTGGATCCATGTGTGGTATCTGAAGTGAACACACATTTCAATGACTCTGGTTGTTGTTAGTAAAAATAACACACATGCAATGACACTGGTGGATCCATGTGTGGTCTGTGAAGAGAACACACATTTCAATAACTCTGGTTGTTGTTAGTAAAAAGAGCACACATGCAATGACACTGGTGGATCCATGTGTGGTCTTTTAACAGAACACACATGCAATGACTCTGGCTGTTGTTAGTGAAAAGAGCACACATGCAATGACACTGGTGGATCCATAGGTGGATTGTGAAAAGAACACACATGCAATGACACTGGTGGATCCCTGTGTGGTCTTTGAAGAGAACATACATTTCAATGACTCTGGTTGTTGTTAGTAAAACGAACACACATGTAATGACACTGGTGGATCCATGTGTGGTCTCTGAAGAGAACACACATGCAATGACTCTGGTTGTTATTAGTGAAAAGAGCACATATGCAATGACACTGGTGGATCCATAGGGGGACTATGAAAAGAACACACATGTAATGACACTGGTGGATCCATATGTGGATTGTGAAAAGAGCACACATGCAATGACTCTGGTTGTTGTTAGTAAAAAAGCACACATGCAATGACACTGGTGGATCCATAGGTGGATTGTGAAAAGAACACACATGCAATGCCACTGGTGGATCCATATGTGGTATTTGAAAAGAACACACATGCAATGACTCTGGTTGTTGTTAGTAAAAATAACACACATGCAATGACACCAGTGGATCCATATGTGGATAGTGAAGAGAGCACACATGCAATGACACTGGTGGATTCAATGACACTGGTGGATCCATGTGTGGTCTCTAAAGAGAACACACATTTCAATGACTCTGGTTGTTGTTAGTAAAAAGAACACACATGCAATGACACTGGTGGATCCATGTGTGGTCTCTCAAGAGAACACACATGCAATGACTCTAGTTGTTGTTAGTGAAAATAGCAAACATGCAATGACACTGGTGGATCCATAGGTGGATTGTGAAAAGAACACACATGCAATGACACTGGTGGATCCATATGTCGTATGTGAAAAGAACACACATGCAATGACTCTGGTTGTTCTTAGTAAAAAGAACACACATGCAATGACACTGGTGGATCCATAGGTGGATTGTGAAAAGAACACACATGCAATGACACTGGTGGATCCATATGTGGTATGTGAAAAGAACACACATTTCAATGACTCTGGTTGTTGTTAGTAAAAAGAACACACATGCAATGACACTGGTTGATTCATGAGTGGTCTCTGAAGAGAACACACATTTCAATGACCCTGTGGATTCATATGTGGTATGTGAAAAGAACAGACATGAAATGTTTCTAGTTGTTGTTAGTAAAAAGAACACACATGCAATGATACTGGTGGATCCATAGGTGGATTGTGTAGAGAGCATACATGCCATGACACTGGTGGATTCATATGTGGTATGTGAAAATAACACAGATGCAATGACTCTGGTTGTTGTTAGTAAAAAGAACACACATGCAATGACACTGGTCGATCCATGTGTGGTCTCTGAAGAGAACACACATTTCAATGACTCTGGTTTTTGTTAGTAAAAAGAACACACATGCAATGACACTGGTGGATCCATGTGTGGTCTCTGAAGAGAACACACATTTCAATGACTCTGGTTGTTGTTAGTAAAAAGAACACACATGCAATGACACTGGTCGATCCATGTGTGGTCTCTGAAGAGAACACACATGCAATGACTCTGGTTGTTGTTAGTGAAAAGAGCACACATGGAATGACACTGGTGGATCCATAGGTCGACTGTGAAAAGAACACACATGCAATGACACTGGTGGATCCATATGTGGTATGTGAAAAGAACACACAAGCAATGACTCTGGTTGTTGTTAATCAAAAGAACACACATGCAATGACACTGGTGGATCCATAGGTGGATTGTGAAGACAGCAGACATGCAATGACACTGGTGGATCCATGTGTGGTCTCTGAAGTGAACACACATTTCAATGACTCTGGTTGTTGTTAGTAAAAATAACACACATGCAATGACATTGGTGGATCCATGTGTGGTCTCTGAAGAAAACACACATTTCAATGACACTGGTGGATCCATATGTGGTATGTGAAAAGAACACACATGAAATGACTCTAGTTGTTGTTAGTAAAAAGAACACACATGCAATGACCCTGGTGGATCCATAGGTGGATTGTGTAGAGAGCATACATGCAATGACACTGGTGGATTCAATGACACTGGTGGATCCATATGTGGTATGAGAAAATAACACACATGCAATTACTCTGGTTGTTGTGAGTAAAAAGAACACACATGCAATGACACTGGTGGATTCATGTGTGGTCTCTGAAGAGAACACACATTTCAATGACTCTGGTTTGTGTTAGTAAAAAGAACACACATGGAATGACACTGGTAGATCCATGTGTGGTATGTGAAAAGAACACACATGCAATGGCTCTGGTTATTGTTAGTAAAAAGAACACACATGCAATGACACTGGTGGATCCATGGTAGATTGTGAAGAGAGCACACATACAATGACACTGGTGGATTCAATCACACTAGTGGATCCATGTGTGGTATGTGAAAATAACACACATGCAATGACTCTGGTTGTTGTTAGTAAAAAGAACACACATGCAATGACATTGGTGGATCTATGTGTGGTCTCTGAGGAGAACACACATTTCAATGACTCTGGTTGTTGTTAGTAAAAAGAACACACATGCAATGACTCTGGTTGTTGTTAGTGAAAAGAACACACATGCAATGACACTGGTGGATCCATATGTGGATTTTCAAAAGACCACACATGCAATGACTCTGGTTGTTGTTAGTTAAAAAGCACACATGCAATGACCCTGGCGGATCCATAGGTGGATTGTGAAAAGAACACACATGCAATGACACTGGTGGATCCATATGTGGTATGTGAAAAGAACACACATGCAATAACTCTGGTTATTGTTAGTAAAAAGAACACACATGCAATGACACTAGTGGATCCATAGGTGGATTTTGAAGAGAGCACAAATGCAATGACACTGGTGGATCCATGTGTGGTCTCTAAAGAGAACACACATTTCAATGATTCGGGTTGTTGTTAGTAAAAAGAACACACATGCAATGACACTGGTGTATCCATGTGTGGTCTCTGAAGAGAACACACATGCAATGACTCTAGGTTGTTGTTAGTGAAAATAACACACATGCAATGACAGTAGTGGATCCATATGTGGATTTTGAAAAGAACACACATGCAATGACTCTGGTGGATCCATAGGTGGATTGTGAAAAGAACACACATGCAACGACACTAGTGGATCCATATGTGGTATGTGAAAAGAACACACATGCAATGACTCTAGTTGTTGTTAGTAAAAAGAACACACATGCAATGACACTGGTGGATCCATAGGTGGATTGTAAAGAGAGCACACATGCAATGACACTGGTGGATCCATGTGTGCTCTCTAAAGAGAACACACATTTCAATGACTCTGGTTGTTGTTAGTAAAAAGAACACAAATGCAATGACACTAGTGTCTCAATGTGTGGTCTCTGAAGAGAACACACATTTCAATGACTCTGGTTGTTGTTAGTAAAAAGAACACTCATGCAACGACACTGGTGGATCCATGTGTGGTCTCTGAAGAGAATACACATGCAATGACTCTGGTTGTTGTTAGTGAAAAGAGCACACATGCAATGACACTGGTGGATCCATAGGTGGATTGTCAAAAGAACACACATGCAATGACACTAGTGGATCCATGTGTGGTCTCTGAAGAGAACACATATTTCAATGACTCTGGTTGTTGTTAGTAAAAAGAACACAGATGCCATGACACTGGTGGATCCATAGGTGGATTGTGAACAGATCACACATGCAATGACACTGGTGGATCCATGTATGGTCTCTGAAGAGAACACACATTTCAATGACTTTGGTTTTTGTAAGTAAAAAGAACACACTTGCAATGACACTGGTGGATCCATGTGCTGTCTATGAAGAGAACACACATGCAATGACTCTGGTTGTTGTTAGTGAAAAGAACACACATGCAATGACACTGGTGATCCATATGTTGATTTTCAAAAGAGCACACATGCAATGACTCTGGTTGTTGTTAGTCAAAAAGCACACATGCAATGACACTGTTGGATCCATAGGTAGATTGTGAAAAGAACACACATGCAATGACAATGGTGGATCCATATGTGGTATGTGAAAAGAACACACATGCAATGACTCTCGTTGTTGTTAGTAAAAAAACACACATGCAATGACACTCGTGGATCCATAGGTGGATTGTGAAGAGAGCACACATGCAATGAAACTGGTGGATTCAATGACACTAGTGGATCCATGTGTGGTCTCTAAAGAGAACACACATTTCAATGACTCTAGTTGTTGTTAGTAAAAAGAACACACATGCAATGACACTGGTGGATCCATAGGTGGATTGTGAAGAGAGCATACATGCAATGACACTGGTGGATTCAATGACACTGTGGATCCATATGTGGTATGTGAAAATAACACACATGCAATTACTCTGGTTGTTGTTAGTAAAAAGAACACACATGCAATGACACTGGTGGATCCATGTGTGGTATATGAATAGAACACACATGCAATGGCTCTTATTGTTGTTAGTAAAAAGAACACACATGCAATGACACTGGTGGATCCATAGGTGGATTGTGAATAGAGCACACATGCAATGACTCTGGTTGTTGTTAGTCAAAGAGCACACATGCAATGACACTGATAGATCCATAGGTAGATTGTGAAAAGAACACACATGCAATGACACTGGTGGATCCATATGTGGTATGTGAAAATAACACACATGCAATGACTCTGGTTGTTGTTAGTAAAAAAACACACATGCAATGACACTCGTGGATCCATAGGTGGATTGAGAAGAGAGCATACATGCAATGAAACTGGTGGATTCAATGACACTAGTGGATCCATGTGTGGTCTCTAAAGAGAACACACATTTCAATGACTCTGGTTGATGTTAGTAAAAAGAACACACATGCAATGACAGTGGTGGATCCATGTGTGGTCTCTGAAGAGAACACACATTTCAATGACTCTGTTTATTGTTAGTAAATTGAACACACATGTAATGACACTGGTGGATCCATGTGAGAACACACATGCAATGACTTTGGTTGTTGTTAGTGAAAAGAACAGACATGCAATGACACAAGTGGATCCATATGTGGATTTTGAAAAGAGCACACATGCAATGACTCTGGTTGTTGTTAGCCAAAAAGCACACAAGCAATGACACTAGTGGATCCATAGGTGGATTGTGAAAAGAACACACATGCAATGACACTGGTGGATCCATATGTGGTATGTGAAAAGAACACACATGCAATGACTCTGCTTGTTGTTAGTAAAAAGAACACACATGCAATGACATTGGTGGATCCATAGGTGGATTGTGAAGAGAGCATACATGCAATGACACTGGTGGATCCATGTGTGGTCTCTAAATTGAACACACATTTCAATGACTCTAGTTGTTGTTAGTAAAAAGAATACACATGCAATGACACTGGTGGATCCATGTGTGGTCTCTGAAGAGAACACACATTTCAATGACTCTGGTTGTTAGTAAAAAGAACACACATGCAATGACACTAGTGGATCCATGTGTGGTCTCTAAAGAGAACACACATGCAATGAGACTGGTTGTTGTTAGTGGAAAGAGCACACATGCAATGACACTGGTGGATCCATAGGTGGATTGTGAAAAGAATACACATGCAATGACACTAGTGGATCCATGTGTGGTCTCTAAAGAGAACACACACTTCAATGACTGGTTGTTGTTAGTAAAAAGAACACACATGCAATGACACTGGTGGATCCATGTGTGGTCTCTAAAGAGAACACACATTTCAATGACTCTGGTTGTTGTTAGTAAAAAGAACACACATGCAATGACACTGGTGGATCCATGTGCGGTCTCTGAAGAGAACACACATGCAATGACTCTAGTTGTTGTTAGTGAAAATAGCAAACATGCAATGACACTGGTGGATCCATAGTTGGATTGTGAAAAGAACACACATGCAATGACACTGGTGGATCCATATGTGGTATGTGAAAAGAACACACATGCAATGACTCTGGTTGTTCTTAGTAAAAAGAACACACATGCAATGACACTAGTGAATCCATAGGTGGATTGTGAAGAGAGCACACATGCAATGACACTGGTGGATCCATGTGTGCTCTCTGAAGAGAACACACATTTCAATGACTCTGGTTTTTGTTTGTAAAAAGAACACACATGCAATGACCCTGGTGGATCCATTTGTGGTCTCTAAAGAGAACACACATGCAATGACTCTGGTTGTTGTTAGTAAAAAGAGCACACATGCAATGACACTGGTGGATCCATAGGTGGATTGTGAAAAGAACACACATGCAATGACACTAGTGGATCCATATGTGGTATGTGAAAAGAACACACATTTCAATGACTCTGGTTGTTGTTTGTAAAAAGAACACACATGCAATGACACTGGTGGATTCATGAGTGGTCTCTGAAGAGAACACACATTTCAACGACACTGGTGGATCCATATGTGGTATGTGAAAAGAATAGACATGAAATGACTCTAGTTGTTGTTAGTAAAAAGAACACACATGCAATGACACTGGTGGATCCATATGTGGTATGTGAAAAGAACACACATGCAATGACTCTGCTTGTTGTTAGTAAAAAGAACACACATGCAATGACATTGGTGGATCCATAGGTGGATTGTGAAGAGAGCATACATGCAATGACACTGGTGGATCCATGTGTGGTCTCTAAATTGAACACACATTTCAATGACTCTAGTTGTTGTTAGTAAAAAGAATACACATGCAATGACACTGGTGGATCCATGTGTGGTCTCTGAAGAGAACACACATTTCAATGACTCTGGTTGTTAGTAAAAAGAACACACATGCAATGACACTAGTGGATCCATGTGTGGTCTCTAAAGAGAACACACATGCAATGAGACTGGTTGTTGTTAGTGGAAAGAGCACACATGCAATGACACTGGTGGATCCATAGGTGGATTGTGAAAAGAATACACATGCAATGACACTAGTGGATCCATGTGTGGTCTCTAAAGAGAACACACACTTCAATGACTGGTTGTTGTTAGTAAAAAGAACACACATGCAATGACACTGGTGGATCCATGTGTGGTCTCTAAAGAGAACACACATTTCAATGACTCTGGTAGTTGTTAGTAAAAAGAACACACATGCAATGACACTGGTGGATCCATAGATGGATTGTGAAGAGAGCATACATGTAATGAGACTGGTGGATTCAATGACACTGGTGGATCCATATGTGGTATGTGAAAATAACACACATGCAATGACTCTGGTTGTTGTTAGTAAAAAGAACACACATGCAATGACACTGGTGGATCCATGTGTGGTCTCTGAAGAGAACACACATTTCAATGACTCTGGTTTTTGTTAGTAAAAAGAACACACATGCAATGACACTAGTGGATCCATGTGTGGTCTCTAAAGAGAACACACATTTCAATGACTCTAGTTGTTGTTAGTAAAAAGAACACACATGCAATGACACTGGTGGATCCATATGTGGTCTCTGAAGAGAACACACATGCAATGACTCTGGTTGTTGTTAGTGAAAAGAGCACACATGGAATGACACTGGTGGATCCATAGGTGGACTGTGAAAAGAACACACATGCAATGACACTGGTGGATCCATATGTGGTATGTGAAAAGAACACACAAGCAATGACTCTGGTTGTTGTTAGTCAAAAGAACACACATGCAATGACACTGGTGGATCCATAGGTGGATTGTGAAGACAGCAGACATGCAATGACACTGGTGGATCCATGTGTGGTCTCTGAAGTGAACACACATTTCAATGACTCTAGTTGTTTTTAGTAAAAATAACACACACGCAATGACACTGGTGGATCCATGTGTGGTCTCTGAAGAGAACACACATTTCAATGACACTTGTGGATCCATATGTGGTATGTGTAAAGAACACACATGAAATGACTCTAGTTGTTGTTAGTAAAAAGAACACACATGCAATGACACTGGTGGATCCATAGGTGGATTGTGAAGAGAGCATACATGCAATGACACTGGTGGATTCAATGACACTGGTGGATCCATATGTGCTATGTGACAATAACACACATGCAATGACTCTGGTTGTTGTTAGTAAAAAGAACACACATGCAATGACACTGGTGGATCCATGTGTGGTCTCTAAAGAGAACACACATTTCAATGACTCTAGTTGTTGTTAGTAAAAAGAATACACATGCAATGACACTGGTGGATCCATGTGTGGTCTCTGAAGAGAACACACATTTCAATGACTCTGGTTGTTAGTAAAAAGAACACACATGCAATGACACTAGTGGATCCATGTGTGGTCTCTAAAGAGAACACACATGCAATGACACTGGTTGTTATTAGTGGAAAGAGCACACATGCAATGACACTGGTGGATCCATAGGTGGATTGTGAAAAGAACACACATGCAATGACACTAGTGGATCCATGTGTGGTCTCTAAAGTGAACACACATTTCAATGACTGGTTGTTGTTAGTAAAAAGAACACACATGCAATGACACTGGTGGATCCATGTATGGTCTCTAAAGAGAACACACATTTCAATGACTCTGGTTGTTGTTAGTAAAAAGAACACACATGCAATGACACTGGTGGATCCATGTGCGGTCTCTGAAGAGAACACACATGCAATGACTCTAGTTGTTGTTAGTGAAAATAGCAAACATGCAATGACACTGGTGGATCCATAGTTGGATTGTGAAAAGAACACACATGCAATGACACTGGTGGATCCATATGTGGTATGTGAAAAGAACACACATGCAATGACTCTGGTTGTTCTTAGTAAAAAGAACACACATGCAATGACACTATTGAATCCATAGGTGGATTGTGAAGAGAGCACACATGCAATGACACTGGTGGATCCATGTGTGCTCTCTGAAGAGAACACACATTTCAATGACTCTGGTTTTTGTTTGTAAAAAGAACACACATGCAATGACCCTGGTAGATCCATTTGTGGTCTCTGAAGAGAACACACATGCAATGACTCTGGTTGTTGTTAGTAAAAAGAGCACACATGCAATGACACTGGTGGATCCATAGGTGGATTGTGAAAAGAACACACATGCAATGACACTAGTGGATCCATATGTGGTATGTGAAAAGAACACACATTTCAATGACTCTGGTTGTTGTTTGTAAAAAGAACACACATGCAATGACACTGGTGGATTCATGAGTGGTCTCTGAAGAGAACACACATTTCAACGACACTGGTGGATCCATATGTGGTATGTGAAAAGAATAGACATGAAATGATTCTAGTTGTTGTTAGTAAAAAGAACACACATGCAATGACACTGGTGGATCCATAGGTGGATTGTGAAGAGAGCATACATGCAATGACACTGGTGGATTCAATGACACTGGTGGATCCATATGTGGTATGTGAAAATAACACAGATGCAATGACTCTGGTTGTTGTTAGTAAAAAGAACACACATGCAATGACACTGGTGGATCCATGTGTGGTCTCTGAAGAGAACACACATTTCAATGACTCGGTTTTGTTAGTAAAAGAACACATGCAATGACACTAGTGGATCCATGTGTGGTCTCTGAAGAGAACACACATTTCAATGACTCTGGTTGTTGTTAGTAAAAGAACACACATGCAATGACACTGGGATCCATATGTGGTCTCAGAAGAACACACATGCAAGGACTCTGGTTGTTGTTAGTTAAAAGAGCACACATGGAATGACACTGGTGGATCCATAGGTGGACTGTGAAAAGAACACACATGCAATGACACTGGTGGATCCATATGTGGTATGTGAAAAGAACACACAAGCAATGACTCTCGTTGTTGTTATACAAAAGAACACACATGCAATGACACTCGTGGATCCATAGGTCGATTGAGAAGACAGCAGACATGCAATGACATCTGTGGATCCATGTGTGGTCTCTGAAGAAGTGAACACACATTTCAATGACTCTGGTTGTTGTTAGTAAAAATAACACACTGCAATGACATCAGGATCCATGTGTGGTCTCTGAAGAGAACACACATTTCAATGACACTGGTGGATCCATATGTGGTATGTGAAAAGAACACACATGAAATGACTCTAGTTGTTGTTAGTAAAAAGAACACACATGCAATGACACTGGTGGATCCATAGTTGGATTTTGAATAGAGCATACAAGCAATGACACTGTGGATTCAATGACACTGGTGGATCCATAGGTGGTATGTGACAAGAACACACATGCAATGACACTGGTTGTTATTAGTAAAAAGAACACACAAGCAATGACACTGGTGGATCCATGTGTGGTCTCTAAAGAGAACACACATTTCAATGACTCTGGTTGTTGTTAGTAAAAAGAATACACATGCAATGACACTAGGGGATCCATGTGTGGTCTCTAAAGAGAACACACATTTCAATGACTCTTGTTGTTAGTAAAAAGAACACAAATGCAATGACACTAGTGGATCCATGTGTGGTTTCTAAAGAGAACACACATGCAATGACACTGGTTGTTGTTAGTGGAAAGAGCACACATGCAATGACACTGGTGGATCCATAGGTGGATTGTGAAAAGAACACACATGCAATGACACTAGTGGATCCATGTGTGGTCTCTAAAGAGAACACACATTTCAATGACTAGTTGTTGTTAGTAAAAAGAACACACATGCAATGACACTGGTGGATCCATGTGTGGTCTCTAAAGAGAACACACATTTCAATGACTCTGGTTGTTGTTAGTAAAAAGAACACACATGCAATGACATCAGTGGATCCATGTGGTCTGAAGAGAACACACATGCAATGACTCTAGTTGTTGTTAGTGAAAATAGCAAACATGCAATGACACTGGTGGATCCATAGTTGGATTGTGAAAAGAACACACATGCAATGACACTGATGGATCCATATATGGTATGTGAAAAGAACACACATGCAATGACTCTGGTTGTTCTTAGTAAAAAGAACACACATGCAATGACACTAGTGAATCCATAGGTGGATTGTGAAGAGAGCACACATGCAATGACACTGGTGGATCCATGTGTGCTCTCTGAAGAGAACACACATTTCAATGACTCTGGTTTTTGTTTGTAAAAAGAACACACATGCAATGACCCTGGTGGATCCATTTGTGGTCTCTGAAGAGAACACACATGCAATGACTCTGGTTGTTGTTAGTAAAAAGAGCACACATGCAATGACACTGGTGGATCCATAGGTGGATTGTGAAAAGAACACACATGCAATGACACTAGTGGATCCATATGTGGTATGCGAAAAGAACACACATTTCAATGACTCTGGTTGTTGTTTGTAAAAAGAACACACATGCAATGACACTGGTGGATTCATGAGTGGTCTCTGAAGAGAACACACATTTCAACGACACCGGTGGATCCATATGTGGTATGTGAAAAGAATAGACATGAAATGACTCTAGTTGTTGTTAGTAAAAAGAACACACATGCAATGACACTGGTGGATCCATAGGTGGATTGTGAAGAGAGCATACATGCAATGACACTGGTGGATTCAATGACACTGGTGGATCCATATGTGGTATGTGAAAATAACAGAATCACGATGACTCTGGTTGTTGTTAGTAAAAAGAACACACATGCAATGACACTGGTGGATCCATGTGTGGTCTCTGAAGAGAACACACATTTCAATGACTCTGGTTTTTGTTAGTAAAAAGAACACACATGCAATGACACTAGTGGATCCATGTGTGGTCTCTGAAGAGAACACACATTTCAATGACTCCGGTTGTTGTTAGTAAAAAGAACACACATGCAATGACACTGGTGGATCCATATGTGGTCTCTGAAGAGAACACACATGCAATGACTCTGGTTGTTGTTAGTGAAAATAGCACACATGGAATGACACTGGTGGATCCATAGGTGGACTGTGAAAAGAACACACATGCAATGACACTGGTGGATCCATATGTGGTATGTGAAAAGAACACACAAGCAATGACGCTGGTTGTTGTTAGTCAAAAGAACACACATGCAATGACACTGGTGGATCCATAGGTGGATTGTGAAGACAACAGACATGCAATGACACTGGTGGATCCATGTGTGGTCTCTGAAGTGAACACACATTTCAATGACTCTGGTTGTTGTTAGTAAAAATAACACACACGCAATGACACTGGTGGATCCATGTGTGGTCTCTGAAGAGAACACACATTTCAATGACACTGGTGGATCCATATGTGGTATGTGAAAAGAACACACATGAAATGACTCTAGTTGTTGTTAGTAAAAAGAACACACATGCAATGACACTGGTGGATCCATAGGTGGATTATGAAGAGAGCATACATGCAATGACACTGGTGGATTCAATGACACTGGTGGATCCATATGTGGTATGTGACAATAACACACATGCAATGACTCTGGTTGTTGTTAGTAAAAAGAACACACATGCAATGACACTGGTGGATCCATGTGTGGTCTCTAAAGAGAACACACATTTCAATGACTCTAGTTGTTGTTAGTAAAAAGAATACACATGCAATGACACTGGTGGATCCATGTGTGGTCTCTGAAGAGAACACACATTTCAATGACTCTGGTTGTTAGTAAAAAGAACACACATGCAATGACACTGGTGGATCCATGTGTGGTCTCTGAAGTGAACACACATTTCAATGACTCTGGTTGTTGTTAGTAAAAATAACACACATGCAATGACACTGGTGGATCCATGTGTGGTCTCTGAAGAGAACACACATTTCAATGACACTGGTGGATCCATATGTGGTATGTGAAAAGAACACACATGAAATGACTCTAGTTGTTGTTAGTAAAAAGAACACACATGCAATGACACTAGTGGATTCATAGGTGGATTGTGAAGAGAGCATACATGCAATGACACTGGTGGATTCAATGACACTGGTGGATCCATATGTGGTATGTGACAATAACACACATGCAATGACTCTGGTTGTTGTTAGTAAAAAGAACACACATGCAATGACACTGGTGGATCCATGTGTGGTCTCTAAAGAGAACACACATTTCAATGACTCTAGTTGTTGTTAGTAAAAAGAATACACATGCAATGACACTGGTGGATCCATGTGTGGTCTCTGAAGAGAACACACATTTCAATGACTCTGGTTGTTAGTAAAAAGAACACACATGCAATGACAGTAGTGGATCCATGTGTGGTCTCTAAAGAGAACACACATGCAATGACTCTGGTTGTTGTTAGTGGAAAGAGAACACATGCAATGACACTGGTGGATCCATAGGTGGATTGTGAAAAGAACACACATGCAATGACACTAGTGGATCCATGTGTGGTCTCTAAAGAGAACACACATTTCAATGACTGGTTGTTGTTAGTAAAAAGAACACAGTGGATCCATGTGTGGTCTCTAAAGAGAACACACATTTCAATGACTCGGTTGTTGTTAGTAAAAAGAACACACATGCAATGACATCAGGATCCATGCGGTCTCTGAAGAGAACACACATGCAATGACTCTAGTTGTTGTTAGTGAAAATAGCAAACATGCAATGACACTGGTGGATCCATAGTTGGATTGTGAAAAGAACACACATGCAATGACACTGGTGGATCCATATGTGGTATGTGAAAAGAACACACATGAAATGACTAGTGTTGTACTTAGTAAAAAGAACAAACATGCAAAGACACTAGTGAATCCATAGGTGGATTGTGAAGAGAGCACACATGCAATGACATCAGGATCCATGTGTGCTCTCAAGAGAACACACATTTCAATGACTCGTTTTTGTTTGTAAAAGAACACACATGCAATGACCCTGGTGGATCCATTTGTGGTCTCTGAAGAGAACACACATGCAATGACTCTGGTTGTTGTTAGTAAAAAGAGCACACATGCAATGACACCGGTGGATCCATAGGTGGATCGTGAAAAGAACACAGATGCAATGACACTGGTGGATCCATATGTGGTATGTGAAAAGAACACACATTTCAATGACTCTGGTAGTTGTTTGTAAAAAGAACACACATGCAATGACACTGGTGGATTCATGAGTGGTCTCTGAAGAGAACACACATTTCAATGACACTGGTGGATCGATATGTGGTATGTGAAAAGAATAGACATGAAATGACTCTAGTTGTTGTTAGTAAAAAGAACACACATGCAATGACACTGGTGGATCCATAGGTGGATTGTGAAGAGAGCATACATGCAATGACACTGGTGGATTCAATGACACTGGTGGATCCATATGTGGTATGTGAAAATAACACAGATGCAATGACTCTGGTTGTTGTTAGTAAAAAGAACACACATGCAATGACACTGGTGGATCCATGTGTGGGCTCTAAAGAGAACACACATTTCAATGACTCTGGTTTTTGTTAGTAAAAAGAACACACATGCAATGACACTGGTGGATCCATGTGTGGTTTCTGAAGAGAACACACATTTCAATGACTCTGGTTGTTGTTAGTAAAAAGAACACACATGCAATGACACTGGTGGACCCATATGTGGTCTCTGAAGAGAACACACATGCAATGACTCTGGTTGTTGTTAGTGAAAAGAGCACACATGGAATGACACTGGTGGATCCATAGGTGGACTGTGAAAAGAACACACATGCAATGACACTGGTGGATCCATATGTGGTATGTGAAAAGAACAGACAAGCAATGACTCTGGTTGTTGTTAGTCAAAAGAACACACATGCAATGACACTGGTGGATCCATAGGTGGATTGTGAAGACAGCAGACATGCAATGACACTGGTGGATCCATGTGTGGTCTCTGAAGTGAACACACATTTCAATGACTCTAGTTGTAGTTAGAAAAATAACACACATACAATGACACTGGTGGCTCCATGTGAGAACACTGGTGGATCCATTTGTGGTCTCTGAAGAGAACACACATGCAATGACTCTGGTTGTTGTTAGTAAAAAGAGCACACATGCAATGACACTGGTGGATCCATAGGTGGATCGTGAAAAGAACACACATGCAATGACACTGGTGGATCCATATGTGGTATGTGAAAAGAACACACATTTCAATGACTCTGGTAGTTGTTTGTAAAAAGAACACACATGCAATGACACTGGTGGATTCATGAGTGGTCTCTGAAGAGAACACACATTTCAATGACACTGGTGGATCCATATGTGGTATGTGAAAAGAATAGACATGAAATGACTCTAGTTGTTGTTAGTAAAAAGAACACACATGCAATGACACTGGTGGATCCATAGGTGGATTGTGAAGAGAGCATACATGCAATGACACTGGTGGATTCAATGACACTGGTGGATCCATATGTGGTATGAGAAAAGAACACACATGCAATTACTCTGGTTGTTGTGAGTAAAAAGAACACACATGCAATGACACTGGTGGATTCATGTGTGGTCTCTGAAGAGAACACACATTTCAATGACTCTGGTTTGTGTTAGTAAAAAGAACACACATGCAATGACACTGGTAGATCCATGTGTGGTATGTGAAAAGAACACACATGCAATGGCTCTGGTTGTTGTTAGTAAAAAGAACACACATGCAATGACACTGGTGGATCCATAGGTGGATTGTGAAGAGAGCACACATACAATGACACTGGTGGATTCAATCACACTGATGGATCCATGTGTGGTATGTGAAAATAACACACATGCAATGACTCTGGTTGTTGTTAGTAAAAAGAACACACATGCAATGACACTGGTGGATCCATGTGTGGTCTCTGAGGATAACACACATTTCAATGACTCTGGTTGTTGTTAGTGAAAAGAACACACATGCAATGACACTGGTGGATCCATATGTGGATTTTGAAAAGAGCACACATGCAATGACTCTTGTTGTTGTTAGTTAAAAAGCACACATGCAATGACCCTGGCGGATCCATAGGTGGATTGTGAAAAGAACACACATGCAATGACACTGGTGGATCCATATGTGGTATGTGAAAAGAACACACATGCAATAACTCTGGTTATTGTTAGTAAAAAGAACACACATGCAATGACACTGGTGGATCCATAGGTGGATTTTGAAGAGAGCACAAATGCAATGACACTAGTGGATCCATGTGTGGTCTCTGAAGAGAACACACATTTCAATGACTCTGGTTGTTGTTAGTAAAAAGAACACACATGCAATGACAATGGTGTATCCATGTGTGGTCTCTGAAGAGAACACACATGCAATGACTCTGGTTGTTGCTGGTGAAAAGAACACACATGCAATGACAGTAGTGGATCCATAGGTGGATTGTGAAAAGAACACACATGCAATGACTCTGGTGGATCCATAGGTGGATTGTGAAAAGAACACACATGCAATGACACTAGTGGATCCATATGTGGTTTGTGAAAAGAACACACATGTAATGACTCTGGTTATTGTTAGTAAAAAGAACACACATGCAATGACACTGGTGGATCCATAGGTGGATTGTAAAGAGAGCACATATGAAATGACACTGGTGGATCCATGTGTGCTCTCTAAAGAGAACACACATTTCAATGACAATGGTTGTTGTTAGTAAAAAGAAGACAAATGCAATGACACTGGTGGCTCCATGTGTGGTCTCTGAAGAGAACACACATTTCAATGACTCTGGTTGTTGTTAGCAAAAAGAACACTCACGCAATGACACTGGTGGATCCATGTGTGGTCTCTAAAGAGAATACACATGCAATGACTCTGGTTGTTGTTAGTGAAAAGAGCACACATGCAATGACACTGGTGGATCCATAGGTGGATTGTGAAAAGAACACACATGCAATGACACTAGTGGATCCATGTGTGGTCTGTGAAGAGAACACACATTTCAATGACTCTGGTTGTTGTTAGTAAAAAGAACACAAATGCCATGACACTGGTGGATCCATAGGTGGATTGTGAATAGAGCACACATGCAATGACACTGGTGGATCCATGTATGGTCTCTAAAGAGAACACACATTTCAATGACTTTGGTTTTTGTAAGTAAAAAGAACACACATGCAATGACACTGGTGGATCCATGTGCTGTCTCTGAAGAGAACAGACATGCAATGACTCTGGTTGTTGTTAGTGAAAAGAACACACATGCAATGACACTGGTGATCCATATGTGGATTTTGAAAAGAGCACGCATGCAATGACTCTGGTTGTTGTTAGTCAAAAAGCACACATGCAATGACACTGATGGATCCATAGGTAGATTGTGAAAAGAACACACATGCAATGACACTGGTGGATCCATATGTGGTATGTGAAAAGAACACACATGCAATGACTCTGGTTGTTGTTAGTAAAAAAGACACATGCAATGACACTCGTGGATCCATAGGTGGATTGTGAAGAGAGCATACATGCAATGAAACTGGTGGATTCAATGACACTAGTGGATCCATGTGTGGTCTCTAAAGAGAACACACATTTCAATGACTCTGGTTGATGTTAGTAAAAAGAATACACATGCAATGATAGTGGTGGATCCATGTGTGGTCTCTGAAGATAACACACATTTCAATGACTCTGTTTGTTGTTAGTAAAAAGAACACACATGCAATGACACTGGTGGATCCATGTGAGAACACACATGCAATGACTTTGGTTGTTGTTAGTGAAAAGAACAAACATGCAATGACACAAGTGGATCCATATGTGGATTTTGAAAAGAGCACACATGCAATGACTCTGGTTGTTGTTAGTCAAAAAGCACACAAGCAATGACACTGGTGGATCCATATGTGGTATGTGAAAAGAACACACATGCAATGACTCTGCTTGTTGTTAGTAAAAAGAACACACATGCAATGACATTGGTGGATCCATAGGTGGATTGTGAAGAGAGCACACATGCAATGACACTGGTGGATTCAATGACACTGGTGGATCCATGTGTGGTCTCTAAAGAGAACACACATTTCAATGACTCTAGTTGTTGTTAGTAAAAAGAATACACATGCAATGACACTGGTGGATCCATGTGTGGTCTCTAAAGAGAACACACATTTCAATGACTCTGGTTGTTAGTAAAAAGAACACACATGCAATGACACTAGTGGATCCATGTGTGGTCTCTAAAGAGAACACACATGCAATGACTCTGGTTGTTGTTAGTGGAAAGAGCACACATGCAATGACACTGGTGGATCCATAGGTGGATTGTGAAAAGAACACACATGCAATGACACTAGTGGATCCATGTGTGACTTTGAAGAGAACACACATTTAAATGACTCTAGTTGTTGTTAGTAAAAAGAACACAAATGCCATGACACTGGTGGATCCATAGGTGGATTGTGAAGAGAGCACACATGCAATGACACTGGTGGATCCATGTGTGGTCTCTGAAGAGAACAGACATTTAAATGACTTTGGTTTTTGTAAGTAAAAAGAACACACATGCAATGACACTGGTGGATCCATGTGTTGTCTCTGAAGAGAACACACATGCAATGACTCTGGTTGTTGTTAGTGAAAAGAACACACATGCAATGACACTGGTGGATCCATATGTGGATTTTGAAAAGAGCACACATGCAATGACTCTGGTTGTTGTTAGTCAAAAAGCACACATGCAATGACACTACTGGATCCATAGGTGGATTGTCAAAAGAACACACATGCAATGAAACTGCTGGATCCATATGTGGTATGTGAAAAGAACACACATGTAATGACACTGGTGGATCCATAGGTGGATTGTGAAGAGAGCACACATGCAATGACACTTGTGGATTTAATGACACTGGTGGATCCATGTGTGGTCTCTGAAGAGAACACACATTTCAATGACTCTGATTGTTGTTAGTAAAAAGAACACACATGCAATGACACGGATGGATCCATGTGTGGTCTCTGAAGAGAACACACATTTCAATGACTCTGGTTGTTGTTAGTAAAAGAACACACATGCAATGAAGTGGTGGATCCATGTGTGGTCTCTGAAGAGAACACACATGCAATGACTCTGGTTGTTGTTAGTGAAAAGAACACACATGCAATGACACTAGTGGATCTATATGTTGATTTTGAAAAGAGCACACATGCAATGACTCTAGTTGTTGTTAGTCAAAAATCACACATGCAATGACACTGGTGGATCCATATGTGGTATGTGAAAAGAACACACATGCAATGACTCTGGTTGTTGTTAGTAAAAAAACACACATGCAATGACAATGGTGGATCCATAGGTGGATTGTGAAGAGAGCACACATGCAATGAAACTGGTGGATTCAATGACACTAGTGGATCCATGTGTGGTCTCTAAAGAGAACACACATTTCAATGACTCTGGTTGTTGTTAGTAAAAAGAACACACATGCAATGACACTGGTGGATCCATGTGTGGTCTCTTAAGAGAACACACATTTCAATGACTCTGTTTATTGTTAGTAAAAAGAACACAGATGCAATGACACTGGTGGATCCATGTGTGGTCTCTAAAGAGAACACACATGCAATGACTCTGGTTGTTAGTGAAAAGAACACACATGAAATGACACAAGTGGATACAATGTCGATTTTGAAAAGAGCACACATGCAATGACTCTGGTTGTTGTTAGTCAAAAAACACACATGCAATGACAATGGTGGATCCATAGGTGGATTATGAAAAGAACACACATGCAATGACACTGGTGGATCCATATGTGGTATGTGAAAAGAACACACATGCAATGACTCTGGTTGTTGTTAGTAAAAAGAACACACATGCAATGACACTGGTGGATCCATATGTGGATTGTGAAGAGAGCACACATGTAATGACACTGGTGGATCCATGTGTGGTCTCTAAAGAGAACACACATTTCAATGACTCTAGTTGTTGTTAGTAAAAAGAACACACATGCAATGAAACTGGTGGATCCATGTGTGGTCTCTGAAGAGAACACACATTTCAATGACTCTGGTTGTTAGTAAAAAGAACACACATGCTGTGGCACTAGTGGATCCATGTGTGGTCTCTAAAGAGAACACACATGCAATTACTCTGGTTGCTGTTAATGAAAAGAGCACACATGCAATGACACTGGTGGATCCATAGGTGGATTGTAAAAAGAACACACATGCAATGACACTAGTGGATCCATGTGTGGTCTTTGAAGAGAACACACATTTCAATTACTTTGGTTTTTGTAAGTAAAAAGAACACACATGCAATGACACTGGTGGCTCCATGTGTGGTCTCTGAAGAGAACACACATTTCAATGACTCTGGTTGTTGTTAGTAAAAAGAACACTCATGCAATGACACTGGTGGATCCATGTGTGGTCTCTGAAGAGAACACACATGCAATGACTCTGGTTGGTATTAGTGAAAAGAGCACACATGCAATGACACTGGTGGATCCATAGGTGGATTGTGAAAAGAACACACATGAAATGACACTAGTGGATCCATGTGTGGTATCTGAAGAGAACACACATTTCAATGACTCTGGTTGTTGTTAGTAAAAAGAACACAAATTCCATGACACTGGTGGATCCATAGGTGGATTGTGAAGAGAGCACACATGCAATGACACTGGTGGATCCATGTGTGGTCTCTGAAGAGAACACACATTTCAATGACTTTGGTTTTTGTAAGTAAAAAGAACACACATGCAATGACACTGGTGGATCCATGTGTTGTCTCTGAAGAGAACACATATGCAATGACTCTGGTTGTTGTTAGTGAAAAGAACACACATGCAATGACACTGGTGGATCCATATGTGTATTTTGAAAAGAGCACACATGCAATGACTCTAGTTGTTGTTAGTCAAAAAGCACACATGCAATGACACTGGTGGATCCATAGGTGGATTGAGAAAAGAACACACATGCAATGACACTACTAGATCCATATGTGGTATGTGAAAAGAACACACATGCAATGACTCTAGTTGTTGTTAGTAAAAAGAACACACATGCAATGACACTGGTGGATCCATAGGTGGATTGTGAAGAGAGCACACATGCAATGACTCTGGTTGTTGTTAGTGAAAAGAACACACATGCAATGACACTGGTGGATCCATATGTGGATTTTGAAAAGAGCACACATGCAATGACTCTGGTTGTTGTTAGTCAAAAAGCACACATGCAATGACACTACTGGATCCATAGGTGGATTGTCAAAAGAACACACATGCAATGAAACTGCTGGATCCATATGTGGTATGTGAAAAGAACACACATGCAATGACACTGGTGGATCCATAGGTGGATTGTGAAGAGAGCACACATGCAATGACACTTGTGGATTTAATGACACTGGTGGATCTATGTGTGGTCTCTGAAGAGAACACACATTTCAATGACTCTGATTGTTGTTAGTAAAAAGAACACACATGCAATGACACTGATGGATCCATGTGTGGTCTCTGAAGAGAACACACATTTCAATGACTCTGGTTGTTGTTAGTAAAAGAACACACATGCAATGAAGTGGTGGATCCATGTGTGGTCTCTGAAGAGAACACACATGCAATGACTCTGGTTGTTGTTAGTGAAAAGAACACACATGCAATGACACTGGTGGATCTATATGTTGATTTTGAAAAGAGCACACATGCAATGACTCTAGTTGTTGTTAGTCAAAAATCACACGTGCAATGACACTGGTGGATCCATATGTGGTATGTGAAAAGAACACACATGCAATGACTCTGGTTGTTGTTAGTAAAAAAACACACATGCAATGACAATGGTGGATCCATAGGTGGATTGTGAAGAGAGCACACATGCAATGAAACTGGTGGATTCAATGACACTAGTGGATCCATGTGTGGTCTCTAAAGAGAACACACATTTCAATGACTCTGGTTGTTGTTAGTAAAAAGAACACACATGCAATGACACTGGTGGATCCATGTGTGGTCTCTGAAGAGAACACACATTTCAATGACTCTCTTTATTGTTAGTAAAAAGAACACAGATGCAATGACACTGGTGGATCCATGTGTGGTCTCTAAAGAGAACACACATGCAATGACTCTGGTTGTTAGTGAAAAGAACACACATGAAATGACACAAGTGGATACAATGTCGATTTTGAAAAGATCACACATGCAATGACTCTGGTTGTTGTTAGTCAAAAAACACACATGCAATGACAATGGTGGATCCATAGGTGGATTATGAAAAGAACACACATGCAATGACACTGGTGGATCCATATGTGGTATGTGAAAAGCACACACATGCAATGACTCTGGTTGTTGTTAGTAAAAAGAACACACATGCAATGACACTGGTGGATCCATATGTGGATTGTGAAGAGAGCACACATGTAATGACACTGGTGGATTCAATGACACTGGTGGATCCATGTGTGGTCTCTAAAGAGAACACACATTTCAATGACTCTAGTTGTTGTTAGTAAAAAGAACACACATGCAATGAAACTGGTGTATCCATGTGTGGTCTCTGAAGAGAACACACATTTCAATGACTCTGGTTGTTAGTAAAAAGAACACACATGCTGTGGCACTAGTGGATCCATGTGTGGTCTCTAAAGAGAACACACATGCAATTACTCTGGTTGTTGTTAGTGAAAAGAGCACACATGCAATGACACTGGTGGATCCATAGGTGGATTGTGAAAAGAACACACATGCAATGACACTAGTGGATCCATGTGTGGTCTTTGAAGAGAACACACATTTCAATTACTTTGGTTTTTGTAAGTAAAAAGAACACACATGCAATGACACTGGTGGCTCCATCTGTGGTCTCTGAAGAGAACACACATTTCAATGACTCTGGTTGTTGGTAGTAAAAAGAACACTCATGCAATGACACTATGGATCCATGTGTGGTCTCTGAAGAGAACACACATGCAATGACTCTGGTTGGTGTTAGTGAAAAGAGCACACATGCAATGAGACTGGTGGATCCATAGGTGGATTGTGAAAAGAACACACATGAAATGACACTAGTGGATCCATGTGTGGTATCTGAAGAGAACACACATTTCAATGACTCTGGTTGTTGTTAGTAAAAAGAACACAAATTCCATGACACTGGTGGATCCATAGGTGGATTGTGAAGAGAGCACACATGCAATGACACTGGTGGATCCATGTGTGGTCTCTGAAGAGAACACACATTTCAATGACTTTGGTTTTTGTAAGTAAAAAGAACACACATGCAATGACACTGGTGGATCCATGTGTTGTCTCTGAAGAGAACACACATGCAATGACTCTGGTTGTTGTTAGTGAAAAGAACACACATGCAATGACACTGGTGGATCCATATGTGTATTTTGAAAAGAGCACACATGCAATGACTCTAGTTGTTGTTAGTCAAAAATCACACATGCAATGACACTGGTGGATCCATAGGTGGATTGAGAAAAGAACACACATGCAATGACACTACTAGATCCATATGTGGTATGTGAAAAGAACACACATGCAATGACTCTAGTTGTTGTTAGTAAAAAGAACACACATGCAATGACACTGGTGGATCCATAGGTGGATTGTGAAGAGAGCACACATGCAATGATACTGGTGGATTTAATGACACTGGTGGATCCATGTGTGGTCTCTGAAGAGAACACACATTTCAATGACTCTGGTTGTTGTTAGTAAAAAGAACACACATGCAATGGCACTGATGGATCCATGTGTGGTCTCTGAAGAGAACACACATTTCAACGACTCTGGTTGTTGTTAGTAAAAGAACACACATGCAATGAAGTGGTGGATCCATGTGTGGCCTCTGAAGAGAACACACATGCAATGACTCTGGTTGTTGTTAGTGAAAATAACACACATGCAATGACACTGGTGCATCCATATGTGGATTTTGAAAAGAGCACACATGCAATGACTCTGGTTGTTATTAGTCAAAAAGCACACATGCAATGACACTGGTGGATCCATAGGTGGATTGTGAAAAGAACACACATGGAATGACACTGGTGGATCCATATGTGGTATGTGAAAAGAACACACATGCAATGACTATGGTTGTTGTTAGTAAAAATAACACACATGCAATGACACTGGTGTATCCATAGGTGGATTGTGAAGAGAGCACACATGCAATGACACTGGTGGATCCATGTGTGGTCTCTGAAGAGAACACACATTTCAATGACTCTGGTTGTTGTTAGTAAAAAGAACACACATGCAATGACACTGGTGGATCCATGTGTGGTCTCTAAAGAGAACACACATTTCAATGACTCTGGTTGTTGTCAGTAAAAAGAACACGCATGCAATGACACTGGTGGATCCATGTGTGGTCTCTGAAGAGAACACACATGCAATGACTCTGGTTGTTGTTAGTGAAAAGAGCACACATGCAATGACACTGGTGGATCCATAGGTGGATTGTGAAAAGAACACACATGCAATGACACTAGTGGATCCATGGGTGGTCTCTAAAGAGAACACACATTTCAATGACTCTAGTTGTTAGTAAAAAGAACACACATGCCAGGACACTGGTGGATCCATAGGTGGATTGTGAAGAGAGCACACATGCAATGACACTGGTGGATCCATGTGTGGTCTCTGAAGAGAATACACCTTTCAATGACTTTGGTTTTTGTAAGTAAAAAGAACACACATGCAATGACATTAGTGGATCCATGTGTGGTCTCTAAAGAGAACACACATGCAATGACTCTGGTTGTTGTTAGTGAAAAGAACACACATGCAATGAAACTGGTGGATCCATATGTGGATTTTGAAAAGATCACACATGCAATGAGTCTGGTTGTTGTTAGTCAAAAAGCACACATGAAATGACACTAGTGGATCCATAGGTGGATTGTGAAAAGAACACGTGACACTGGTGGATCCATATGTCGTATGTGAAAAGAACACACATGCAATAACTCTGGTTGTTGTTAGTAAAAAGAACACGCATGCAATGACACTGGTGGATCCATAGGTGGATTGTGAAGAGAGCACACATGCAATGTGTTGGGGGGATACCCCCGGGTAGGGTCACGCCGGGGTATAAAGGCCGAGTTAGCCGAGGTTCGGCAAGGCCAAAGCGGATGCTAGCCGAGTCACCTCAAGGCAGGCCGAATCACGGGGTAACCCGGACCAAGGGATGTCCACCTAACTGGGTCTCAGCCGACTTATATCGTAAGTCAGAAATGCATGTTTAACTTGTATGCAGGAACGGGTGTCGCCGGATCAACTATGATCCGGGTCACATCTAGCTTCTAGGAGAAGGAAGGAATCTCGCTGGTCAAAAGAAGCCCTGCACGCCTTGCTGGCGAGCCAAGACAAGGGCAGGACCACCGAGGCGTGGCCGACAAGGGTGACGATACCCATGTCGGCTGACGCGGGCACCGCATAGGCTCATGTAGCCTCTGCATGTGTGAGCGAGGGAAAAGTAACCCGGTTGGCTTACTACTTTGGGAGATGGCATATTCTTAGGAATATGCCTCCATGTATACCCTAAGTGGAGACCTAGCCCCCCTGTATAAGGAGGGATAGGGCTTCTATAGAGGGGGTTCTGATTTTTCTGATTTGACAAGGGTTTTAAGTGTGATCTATGAGTGAGAGTATGAGAGCTCCTTCTTCCTCCTCTCGCCAATACAGCTCTAGGAGCACTTGTAACCTTGGAGGCAAAGCAAATATAAACTTCTGCACGGAGAATCACTTCACTATCCCTCCCTGGATTCCCCTAGCGTGTATTAGTCCCCACCTTTAGCCTATCCATGGCATCTGCCATGACACCACCACGACAGTTAAGCGCGCCCGTGTGGGGCTAGCAATGGCTAGTAGGGGTGAAGATCCGGACGGGAAACCACATCGGCACCGGCGAACGCATCTTCTCCGGGCTCGTCCAGCGCTTTGGAGCGCTGGACTTCGTCAGCGACAACGCTGGCTGCTTCAGCACGGGCCCACTTCCGCGCAACGGCCTCTTTGTCAAGTTGGGTGCACACAAGGTCTACGTTGCTGTGGACGTATCATGCGTTCATCCGTGGCACGTCGTCGAGGAAGGGGAGCCACCCCTTAGCGTGGTTCACGGGGTGCGTATCACTCTCTCCCCGGACCGTGCTGAAGTAATGATGACTGCGCCGGGTGCAGGCGCAAGCAAGGATCCGGCACCAGATCCGGAGGTAACACCTAAGGCACCGAGGAATGGTAGAGGACCTCCACTAGAGAGGCCTGAGAATGTACTGGGAGAAGCTATGGATAGCTTGGCAAACCCGGTAGCAGCAGTGGTAGATCCGACTCAGTCACAGGCCGAGCTAGAGGAAACTAGGCAGAAAATTCTAGAGGGAGCAAAAAAGATTGCTGCGGCTCAGCAGTCGTTGGACATGACGCTGCGTGAGTACGCAAAGGCAAATAAAGTAGATGCTGTAAAAGTGAAGGGGAGAAATCTCATGAGTGAAATGAACAAAGAAGGTGATACTCGGATTGAGGAGTCAGAAAACTATTTGTCCGTGGGGCTGCCGAAGTACAGTACCCCGGCGAAAAACCTCAGAGCAGCGGATGGAGCTGCATCCGAGCTAGAGGGTCTGACGGGTGAAGCCCGTCAGAGACAGCAAGATCGGGCCAATGAGTTGGTTCGGATCGCGAACAGGCAAAATGAGGAACTACTCAGGGCAAACCCGGAGAGAGCTGGGGCCTCCAAGATCTTTCATTCGGCGGTGGGTATCCCGGAGAAATCCGCTGGAGCCGCATCGTCTCCTCATGGTGGTCCAAGGAGAGAGGAGGTAGTAACCTCGGCCAGGAGAAACAAGCAGATTGTTCCGTATAACCCGACAAGGGCAGGAAAGGCAAAAGAGGTACTTAGAAACGACGATCGACAGAGTGTAAGCCGAGGTGAAGCTGGCCGAGGTAACCGTGACCAAGGCAATGCCGGTCAAGGAAACGCTGTTAACGGCAATGCCGGACAGCGCAGCTCTATAGGACAACCACAACAGCGGAATATACCAAGGCAAGAGCAGAGTGCCGACCGAGGTATGCAACAGAGAGATGCGCCACGAGAGAGAAACCGGTCCAACGATGGAGATTCGGAAATGGTAAATGCAGGATACCCAAGGCCGGACTATCATGTGATAGGGTCGAGATTAGGAAGCAGGGATTTGGTGTCGGATGATGCCATGTTGAAACTGGATCGACTGTATAGGTCGGAGCAGATTGAAAGTCAAGGTCCTCCGGGTCCTGTGTGTTTTGGACCCCGGATCATGAAAGAGCCACCGGTACCTAACTTCCAGTTACCCAGAGGCACGAAGACGTATGACGGTAGCACTAAGCCAGAGGATTGGTTGATAAATTATGCTACGGCTGTGAAAATTGCTACAGGTAACTTGCGATGGGCTGTGAGATACGTACCCCAAATGTTGGAGGGGCCAGCAAGGGTATGGTTGAACAATTTGCCGCCCGGAAGTATTAACTGCTGGATCGATTTTGAGGAAATGTTCATCAGCAATTTCTCGAGTATGTATCAGAGGCCAAATAGGCCACAGACCCTAGCTATGTGCAAGCAAAGACCGAATGGTCCGTACCGGGAGTTTTTGACCCGGTGGTGTACCGTGAGAAACTCGTGTGAGGGCGTGATAGAGTCACAGGCCATAGAGTGGTTTGCGCAAGGATGCAAATATGCAAGCGAACTGTGGCAAAAGTTGCAAAGGAAAATGCCAACTACGTTGGCAGAGATGATCCGGATTGCTGATTCGTATGCCTTGGGCGATCCAACTCAACCTAGGCTCGTGTCCAACGAGTCGAATGAGGAGTACTACCAGAGAGATGGAGCCGGATCATCTCGGAGGAATGATTTCAGAGGTAAAAGGAGAGATGATAGACCGGATCACTGGTACAGTTCGCAACAAGTTGCAGCTGTGAATCAAGATCAGCCCGGAACAGGGAGCAATCAACGTGAGAAAACTGGAGGGCAACAATGGACACCAAGGAATGATGGCAAGAAAACTTGGACGCCAGAACAGAAGAAACAGTGGCAAGAAAAGAAGGACCGTCTGAGGTACACTTATGAGTCGATGTTGGATCAGCCATGTAAATTTCACACGCCAAATCCGAGTAACCCAGCAGGTCATACAACGAGGCAATGTGAGTGGATGCGTAAGATAGAACAAGGTGGTTCGGGGAATGCTCAGGCACCCCGGAATGAGCAACCTCGATAGGAGTTACCCCGGCAGCAATTGCTCTCTAGAGCGAACACGCAACAGCTAATGTTGCCTCCCCCTCCGCCGAGGTATGATAACCATGAGAGAAGGGATGCAGTGCATCAAGTAGAAAACCAGCATCAGCCGCATCAAAGGTACCCTAGAAATGAGGGGAGGAATGAGTACAGGGAGCATCATCAGAGTTATTGTGTATTTACCACCAAGGAAACAGATAGGAAGAGCTTGCAGCACCGACATATGGAGGTCAATGCGGTAATGCCAGCGGTGACGAGGTACATGCCTTGGTCGGACCAGCAAATCACCTGGAACATCAAAGATCATCCCAAGCTTATGCCGAGTCCTGGTTCGTATGCATTAGTGCTGGACCCGACATTCATTGGGCCTAACATCAATGTGAGGTTCTCCAAGGTACTGATTGACAATGGCAGTAGCATTAACATCATGTATGCCGATACAATGCGCAAGTTGGGTATCTCGGAGAACATGCTCCAGGCTACAAGGACAACTTTCCATGGTATTGTACCAGGCATTTCTTGTGAGCCCATAGGCAAAGTCCGGGTTGACATGTTATTCAGCACAAGTTCATGGCAAGCTGCCACATCCGTTATCTGAAGATGAAGTTGCCCGGGACAAATGGAGTGATTACCATTGCTGGAGATTTCCGACGTTCCATTGAGTGTGCCTCAGCCGGGTCTAACCTAGCCGAGTCACTCGTGATTGCGCATGAGAAAAGAAAAATCCAAGAGGTGGCGGCATTAGCTCAGTCACAGAAAGATATGCCGGTGTTGAGTAACCCGCATGGTAGCGTTTCGTTCCAAGCCGCAAAGGATACTAAGAAAGTGCCTACTGATGATATGTTCCCAGAGCGCACCGTAACAATTGGTGCCGGGTTGAATGATAAATAGGAAAGAGAGCTCGTCAACTTCCTCCGTGAGAATCGGGATATTTTTGCTTGGTCCACACAGGACTTGCAAGGTGGTCCAAGGGAGTTGGCCGAGCACTCTTTGAACGTGAGACCCGGAGCGAGGCCGGTGAAGCAACCTCTCCGCCGCTTCGCCGAGGATAGGAGAAAAGTCATTGGAGACGAGATAGCTTGGTTGCTAGCAGCAGGATTTATCATCGAAGTACTCTATCCGGATTGGCTCTCTAATCTGGTGCTGGTGGAGAAGAAGAAGGATGACCCGAACGTGGCAGTGGTTTGGCGTATGTGTATCGATTACACGAACCTGAACAATGCATGTCCAAAAGATCCATTTCCACTGCCGAGGATAGATCAGGTCATAGACTCAACCGCGAGATGTGAACTGTTGTCATTCATTGATGCATATTCTGGTTTCCACCAGATACCTCTGAATCCGGATGATCAAATAAAGACCGCATTTATCACCCCGTATGGGGCTTATTGCTATCGCACCATGCCGTTTGGTTTACGTAATGCAGGTGCAACGTACCAAAGATGTATGCAAAAATGTTTGCACGACCAAAGAGGTCAAAATGTACAAGTGTATGTGGATGATGTGGTTATCAAGACCAAGGAAAGCAAAACGCTCCTTGACGACATTAGGCAGACATTCACGAACTTAAGAAGGTTCCGAATGAAGCTTAACCCAGAAAAATGTACCTTCGGTGTCCCGGCTGGAAAATTACTCGGATTTCTCGTCTCCAACCGAGGTATCGAAGTTAATCCAACTAAGATCGGGGCCATTGAACGAATGGAGTTGCCGAAGTGTCTTAACGATGTCCAGAAGTTCACTGGGTGCCTAGCATCGTTAAGTCGGTTTGTATGTCGGTTGGGAGAAAAGGCATTGCCTCTCTACCAACTTATGAAAAAGTCGGATAAGTTCGTTTGGATGCCAAAGGCCGATGAAGCCTTTGCCCACTTAAAGAAGATGTTAGCCACTGCACTAGTGTTAGCCTCTCCACTATCAAAGGAGCCAATGTTGCTCTACATAGCCGCAACCAACCGAGTTGTAAGTGCAGTGATTGTGGTAGAGCGCGACGAAGAGGGTAAGTCGGTGCAGAGGCCAGTGTATTAGTTGAGCGAGGTATTATCTGCCTCAAAGCAGAACTACCCACACTATCGAAAGGTGGCATATGGTGTCTATATGGCAGCTAAGAAGTTAAAGCATTACTTTGAGGAGCACCCCATCAAAGTAATATGTGAAGCTCCCATATCCGAGATAATGAGTAACAAGGATGCAAGTGGTCGAATCACAAAATGGGCAATCGAACTAGCTCCTTATGCACAACAGTATGACAGAAGAGAAGCAATCAAGTCTCAGGCTGTGGCGGACTTTTTTGTGGATTGGTCCGAGGTAAAATACGAACCACCGCCACCAGATCCGAACTACTGGAGGATGCACTTTGACGGGTCAAAAACAAAAACCGTTCTAGGCGCCGGAGTTGTGCTTACCTCGCCAAAGAAGGACCAGCTGAAATATGTGCTGCAAATCCATTTCGCGGCATCGAACAATGTCGCTGAGTATGAAGCACTTGTGCATGGGCTCAAAGTGGCAAAAGAGATTGGGATACGTCGGATACTATGCTTTGGCGACTCGGATTTGGTAATACAGCAAGTGTCGGGGTTGTGGGACGCCCTAGATCCAAACATGGCTCTGTACAGATTTCATGTGCAGAAGATATCTGGTTACTTTGAGGGGTGTGAATTTCACCATGTACCCCGGGTGGAAAATGAGGCCGACATCTCGTCAAGCTCGGATCAACCCGACTAGAAATTCCACCGGTGTAGCATTGGAACACCTCGTAAAAACCTTCTATCGTGCCGCCCCAGAACCGACTCAATCTATGTCCCGGAAGATACAGAATCCAGAGCTGAGCCCATGGACATTGACATGGGAGGTGGTGCGCGAAACCCGGGGACTGCATCAGCAAACCCGGGGACTGCCTCAGCGAACCCGGGGACTGCCTCGCAGGACCCGGGGACTGCTCAGCATGATCCGGTTGAAGTTATGCCGGTGGATCAGATGGAAATTGATGAGGATGTGTTCCCTGTACGAGCAATACCAGTTTGGGCACTGCCTATATTTCAATTCCAGAAAGATGGAACGTTACCCACTGAGGAGCTGTTATCTAGGCAAGCTCAGAGGAGAGCAAAGGCATACACAATTATCAATTCCGAGCTATACAAACGGAGTGTGACCAATGTCCTCCAGTGATGCGTTGACCCGGAAGAAGGGCTTGACATCCTCCGAGATATACATCAAGGAGAGTGTAGGAATCATGCCTCATCCCGAGCCTTGGTGGCAAAAGCGTTTCGGCATGGATTCTACTGGCCAAGTGCCTTAGAACAAGCAGAAGATCTGGTGAGAAAATGCAATGGTTGTGAGAGGTATGCTACCAAGACGCATATGCCAATGTCGGAACTCAAGACCATACCAATTACATGGCCATTTGCCGTATGGTGCTTAGATATGGTTGGCCCATTTAAACCAGCAAGGGAAAATATGACTCACATTTTGGTCATGGTGGATAAATTTCCAAAATGGATTAAAGTGAAGCCTATAAGAAAATGTGATGGAGCTACGGCCGTAACATTTCTCAAAGACATTATCTTGAGATAAGGTTATCCTCATAGTATCATAACTGATAATGGAACAAATTTTGCTGAAGGAGCATTCGCGCGATTCTGCCAGGATAAGAAGATCTGGCTGGACGTTGCCTCGGTAGCCCACCCCGCATCGAACGGACAGGTGGAAAGATCCAACGGATTTGTGTTATCCGGGATAAAGCCCCGGCTCATTGAGCCACTGCAAAGATCAGCGGGGTGCTGGATAGAAGAACTAACAGTGGTACTGTGGAGTTTAAGAACAACTCCAAATCGATCAACAGGCTGTACGCCATTTTTTCTGGTATATGGGGCAGAAGCTGTATTACCAGCCGACATAGAGCATGATTCGCCTAGGGTCACCCAATACCACGAAGCCGGGTGCAAGAAGCCCGGCAAAATGATGTTGATCTGCTGGAAGAAGCGAGAGAATTGGCATTGTCCAGATCCGCCATATATCAACAAAATCTCCGACGCTATCATAGCCAGAAAGTAAGCCCCCGAGTCTTCCGGGAAGGCGATTTGGTGCTCCGGTTGGTACAACGTACTGCTGGCATGCATAAATTATCCTCCCCCATGGGAAGGGCCATTCATTGTGAGAAAAGCATTGCACAATGATTCTTATTATCTTATCGATGCAAAGCCACAGGAAAAGAACAAGGCGGACAGGTCCGGCGAGGAATCCAAGTGTCCATGGAATGTAGCTCTACTTCGTCCTTTCTACACTTAGCAGAGAAGTGTATGTATCCGAGTATTCTCATATGTCGGTATGTATGGCGACAATGAGCTTATCAATGAAATGTTGGCACCTCGGGCAGTAACTCGGGGACTTCCTTAATAATATTTGTTGTCTTTTATTATTTATACGTCAGCTGGAATAAGTTGTTCTACTTAACTCGGATTAGTAATCTGTGAACACCAAAAACCCAACTCTTCGACTTGCTGCTGTCCAACAAGAATTGGCTTCATGGCAAGCAAGAGAACAAGTTTGGAATTGCGTAGCACATGAAAAACGACTAAGGAAAAGAACTTAATCGAGCCGACGTTTGTTTTTCGAACTAACCTTGTATTTACTTTCAAACTATTATGCTAAATTATTTTGAGCTAAGCCTAAAAGTTTCTAAGTATTGTTAAAGCAATTTTTGAAGCTCGGATTCGTAAGTCGTAAAACCGAATCAAGGTAGACATGAACCGAGCCAGAAGATTGGACGAACAAGAAAATGAAACTTGGGGACAACCCCCAAATTAATCCGGCATACAAACTTAGTAGCAAAATATCACATAAGTACGGGATACAATTCCACCTGGCATACCGGGGATCTGATAAGTTTTAAAGTGTTTTCACTTAAGGAGCAGCAGGAGGAGGAAGTTCGGCATCATCTTCGCCTTCTTTGATATCCGAGGCATCGTCCTCTCCATCCTCGTCTTAACCATCTTCAACATTCTCGACCTCTTTGTCGCCAGCGGCTTCCAGGAAGCTCGGACCCTCAGTCCATTCGTGAATGGGAGCATATTCAATGAGGCTATGGGCGCAAGCCTGGCGCCGAGCTACCCATTCCGGGTCATTGGTCCACTTGGATCTGGTGCGCAGGCGCGTCAGGAGGCTGAGATCGATCTTCTCATAGCACGTGAGTATGTGGTGAAGAACGGTCTCAGCTACAGCACGTCCAGCGGACTCCCTCCAAAGGTCGAGCTGGGTCTCGATCTCCATCAGCTTTTCAGCAAGGATTGCAATTCTCTTCGGAGTGTCCTCGCCGGGCCAGAACGTGTTGAAGACTCGGACTGACACGTCGAGGAGATCCTTGACGTAGTTCTTCATGATTTCCACGCGAGATGACAGGATGACCAATAGGTCCTCCATGTCATAGGGAATGTCCTCACCATCAGGAGCGACGGGAGTACCCCTCTCTCGGCGGAAATTGGCAACAGCGGTGCTCGCAATGGGAGTACCCTCTGGAAATTTTCCTAAAAACAGGACAAGAGAAGCAAGTAATGAAAAGACATGTAAGATAACCCAAAGAAATATGCCGGGTAAGGAAAAGGAACTTACGTAAAATGTGGCTGTGGATCCGGGTCAATTCATTGATGCAATTATCGCATCTTTGGTGGAGCTACACCAGTTCAACGTTCGCCGACTCGAGTTTGATGTCGGCTTCCTGGAGAAGTTCGCAGTCCTTAGAAATTTGGAGGTTGAGGTGCTCGCGCTCTTCGGTGTAGTCCTGGCCAGCCTTTTCAAGCTCGGTTTGGTGCTGCGCCTTCATCTTCTTCATTTCTGCCTTTAGCTTGGCAATCTCGTCATTCTTGGTTCGGAGGAGGGCAAGCTCATCGTCTTTTTTTTGAGCTTGGCCTGATGCTGCCCTGCTTGTTCGAGAAAATGCAGCATCATGTTAGGCACGGGCACACTATCTTCAAGAGATGCTGAAATAGCATGTTGACCCAGCAGAACCGAGGTATGAATGTTTGCCGAGCCAAGAAGAAAATAATATGGAAAGCAAAGCAGGGTCGGACAAAAGTAGCTTACCCTTAATCTGATCTAGATTCTTTCTCATGAGCTTGTTCTCAGCCTCTACCCCAGCTGCGAAAACCGAATGACGGATTAGTTCTACAGAAAAAGATGAAGGAAAACAGAAAAATGTGAAGAAGAGAACTTACCCCTTTTCTCATGCTCAGTGAGATGTGCATTGTGCTTTGTGAGCAGCATCTTGTGGGTATCCAGAAGACGCTGAAACTCAGCACTCCGGCGGTTGGTGGTCACCTAAAAAGAGTACAAAATTTTGGCTTAAGCCTTGTGCATATTAGAAGTGTACAAGATCCGGGCCAAGTGGAACTTAACCCGGCTCTAGGTGTGTGCATATTCGAAGTGTACAAGATCCGGGCCAAGTGGAATTTACCCCGTCTTTAGGTGTGTGCATATTCAAAGTATATAAGATCCGGGCCAAGTGGAACTTAACCCGGCTCTAGGTGTGTGCATATTCGAAGTGTACAAGATCCAGGCCAAGTGGAACTTTACCCGACTCTAGGTGTGTGCATATTCGAAGTGTACAAGATCCGGTCCAAGTGGAACTTAACCTGGCTCTAGGTGTGTGCATATTCGAAGTGTACAAGATCCGGTCCAAGTGGAATTTAACCCGGCTATAGGTGTGTGCGTATTCGAAGTGTACAAGATCCGGGCCAAGTGGAAATTAACCCGGCTCTAGGTGTGTGCATATTTGAAGTGGTCAGGGAGCTATGTTAGTTTTCTAAGGAGCATCCGGCCGAGTAACAAATTACTCCCCCGGAGGCTCGGGGACTAATGGTTATATCGCTAGTGCATGCTAAGGAAAAGGTGAAGTAACGTACCTCCATCATCCGGACCGCGAGGTTAATCGCCTTAGAGGATGTGTTCATCTGAGCAGCGAATTCGGCGGTACCGAACTTCTCCGGGAGATCATCGTTATAGACGAACTCCGCCTTGTTCCAGTTGTTCATAAACTCGATCAAGGTCGAAGGATATCGCTCACTGCTGAGCATGTGGGGCGCCACCAAGCCCTTCGCATGTGCCTCTCTCCTCTCAACCTGAGCAAGGGCCGGACTGGTGTGCAGAACAATTTGCTGTGCACTAGTTGGCTCGGCAGGGGCGTCCTTCGGTGCTGGAGCCTTCTAGGCAAGCATGGACGCGAGGGTGCGCTGTCTAGATCCGGTGGACGCTGCCCTGGTGATGTCAGGGGCTTTCTTGCCTTTGGCTTGCTAAGAGGAGGAAGTGGTGCCCTGGTGACGCTGCCCTGGTGACGTCAGATTTCCCCTTAGGAGCTGCCTGGGTACTTCCTCGCCGAGACTGAGAAGACTCGGACGAGGCGGAGGAGCTTGGCGCTGGTGCCCTTGTTGCTGAAGATGGTGCTGCTGCTGATGTTCTTGCTGCCAGAGTTGGTGCTGGTGCCGGAATTGGTGTTGGTGCTGGTACGGAGGTAGTCTCAGTAGTTGCTGGTTGTGGCGGAGCCGAAGTGGTGGATGCCGCTGCCTCGGCTGGGTCCGTCTCCCCCGCTCCAGGGTTGCCCCTCTTTTGACAAGGTGGGCTGGAACCCGGAGCAGCCGCAAAACCCTCTGGAATAGGGCTCAGCGGGCGTGACTCGTCGTCATGAGGGGGAGAAGGGCTAGGTCGGAGCGGTGAAGTGATGCTAGATCCAATCTGGGGAACATCCTCCGCAGCACTGCCAAATCAAACAATGTCAGAAGAGAGACTAAAACAATGCAAGGAAGAATAAGTTGCATAGGGAAAAGAGGCTTACGCATCCGAGGTCAGGGGCTCCTTGGGTTTCCGAGCCCTTCGTGCTGGGGCCTTGCCTGCAGGCTTGGAAGCAGTGTTGTCTCCAGACTTCTTTCACCTTTTGGAGGGCTGAGAAGGTCCGGAGGAGGAACTTGATGCAGCTCCATGCCTCTTCTTCGGCGCTGCCACAACAGGTTCACCCGTGGCAAGGGGAGGGTCCTCGTGGATCTGCCCACCGGGGTTAGCTGATGTCGGAAAAGCATAAGAAAGGGGGACAGCCTCAACAGCTTCCATCACCTCAATATCCGAGTCATCCTCATCGTCGGGCCAATCTCTAATAGAAGAGAGTTTACCGGTGGGTCGCTTGGTCGCGTCGGACATTGGGAGGAACATCTCCTGGTCCTGTTCTTCCTCGTCCGAGCTCTCCCGGTCAGGCGCGCATTTGAGGGTAGGGTCGGTGCCATCCTCAATGGCATGCTGAAGGAATTGCTAAAGGAGAAAAAAGATAACGAAGTTAAAAATAAGACGACAACCGACATAAGATCTAATCCGGAGAGAGTTGGTGGCACGAAGCTTACCACGGGAGGAAGCCTATCCCGACAATAATGCTCAATTCCCCACATCCACTCAGAGGAGAAGTCCTTGTGGGTGGTGAAGAGCGCCTTGACCCGGCGGTAGATTTCTATGTTGCTAAGCTCGAAGGACGAGGTCCGGTTGGTGTCGCGACCCCAGCTCATGTGGCACACCTTGTGAGTGCGCTTCTGGAGAGGGGAGATCCGATTGCGGACAATTGTGATCATGGCATCCTCGTTGCGCAACCCGAGATGCTTGAGCTCCTTGAATCTTTTATTGACCTGGTTGGCCAATACTGTGGGATTCTTGGGGACAACCTCCCACAACTCCGGGTTAGGTGGACCCGGAGCATAGGGCAGCAACCGGATCAAGTGTTCAGTGCCCTCGTTCCGGACATAAAAGAAAGTCCGGGCCCATCCTTTCCAGGAGTCCAGCCCGGTGACTCGAGGGAAAACGGATAGCCTCCGGGGTGAGATGGATGCAGCTCCGAATTGCGTGAGTTGCTTGTCCTCCGGAATATTCGGAATGACATTACGATGAAGGCCGAAAAACTGGATCCATAGCTCCTTCATGGGCCATAATCCGGCGTAGCCCTCGATCGTAGAGGCAAAAGCAGAAAGAGAAGTGATTGCATTGGCAGGAAGGTGGTGCGGCTGGAGTTCGTATGTGGTTAACCAGTCATGGAAGAAATCACTGACCGGCAAACCAAACCCCCGTTGGAAGTGTGACAAGAACACAACGTACTCACCCGGATTGGGTGAGGGGGCGAGTTCGGCGGAGGCAAGGCGCGCGATGACTCCAGCGGGAATGCGTCTGGTGCGGTAGAGCTAGTCCAGGTCGTCCTGGCAGACCCAGGACCTGGCCCACGCACCACGGTCCGCCGTGGCAGCGTCTTCCTCCATCTCCTGCTCGGCGACGGCGAGCTCCTCCTCTGTCATCTCTAGCTCGTTGCCCTCACTGTCGCTAGCCGCGGTGGGGGGCAGCGGCCTAGATTGGCAACGACCCGTGGTGGAGGAGGCGCATAGCGGTGGCGGTGATGCAGAGGCGTGGGGAAGCAGTGCGGCGACGGCACTGCTACTTGGAAGCACTGGCGGTAGCGCGGTCACGAGGAAGACGAAGAAGAAGAGCAAAGGGCAGAGTGGCGCAGTAAGGGGAAAAAGCCTAAGGGATGCGCCCCTCCCCTATTTAACCTCTCCCACGAGGAGAAAGTGGGATCGCGTCCTGCAGGCACGCCACACACAGTGGCCGTGTACCACCCGCATCGACCAATCAGCAAGGAGCCACACGGAAGGCCACATAGTGGAGTTGGTCCCATGACGTGACGCGTTGATGCGGTAAACAAGGTGGCAGGCGTGACATGACCCGCGCACAGTGATGACTGACAATTACTGTGGCGGTTATTGTGCTGGCGATTAGCCTCAACGTGGGTTGGCGTACGAGAGAAGGAAGCAAGACCCGGATAGGACCGTGGTAACCAGGCCAGCAAGTGAAAACTTGGAATGTGCATAGGGAAAATAAAACCATGAGGTCCGAGTTGAAGCGGTGACCCGGCCGGCATGTGAAAAATTGGAACGTGCAAGGGGAACGTAAATCCATATAACCCGAGACAAGGAGGTAACTCGGAAATAATGTCTAAAGGTCGAACATAATTGAACCTGATGTGGCCTTAGCGGCCGAGGCAGCTAAGACCGCACCAGCTTCGGGGACTAATGTTGGGGGGATACCCCCGGGTAGGGTCACGCCGGGGTATAAAGGCCGAGTTAGCCGAGGTTCGGCAAGGCCAAAGCGGATGCTGGCCGAGTCACCTCAAGGCAGGCCAAATCATGGGGTAACCCGGACCAGGGGATGTCCACCTAACTGGGTCTCAGCCGACTTATATCGTAAGTCGGAAATGCATGTTTAACTTGTATGCAGGAACGGGTGTGGCCGGATCAACTATGATCCGGGTCACATCTAGCTTCTAGGAGAAGGAAGGAATCTCGCTGGTCAAAAGAAGCCCCGGTACGCACTGCCTGAGCGAAGAAGACAAGGGCAGGACCACCAAGGTGTGGCCGACAAGGGTGACGATACCCATGTCGGCTGACACGGGCGCCGTAGAGGCTGACGTAGCCTCTGCATGTGTGTCGCGAGGGAAAAGTAACCCGGTCGGCTTACTACTTTGGGAGATGGCATATTCTTAGGAATATGCCTCCACGTATGCCCTAAGTGGAGACCTAGCCCCCCCTATATGAGGAGGGCTAGGGCTTCTGTAGAGGGGGTTCCGATTTTTCTGATTTGGCAAGGGTTTTAAGTGTGATCTGTGAGTGAGAGTAAGAGATCTCCTTCTTCCTCATCTCGCCAATACAGCTCTAGGAGCACTTGTAACCTTGGCGGCAAAGCAAATATAAACTTCTGCGTGGAGAATAACTTCACTATCCCTCCCTGGATTCCCCTAGCGTGTATTAGTCCCCACCTTTAGCCTATCCATGGCATCTGCCGTGACACCACCACGACACAATGACACTAGTGGATTCAATGACACTAGTGGATCCATGTGTATTCTCTGAAGATAAAACACATTTCAATGACTTCGGTTGTTGTTAGTAAAAAGAACACACATCCAATGACACTGGTGGATCCATGTGTGGTCTCTGAAGAGAAAACACATTTCAATGACTCTGGTTGTTGTTAGTAAAAGAACACACATGCAATGAAGTGGTGGATCCATGTGTGGTCTCTAAAGAGAACACACATGAAATGACTTTCGTTGTTGTTAGTGAAAAGAACACACATGCAATGACACTGGTGGATCCATATGTGGATTTTGAAAAGAGCACACATGCAATGACTCTGGTTGTTGTTAGTCAAAAAGCACACATGCAATGACACTGGTGGATCCATAGGTGGATTATAAAAAGAAAACACATGCAATGACACTGGTGGATCCATATGTGGTATGTGAAAAGAACACACATGCAATGACTTTGGTTGTTGTTAGTAAAAAGAACACACATGCAATGCCACTGGTGGATCCATAGGTGGATTTTGAAGAGAGCACACATGCAATGACACAGGTGGATTCAATGACACTTGTGGATCCATGTGTGGTCTCTGAAGAGAACACACATTTCAATGACTTTGGTTTTTGTAAGTAAAAAGAACACACATGCAATGACACTGGTGGATCCATGTGTGGTCTCTGAAGAGAACACACATTTCAATGACTCTGGTTGTTGTTAGTAAAAAGAACACACATGCAATGACACTGGTGGATCCATGTGTGGTCTCTGAAGAGAACACACATGCAATGACTCTAGTTGTTGTTAGTGAAAAGAGCACACATGCAATGACTCTGGTTGTTGTTAGTAAAAAGAACACACATGCAATGACACTGGTGATCCATATGTGGATTTTGAAAAGAGCACGCATGTAATGACTCTGGTTGTTGTTAGTCAAAAAGCACACATGCAATGACACTGGTGGATCCATAGGTGGATTGTGAAAAGAACACACGTGCAATGACACTGGTGGATCCATATGTGGTATGTCAAAAGAACACGCATGCAATGACTCTGGTTGTTGTTAGTAAAAAGAACACACATGCAATGACACTGGTGGATCCATAGGTGGATTATGAAGAGAGCACAAATGCAATGAAACTGGTGGATTCAATGACACTGGTGGATCCATGTGTGGTCTCTGAAGAGAACACACATTTGAATGACTCTGGTTGTTGTTAGTAAAAAGAACACACATGCAATGACACTAGTGGATCCATGTGTGGTCTCTGAAGAGAACACACATTTCAATGACTCTGGTTGTTGTTAGTAAAAAGATAACACATGCAATGACACTGGTGGATCCATGTGTGGTCTCTAAAGAGAACACACATGCAATGACTCTGGTTGTTAGTGAAAAGAGCACACATGCAATGACACGGGTGGATCCATAGGTGGATTGTGAAAAGAACACACATGCAATGACACTAGTGGATCCATGTGTGGTCTTTGAAGAGAACACACATATCAATGACTCTGGTTGTTTTTAGTAAAAAGAACACAAATGCCATGACATTGGTGGATCCATAGGTGGACTGTGAAGAGAGCACACATGCAATGACACTGGTGGATCCATGTGTGGTCTCTAAAGAGAACACACATTTCAATTACTTTGGTTTTTGTAAGTAAAAAGAACACACATGCAATGACACTGGTGGATCCAAGTGTGGTCTCTGAAGAGAACACACATTTCAATTACTTTGGTTTTTGTAAGTAAAAAGAACACACATGCAATGACACTGGTGGATCCAAGTGTGGTCTCTGAAGATAACACACATGCAATGACTCTACTTGTTAGTGAAAAGAACACACATGCAATGACACTGGTGGATACATATGTGGATTTTGAAAAGATCACACATGCCATGACTCTGGTTGCTGTTAGTCAATAAGCACACATGAAATGACACTGGTGGATCCATAGGTGGATTGTGAAAAGAACACACATGCAATGACACTAGAGGATCCATATGTCGTATGTGAAAAGAACACACCTGAAATCACTCTGGTTGTTGTTTGTAAAAAGAACACACATGCAATGACACTGGTGGATCCATAGGTGGATTGTGAAGAGAGCATACATGCAATGAGACTGGTGGATTCAATGACACTGGTGGATCCATGTGTGATCTCTGAAGAGAACACACATTTCAATGACTCTGGTTGTTGTTAGTAAAAAGAACACACATGCAATGACACTGGTGGATCCATGTGTGGTCTCTAAAGAGAACACACATTTCAATGACTCTGGTTGTTGTTAGTAAAAGAAAACACATGCAATGAAGTGGTGGATCCATGTGTGGTCTCTGAAGAGAACACACATGCAATGCCTCTGGTTGTTGTTAGTGAAAATAACACACATGCAATGACACTCGTGGATCCATATGTGGATTTTGAAAAGAGCACACATGCAATGACTCTGGTTGTTGTTAGTCAAAAAGCACACATGCAATGACACTGGTGGATCCATAGGTGGATTGTGAAAAGAACACACATGCAATGACACTGGTGGATCCATATGTGGTATGTGGAAAGAACACACATGCAATGACTCTGGTTGTTGTTAGTAAAAAGAACACATATGGAATGGCACTAGTGTATCCATAGGAGGATTGTGAAGAGAGCACACATGCAATGACACTGGTGGATTCAGTGACACTGGTGGATCCATGTGTGGTCTCTAAAGAGAAGACAAATTTCAATGAATCTAGTTGTTGTTAGTAAAAAGAACACACATGCAATGACACTGGTGGATCCATGTGTGATCTCTGAAGAGAACACACATTTCAATGACTCTGGTTGTTGTTAGTAAAAAGAACGCACATGCAATGACACTGGTGGATCCATGTGTCGTCTCTGAAGAGAATACACATGCAATGACTCTGGTCGTTGTTAGTGAAAAGAACACACATGCAACGACACTGGTGGATCCATATGTGGATTTTGAAAAGAGCACACATGCAATGACTCTGGTTGTTGTTAGTCAAAAAGCACACATGCAATGACACTGGTGGATCGATAGGTGGATTGTTAAAAGAACACACATGCAATGAAACTGGTGGATCCATATGTGGTATGTGAAAAGAACACACATGAAATGACTCTAGTTGTTATTAGTAAAAAGAACACACATGCAATGACACTGGTGGATCCATAGGTGGATTGTGAAGAGAGCACACATGCAATGACACTGGTGGATTCAATGACACTTGTGGATCCATGTGTGGTCTCTGAAGAGAACACACATTTCAATGACTCTGGTTGTTAGTTAAAAGAACACACATGCAATTACACTGGTGGATCCATGTGTGGTCTCTAAAGAGAACACACATTTCAATGACTCTGGTTATTGTTAGTAAAAAGAACACACATGCAATGACACTGGTGGATCCATGTGTGGTCTCTAAAGAGAACACACATGCAATGACTCTGGTTGTTGTTAGTGAAAAGAGCACACATGCAATGACACTGGTGGATCCATAGGTGGATTGTGAAAAGAACACACATGCAATGACACTAGTGGATCCATGTGTGGTCTCTGAAGAGAACACACATTTCAATGACTCTGGTTGTTGTTAGTAAAAAGAAGACACATGCCATGGCACTGGTGGATTGTGAAGAGAGCACACATGCAATGACACTAGTGGATCCATGTGTGGTCTCTGAAGAGAACACACATTTCAATGACTTTGGTTTTTGTAAGTAAAAAGAACACACATGCAATGACACTGGTGGATCCATGTGTGTTCTCCGAAGAGAACACACATGCAATGACTCTGGTTTTTGTTAGTGAAAAGAACACACATGCAATGACACTGGTGGATCCATATGTGGATTTTGAAAAGATCACACATGCAATGACTCTGGTTGTTGTTAGTCAAACAGCACACATGAAATGACACTGGTGGATCCATAGGTCGTATGTGAAAAGAACACACATGCAATGGAACTGGTGGATCCATATGTGGTATGTGAAAAGAACACACATGCAATGACTCTGGTTGTTGTTAGTAAAAAGAACACACATGCAATGACACTGGTGGATCCATAGGTGGTTATGAAGAGAGCACACATGCAATGACACTAGTGGATTCAATGACACTGGTGGATCCATGTGTGGTCTCTGAAGAGAACACACATTTCAATGACTCTGGTTGTTGCTAGTAAAAAGAACACACAAGCAATGACACTGGTGGATCCATGTGTGGTCTCTAAAGAGAACACACATTTCAATGACTTTGATTTTTGTAAGTAAAAAGAACACACATGCAATGGCATCAGGATCCATGTGTTGTCTCTGAAGAGAACACACATGCAATGACTCTGGTTGTTGTTAGTGAAAAGAAAACACATGCAATGACACGGGTGGATCCATATGTGGATTTTGAAAAGAGCACACATGCAATGACTCTGGTTGTTGTTAGTCAAAAATCACACATGTAATGACACTGGTGGATCCATAGGTGGATTGTGAAAAGAACACACATGCAATGACACTGCTGGATCCATGTGTGGTATGTGAAAACAAAAAACATGAAATGACTCTGGTTGTTGTTAGTAAAAAGAACACACATGCAATGACACTGGTGGATCCATAGGTGGATTGTGAAAAGAGCACACATGCAATGACACTAGTGGATCCATGTGTGGTCTCTCAAGAGAACACACATTTCAATGACTTTGGTTTTTGTAAGTAAAAAGAACACACATGCAATGACACTGGTGGATCCATGTGTGTTCTCCGAAGAGAACACACATGCAATGACTCTGGTTGTTGTTAGTGAAAAGAACACACATGCAATGACACTGGTGGATCCATATGTGGATTTTGAAAAGATCACACATGCAATGACTCTGGTTGTTGTTAGTCAAACAGCACACATGAAATGACACTGGTGGATCCATAGGTGGATTGTGAAAAGAACACACATGCAATGACACTTGTCGTATGTGAAAAGAACACACATGCAATGACTCTGGTTGTTGTTAGTAAAAAGAAAACACATGCAATGACACTGGTGGATCCATGTGTGGTGTCTGAAGAGAACACACATTTCAATGACTCTGGTTGTTGTTAGTAAAAAGAACACACATGCAATGACACTGGTGGATCCATCTGTGGTCTCTAAAGAGAACACACATGCAATGACTCTGGTTGTTTTTAGTGAAAAGAACACACATGCAATGACACTGGTGGATCCGTATGTGGATTTTGAAAAGAGCACACATGCAATGACACTGGTGGATTCAATGACACTGGTGGATCCATGTGTGGTCTCTGAAGAGAACACACATTTCAATGACTCTGGTTGTTGATAGTAAAAAGAACACACAAGCAATGACACTGGTGGATCCATGTGTTGTCTGTGAAGAGAACACACATTTCAATGACTCTGGTTGTTGTTAGTAAAAAGAACACACATGCAATGACACTGGTGGATCCATGTGTGGTCTCTGAAGAGAACACACATTTCAATGACTTTGATTTTTGTAAGTAAAAAGAACACACATGCAATGGCACTGTTGGATCCATGTGTTGTCTCTGAAGAGAACACACATGCAATGACTCTGGTTGTTTTTAGTGAAAAGAACACACATGCAATGACACTGGTGGATCCGTATGTGGATTTTGAAAAGAGCACACATGCAATGACACTGGTGGATTCAATGACATCAGGATCCATGTGTGGTCTCTGAAGAGAACACATTTCAATGACTCTGGTTGTTGCTAGTAAAAGAACACACAAGCAATGACACTTTGGTGGATCCATGTGTTGTCTGTGAAGAGAACACACATTTCAATGACTCTGTTGTTAGTAAAAAGAACACACATGCAATGACACTGGTGGATCCATGTGTGGTCTCTGAAGAGAACACACATTTCAATGACTTTGATTTTTGTAAGTAAAAAGAACACACATGCAATGGCACTGGTGGATCCATGTGTTGTCTCTGAAGAGAACACACAAACAATGACTCTGGTTGTTGTTAGTGAAAAGAAAACACATGCAATGACACGGGTGGATCCATATGTGGATTTTGAAAAGAGCACACATGCAATGACTCTGGTTGTTGTTAGTCAAAAAGCACACATGCAATGACACTGGTGGATCCATAGGTGGATTGTGAAAAGAACACACATGCAATGACACTGCTGGATCCATGTGTGGTATGTGAAAAGAAAAAACATGAAATGACTCTAGTTGTTGTTAGTAAAAATAACACACATGCAATGACACTGGTGGATCCATAGGTGGATTGTGAAGAGAGCACACATGCAATGACACTAGTGGATCCATGTGTGGTCTCTGAAGAGAACACACATTTCAATGACTTAGGTTTTTGTAAGTAAAAAGAACACACATGCAATGACACTGGTGGATCCATGTGTGTTCTCCGAAGAGAACACACATGCAATGACTCTGGTTGTTGTTAGTGAAAAGAACACACATGCAATGACACTGGTGGATCCATATGTGGATTTTGAAAAGATCACACATGCAATGACTCTGGTTGTTGTTAGTCAAACAGCACACATGAAATGACACTGGTGGATCCATAGGTGGATTGTGAAAAGAACACACATGCAATGACACTCGTGGATCCATATGTCATATGTGAAAACAACACACATGCAATGACTCTGGTTGTTGTTAGTAAAAAGAAAACACATGCAATGACACTGGTGGATCCATGTGTGGTGTCTGAAGAGAACACACATTTCAATGACTCTGGTTGTTGTTAGTAAAAAGAACACACATGCAATGACACTGGTGGATCCGTCTGTGGTCTCTGAAGAGAACACACATGCAATGACTCTGGTTGTTTTTAGTGAAAAGAACACACATGCAATGACACTAGTGGATCCATATGTGGATTTTGAAAAGAGCACACATGCAATGACACAGGTGGATTCAATGACACTGGTGGATCCATGTGTGGTCTCTGAAGAGAACACACATTTCAATGACTCTGGTTGTTGTTAGTAAAAAGAACACACATGCAATGACTCTGGTTGTTGTTAGTCAAACAGCACACATGAAATGACACTGGTGGATCCATAGGTCGTATGTGAAAAGAACACACATGCAATGGAACTGGTGGATCCATATGTGGTATGTGAAAAGAACACACATGCAATGACTCTGGTTGTTGTTAGTAAAAAGAACACACATGCAATGACACTGGTGGATCCATAGGTGGTTATGAAGAGAGCACACATGCAATGACACTAGTGGATTCAATGACACTGGTGGATCCATGTGTGGTCTCTGAAGAGAACACACATTTCAATGACTCTGGTTGTTGCTAGTAAAAAGAACACACAAGCAATGACACCGGTGGATCCATGTGTGGTCTCTGAAGAGAACACACATTTCAATGACTTTGATTTTTGTAAGTAAAAAGAACACACATGCAATGGCACTGGTGGATCCATGTGTTGTCTCTGAAGAGAACACACATGCAATGACTTTGGTTGTTGTTAGTGAAAAGAAAACACATGCAATGACACGGGTGGATCCATATGTGGATTTTGAAAAGAGCACACATGCAATGACTCTGGTTGTTGTTAGTCAAAAAGCACACATGTAATGACACTGGTGGATCCATAGGTGGATTGTGAAAAGAACACACATGCAATGACACTGCTGGATCCATGTGTGGTATGTGAAAACAAAAAACATGAAATGACTCTGGTTGTTGTTAGTAAAAAGAACACACATGCAATGACACTGGTGGATCCATAGGTGGATTGTGAAAAGAGCACACATGCAATGACACTAGTGGATCCATGTGTGGTCTCTCAAGAGAACACACATTTCAATGACTTTGGTTTTTGTAAGTAAAAAGAACACAGATGCAATGACACTGGTGGATCCATGTGTGTTCTCCGAAGAGAACACACATGCAATGACTCTGGTTGTTGTTAGTGAAAAGAACACACATGCAATGACACTGGTGGATCCATATGTGGATTTTGAAAAGATCACACATGCAATGACTCTGGTTGTTGTTAGTCAAACAGCACACATGAAATGACACTGGTGGATCCATAGGTGGATTGTGAAAAGAACACACATGCAATGACACTTGTCGTATGTGAAAAGAACACACATGCAATGACTCTGGTTGTTGTTAGTAAAAAGAAAACACATGCAATGACACTGGTGGATCCATGTGTGGTGTCTGAAGAGAACACACATTTCAATGACTCTGGTTGTTGTTAGTAAAAAGAACACACATGCAATGATACTGGTGGATCCATCTGTGGTCTCTAAAGAGAACACACATGCAATGACTCTGGTTGTTTTTAGTGAAAAGAACACACATGCAATGACACTGGTGGATCCGTATGTGGATTTTGAAAAGAGCACACATGCAATGACACTGGTGGATTCAATGACTCTGGTGGATCCATGTGTGGTCTCTGAAGAGAACACACATTTCAATGACTCTGGTTGTTGATAGTAAAAAGAACACACAAGCAATGACACTGGTGGATCCATGTGTTGTCTGTGAAGAGAACACACATTTCAATGACTCAAGTTGTTAGTAAAAAGAACACACATGCAATGACACTGGTGGATCCATGTGTGGTCTCTGAAGAGAACACACATTTCAATGACTTTGATTTTTGTAAGTAAAAAGAACACACATGCAATGGCACTGTTGGATCCATGTGTTGTCTCTGAAGAGAACACAGATGCAATGACTCTGGTTGTTTTTAGTGAAAAGAACACACATGCAATGACACTGGTGGATCCGTATGTGGATTTTGAAAAGAGCACACATGCAATGACACTGGTGGATTCAATGACACTGGTGGATCCATGTGTGGTCTCTGAAGAGAACACACATTTCAATGACTCTGGTTGTTGCTAGTAAAAAGAACACACAAGCAATGACACTGGTGGATCCATGTGTTGTCTGTGAAGAGAACACACATTTCAATGACTCTGGTTGTTGTTAGTAAAAAGAACACACATGCAATGACACTGGTGGATCCATGTGTGGTCTCTGAAGAGATACCACATTTCAATGACTTTGATTTTTGTAAGTAAAAAGAACACACATGCAATGGCACTGGTGGATCCATGTGTTGTCTCTGAAGAGAACACACATGCAATGACTCTGGTTGTTGTTAGTGAAAAGAAAACACATGCAATGACACGGGTGGATCCATATGTGGATTTTGGAAAGAGCACACATGCAATGACTCTGGTTGTTGTTAGTCAAAAAGCACACATGCAATGACACTGGTGGATCCATAGGTGGATTGTGAAAAGAACAAACATGCAATGACACTGCTGGATCCATGTGTGGTATGTGAAAAGAAAAAACATGAAATGACTCTAGTTGTTGTTAGTAAAAATAACACACATGCAATGACACTGGTGGATCCATAGGTGGATTGTGAAGAGAACACACATTTCAATGACTCTGGTTGTTGTTAGTAAAAAGAACACACATGCAATGACACTGGTGGATCCGTCTGTGGTCTCTGAAGAGAACACACATGCAATGACTCTGGTTGTTTTTAGTGAAAAGAACACACATGCAATGACACTAGTGGATCCATATGTGGATTTTGAAAAGAGCACACATGCAATGACACAGGTGGATTCAATGACACTGGTGGATCCATGTGTGGTCTCTGAAGAGAACACACATTTCAATGACTCTGGTTGTTGTTAGTAAAAAGAACCCACATGCAATGACACTGGTGGATCCATGTGTGGTCTCTGAAGATAACACACATTTCAATGACTCTAGTTGTTGTTACTAAAAAGAACACACATGCAATGACACTGGTGGATCCATGTGTGGTCTCTGGAGAGAACACACATGTAATGGCTCTGTTTTTGTTAGTAAAAAGACCACACATGCAATGACACTTGTGGATCCATGCGTGGTCTCTGAAGAGAACACACATGCAATGACTCCGGTTGTTGTTAGTAAAAAGAGCACAGATACAATGACACTGGTGGATCCATAGGTGGATTGTGAAAAGAACACACATGCAATGACACTGGTGGATCCATATGTGGTATGTGAAAAGAACACACATTTCAATGACCCTGGTTGTTGTTAGTAAAAAGAACACACATGCAATGACACTGGTGGATCCATGTGTGGTCTTTGAAGAGAACACACATTTCAATGACACGGGTGGATCCATATGTGGTATGTGAAAAGAACACACATGAAATGACTCTTGTTGTTGTTAGTAAAAAGAACACACATGCAATGACACTGGTGGATTGTAAAGAGAGCATACATGCAATGACACTGGTGGATTCAATGACACTGATGGATCCATATGTGGTATGTGAAAATAACACACATGCAATGACTCTAGTTGTTGTTAGTAAAAAGAACACACATGCAATGACACTTGTGGATCCATGTGTGGTCTCTGAAGAGAACACACATTTCAATGACTCTGGTTGTTGTTAGTAAAAAGAACACGCATGCAATGACACTGGTGGATCCATGTGTGGTCTCTAAAGAGAACACACGTGCAATGACTCTGGTTGTTGTTAGTAAAAAGAACACACATGCAATGACACTGATGGATCCATATGTGGATTTTGAAAAGAGCACACATGAAATGACTCTAGTTGTTGTTAGTCAAAAAGCTCACATGAAATGACACTGGTGGATCCATAGGTGGATTGTGAAAAGAACACACATGCAATGACACTGGTGGATCCATATGTGGTATGTGAAAAAAACACACATGCAATGACTCTAGTTGTTGTTAGCAAAAAGAACACACATGCAATGACACTGGTGGATCCATAGGTGGATTGTGAAGAGAGCACACATGCAATGACACTGGTGGATCCATGTGTGGTCTCTGAAGAGAACACACATTTCAATGACTTTGGTTTTTGTTAGTAGAAAGAACACACATGCAATGACACTGGTGGATCCACGTGTGGTCTCTGAAGAGAATACACATGCAATGACTCTAGTTGTTGTAAGTAAAAAGATCACACATGCAATGACACTGGTGGATCCATAGGTGGATTGTGAAAAGAACACACATGCAATGACACTGGTGGATCCATATGTGGTATGTGAAAAGAACACACATTTCAATGACTCTAGTTGTTGTTAGTAAAAAGAACACACATGCAATGACACTGGTGGATCCATGTGTGGTCTCTGAAGAGAACACACATTTAAATAACACTGGTGGATCCATATGTGATATCTGAAAAGAACAAACATGAAATGACTCTAGTTGTTGTTAGTAAAAAGAACACACATGCAATGACACTGGTGGATTATGAAGAGAGCATACATGCAATGACACTGGTGGATTCAATGACACTGGTGAATCCATATGTGCTATGTGAAAATAACACACATGCAATGGTTTTGGTTGTTGTTAGTCAAAAGAGCACACATGCAATGACACTGGTGGATCCATGTGTGGTCTATGAAGAGAACACACATTTCAATGACTCTGGTTGTTGTTAGTAAAAAGAACACACATGCAATGACACTGGTGGATCCATGTGTGGTCTCTTCAGAGACCACACATGCAATGACTCTGGTTGTTGTTAGTGAAAAGAACACACATGCAATGACACTTGTGGATCCATATGTGGATTTTGAAAACAGCACACATGCAATGACTCTGGTTGTTGGTTGTCAAAAAGCACACATACAATGACACTCGTGGATCCATAGATGGATTGTGAAAAGAACACACATGCAATGACACTGGTGGATCCATATGTCGTATGTGAAAAGAACACACATGCAATGACTTTGGCTGTTGTTAGTAAAAAGAACACACATGCAATGACACTGGTGGATCCATAGGTAGATTGTGAAGAGAGCACACATGCAATGACACTGGTGGATTCAATGACACTAGTGGATCCATGTGTGGTCTCTGAAGAGAACACACATTTCAATGACTCTGGTTGTTGTTAGTAAAAAGAACACACATGCAATGGCACTGGTGGATCCATGTGTGGTATCTGAAGAGAACACACATTTCAATGACTCTGGTTGTTGTTAGTAAAAAGAACACACATGCAATGGCACTGGTGGATCCATGTGTGGTCTCTGAAGAGAACACACATTTCAATGACTCTAGTTGTTGTTACTAAAAAGAACACACATGCAATGACACTGGTGGATCCATGTGTGGTCTCTGGAGAGAACACACATGTAATGATTCTGGTTGTTGTTAGTGAAAAGACCACACATGCAATGACACTGGTGGATCCATGTGTGGTCTCTGAAGAGAACACACATGCAATGACTCCGGTTGTTGTTAGTAAAAAGAGCACACATACAATGACACTGGTGGATCCATAGGTGGATTGTGAAAAGAACACACATGCAATCACACTGGTGGATCCATATGTGGTATGTGAAAAGAACACACATTTCAATGACCCTGGTTGTTGTTAGTAAAAAAGAACACACATGCAATGACACTGGTGGATCCATGTGTGGTCTTTGAAGAGAACACACATTTCAATGATACGGGTGGATCCATATGTGGTATGTGAAAAGAACACACATGAAATGACTCTTGTTGTTGTTAGTAAAAAGAACACACATGCAATCACACTGGTGGATTGTAAAGAGAGCATACATGCAATGACACTGGTGGATTCAATGACACTGATGGATCCATATGTGGTATGTGAAAATAACACACATGCAATGACACTTGTGGATCCATGTGTGGTCTCTGAAGAGAACACACATTTCAATGACTCTAGTTGTTGTTACTAAAAAGAACACACATGCAATGACACTGGTGGGTCCAAGTGTGGTCTCTAAAGAAAACACACGTGCAATGACTCTGGTTGTTGTTAGTGAAAAGAACACACATGCTATGACACTGATGGATCCATATGTGGATTTTGAAAAGAGCACACATGCAATGAATCTGGTTGTTGTTAGTCAAAAAGCACACATGAAATGACACTGGTGGATCCATAGGTGGATTGTGAAAAGAACACACATGCAATGACACTGGTGGATCCATATGTGGTATGTGAAAAAACACACATGCAATGACTCTAGTTGTTGTTAGCAAAAAGAACACACATGCAATGACATTGGTGGATCCATAGGTGGATTGTGAAGAGAGCACACATGCAATGACACTGGTGGATCCATGTGTGGTCTCTGAAGAGAACACACATTTCAATGACTTTGGTTTTTGTTAGTAGAAAGAACACACATGCAATGACCCTGGTGGATCCATGTGTGGTCTCTGAAGAGAATACACATGCAATGACTCTGGTTGTTGTTAGTAAAAAGATCACACATGCAATGACACTGGTGGATCCATAGGTGGATTGTGAAAAGAACACACATGCAATGACACTAGTGGATCCATATGTGGTATGTGAAAAGAACACACATTTCAATAACTCTGGTTGTTGTTAGTAAAAAGAACACACATGCAATGACACTGGTGGATCCATGTGTGGTCTCTAAAGAGAACACACATTTCAATAACACTGGTGGATCCATATGTGGTATCTGAAAAGAACACACATGAAATGACTCTAGTTGTTGTTAGTAAAAAGAACACACATGCAATGACACTGGTGGATTATGAAGAGAGCATACATGCAATGACACTGGTGGATTCAATGACACTGGTGGATCCATATGTGCTATGTGAAAATAACACACATGCAAAGATTCTGGTTGTTGTTAGTCAAAAGAGCACACATGCAATGACACTGGTGGATCCATCTGTGGTCTATGAAGACAACACACATTTCAATGACTCTGGTTGTTGTTAGTAAAAAGAACACACATGCAATGACTCTGGTTGTTGTTAGTGAAAAGAACACACATGCAATGACACTGGTGGATCCATATGTGGATTTTGAAAAGAGCACACATGCAATGACTCTGGTTGTTGTTAGTCAAAAAGCACACATACAATGACACTGGTGGATCCATATGTTGTATGTGAAAATAACACACATGCAATGACTCTAGTTGTTGTTAGTAAAAAGAGCATACATGCAATGACACTTGTGGATCCATAGGTGGATTCTGAAGAGAGCACACATGCAATGACACTGGTGGATTCAATGACACTGGTGGATCCATGTGTGGTCTCTGAAGAGAACACACATTTCAATGACTCTGGTTGTTGTTAGTAAAAAGAACACACATGCAATGACACTGGTGGATCCATAGTTCACTAGAGGTGGATCTCCTTAAGATAGATAACATGCTGGGTGAACAAATTACAGCGGGGCAATTGACAAACATTGAGAAAGCAATACATGCATATACTAATCATCTTGACTCCTTTGGAACTTGTTTGGGCATTACAACATTATACATAGACCACCATCCAACTACATCTATGACTAATAATCCACCTTCAGGTTATCATCCGAACCCCCTCTAGTATTAAGTTGCAAGCAACAGATTATTGCTTTACATGCGGTAATGTAAACAATACGATTGTTCTATGAACAAAGGATTGTTGTTTTCTCCCTAGTAGCAACAGCACATCTAGTACCTTAGAGATTTCTGTCACTTCCCCAGATTACCAGAGGCATGAACCCACTATCGAGCATATATACTAACTCTTGGCGGATTGTGAAAAGAACACACATGCAATGACACTGGTGGATCCATATGTGGTATGTGAAAAGCATACACATGCAATGACTCTAGTTGTTGTTAGTAAAAAGAACACACATGCAATGACACTGGTGGATCCATAGGTGGTTCTAAAGAGAGCACACATGCAATGACATTGGTGGATTCAATGACACTGGTGGATCCATGTGTGGTCTCTGAAGAGAACACACATTTCAATGACTCTGGTTGTTGTTAGTAAAAAGAACACACATGCAATGACACTGGTGGATCCATAGGTGGTCTTTGAAGAAAACACACATTTCAATGACTCTGGTTATTGTTAGTAAAAAGAACACACATGCAATGACACTGGTGGATCCATGTGTGGTCTCTGAAGAGAACACGCATGCAATGACTCTGGTTGTTGTTAGTGAAAAGGGCACACAGGCAATGACACTGGTGGATCCATAGGTGGATTGTGAAAAGAACACACATGCAATGACACTAGTGGATCCATGTGTGGTCTCTAAAGAGAACACACATTTCAATGACTCTGGTTGTTGTTATTAAAAAGAACTCATATGCCATGACACTGGTGGATCCAGAGGTGGATTGTGAAGAGAGCACACATGCAATGACACTGGTTGATCCATTTGTGGTCTCTGAAGAGAAGACACATTGTGAAGAATAGTTCAATCCTGCATAAAAAGTTTGGATGATCATCCAAACAGTCAGTCCATGAGTGGGACAATTCTTTACCAAAGATTTCATTCTTTCCCAAGCTTGAGGAACATGCTCATTATCAGATTGTTTAAACTTCATTATTTCACTTCTCATAGATATAATCTTAGCAGGAGGATAGTATTTTCCAATGAAAGCATCTTTGCACTTAGTCCAAGAATCAATACTATTCTTAGTTAAGGAATTCAACCATTCTTTAGCTTTTCCTCTCAACGAGAAAGGAAACAATTTCAGCTTAATAATATCACCATGTACATCCCTATGCTTTTGCATCTCACAAAGTTCAACAAAGTTATTTAGATGGGCAGAAGCATCTTCATTACCAATACTACAAAATTGTTCTCTCATAACAAGATTGAGTAAACAGGTTTTATCGCATAGAAAGTATCTTCAGGCACAGGTGGAGCAATAGGTGTGCTCATAAAATCATTGTTGTTGGTGCTAGTGAAGTCACACAACTTAGTGTTTTCAAGAGTAGTCATTTTTTTGGGTTTTCAAATAAGAAAACTTGTAAAACTAATTTTTGTGTGTTTCTTATAACAAAACAAAAAAACAAAACAAAAAGAAACTAAGCAAAACAAAATAACAAAGTAAAGAGATTGGTTATGAGGGACTCGCTTGTGAAGATGTCCTTGACTCCACAACAGCGCTAGAAAATGCTTGATGGCTCGGTGTTGATGTAGAGCTCGTTGGGAACCCCAAGAGGAGGGTATGATGAGCACAATGACAAGTTTCCTCAGTTATGAAACCAAGGTTTAATCGAACCAGTAGGAGCAAGGAAACACCCCAAAGGTGTTGCTAGCTGAGCCTTGGCAGGGTGCACTACCAGTGCTAGTAGCAACATGGAGACATGCACAACACAACCACAGAACTTTGTCCCCACCTTGTGATGAGGTTGTCAATCTCACCGGTTTTTCTGAAAACAAAGGATTAGACGTATCGAACGGAAGGAAGTAATAGTTTGTAGAAAGTAAACACAAAGCAGTAAACAATTTGTAGATTGTATGTAAAAGAAAGGAACGGGATCCATAGTTCACTAGAGGTGGCTCTCCTTAAGATAGATAACATGCTGGGTGAACAAATTACAGTGGGGCAATTGAGAAACATCGAGAAAGCAATACATGCATATACTAATCATCTTGACTCCTTTGGAACTTGTTTGGGAATTACAACATTATACATAGACCGCCATCCAACTACATCTATGACTAATAATCCACCTTCAGGTTATCATCCGAACCCCCTCCATTATTAAGTTGCAAGCAACAGATTATTGCTTTACGAATTGCGTGTAATGTAAACAATACGATTGTTCTATGAACAAAGGATTGTTGTTTTTCCTAGTAGCAACAGCACATCTAGTACCTTAGAGATTTACATCACTTCCCAGTTACGGAGGCATGAACCCACTATCGAGCATAAATACTAACTCTTGGAGTTGCTAGCATCTACTTGGCCAAGATAGATACTAACAACGGAAAGCATGCAAGATCACAAATAACAAAGACATGATAGAATCAATAATCAATATGAAATAGCATCTCAATATCCATCGGATCCCCGCAAACACAACATGCAAAATTACAAATAGATGATCTTGATTATGAATGGAGCTCACAAGATCTAAACATGAAAGCACAAAGGAGGAGAACCAGCCATCTAGCTACTACATGGATCCATAGTCCAAGGATGAACTACTCACGCTTCACACCGAAGGCTTGCATGGTGATGAAGAAGGCCTCCAGGGTGAAATCCCCTCTCCGGCAGGGTGCCAGGAAGAGCTTCAGATCCCTCCTGATCTAGGGATGGATATGACAGCGGCTACGGACTCTTTCATGGATTTTTGATCGGGTCCTTAGGGTTTTCGTCCCGAGGGCATCTTATAGGCAGAAGGAGAGGCCGAGGGGTGTTGGGGTCAGCCAGACCACCCCCTGGCGTGGGCCAGGCCTGGCCGCGCGGCCAAGTGGTGTGGCCGGCCCCCAGCCCTTCTCCGTCTCATATTCTAGCATCTGATGACTTCCGAAAAAATAGGCACTTGGCTTTTGTCCCGTCCAATTCTGAGAATATTCATTTTCTGACTTTCCTGGAACCAAAAATAGCAGAAAATAGGCAGCTGGCACTGTGGCTCTTTTAATAGGTTAGTCCAAGAAATCATATGAAAAGTACTCCAAAGTGTGGACAAAACACAAGAAAGTGGATAAAACCAAGCATGGAACATCAAAAATTATAGATACATTTGCAATGTATCACACAGATGCAATGACACCGGTGGATCCATAGGTGGATTGTGAAAAGAACACACATGCAATGACACCGGTGGATCCATATGTGGTATGTGAAAAGAACACACATGCAATGACTCTGGTTGTTGTTAGTAAAAAGAACACACATGCAATGACACTGGTGGATCCATAGGTGGATTATGAAGAGAGCACACATGCAATGACACTGGTGGATCCATGTGTGGTCTCTGAAGAGAACACACATTTCAATTACTCTAGTTGTTGTTAGTAAAAAGAACACACATGAAATGACAGTGGTGGATCCATGTGTGGTCTCTAAAGAGAACACACATGCAATGACTCTGGTTGTTGTTAGTGAAAAGATCACACATGCAATGACACTCGTGGATCCATAGGTGGATTGTGAAAAGAACACACATGGAATGACACTGGTGGATCCATATGTGGTATGTGAAAAGAACAAACATGCAATGACTCTGGTTGTTGTTAGTAAAAAGAGCACACATGCAATGACACTGGTGGATCCATGTGTGGTCTCTGAAGAGAAGACACATTTCAATGACTCTGTTTTTTGTTACTAAAAAGAACACACATGCAATGACACTGGTGGATCCATGTGTAGTCTCTGAAGAGAACACACATGCAATGACTCTGGTTGTTGTTAGTAAAAATAGCACACATGCAATAACACTGGTGGATCCAGCGGTGGATTTTATAAAGAACACACATGCAATGACCCTGGTGGATCCATATGTGGTATGTGAAAAGAACACACATTTCAATGACTCGGGTTGTTGTTAGTAAAAAGAACACACATCCAATGACACTGGTGGATCCATGTGTGGTCTATGAAGAGAACACACATTTCAATGACTCTGGTGGATCCATTGTGGTATGTGAAAAGAACACACATGAAATGACTCTAGTTGTTGTTAGTAAAAATAACACAATGCAATGACACAGGTGGATCCATAGGTGGATTGTGAAGAGAGCATACATGCAATGACACTGGTGGATTCAATGACACTGGTGGATCCATATGTGGTATGTGAAAATAACACACTTGCAATGACTCTGGTGGTTGTTAGTAAAAAGAACACACATGCAATGACACAGGAGGATCCATGTGTGGTCTCTAAAGAGAACACAAACTTCAATGACTCTAGTTTTTTGTTAGTAAAAAGAACACACATTCAATGACACTGGTGGATCCATGTGTGGTCTCTGAAGAGAACACACATGCAACGACTCTGGTTGTTATTAGTGAAAAGAGCACACATGCAATGACACTGGTGGATCCATAGGTGGATTGTGAAAAGAACACACATGCAATGACACTGGTGGATCCATGTGTGGTCTCTGAACAGAACACCCATTTCAATGACTGGTTGTTGTTAGTAAAAAGAACACACATGCAATGACACTGGTGGATCCATGTGTGGTCTCTGAAGAGAACAAACATTTCAATGACTCTGGTTGTTGTTAGTGAAAAGAACACAGATGCAATGACACTGGTGGATCCATGTCTAGTCTCTGAAGAGAACACACATGCAATGACTCCTGTTGTTGTTAGTCAAAAGAGCACACATGCAATGACACTAGTGGATCCATAGGTGGATTGTTGAAAAGAACACACATGCAATGACACTGGTGGATCCATATGTGGTATGTGAAAAGAATACACATGCAATGACTCTGGTTGTTGTTAGTAAAAAGAACACACATGCAATGACACTGGTGGATCGATAGGTGGATTGTGAAGAGAGCACACATTCAATGACATTGGTGGATTCAATGACACGGGTGGATCCATATGTGGCATGTGAAAATAACACACATGCAATGACGCTGGTTGTTGTTAGTAAAAAGAACACACATGCAATGACACTGGTGGATCCATGTGTGGTCTCTGAAGAAAACACACATGAAATGACTCTGGTTGTTGTTAGTAAAAATAACACACATGCAATAACACTGGTGGATCCATAGGTGGATTGTGAAAAGAACACACATCCAATGACACTGGTGGATCCATATGTGGTATGTGAAAAGAACACACATTTCAATGACTCTGGTTGTTGTTAGTAAAAAGAACACACATCCAATGACACTGGTGGATCCATGTGTGGTCTATGAAGAGAGACCACATTTCAATGACTCTGGTGGATCCATTGTGGAATGTGAAAAGAACACACATGAAATGGCTCTAGTTGTTGTTAGTAAAAATAACACACATGCAATGACACTGATGGATCCATAGGTGGATTGTGAAGAGAGCATACATGCAATGACACTGGTGGATTCAATGACACTGGTGGATCCATATGTGGTATGTGAAAATAACACACTTGCAATGACTCTGGTGGTTGTTATTAAAAAGAACACACATGCAATGACACTGGTGGATCCATGTGTGGTCTCTGAAGAGAACACACATTTCAATGACTCTGGTTGTTGTTAGTAAAAAGAACACGCATGCAATGACACTGGTGGATCCATGTCTGGTCTCTGAAGAGAACACACATGCAATGACTCTTGTTGTTGTTAGTCAAAATAGCACACATGCAATCACACTGGTGGATCCATATGTGGTAGGTGAAAAGAACACACATGCAATGACTCTGGCTGTTGTTAGTAAAAAGAACACACATGCAATGACACTAGTGGATCGATAGGTGGATTGTGAAGAGAGCACACATGCAATGACACTGGTGGATTCAATGACACGGGTGGATCCATATGTGGTATGTGAAAATAACACACATGCAATGATGATGGCTATTGTTAGTAAAAAGAACTCACATGCAATGACACTGGTGGATCCATGTTTGGTCTCTGAAGAGAACACACATTTCAATGACTCTGGTTGTTGTTAGTAAAAAGAACACAGATGCAATGACTGGTGGATCCATGTGTGGTCTCTGAAGAGAACACACATGCAATGACTCTGGTTGTTGTTAGTGAAAACAGCACACATGCAATGACACTGGTGGATCCATAGGTGGATTGTGAAAATAACACACATGCAATGACACTGGTGGATCCATATGTGGTATGTGAAAGGAACACACATGCAATGACACTGGTGGATCCATATGTGGTATGTGAAAAGAACACACATGCAATGACTCTAGTTGTTGTTAGTAAAAAGAACACACATGCAATAACACTGGTGGATCCATAGGTAGATTGTGAAGAGAGCACACATGCAATGACACTAGTGGATTCAATGACACTGGTGGATCCATAGGTGGTATGTGAAAATAACACACTTGCAATGACTCTGGTGGTTGTTAGTAAAAAGAACACACATGCAATGACACAGGCGGATCCATGTGTGGTCTCTAAAGAGAACACACACTTCAATGACTCTAGTTTTTGTTAGTAAAAAGAACACACATGCAATGACACTGGTTGATCCATGTGTGGTCTCTGAAGAGAACACACATGCAATTACTCTGGTTGTTATTAGTGAAAAGAGCACACATGCAATGACACTGGTGGATCCATAGGTGGATTGTGAAAAGAACACACATGCAATGACACTGGTGGATCCATGTGTGGTCTCTAAAGAGAACACCCATTTCAATGACTCTGGTTGTTGTTAGTAAAAAGAACACACATGCAATGACACTGGTGGATCCATGTGTGGTCTCTGAAGAGAACAAACATTTCAATGACTCTGGTTGTTTTAGTGAAAAGAACACAGATCCAATGACACTGGTGGATCCATATGTGGTATGTGAAAAGAACACACATTTCAATGACTCTGGTTGTTGTTAGTAAAAAGAACACACATCCAATGACACTAGTGGATCCATGTGTGGTCTATGAAGAGAACACACATTTCAATGACTCTGGTGGATCCATTGTGGAATGTGAAAAGAACACACATGAAATGGCTCTAGTTGTTGTTAGTAAAAATAACACACATGCAATGACACTGATGGATCCATAGGTGGATTGTGAAGAGAGCATACATGCAATGACACTGGTGGATTCAATGACACTGGTGGATCCATATGTGGTATGTGAAAATAACACACTTGCAATGACTCTGGTGGTTGTTATTAAAAAGAACACACATGCAATGACACTGGCGGATCCATGTGTGGTCTCTAAAGAGAACACACACTTCAATGACTCTAGTTGTTGTTATTAAAAAGAACACACATGCAATGACACTGGTGGATCCATGTGTGGTCTCTGAAGAGAACACACATGCAATGACTCTGGTTGTTATTAGTGAAAAGAGCACACATGCAATGACACTGGTGGATCCATAGGTGGATTGTGAAAAGAACACACATGCAATGACACTAGTGGATCCATATGTGGTATGTGAAAAGAACACACATGAAATGACTCTGGTTGTTGTTAGTAAAAAGAACACACATGCAATGACACTGGTGGATCCATGTGTGGTCTCTGAAGAGAACACACATTTCAATGACTCTGGTTGTTGTTAGTAAAAAGAACACGCATGCAATGACACTGGTGGATCCATGTCTGGTCTCTGAAGAGAACACACATGCAATGACTCTTGTTGTTGTTAGTCAAAATAGCACACATGCAATCACACTGGTGGATCCATATGTGGTAGGTGAAAAGAACACACATGCAATGACTCTGGCTGTTGTTAGTAAAAAGAACACACATGCAATGACACTAGTGGATCGATAGGTGGATTGTGAAGAGAGCACACATGCAATGACACTGGTGGATTCAATGACACGGGTGGATCCATATGTGGTATGTGAAAATAACACACATGCAATGATGATGGCTATTGTTAGTAAAAAGAACTCACATGCAATGACACTGGTGGATCCATGTGTGGTCTCTGAAGAGAACACACATTTCAATGACTCTGGTTGTTGTTAGTAAAAAGAACACAGATGCAATGACTGGTGGATCCATGTGGGGTCTCTGAAGAGAACACACATGCAATGACTCTGGTTGTTGTTAGTGAAAACAGCACACATGCAATGACACTGGTGGATCCATAGGTGGATTGTGAAAATAACACACATGCAATGACACTGGTGGATCCATATGTGGTATGTGAAAGGAACACACATGCAATGACACTGGTGGATCCATATGTGGTATGTGAAAAGAACACACATGCAATGACTCTAGTTGTTGTTAGTAAAAAGAACACACATGCAATAACACTGGTGGATCCATAGGTAGATTGTGAAGAGAGCACACATGCAATGACACTAGTGGATTCAATGACACTGGTGGATCCATATGTGGTATGTGAAAATAACACACTTGCAATGACTCTGGTGGTTGTTAGTAAAAAGAACACACATGCAATGACACAAGTGATCCATGTGTGGTCTCTAAAGAGAACACACACTTCAATGACTCTAGTTTTTGTTAGTAAAAGAACACACATGCAATGACACTGGTTGATCCATGTGTGGTCTCAAGAGAACACACATGCAATTACTCTGTTGTTATTAGTGAAAAGAGCACACATGCAATGACACTGTGGATCCATAGGTGGTATGTGAAAAGAACACACATGCAATGACACTGGTGGATCCATGTGTGGTCTCTAAAGAGAACACCAATTTCAATGACTCTGGTTGTTGTTAGTAAAAGAACACACATGCAATGACACTGGTGGATCCATGTGTGGTCTCAAGAAGAACAAACATTTCAATGACTCTGGTTGTTTTAGTGAAAAGAACACAGATCCAATGACACTGGTGGATCCATATGTGGTATGTGAAAAGAACACACATTTCAATGACTCTGGTTGTTGTTAGTAAAAAGAACACACATCCAATGACACTAGTGGATCCATGTGTGGTCTATGAAGAGAACACACATTTCAATGACTCTGGTGGATCCATTGTGGAATGTGAAAAGAACACACATGAAATGGCTCTAGTTGTTGTTAGTAAAAATAACACACATGCAATGACACTGATGGATCCATAGGTGGATTGTGAAGAGAGCATACATGCAATGACACTGGTGGATTCAATGACACTGGTGGATCCATATGTGGTATGTGAAAATAACACACTTGCAATGACTCTGGTGGTTGTTGTAAAAAGAACACACATGCAATGACACTGGCGGATCCATGTGTGGTCTCTAAAGAGAACACACACTTCAATGACTCTAGTTGTTGTTATTAAAAAGAACACACATGCAATGACACTGGTGGATCCATGTGTGGTCTCTGAAGAGAACACTAATGCAATGACTCTGGTTGTTATTAGTGAAAAGAGCACACATGCAATGACACTGGTGGATCCATAGGTGGATTGTGAAAAGAACACACATGCAATGACACTGGTGGATCCATATGTGGTATGTGAAAAGAACACACATGCAATGACTCTGGTTGTTAGTAAAAGAACACACATGCAATGACATCAGGATCCATGTGTGGTCTCTGAAGAGAACACACATTTCAATGACTCTGGTTGTTGTTAGTAAAAAGAACACGCATGCAATGACACTGGTGGATCCATGCGGTCTGAAGAGAACACACATGCAATGACTCTTGTTGTTGTTAGTCAAAATAGCACACATGCAATCACACTAGTGGATCCATAGGTGGATTTTGAAAAGAACACACATGCAATGACACTGGTGGATCCATATGTGGTAGGTGAAAAGAACACACATGCAATGACTCTGGCTGTTGTTAGTAAAAAGAACACACATGCAATGACACTGGTGGATCGATAGGTGGATTGTGAAGAGAGCACACATGCAATGACACTGGTGGATTCAATGACACGGGTGGATCCATATGTGGTATGTGAAAATAACACACATGCAATGACGATGGTTATTGTTAGTAAAAAGAACTCACATGCAATGACACTGGTGGATCCATGTGTGGTCTCTGAAGAGAACACACATTTCAATGACTCTGGTTGTTGTTAGTAAAAAGAACACAGATGCAATGACTGGTGGATCCATGTGTGGTCTCTGAAGAGAACACACATGCAATGACTCTGGTTGTTGTTAGTGAAAACAGCACACATGCAATGACACTGGTGGATCCATTAGTGGATTGTGAAAATAACACACATGCAATGACACTGGTGGATCCATATGTGGTATGTGAAAGGAACACACATGCAATGACACTGGTGGATCCATATGTGGTATGTGAAAAGAACACACATGCAATGACTCTAGTTGTTGTTAGTAAAAAGAACACACATGCAATAACACTGGTGGATCCATAGGTAGATTGTGAAGAGAGCACACATGCAATGACACTAGTGGATTCAATGACACTGGTGGATCCATATGTGGTATGTGAAAATAACACACTTGCAATGACTCTGGTGGTTGTTAGTAAAAAGAACACACATGCAATGACACAGGCGGATCCATGTGTGGTCTCTAAAGAGAACACACACTTCAATGACTCTAGTTTTTGTTAGTAAAAAGAACACACATGCAATGACACTGGTTGATCCATGTGTGGTCTCTGAAGAGAACACACATGCAATTACTCTGGTTGTTATTAGTGAAAAGAGCACACATGCAATGACACTGGTGGATCCATAGGTGGATTGTGAAAAGAACACACATGCAATGACACTGGTGGATCCATGTGTGGTCTCTAAAGAGAACACCCATTTCAATGACTCTGGTTGTTGTTAGTAAAAAGAACACACATGCAATGACACTGGTGGTTCCATGTGTGGTCTCTGAAGAGAACAAACATTTCAATGACTCTGGTTGTTTTAGTGAAAAGAACACAGATGCAATGACACTGGTGGATCCATGTCTGGTATCTGAAGAGAACACACATGCAATGACTCATGTTGTTGTTAGTCAAAAGAGCACACATGCAATGACACTAGTGGATCCATAGGTGGATTGTTGAAAAGAACACACATGCAATGACACTGGTGGATCCATATGTGGTATGTGAAAAGAATACACATGCAATGACTCTGGTTGTTGTTAGTAAAAAGAACACACATGCAATGACACTGGTGGATCGATAGGTGGATTGTGAAGAGAGCACACATTCAATGACACTGGTGGATTCAATGACACGGGTGGATCCATATGTGGTATGTGAAAATAACACACATGCAATGACGCTGGTTGTTGTTAGTAAAAAGAACACACATGCAATGACACTGGTGGATCCATGTGTGGTCTCTGAAGAGAACACACATGAAATGACTCTGGTTGTTGTTAGTAAAAATAGCACACATGCAATAACACTGGTGGATCCATAGGTTGATTGTGAAAATAACACACATCCAATGACACTGGTGGATCCATATGTGGTATGTGAAAAGAGCACACATTTCAATGACTCTGGTTGTTGTTAGTAAAAAGAACACACATCCAATGACACTGGTGGATCCATGTGTGGTCTATGAAGAGAACACACATTTCAATGACTCTGGTGGATCCATTGTGGAATGTGAAAAGAACACACATGAAATGGCTCTAGTTGTTGTTAGTAAAAATAACACACGTGCAATGACACTGGTGGATCCATAGGTGGATTGTGAAGAGAGCATACATGCAATGACACTGGAGGATTCAATGACACTGGTGGATCCATATGTGGTATGTGAAAATAACACACTTGCAATGACTCTGGTGGTTGTTAGTCAAAAAGCACACATGAAATGACACTGGTGGATCCATAGGTGGATTGTGAAAAGAACACACATGCAATGACACTGGTGGATCCATATGTGGTATGTGAAAAAACACACATGCAATGACTCTAGTTGTTGTTAGCAAAAAGAACACACATGCAATGACATTGGTGGATCCATAGGTGGATTGTGAAGAGAGCACACATGCAATGACACTGGTGGATCCATGTGTGGTCTCTGAAGAGAACACACATTTCAATGACTTTGGTTTTTGTTAGTAGAAAGAACACACATGCAATGACCCTGGTGGATCCATGTGTGGTCTCTGAAAAGAGAATACACATGCAATGACTCTGGTTGTTGTTAGTAAAAAGATCACACATGCAATGACACTGGTGGATCCATAGGTGGATTGTGAAAAGAACACACATGCAATGACACTAGTGGATCCATATGTGGTATGTGAAAAGAACACACATTTCAATAACTCTGGTTGTTGTTAGTAAAAAGAACACACATGCAATGACACTGGTGGATCCATGTGTGGTCTCTAAAGAGAACACACATTTCAATAACACTGGTGGATCCATATGTGGTATCTGAAAAGAACACACATGAAATGACTCTAGTTGTTGTTAGTAAAAAGAACACACATGCAATGACACTGGTGGATTATGAAGAGAGCATACATGCAATGACACTGGTGGATTCAATGACACTGGTGGATCCATATGTGCTATGTGAAAATAACACACATGCAAATATTCTGGTTGTTGTTAGTCAAAAGAGCACACATGAAATGACACTGGTGGATCCATCTGTGGTCTATGAACACAACACACATTTCAATGACTCTGGTTGTTGTTAGTAAAAAGAACACACATGCAATGACTCTGGTTGTTGTTAGTGAAAAGAACACACATGCAATGACACTGGTGGATCCATATGTGGATTTTGAAAAGAGCACACATGCAATGACTCTGGTTGTTGTTAGTCAAAAAGCACACATACAATGACACTGGTGGATCCATATGTTGTATGTGAAAATAACACACATGCAATGACTCTAGTTGTTGTTAGTAAAAAGAGCATACATGCAATGACACTTGTGGATCCATAGGTGGATTCTGAAGAGAGCACACATGCAATGACACTGGTGGATTCAATGACACTGGTGGATCCATGTGTGGTCTCTGAAGAGAACACACATTTCAATGACTCTGGTTGTTGTTAGTAAAAAGAACACACATGCAATGACACTAGTGGATCCATAGTTCACTAGAGGTGGCTCTCCTTAAGATAGATAACATGCTGGGTGAACAAATTACAGCGGGGCAATTGACAAACATTGAGAAAGCAATACATGCATATACTAATCATCTTGACTCCTTTGGAACTTGTTTGGGCATTACAACATTATACATAGACCACCATCCAACTACATCTATGACTAATAATCCACCTTCAGGTTATCATCCGAACCCCCTCCAGTATTAAGTTGCAAGCAACAGATTATTGCTTTACGAATTGCGTTTAATGTAAACAATACGATTGTTCTATGAACAAAGGATTGTTGTTTTCTCCCTAGTAGCAACAGCACATCTAGTACCTTAGAGATTTCTGTCACTTCCCCAGATTACCAGAGGCATGAACCCACTATCGAGCATATATACTAACTCTTGGCGGATTGTGAAAAGAACACACATGCAATGACACTGGTGGATCCATATGTGGTATGTGAAAAGAATACACATGCAATGACTCTAGTTGTTGTTAGTAAAAAGAACACACATGCAATGACACTGGTGGATCCATAGGTGGATTCTGAAGAGAGCACACATGAAATGACATTGGTGGATTCAATGACACTGGTGGATCCATGTGTGGTCTCTGAAGAGAACACACATTTCAATGACTCTGGTTGTTGTTAGTAAAAAGAACACACATGCAATGACACTGGTGGATCCATAGGTGGTCTTTGAAGAAAACACACATTTCAATGACTCTGGTTATTGTTAGTAAAAAGAACACACATGCAATGACACTGGTGGATCCATGTGTGGTCTCTGAAGAGAACACGCATGCAATGACTCTGGTTGTTGTTAGTGAAAAGGGCACACAGGCAATGACACTGGTGGATCCATAGGTGGATTGTGAAAAGAACACACATGCAATGACACTAGTGGATCCATGTGTGGTCTCTAAAGAGAACACACATTTCAATGACTCTGGTTGTTGTTATTAAAAAGAACTCATATGCCATGACCTTTGGTGGATCCAGGTGGATTGTGAATAGAGCACATGCAATGACACTGGTTGATCCATTTGTGGTCTCTGAAGAGAAGACACATTGTGAAGAATAGTTCAATCCTGCATAAAAAGTTTGGATGATCATCCAAGCAGTCAGTCCATGAGTGGGACAATTCTTTACCAAAGATTTCATTCTTTCCCAAGCTTGAGGAACATGCTCATTATCAGATTGTTTAAACTTCATTATTTCACTTCTCATAGATATAATCTTAGCAGGAGGATAGTATTTTCCAATGAAAGCATCTTTGCACTTAGTCCAAGAATCAATACTATTCTTAGTTAAGGAATTCAACCATTCTTTAGCTTTTCCTCTCAACGAGAAAGGAAACAATTTCAGCTTAATAATATCACCATGTACATCCCTGTGCTTTTGCATCTCACAAAGTTCAACAAAGTTATTTAGATGGGCAGAAGCATCTTCATTACCAATACTACAAAATTGTTCTCTCATAACAAGATTGAGTAAACAGGTTTTATCGCATAGAAAGTATCTTCAGGCACAGGTGGAGCAATAGGTGTGCTCATAAAATCATTGTTGTTGGTGCTAGTGAAGTCACACAACTTAGTGTTTTCAAGAGTAGTCATTTTTTTGGGTTTTCAAATAAGAAAGCAAACTTGTAAAACTAATTTTTTGTGTGTTTCTTATAACAAAACAAGCAAACAAAGCAAAAAGAAACTAAGCAAAACAAAAATAACAAAGTAAAGAGATTGGTTATGAGGGACTCCGCTTGTGAAGATGTCCTTGACTCCCTGGCAACGGCGCTAGAAAAATGCTTGATGGCTCAGTGTTGATGTAGAGCTCGTTGGGAACCCCAAGAGGAGGGTATGATGAGCACAGCAGCAAGTTTCCCTCAGTTATGAAACCAAGGTTTAATCGAACCAGTAGGAGCAAGGAAACACCCCAAAGGTGTTGCTAGCTGAGCCTTGGCAGGGTGCACTACCAGTGCTAGTAGCAACATGGAGACATGCACAACACAACCACAGAACTTTGTCCCCACCTTGTGATGAGGTTGTCAATCTCACCGGTTTTTCTGAAAACAAAGGATTAGACGTATCGAACGGAAGGAAGTAATAGTTTGTAGAAAGTAAACACAAAGCAGTAAACAATTTGTAGATTGTATGTAAAAGAAAGGAACGGGATCCATAGTTCACTAGAGGTGGCTCTCCTTAAGATAGATAACATGCTGGGTGAACAAATTACAGTGGGGCAATTGAGAAACATCGAGAAAGCAATACATGCATATACTAATCATCTTGACTCCTTTGGAACTTGTTTGGGAATTACAACATTATACATAGACCGCCATCCAACTACATCTATGACTAATAATCCACCTTCAGGTTATCATCCGAACCCCCTCCATTATTAAGTTGCAAGCAACAGATTATTGCTTTACGAATTGCGTGTAATGTAAACAATACGATTGTTCTATGAACAAAGGATTGTTGTTTTCTCCCTAGTAGCAACAGCACATCTAGTACCTTAGAGATTTCTGTCACTTCCCAGTTACGGAGGCATGAACCCACTATCGAGCATAAATACTAACTCTTGGAGTTGCTAGCATCTACTTGGCTAAGATAGATACTAACAACGGAAAGCATGCAAGATCACAAATAACAAAGACATGATAGAATCAATAATCAATATGAAATAGCATCTCAATATCCATCGGATCCCCGCAAACACAACATGCAAAATTACAAATAGATGATCTTGATTATGAATGGAGCTCACAAGATCTAAACATGAAAGCACAAAGGAGGAGAACCAGCCATCTAGCTACTACATGGATCCGTAGTCCAAGGATGAACTACTCACGCTTCACACCGAAGGCTTGCATGGTGATGAAGAAGGCCTCGGTGAAATCCCTCTCGTGAGGTGCGGGAAGAGCTTGGATCCCTCTGATCTAGGGATGGATATGACAGGCTACTCGGACTCTTTCATGGATTTTTGATCGGTCCTTAGGGTTTTTTTCCGAGGGCATCTTATAAGCGTAAGGAGAGTAGGGGGTGTTGGCGGCCAGGACCACCTGGCGTGGGCCAGGGCCTGGCATGTGGCCAAGTGGTGTGGCTGACCCCAGCCCTTCTCCGTCATATTCTAGCATCGATGACTTAGAAAAAATAGGCACTTGGCTTTTGTCCGTCAATCGAGAATATTCATTTCGACTTTCTGGAACCAAAAATAGCAGAAAATAGGCAGCTGGCACTGTGGCTCTTGTTAATAGGTTAGTCCAAGAAATCATATGAAAAGTACTCCAAAGTGTGGACAAAACACAAGAAAGTGGATAAAACCAAGCATGGAACATCAAAAATTATAGATACATTTGCAATGTATCACACAGATGCAATGACACCGGTGGATCCATAGGTGGATTGTGAAAAGAACACACATGCAATGACACCGGTGGATCCATATGTGGTATGTGAAAAGAACACACATGCAATGACTCTGGTTGTTGTTAGTAAAAAGAACACACATGCAATGACACTGGTGGATCCATAGGTGGATTATGAAGAGAGCACACATGCAATGACATCAGGATCCATGTGTGGTCTCTGAAGAGAACACACATTTCAATTACTCTAGTTGTTGTTAGTAAAAAGAACACACATGCAATGACAGTGGTGGATCCATGTGTGGTCTCTAAAGAGAACACACATGCAATGACTCTGGTTGTTGTTAGTGAAAAGATCACACATGCAATGACACTCGTGGATCCATAGGTGGATTGTGAAAAGAACACACATGGAATGACACTGGTGGATCCATATGTGGTATGTGAAAAGAACAAACATGCAATGACTCTGGTTGTTGTTAGTAAAAAGAGCACACATGCAATGACACTGGTGGATCCATGTGTGGTCTCTGAAGAGAAGACACATTTCAATGACTCTGTTTTTTGTTACTAAAAAGAACACACATGCAATGACACTGGTGGATCCATGTGTAGTCTCTGAAGAGAACACACATGCAATGACTCTGGTTGTTGTTAGTAAAAATAGCACACATGCAATAACACTGGTGGATCCATCGGTGGATTTTGAAAAGAACACACATGCAATGACCCTGGTGGATCCATATGTGGTATGTGAAAAGAACACACATTTCAATGACTCGGGTTGTTGTTAGTAAAAAGAACACACATCCAATGACACTGGTGGATCCATGTGTGGTCTATGAAGAGAACACACATTTCAATGACTCTGGTGGATCCATTGTGGTATGTGAAAAGAACACACATGAAATGACTCTAGTTGTTGTTAGTAAAAATAACACAATGCAATGACACAGGTGGATCCATAGGTGGATTGTGAAGAGAGCATACATGCAATGACACTGGTGGATTCAATGACACTGGTGGATCCATATGTGGTATGTGAAAATAACACACTTGCAATGACTCTGGTGGTTGTTAGTAAAAAGAACACACATGCAATGACACAGGAGGATCCATGTGTGGTCTCTAAAGAGAACACACACTTCAATGACTCTAGTTTTTTGTTAGTAAAAAGAACACACATGCAATGACACTGGTGGATCCATGTGTGGTCTCTGAAGAGAACACACATGCAACGACTCTGGTTGTTATTAGTGAAAAGAGCACACATGCAATGACACTGGTGGATCCATAGGTGGATTGTGAAAAGAACACACATGCAATGACACTGGTGGATCCATGTGTGGTCTCTAAAGAGAACACCCATTTCAATGACTCTGGTTGTTGTTAGTAAAAAGAACACACATGCAATGACACTGGTGGATCCATGTGTGGTCTCTGAAGAGAACAAACATTTCAATGACTCTGGTTGTTGTTAGTGAAAAGAACACAGATGCAATGACACTGGTGGATCCATGTCTGGTATCTGAAGAGAACACACATGCAATGACTCCTGTTGTTGTTAGTCAAAAGAGCACACATGCAATGACACTAGTGGATCCATAGGTGGATTGTTGAAAAGAACACACATGCAATGACACTGGTGGATCCATATGTGGTATGTGAAAAGAATACACATGCAATGACTCTGGTTGTTGTTAGTAAAAAGAACACACATGCAATGACACTGGTGGATCGATAGGTGGATTGTGAAGAGAGCACACATTCAATGACACTGGTGGATTCAATGACACGGGTGGATCCATATGTGGTATGTGAAAATAACACACATGCAATGACGCTGGTTGTTGTTAGTAAAAAGAACACACATGCAATGACACTGGTGGATCCATGTGTGGTCTCTGAAGAGAGCACACATGAAATGACTCTGGTTGTTGTTAGTAAAAATAGCACACATGCAATAACACTGGTGGATCCATAGGTGGATTGTGAAAAGAACACACATCCAATGACACTGGTGGATCCATATGTGGTATGTGAAAAGAACACACATTTCAATGACTCTGGTTGTTGTTAGTAAAAAGAACACACATCCAATAACACTGGTGGATCCATGTGTGGTCTATGAAGAGAGACCACATTTCAATGACTCTGGTGGATCCATTGTGGAATGTGAAAAGAACACACATGAAATGGCTCTAGTTGTTGTTAGTAAAAATAACACACATGCAATGACACTGATGGATCCATAGGTGGATTGTGAAGAGAGCATACATGCAATGACACTGGTGGATTCAATGACACTGGTGGATCCATATGTGGTATGTGAAAATAACACACTTGCAATGACTCTGGTGGTTGTTATTAAAAAGAACACACATGCAATGACACTGGCGGATCCATGTGTTGTCTCTAAAGAGAACACACACTTCAATGACTCTAGTTGTTGTTATTAAAAAGAACACACATGCAATGACACTGGTGGATCCATGTGTGGTCTCTGAAGAGAACACACATGCAATGACTCTGGTTGTTATTAGTGAAAAGAGCACACATGCAATGACACTGGTGGATCCATAGGTGGATTGTGAAAAGAACACACATGCAATGACACTAGTGGATCCATATGTGGTATGTGAAAAGAACACACATGAAATGACTCTGGTTGTTGTTAGTAAAAAGAACACACATGCAATGACACTGGATCCATGTGTGGTCTCTGAAGAGAACACACATTTCAATGACTCTGGTTGTTGTTAGTAAAAAGAACACGCATGCAATGACACTGGTGGATCCATGTCTGGTCCCTGAAGAGAACACACATGCAATGACTCTTGTTGTTGTTAGTCAAAATAGCACACATGCAATCACACTAGTGGATCCATAGGTGGATTGTGAAAAGAACACACATGCAATGACACTGGTGGATCCATATGTGGTAGGTGAAAAGAACACACATGCAATGACTCTGGCTGTTGTTAGTAAAAAGAACACACATGCAATGACACTAGTGGATCGATAGGTGGATTGTGAAGAGAGCACACATGCAATGACACTGGTGGATTCAATGACACGGGTGGATCCATATGTGGTATGTGAAAATAACACACATGCAATGATGTTGGTTATTGTTAGTAAAAAGAACTCACATGCAATGACACTGGTGGATCCATGTGTGGTCTCTGAAGAGAACACACATTTCAATGACTCTGGTTGTTGTTAGTAAAAAGAACACAGATGCAATGATGTGGATCCATGTGTGGTCTCAAGAGAACACACATGCAATGACTCTGGTTGTTGTTAGTGAAAACAGCACACATGCAATGACACTGGTGGATCCATAGGTGGATTGTGAAAATAACACACATGCAATGACACTGGTGGATCCATATGTGGTATGTGAAAGGAACACACATGCAATGACACTCGTGGATCCATATGTGGTATGTGAAAAGAACACACATGCAATGACTCTAGTTGTTGTTAGTAAAAAGAACACACATGCAATAACACTGGTGGATCCATAGGTAGATTGTGAAGAGAGCACACATGCAATGACACTAGTGGATTCAATGACACTGGTGGATCCATATGTGGTATGTGAAAATAACACACTTGCAATGACTCTGGTGGTTGTTAGTAAAAAGAACACACATGCAATGACACAGGCGGATCCATGTGTGGTCTCTAAAGAGAACACACACTTCAATGACTCTAGTTTTTGTTAGTAAAAAGAACACACATGCAATGACACTGGTTGATCCATGTGTGGTCTCTGAAGAGAACACACATGCAATTACTCTGGTTGTTATTAGTGAAAAGAGCACACATGCAATGACACTGGTGGATCCATAGGTGGATTGTGAAAAGAACACACATGCAATGACACTGGTGGATCCATGTGTGGTCTCTAAAGAGAACACCCATTTCAATGACTCTGGTTGTTGTTAGTAAAAAGAACACACATGCAATGACACTGGTGGATCCATGTGTGGTCTCTGAAGAGAACAAACATTTCAATGACTCTGGTTGTTTTAGTGAAAAGAACACAGATCCAATGACACTGGTGGATCCATATGTGGTATGTGAAAAGAACACACATTTCAATGACTCTGGTTGTTGTTAGTAAAAAGAACACACATCCAATGACACTAGTGGATCCATGTGTGGTCTATGAAGAGAACACACATTTCAATGACTCTGGTGGATCCATTGTGGAATGTGAAAAGAACACACATGAAATGGCTCTAGTTGTTGTTAGTAAAAATAACACACATGCAATGACACTGATGGATCCATAGGTGGATTGTGAAGAGAGCATACATGCAATGACACTGGTGGATTCAATGACACTGGTGGATCCATATGTGGTATGTGAAAATAACACACTTGCAATGACTCTGGTGGTTGTTATTAAAAAGAACACACATGCAATGACACTGGCGGATCCATGTGTGGTCTCTAAAGAGAACACACACTTCAATGACTCTAGTTGTTGTTATTAAAAAGAACACACATGCAATGACACCGGTGGATCCATGTGTGGTCTCTGAAGAGAACACACATGCAATGACTCTGGTTGTTATTAGTGAAAAGAGCACACATGCAATGACACTGGTGGATCCATAGGTGGATTGTGAAAAGAACACACATGCAATGACACTGGTGGATCCATATGTGGTATGTGAAAAGAACACACATGCAATGACTCTGGTTGTTGTTAGTAAAAAGAACACACATGCAATGACACTGGTGGATCCATGTGTGGTCTCTGAAGAGAACACACGATTCAATGACTCTGGTTGTTGTTAGTAAAAAGAACACGCATGCAATGACACTGGTGGATCCATGTCTGGTCTCTGAAGAGAACACACATGCAATGACTCTTGTTGTTGTTAGTCAAAATAGCACACATGCAATCACACTAGTGGATCCATAGGTGGATTGTGAAAAGAACACACATGCAATGACACTGGTGGATCCATATGTGGTAGGTGAAAAGAACACACATGCAATGACTCTGGCTGTTGTTAGTAAAAAGAACACACATGCAATGACACTGGTGGATCGATAGGTGGATTGTGAAGAGAGCACACATGCAATGACACTGGTGGATTCAATGACACGGGTGGATCCATATGTGGTATGTGAAAATAACACACATGCAATGATGATGGTTATTGTTAGTAAAAAGAACTCACATGCAATGACACTGGTGGATCCATGTGTGGTCTCTGAAGAGAACACACATTTCAATGACTCTGGTTGTTGTTAGTAAAAAGAACACAGATGCAATGACTGGTGGATCCATGTGTGGTCGCTGAAGGGAACACACATGCAATGACTCTGGTTGTTAGTGAAAACAACACACATGCAATGACACTGGTGGATCCATAGGTGGATTGTGAAAAGAGCACACATGCAATGACACTGGTGGATTCATATGTGGTATGTGAAAAGAACACACATGCAATGACACTGGTGGATCTATATGTGGTATGTGAAAAGAACACACATGAAATGACTCTAGTTGTTGTTAGTAAAAAGAACACACATGCAATAACACTGGTGGATCCATAGGTAGATTGTGAAGAGAGCACACATGCAATGACACTAGTGGATTCAATGACACTGGTGGATCCATATGTGGTATGTGAAAATAACACACTTGCAATGACTCTGGTGGTTGTTAGTAAAAAGAACACACATGCAATGACACAGGCGGATCCATGTGTGGTCTCTAAAGAGAACACACACTTCAATGACTCTAGTTTTTGTTAGTAAAAAGAACACACATGCAATGACACTGGTTGATCCATGTGTGGTCTCTGAAGAGAACACACATGCAATTACTCTGGTTGTTATTAGTGAAAAGAGCACACATGCAATGACACTGGTGGATCCATAGGTGGATTGTGAAAAGAACACACATGCAATGACACTGGTGGATCCATGTGTGGTCTCTAAAGAGAACACCCATTTCAATGACTCTGGTTGTTGTTAGTAAAAGAACAGCCAAGCAATGACACTGGTGGTTCCATGTGTGGTCTCAAGAGAACAAACATTTCAATGACTCTGGTTGTTTTAGTGAAAAGAACACAGATGCAATGACACTGGTGGATCCATGTCTGGTATCTGAAGAGAACACACATGCAATGACTCCTGTTGTTGTTAGTCAAAAGAGCACACATGCAATGACACTAGTGGATCCATAGGTGGATTGTTGAAAAGAACACACATGCAATGACACTGGTGGATCCATATGTGGTATGTGAAAAGAATACACATGCAATGACTCTGGTTGTTGTTAGTAAAAAGAACACACATGCAATGACACTGGTGGATCGATAGGGTGGATTGTGAAGAGAGCACACATTCAATGACACTGGTGGATTCAATGACACGGGTGGATCCATATGTGGTATGTGAAAATAACACACATGCAATGACGCTGGTTGTTGTTAGTAAAAAGAACACACATGCAATGACACTGGTGGATCCATGTGAGGTCTCTGAAGAGAACACACATGAAATGACTCTGGTTGTTGTTAGTAAAAATAGCACACATGCAATAACACTGGTGGATCCATAGGTGGATTGTGAAAAGAACACACATCCAATGACACTGGTGGATCCATATGTGGTATGTGAAAAGAGCACACATTTCAATGACTCTGGTTGTTGTTAGTAAAAAGAACACACATCCAATGACACTGGTGGATCCATGTGTGGTCTATGAAGAGAACACACATTTCAATGACTCTGGTGGATCCATTGTGGAATGTGAAAAGAACACACATGAAATGGCTCTAGTTGTTGTTAGTAAAAATAACACACATGCAATGACACTGATGGATCCATAGGTGGATTGTGAAGAGAGCATACATGCAATGACACTGGTGGATTCAATGACACTGGTGGATCCATATGTGGTATGTGAAAATAACACACTTGCAATGACTCTGGTGGTTGTTATTAAAAAGAACACACATGCAATGACACTGGTGGATCCATGTGTGGTCTCTAAAGAGAACACACACTTCAATGACTCTAGTTGTTGTTATTAAAAAGAACACACATGCGATGACACTGGTGGATCCATGTGTGGTCTCTGAAGAGAACACACATGCAATGACTCTGGTTGTTATTAGTGAAAAGAGCACAGATGCAATCACACTGGTGGATCCATAGGTGGAATGTGAAAAGAACACACATGCAATGACACTAGTTGTTGTTATTAAAAATAACACACATGCAATGACACTGATGGATCCATAGGTGGATTGTGAAGAGAGCACACATGCAATGACACTGGTGGATTCAATGACACGGGTGGATCCATATGTGGTATGTGAAAATAACACACATGCAATGACGATGGTTATTGTTAGTAAAAAGAACTCACATGCAATGACACTGGTGGATCCATGTGTGGTCTCTGAAGAGAACACACATGCAATGACTCTGGTTGTTGTTAGTGAAAACAGCACACATGCAATGACACTGGTGGATCCATAGGTGGATTGTGAAAATAACACACATGCAATGACACTGGTGGATCCATATGTGGTATGTGAAAGGAACACACATGCAATGACACTGGTGGATCCATATGTGGTATGTGAAAAGAACACACATGCAATGACTCTAGTTGTTGTTAGTAAAAAGAACACACATGCAATAACACTGGTGGATCCATAGGTGGATTGTGAAGAGAGCACACATGCAATGACACTAGTGGATCCTTGTGTGGTCTCTGAAGAGAACACACATTTCAATGACTCTCGTTTTTTTTAGTAAAAAGAACACACATGTAGTGACATTGGTGGATTCATGTGTGGTCTCTCAAGAGAACACACATGCAATGACTCCGGTGGTTGTTAGTAAAAAGAGCACACATGCAATGACACTGGTCTATCCGTAGGTGGATTGTGAAAAGAACACACATGCAATGACACTGGTGGATCCATATGTGGTATGTGAAAAGAAAACACATTTCAATGACTCTGGTTGTTGTTAGTAAAAAGAACACAAATGCAATGACACTGGTGGATCCATGTGTGGTCTCTGAAGAGAACACACATTTCAATGACACTGGTGGATCCATATGTGGTATGTGAAAAGAACACACATGAAATGACTCTAGTTGTTGTTAGTAAAAAGAACACACATGCAATGACACTGGTGGATCCATAGGTGGATTGTGAAGAGAGCATACATGCAATGACACTAGTGGATTCAATGACACTGGTGGATCCATATGTGGTATGTGAAAATAACACACTTGCAATGACTCTGGTGGTTGTTAGTAAAAAGAACACACATGCAATGACACAGGCGGATCCATGTGTGGTCTCTAAAGAGAACACACACTTCAATGACTAGTTTTTGTTAGTAAAAAGAACACACATGCAATGACACTGGTTGATCCATGTGTGGTCTCTGAAGAGAACACACATGCAATGACTCTGGTTGTTATTAGTGAAAAGAGCACACATGCAATGACACTGGTGGATCCATAGGTGGATTGTGAAAAGAACACACATGCAATGAAACTGGTGGATCCATGTGTGGTCTCTAAAGAGAACACCCATTTCAATGACTCTGGTTGTTGTTAGTAAAAAGAACACACATGCAATGACACTGGTCGATCCATGTGTGGTCTCTGAAGAGAACAAACATTTCAATGACTCTGGTTGTTGTTAGTGAAAAGAACACAGATGCAATGACACTGGTGGATCCATGTCTGGTATCTGAAGAGAACACACATGCAATGACTCCTGTTGTTGTTAGTCAAAAGAGCACACATGCAATGACACTAGTGGATCCATAGGTGGATTGTTGAAAAGAACACACATGCAATGACACTGGTGGATCCATATGTGGTATGTGAAAAGAATACACATGCAATGACTCTGGTTGTTGTTAGTAAAAAGAACACACATGCAATGACACTGGTGGATCGATAGGTGGATTGTGAAGAGAGCACACATTCAATGACACTGGTGGATTCAATGACACGGGTGGATCCATATGTGGTATGTGAAAATAACACACATGCAATGACGCTGGTTGTTGTTAGTAAAAAGAACACACATGCAATGACATCAGGTGGATCCATGTGTGGTCTCAAGAGAAACACACATGAAATGACTCTGGTTGTTGTTAGTAAAAATAGCACACATGCAATTACACTGGTGGATCCATAGGTGTTTTGTGAAAAGAACACACATCCAATGACACTGGTGGATCCATATGTGGTATGTGAAAAGAACACACATTTCAATGACTCTGGTTGTTGTTAGTAAAAAGAACACACATCCAATGACACTGGTGGATCCATGTGTGGTCTATGAAGAGAACACACATTTCAATGACTCTGGTGGATCCATTGTGGAATGTGAAAAGAACACACATGAAATGGCTCTAGTTGTTGTTAGTAAAAATAACACACATGCAATGACACTGAAGGATCCATAGGTGGATTGTGAAGAGAGCATACATGCAATGACACTGGTGGATTCAATGACACGGGTAGATCCATATGTGGTATGTGAAAATAACACACTTGCAATGACTCTGGTGGTTGTTATTAAAAAGAACACACATGCAATGGCACTGGCGGATCCATGTGTGGTCTCTAAAGAGAACACACACTTCAATGACTCTAGTTGTTGTTATTAAAAAGAACACACATGCAATGACATCAGGATCCATGTGTGGTCTCTGAAGAGAACACACATGCAATGACTCTGGTTGTTATTAGTGAAAATAGCACAGATGCAATCACACTGGTGGATCCATAGGTGGATTGTGAAAAGAACACACATGCAATGACACTGGTGGATCCATATGTGGTATGTGAAAAGAACACACATGCAATGACTCTGGTTGTTGTTAGTAAAAAGAACACACATGCAATGACACTGGTGGATCCATGTGTGGTCTCTGAAGAGAACACACATTTCAATGACTCTGGTTGTTGTTAGTAAAAAGAACACGCATGCAATGACACTGGTGGATCCATGTCTGGTCCCTGAAGAGAACACACATGCAATGACTCTTGTTGTTGTTAGTCAAAATAGCACACATGCAATCACACTAGTGGATCCATAGGTGGATTGTGAAAAGAACACACATGCAATGACACTGGTGGATCCATATGTGGTAGGTGAAAAGAACACACATGCAATGACTCTGGCTGTTGTTAGTAAAAAGAACACACATGCAATGACACTGGTGGATCGATAGGTGGATTGTGAAAAGAGCACACATGCAATGACACTGGTGGATTCAATGACACGGGTAGATCCATATGTGGTATGTGAAAATAACACACATGCAATGTCGCTGGTTATTGTTAGTAAAAAGAACTCACATGCAATGACACTGGTGGATCCATGTGTGTTCTCTGAAGAGAACACACATTTCAATGACTCTGGTTGTTGTTAGTAAAAAGAACACACATCCAATGACACTGGTGGATCCATGTGTGGTCTATGAAGAGAACACACATTTCAATGACTCTGGTGGATCCATTGTGGAATGTGAAAAGAACACACATGAAATGGCTCTAGTTGTTGTTAGTAAAAATAACACACATGCAATGACACTGAAGGATCCATAGGTGGATTGTGAAGAGAGCATACATGCAATGACACTGGTGGATTCAATGACACTGGTGGATCCATATGTGGTATGTGAAAATAACACACTTGCAATGACTCTGGTGGTTGTTATTAAAAAGAACACACATGCAATGGCACTGGCGGATCCATGTGTGGTCTCTAAAGAGAACACACACTTCAATGACTCTAGTTGTTGTTATTAAAAAGAACACACATGCAATGACACTGGTGGATCCATGTGTGGTCTCTGAAGAGAACACACATGCAATGACTCTGGTTGTTATTAGTGAAAATAGCACAGATGCAATCACACTGGTGGATCCATAGGTGGATTGTGAAAAGAACACACATGCAATGACACTGGTGGATCCATATGTGGTATGTGAAAAGAACACACATGCAATGACTCTGGTTGTTGTTAGTAAAAAGAACACACATGCAATGACACTGGTGGATCCATGTGTGGTCTCTGAAGAGAACACACATTTCAATGACTCTGGTTGTTGTTAGTAAAAAGAACACGCATGCAATGACACTGGTGGATCCATGTACGGTCCCCAAGAGAACACACATGCAATGACTCTTGTTGTTGTTAGTCAAAATAGCACACATGCAATCACACTAGTGGATCCATAGGTGGATTGTGAAAAGAACACACATGCAATGACACTGGTGGATCCATATGTGGTAGGTGAAAAGAACACACATGCAATGACTCTGGCTGTTGTTAGTAAAAAGAACACACATGCAATGACACTGGTGGATCGATAGGTGGATTGTGAAAAGAGCACACATGCAATGACACTGGTGGATTCAATGACACGGGTAGATCCATATGTGGTATGTGAAAATAACACACATGCAATGTCGCTGGTTATTGTTAGTAAAAAGAACTCACATGCAATGACACTGGTGGATCCATGTGTGTTCTCTGAAGAGAACACACATTTCAATGACTCTGGTTGTTGTTAGTAAAAAGAACACACATGCAATGACTGGTGGATCCATGTGTGGTCTGTGAGGAGAACACACATGCAATGACTCTGGTTGTTGTTAGTGAAAAGAGCACACATGCAATGACACTGGTGGATCCATAGGTGGATTGTGAAAATAACACACATGCAATGACACTGGTGGATCCATATGTGGTATGTGAAAGGAACACACATGCAATGACACTGGTGGATCCATATGTGGAATGTGAAAAGAAAACACATGCAATGACTCTAGTTGTTGTTAGTAAAAAGAACACACATGCAATAACACTGGTGGATCCATAGGTGGATTGTGAAGAGAGCACACATGCAATGACACTAGTGGATCCTTGTGTGGTCTCTGAAGAGAACACACATTTCAATGACTCTGGTTTTTGTTAGTAAAAAGAACACACATGTAGTGACATTGGTGGATTCATGTGTGGTCTCTCAAGAGAACACACATGCAATGACTCTGGTGGTTGTTAGTAAAAAGAGCACACATGCAATGACACCGGTCTATCCATAGGTGGATTGTGAAAAGAACACACATGCAATGACACTGGTGGATCCATATGTGGTATGTGAAAAGAACACACATTTCAATGACTCTGGTTGTTGTTAGTAAAAAGAACACAAATGCAATGACACTAGTGGATCCATGTGTGGTCTCTGAAGAGAACACACGTTTCAATGACACTGGTGGATCCATATGTGGTATGTGAAAAGAACACACATAAATGACTCTAGTTGTTGTTATTAAAAAGAACACACATGCAATGACACTGGTGGATCCATAGGTGGATTGTGAAGAGAGCATACATGCAATGACACTGGTGGATTCAATGACACTGGTGGATCCATATGTGGTATGTGAAAATAACACACTTGCAATGACTCTGGTGGTTGTTAGTAAAAAGAACACACATTTCAATGACTCTGGTTGTTGTTAGTAAAAAGGCGGATCCATGTGTGGTCTCTAAAGAGAACACACACTTCAATGACTCTAGTTTTTGTTAGTAAAAAGAACACACATGCAATGACACTGGTGGATCTGTCACATCCCAAGATTTTCCAAATCTTGTAATGTGAAAAATTAAATAAACAAAATAAATATTTGTTGAAAATCAGGGTGAAAAGAAACTTTTGTTTCTAAAAGGAAACTTAAAATCCCATCTTGAACAAACTTTGGATAAAGTTTGAATTCAACAAATCCAAATCAAGAGAAATGCATTCCTCAATGAATGTATCTGGAAATTTGAACACTTGGAAAATAAATCCAAAACCCTAAGCCCTAATGGAATAAAAACCATTTCCAAGTTATCTCCAAATCCATGGATTTGATCCATACAAAAATTGATCAACAAATATTCACAAAGGATCAAGTAAGTCTATAGAGATTGCTTTCACTTAGTTTGGAACCATAAATAAAATCTTATGAATATAATAAGATAAGGAAATTGAATTTCCAAAGCTAATAAAGCCCTTACCAAAAACCCATACCAATTGGATCAAATAAAATCCTAAAGGGATTTAAAAAGATAAACATTTATTAAAGGAAAATAAAATGTTTTGGAAATACTATTTTGGATCTTTTTAACAAAAGACTTTGTTTTCAAATGAAAAGATGGATTTTTTTAAATAAAGATTATTTTATAA